>JAUMJM010000004.1:17470000-18720000 GCA_033558235.1 Neomorphus geoffroyi
ATATTACTAGATTTCCTCAGGCCTCCTGACCAATAGAATGATCATTCAAGATTGATGTAGAAAATTTCACACATGATTACATATATTTCAAAGGTTGATTTGACCTTCTGACCTGACCAGATTATTCCTGTGAGAGCTCTGTTAGAGGACATGAGGATCCAGGCTGTGGGACTTAGCCATGGGTAGTCAGATTTTGGAGCAGTGTAAGCCTGACCTTTTCTAGAATGCAACGATGATGGGTGGTGTGGTACAAATTTTGCCCTTTCACTGTCTCTCGGTTCTTTTAACAATCTGCTGAGATTCTCTCTACTGGGAAAAGTATAATATGCTTGTATTCAGTTTCCTGCTTTAATATCTTCATTCTTTTAACGATTCTTTGGGATTTGGATCAATGTTCATTCATGACTGTACTGTGCCTTGCAAAGACACTGTTTGTCCATCTGACTTAGCGGTTTGTTTTGATGGGCTTTTAAAATTGCGTTTTTTTAAATCAAAAATTTACTTTCTGATTCTTTGCTGAAAATGCAAAAAAGTAAAAAATGCAGCTTATACAAGCCTGCTTTTGGGTGTTTATGTGTGTGGTTTTGTTTTCAAGTGCTAAATTAACATATAGTTTTGGTGTTCTCGAAGCAATTTGTCACTGTTCGAAGTCTTTCTGCAGACAAGTTTGGTCAGATGGACTTGTATGTCAGTAGTTTTCACCTTGTGGTTAGTGTGAAAGATTGCAACCCATTTTCTTAATGGTATTCAGTGATGTAATATCTCATGAGATGAGAAAGAATTCAAGATAAATTCTTGTGGCTTCTGATAGTATGGCTGGTTGTGGGAGGTGCTTGATGGTATGCAGTACATGCAAGGCTGGGAAATGGTTAAATTATTCAGCTCTCAGAAAACCTGCTGTGTTTTCTCTAATCTGCCAGATATTCTTTATTTTTTTTCCTTAGTATTTAGGTGAAGCCACTTAAAAACCTGTTAAATGTTTCTGGATTTCATTAGCATGTTGATTGTGCTTTGATCTGAAACCTTCAGAAGCGGCTCCCTTTTTCTGTTAAACTGCTGAACTTCCTCATATTGTGCTCAGTATGACCTTCTTCCACGTGGTTAGCCTAGTTTTTGGCTATATCTTCTTCACTGCTCTCTCAATTTTTAATTCATTAATTCGATCTCAGATGTTCAAAACATAATTATGTTTTGTGTTGGGTTTTTATTTGGAATACAAGTAGAGCTTGTATTTTTTTGCTAAAAATGCAGTAGCCTTCTTCAAAAGGAATGATAAAGCTCCTTCCCCAAAGGTGCTAACAGAGTGGGTTCTGACCCCATGGCCCTTCCTGATCACTGAGGGCTTGTGATATCTAATCCCTGTGATGCTATATAGTATGAAAAACCCTTCTGCGGTGGCTGAATTGCATGGACTCAGATCTGCGATGATTCTGAAATGCTTTATTCATTCACTCTAAGCCTTTTATACACTTAGAAAGGCCACAGCAGGTCTTCCATCAACCTATCAGTGCCATATGCTCACACTTTCCTTATTAACCTTAATTGGAGTGATTACCACGTTCTTAGCTGTACACACTCTTCCCGTATTGTCTTTAAGTGGAGTGATACCTTTCCCACGATCAGCTGGTCACGAGTTTTCTCAGTACTTTGACTAAAGCCCGAGAACAACCTTCTTCCCACACCCTTCCCAGGGTTTTTGTGTGGTGTGGTGTCTTACAATGAAAGATGTCTGCTGGGTGTCTCTTGATAACAGCTGCTGTGCTGAGCTCTCCTGAGAATGGTAAGGTATTGGAGTGTCTGCTTTCCACACTAGGTCTGAGTGGTCAGATCTACAGATGTATCTATAGGCAAAGAGCCTCTGGACGTAATCCACTACCATATTAAATACTGATCCAGGCTTGAAACATCACAGTTTTCATTTTACAGGTTAAATTTTAAAATTCTGCTTGAGTCCTTTTCAGTCCAGCACTGACCCATGACTTTTGTTTCCCATGAGTGCCAAAAGTTCATGTTGGCGTCAGTCTTCCACTGAACCGTAGCAATGTTATTCATTTTGGCAAAATGGAAATCTCTATATGTAATCAAATAAGAAATCGGCTAAAGAAAAAACAAACCTATCAACTCCAGGAGAATGTGGAGTGAGTGAAAATAAGGTGTAATAGGTGGGAAAATTTCACTAAAGAAACCCAGAACTGAATGTTGATGATGGTGAAGAAAAAGAGAAAACATGAAAAAATAGTGCAGACAAACATTATTGAAGAGATTATTTGGCTTGCATTAACCTTGTCAATTGGGCTGTGTTACTTTATAGGTAAAAACAGCAAATAGCAGTTCTTATTAAATAGCGGTACTGGTTGAATGAATTGAATTTTTTTGTAAAGGGCATGTTCTTCACTGCACAATTTTAGTTTTAAATTACAAACTCCACATTGGATCTGTTATATTTGAACATGAAGGAAAACACCAAACTGATCTTCAGAATGGTGTTCCCTTAATACATTGAATGGGTGAACTCTTATTTCCACTAACTTATGGATTGTCCAAATATACTAATGTGCAGATATTTTGGGAGCGTGCTCAGAATTATTCTTGGACAACACTCAAATCCAGGTGAGTTTTACCTCTCAAAGTTGCACATACAGTAGAAATGACCTGCGATTGATGTTCAAATAAAAATGACTTCAAATAAAATGAGACTAAGTGAAGAGAGCTCTTGGATCTAATAGAGAGGCAGTTGAGGAGAGAGCTTATAAAAGTCTCTAAGCTTACAAATACTATAGAGAAAGTGAACAGAGTGTGGTTATGCAAGTTCTAATGCCAGAAAATTAAACGAACAGAGTAATTTTAAAGCAAAAATAGCTATCAACATATATTGATGGGTAAAAAGATGTGTAGTTCATTGTTTCTGAGTTGATGTAGATACCAAAATCTTATCTGGATTCAGAAAGCACTTACGCTAATTCATGGAGGTGAACCCTATAGAGGGTTCTTCAGTGCAAAGTTACAACTTGTATTCAGGAAGTCTTTAAGCCACAGTTTTCATGACAACCAGAGGGTATGTTTGGAAAGGGTGTCCCAATACTTGCTGTCTTTCAATTTTTGCCTTCCATTTGCTACTGTCAAGGCAGGTACCAAACTGGGTGGATTGCTAGTTAGAACCACTCAGCCATTCCCATGCTGCTTTATGAATGCAGTATGTATGACTATATCTTTTGGAAAATATGAAAATTAAAAAAAAATAAATTCCTAATTGACTTATAGAGGCGGAAATTGCAGTGGTTTCTTCCGTGACATTTCTACACAACTTAAAAGATACATTTTGAGACTGAAATTACAGACACTCAAAACAGATCATTGGCATACAAAATCAAGTTGTCTTGGTTTTTAAAAATTGTGAAAGCAGATTTCACTCTCTATTAGAAATTTAAGATATCTTAGAAAGCATTTTTCACCTCTTAACTAATTAATTTTATCACACATTTAAAAGCTTATCTGCAAATGAAGAGACTACTTGCAACTGCACAGCTTGTTTATTTATACATAGGTGCTATGGTGCAGTTTGGTCCAGGCTTATACCTCAAGCTTCATTCTCTATGTGTCTGTAACGTTAATTATCCCATAAATGACTTTGAAATCTCCAGGGGAAACCTTCCTACCCAAAGTGATATTTAGTTTTTATTTATTGCTGTAGAGGGCAAAAATGAGGCTAGGGAACGTGAGTAGACATGAATTCCTGACCACACATTTCTAAAAGATGTTCAACAGCAATTATATTCTGTATTTTTCCCTTTGAACCAGCACTGCCTTTTTCTTGAGTTCATTTATCTAATCTAAGTCTTTGAGATCAGCAATAGGTTTGATGTTTGCTTAAAAGCAATAGGGCTCATTCATCCCCTGTGATGGTTTGTTTCAGAATTGCCTTCTCATTCCAATATGTCATCTACAAGCTTATATACCATAAGCTTTAGTTTCTCACCTGATGTATTGTCTAAAATGGTGCTTTCTGAAACCGTAGTCTTACTTCAAATTATATAATGCCATCTTCCCTGCCAAAAACCAGACACTTGAGACACTGTCTTTTGAATGTATTCACTGGATTGGCAGCAAATTCCTCCAGAACACGTTACATGTTCTGAATGTAACCCCTGTGCTGCCTTTTCTTATATCCAGTCTGCTTTGTTGGCTTGTAACAGCATTTTAATGCAACTCATGTACTTTTCTTAGAGCTTCCCAAGCAATTATCTGGACAGAACAGTGTGGATTGACAGTGAGGATTTTGTTGTGCACTCATTGCATTTTTTGAATGGCTAACTTTGCATATAGCATGTGTTTAGAAGTTACTGAGAGTACACAGCGTGGAGATGTTTGATGCAGAACGTAGTGTTTTGAGTAACATCATGAAATGAATGTCAACTATCTGGTTTTGTCTTCTGATCTGTTACTTGCCCATTTCATTTTTCTCCTGTGAAAAGATTGATCCTACTTTCACTAACTAAATCAGACACATAAATCCATCAGAAAGTGCAGAGTGATTTGCATGAAATTAAGCTTTCCTTTAAATTATTTGTGGTGATCAAATCTGTATCTTGAGGTACCAAACCCAGAAGCTGCTATTTTGTGTAACAAAGACATTCCCAGGCCTTGACTGAGTCTGTCCAGTTTCTTATATCAGACACCTATAAATGCACTGAAAGGTATGAGGAATGCCTGTTTCTTTTGGTAAGTTTGAAAATTTTTTGCAAGTATTCATTTTTCTCAGATTACCTGGAAAGGGGGTTATGTAGAGACGCAACATGAAATTAAGTGTAGATTAGTTTGATAGCAGATAATACATATACATGCACTTGGGCGGGGAAAGGTGGTCACGAGGGAAAAGATTTGTAGTCTGATCTGGAAACTACTATATTACATCCAAAGAGACTGAAGCACTTCAATAATCATTTCAAATACACTTTTAACTGGGTCTTGAGAGAAATTGTGATACTAAGAGTTTAAATGTGATGCTTCCTTAGGCCCTGCTTGATCTAGGAGGCAACACTGAGTTACTGGTCTTGCAGTCCAGTGTTTCTTTTCCTACTGCCTGCAACATGAAAGAAGAAAACTCTTGAAAATGGCCATTTGCAATTAGTACTCAATGTTTCTCTAGCTCTTTCAAAAAACCACAAATGTTAAAAGAAGAAACAGTGGCTAATTTGCTTACCTCACACTTCTTTTTCTAATTGTGGCTGTCTCTGCCCTTTCACAAAAATGTGAACAGAATGTAGAACAGTAAAGAGATTGTTTGCTTGTGACTTGCAACAATATCATTTACTTGTCAGTAATTACGTAATACTGCAATGATGCATGGTTTTAATAAACAAGCAAGAAAATAAATAGATAATTCACTTTGCCTCTTGTTTGTCTCCCTAATAATATTTATCTTTTGGTTACAAGAACTTAAGAACTTAATTGTTTTGTAATTCATTTTAAAATGATTAATTTTGTAAGTAAGTATTTGAAGTGAGACATGCTTTAACTGTATTGCATCTCTTCAAGCAAGTATCATAAATAAACACTGAGGGTAGTAAAATGGTACAATTCTATTTGCATCGTCTTAGAATCATAGAATCATAAAGTTGGAAGAGACCTTTGAGATAACCAAGTCCAACCGTGCCTGTCTCCACACTAAACCCTGTCCCTAAGAAACTCCTCCACGCATCTTTTAAACACCTCCAGGGATGGTGACTCCACCATCTCCCTGGGCAGCCTGTTCCAATCCCTGACCACCCTTTCAGTGAAGAAATCCTTCCTAATGACCAGTCTAAACCTCCCTTGGTGCAACTTGCAGCTATTTCCTCTCATCCTGTCGCTTGTCACTTGTGAGCAGAGCCCAGCACCCACTCCGTCACAACCTCCTTTCAGGCAGTTGTAGACAGTGATGAGGTCTCCCCTCAGCCTCCTCTTCTCTTCCTGCATATGGAAATAATAAATAACAGAAAAGATTAAGTGAGTATTTTAATTGTTGTCAACAACAGATTTTAATATTAATAAAATAAACATGAAGTAGAAGGTACTAGACTGCTGAATCTATGCTACTGACCAAATAGCTCTTCAGTTGAGTCCTGTGAGCGGATTCATGTCTAAATTTTAAAAAACATTTTGCATGATCCACAGAGGGACTTCAGCATCATGGCATTCAAGATTGTAGGGGTACTGAAAACTGAGAAGCTTAAGGAGGTCTTTTTGCACATATAGCAATTACAGTTTAAGGATCTGTGAAAGGAAAATCTGTTATCTAAAGCTGCCGTAATAACTACGTTGAATTCCTTGTGAATCATCTTATATCACTTGAATCTGAAAAGTGACTAGTACCCGTAGTAATATTTCAGGAAGAGACTCTGTCCTTTAAAAAGTGAATTAATATAATTGGTTTGAAGATCTGGCCTTAATTTTTAAGTGGATTGATTGACTGCTAAATTGATTGATTGATTTTCTGCTAAAGTGATTTTTTTTTTTAATTATGGCCATGGGAAGACATTTTTTTTCTCAGTATACTGCCTCATTTTTGTCCATTTTTCTCACTTTGTTCAGAAAATCCGTAATAAAAATTCCTTTTGAATTTAACTATGTCAGAATATTATATTTTTTTTTGCAAACTGGTAAGTGCATTAGTTTTGAGCTCTGTTGCAGCTCAAGATTTCATTTCTCCTACGCGTCAGTCATCCTAAAGAACTTGAACCCTTTGAGTTGCTGTGGAGGTTTCCGTTATCAGGGAAGGAAACTACCTCTGCATGAAGCTGTGTAGGAATTTCAGCCAGTCACAGCCAGGGACACCGTTAGGATTCATGACAGTTAGGGAATATAGGCAGGTTGAAGAAAGAAAGAAGAAAGACTAATATTCATTCTCAGAAGTTGTTTTACTAAATACATAAAAAAACTTTCTTATGTATCAGTTCTCCCAAATAAGTTTTGAAGCAGATGCAAAGCCCATAAAATATTGTTCATCTTTAATTGTTCTATTCACTCTATGCCATAGCTACTTTGTAGTAGCAATTTTGTGCATGTTCCCTGACAAAGTACGTCTATAATTAAACTCATCCCCAGATCCATTGTTAATGGAGAGGTTGGTTTTGTGTGCTTTTGTAAGAGTCACATTGGAAAGGAATTTGGGAGGCGGTGAAGATATGTCATCTGTTCTCCAGAAGGATTTGAAAATACTGTCTGTATAAGAATCTATAAGGAATAGAGCTTTTCTCCAGTCTTTAAAATGCATGTCTTTGTGGGGTGAACAAGTCTATATATTTTGTCAATATAAAGAAACTGCTCTATTAGATTTGATAGTACTGTAGTCCTATGGCAGATGGGGCTTTGAAGGTGAAAAAAGTCCATTATAGAAGAATAGTTTTCTCAAAATATTTGAGTGTCTTGCACCCTAGTTTCTGACCTTAAGCAGAATAAGTGGTGTCTATCGTGTGAGATCCCCCTCCACATCTTTCATATAAGAACATAAGAAATCCCCTACAGTCTGTGAAGCCCAGTGGTGTCTCCACCCCATAGTCTCCAGCAATGGTAAAGGGAGATGCTATTTAGAGACCAAGCATATGAGCCCTGGATGCCTTTTGCAGTCCCTTTCTATTCCTCCGGTATCCAAAGCCAATGTATTAGGGAAGGTGGCAAGGGTATCCTTTACCTAGTCATTTTCATATCCATATACAGATCTTTTGTCCACAAGTTCATCCAGCCTCATTTTGAATCTGCTGACACTGTTTGTCTCCACTGCCATGATCTTCTGTTAGCAAGATGTAGAATTGCTCTGCCTCTTCTGTATAGAAGTATTTTATCATGTTTTCAAGTCAGCTATTGTTCTCATCCAATTATCCCTACCTCTAGTATTACAAAATTTTGTTAATAGGAGATCAATGTGATGTTAGATATATGGGTACAGCAAAGATTTGTGCAGCAACAAAATTGTTCTAAATAGTCAGTGTTCTGTATTATTTTCTATTTTATTAAAAGAAAAAGATGAGCTTGTGTTGTATTGTTTATAGAACTGGTACTGAACAAAATGTTTCATTGTGCCATCTGCAGTGCAGATAATTTTTTTTTTTGCCTGTTTTAACTACTTCAGAAGCAAGAACTTTATTCCAAAATAAACATGATAAATATATTTATGTTGTAATTATAAGTAAGGACTTAAAGTTATGATCGCTTTAATTGTATTTTAGCTTCTCTGTTTCTTATTTTCCTGTTATGAATCAAGCTTTAAAGTAGAAGTAAGTTAATTTCTAATTAGAACGTAACATTTAAAAAGGCAGAAGCAATTAGAAGGAGAAAATCTTGCTTACAACCTATATAATATGCCAATGAAGGGATCAGATGGAAAATGGGAATGAAACAACAGCCTTCATGAGGAACAGGAAATTACGTCTATCATTTCACTTTAGCAGGAAAGGCTCTATTTTAAGAGAGAAATTGTTTCTCTTTTGCTTCATGAGACATAACTGTGACATTGTACCAGCTGTTAACAAAACAAATAATTAGGGACCACATATTCAATATATATGTGACATTGCATTTTTAAACAATTTATAGTCTGGAAATAAGAAGATGACATTGAGCACTTGATTCTCTTCAAAAACTTTGTGTAGTCATCTCTGTTATTGATTCTTCACTTCCTTTTCTTCACTTCCTTTTCATTCCAAGAATAACTTAGTATATCAAAAAATAAAAAATATGCAGTGAAAAACAGATGTATTTACTTAGTTGTGCTTCTATATATGTATGAAGATCTATATTTTAATTTTGATCACAGATTTCACAATACTGCGCATTTCAAATTCTAACAAATATTATGTGTCCGGTTTGAATCAGTTTAAGCGAAAGCCCTTTGCCTGACTTTTTGGGATCAAATACATGTGGCTTGGAACTCAACAACTTTACAAATATTTACTGTTGCAATGAACATCACTTTGTGTAGGAGTTCATGTCTTTCTGAATATATATGTGCTGAAAATTATAATTATGTCATATTACAGCTTCTGCAAACAAGATAAGTTGCCCATTACATTCCAGTCCTGTGTGATCACGAAGGATTGCCAGGTGTCAGAGTGGTCAGAATGGACCCCCTGCTCCAAAACCTGCTTTGACATGACAACCCCTAAAGGGAATCGTACAAGATCACGGTCCATTAAGCAGCTCCCCATTGGCAGTGAAAGCGAATGCCCTCAATTAGAAGAAACAGAGGAGTGTGTTTCTCAAGGAGACGGCGTGGCACCGTGCATTACGTAAGTTGTTTCATTTCAGTTCTCCCTATACCAGAAATAAGAATTTCAATTAAATGTACAAGGCTGGTAATAGAATATCAACCAAATAATTATCAAAGAAATAACAGTTTTCATTTTATTTTCTTTTGTCCTTTACTTATTCAGTGCTTTTCTTAGAAGTCTGCAAATATCTGCTATTATAGTGAACACAATTCCTCTCTAAATACAGGAAAAATAACAAATACATATTCTTTCATTAGTGTTAACTTTTAAAAGAGAAAGTTTGTGAGTAGGCTGGCCCAGTCAAGACCATAATAAATTAATTGTACAAATGTATCAATTATATTTTCCCTACATAACATTTTGGCCAAAATTATTGTTTTCTGCACACTTATCTGTTTCCAGACAAAATACTGAACGTAGGAAAAAGGTGTTAAGCATATGTTTAGCAACCAGACATTTTTAGTGAGATTCGTCTTCAACACAATAAAGGCAGGACTGGGCCCTGAAGGGAAACTGGGAGAGACTAACAGTGACAGAAAATGGATTAACCCTGTTTAAATTTTAGGAGAAATGACAGCAAGCACTCTACAGTTCAAGAGATTGCTGTAATCTTTATCAACTAATCAAGATTAATATTAAAGTCCTAACTGTGCTTTGTGTTTATCAAACTGAGAAGAGGGGCTGGGTAAATGTCACTTCACGTTAAGCATCTTTGACTGTAGTATATATTTTTCATTTTAGAGTTGAAATGTCATCTTTCCCCATCTCCAGCTACATTGGGAAGCAGATCGTTTGATTTAGCCTTAAAGTACTTGTTGGATAGAAAATTCTGTGGTAATTCTTGTGTTTTGTAATCCTGATTGGAGTTTTAAGTTGGAGTCACGGATCTTCTTTCCTTTCTTTCTTTTCCTGAAAACTCACAGCTTCTCAACATTCATTAGTACTCAGTAGGGTTGCTTCAGTACAGCAAAGCCATCTTCCTTTCGACAGTGGAAAATGAACTTACTGAAGGGTTTTTCTGAAGTAATAATAAAAAAAATACAAATATAGTTTTATCTTTATATTCAGGGGAAACATCTATCTCTCATATCAAAGATGAACAAGATGCTTTTGAGTTTGTTTTGGTTTTGGAGGGCTGGGTTGTATCTCTTCCCTCTCCTCTTCTGTGTCTCAGTGTGCACGTTTCTTTGATATTTTGGCTTTGGTTCATTTAAATTGTCTATCTCTAAACAAACGTCGAAAGCTGAAGTCTTGAAATTTGTCTTATCTGAACATAGAATATATGCCTCCTTATATCAAGTTTTCCTTCCTTCCAACAAAATATTTATAGTTACAGTATGTTTAAGAAGTTGAAGAGAAAAGACCTTTCTAAAATGTAATTATTTCAAAAGTGAAATAACTGGGTAAGTTTCTGGCCCCATAAAATAGCAGACTTAACACATCTCTGTATAAGAAATCATGGGACTTGGGCCTTTTCAATGATGATTAAAGCTATTAAGGTCTTTCAGCTTACATAACTTAATATAAAGTGGCTTCATGATTTCTAAAGACTCAATGGACTAAATTTGATACAGGTATGGTTGGCGAACCACAGAGTGGACGGAATGCCGTGTCGATCCTCTCCTTAGCCAACAGGACAAGAGGCGAGGAAATCAGACAGCATTGTGTGGAGGTGGCATTCAAACCCGGGAATTGTACTGTGTGCAAGCTAATGAAAATCTCCTCTCCTATTTAAATACCCTCAAGGAAAAAGAAGGTAAATTTGATTCACTTGCAACTGAACTAGTGTGAAATAAGAGCATGTCAGCATTCCAGAGCTCCTTGACAGCTGTTGTTTTCTGTCATGAGTGCTTTTCTATGTCTCAGGTTACTGTTATTTTCTAATTTAGATGAAAATACTTAATTGCAGTAGCAGAGATTTCACTCTGTATGTTACAAATACTGGTTCATATCTATGAATTAATATTTCTTAATATCTACTGAAAATTATTGTCTTATGTGAAGTATGTCTCTCAGTAAGAAAAAACATGAGAAGATAGATCACAAATACTAGATTTGGTTCCTTCATATATTGTGGATTTCCTGTATATCCTTGAGCTGTGTGGTTTGACGTGCAGATTAAATATGTCAATTCTGGCATGTAAACTCAACATAAAAATATGTAAAAATGCTACCATAATTAATTCTCAGGAAATTGACTCTCTTTTCTTTAGTTGGTCAAATTCTTAAGTTACTTTGAGGACTTTAAATTCATGGGTTTGTTTCCAGAGCTGAGAGAAGGATTATTCTTTGCCATTGATACAGTCTGTACAACTTCTTAAGAAAACAGATAATAGCTTAGTAGTAAAAAAAGATTAATTCATTTAGTAATATAAGTACTGAAGAACAACAGTTGAGTATTTTATGTTACTTCTTCTGGATACTAATGCAGCACTATAGATTTAAAAATTAGTGGATTAATCTCAATGCATTTAGCTTCTTAAATAAATTTAATCCTCTTCTGTAGCAGTTTGATACAAACACACATTGTCATTAAAAATTAAATACAGCCACATACTTCAGAAAAAGCAACATCATTTTACAAGTCGTGTTGTACGACAATTAGACCAGAGCTGACCAAATTGCAGGCTAGTGAGATTTCTGCTGTGGGTTAAAGGTTCTCAAACTTGCTGTAGAGGTAGAGTTTGTGGGGAATATTAATGCCAACATCCATTTCAGCATGACTGCTTGGATCAGTAGGGTGTGACTGGTATGCTCTGTGGGCCCCTCATCTGTATTTATTAAAGAAGAAGCTTTCAAGCCGCTTCAGTTAATGCAAATCAGCTTCTGCCCAAGGGCTTTTAGTAAATCATCTCTACTGAACAAAGTTTAGATGCCCCTGCCTTAGAGTAAAGGAGTAAAACCTCCCAGCTAAGGAGCGTTAACAATAAAATCAGTGGCAGCTTACTGTTTGGAATGATGATTAAGGATTTTGGTAGGCTGTGAAGTCTCGCTGGCTTAGGCGGGTGTGAAATCTGCCCTTATCAGAGTGTGACAGGAATACATGGAACCCATCAGGAGGTAATCTCTGCAGGCCCTGGAAAGCTGATTAAAATGTAACTAGTCTTTAGATGCATAAACATGAGAACAATTTTTCAAGAGCTCCAACTAGGAGTGAAGTGGGTCTTAGTTTAAAAAGGAGCTCTGCGGTGTTTCCCTATTAGAGAGAAGATTTTCAGAAGTGCTGCTCTCCACTCATTCTGTCTTGGATTTGGTGTAGACAAGAGCAGCTTTCTAGACCCTCCTAGCAAATTGATGCTTCTAAAAATGATACCGTTTGTAAATTAGGAGTAAGTTGATGGGAGAACGCTAGGGGGGACACCTAGCAGTTTTAGCTGTGGTGAAATGCCTTCATTTCAGAGTAGTTTGCTATTGGTTGTAGTGAATGCTGTCTCAGTAAGGCTGCTTTGAAGACCTCCATTCTCATATACTCATGGTAGCATTTCCCTGTTATTTCAGAAAGTCAGTCACAGAGCAAGTCGAAGGCTAGTGCTGCACCTCTGCTATCGATCACTTTTGAAATAACAGGTAGGTAAATTAAGGCCTTTGACGTGGCCTTTTAATCAAAAGCGTGCAAAGTAGGAAAGGTCCCTTTCAGGGAATCTATATTGGCTGTATGTGTATAATTAACTGAAATATATAATATTAATAAACTGCAATATAATAATAAACTACTTTAACATATTTATGCATTCTCAGAAAATTCACGATCAATTTGGAAACGACAAGGCTGAACTCAAACTATTGAAGTTCATTAGCCAGCTAGAATGCCAGGACAGTTCCCTGCTCCCACTTTTGAAGTATTCTAGCAAGCGACTGATTTTCCTTCCTGTTCTGAGTGCTGGGAGTTGTTTCATTGCATTTGTCACAGCTGCTATTTCCAGATTTTGTAGATATAAAACACCTTGTTAGTGGTCCAGTAAGAATTTGAACTTTTAATACTTAGTTGAACCAGAATCCTTCACAACATTCAGGTCTGTGTTGTCTCATATCAAAATTCATAAATTTAGACTTTAGCAAGAAAAGAGAGTCCTAAGTGTTGTAATTAGGCAGCTGACAATGAAGATTCCTGGGGGTCACAGTCATTCTGCCATTTACTTACCACTGACTTAAATTGCTTCATCTCTAGTCACATAGTTAACATATTAGTCATGAAGTTTTTCTTACAGAAAGCCTGTGAGGTAGATTGTGTCATCTATTTCCAAGTATCTTTAAAACTCTAGATACAGAATAGAATGAGCATGAGAGGAAATTTCCTTTATGAGCGTAAATTTATTAACTGTGAAAGCAGTGAGACAAATGACCAGAAGGAGGAAAACTAAGTTTTGTCTTATGCTGATGCAGCCACATACAAATTCACTGTCTTTGCCAGCCTGATCGTTACTGGGCACTGGTTTGTTGATGCTTTCTGGAGAAGAATGAGAAGATTGACATCTCGATAAATATAGGAAATACTTAAGAACAAAAATGTGGGTTTTTTTATTTTCAGTTCTTTTTAAAGTGCAATCATTCCAGGAGGTGCTTTACAAGGGGTTAAAACATAGTCAGCTAAAATTTCCTAATATAGCAAATGGTTTGAAGACTGGGTGATTGAATCTCGTTTTACTTTTTAGGACACTACCTCAAATCAGAAATTCATTCAGAACTGAGTCTAGCTTTTTAATTAGGCTGAAGGAGAAAGAGAGATTATCAAAATGCACTCACTTTTCTTTCCATTTTTGGGCCAAAATTTCTTCAAATTTCATGCAGAGCTTGTAGAATTACACAAAATGTAATCAGCATTCAGCATCACTGCCAAGGGATAAAGAACAATTTTTGTTGCTCCCACTGGAGAATGTGAAAGGACAGATATAAGACAAGGATTTAAACTGTAAATTTCAGCATCCAGGATCGTCTTCTCTCAAAGTATCTTTGCATAACAATAAACAACAAAAACTGAGCTCATTTATACATTTTTGATGCTGGAAGAAATCCATTTAAATTAAAGGGAGCAAGATGTTCCTAAGATACCTAGGCAAGGCTAGATTTTCTGATTTCACTGTCCCTCAAAGAAAGACTTCTGAGTAATCCTGGTCTTTGTCATTTTTCTGAGTAACATCCCATGAAATAGTATGATGGTAAGTGCTTTATCCTGATGCATGCTGGAAATGAATCAAGGCATTCCATAGAATGCTTGCTCTGTTCCTTGAAGCAAGGCTACATCTCAGGGGTGTAATTGACCCTTAATTTCAACTGTCTCACTTGAGCAATTCCCTGATTAAATCAAGTTTTAAAAAGTACAGTTAGCAATTACTTACTAGTTTACTTTTTTTTATTAGAAACTATTTAACACAAATTCAATTAAAGGTAAATTATGTTCCATGTTCTACACAAAATATGCATATTACGTTGATTACCATGCATACTAGGTGTGCATGTCAAACATATTGTAAAATTCGGTCTTCTGTCATAAAATTTAATTCCAACTTAGCATTATGCAAGTGTTGGAATATTTGCTTTTGTATTATTTTGGATTAAGATGTTGGTGAGCTGGAGGCAGTAATGTTGAATGACGGTCTGCCATCCTCATGCCATCGTTACGTAGAGCAACATAGTATAAAACTGTGCCGAAGGAGGCAGTGTGGTAGACTTGAGCATGGAGGCTGATGATTTTTCCTTCCCTCTTTCTCTTAAAAAGTGAGAATTAAACGGGTTTTTTCTGTAACTGGAAAGACCATCTACTTAGAAACTCCAAACGGAGAGAGACTCGCATGACTACAAATAAGACCGTACTTTAATGACATGATAACTACTTTAACATTTTATCTGTAGTTATTGATCTTGACATTCAGAAGTATATCTTGTAATATTTTAAACTTATTTTGGAATATGTTTCATCACAGAGCTCTTTCCATCAAAAGAGGCTACTTGTAGTGGTGGCAGGAAATCAATAAGGTAACTTTCCTGTGAAAAAACGATGACAGAGCTGGATGAGGGTGTTTTAAGTTAAGGAATTTATGTTTCTTAAGTTAACCAAAGTGAGTGAATATGGCAAGCTTAACTTTGCCTTCTGGCAGATACTCTGCGTAGTTTAATACTTTGACAAGTCGTATATTAGGAAAGAGAATTTAAAACTTGCTTGTAACAAAATGGTACATTTTGGTTTAAAGTGCTGTGCCTTACCCTGCCACCTTATAGAGCTGTTGTGTTATTTGTGTAACCTGGGAGTTCAAATGGTAAAGTGTGGAAGGAGCGGAGTGATTTTACTCTGTTCCAGAGCTTGTTGATCCTTAAAGAAGAGAAGAATCTATCTTCACATGTGTCTTTATAGATTAATAATATTTATCTTTTGAAGTGTTTTTATTATTTTAAATATATTACATGTATTATATTATATGCAAACCATATATGAATCTAAAATGAAGGTTTTCTTGAACTGAAGCTGCTACTGCACAAATCTTATTGCTGAGTGTGCACCTGAAGGTCTTTAGAGTAAAAGAAAAAACAGCATTTTTTCATAGTTTTAACTGTGTTTCAGATTATAGCTTAAAATTAATCTTCAAAGTATTAGTTAAGCAGGCTTTTGAAGTTGTAGTATCATATAGGAGCAAATGGATTTATACAGCTTTTCTCTCAGTTTCTTAAATAAAGACTTACTGAATAGGACAGCAGGACATCAATTGACACAGTGCACAATATGGACAACTGTTGTAGTAACATAATTTACCCACTAAATGAAAGGACTAAGTCCAAGTGGGTGCTGCAATACTACAGTCTTTCTGACTCCACATAATTGGATTTGGCTCTGTTCATGCAAACAACCTGACTTCTGTTTCATTTTTACAAGATGGGTATTTTACCATCACTTTATCAGATTAAAATGTTGGTAACAGCCTTTCTGAATGAAGTATGGTTTTGTCCACTTACTGCTGAGGATCATGACTGGTGAGTGAGAAATGTGGTGATTTTGTTTTGACAGCCTCGAGGCCGGTGGACCGTAAGCTGTGTACAGGACCTCTTCCCAGCACCTCTCAGCTGTGCCATATACCCTGTCCTACAGAGTGTGAGACCTCAGCATGGTCAGCCTGGGGACCATGCACCTATGAAAGCTGTGATGACCCACAGGCCAAGAAGGGTATGTAAAAATTCAGCCAAGCCATTAATGGTGATTATTTTGTATTCCCAAGTCACTAGGTACCTCTGGTTATGCAAGCATGCTAAATTTTGTACCCAAATGGATATAACTACTGCCTCTGAGCACCAAAATGTCACTGAATTAGGTCTATATTTAGCATTACTGCTCCACCAAAGCTGGCAAAAATGTAGGTTGTTTACTAGGCTCTCAAGGTCGATTTAGATTATTATAGGTCAAACCCAGTTTTAAACCTTCGTCTTAAACTGAAACAATTCTGTCTTGAAAGGGGGACAGAAGCAGCCTTTTAGGTGCATACTATCCAAGCCACTCAAAGATTTACAGTTCAACGATAGCTTGAGAATTCACCACTAGACCATAAGGCATGCTGTGGCAAAAAGTTGGGACCGTTTATGGTTGATACGTGGCACTTTGCTGATGACCTGCTGCTTTCGACTTTTGCATTTTTTATGGTTTATTCCTATACATCATACAAACCTGACATAAAAATAGGAAAGGAAGAATACAGTGACAAGGACGTCATCTGAGAAGTCTGCATATTTACATGGGAAAAACTGGCATAGTCATTGCTGCAATGTGATTATCTGACAAAAGCTGAACAAATACAGACTTGATTTCTTGATTGAAAACACTCATGAGAAAGTGCAGCCACATACATGCACCTGAAGGAGCAACTCTAGTTGCTACATTAGCTTAGCTGCCTCTTCCTGGTGTAGTGCTAGCTGCATTTCGGTGTGCACAGCGATAATACAAGTTTTACAATGCTATCTCATAATAATGTGACAAAATCTTGATCAATTCAAGAAGGAAAAAGCAGTTTGGTGCCTAAGTTCATTCAATCAAGTCTTTTGTGAGTGTAGTGGGCAGATAACCTGTTATTTTTGTTGCTGTTTCATCACTGAAAGTTTTGCTACATTTTCAGCACTAATGTTTAGGTTTGTGAGACTGATTTGAACATCTGCCTAATGAAAACATATTAGGATAAACTCTATGAAAGTTGTTATATCTGCACACATGAGCAAGGATCTTTTCTCAACTGCTGATGTTTTCCTCTTATCTGGAAATTCTTGTCTTTTAGTTTGTAATTGCATTGACAATTCTTCTGAGAGTGATGTAAAAGTACAGGCGCTCCCTGTTTCAGCAGCAAGTCTCTCTGCATATTTCAGGAATGACCCTTTACTGTGGATCATTTGCGTCCTTTGTTGCAGTAGACACAGCTGTTCTTTTTTGAAATTATATCAACCTTTTGTGGCAGGCTCAGTAAACCATTTGACATAATTTGGTTGAGCTTTTCAATTTAGAAAATAAAAGTTAAAGATACATAGAAATGTATTTTTAAAGAAATGTTTATTTAATTAAGAGGCATGTCTTTAAATAAAGAATCAATTTTAGCAAAAACGTGTTTGAAAATGGTGGACTTCAAGATCCTTAGGGCGGTGAGGAGAGTACACAGCAAGATCACTGCCCTGGAACTTTAGGAGAGCAGACTTTGACCTCTTTGGGGTCTACTTGGTAGAGTACCATGGGATAAACCCCTGGAGGGAAGAGGAACACAAGAAAACTGGTTCAGGAGCAATGTATCCCAACACAGAGGAAGTGGACAAAAACTCCAGGAGGCCTGCATGGATGAACAAGGAACTCCTTGACCAACTCAAACACAAAAATGAAACCTACAGAGGGTGGAAGCAAGAGCAGGTAGCCTGGGAGGAATACAGAGAAATTGTCCGAGCAGCCAGGGATCAGATTAGGAAAGCTAAAACCTTGATAGAATTAACTCTTTCCAGAGACATCAAAGACGAAAAGAAAAGCTTCTATAGGTATGTTGGTGGTAAAAGGAAGTCTAGAGAGAATGTGGGCCCTCTGCAGAGGAAATGGGAGAAGTGGTTATCAAGGATATGGAGAAGGCTGAAGTACTCAATGACTTTTTGCCTCATTCTTCATCAGCTAGTGCTCCAGCCACACCACCTGAGGTGCAGAAGGCAAAGGTGGGGAGACCGTCTAAGGAAGATTACGTGTGAGACCACTAAGGAATCTGGAAGTACACAAGTCAATGGAACCTGATAAGACGCACCCACAGGTCCTGAGGGAACTGGTGGATGAAGCTCCTAAGCCACTATCTGTTATATTTGAGAAGCCATGGCAGTCTGGTGAAGTTCACACGGAGTGGAAAAGGGGAAACATAGGCTCCATTTTTCAAAAGGGGAAAAAAGAAGACATGGAGAGCTACAGTTGCAGATCCTCCTGGAAACTGTGCTAAGGCACATGGGAAATAGTGAGGTGATTGATGACAGCCAACATGGCTTCACTAAGGGAAAATCATGCCTCATGAATTTGGTGGTCTTCTATGACAGAGGTACAGTGTTGATGGAAAAGGGAAAAGCAACTGACACCATCTACCTGGACTTGTGCAAAGCACTTGACACTGTTCCACATGATATTCTTGTCTCTAAATTGGAGATGCATGGACCACTTGGTGGTTAAGGAATTGACTGGATGGTCACATTCAAAGACTTGTGATCAATGGCTGGATGTCCAAGTGCAGACCACTGATGAGTGGTATTCCTCAGGGGTTGATTAGGACCAGCTCTGTCTAACGTCTTTGTCAGAGGGGTGGACAGTGGGATTGAGTGCACCCTCAGCAAGTTTGCTTATGTGGTGCAGTTGAAATGCTAGACGGAAGAGATGCCATCCAGAAGGACCCTGACAAACTTGAGAAATGGGCCTGTGTGAACCTTGTGAAGTTCAACAAGACCAAGTGCAAGGTCCTGTATATGTGTCAGGGCAATCCTAGGCACAAATACACGCTGGACAGAGAATGGATGGAGAGTAGCCCTAAAAAGAAGGACTTGGGGGTGCTGGTTGATGAAAAGTTCAAGATGACCCATCAATGTGCACTTGCAGTCCAGAAAGCCAGCCATATCCAGGGAGGTTGGAACTTGGTGATCTTTAAGGTTTTTAGAATCTCATTTAACTTGGTAATCCATCCCTGTTGGAAGATAATTGAGAAGGAAACAAACAATTTATTTGAGAAATGGCAACACAGCAATTTACTGACAATTTGTTAGATGAAATGGATCCGCAAAGAGTGATGCACAAGAAATGACTCTTGTCTCCCTCCTAGAGTAGGTGTGATTAGGATAAACTGGGGTTTAAGGCAAAGCTTACTGGATAAGCTCAAAATTTATGATGGTCTTCTGAAGTTTTATCTCTCTTCCTTCTTTAATGATTTCTTTTACCCCCAGTTATCTAAAATGCAGTGTTGCACTGAGTATCTCCGGTATCTTTCAGACAGAAGAGAAACAGAATTGTTCACTCAGGTGGAGATAAAAATCTCTTCACTTTGCATTTTAGAAATTAATTATTCTGCCCTCTGTATTTTCATGAACACTTTAGGCTTTAAACTAAGGAAGCGGCGCATCACCAATGAGCCTACAGGAGGAACAGGAAACTGTCCTCACCTACTAGAAGCCATTCCATGTGAAGAACCATCCTGCTATGACTGGAGAATTGTGGGACTGGAGGAGTGCATTCCTGACAACGAGAAGCCGTGTGGCCCCGGTACGCAGGTTCCGATTGTCGTCTGCATCAACAGTGATGGTAAGTTGCTCTTTCCCACAGTCCACACTGACTAGAATGAAGATGCTAAAAAGGAGTCCAATAGGGTATCAGTTTGTGTAGTTCTCAGCTTTCTCAGTCCATAAGACAAAGCTATCTGGAATAGATAGAAATGTCCATTAATATTGGTTAGGTAGGATAAGTCTTCTAGTTGGTCTACAATTAAGCTACTTCCCTGCACACTGTAGGTTTTCAAAGGTTCCCAAAGAGACTTTGAGAAAAGTAGATGGAAAATAGCTACTGCTTTTCAGTAGGTCAGACTCATAACTGCAATGACTTGACTGAATTCCCTGATGTAATCCCACTAACAAATCTGATCCACTGAGTCCAAAACCAAATAAAACATGAGTAAAATAAGACACATTGCCGTAAGTATAGCTGGAAGAAAAATAATAATGTGTTTATTAAAAAGCATGGTTTGATGTGTGTTATTGAGTTGGTTTGACAGTCCAGGCTGTCTTGCGTCTTCAAAAGGTCACATCCCCCTACCATTATTCAATTATCCTCTGCGAAAGAAAACAGACCTTTCATGACATAGTCATAAAAGCCAATTGTGAAAGCTGCTTAAAAATGCCTTAATCTACAAAAGATTCATGAATTACTGTTGTGAGACTATTATTTATTCATTAGTAATATCATAGTCCAGAGCAGCATATGAATTAAAATAATTGTACTAACTACAGTGTAGTTACGGTAAGAGGCTTCTAACTCCCCACAGAGGATTAAGTAAAGTTACATCTCTGATGAGTGTTTAACTGCTACACAAAATATTTTGTAATTAAATTGGTCCAAAGTAACAAGAGCTGATTAGAGAGAGATTTAAATCTTGAGCTTCCATGATCAAGAATTTGGATCGTAATTGAGTTTTCAGACTCAAATTTAAAACCTTAAAGTAACAATGTAAACCTTCTTTTTCTATATATACCTAAGAGAACTGGTAACCATTTTTACAGCTCAGAAAGAGATAAGCCTCGAATTACAATATTGAATATATTACATTTTATGTTCCTTTCTCAAAAAAATTTCCCTTCATAATGTAATGTTGCCTTCATCATGGCAACAATACTGAAACTATTTGAAATTTTGTATACATTTTCAGATGGAAAATGGCCTTTTCCTCATAAATTAAAGCTTTTCCCCAATAATTCTGAATTTATATTTTTCAATAGCAAAAAAATCTGAAAAATAAAAAGTGTAATTTTTTCTTTTACTAGATTTTGGATAATTTGGCTTACTTTTTTTTTGAGGAGTGATATTTGTTCACATCTAACTTCTAATTTGCATAATTTCTTAAATTGTAATATAGACATATTTACTATAATTTATTGCAAACATAATACATTTAGAGCACACAATGGAGCTAGTAGAGTTTGAGATATGTTTTATGTATATAGTATTTTCTGTTATTCTGTTTTAAGCTCATAGAATTTGCTCTCTGCACTGCATGGGCTTTTATTTTAGCCAAATTTGACATGGAAAACTTGTGATTTACTTTTTTACTCCCAGTACTAATCTTTATTTATCTGTCTTTCTGAATTACATGATGTTATATATTGCTGTACTTATAAGGCATTATACATCACCTATATAAGCAGTCTGTCCCAGAAAGAGTGAGAAGTTGGGCTTTGGCCATATGCTTGTCAGTCTTTAAGATTAAAAAGCTGTGGACACAGCTTCAAAGAAAGCAGAAAACAGTTTCAGTTATGATTTGTTTTGCAAAGATCACTCACACACAAAAATACACGTTCAATATCGTTTGACAGAGTGCAAAAGCAATGGAAGGTCATGTATTGGATTGACTGAGCTTTTTCTTATAATTGCTTCCTTAGTAAAGAATTTCTGTGAACTTCACCAGTAACATCAAGTGGGTTTTGGTAAAGTCTCTCTTGAGAAAGATTAGCATGATACAGTAGAAGCAAAGTATGAAGTAAGGACCCACCAACCTTGGTAGTCTCTTCCTTCAAGCTAACTTTTGCCCAAGCATCTCCTTACTTTGCTTCCCACAGCACCAACCCGCTGAAAATCCTGTGAGCAACTTTTAAATGCTCCTCTAAACACACACCATCACCTTTTCCCAAGTAATCCCATCTAGTACTCTGGCCCCTGGCTCTGGCACACACCTATCCTTCATCAAACACTTGTTGGGGGTGTCCAGATTTTGCTCTGCAAAATATAGGAGAGCAGCATCTTGCAATCAGACAGGTTTTGCATCAAGCCGCACAGCTACAAGGTACTTTGCAGTAAAATAAAGTTTGGAGAAAGCTACTCTTCCATTGTCTTAAACATCGTGGTTTAAATTACATTAATCTTCTTATGAAATTTGTGATATTTGATGTTCTTTGAACACTTCTTGGAGAAGACTTAATTGAATATCAGTTAAAGACTGTAGTTCAATTAACAGGTTATATAATTTGTATGATAGTCTTGTATTGCTATAATTTTGGTGTACATGTCACAGGCAATTTCATTCAGGTTTACAGGGAAAAATGGCTGTGAAGGGAAACAATGTGTGGAAAGCATTAATTATCAATTGAGTTTGCTACGTTACTTGAACTGAACTACTCTTTGCTTAACAATACACTCTTCAGGCCCTTCAAGAGCTTTTTTTAAAAAATTCATATTAATTAATTAGCCCATCTTAAATCAGTGCCTGCAAAGGAGAGGTTGAATCAAAGGGCTTTCAGTATATTAAAACAAACCTGTAATTTCCCCTTGGCTTCCACTTTATAAAATGAAAAATGCTGGGGTTGTAATTTCCAGAGTAAGCATTGTACTGTAAATGTACTACTTTAACATAAGATAAACCCCATGCTGATTACTATCTTTCTTTCTGTTGACTATTGCATCGTTATATATGTTTAAAACATAATTAGTTGGAATAACATGTCTTGACCTCAGTGTTTTACTTTATAATTAGAATCAAATAACAGTGTTTGTGAGGTTGTTTTATATAATTGGAATGAGATTCTCTCTTCAATTTGGTGTAAAGATAGGAGTCATTACAGCTTTTGAGACAACAGCAAACAATAGATTATCCTCCTGTGTTGTTGCTGGAGGCCTATCATTGTCATTCTCTTTCCACAGTGGATTGCAGTAATCAGAATCTTCATTCAGGCTGAAAAAATATGATAGTCAGTACCCTAGGTTGTCATTGCAGAGGCTATAATAAACCTTGATGTATTTTATTATATGAATGTAATTTAAGCATTTTACTGTGGAAAGACCTTTTCAGAATAAATAGTCACAGAATCGCAAAATCGTTTAGATTGCAAAAGACCTTTAAGCTCATCAAGTCCAACTGTAAACCCAAACCGTGTCCCTCAGTGCTGCATCTACACATCTTTTAAATACCTCCAGAGTTGGTGACTCAACCACTTCCCTGGGCAGCCTGTTCTAATGCTTGACAACTCTTTCAGTAAAGTAATTTTTCCCTAATATCCAGTTGAAAATTTCCCTGGTGCAATTTCAGGCCATTTCCTTTCATCTCATCACTTGTTACTTGGGAGAAGAGACCAACACCTGCCTCACTACAATCTCCTTTCAGATAGTTGTCAAGAGCAATAAGGTCTCCCCTCAGCCTTCTTTTCTCCAGACTGAACAACCCCAATTCCCTCAGATGCTCCTCATAAGATTGGTTCTCTGGACCCCTCACCAGCTTCTTTGCCCTTCTCTGGACATGATCCAGCACCTCACCTATGTCCCTCTTGTAGTGAGAGACCCAAAACTGAACACAGGATTCAAGATGCAGCCTCATCAGCACCAAGTACAGAGGGACAACCACTTCCTTAGTCCTCCTTGACACACTATTTCTGATACAAGTAAGGATGCTACTGGCCTTCTTAGCCATCTGGGCACACTGCTGGCTCATATTCAACTGTCAACCAACACCTCCATGTCTTTTTCTGCTGGGCAGCTTTCCAGCCACTCTTCCCCAAGCCTGTAAAGTTGCGTGGGGTTGCTGTGGCCCAAGTACAGGAACCCACATTCAGCCTTGCTGAGCCCCATACAGTTGGCCTGAGCCCATCAGTCCAGCCTGTCCAGATCCCTCTGTAGTGCCTTCCTTCTTTCAAGCCGATCAATACTCAGTGTCATCTGCAAACTTACTTAGGGTGTCCTTTTTTAGGTTTTTAAGTTTCTGCTGAATTCTGCACCACAGATACAAGCAGTGGCTGTGGTGATAGTAACGTGCCCCTGTACTTCAGGCAGCAGGCTGAAATTACTTTCTTATTTTGTAGCAATGTGTAAATAATAAATTGGTTTATGGCCATGTACCACTGCATGTGTTACTCTGAAAAACAAGATATCACTTTTGAAGGGCAAATTTCTTCCAGACCTTGTTCAAGCTATTGAACTGAATTGTTGGGTTACAGTTAGCTCTGCAGGGGAAAGAGATGGACTCATTGCCATGTCCTGGCTCACAGCTGTCAGAGATGACCAGCCTTAGAAGAGCGAACCATGGCAACAACAAGGTTCTTCATGTATATGCAAATTCCTGCAACTCCTTGAAGTAGCAAAATTGTTCCTGAAGTTGTCTAGGCAGAGATGTGTACTGATGTAAATGAGTGCCACGAGTTCTCTTCTGGCACCTGGAAGTATGTGGGTGATGTGGGTCTTATCTTCCTAAGACTGGAATGCAAACTCAAACACTACCAGCAACATCACTATATCCTGCTATAACACAGGTGGGCTGTAACCTGTTTGCAATACTGAGGGGCAAAACAGTGGTGTTGGTAGTTAATTAAAAGTCATAGAAGATAAACTAGTCTGTTTACACTGAGATGTAAACATTTCAAACTAATTAGTTACCTTTATGGAGTGACTCAAACACCGTACTGTCTAAAATGGAATGGTGTACATTTTCTGTATCTGAGTTTATTCTCATCTAGCGCGACTGACTGAAGACATCATACTTCAGCCATATGACAATCCTATAGGATTTCATTGCTTTACTTTTTCCTCTAGACTTGGGAATATTTCTTCTGACGTATTTCTTGTATTCTTTTATGCCTTGAATTTTACTTTGCAGAAAAGTTTATAAAATTACTTGACTTAGTTTAATTTTTTTCCTATAGTTTCCTGATCAACACCTATCTTTTGTTTCTTATTTTTTACCTTGTGGCTTTTTATCTTCTTACAATAGGCATCTAATTAAATTTATGGAATAAACCAGGAAAAAAAATGAAGATAGGCTGGTGCAACCATTTTCACTTAAAATATTTTGGCTGGTTTAAAAATTGGCTTTCTGTATGTTTATAGATTGAACCAAATGTATGCTAAATGCGTAGCTCCTGATCTTCATAGATTTTCATAATGGGAAATAATAAAAGACTAAAATGAAGCTTTATCGATGTGCCCAGGTGTATAAAGAGTCTACTTCTGCCCTTTCTATTGTGTGGCTGTATGCATTAAATACAGAAACCATCAGACTGGTTTGATCTTTTAATGATTATTTCAAAAGGAAACACCTTTCTCTTTATGACTTAGTTTTTTTAAAAAAATCATGAGCCAGATTCAAATTCAAATTTCATTGAATTATTTAGTTAATCCTGTAAGGGAACCCAGATAAATATCTGGCCAACACTCAGCAGTCAATTAGTAGAAAAATACAGTAGCTGATGACAGTTTCTTTCAGCACATACTGCCTAATGCTTACAAGAACTTGGTTATATGGGCATTAGTCATCATTTCCCAATATTAATGTCCTAACTAATGTCATTACAGAATTGATTTGAACTATATTTTTCTGGTTTAGAGCTTTTTGGCTGTCTGTCTGAGTCACTTAAATCAAATGCAAGGTGCATACCTTTTTCTTCACTGTAACCACATCAGATATGAAATTTATAACCCGCTCTTTTCTTTCCTTTGCTTTGTCTGGTTGCATTAAAAACATTGAATATGTTTCATTTGGGTTCTCAGGAAGTCTGATTATTGATAATTTTTCCATCAATATAACGTTACATTTAATAAGTCATACCGATTACTTTTTGTATCTCATCTTAACATTAGGAATATGGACCTATTAGGTTTCTTATAAGACTGGATGCTTTTAGTGTTCATATAACGTGAAGTGATTTCATTATATGGTATGGCTTAAATACATCACTTGCTTTGTCCATGTCTTTAGTAGTCGGTCTGGAATGTGATGTGATTATTTCCATTAAAGGGATAAGTAAAACAAAACCAGAGTTTCATCTGCATAGAGCAATAAACAGTTATCACTTCTGACAGTGCAATATCCAATTTATCATGTATGTTTGAAGACAGGCTTGCACTTGGTACGAACAATATCTGCAGAGACATTACTGTTTTAAAAGAATGTAATTATAAGTAGGTTGGCCGACTTAATTATGAAACCTTTTTCTTGTGTCTTAATCATAATTTGACTGTCTAGTCAGATGAGTTTGCTGGGTTTTGACATGTTTACTTCTAAAATATTCCACAACATCTTTGCAGATAAGCTGTACTAGTGTACTTAAAATTTATTGGACATCTAGGGGTAGAAGTTGCCTTACTGGGAAGCACAGATGTTTTGGAAATACAGCACAGAGAGTGCAATTACGTGTTTCATATGATGCACCCTCTCAGTAACGCGCTTTTGTTTTTGATGGCACAATCAGATGGAAAAGTAGGATATTGCAAGAACTCCTTGTAATAAGTTAAGAGGGGGGGGATTTTGATGCATAAATTTTGATTTACATAGCAGCCTGTGAATCAAGAACACTATCACAATTAGACTCTAAGCTTCATCACAGCATCATAGTAAGAATACAGAGAGGGATAATTGTAGATAAATTTTGAAACATTTGGACTTTTAGAAAGGTCAGTTTAATGCTTTATGATCTTTCCATTTGTCACTTCAAATTATTCTGTTATGAAACAACAAAAAAAGGTGTTTATGGGCTTATGAATGGGTTATAAAGTGTATTTAGACCCCCAGTATTGAACTTCGTTGGGTTTGGATTTACGTGTCATGTTAATTCCCTAGAAAATAATAATATTTTTACAAAACATACTCAGAAGACATAATGTTACATTTAATAATGATGTATATAATAATAATGTTACCTAGTCATAAATTAAGTAGCACTTTCTTGTTAAATTATATTACAGAGTACTATCTTTATGATAAAATGTTCTAAGATGGTATCCTCTCATTAGATTTGATGGGAGTTGTTTTTCCATCTGAGAGATAAAGGTTGCTGAGGCCTATTATATTTTCTGACAACCTGCATGCTAATGGTAAATTTTCTTAATAAATGTTACCAAAATTCAAAGCTGTGAAACTATGGCATTGCTAAATGGTGACAGTTAAAATGTCTTCATTAACAAGTCATGTTGAGCCAGAATAAATGGAATTTTATTCTGAGTACTTCCAGCCTTAAGCAGCTCATTGTCAGACTTTTCTTTCAGATCATAATTTGTGTTTAGTACTGGTTAATGTAATACCACTCTTATCTGCCAAGAAATATTTGATTTCACAAGATAACTAGTGGCATCTTAGATAATCTTAAAATTATCTTTAGATTATTTTAAGGCAATCTACGTAATTTTGCAAATTCAAGTAACTCTTGTGCACTGCACAAGCACCGTCTCCACTGAATACATAAGAAAACTTCAAACTAAGAGTAAAACCACAATGATTACTCCAAATCAGAGCAAACAACAGGGGTTCCCAGTCTCTCCAGTGTTCCCAGTGATCTGTTCCAGATTTCAGGGTGCATGTAGCTTTTGGAAGGGTCTAAGCTATGTTAAGTCACTGACCTGTTGCAGAGGGAAAGGAATAGATTTGTGCCCATGATTTGGTGAAGAGGGGACTGAAAGGCAAGAGAGAGAAACTGCTGCTACTCACCAAGCAGTGAGGTTAAAAACTGGGGAAAGGTAGGATTTGAGCCTAGTTTCCTTCAGGACAGTTTACTGAGACAAGTAAATAACACAAAGAAACTTAAAAAATATCTCTACGTGATGGGGAAGGAGCCAGATGGGTAACAGTCAGCCCAAAAGAGGAACTGACAAGCGGCTGCTGTGAACTTGGCAGCGGTGGGTGAAAGGGACAGTGAGATGATAGACTGGGATTAGTGTCCAGAGAAAACAAGTCCAGATAAGAAGCCAGCGAAGCAGCAGAAGAAAATTCATCACTTCTAGATGAGCACATTATAGTCTGCTCCTGCTTTTGTCTCATGAGTTCACCTGGCAGAGCAGTAGTTGTCCAGAATCAGTGTAACACCCATGGCAGAAGTACTGTTTTTCATTTGGTTTCTGGTTTCAACTAGAAAATTGGAGAGAAACATTATGCCAATGTGAAGTATTTTAGGTTGCAAAGCTAAGCCCTAAACATTAGGAAATTAAGGTTGTTTGTCTGGTCCTTATGCAAATGTATCATATGGATGTCTTTAATTATTTAATTGGGTCTACATGACATTTCCCCACAGAACCTACTACTTATTTGTGAAATGGATGCATCACCATTGGGAATTAAGTGGGCATATTGTAGTAATGAATGCTTTGTCTTTGAGACAACTAGGGTTTAATTTTGCTCTGCTTTTGTTCAGCATCAGCAAAATATAAATAATACTGACCTTGAGTGTTCTGAAAATAAATGTATTAGTGGCCATCTGACAGCCATAACAGAAAGATCTTAGGAAAATTACTGTTTTTAATACCACTTTTGATTAATGTGTAGTAAATAAAACATAGGCTTATGCCTTGAACAAAGAGAATAAAACTAAAAATACCAAATAACTGCTCATTAAGGGGTTTCCAGTCTGTGAACTGAAGGAGGAAGGGACCCAGTGGAAAAAATAATAACCATGTGATTACGCAATTAAAAAGAAACCCTGTTATACAAATGCAACTTTAATTTTGGCGTTTACTGGTGTTTGATTTCTTGACATCATTTTGGGAGTAATTTATGGATTAGCTATGTAAGTCTTGCTCTAGGAATTATCAGGTGTTTGGTTTTAATTTCACTGATTTGAGGCATCCTGTATTGGTGCTGATATGATTTGTAAATAGCAAATTGCTGCATTAGCGTTTTCCAGAGAAAAGATATTAAGCAGAAGCTACATCGAGTCTCTTGTTCTGAATCTCTCAGGATGGATTTTTCCTTTCTTTTGTTTTTATTTTTTTTTAAAGAGGGTTGAAAAAAGAACAGTAATGCCAACTAAACGCTTCTTTAAGCTTGTGGGAGGCTCCTAGTAAACCAGTGATGTCCCTCTAGTAGAAGGGAGCCTGATTTCCAGGGTACAGCTGATTGCTCTGAGTAGGTGCAAATCTGCAGAGAAATCTGTCAGACTTCTGTGCCTTTAGGACAGTGGCTTGTATAACGTACTAACAAAGTAGTGAAGTTATTATGTCCCAATAGTTGCACATATCTTCCTGCTACTTTTGGTTTTATTATGTGTCGATGTATTATATTTCTTTAATTCAGCATAGGTTTATAAGATGGAGTGAAATTTGGCTCTGGTTGCTTTCTTGAGGTTTCTTTCTCTGAATCCATATGCTGAGAGATCAGGAGAAAGGAAAAATCAAAAGGATGGGTTTGTTTTAGCCTTCTAGGGAGGAATCAGTTATGAAAATGTTTCCAAAAGACAAGATTAATTCACAGTCTGAGATCCCCAAAGGCATGCTGTGCCTTCCACTTGTAATGATGAGAAGATATTCGTTGCAAGATGGATGAAAAGATGTTCTCCAAAGACTGCATTTTATCTGCCAGTAGTAGAACATGGACAGAAGCACCCATGAAATTAATTATAAAACTGTTTCTCAGAGATGTGTAAATGTGACAGAGGCAGTGATCTCGTTTACACCTCTTGGGTCCTGTGTTTTAACTGTGATTGAATTGAGCTGTCAGATTACATATAGTGTGACAACTCTTTATTAGCTGCAAGTGGATGAATAATGCAAATAAAATGTTTGCAATCATCTTTTTACTATATAAAATACATTTTTTAATTATTTTAGAACCTCTTTTGAGTTTCAAGTATGTTTGTGTAGCAAGAGGTGTCACAGATATTTATGAATTTTAGTTGTAAACTTGCTGCAAATTCACTTTATAGTGGTATAATGTTAGATAATTGACAAACTGAAAAATTCATCTAATATTCTGTCAGCTGCATGCCATTAGATATACTCTTCAGCTGTGGGTTATGCTCTTGCATTACAGAGAGGAATAACATTAAAATGTCGGTGGCTAAATTCCAGGAAAATGCTTGATGATGAAACTGGAGTTCTGAAGTATTTATGAATCAATTTATGATGCAACTTTGTGAACTTCTGAGATTAAATTTATGAAGTTATCCTTCAAAACTCACATTAAATATGCAGAAAAGAAGAAGCCTAAAGATAGTAAAATTCATAGATATTTAGTGTTTCTTGTAAACCAGGACATTTAAGGTAGCCATTTAAAATATGCAGATGAGTACCTCAGTGTAGGGAATGTCGCTGTGGTGAGAATGTCATTCTACTGACATTAGTGGAGCTGTCACATTGTTTTCATGCTTCTGTTTTTGCAGTCTTGCCTATTATTTCCTTTTTGTGCTTCTGTTCCTAACTCATATCCCTGAATGTTTAGCTATTTTCAGCACATCAGAATTATAATTCCTAATCAAACTTGTTTGAAATCTCTGACATTCCTTTGCCCTTCCCAGACTTGTTCTCCACTACATTTTTTGCTTATTGGAGAGGAGGGGAAAATGTCTAAAAAAATAGTTACAATAAAGTACTGGTGAAACCTTTTTTGAAGGCTACAACACTCTACTTGTCCCTATCTGATGAGTTTTAAAATGTAATGAGAATATCCAGAAGTGAAAAAATAGTAATATAATTCCCAGTGATAATAAACCTTCCTGTTTTCTAAATAAAGAAGAGACAGTGCAATGCTAAAATAGATACCTGTTGCATTTTCACATGCATGTATTTTAAATCCTACTTTTACCAATGTTCAAAATTATATTGCAAATATTTCTAAAGTCTGTTGAAGAAATTTTTTCACTGTTAAACACAACAGATTTTCTCTTAAGATTTTACGAACATTAAATATTTTTTATTTTATTTTTGAAGTTATACTTTTATATATTATTGCTACTGTATAAATTGTGGCTTGATTGGGAAAAGTATATGCAAATATGAATTTGATCTTGGGATCAGCTGTATCTTTTTAAGGTGAGTTGGTGCTTTTGACAAGTGTTTTCAGAAACACAATGTGAATTTTTAAGTGATCTCATCCTCCAGACACATTGTGTCTTCTTGTTTTCTTATAGCTCTGTCAGCACTTTCCCCTTCCTTTCCCCATTCTGCTTAAAATAGTCTAGTGGTCTGACATATTGATCCCACTTGATCCCATGACTAATATTGATTTTATTCTCAATGGGACTGTAACCTGTCATCAAACTTACTTTTTCTTTCATATCAAGATGACATTTGATGGGCTTATTTGACACTAGAAAGTAAATGTGCTTGGTTATGATCAATACACTTGTATTCTCTGTTCCTTATCACTCTCACTAAGACTACATTAGCAAATCAACCATGAAAATGCTTCAACTACCTGTCAAGCAGTAGGAAAATCTTACTTCTGTTATTAGATAATGTGTCAGTACTCTGTTCAGCTCCTTATTAGAAATATTGTACTAATATTCTTGTGGTACAAGTCTACTATAGCATAAAGTTAAAATATAGTAGATTTTCAACTAAGAGTATATCATGTTTCTGGTTTTGCTTTACTTCATCTACTCTGCGTGGAGACACTTAGGAAAGTTAATGCAAATTAATTATATTAAATGTCTGCATGGATCTTCGTGTTCAGAATTAAGGTGACCTTAATTCTATTTGTTAAGAATTTTCTCTTTTCATTCTGAAGAAGTATAGCCATACAAAATGTTAATACAGTTTAACTAATCTCCTTCAAAGTCCCATTTTAATTAATTTGGATTAACTTCGGTATTCTTATTTAGATTAGCCTTTTTCAGTGATACTCACATTATCACTACTAGTTCAGATACAGCCTCTTTCGTGCTGGTGGATATTCAATGGTATTAGAAATAGTGAAAACTCAAAGAAGGTATCATCTGCAAAAGGAGTTCTCCATTAGTCTTTGATGTGTGATACAAAATATGCACCCAGTAACTCATAGTGTTGTTTCAGAGTTAAAAAGGCTGTGTTATCTTTTAAGCCATACTTACTGCTGTAAGACACTCTGGGTGTGCCTTTGTGTATACAGTGAATTGATCTCATGCTTTAGTTTTCTTTGGTTTGTTGATTTTGATTTGTTTTGTTTTTAATTGAGAGACAAGTGATTGCTATATACCTGGGGGAACTGACACTGTGGCTGCCATCACCGTGGCAATTTATAAAAATATGTAAATATGTACAAGAAGAACTGGAAAACCTTTTTCCATATTTTCTGTGTGAAATGTATGTAATTTAGTTTTTCAACTTGACTAAATCTAGCAAAGAATAGTGAAAAAGAAGAGAGAGGACAAAAGAATAAGAGGTGAAATTTACAAGTGGATACCACAAAATATTCTTGTTAAGATGACAAAGAGAGCAGATCAGTTTCTTCTGCTTTTCTCATTCTCATAGTTTAAAGAATTTAGGCATAAATAAGAAGTTTGCACTTTAATAAAAAAAAGTAAGGTGTGTATTGTTGTGGGGTTTTTTTCCCCCCAGCCAAATATCTCAGGTTACTGCATATTTCTGATTTAACAGAGCTATGGAATGTACTGTTGTTTAATGTGGCCAGATGACACTGCATTTCACATCAAAAAATATTATTTCTATAAAGAAATACTGTTCCTTTCCTTTTAGTTATTTCCCTCTGTCAAATTTAGACTGTATCTATATGAATTTCATCATGATTGATGACTCTAATATAAATAGAGGTAAATATATTCTTTTGTTACCAGACATGAAAATGGGGTTACTGGGAGCATTAATATTGTATCTAAAGGTGTGAGTTTATTCTTTTTAACTAGTTCTGTCCAAAGATGTTCCCCATCTGAAGCCATTTTAGCTGAAAATATATATTTAAAATATGTTCTTAATTTTTGTAGTGGAGTTACCCCTTTATTTCTGTTTTTACTTCAAAGTAGGGAGGGTTATTTTGGTTTTGATTATTCCTGTAACTGTTTTATGTATGGTGCAAAGCCTTACCTTTACCCGACACATTAAGGAATATTGAACAAGATTTCTTAGCAGTGATTCACTTTTTTTGAAATTTGCATGATTGAAACTTTGGATGAGCTTAAGGACAGGGAAGAAGTTTTGGAATCTCTGTAGCAGAGTGCCTTTCACATCTTTTAGCTTTCCTATAAACCACTTGCGAGGGATAACTTTTTCTTTCTGTGTAGCTGCTAATATGGTGTTTTATGGGGAAGGATAGCAAACACATGCTACTCTAAGCTGTAGATGAGGTGTCGTAGTAGCATTTACTGATTTCCTTGCAGAGAAGGGACAGAAGTGCTCAAGTACTGTTGCTGAAATTAGATTTCTGCATGAATGTGTGAGTTCTTGATGCCACTGTGTTCCCACTCATCAAAATTTCTTCATAAAATGAACATATGAGGAAAATGGCACCTAGTCATCAACAAGAATTTATTGTTTGTAAACTCTGGTGCTTCATCTCATTAAGGAATAGAAAATCTTGAAAAGATCATGATTGGTTCAGTGTGTTGAAACACCAAAATACGGTGGGTTTCAAAGTCCCAGCTGCTTCCCTTTTGTATGGTATTAATTCCTGCCGCTATCAGGCATTTTTAATTGCAAATGTTTGCTTAAAAAAAGTCAAACTAACATTTTAAAGTTTAGGATGATATTATCCAGCATTTGCACAGGGATAGGGAAGTAGTCAGTGGCCTTTTCTATATGTCACTGATTTGGGTGCGTGGTCATGGTAAACATATGTAAATAGAATGAAGGTACCTGTGTTTGTGCTACCAAAGTTTTGTTTTAATTAAAAAAAAAAAGAGATTCATGGTATTTTTTGAAGAAAAGTGGCCAAACTATTATGTTTATTGTCTTTATTTCAGTAAGGAATAGACTGCAAAGTAGTACTTGAAATTCTATGTTGAAACCAAAATCACAGTAATTTTCATACACAAATCACCCAATCAAAGAGTTTACAATCCTATGATGTTTTCATATCATTAAACTATTAGACTGACTTTATTTCATTTTTGCATAATGAACAGATGTGAGAAAGTAATGTATTTGTCTTCATTGAAATTAGTGCCATTCCTGCTTAGGCTTCTTAGAAGAAAATGGCTTCACAAATATTAACCATCAACTAATTAAGACATACTTAATTAAATGCAAATGCTACTTAGCAAAAGCAATTGAGAGAAAAGCATGTGACTAGGGAATTAGCAACTGATTTAACACTTGGAGATACCAGATATGCACCTAAGCAATAGAAATGAATGCAGAAACATCACTTAATAAGAATAATATGAGGGGAAAATATACGATCTTGTCACATTGTGTTTTTTGAAAAACTTTAGAGTCAGTGAAGTAGAATATGATGAGAATACAAATTGTAAGTTAATGTTGCTTTATAGTCAATAATTTGAGAGGTTAAAAATTATTCAAAATGTTGAAAATTTATCAACCATCCTTATGCAGAGGCCTTTTCGACAGCTGGTCATTTAGGAACTAGAACAGAAAATAATTACATACAAGGTAACATAGTGTTGCTACTGTTTTTCAAGGACACTGCCTTTTTACTAACATTGATGTTTACGTTGACAGCCTTTGTCTTTGCAGCAGATATGAATAGACAATATCAAGATGTTATGAAGGCTTCTGGGATTAATAAAATATTTGAAGTTTCTTAATGTCTATCAAAGCATGTGTTATATACAAGAATTGAACTGATTCAAGTGCAAAATTTGGTCTGTCAGTCAGATACTGTTGCATGTGCTGCTTTTTTTTTCTCCAAATATTCTCAAAAATGTTGGGCTAAGCAAGATGGTAACTAAGGAATTCCATGTAAATATTATCATTTCCTCTTTCTGTAGATTATTTGCTTAGATTTTCTTTAATTAAAGATACGTGATATGAGAAAGACAACTTCTCTTAGAGAGTTCCTCTTATATAACAAAAAAACCCCACAACCAAACAATAAAACAAATATAATTGTAAAAGAAGATCAGTAATGGTATGAGACTGAATTTCCAGTCAGCTGCTTAATTTCTAATCTGAGCATAATTAAAAGAGACATTTAGGCACTTCAGAATTGTAAGATATTTGAGCATCTCTCTGAGGGAAGGCTCAGAGACCTAGGTCTGTTTAGCCTGGAAAAGAAAAGATTGAGAGGGGACCTTATCAAAGCTTATAGGTACCTAAACGGCAGGTGTCAAGAGAACGGGGCCAGTCTCTTTTCAGTGGTGCTCAGCAACAGGACAAGGGGCAACAGGCACAAACTGAAGCACAGCAAGCTCCACCTGAACATGAGGAAAACTTCTTTACTGTGAGGGTGACAGAGCACTGGAACAGACTGCCCAGAGGTATTGTGGAATTTCCTTCTCTGGAGATATTCGAAACATGCCTGGACGTGTTTCTGTGCAACCAGGCCGAGGTGAACCTATGTTAACAGAGGGTCTGGACTAGGTGATCTCCAGAGGTCCCTTCCAACCCCTACCATTCTGTTTCTGTGATCTGGTTTTACTGAGTTTTGAATATAGATAAGTGTATTTTATTCTTGATGGGCAGTGTCCACACAGCAGCTTTGACTCTTCAGTCAGTTTGAGGTCATTCAACACTTTCGAAGGCTGAGGAAGGAATCCATGTAAGGACACATGTAGATCTTCATGTGGGAGGACTGCATATGGGAAAACACATGGAAATTCAAGATAAGGAACAGTCTCATGGGCCATTTCAAACTTTATAACCCATACAGAAGTTAGTGCAGTACTTTCCTGTTGATTAATCATTTTTCTGCATAGGGAAGGAAAGAAGGAAGGAAGGAAAGAGTAAATGGCAATCAGCACAGCTCATAGATTTTAACATTGTGTGAACTAACTGCATTTTTTTCCTGCAGCCTCCATGCTTCTAGGCATTACTGAAGGCAAGGCCTTCCTCACCCATAAAGTCCAAACACTTTAAAAATTGAGCTCTGATATCCATTACGAACTATTTCAAGTGCCAAGCAGTTTTCAAATACTAGACACGTTGTAAGTGCTTTCTGCTTTAGTGTCAAGACAAGAAAACTGGTAAGAGAGGCACCAGTTGAGAAAGTAATGAATAGTCAAGAAAACCATCAGCCAAGAAAACTCATATACATGCAACATGGTACATACCCTGCTATGTATAGCCAGTACATCTAGGTCACGCAGTGTTTTGAGTTGTCAGTCTTTTCCATCCTTTTTTGTTCTGACATTGTAATTTTAAATGTGCAGATTTAAGAAGACTTGAACAATACACTGTAGTTTCATGTGGCCCGTTGTACTTAAAAGCAGATTATCGTATGTGGCTACTATGAGCCACAAAAAGAATACATGGGCGTAACTCTTTTCTTAGAGTTGCAGGTATACTAGTAAATTTGAATGCAATTGACTGAGCGGTACGGAGTCTGCAGTCTGCAATTTTAACATTTAGCCTTAGTTGCTATTACTTTTATGAACTTTAAACTATAACTGCATGATATTCCTGTCGTTTACTGAGTATACAGCCATTTTTAAAAAAAAACTATTCAGTTTTAATGTTCAGGGCACTCTCTTGATTTGATCCCATTTATTGTGATTTTACTGCCAGTTTTTTACTTAGTTTGTATCAAGTTGTAGTTCAGCCTTTCAGAGACTGTAGCTGGTTTCTGGGTGTGGGACTGAGACTGAGTTCATTGCCTTGTTGTGTAGGACCCCAGCAGCATTTTTATTTTACGTTGATTTCTTTTTCAGTTGTTCTCTATGCCTCATTGACTCTTACAGTGATTTTACTGTTCGTTTTGAGGTTTTTTTAAAAAAATTGCCCTCTGTTAAGCTCTTGCCTTTCCATTTACTACAGGTCAGCATTTGACAGCAATTTTTTACTGTGCACTGAAGCATGCATCGTATTAAGATGCACAATAGCAAGAGGCTTTTCTTGTCATGTCTCCTTAGTGATATCAGCTCTGGGAATGCTTTCCATTGGGAAGATCTTAAAGCATTTTACAGGAAACTTAAATATCAGACGCAGTTTACAGATAAGTAAACAAAACCACAAAGGAGTGACATGATTCGACTACATTAAACACAGAATGTAGGTCTTCTGTGATTTAGCTCAGCTTTTAGCATATAGACCACATTTTCACTGATGCTTCCTGACTGTAATAAAACAGGAATGGTGATATGGATCCAGTCTGATACTTGTTTACAGTTAGCTGGTTCCTCCTGCATGCCGTTTGCAAGCTACCTCTCTTTCCTCTGTAGACATTTGCAGTTTTTTTGTTTTGTTGGTTCAAGAGTTTTCTGTATATTTGTTCGAAAGCGTTAAATAGTTCAGTCACAGTGGCTTACATTGCTGATTGTCTGGCTGGATCCAACATAACAGTTCAAGGAAGAGACGTGGATTTGAAAGGCTATCTCCTTGGTAGTCTTTACTGATGATACAAATCTGTGAAGAAGTCTGCAAAGGTTTAAACAGTTTTTGACATTTTAAATCATTGAAAAATAAAACCTTTTTCCTCTTGCCATTTCTACATGCAGTCACTCTTTTTAGTACAATTTGGATAATTTAGCCCCAAATGTGCATATGTTGCATAAGAGAGAAATATAATTTAACTACTTAGACAATGTTTCTGGATATGGATTACAGCTAGATTCCATATTTTAATGAACAAATCAACTGATAAATGGTGAAGAGTTTCCCTGAAAGAAATGTCATAATCTGTTTCATCTTTCTGTTTTTTATGTTTTTTCATTTTGTTGCTTAGAGTATAAATATTTATAAAACTAATGTTACACAAGAGGCAAAGACAGAAAGAAGTCCAGAAACACGAGTCAAAGATCCCTGCCCTGAATTATTTATACTCTAAGCAACAAAATGACATAAATAAAGTGAAAATAAAATATTAGACTACCTGTGACAAACTTTTTCAAACGGGACTTTTTCTAAGTAGCTTTAGTCTTTACACCGGCATTGTTGCCAGCATACAACTGAGTGGTTCCTAGTAGCTGGCTAGTCTATGTGGTTTAAAGAGGAGGAAAACAAAGGTCAAGTTGTTCATAAAATCATTAATGAAATGCCAGAAAAAATTTAGTCTAAATAATAATATCTCCCTAAAAATAATAAGTACCCATTATAAAACATTCCTTCCAACTGCATATCTATGCTGTTTAATTCATCAGATAAGAATTGGACAGCTGACAAAAAACAAATGCTAATAAGGAAATGGAAGATATATATTTCAAGAATATTTTCTTTTTAAAAGCAAAGGATAAAAGAGGAATTTTTTGGGGAAAGAGTGAAGGCCCGGGGTTTTTTGTTTGAAATATAAATGCAGACTGAAACTAACTGTTTTCATTTGTGACTCCAAATTTAGCTTGAGTTTCAAGTTAATACCACCTTAGCTGGCAGGTGGTAGAGAAGCTTGATATAGTATTGTAAGTTTGCACTATAACATACTTTATTTTAATAGAAGTATTGCTTGCAAAGTGTGCAAATGTCCAGCAGTTTATCTCATTGAGACTTACCTGTCCAAGGAATAATTTGAAATTGAGGTTCATCTTTTTCCCAGCTTTTTTCCCCGTTATTTCCATAACAAGTTTGCAGTCTGCTCTTTCATCTTGTCAGCCTAAACGTGCCATTCTGATGAAGCCTCTGATGAATCCCTCCTGCACTGGTGCTGGGATGTGATGATCTGTGACACAAGAGGAGAAGCAATAGGTGAAGAGATTGAGCCCAGTGAGGGAAGCAGAACTTGATGTGGGAGATCTATGAAGCCTTTGGCAGGGCCCAAATTTGTGTTTTTAATATGGGAAAATACAACTATTGAGACAGCCTTGATCTCAGTGGTCTTTATAATTCAAATGATTATGACTACTTCAGGCTGTTTTGAAGTATGAGCTGCAAGACTTCTGCTTTGCAGAGACATGGAAGATTGATGTTTACAGTTGTGTTGTGCCTAAAGATTCTCTGTGAATAAAATATTTGACACTGGTTCAAGGGTTCAAATATTGGATGGATGGCCGTCATCTTTTCCGCTTTTTGCAAAGAATTTGATCATTAATAATTCTGAGACTCATGGTATGTCACTACTACTAAAGAACTTCCTATTTTCAGGAACTCAGTTTATCAGACATTCTTATTTTAGAGGTTTTAAGACTCTGTAAACCTTGAATGATAAAAATATAATTTCTCCTTAGATTAGAGTTTGATCTACTTTATTATTATTCCATTAAGAAAAAAATTGAGGCTTGGGCAAAGCAGTTGTTTGTAGATCTTTGGCTTAATTTCTAGCATTTTCAGTGCTCACTGTATTTGTGTTTCAAAATCCAGGTGGTGGTTATTAACGCCAGCTGATGTCTTTATCGAAGTTTAGAGTATTTAATGATTATTTCCAACAAATGTTATGTTATATCTTGTTGGTCTTACATTCGTTGCAAATCTTGATGAGACACTAATTTGTGACAGTAGCTATTAAAACAGAATGATCGACATGATGGATTGCAGCAAGTGCAATGCCATAGAAAGACCTGTTCAGTCCCATCAAGATTGCATGTGATTCAATAGCATTTCAGTAGAGAAATCATAATTCAACAGAAAGTGTTATACCTTAGTACAGCAAGGATCATATAACACAGAAGACATTCAGATGCTTTTGAAATGTTGTATTTTTCAGAAAACTTAAAAAAACCTCAACAAACCTTTCATATTTGCGAAAAAGACTGGCTCTTGCCATGCCTTGGTAGTACACAATTAACAGGGCCTCAGAAGTCCAGTGTGCTCTTAGATGCAACTTTTTCACAGTTCCTTGTAACTGGCATTATATATGGGGCTGCTGCTCGGTTCCTGGTGCTTCTCGGTGGAAGTACTTTCTGTAATTGGTTTGTATGTTAACAAAGCAATAACTGTAAACACTGAATCTGACTTTTTCCTTCCTTAGTTGATTTTTTCCCTCATCTGCTCCAAAGTGAAGCTTTATCCTGAGGCTTTTGTCACTTCTAGCGAGGTTTTATTTACCTCTGAGCATTTGGTCATTTTTTCATTCCTTGTTTAATGGATATTAACTAATTTGGTGAGGAAATCGTATGTTGCCTACCGAAACCAACCACTTTGTGATTAGGGTACTGTTCAGAGAGATCTCAGATTCAGTGCTCTAATGATTTCCTTACTGAAAACAAAAGCAGCCCAACTAATATTTCATTAAACAATTTATGCCAGCCTGGATTTTTTTATTAAAATGAAATATCTACATTGATATGAAAGAGTACAAATGCATAGATCTTTTTGTACTTCTGTGACACAAAGAGTGATGTGTTACTGTCTTGGATAACAAATTAAGATCTTTTTAACCAAACAAAACACAGTGACTGCAGTTTACTCCAGTTCTCTTCATATTTCAATGCATAGCTGCAGTTCAAAGGATGAATTGTGGGTCATAAGACTGGCTGAGCTGGAAGTTAGGATACTTTTCCCCTTCTCTCACAAACAAGGATTAAGACTACGTGATTAATATATATGTATTTCCACTTTTCTGTGGGTGTATTATATACTTTGTTGTTCACATTAAGATTTTCTGTGGAATCAAATATGTAGTAAAAAATGAAAGCCTAAAGACCGCCCAGGCTGGCATTCATGTCAGCAGAATATAAAATTAAACTAGGTTTAAGTATGTTCTTCTAGAATCAAGGCAGAGGAGACAAGTAATTTTAATAAAAAATCTATTTACCTTGTTTATACAGAAGAACAGAATCTAATTTATCAGTGTGCCCATCTGGACTGGATTGCTTATTTTAAGTTAATTTAACAAATGATAGACTGCTACTAGCCTTTTCTTTCCCAGGAGAAGAGGTTGACAGACAGCTGTGTAGAGATGCAATCTACCCAATCCCGGTTGTCTGCGAAGCTCCATGCCCAAAGGATTGTGTGCTCAGTATGTGGTCTGCGTGGTCCTCCTGCTCACACACCTGCTCCGGCAAAACCACAGAAGGGAAGCAGATGCGTGCCCGCTCCATTCTGGCATATGCAGGTGAAGGTAAGGTCACATACTCTTGCAGACTCTTGTTTGATTGTAAATTCACAACAGTCTTTGCAGTGTCAAAGTAATTTCTTATCAAAAGAAACAGAGTATTAGATGGAGTTGTGCTTTTTAAATATAGAAAAAATATTTAAAAGCATATCCTGCTCACGGTACCTACAGCTGTTTTAAGGAGGAGTTTAATTTGCTTATTTCAGTTAATGTTGCTATTATTCTATATCATATTTTGTTTTCAAATATATGTTTTTCTCTTTTTCTGTTAAAGTTAAACAAGGCAAATTATTTATCCTATGCGACCTCTATGAAAGATATTTATAGGGAATTGATAGTAACTCTAATTTACGTCCAATATGAAAGTATGAATGCTGAAACGATGAGAGTCTTAATGAACTGAAATGTTAACAAACGGCTTTTTTTTAGCTTCTTAGCTCAAATAGGTAACTAACGTTACATCATTAGCGTTTTTAGTTTTACCCTGCAAATCCTCACTCATGTGCATCATTTCCATTCATGCAAATGGTCCTTGTGCAGCATCTGCAGCAAATGCAAAGAGAAGACATAGCTGCAATATAAAGGAGAAGAATAAAAAGGTTTTAGGTGTAGGTTTGTGTTTATTCTTTGATGATTTTCCATGCTTCCTGTAACTGGTTTTGTTTGGTTTGTTCTTAAGTATTTTGCGGGGTAATAGACCAAATGTATTCCACATGTAATGTGATTCTAAAATGGCCGTGCCAAGTGTGCCAGGATCCAACTGGTAAAATGCCTCGTGCAACAGTGGCAGCAAGGAGACATGGCCACCAAAGAGTTCTTGGAAAACATTTACTCACATTTATTACTAACGGTAAAGTTAAATGCTTCAATATAAAAGGATTCCCTGCATGCTTTAGTTCTTCTTTAAAACTGCTAAGCATTTCATTACTTTAAGCTAAGATGAAATTTAGGTGAAAAGTGAAAGCTCTAAGCTGTGGGAGTAGTGAAAGAGAGTATCTGTATTGAGAAATAGAAAAAGAAATGGACAGTCTTCATTGTATAAAAAACCCACTTATCCATTTGCAAACACAGTTAACTTAATTGCTAACAGTATACTGTGCATTTGACAGTAGGGAGCAATTACTTCCAACTTTTTCACTGAAAGGAACCTTTGCTGGAAGTGTAAGAGGCAATAAGAACCATAATTATGGTTCTGGTTAGTGGGGGATTCTCGTATAGTTTAGTGGGGGATTCAAATAATCAATTACTTAGATGGATCTGCATAGCAGAGTAGAAATGCCCTTTAAAAAAGAAACAAAATTGAGTTTATGTTGTCCATTTTTTAATAGCATGTCAAATGGACTCATTTTGAGGAAGAAACAGAGCCACATTTTCATATGATAATTCAAAAAACCATATTCATGTCCTTCTTGCTTTTCCATGTAGGTCAAGATAATAGATTTTTGATATGCTTATGCAGTTTTACCGGAGACAGAAATTTATCATCCTGACAAGCATGCCACAGAACTGAATACCTAAATTACTCCAGAAAATTGTTCAAATTTCTTATGATTCTTTTTATAAAGTACTCATTCTAGCTTTGATACTTAACACAACTTAGGATAATTTACGAGGCTGCAAATGCAACAAAGCAGTTAAGCACAGCCTGGATTTAGGAATGTGAATTTTATTTATATCTCTTTTGCAATGATCAGAACCAGCACGAAGTGATCACAAAAACTGATAGGTCTCAAACCACACAAGTAGTAGTGAAAATACCCCTAAACTCCTGCTGATAGAGCTAATTCATTACCTAGATGTTGTAGTGCTTCAGGTTTGCTCAAATCTTGGCCTCTTCACCATGATTCCAAGATGAGGTTATTCTGTGCTTTTTTAAAGGATATAAGCTGTTATGCCTACCTAGTTTATAACAATTCTGTCACATCTTGGTCAGATCTCTTCAACCACGTGCTCCTTTGCACTTTGTACAGACTCCAGAGAATAAAAATATATAAATAAAGAAAATAACCTTCCAAGGCTTAGCATATCATTACAACTCTAGCTGGAAGGTACTCTTCAACTTGGTTTGTATTATATTAAAAAGTATCAGTCTACTTTTTATTTTTTATGCTTCACTGAAATTAGAGTGATTGACGTCTTTCTCCTCATATGCCTCTTGTGCCTTTTAATCATTTGCTGTGTGACAGATGTCTTACTTTTCACCTGCAGAACTGCATGACAGAGATCAGCCATGTTCCCAAAACATAACACAGATTATGTAGCTAGCTGGTGCAGGGAGGTCATTATGTGTTCTCTGGGCACAGAATATATTCATATATTTGAAAGTCTCTATTCTGCTGATATAAAAATGAAGCTCCACATGAACGTTTTTTTGGGAAACATGCATTTCTCAGTTCCATTCTGAGCTTATAAAAATGCACATTACTGTTGATGACAGCTCTGTAAACATCATGTATAACTAAAAATCCCAAGTCTAATAAATTTAGGACCGATGATTCCATTTAAACATGAAAACAGAGCTCTGAAAATAGCTGTAAGTTCTGTTAAGGTGAACAGTCCCACATGTGTTCCCATTTGGATTTCTGAACCTTTCCTTGAATTGTTGTTATGAAAGAGACCAGGTTATGTAAGCCACCCTACAGTAATTCCTGTATAATATGATTTGAAAGTTTTTATTTAGAACATAGGACAAATACTTTGTACATGAATATATACAATTCCTATGATATCAGGATTGAGCATTAATTAATGAAGTCAAAGAATCATAGAATATTTTGCATTAGAAGGGACTTTTAGAGGACATCTACCTCCCCCCTTTTCAACTAGATCACGTTACTCAGAGCTCTATCCAGCTTGACTCTGAATGTTTCCAGGAATGGGGCATCCACCACCTGTATGGGTAACCTATTCGCAGTATTTCATCATCCCCATAGTATAAAATTTCTTCCTTATACATAGTCTAAATCCACCCCCTTTCAGCTTAAAATTGCTAGTTCTCATCCTATCACAACAGGCCTGCTGAAAAGGGTGTCTCAGTCTTTCTTATAAGCCCCCTTTAAGTACTGAAAGGCTGCAGTAAGTTCTTCCCAGAGCCTTCTCTTCTCTGGGCTGAACAACCCCAGCTCCTTTCTTCATAGGAGAGGAGTTACATCCTGTAATGTGCAAATCTGTTACCAACCTGTGAATAAGGCTAAACTTGGCTTCGAAGATGACATAAAGAGTCCAGGTTTATCACTCTGAGTCCTTGATCGTATGCATCCTCCTGCTAGTCATGTAGAATCTACAAGCCCTCAAGGATCAAAGCATTGCAGGCATTCCATACACAAGGAATAATCCCTCAAAGCGTCTCAAGTGGCTTGGTTCTTGTTCATTGTGGTACCTAAACTTGAACAACCCATTGAAATGTGTGAGGGTCCGTAAATACATATGAAATAGATTCTTTTATCTGGATCTCAGATAGTATTTTATCAAAGTATTGTCTGTGATGATTCATTTTCTCTCCTCTTCAAACTAAAAAATATTTTATTCTGTCATTTTGCTTGATAATGTTGGCTGATGACTGTCCATGATAGAGCTATGTCATTTCACACTAGAGATCTTATTTTACTTCTAATTCCCTACTATCTATGCTGCTGAATTGGTTTGAAGAAACCATCAAGTTAGCATAACTGGCCACCAGGAAACAGCCACAGTGTAATCAATTTTCTTGGATGACTTAGAATAGGAATAATTCAGTAGTATTATAATAATTCCTTGGTGACAAGAATAGCTTCACAGGAAAAATTGAAGCCATATGTAAATTACAGCAGCGACAAAGTTTTCTAATGAGCTCTGGGATACATCTGCCCCTCTAGCATCATGCTGATTTCTGCTTGAGCCAGGAGCTGACCTCAGCCGTCTGCCCTCTCATTAGCATTTCCTCATTCAGAACAACACCTCTTCCGTGTGGCAAACCATACGCTGCAGAGCCTCCAGCACGGTGTGGTTATGCACATCTGGGATGGGCTTATTTATTTTCATATAAAAAGTATCTCTCAGTGAAGAGAGAGAGAGAGAGGAGTCTCTTTCCTCAATATAAAGGCTGTGGTTTGTGAGATGACTCCATGAGGAAACTGGTGTCACAATAAGCAGTTTTGATATATTTTCTGAGATCATTGTCCTCAGCTTGAAGGTTTGAAAGGTGAAATGATTTATAAATTCACCTGTCTGTGAGCCTGCCTGTAGTGGTAGAGCATTTGTGTCACTGTCAAATACATCTTCATCATACAGTAAGAAACTCAGGGAAGTCACTGTCTCAAAATATAAAATGACAGCAAAGGACATAATGATGTTGCCTGATACATTATGTGGCTATTCTGCATATAGTAAAAGCATCCCATAGCTCAGCTTATCTCTGTTAAATGTAGGATTTGCCTGTTTTTGTTTAAATTTTTGTTTAATATTTCTGTTATTAATTTCTTGCTTACAATATATCTTAAATACTAAGGCTTCTATACATAGGCCATAACCTGCAACTAAAAAGTACTAAATGAGTCTTATTTTTTAGTAAATAGTAGATATGCAGGTTGATTCTGTATGGATTATACAGTGCCGTTGATTGACACCAGCAAATCAGTGTCGTGCAGCATAACAGTAGTGTTGTGGATGTGTTCCAAGGTTGGTCAGTAGTAAATGACTGATACTAATTTTGGAAAAGTAAAGATTAAAAGAAAAAAAAAAACAAACACAAAAAAAACCAACAGCCCCCCCCAAAACAACCAATAAAATACCCCAAGAAACCCCAAACCCCCACAAGTCAAACACAAAAAAGAAAATAATCTGATTAAAAAACTTGATTTAATGAAATGAGAGTGAAGGCTGATTTTGATTGAAATATTCTCTTAGGGCAGGGTTACACGTGCATCACAGTGTCTTCTTATGGCTACTGTATGTTCATGGATTAGCAAAGCATAATGGCAGGAGGACTATTTACTGTGACCTCATATATCAGACTATTAAACATCACTGAGTTAGATAGTACAGAATATCAGTTGTCCATCTCATCAGATATTCTGTTTGACAGGAACCAATAGCTCATACTTCTCACATATCTGCAAGATTGATTTACTGAATGTATAAGGAATAGCTGGATCAAAGGAGTTTTTTCTCAACTCTAGGCAAATTATCGTTGAAATACTTTAAAATTTTATTACAGTTAAAATCCCTGCCTGTGCTCTTTGACTTCATAGTTGCAAACCAGTTAGCTATACTTAAGGCTTTTTAGTGTGTTTACCCTTCTTACACTTGTTTGGTTGTTTTGGTTTTAATTTTTGTCTTTTCCTGGCTTGAAATCCCAGTGACTGGTAATTAAATCTGAAAACATAGAACTGAGCAATTGTTTTCCCAGCAAATCGCTTATTCACCATAAGATCAGTTTTGGAGAAGACAGGAATTTTCATTAGCTTTAACTGATTTCAGCTGAAACAAATAAAAACCACTTAGTTTTAAAAAGACCTGGGGAACCTGAATTTTCAGGTTGGACTTACAAAATGGCCTGGCACCTGCTTGGGAAGGAGAGTCAGGGAAGAGTATGTTACTTTCCTTCCTCTTTTTCTCAGGACCCTCTCAGTTCAGATTGCTGCCTGGAGTGAGAGGTCTGGGATTCAAATCCTGCCTGAGAAAGGGCTTGAGGACAGACCTCATCTCCCACGCACGCCCCCTGACTCCTGCCCTGTTGTGTGTTATAGGAAAGGTCTGTTTGGTTTATATAATTGATAATAATTATTAATAATTGATATGTTCTTGGTGAGGAAGCATGGATGTCTGCACAACTGGCACCGGAGATCCGCACCGCCAGGGCAGTCCTTGTTCTTATGTTTGTGGGCTGCATGTACTGACCATGTCTGTCTTTGAGAAGTGCAGCTGCGTCAAGAATTCCCTACCTTGTTCCTATGGCAAAGAAGAAATGGGTAACACCTCACTCTCTAGATTACAAGAGGCACATCAGTTGCATCTTTTTTCTCAGACTTTAAGATTATTCCAGCTGTTTTGAAATGCATCTATAAAATTACATGCATTCGTAAAAGGAGTGACATCAAAATGATTAATTAAAATGATCCTAGATGCTGTAAAAATATATCATATGTTCTGACAAAATCAAATGTCTGAGGTTGGGTTTTTTCTGTGATACTCATTAATTTTTGTATTCCTATCAAACCTGTCCTTATTTGGTGAAATGTTCTTAAAGCTAAGCAGCCCTGATCTTGTTACCCCTATGCAGATGTTAAAAAGGGTGCCTCTACTGCTAGTTTTCCAACTCCAGCTTTTTCTGTACCCATTTTAATTTGAGGAAGCACAAGGAAATGATATTTTCCTGGTGAGAATGTCATATTGATTTATAAATGAATAGTATATTTCTTAGTATTAGAAAGATTTAGTTAATACTAGTGACAGTTGTTTTGTATTTCAGTAACATTATTTTCCCATTTTGTTCTTTCTTTACATGCTTTTTTCTATAACTACTGATTTCATCTGAACAAAACTAGATTCTCACTGAGCTGCAGACATTCATGCCCCAATGTTTCTCATTTACAAGTCCATGTCAGTCTCATTTTTTCCTGAATATACATCCTTGCACAGCTGTCAAAACTAAATCTAAATTGTCACTTTGTCTTCAAATGCCTTAGGAACTGGTGGTTATGACATCCATTCCTGAGGAAGTATGTCTTCCTACACATCCCCCTTAATTCATGAATTTTTGTAAATATTTCCCTTGTGTTTCTTTTTGAGCTAAAAATTAATATACTAACCTTCTTTCTCTCTTCTAAATTCTTCTTTTTCTAATTTTATACTGGGGAACATGTCTAGACTCCTCATGTGGATCCATTTTCTTTCAAAATACATTCATTTTCCTAATTTTCTTGATTATATTCCTATCAGCTGCTCTTAGCTGGAAGATTTTTTTATTTTCTAAGGGAAGCTGCTTGAACAACTTTTGAAACATGTTACTTAACCATTATTTTGTTTTACCACTGGATTTTTTATGTGCTTTTTTTTAGGAAAATGTATATGACCTGTTTTGTCTTTGGAATTTTCCATATTGGTATATTTTTGAAGTAAATCTGGTTGTCTTGAGTTGCATCCATTCTGAACCAGAACTAACTCCCTTTCGGTTGTTGTTTAATTATATTCACACATTTTTAGATTTTTTTTCTAATCCCCCTTTGAAAACTTAAGATTAGCAGCTCATCATTTGCATGACATCTCAGTTAATATGATGTTTACTGTTGCTTGGTTGCATCAATACTTTTAGGCCAAAGTCAGAAGTTAAAATTGTCTCTATGGAAACAATTTCAGGATTTGGATTTTGTCTTGTGGTTTCACTGGAATGGCCTTTTCCACACATTTTCTGCAGGTCTAGACTTTCCACAAAAGCAACGTATATTATAATAAGTATTGTGTATTATATATACAAAATATTGTATAAAGTGTTTTCACCACTTGTGGCACTTGACTTGCTTGTGTTAGATTTTCTTTGATTACCTTTAGTTCTTTGTTTAATTTCACTCAACAATGTGTGCTTAAATGTGGATAAATATGCACTGGGAGCTAGGACAGGAACTCCAAAAGTCTTTGTAATTGATCTGTGTGGTCTCTCCACATATATGACTGAAATATTTAACTGTTTATTCTGCCTCAAGTCTTCATAATTCCTTATGTGATCTCTAGTAATCTCTTCTAGAGAATTCCAAATTAAAAGGCTGTAGATTACTTCAAGCTCCTTCATGTGTTAGAGAATTATGGTTATTTTGGCATCCTTATTGTACACATCTACATTTGCTTTCAGTGAACGTTCTGTTCTGTGTCGTCTGCTGACTAAAGTTTGTCACAGTCCATACTAGGCACATGAAAATGAGGGAGAAGGAACATTTCTTTCATGTAATCAAAGTCATGATATATGACTAATAACTTTTCAAAGTTGTTTTTTTTTCTTAAAACACTTTTAAAAACAATTTTCTTCCACTACATGAACTTTTGCCCTCTTCTGTTATTCCAGGAGGAATACAATGTCCAAACAGTAGTGCCCTACAGGAAACACGCAGCTGTAACGAACACTCTTGCACTGTGTATCATTGGCAGACCGGCCCATGGGGACAGTGCATAGAGGATACATCTGTCTCTGCTTTCAACTCCTCTGCCAGCTGGAATGGGGAGGCCACCTGTTCCGTGGGGATGCAGACAAGAAAAGTCATCTGTGTGCGAGTCAACGTGGGACAAGTGGGCCCAAAAAAGTAAAGATTTTAAAAAATATCTTCATGCTGTAATTATCTTTGGTTTTTACTGCTCTGTATTTGTAGCACCAACGACTATATGCAAAGACAAAAAGATCCCCATCTTTATGTTCTCATGAGGAAACAGTTCATCTCTTAAAAATATAAAACTGAAGAGACAGAAGTACTATAGAATACCTTTCTCACTATTGATTTTTATGGGCAATATTTACGGTGGCAATTTTGCTGACCAGCTGACTGACTGCTAAATCCAGTTGGCTCCTTGCCATCATCAGATTGAGTCAAGGTAAAAGTCTTGAGGCATGTGTGCTGTGTGCAGTGCAGCATTTCCAAGAACCCTGTGATACCTCCAAGCAAGCAGTGCATTACATGGATTAATGCAGTTCCATGCAAACCTGCTGCTCTGGGTCTCAACACAGTACAACTCATGTAAGTGCGTCATCTCAGAAGTAAACTGAGAAGGTCAAGTATAGTCCACCTCTGACAGGACATTAATTTGATACATTAGTTTTAACATTATTTTGAGGAATTTTGTGAGGTTTTTTTCCCCATATGCATGTTTTTCTAAGAGATCCTTTTGGCCCAATGATTTACTTCTGCAGTTTAATATATGACTGGGGTTAAACACAGATTAGCAACTGGTAAAATGCATTTGATAATATCTTCATATAGCTTGGCAGTCTGTAAATGTATCCCACTCAGAACAGATTCAAAGATGGAAAGATGATATTTAGTCTAAATGATTTAAGAGGTCATGTAGGAAGTCCAGGAGGCAACTGTTATCATCCTAAATATTTGCACAGTAACTACTATTCATTGCTTTAATCAGAAGCAAGTTTATTCCTAATTTGCTTTAACTATGGGGAATAATGCCGGAACATTCAGTAATCTCAATTGCTGTGTATCTGCATTAAGTTGCTTTTCCATTCAATCATGATGCCATTATATCTTTTATTGGGTATTCATTTTACATTTTAAAAAAACCTGAACAAACAACCTGTAATGATTTTTCTCCCTTTTTAAATCTGCTGTTAATGTCTCTGCCTTTGATGTGACCTTAAATTTTTGGGAGGAGTGCTGTTTCATTGTGTTGCAAATGAATCCTGTGAAATCAGAAAAATGTCTTGGTTGATCCTTCGAATTGTCACATTAAAATCACTGAACTGTTTTTAAAGAACCAGATATTTAACATGAGAATGTAAATAGGAACCTTATTTTAAACTCTCCTTAATAAAAAGGATTACTGTGGTATGATACAATCGATATTATTGGCCTTATCTACCTCACAAGTCACAGACTTCAGATTGTATCTCTTCTGTTTAATTTGACCTTGAGTAAGGACTGCAAAAAAATCAATACTTTGTTTTAAGCCACATATACTAAATACAAACAGTATAAAAGATAGAAATGGTGTTCTAATTGAACTAATTGCCTTGCCCAAGGATCTGAAGAGGAATTGTAATGTTCAGTGCTCATGAAAGATGAAGTTCTCAATGAAACAGTGAATGTGTATAATTGTAGTTTCTTTGTGGCTTAAGGACAAAGACATTACTAAGCCAATGTTCAATAATTTTCAGAAGCATTTTGAATTTTAACCTTAGAGAAAATTTCTGAAAATGTAGTCAATGTGGGGGGTTGGTGGCAGATGTTTTTTTAAAGTGTACCTGACCATGCATACCTAATCTGAATGTATGAATCACATCAAAACAAGGAACAATTTGACTTAAAAAATGTGGAGAGTTTACAGACAGATGATGAAGATTCATGTTTCTATAGCTATAGTATTGCATGCTCTTTCACATAAGTATTTTTGGGGGAAAAAAGAGAAAGGATGGAGATATCACTATAAAAGGCCATCAAGTTCGTGCCAGTTCACATGTAATGGCACGAGAATTTACTCTGAGAATTTTATGTAAATTGACAGGAAAACGCAGAGATAACCAATGGAAATCACAAACTAGCAAGTGTTATTGCTACAGAATATGTTCCTGTAAAGCTGCAACTCAACTTTTCTTCTCCTTTCCCCTGTGTCTTCTCCCACACTGACACACGCGTAGTTCTTCACTAACAACAGAGACATTTTCTGAGTAGTTCACCATTAGACTTGGCTGTGCTCCCTTCAGCCTGGCAAGAAAGATGGCACATTAAGCCAAGCTTCCCCAACTGATCCAATCCAAATATAAAACTTAGCTCTCGTCTCGCTGGTCCAAGATGCCCAGCAGCCACAAGAGGAAAAGCTAGTCATAACAACATTTTTCTGTAATGAGATGAAAGCTCTTAAAATATAAATGTGATGTTTTTCTTGCCACTTTATGTAATATCCTGACATTCCACATTCTGTGTGCTTTTAGGACAATAGTAATTTTGAAATTATTTTAAAGATTTGCAGTACTTCTGCGAGATTTATTGTATGATTCTTAGAACAAATAGTGCAGCACAGGGAGGTGTTTGTCCTTGATGAAAAAATAGGAACACAGAATGGGGGAAAATTACCTGAGCTGGAGTCCCATATGTGGCAATCCAATAATCCCTTTTATGTGCTTATCAAGTCTCTTCCTAAAAGAAGTAAAGTTTTCTGTCCTTTCAGACAGTCTTTCACAGTCTCATTGATATGGCAGTTCAAAACTTTTTTCTGGTTTCTGTCACTGTCATAGCCAGTTTATACCTATTTTTTTTCTAGGTTAGCAATGTTATTTAGCCTCTTTACAGAGTTTATGTTTCTGGAAATTTTATTAAGAGCTAAAATGTATTTTGCTAAGCAAAACCAGGTGACTTTATAATAATTTGGAAGCTTGAAAATAACATTCAAAAGTCAGAATCTAGAACAGTGAGCGAAGAATCTTGATTTTTTGTAGTTAAACCGCCAGATATACAATAGTTTTGACTTGCTTCCACCAACTACATTTATGTTCTGACAGTTTTCATTTCTGAGCTCAGTTGTGGTGAATCCTAGTCAACTAGCACTCCCCTTGTGCTATTTGGTACACCCCATGATTCACTGATGCAGAATGTTTGTTTATTTGATAATGCTTCTTTTTTGCATTTTTTTTAGATGCCCTGAGAGCCTCCGACCTGAAACAGTGAGGCCTTGTCTGCTTCCCTGTAGGAAGGACTGTATTGTAACTCCATTCAGTGACTGGTCATTGTGTCCTTCTTCGTGTCAAGAAGGTAATTTTATCCATTACGAGCTAGTAAGTTGTAAGAAAAAAAAACATTAGTAAGTTTTGGCAGAATACTTACACACATCTCTTTCTGACAGAGGGCATGTAATAGCTGGTAAAGCAGCTGCAAGGAAGATGTAGTGGTTTTGCTAAATAGAATAGATATTTCTAGAAATTATCTATAAGCATCTGTTTGGTGTCTTTTTCACCATTTTGCCTATTTTTATGTTACCAACTCCCATTTGTATCCCTTACTGATAAAGAGATATCAAGTCACAGAGCAGACACATAATAAATACATACGCTGCATGCTCATCAGAAAACCTGAGGCTTGTAAGTATTTGTGTAAAAATTTGTCTTGTTTCTTCTACTCCAAGCAAAATTGATGGAAGGTTAATAAAAATAAGCAGAATTTAAGTTGCAGTTAATGGTCTGACTTAAATATACATTGCAATACAGTCAGCAAAACTCTTAAAAACAGTGCAAGTCTCCCTTGAATTTTTATTACATTGAAATCATTCTTAAAGTTAGTGATAACTGGCTTAATATTGCCCACATTTTTCTGCTTTATCTTTTTCTCTTTAAGCTTAACAGGAGCTATTTTTATTAATATGTATTATTACAGACATAGTCTGTAATACAGACTCTGTAATTCTCTGAGTTCCGTAGGGTGTTAATCCCTGTGTGGGATGTGGCGATTACTCACAGCTACCATATTGTCAGAATGTAAGATATTGTTACATCAAATATACACATTTCGAATGTCATGGCCAATTCTTTATGCTTTATAAAGGACACAAGCATAAAGTCATTTTTGCAGTAATTCCTGTTAGTGCTTAGTGTATTCTAACAAATAAAATGGTGTTAGGAAGGTTAAATTTATAACCTTTGAAAAAGAACAGTGAAGTAAGACCATTGAATCTGACTATAAAATAGTTATCCGTTACTAAATACTGTGCTATTTTACAGTGATGTTAATGGTTCTTTCTGAAATATTTTTGTTTTCATCTTGGACAAAAATGCCATCCTCTTGTGTTGTTATTTCAGTAGGTTTTAAGAAAGGTCTTGATGCAATGACTGTATCTTCACAAATACTGATTACAAACTAGCATGTATGTTGCCAAAAAGCAGTGTCTTTGTGAACCAGTACAGGCATTTTGCCTATTCAGTGAGTCAAAATATTTTTATACTACACAAATAATTTTTAATTTCATGGGTTTTACCCATTTATGTCAGCAAGCTGGTCAGCAGCTTTGCTGGGCTGCACGTCTGTCTTGCCCCTTGTGCCAGCTCCTGGCATCTCCTAGAGCTGATTGACTCAGGAGTGGAGGGTTTCCTCTGTGTTGAAAAGTGGCCAGGTGGTGGAGAGCCACCGCCGGGATTCTCCTACTGCTTGTTCCTAATTACAATTGCTTGGCTGTAGTCCAGCACGCTTTTGTGTTGAGACAAGCTGCAGCTGCTGTAATAACTCCCCCGAAGCTGACATCAACCCAGTCAGCCAAATGTCTATGCCACAGCTCTCTGGGAAAAAAAAAAAAGACAAAAGTTACTAGGTTTTTACCTAGTAATATTTGTGTATTACCTATTGTTACTGAATTAGTATAAATTTGTGTGTTTTCTCCTAATTTTATGCCTGAAGAACTGATATCTGAATATGACTGAAATCAAAATTCCTACATGAACTATTTATTGTTTATCATTAATAATGAATGACTATAATAATTAAAAGCTGTAAACTGTAAATTAATTCTAGAATGGGAAATTAAACTTCACATTTAAATGTAAAGCATTCTCTTTTGAAACATTTTTTGTGTATCTAAGTAGGATAATGCTAGTCCCAGTTGGGAAACAATGGTATAGGTAGCAGTATTAAAGCCATGCCTGGAGAGAACCAAGACAGTAAGTCAGCTTTTTATATTCCTGGCTGTGGAAACAAGCAGAAAGCAAGTAGATTTTCTGATTGAGTCATCTATTGAATGGAAGAATAGTGAAATATAATAATTTCTTTGCATTAATTTCCATTTCTGGTTTTGCATGCAAATGATTAGGGCATATTTAATCTTTGAAGCGTAGCAGCATATTGAGCTGGTTTCATTTTTGTTCACTTGAACTGTGTATTCACTTCAGCTCTAGATTCATTTGTTTCGTATTGCTACTGTTTCTTTCTGTTTAGTTCTGCTTCCTGAACATTAGCTGAAATTAAAGTGGCTTATCTATTAGGCTTCATTTTCTGCTTATGGATAAAATAGCGTTTCACTATTATAGCAATTCACTCAAATACCTGTTATATTAAATCTTATTTTTCCCCTAATTATTGTTATCCTTATGTAACAGCAGGAGAAACAAACTCTTCTACTCTTTGCAGGGGCTGTCACAGTGAAGAAGCAGTCCCGTCACCGAGTGATCATCCAGCTTCCCGCCAACGGTGGTCGTGAGTGCCCAGATTCCTTGTTTGAGGAAAAGGAGTGTGAAGCTTCTCCCATCTGCTATAGCTACAGGTAATCTAAAATAACCAGTGACAGCTCAGATGTGATTTCTCAACTTGTATTACCTCAAAAGCTTCTTGAGATAAATCAAGGTCTCAGAACAAATAATGGAGACTCAGTTGGGCCTACAGTGAATCACTAGTTCATTTTGTTCCGGTCCCTTTGTGGAAACATTCAAATTACTAAGAGTTACTATCCAGGATAGATCTTACTTAGCAACTGTTTTGGAATTCTGTACAATTTAAAAAAAAATCTTCTTTTCTAAATGATCTAAATGATTGAAATGCGGCATCACCTATTCAGGAGAGCTGAATTCTGCTGCCGTGCTGTGCCGTGCACTGTATCCTACATCTTTCCATCCCAGTCAGCCCTGAGACAGTCCACAGTTGATATATAGCCTAACATACAGAATTGTTGATTGCATCTTCACCAGAGAATGATGAGCACTGTTCCAACAGGTGGGAATCTCCACCAGAATTGCTTAAGAAAATTTTTGGGCAATTTTGTAGTTCTGTAGTATCTTTCTGAGTGGGAAAGTCTAGATGTACAGCAAGATTCTGTACATTTGGTACGCAGTTCAGAACATTCTGGTGCAGTTGGTTGGATATACTTGACTAAATTTAAAAAAAATAAATAGTTTTTAAAAAATTAATAATAAATATTTTGAATTGGAAGCCAGAGTTCTGTTTCTCCAGTGGCTAGAGAAGAAAAACTGCTGCTTCTCATGAAAACCCTCTCTGTTGAATTGGTGCAAATGAAATTTAAGGAAAAATGTTTCTTTTATTATCTGGTAAAGGTTATCTTTGCAAATTCTTTAGGAGATCACACTGTATATAACAGAAAGATACAAAAGGAGGTAAAACAACTTTGGAAAGCTACCAGAATCTGTACTCCAGACATTAGAGAAATATAGCTGAGAACGTTTTCTGGTCTTTATCAGAGTCAGGTTTTTATCTTTGAAAATGCTGTCTGCTCCTCATCTCTTTAGTATCTTCAGTACCAGAGCTAGTTCATGATGATGTGAAGCAGAGGAGTTCTAGGGAGTGACGGATGAGGTGATTTAAATTTCGTGACACAAACTAATACTAAAACCATTTTCTGTATATTTCCTGTACAGTCTTTGTGACCTGTGTACACTGAGACAGATGGATTCACACACTCAGCTTGTTTCATGCCTTAGTTTAGATACTGGTCTGCAGAGGCAAGTTACAATGAAACTTGAGCTGCAAAGCCATTGAGACAGTTTTAAACATGAGAGTAGCGGATGATTTGAGCCATGGACATAGCATTCCCCTTCCCTCCTCTCACCCCTCCCCCCCCCCCCCCGTAATTCAGACAACTGTGGATTATTTCAGAGATGTGGCAGTAACCAGACTTGCCTGGATTTATATTCATATAAATTGATATATGTAAGCCCTAGGGTGTTCTTGCAGCACTACAATGGAAATTTGTAAAAGCTTTGTAGCAGTTTATATTAATGATAGAATAATTTAACCAGCAAAATATTGCATTTCTTATCAAAGTTTTATTGCAAGTTCATTTTGTCTGTATTTTATTTGGATATGGTCGTGGCCCATGTTCACATCATGTTGGATCTCTTGATTGACTTCACATTTGTGAAGTGCTGTATTTCATCTACCTGAGACCCCAGGTGCTCTGGGATTGCCTAAGGCACCTTAACAGTAACTTAAAGGCACTCTCCCAATGTTTTCCTGTAGCTAGGGTCCCTTTCTGCTTCTTATTTCTTGTTTGGGGATAGTTTTTGGAAGATGAAGCTTTGAAGTGTGTTTGTTGTGAAAGCTTTACTCTTGTAGTCACATTATTTGAAATTTGAGAAAACAAAACAAAAATCTTAAGACTTCACTCATCTGACCTCATCTTCATCTATAATTCCAAGACTTGTTTGTGCTTCAAGCAAGACAAAATTACTCCATTTGTTGTGTTGAGAGGCATTCCTAAGGGAGGGGAAGAAAAGACCTAGGGAAGAGCAAAGAAGGAAAAGCACTAAAACCTATATGTGACAGTATTTACGGCCAAAAGATGCTTCCAATACTGTATGAACCAAAAATCAACCCTGGAATCTTATCGCTGGACTGTATTTGGGAAATTTCAACACATCTGTGCTTCACTGAGAGAGATGGAAAAAAAAGAAAGGAAGGAAGGGAAAGTGAGAAAGAGAGGAGGTTTAATAAGGCATGCTGTTATTTAAAACTCAATGGGTCGATGTTGTTTTTATGACATGTTAGTATCACTTTGCTAAATCCACTTTTCAGATTCTATTCTGTTATTTTGTTGGCTGGTAAAATACCCTGAGCATCCTCAGATATAAATCCATAGCAAAGGATTTCTTCTTTTAAAGTCACATAATTTTATGTTTTTGTATAGTATTTTTAAAAAATTTCTTTCTTACTTCCTGTTTAAGTGTACTGATGTTTTGTATTAATGTATAATCCTCATGCTATGGTTTGTGTTCACTTTGTATTTGTTAGGTAGTGTTAATGAACCTTTGTGCTTTGAAATCCTCGAAAATATACATGGTTTGCTTTCTCTTCCCTGTCTTCCACTTCCTCCTCCTTTCCTGTTTTCTCAACAGCCCAATCTTAAAAGAAGCAAAAAGCTGGGCAGAGAATAGATTGAGAGTAGCCCTGAAGAGAAGGTTTTGGGGTGCTGGTGGGTAAGAAGTTTAGCATGAGCTGTCAATGCACACTTGCAGCCCCAAAAGCCAAATGTATCCTGGGATGCATCGAAATAAGTGTGTGATTCTGCCCCTCTACTCTGCTCTTGTCGAACCTCATCTGGAATACTGCATTCATTTCGGGAGTCTTCAGCACAGGAAGGACTTGGATCTATTAGAGAGAATCCAGAGGAGGCTACAAAGAGGATCAGAGGGTTGAAGCACCTCACTTATTAGGACAGGCTGTGAGAGTTAGGAGAACGCAAGGCTCTGTGGAGACCCTATAGCAGCCTTCTAGTTCTTAAAGAGGGCCTGCATGAAAGCTGGGCAGTGGCTCTTTGTGTGGGACTGTAGAGATAGGGTGAGGGGTAGTGGTTTTAAGCTGAAAGAGGGGAGATTTAGATTAGATATTAGGAAGAAATTTTTTACTGTGAGGTGAGGCACTGGCACAGGTTGCCTTAGAGAAGTCTTGGATGCCCCATCCCTGGAGGTGTTCAAGACCACTTTGGATGAGGCTATGAGCAACCTGATCTCGTAGAAGATGTCCCTGCCCGTGACAGGGAGGTTGGAACTAGATGTTCAAAGTATCTTCCAGCCCAAACCATTCTATGATTCTGTATAAGCTTTGATTGCTACAGGTTTAAGTGGCTTGTTTGTAATTGATTGTTTCTCCCCTCATTTTAGGTGGAAGACCCACAAGTGGCGTAGGTGCCAGCTAGTACCATGGTATGTGCGCCAAGACAGTCCAGGAGCTCAAGAGACTTGTGGACCTGGGCTACAAGCAAGAGGTTAGAACCTTTGTTTCTATCATATAGTCCTCATACAGTCCTATACCTGCAGTGGTGTGGGAAATGCCTAAAATTTTAGTCATTAAAACCTAACATTAATTTTATCTATCGTTATGTGCATTAGCAAAGGAAATTGCTGAACGCTAGTATAGTAGGGTGCAACCTAAATGGCATTTGGCAAATGTTTTATTCATAAAACAACAGCATTAATTTATTTTTAAGTATAGATATCACATTAGTGACTAATTTTATAGTATTTTTTGTTCATTTTATTTCACCATCCTTACCTGAAGCAAATTTGCAGAGGTATTTGTAGAAAGTATATTTTTGAAAAGAAGAAAAAAAAGTCAAAGGGATGAGTGACTTTACATATTCTTTTTGTGAAAAAGGTTGTGTTCACCTGTGAAAATGTGATACTTTTCATGTGGCGAGGACATAAAGATATGTTTATGGGTATATCCATTAGACCGAATATAAAACTTTTTCTCCCTGTGTTTAACTGAAAATTTAGAATTGGAGAATTCTACAATAATTTTGAATTGGAAGGATGCTCTGGAGGTCCCTTCATCCAATCTCCCACCCAAACAGGGCCAGTTTCAAAGTTATATCCCACCCAGACTAGAGCAGTTTGCCCAAGGCCGTGTATCAACATGTTTGGAGTATTTCCCAGGATGGAGATCCTACAGCATCTGCTCCAGTGCTTTTCCAGTCTAGTGCTGCATTTTTTTCCCTAACATCCAAGCCAAAATTTCCCTTGCTGTAATTTGTGTCGGTGGCCCCTTGTCCTTACACTGTGTATCTCTGAGAACAGTTTACCTCTCTCTTCTCTATACCCTTTAATTAGGTACTTGTAGAGAGCAATGGGAGCATTTATACTGTTAAAATTCAGTGCCAGTCCATTTCTCCAGGCTATCAAGGTCCTCTGAATGGCAGCCCTACCCTCTAGGTAGATATTGACTTTTCCTCTCAAACTGGTGTTTTTCCCAAACTTACTGAGGGTGCTTTCTGTACGGGTTGTTCAATATGCTAAACAGAATCGTCACTGGAATTAATCACTGAGGTGCAGTGCTCTTAACGAGCTGCTGGTTCGACTTCAAAACCCCTGACCCTTTGAGCCCAGTGATTCAGACATTTTTCCCCCATTTCCATTTGATAACAAATAATTTTAGCATCTATATCCAGCTTTACTGTCTGCATAGATAGTTTTGTGACTTTAACAGAACCGTGTATATGTGACTGTTAAGTGTAGTCGGGAGACAGGATTTGGGGTGCATTAAATTCAGTATGAAAATAATTGCAGTTCCTGCTTACTGTGTTATGGCAATCGAATTGCCTTGAATGACTGACTATTCAACCCTGAATCCCAGGAAGGTTTTTTTCTTTTGTCTTTTCCCAGTGCCAACTCCTATCCATTAAAACAATATTGACTCAGCAGATTGTGGTATTCCTGAGCAAGGACCCTGCTAACTGCAGAAGTGAAATATTTTGGCTAATAACTTTCTTGCAGTATTAAAGGAGGTTATGGTGCACTTAAAAAAGTCATGGACTAAATCTTAACTTACTAACTTCTACCTCTTACTCAGAAAGTGTATAGGAGATCTATTTAAGGCTTACCTCAAAATGAAACGTGCAGGTATTGCCTGCTAATACAAAAGACTTCTGGCTGTGGTAATTCTTTTGAAGAACTATCACTGATATAATCTATTTCTAGCAGCTCTGGAGGATGCATTCAGATTACACAGTGTGAAAATAAGATTTCTGTCTTCAACGACAGGAGTTCAGATAGTACAAAATGTTGTCTTCTGTACTTGCATAGTAGTACCTAAATCTCTTGACTTTGCCTTGAAGTCAATTAATAAATATAGCTGGCTAACTATACTGCATGCAAATTGTTTTTTATTGTTCTTGTGCATCATGAGAGTTTTCCTTATTTAAACTGTAATTTCAATCCTGTGCAGTACACACACGCATGCAGAGTAATAACTTATTTTGGAATAACTGGGCATACAGTTTTCAAATCTGGTTAAATAGATTGGAAGAATTTCCCTCTGGTACTACACAGAGTTTGATCTTGCCAAGGATGATGTATTCAAGCCATAGTCTTGTTCCTACAAGCAGATATAATTGAAGTAGCTCTCCAGTGTAATGTGGTCAAGTGGTAGGATGAGCAATCGTTAATTAAGATCCCTGGAAGCAGCTAAGCCTGGAGAAATCAGGTGTTTTTTTTAGAATTCTGTAAATGTTTCTGAGATCAACTTTTAGAATTCTAGGTAATGTATAAATTTTATTGTAGAACTCACAGAGAAAGTTATTTAAGTTGGATAACAAAAGCTTATTTTTGCCTCAGTCCAAGTACTTAAATATGAATCTAAATATTGTTTAGCTTGTTGCAGTGGTGAAAGTTACAGGGATTGAAGACAACATTTTTGGCCCAATATTTTCCCATTGATGTAAATTAAGAAAATTAACAGATAATGCAAGTTTCGAGCAAAAATATGTTATGTATAATGTCTAAGTTTTTTAATACCTGACAATGTGTTGAATATATATTTTACTTTTGTTCTCAATAATGTAAACTGATTTTATGTAGGAGCTAACTAAAGTAGTACAGCTTTTCTTTAGACTGAGAAAAGTAAAAGATTTTTTGCTTTCTTGAACATCTTTACAATGAATATGACTTGGAAGTAATAGTTGAATTTTTGTACAAAAGTAACTTTCACTTTGTAAAACATTTTTCTACAATTCTAAAGATTATTGATTGACATTTTGTTTACTTCACACCTCAGAAAATTGCATTTTGAAGGTGGATGGTGTTTTATTTGTTTTATACAGATTATCTCCTACACATTAGCAAATTCCCTTTCCCCTCTTACATTTCAAAGTCTGCCATGAAAATAGCCATTTGTGAATTTTCAATGGTGCACATTATTTTGTTTGGTCATCTGTACAAGATTTGATTTCATGCAAGGTGCTCACTGAAGGGACACTGACCTGAAAGCAAGCATCCGGCTGACTGAGCTCTGCCCTGGGCAGTATTACAAATTTCACCAGTTTCTGAAGGAAGACTCTGAAGCGGGTTTGTTCCCTTTCCCTGCTAATTCTTGGCTCCAGCCTTGACACTTTGCTGATCGTAAATAAATTTTCTACAGGCTATGCAAAACTTTGCATGACAATATGTTATTAAGAGGTCTCTGCTATAAATAATTTATTTAAAGTTTATTGTGGGATGTAGGTACAGAAAAGACTGAGCTACTACTGTGCAAGTCCTTTTAACTACCCCAAAATCAGGAAATGCTAAACAATGAAATATGAAATCCATAACATTCTGATACTGCATTTATAACATGATACTGGAATAAAAATACTTTTTACAGATCATTTAACTGTTTATTGATGATTCCTCTACAGATCTTTGGCAGACTGTGAAAATGCAGACATAGCAGAATTCCTTTTTTAATTGAAAAAGTGTTACCTCTCAAATTTCTGGTGCTCGTGAAAGCAGAAATCATACATTCATTAATCTGCTTGTGGCAATTTACTTTTGATGACATAGTGAAACAGAAATCTTATAGAAGTAATCTCAGCCCTTTGGATTTCTGTACATTGTCCTTTCATTTTGTGTAGATACTCAGTAGAGCAAGTAATTGCATTCCTGTACGTGTGAACAGTTCTCGGTTCCTCTTTTTCGGTGCAAGGGGATGTTGCCTGTTCTGTTGATGATGTGATTGCCTATGCACACTGTAACACGTAACGTATCAGCAAATGTGTTAAAGAGGAAAGAACAGGCATGTACAGCGGGGTAAGGGCATACCTGACTACGCATTTATTAGCTTTGCGCTGTGCGTGTTTTAGTTAGAAAGATAATCACATCTGAAGGAAAAACTAGAAGTTAGAAATTATTAAAAATGACTGGTTAGATGTCTGAGTCTGAGTAACTACAGCATATACATGGCTTGCTTTGTATTACAGTTTTTACATTTTTACATTTACTTTTTACATTACCATTCTTCAGCTTTTTTACCACTTTGGTCTTCCTTGGCAGAAGAGATACTTGGATGAATCATAAAGTTTAAAATTGTGATTCATTGTTAAAGACAGCTATGTTTCTAGCTGTCGTGTATAATGAAGGTTATGTTACAAATCATGTCAGTTTAAATGAGCATGCCACAAAAATAGAACTTGGGTCAATGCAGAGGAAAGGAAATAAACGGGCTTGGTAATTTTTATTTTAAGAACAAGGGAAGAATTAGAATTTTTTAAAGAAAAAGGTTTGGTAATTATTCATGCAAATGATGGACTGCTATTTATATCTAAATCTAAGCACAAAAACATAGCATTTAATACCTGAGCGGTGAATTCATTGTTGTAGTCATGAACCTTATTTGAAGAAGGCAGATAGTCATGACAATTGTGTCAAATTTCTATGATGAATGAAAATTTGCAGCCATATCACTGGTAGAATGCCTTTTAAGATTGAATGAGTGGGATAGAAATGTATTATAAAGTGCAGTAACTTAAGACTTTTAACTGTCTTTTGTTCAAAACCCTCAAGAGAAGGTACTGCATGTGCATCAACAGGGACTTAGAAACTTCCTTTTGACATTACCCAGTAGGAACAGAAAATGTAGAGAAAAGCCATATTTTACTGCAACAGCATTTATGTTGTGTTAATTTTCATAATCTGTTTTCCAATTAACAGAAGTAAATTAACAAGGGTTCTTGATGAGTCAGCTCAAACCCAAGAGGGAGAGGCACAAAGCATTGGCAAATACAAAAAAAAAACCAAACAAGAAAAATTACAAAAACTAGAACAAGAGAGTAAATGCTTGCTAAAGCCAGGCTACTAGTATTTGGTCTGGATGTGCACTGTAAAACTCACTGCGAGAGGAACTTGCTAGATGTGCTAAAAGATAATTCTTTGTGTTACACTATGCTCATATCTTAAAAAATCTGTGTTAGCTCCACTGACTTCTCTTCAGAACCTGAAAAGACAGTTCAAATCCCTTTTGAATTGTCAAAGAAAACCTAGGCAACTTGTTTTGCCAGTAGTTTCTGCAGATTTAAGTAGGGCTTGTTGGACTGCATCCCAATGTTAGTGAAGGGGACACGTAGCAGATGAGATGTTCGAGTGCATAAACTGCAGTAGCCTAATCACATCATGAGGGACATGGAAAGGGCTATCCCAGTGACCGAAAAAAAATTGCAAAAGGATGCACAGCCTGCAGTCCTTGCCACCATAAATCTTCCTCAGAATTTTGTAGGAGAAATGGGATGAAAATTGTGAAATCTGTCAGTGTATTCTTTAATAGCAAGAGGAAGGTTATTTGTAAAATTCAAGCAGAAGCTTAAGTAACCTGGCTGTCAGAGAAAATATCTGAATAGCTGTACTTGATGTTGCTAGAAATTGGTCATTATTAAAGAGCTCTCACTATTCTTCTTTTGCAGAGTGTAGAGTTACTTGGAAGACAGTGGAGTGGGGGAATTGGAGGAAGTTTCCCAGGGTGCCCACGAGCACACAAGGCAGGCTCACAGTCTGTTTGAGCCACAGGGAGGCTCGGGGGCAGAACCAGTGGTCAAAAGCCCTTTCCTTTTGCTGTGACTAAGCAGGGGCTGCAGCCTCCCTCTCTGGGCATTGCTTATGGCAGTGGCGAGATTTGCTCTTGTGGGGGTTTCATGCCTTCTTTGAAAGCACAAGCAGCCACATTCATGAGGGACTGCAGCTTCTTCATGGAGCTATAAACTACTATTTTAACATCATCAAGAATTAACAGATGAGAGAGCCCTATTGCCTGGGTCGTATTTTAGTTACTATAAACGGACAACCAGCAGCTTCGGATTTTGTACTGAAATAAGAATTTGGACAACAGTGCTCAAGAGCAGCATTTACGTAAGAATTCCAGGCGAACTTATTCAGCAGAAATTGTATTGGCACATGCTCCTTATTAAGGTACTTCGTGATAGAAACATTTCATAATGCAGTATCTGGTCTGCTAAGTCCCAGAGAAGAAGAAATAAACACAGATGAAATCATATCGATCAGCATTGGGAGTAGCTGTAAGAGAAGTTAGTGTTTGAAATAATTATTGCCTTTCTAGAAATGAAATAGAATAATTTTGTTGTTAAAACAAAGGACATAGAATACTTTCATTTTTAAAGTACTTTAATTTTTAGGTGTAAAAGTTATTGAATCTCACATCTCGGTGAACTCAGTGAAGTATGATGGTAACACTGTCAAGGTATTTATAATAAACCGCACATAACAAAACTTGTTAAAATACAGTCTTGGTGTTTCATTATGCCAACAGCAAATATATTACCCTGCAGTCCTTATGGCTTGGTGGAAACAATGCTATCAAATCAAGTTTTAATTACATCAAAGTCCCTTGTCTAGAAAATTTAGACTGCTGCTTATATCACACCTTTCTTCTGGGAGATAATTATTAAATACCAAAACAGTGTTGTAAGTGAATGGTTTCCATGTTAAATTCTATTTTTTTGTTAGCCATACTCCTATTTTATGTTTTCTCTTAACAATTACTTGGGCTTAATTCAGTAATAGTAGAACCATACTCTTCCTACTTACTGCTAATGTCTGTAATAAATATTACATGGTTGTGTAGGCAAAATAATTAGTCTGGCACTTTATGGCTTTATATTAGTTGAAAACACTTCTCTGTATAGTGAGTTAATCATCACTCAGTGACTTTTACAGAATATAATTAAAGAACCATGGGCTTGATCAGAGAGGAAGGGACAGTTTGCCTAAATTAGATTGTAAATGGAAAAGGTAGCTCTGCTAACAAAAAGAATAATTCACATGTCAAGCAAGACATTTATCTGGCCAAAATAACGTATTAATGAAATGTGTACAGTTGTCAAAATCCCTGCTTTAAGAAATGGAAAAATACCCACTCTTCAACAGTAACAAGGAGTATAAACCTTTTAAATTGATACTTGAATAACATTAGAATAACATAGTAGTATAACATTAGAAAAATGGAATACAGAGCAAATCATCTAGGTCTTGTCAACTAGAAGTAACATGAATAGTAATGGACAGGCACTGTGAAAATTAAGATTCAGGAATTGATTAGTATGCCAAGCTGCCCTCTAATTTGTGTTCTTATTAAGGTGAAATATTTAGGTCTCAAAATGAAGAGTTTTCCAGCTTTGATTGCTACAGTACAACTGACAGTTAATCTGGATGAGACCCCCAAAGTGTTAATCCTTGAGGAAGCTTCTCACCTGGGTCTGTTTGATGTAAATTAGATGCACTTATATGAGTCTGAAAAGAAATCTGACAGAGTGAATATCTGCCCACAGAGTAATATTTAATAAGCAGAAAAATGAGGGAATGAATATTGGCTTTAGAAAAACTCAATTTAGCTAGAAAGAAAGAATGTTCTTCAATTGACAATGTTTATGGCCTATCAAGGGACTAGATGGAGAGGCAGTAACTAAAATGGGTATTAAACTTTTGAAGAAGATTATTGAAAGGTATAGAGTTAATCATTGGGCTGTCTTTTAACCCTTGGCTAGATGAAGTTTTCATTGCTAGAAATGGTGGCCTATATCTTCCTGAGAAAGCAGCGAAGATAGTGGAATTAGTTTGGTCAATGCATGCACCTGCCAAGGTCAAAGTCAACAGGTTTGATCTCTATGAATTTCCATGTGGTAGATCTAGTCTGGACTGTGTTTTTTACCTCGGGGAAACCAGTCTGTGTTATTAGCAGAGGAAAAACATCTCACAAGAATCCAAAAGCATAACCTAGGCTTGTATTGGAAGATACTAGTTTGACGTGTTTTTCCAAAATATTTGGGTAATGTTAGAAGTCCTATAGGAGGTACAGTTAACACATTCTTAAAAAGTTACATGGATATTCAATTTCTAGATATTTGAGTTTGCTCATTGAATAACTACAACTGAAGAAAAAAAAGATTCTTTGTGTAAACTGTACTACTAAAATAGGATTTGACAAAATAATTGTATTAGACAATGTACAGCTGGTCAGTCCCCCAATAAGTACAACTTAATGCAGTTCTGAGCCTATTACAAACAATGCTGGCAGCCCTGCTCCAAAGGGCAGTCAGGGATCAGGGAAGTTGTTTGCTTAGTGTCTCTGGAAACATCCCCCATCCCCCTCCCCTCAGTGTTTTACCACAAATGTGTGGAAAAAATAATTCACTTGGGACCTTTGGTATGTTTTGGTAGGCACACAGGCTTGAAATGAGCCATGTGGGTCATCAAGTTCAACTTCCTACAGTCATTATGAAATAGAAATTTAGCTTAGAACTGTCAGACAAAAAGCCTTTTTCAGAAATCACTGGTCACTAAACCTTTACAATTACTCTACGATACCATACCTTACACAAGTTTCCTAAAGTATTCTTCCTTTTTCCTCAAGGAGGAAATAGTCACTCATAGCCAGTTTTCTATTTCATTTTGAAATTTTGCATTCAAGCTGCATTTTTCTCCAACACTTGATTATGCCTTAATGGTTTTGTTAGTAAAATTTACATTTTTTTCAATTCACATACTAATAAAACAATTATTGCCAGTACAATTGAAATGTTATGCTTAAATTATGGAGTAGAGTGTAATATAAAACACAATATTGCCTCATACATATACAGAATGATATATTGTGTTTGGTTGCAATGTTATTGCCACAATTGTTGACCCAAATTACTTTCACAGTTATTGTGAGATACTGCATATACTGTGTGCTGTCTGGCGCCAAGAAGCATAAATATGATTCTATTGTGTAAATAAACAACTAGAAGTTTCCAATCTTGTTACTGTGTAATAAGTTTTATGTTGTCTTGGGCAAGGAAGTAAAACAAGATTTAGTGAGGCTTAGGTTAGAATAATAGGTAAGCAATCATGTTAAAAAAAATTATCCATGAGGAGCAATAATAGAGCATTGTTAAAGATTATTTTAATGAAACAGCCCTATTCTTTGTAAATCATTATGTTCCTGCTTCTTCCTTTTGTTCCACCTAAAGTTTTCTTAAGAAACTATTTCTTTTCTTGTATGTAAGAAGCTTTTGTTCAGGATATGGCTGTCCCGTTATAAAGCACTGTACCCCTAATGGCTGATACTCTATCCCTAGCAAACAAGCTTTGTCCTTTTACCCTTTTTCAAGAGTAAAATTTGCTGAAAACATCAGGCAGCAATACTGTAGTGGGTGGTTAAGTAGTTTCCAATACTCAAATATATTTCTAAATTTTATGTCTGCTCCTTTTTCTGAAATATATGCTGCTGATACAATGTTATAACTATTCAACTACTTAAAATTACATTGTAAGCCTTTTTAATGTCTGAATTATAGGCATTATCTGTAGGAAAAATGATAATGTAAAATGTGTAGATAATGTGGTGCAACCTTTACAATATTTTCAGTTGTCCATAAGTTGTATTTTTTTCATATTAAGAATAAATAGAAATTTAAACAGAATCTCAAAGAAGTCAGAAATGTCAAATGTAGTCATTCAAGATATAACTGACTGCAAATATTAGGTTGTTGTATTGCTATTCTGGGCTTTCAGTGTGATTTTGTACTAAAATATTGTAGATGTACTAAGTTGAATAGAGACATTAGTGAAAAAAATGCTGAATTAAACTCCATCCCTTTTTGCTTCCAGCAATTACTTGTCGCAGACACGACGGAGGACAAGCTGACATCAGTGAGTGCCTTAAATACGCTGGCCCATTACCATCCTTAACACAGACGTGCCAGATACCCTGCCAAGATGACTGTCAGTTTACAAACTGGTCAAAGTTTTCTTCCTGTAATGGGGACTGTGGAGGAGTGAGGACAAGGAAACGCACTCTTGTTGGTAAGAGTGACAAGAAAAATTATACAACTTTTATTAATTATTGTTGCTGTTTTGATTAAAACCTGCAGTGTTCTTAGGTTCTCCTATGTTTGTCATTGTGGCAAAAAGCAGTCCCAATGTCACTCTCATGGTCTAGATACTGTTGGTGGAACAAAACAACCACCCCTCAGGAGAACAAACTCCTGCCCTATGTATCAGACTTTTATGGGGAAGTGACTAAATGGAAGATGGGAGAACAGAGGAGGTCAGGGTTTCTTGTAAACAAAGCGCACGTAGTGAGCTGCAAAGTAGACTGCTTCTTTTTCTGACGGGCAAGACAGAATTGGCTGCAGTTCCATGGAGGTGAAACAAGTAAAATAGCATAATTAAAGAACACTCTGATCCAGTCTGGGGAAATAAAATAAAAAAATCATTTCCTGCATTTTTTGTGGAAGCCTAAATTGCCTTTTCACCAGCAGGGGCACGATTGTTTGCTATTTAAAAGGTTTTTGTACCATGTTTATTCCAAATCCTGATTTGCAGCCTGCTTTTGTGCACAATGAGGTCGGGAAGGTTTATGGTTTGTGGTTACACTCTCTCAAGCAATTTCTCTGAGTTACAGCATAAAATATGAAAATATTTTTCAAGAGCTTCTTTTTTTTTCTTAAACTTTATTTGACTCAGTTTTCAGGCAGAAGTTGGACATTTCAGTGCATGTCAAAAAGGATATAACTTTCAACCACTAACTGAATGTCTTAATGGTGTAGGAAGACACAGACCTTGAGTTCTTCAATGTGATGTAGGTGGCATGAGGCACCCAGAGTCCAAAACAGCTTTGCTTTGTTCTGGGGAAGGAAAACTCTTCATATCATGTTCAAATACCTTTCAGTCCCAAATAAGTTTAATTTTACTAAGACAAGAAAATAGATTTGGAAAACTGATAATGGAACTCAGAGTGGCCGCAGACCCTAGTAATATTTGTATTTTCTTGGTGCATATGTGCATTTTCTCAGCTAAGAGTTTAGGGAGCAGGCCTGTGATTTGTTTTGATTCCTCAGCAACCATGATTCCATGCTCAAGCTCTGTCTTGCCGGCATTGTCTAACCACATTGCATTCTTACCAGATTGAATTGATCTGTTTTCTTTCAGTTTGTTTTTTTTACACTGAACTGTAATTGAGAAAAAAAAAACAAAAAACAAAGCCAACTTGTTGAAATTCTCCTAGAGCTTCAAATAGAAGACCTTTCAGTAGAAAAACTAACAAAAGTGATTTTTTATTTATTCGTTTGTTTTAATTGGTGATAGACCAACCGACAATCATGTCTCCTTAACACATTTGGTTGTTAACCCACTCACATTCCTTTTCCTAATTCTGGTCTTGGCTACAGCAGGACTCACCTCTTGGATGGCATTTTTGGTGCATTAGAATTACATCAGCTGAGTGTTTTTCAGCCTTAAGCTTTTGGTTTAGCTCTTTTGAACTTCTTAGCTGCCATCTTAAATGTTGGATTTACAGTTAAGCCAGTCCTTTCCCTGACTGAACGTTTGTTCACCAAGGTTTTTGTGTTCTCTGTTCTTCCATTGCCTTCATCCAGCTGCTGAAATCACTGCATAAGGCAATATGTTGCTTAGTTTTCTGCCTTATTTCTTGACACCATGAAGAGTGCTCTTTTGTGGATGTTTTTCCTCTTCATTAGGTAGAATCTGTCTCTGTCTTGTGGCAATCTGTTACTTTGTATCCCTTGAAAACTCTTGAGATTTTAGTTAACAGAATCAAAATTTTCCAGTGATGTCCAACCCTTTACCGCAAACTTTCCCTTTACCGCAAACTTTCCCTTGTTCCACATGATGGACACCCTTCCACTTTGAAACATTCTTTAACTTCTTTTTAAACTGGGTTTGGGGTTTTTTTTATTTCTTCTGCATGAAATGAAGAGAAAAAAACCATGCTCTGCTTCTAAATTATAACTGAAACCACAAGAGTGCGACTTGGCCTCTGTCACAGCACTATTTGCCAATTAGTCTGTATTGTCTGTGGTGGAAGAAAGCTAGCTAAGGGAGGGTGCCCATTAGCAGCCTCGGAATGGATGCGATGAGATCCAAACCCTATCCTCTGCTCCATCCCCCTGTAAATCAGGAAACCCACAGACAGTGAATAATTCATGATCTTCAAGAAGGCTCACTGTGACTGTCTTAAAACTCCAGTGAACTTTATGCCAGATCTGCTTCCACAAGGGAAAAAAATCCCTGAGTACCTATTTTTTTATTTTAATAATGAAGCAAGAAGGAACAGATTCTTTTACCATGCTATTAACACTTTGAGATAGTTCCCTGCCCTAAGTTGTTAACCCTTCAAACTTGCTAAGACTGTGATATGTGCTCTGGTGTATTCTCCATGACAAAGTGCTACCCAGGCTAACACATAAAGCTGACTTGGATTAAAATTCTTAATTATTTGTGGTGCAAATGAGGAGAAGTGTATTTTTACTATGAAGTGGTATTGCTAAAAGAAAGATAAATTTTTATTCAGAGGCCTTCTTGCTATTCTAAATGAAGACAGTAGGAAATACAAATGCTAAAGGTGCTGCGAATATGTGTCCAGTGCCCTGGTTTGGATAGCAAGGAAAATACTAGAGAATATAAATTTTCAGTAGTATCTACACAAAAAACATTTTTAAAGATAGTTTTGCAAAGATTTCTACATTAATATATATGAGCTGTCTAGAATGGAAAGGAAAACTGAGCAAACTTTAACCAAAGAGAAGATTAAAAATAGATTTAATGGGAAGTGGAGGCTGAGTGGATGGCTGTGCTCCAGTTAAGGAAGGAAAATCAGAAGAGATTCTCACAGGAGGAGCTTATTTTATTACAGGAGAAGAATGGCAATTATTAACAAATGTAGGATAACAGATGATGAAATTAAAATATCTTGACATTTTGAAAGAAGGTACTACTGTAACAAGATACGTGTTACTTTCTTCTGCAATTTCCATCAACTTTAGAAAGTTTTATCCGGAGAATTTATTTGACAGCACACTTATGATGAAATGCAGAAAAAGGGTTTGTTAGTAGTGTAACTAGTTTTAGGTGTAATTATTTGATTGCAAGCACTTGTTTCAGAAGTCTAAATGAATTTTGGGGATATAAACAGATGTAAACTTTCTAAAATAATTATTTCTTTTTTCTAGGAAAAAGTAAGAAAAGAGATAAATGCAAAAATTCTCAATTGTATCCTCTGACTGAGAATCAGTTTTGTCCATGTGACAAGTACAGTGCTCAGCCTGTGGGAAATTGGTCAGACTGTATTTTACCAGAGGGTAAGCTGGAAGTATTGCTTGGAATGAAGGTGCAAGGAGACATTAAGGAATGTGGACAAGGCTACCGATACCAGGCCATGGCATGCTATGACCAAAACAATCGACTTGTGGAAACCTCACGATGCAACAGCCACGGTATTTGGAAACCTCTTTTCTTTCATCTGTTTACTTGTTTGTTTTATTTGACTTAATGTAATATGTGTACAGGTAGAATTAGCAGATTAATATTTATTGCCTACGCTGCATTTTATTCCAAGATATCTTCGAGACCAACACATTTTTAGTAAAAAATAGTAAACTTATTTTTTACTGATTACTACAGTGGAATCATGATAAATTACTAACTAGGGATTTTAGTAGCTAAAAAAGTAAAGTCTTGTTTTTCCTGATACTTGTGCCTGTAAATTTGAGAATAAAACCACTTAGAACAGTCAGATCCTCAAAAAAAACCAACCCAGGAACTGAACAGAACTATTTTGGAAAGACTGAAATTATTTCTGCAGATTCTTTAGATAGCTTTAATCTCCTTTAATAGCCTTATCTCTGTCATTTGCTCTTCAGCACCTTAACAGGCATGCATTGACCTGAGTTCAACAGTAAACACTTTCTCTGTTTAATTCTGTCGTGTATAAAGCTAGGATGTTTGAAGACTTTCTATGCTTTGTATTCACATTACTCCTGGAGAGAGCGATATTACTTCCTAAAATGGATGCATCTATAGCGTTAACATCAAAACCAGTACTTTCTGATTTTCAGTGAGCCAGAAATATGCTGATTTACATCACTGGAGTTCTATGTTCATTTGTTTTCCTGCTTGCAGTGCAAAATTGTATCTGAGCTCTTGATATGAAAAGCTGGATGTTAGTCTCAGTGCTATTAAAAGGTCAATGTAATTTTAATTTTTACATATATTCTACTTTAGAATGTTAAGTTAAGATAACAGAAATTTCATTTATCTACTTGGATAAAGTTAAAATAGCTAATCAAAGACATTGAATGACTTTAGGGGATTTTAATTAGCTCTATTAATTCCTGTTTAGATCTATGATAAATTAGAAACTGAATGTACCAAGCCATGCTGCAGCATACCTTTGTGATTCTGTGGAGAAGTGAGCATTCAGCTTAATACCTCAAAGCAAACTTGGAAGATAATTTTGTGAAGGATTTTCTCCCATGTTTATTTTTATTAAAAAGCGTCTTTTGCTGTTGTTAACTCATACTGAAAGATAAGTTAGCATAAATACTAAATCCTAAACTCCCACGGGACAGGAAATCTCCCATTCTCCTCTGAAAATGTTCTTTAATTTTGTTCTCAGCCATTTCTTCTCGGTTGAGGTCTGCAAAGATTTAGTTTTGTTCTTTTGTGTAGTTGACACACTTGCTTAGCCTGACCAGGACCACTTGGATCTTTGTAGTACCAAGAGATACAGGTACTTCCAGTGACCAGCACCAGTTGTGTGAGCACCAGCCTGCCTGGGCTGGATAATTGTACTGAGGGATTTAAAAGAAAGAGAAGAAAGAGCACGCTGAAAACAAGTGTCGTGGAAGATACTGAATTGTTCAGAAGACACGGTTAGAAAATACCAAACTGAAACTTTTTCCTATTTGTTGGTTGATTTTTTAAAAAACTTCCTAAGCACTGTGTTAGAGGTCAGTATTCTTTCAGCATTAAGTCAAGACTGAACTTTTGAAAAGTGGAAAATTATAAAGAACTTAAGTGCACAGGAAACTAAAGGACTGATGGCCTACTGCCGCCTGAAGAATGGGGACTGACACATTTTGTGTCAACAGCCAAGGGAAGACACATGACAGAGGAAACTTGTCTGTCCAAGAGCAAATTGTAGATGTTGCGTGTGGTAGGTGATGTGTTGCTTCAAGTAACTTGCAAATAGAGATGGGAATTCTGTATAGAATGAGCATGGACCTAGCTGCTTTCAAACCCTGACATGCACACTGAGTAGCAGTCCCACTGCAGAATAAGAGAGATATAAAAGGGAAATAAAAAATAGGGAAAAAAAAGAATATTCTCAACAATCTTTGTTTACCCTGTTATAACTCTTCATGACAGCAATTACTAATCTAATGGATTTTATCAGTGAATGTCACCTACACTTAAAGTGACCACATAAATAAAAATTCAGCAGAAAAGCTGCTAACAGTATATTGTTATTATATCTACTAGACCCAGGGCTATTGCCTACGTGCTATTAGCACTAGCAGGCTCCAGAGACAACCTTCCCAAAACAGAATGTTATATTGCTTTCTTTTTTTCTTTTTTTTTTCTTTTTCTTTCTGCAGTTCCATACCATATTTCTCATGGGATATTTGAAATCTCTTCTAGCTCTATTTGTAAGCTGGAAAAAGTTGTGAGTCGTTACTATATTTATTGTAGGCTTGGTAACCCAAACCCTTCATTTGGAGGGGTTTGTTTTGAATTTTTTTTCTCTAGATCAGTTTATTAAGGTGTCTAGTTCTTTGATATATTTTTCCCCCATTTTCATTACTTGTTTTTGATAGTGAAGCACAACGCATCTTTGTGTGTTTTCTCATCGGTTCCATTTGAGGGAGATAGTACCTTTGTCTTGGTCCGTGGTGCAGTGCATGGACAGATGAAGTTTGGAATTCCTGTTGGACTAATTCCTTGCACTTCCTAAAGTGGTTTGACAGGAATGTCAGGTGTATGGGGAATGAGGTATCTAACCTGACTGTAATGGTAAGCAATTAAAATGATGCCAAGGAATATGTCACTAAAATTATGGTTTCCTTTCCAGTAGCTCTTCTAGAACAAAAATTTGTTAGTGATGGGTGTTGTACATACACATAGTAGAGATTATTTCTAAGGCTCATCTAAATTATTGTCTACCCTTAGCATTTTTCCAGGTTTAATGTGCTTTTGCAGATACAGGGAGGCTAAAACAGATGATATAGATGTATGCTCAGTATATGTTTTTTCCTTCTCTGAATATCTGCTTTGTATTCATGGTTTACATTCTGATTATTTGTTTTGTTTTTCTCAACACATATAAACTGCTGGTTTGCCAGTTAAACCTTTTTTTTATATCTTGCCAGTATTTTTCATGTTTTCCTTGTTATTTTCATGCCCTTGGTGTATGACAGTTCTTCAGCTTGGTATCATCTCTAGATTTCAGTATGCTGTTTGGTTTTTTTCTTTAAGAATAAACATAAAAGCTATATTACGCTAAATCAACAAGGGAGTTAACATGGTATCACAATAGTCACCCCTACCCGCTAGCAAATAAAAGTGCCTTGTAGCTACTCATAATTCTGCTTTTAGCTTTTTCAGTCTAAACTTGGCAAGATTCATAATTCAAGCCTGCTTGGCTATTTTTTTGTAAATTCTAGCAGAATTGCTCACTTCCCTACAGAAATGATAGCACTGAATTTTTCACTGATTTTATGACTGATTCAAAGAAGAGAAGTCACATTTATCTACTGTGTTATCTGTTTTATTCAGAAATCTGTTTCACTGTTAGTTCTGATGAGTCCATTATTTCTTTTCCAAGAAGTACAGTATGTAATCCCAGTTTTTATGGGATATGATTTAGTGAATTAATTTGAACTAGAAGAATCAAGACTGTTACTTAAGGGAAGGTGTTTGCTGTTTGATATCCAGCTCTTACTTGGACTTTTGTTATCTCCTGTCACTATGAAATCATGAGGTGGGAAATGGGGATAATTGTACTTCTTCACCTGTGACAACATCCTCTAAATCTGACATGTGGGACAAACTACCTCCACATCATGAGATATATTGTGTGATATATCAAAATACTACAAGAAACTCATATTGCAAGGCTGTCATAAGTTTTATGTAAATATTGCTGTGTAAATTTATGAGGCTGTGAACAGGTCAGTGATGCAAATTGTGCTGGTTTGAGTGGGAAGACTCAGAAGACAGACTTGCTCTGCAATGCCAAAAAATTCATAAGCTGTTTGTTTTGCGAACTGTTGTGTATTTATAATCATAATTCAGTTAACTTACTCAGGATAGAAAAGGTAAATGAGCAGAATAAATACTTCAGAGTGCTTTTTACTACTTGACACATCTCATTTTCAAATTATTTGAGAACAGTTAACTAAAACAGTTTCACAGACATAAAAGAGCCAAAAGAATGATGCGATACGAGGGAGGCCCCTAAATTAATAGAACCATAAGAAGATTCTTGTGATAATCTTTGAAATTTTAGATGCAGCTATAAATTTCTCAGTATGAACAAGTTTTCAAAAAGACAAGATTGACCATTACTCTGAAAAAAGAAAAGAGTAAGTAATTTTATATCAATTTATTGGTACTGCTAACTGAGAACACTGGAAAAGCAGAGAGCAGACTCTTTTTTAGAGGGTCTTTATCTTTCAGTAGTTCAGAGGTTACTTCCAAAGAAATCCTAGACTAACAGCTGAAAACAAATCTAAGTTTCACTTGCAGAGGGATAAGGTCATTTTTTTCATAAATTTTTTTAATCTGTGTTTTCTTCGGTATTATATATGCCTACTATTTTTATTTTTCTTTTCAAAATATATTGTTTCAAATTTGAGCCAACTTTATTGATGGAATGCACCAATCAGCAGCCATTTGAAGTATTCTGCCACTGGTATTTTTCAACTATACCAGTTCTGTGGAGTGTGAGCAGGAGCTGACAGTTGTCAGGAGGTGTGGTAATTTCAGCGAAAAGCGGTGACTGAGCTGTTGTTTACTTGTTTTCATTATTGGAAGACATAAATTGCTCTTTTTCTGGTTCCTACTTTGTTTCAGTACTACATAGGTAATTTTACTGGGGAAATATAGAAATGTATACTTGAGTTGATAGTCATATGTAAGAAGTTTTTTTCCATTAGAAAAGCAACACGTGTTTTTCATAGTGTTATCCCTATCATCACTAGTGTACTTGAGCTCTGTGGATAATGACTTATGCCATCTGTTTCAGTGTATTTGTGAAGGAAAATTGGAAGGTAGTCTCTTAGTGGTCCCTTTAAATTGTACCTTGGAATTTTCATCACAAAAGGTAAAATGTAGGCCACTGTCATGCTTATGAACTACACTATTTACTCTTCAGTATTTAGTTTCCCTCTGTCATATATCAGTTATGAATCATGACCCACATAAGCTAAGTGGTGGGTTTGTTTGTGTATGTTTAGCGAAGGCAAACATAGTAGCATGGCAAACAGATGCAGCATTTTTATATAGGTCGTATTACCCTTCTTAGTTCATGTCAGTTTACCATTAAGACCTTAGGCACAGTCAACCAGTCCAGGATAGTTTGTCTGCTGCCTTATTAGTGTGAGATTATTTCCCCCTTTAGCATTAATTAAATGAGATGCATTGATTTGTGCTGACTCTACAGAGCCCTCCATGGCTACAAGGCTTATGTGGGGGATTAGAGAGGAATATCTGGGTATCAGTGAATACTTCTACAACAGCTGCTAGGAGTATCAATGTGAATCGAGGAATTTTGTATTTAATTGCTTATGTGTGTGATAGTAAAATCTCGTATGTAATAACAGACTCTACAGGGTCCAAGATGTCAGATAGAATTTGCTGTATCTCCTTTTATTAGGATTTAAAAAAAAAAAAATCTTCTGTTTCACTTTCAGTATTCTAACCCAAAGCAATGCAAATTTACCAACAAAGATTAGCAGAGTGTTAAAATTTAATTGAGGCTTTCTTTTGAGTGTTTATTCTAAAATAAATATATTTCCCATAGGAAATTCTAATCTAGTGTGGTGGTAGGCTTAGGTTCTCAAATTGTTATTACGATAATTTGCTATTTCACAGCTTGTATCTTTTCTAAGAATTTTTTTCATATACAAGATGCTCTATTTTTCCTGTTGTGTTCTCTCTAGGAATGTACTACCTATCACAGCTTAGGCCTCTGCATTGTGGTGCCATGGGCCATTGTATCTGGCCTGTCAACAAGACATCCGTCATGCAGCAGTCATCCATCAACCCAAAGACTTGTATTTAGTTCACCAGAGACAGAACTGCTGATGCAGAAGATAGTTAAGCATTAACAATTGCTCTCAGATTTTGAGGCTCTGAAGAATAATCTAAAAAATAAAAGGAAAAGTCTTAGGAAGTTCAATCCATCTTTCCATGTCTAGGTAACAATAGGTACATTTTGAAGAAATACATATATTCAATTGCAAGTGAAATGCAAATAATCACGTTTTTCTTTTTCCTGGAAGATGAGATCAAAGAACTTTATATTTCCTTCAAAAAAAGTCTATGTAAAAGAACATAAATGATTCTGATATTTTTTTATTCTTAGAAAGGTAGCATGACATTTTATTTAAGCAGGAGCATAACTATGTCAGTCCTAAGGACTAAAGAGTTAATGTAAACACTTCCTAAGGTGTTTCTTATGTCTGCACCCTTCAACTCAAGTAGTTGGTCTTTTCTTATACATTGGAGGTGTAGTCTGTGGGGAAAAATCTTATATTCACACACTTAACCTGCTGTGTCATTAGACAAAGTGTGAAGTTCATTTAAGTCCTCCATTATAAATTATCCATCACATCTCTTAATGACTTTGTTCTAGGAGTCCGGATTTTATAGCCAATTAGCAACGGGACAGTAAAACCTTTCCCTTTTAATAATGAGTTCAGTTCATACTCCTAGTGGTTCAAAACCATTTGTTAAATTGTCATTCAGTAATAAATCTTTAATGATGGAATAGCCATGTTCTCACTCATAGTAGACAACTGCGCATTTCACAGCCTTGTGAAGTTCAGCTGAGAGGCACTGAAATAATTGAGAAACTACTGCATTGGGAAAAGGAATAGACCTTAAGAGATGGGCATCTCTTTCCAATACCCTTACAGACCATGCAGGACCAGTGCTCTGTACAGCAGTATCCCAAGGTGTCACCTCTCCAACATCCCTCAGATGTTTCCGAGAGAAGGAAGAGCAGCAGGAAGCATGCAGTGAAAGACTTTAGTCAGGAGGAGAAACAGCAGGAAAAACATGAACTTATGATGTCCAGGGAACGTATTTTCAGCCTTTAAAGTGTTCATCTTCCATTTCACTGTCCCTCCCTCACTGTCACACCTGTTTTCACAGCTCTTCTTTGTAGCCACTTGACTGCTTTCATTCTTCTCTCTGCATCAGTTGTATTTCTACCTTGGTATATTTTTGCTTTTTCTTCGAACTTCAAGACTCTAGCATACCATTTGCTGATATTGTGTTATCTGTCCGTGTGATACAGTTGTGTGATATTCCACCATAGAGCCACCCACATAGCCAAGTATTAGCGGATTGTTTCTTTAATGAGATTTTACACTAACACCTGATGCACCATTTCAAGGATGGTTATATCAGACTTAAAACAGGATTGAAAATTAAAAAATGGCTCATTCACGTCCTTTTCATGTCAGAAACTATGTATCTGCATCACCTGTCCTGTTTGCATGTAGTATTTCTGGTTCCTGTGTTTCTATGTTTTCTCTGTATTTTTTCTATATCACAATAAACACTTCTCACTTGCTAAGATGTTTTTATAGTGTGGACAAAGCTTACAAATACAAGCACTTGAAATTTAACAAAAACAACCAAAAAACTATTATAAACTTTTCAAAGTTCCTTTCTTGATTTAAGGGGCAGTTGCTATGACCATATGGAGATTATAATCTTTAATCACTGTAAAAGATATGTTGTCATCATACATAAAAAGGCATCTGAGGTGATGACGTGCTTCAGAGAAGTTTTTTCTGGAAGGTACCATTAGATGGCTAGTAAATGGACTGGAACTAATAATGTGCAACATGGATTTTTTTTAAAAAAATTCAGTTTTCTTACTTGGCTAGAGAAATATCTGCAAGCAATTTGAAATCTGTTCTGCCTGGATTCTAAGGGAGTCCAGTGGCACAGCTAAATGCTAAATAGTCTGTTGCAGAGAATATTGAGGCATCTGAGAGGAAAAGAAGATGCCAAGGGATGAATATGCCGAAAACTTTTTAATGTCAGATATAACAGGGTCATTATCATTTACACATTAATTACTTATAGAATGCAAATCAGAGGCCACGGTCATTTTATTTCTGCCTTTTTTTCCTCTGGTTTAATTTATGGGAACGTTCTTCATTACATTTCATTGTCTGGTCAAGACACACCAGAGTAGGCTCTTGAGGGCATTGCTCTCTGTGCTTCACCAGGATATTACTTTTGGCAGGATGTTTATTTCTTTTCTCCTATTCCTTTGTTTTCTATCCCTATGCAGTGTATCTTTACAATTTTCTTGACTCTCTGTTCTAAGCCATTTATTTTTCTCCTTCCTCTCTCTGTCTTTTCTTACCCTTTCCTCTGTTCCCCCTCAGTCCCTCTTTTGTTTTATGTCTCCTCTGTTGTTTCAACTTCTGACTATTTGCCATGAAAAAATAGCTCCACTCATTCATATTCTTTTCATACTGTTTGGAGAAGGCTCATAAGCTGTGAAACTCCTTCCTGGATTTCTTTATTTTGTTCATCTTCTTGACCTACTTTTTATCCAGCATTCTTAGTGTACCCAGTGGTTATGAGCTTTTTATGCTTGTTTTGAATCTTGTGTAGTATTGTTTTTCTCTCTGCTCTCCAAAGAGAGTCCACATTTTCACCTAGCTCCAAGCCTTCCTAGCTTGTAGAGCTGCTTTTTTCACCTTCAGCGGTTGAATCCATTCTCTTTATCTTCCTCATGTTTTTTTCATTCTTCTTGTTCAGCTGGGTAATTTTCACATGTCAAGTTTGGGTCTTGATGACAGCTTTTCTGAGGAAAGGGGAAGATAGGGAATGGGAGGGCATCATAGGCCAGATATTATTGAGGTGGCATAGAAAAGAGCTATATGGGGAGCAGAAGCTATTCCACGAAGCTTGTGGGATTAGGGACACAGTATAAGATTGCAGTTCGGTATTTTTTCATTATAAAGTGGATAGAAAATGTCAGCTGGCCCACTCCATCTTCTCCAAAAGGAATTTACATATAAGCAAGCTTATGGTTTTCCGTGTTATAACTCTTACTAAGTCTCTATACCTGTAATACAATACGGTTTTGATTTTATTGCATTCCTTGCTAAGGCAGTTTTAGTGACTGACTCCAATATAGGTATTTCATAGGTAGTGTGAAAAAAGGTTGCTATGGTGGTATGGTTTCACATGATATTTTATGGAATTTTATGAAAATTTTTTGCAAACATTCTCATTATCTCAAAAAAGCCCCGCACTTCATTGTTTGGATGAGCTGAAAGGCAATCAATAAAAATGTTTTCTAATTTGTCAATCAGTTTAGTATGTTCCACAGAGGCTTCTGTTGGTAGGCTGTGAAGTATCCCCATGCTATAGTTGACCAAGTCCCAAAATATGGTGATATCCTGGAGAAGATCCTTTTCTGTGACTGGGCCAGATTGGAAAGATCCCTTTGAGATTAGTTAAGACTAATTTAAAACAGCTCAGAGGCTTATGGGAGTCCTTAAAATAAAGTCTTACTGAAGCTGCCTGTATTGGTTAAAGTTACCTACTTAAGGATGTACAATATATTTAAAACAACTTGAATTTGTTTCTTCCAGATATTAATTACAGACGCAGAAATTTAACAAATGCTACATGGAATAATTGTGTTACAGCGGAAAGATTTCTTCAGAAAAAAAGAATTAATTAGAAATTATATTGAAAGTAAATACAGAGTCAAGAAAATTCATAAAGAGCAGTAAAATCTTCACTCAGTCAATAAATATCACTGAACACCTACTGCTTGGAAGGAATTTCCTTTTAACTTTTTTGTTATTGTTCATTTTCAGTCAGTAGTTTCTTGATTGTATGAATATATGGTTTTGTATAGCACCTTAGAGCACTTGTTAAAAGCTCATTTCTGGTGAAGATGCAAAGTTCGATATTTATGCAATCAAAGTTCAGCGTAGGATGGCGCTCTGAGTTAGGGTGCCCCTGGTTTCTAAGATGCAGTCAGAGATGTCAGGTAAGGTGAAATGTAATCAATTTTAGGTTTACCACTGTAGGGCAATCTATGTCACCACGTCTGATATGCTGATATGATCTTCCAAAAAAAATATATTTGTCTAACACAGTGTACCTTTCATAAACTATCACTGAGCTGATCAATCAAACAATGAGATATATTTAATAAACATGCTTGTAATTCAAGCTAATAACGTTCTAGCCATTTTAAGGAAGATACATTTGGTGACCAGTAGTTCTGCAGTGCTTAAATTCAGGATGCGCTCTGTATATTTATTTAACACTTCCAAACAGAGGAAAGTCATATAGGTTAAAATCATCACCTGAATTTGACCATAAAATATTCTGAATATTTTTGTATGTTTAAAAAAAAACCCCAAACAACCTCTTCTTCTTGATATCTAAACAAATTAATGGAAGCGACTAGAAATAGGTATATAGAATTGGAATGGTTTTATTCTTTACACAGCTTGTGATTTTTTTTGTGTTGATTGCTTTTAGAAGAGATAGAATTGCTGTACTCAGAACATAAAGCTGCTAACATAAGCTCTGATGAAATGGCAGTGATTGCTTTTGAACTAAAAAAACACTCAAGATGTGCGATAAACATCTGAAACCATGCCTATCAAATTGTGCCAATCATTTTAGAATGATCTTACTCAAGTATGTGTTAATTTCGCAACTGTGTTATCAAATATTTTAATTCACTTTCAAATGCACTAATGTTTCTTTAATCTTTAAAGTGAACATTTGCCAGCATTAAATAAGTTGCGAATCTGAGAGAGGAAATGGAAGAGGAAAATTTGTTTAGAGTATAGTTGTAGTAAAAATACAGCAAAGGCCGGCTTTTTATTTGAGGTTTTGTAGCTTCTGCTGTAACTATTGGCAGTAATGACACACGTTGTAGAGCTATGGCATATGTTGCTTTTGAAAGAAAGACATTTTCACTTATTCAGTGAATTGAGGCCTCCTATTACTCCCTGCAGACAATGTCATACCCCTTTCCAACCTCTCAGGACCGATGACTTATCCAAACCAAACATCTGCTTTGCCGTTCAGTGCAATTATTCAGTGTGCTACTAGGGGCAGATGGTTGTTAATCGGCAGATCATTAATGTGGCAGGCCACTCTCTCTTTCTAGCCTTAGAAAGGTCACAAGGTGTTAAGTTCCCTTGCTCAGGGCTGGTAAGATGCATATCTTTTGATTCAGTTGGATTTTTTATGTATAACTGCAATTGAATTACTTGATATAGTTATGGAGAGGCTTTTCATTAAATCTTTTTTCCTTAAAAAGAAAATATTGTTTTCATAGTATAAGAATGATGCAACCAAGAGATGGGTTAGTGTCAATCGTACCATAGCTGTCAGAAAGTTTGAATGCTGAAATCTGGTGTGAATCCTAATCAGGTAGCAGTGAGGATGCTCATCTGCTGCTCTAACACAGTCTCCAGCTATATGTGTCAATTTTCTGCAGAATTTAATTTAGCCCTAATGATGAAGAAATCTCTCTATTCACACAGTCCTGTCAAGTCTAACTTTGGACAATCTAAATGAAGTAGACGAGGCCTTCAGGGAGACGTGGCAGAGTGACATGCTGAAGAGATTTCACTTTCTTTTCCACTCACGCAGGTTATATTGAGGAAGCCTGTATTATTCCATGTCCTTCAGACTGCAAGCTCAGTGAGTGGTCCAACTGGTCTCGCTGTAGTAAATCCTGTGGGAGCGGGGTAAAGGTTCGGTCTAAATGGCTCCGTGAAAAACCCTACAATGGTGGAAGACCCTGCCCAAAGCTAGATCACGTCAATCAGGTAATTTGGTTTATATTTACATTATTGATATAGCTTTTTCCATACCTCAGATAACCTTTTTAGCTGTGTTGTTTGTTAAGGTAGAAAAACTATGCAACATCAGGGGCAGATGCGAGTAGAATGAGGAGTATGTGTTGGGTTAGATTTGCTCCATCAGCATAGGATCTGCCTTCATTACTTCCTCATTGTTCCTAGCACGTTATCTGAACTGCAGATTGGAAACAATAAAAAAATTCTTACATGCAGATCGTAAAGATCACTTTTCTGCAGATCTTCTCCTACAGTGGGTAAAATGTCTTATTACAGAGACTCAGACTGGTGATATTCTTAGTGTTAATCCCCGACCATCTTAGATCAGAAAGCAAATAAAAACTTCTCAGATACTCACACAGTGCCATCCCAGTGTCCCTTTGTGGGTTTTAGTCAAGCTGGAGCTTGAACCTTTGGGCACAGGTGCCCTGACACTTCATTTCCAGTCAGGAATGCACTTCTCAAGTCAATCTCCCAGTTGTCCCGTAAGCTGCACTTGATTTTCTGGTACGGAGCAGTCTGGCTGCACAATCTGGATCCTCTTCAAGTGAAACGAAGCCAGAAAATGTGATCCAAGAGCACACTGGGAGTGCTTTGACCACTAATGAGCATTAAATCTTTGGGACCAAGTTTAGTACTAGTCCATGTCAAACCCCTGAAGCCTTTTTGCTCCTGTTTGCTTGGAGAGCTCTACAAAGAAAAACCTTTCTTGTCAACTAACTTATGCTCTTCAGAGTTGATTTATATTCATATTAATGTTGAACTTCATTTAGTCTACAGAGGCATGTTAAACAGCACAGTCTTCTCTGTAAATATGCAAAGACTGAAGGAAAAAAAATGTGCTGTCAATTTACATTTGAATAAAAAATGCATATACTTAATATTATCCTATTGACATTTTGCTAGCACGGACTGAAATGGCTTGTTGATGTAATTTTCCACTTTAGGGAATGTAATTAGTTCTAATTTAGAAAATAATAAGTGTTAAACTGCAGCTAATAAAGCAAGTTTGTGATCTACTTTAACAAAATACAGACTAGAATGAGGGTTGCTGGATTTAGGTCAGCATGTAAATATGATTTAAATTAGGAAGAATGTGTTTCAATAGGAGCAAATTATAATCTATACAGAAGACTTTTCCTACTTTAATATTCATGCAGTACAAACAGGCTCATATTTTTCTGCATCAAAGGTGATTTTGCTAGAGGTCTGTTAGCCCCTTCTATGCGACGCTGTTGCCCTCTACTGGTACTTGATTTCTTGCAGCGCTACCTGGTACTTGCCGAATAATAATAGATGATTCAAAATGTAATTATTGTAAAAATAAATTTGAAGGACTTTTGTGAGAAGGGAACCCTACAGATAACGTAGGAATCTCGAAGAACATAGAGGCTGTATCTTTCAATTTTAAATATATTCACTGCCAATTCAGAAACATGCAGGGAATATACCTGCATTCTAATTTTGAGTTACTTATTTAATCTCAATGTGATCTACCACTCATTCAGCTGGAAAATTATTGACTCAAGAATATTTATTTCAATTATTAAATGTATTTTTGTTTATTTTAGTATTTACTGCTTACATATGTAACGTGCTTATCTGCATGCATACGAAGCATAATTGTTATACTGGGTCTTTGATGCCCTCAAGTACATGGAAGATGATATACACAGGAGCTATGCTGTAAGATGAGATCTAGGAATTGTGAACTCTGAGGAGAGAATGCAATGTGCTGTCTAGCCCATGGAAGAGAAGATGGGAGGGAAAATGCTGGCAGTCTGCTAGTATGTACAAAAAAGGCTGTTGCAAAGGAGGAAATAATCCGTTTTCTATGGCTATCATGGATAGGATAAAAAGCAGTAGGCTTAGACTGCTGCAAGTAGATTTGGGTTAAGCCTTGGGAAAACTTTCTAAGGGCAAGGCTAGTGAAACAGTGAAATAAAGTACTTAAGACATTTGTCAAGTTTTAAGAGCAATATGCTCAATATCCGTCAGGGCTGACATGTGAGGCTATTTTGGAAAGGGACTTCCATCTTTCTGTCCTGGGCCGTGCGTGCCAGGGTGACTCCCAAACCATGTTCCAGCTGAATGAAGCTTGTTCAGTACTCTACTAGATTAAAAGTCTCCATAATTGCAATAATACTAGAGTCAAGTTTATTATAAAATCATGTTGTTGGCCTTCAGAGGATTTCAAACGAGGAGACTAATCTGAGATCGTTAGGGAAAATAAGGATATCCCTCTCTTTATTTGCTCCAGGCATTATTTGCCCCCTTATTCAGCAAGTGAGTATGGAATCCTCACACCACCCATCTACTGCCTTGGCCTGCAGCCGTAGTAGCAATAATGCCAGTAGGGCCAGGAGAACACTGCTAAACACATGCAATACAATATAAAGTTCTCCTTTGGCTTTCCAGCAAGATACCTAATTTTTATGTTACTAGAAAGGCTGTTGAATATGCAATGTTTATGTATTTCTTCTTATGTCAACCAAGGTGAGACATACACAGACACTTCTCTAAATTAAGGCTTCCCTATTGTCATTTTGGAAATCCTGTACAAGAATAAAGTGACACTTCCCATATGACTACAAATTGTGCACCGAGTCCAGAACCTTCCTTCACATATGTTTGCAGTACACATCTTTATACCTGAGTTAATGCTTATTTAGTTCAAAAAAGGCCCAACTATGCTGACTATACTGATCTGCTTGTGCATAGGCTGATATATCAGACTTTTTATGCATTTATTGTTCACGTTTGGGTTTTTTTGTGACTGGTGGTAATTTCTTGCAGGTTAACTGATAAACTATCAAACCATCAGCCCTATTTTTGCATCCAAGCAGTGTTGCTGAAAAGAAATGAAGGACTTGTTTGAGACAATGTCTTTGATTGCCTAGAAATATGAGTTCCGTGACTTTATACCCAGAATGATATATGAAGTTAGGTGGTATAAGATAATCTTAGTGGCAATGGGCTTTAAGTGATCTATGTATAATTAAGATATTCAATAAAGGACTTAGGAACTCTCACCCTTTTGAAGGGTGAGAACTGCTAGTTTCTTTTATTCCCCTAAATCTATGCACTTAATGCTGTCAGAACAATTTAAATTAGCAGGCAAGTCCAGTATCCTCTCCATAACCACTGAGACTAACAATTCCCTACTGTGTGAAGAGTTGATGCTCATTATAGGCAAAAAGGGAAAACAGTTTTATTTTGTGTTAGGGACTGAGAAAGAGAGTAGCTGATCTACAGTCTCACCACTAGTTGCAATTTATAAACTTTTATTTTCTTTCAAGGGCAAACTTCTTGCAAAAGGTGCCTCATTACAGCAAGGGAGATGTAAGAGAAAATTTGGATGCCTTTTGCTTGGCAGGAGTCATAGAATACTGTTTGTAATAAAAGCTGAATGAATGCCATTCAAATACCTATGCTTCACTCTAATCATTGTTTCTTTTTGTCTTTGCTTTTTTGGGGTGTTCATCAAAATACTTTCTTCAGGCTCAGGTAAGAGTTTTTAAATTAGAGAGATATCCTTAACATGTGCTTCCTAATTTTGTTGCAATGTTTACATTGTCTGTCCTTTTTTTGTAATATATGTTTGAGAAAATATGTGGAACACTGCATGAGATACATGTATTCAAATCTAAGCATAATACTGATGCTGGTACACAAATATGTTAGAGTGATATTAAGTATCCACAATGAAAAGTAAAATGAAATAGTATATATTGGTATAATTTACCTTGAGATCACCTTTCTAGAAATACAAACCCACCACAACTAGTAGCAATGGGATGGAATAGTTGAGGAGAGATATGAAAGACAGAAGCAAAGTTGTAGCAGAGTTTTAGCAGCATTGTTCTAAAAGTTATACTCGTGAGATAGCCCAGCTACAGGTTTTATGTTCGCTGTGTTAATGTTATTGGTGGAAATGACATCGTGTGGGTTTAGTGGCAAAGAAAACCAGGGAATCTGTTGTTAGATGTCTTAGCTTCTAATTTTTTGTTATTTCTATAGTTTTATGTCAGTTTTTTTATCTGTATTATTCTACAACCTCCAAATCAGCAAGTTTACATTTGTTGTTCTTACTGATTTTTTGTATGGTCACTGTTGCATGTTTATCTCACTTGTATGCAACAAAACTGATGCTTGATGTGGATTCCAGGTATATGAAGTAGTCCCCTGCCACAGTGACTGCAGCCAGTATGTATGGGTTACTGAGCCATGGAGCGTCTGCAAAGTGACCAATGTAGACTTAAAAGAGAACTGTGGAGAAGGTGTTCAGACGAGGAAAGTAAGGTAAGACAGTATTGCTCCTCCTTCACTTTAGAGGACCTTCACTTTCAGTCATGACTGTGTTTAGTTTGATGTAATATATAGTGGTAAGTCCTACCATAGTATACTGGACCAGAACCCTGGCTGATGAGAATCAGAAGAGCTTCAATGAGTACAGTACAACTGTGTCTTCTGGATATGGATTATGGACCTTGATTCCTTATTTATAAACTAATGTATATTGTACTTCTTATACAACTTCAAACACTGCAATGTACATGTAAATTATGGATTAATACTAAGATTCCATAATTTTAGAAGTTCTAACATTTATACATTTAAAATTATCAGTTGAGGCATGCACAAAATATCTAAACTATAGATGATTTGCATTATTCTGGCTTACTGGTAAGCTAACATCAAATAAATCACCTGCCCAGAAACAGTCAGAAAATCGCTGATAGGGAATGTCTAAATTCGGTTCTATTGATTATGTGGTTGCCATCTGTAAAAGTGAGGATTATTTTTGGCTCTTCAGCTTGTCTGGGATATTCATATATCAATACTTAATTCTGTTACTTCATTTACTTCATGATTGTCATGTGATGACAAAATGTTAAAATGCTTCGCTGTGGAATGCAGTTACTCTACAAAATCCATGGCAAATGCAGTTTATGTGCAGTTCTTTTTTCCAGGTGCATGTTAAACACTGTGGATGGTCCTTCTGACACTGTAGAGGATTATCTGTGTGATCCTGAAGAGATGCCACTTGGTGCTAGAAAATGCACATTACCATGTCCTGAGGACTGTGTTATGTCTGAATGGGGATCATGGTCTCGATGTTCTTTGGTAAGAAGTATACTGAAGTGTAACATTTAAAAATGTATACATGGCATATTGTGCAAAGATGCTGGACTGAGCAGTGATTACATATGTAATACCTATATTTTTTGTCATCTTTAGGCTTGTTGATAGTTGTTTGCAAATGAACTGTTGCTGGTATTATCCATTAAGTGAAATTGTTCCAAAATACAAAATATAATGTCACCAGTGGTTATTTGGGGCAGGTTCTGTATGGTGGAATAGGTTTGGCAGCGGTTGTGAGTCCGTCTTTGAGTCTAGCGGTGAGCCTCTCCATAGCAGTGCAATCACTGCACTAAAAAAGTCACTGTCTTGTAAAGAGCGAAGTATGTAGATCAGAAAAATAATTTTGTGTCTCCTTCCCCCTTCCTGCCAGCAATTGCAAAAAGAAATGTCAAGAGAAACTTGACCAAAGATAAATAAGTGTTTCAGGACCTGAGTACTTGGGCTCTGGTGCACTACAGTATGACATGGGGAAGTGAGCATCTGAATATCCAGTCTATCGATGAAATGGGTTCACGTGCTAGTACTGAAATATGAACTAGTTAGGAAACTATGAAGGTTTTACCAAGTAAGAGGATGTTTAATCTTGAGTGGTACCAAGATAAAACAGCAGACTAAATTCTTTCTGAAATAACAAGGAAATGGTTTCTCATAGGCAAAAGCCTGAGCATTTTTACATTTGTGTTCTATGAAGAGGTTACTTGAAAGATTGTTACAATGTTGCTTGAAAAGGCATCAGAATGCCAAAATACTAAAGCTGTTTCCAATCTCCCTTTCAAGCCATGCAATGGAAGTAGTGTCCGTGAAAGATCAGCTGAATCCCTGAGGCAACCAGGTGATGGAAAGTCTTGTCCTGCTGCCACGGAGACAGAAGTCTGCACTTTGAACAAAAACTGCTACCACTATGACTACAATGTAACAGGTATTTGTGGTGCTATGATCCAATGATAGCTCAGGACTATAGCTTGGTTCATTCATCTTACAGGACAGATTCTTCAGATTTCTGTTCTTATCTGGAGGGAGCTGTGGAGCTTGTACTTAAACTGGTTCAGGCTATTTGATCCACGTAAAGTATTGTTGGAGACTGTGCATGCTGTAACTCCAGGAAATTTATTTCTGTAATCATTCTGTGATTTGCTCAAAATCCATGCAGATGAACCCGAACGTGAACTTTTCAGGAAGGCGTCATGGAACTGACTATTTGCAGTAAAAATGGTTATTTCCAAAAATGTGTAGCAGCTGGGCTCCGTGTGCCTTTGCATATGTAAAAGTTGCTTGTAAAGATTATTTTAGCCATCAGAATTAGAATTAGATGGGAGAATGGATCTTTATGAGTTTTAGCTAAAATGCGTGCTACACTAATGAATTCCTTGTTTCCAGACTGGAGCACTTGTCAGCTCAGTGAGAAGGCTGTCTGTGGTAATGGTATCAAAACACGGATGCTTGATTGTGTTCGCAGCGATGGCAAATCGGTTGACCTGAAGTACTGTGAAGAGGTGAGTAGATACCTATGAGTAAGCTGCCTTCTAATGATGCTAATTAATGCTGAGCCAACTGAGCTATATGACATGTAAGCCATCTTCGCCAGATGTTTTGCAATGCTATTCATGGATTGTTAAGTACCTCTGAAATGAACTGTGCCAACAACAGTGATTTTTATACAATTTCCTTCAGTTACTTTTATGTGCCTCCATGAACGTGTGCTAATTATTATGTCCTGAAAGAAATGACTTAGAAACAATAATTAATAAAGTAGAATAAAGGCAATAAATCTTAATCAGAACTCTAATCATCATTCTAATTTGATAGAATTCCTGTGTGGAGCCTTGGACAGCTGCCAGTATCAATCATTTACCCAATGTGTTGGAAAATATTCCTCACGTGCCATTCTGCAGCTGGGCTGAATGCTAACTTCTTGTATCCAGCTGTGCAATGCAAAAGATATCCAAGCTAGTGTGAAAAAATATGCAGCATGAATGAAATATTAAATAGAAGCATATATGGAGAACTAACAAGTAAAAGGGAGCCCTTAAACTTTTTGCAAATGTTCAGATTAACTTCAGATTTGACAGCAGTGGTTTTCTGGCATTTTGTGTGTTGGTCTTAATGTTTTCAATTGCACAGAGACAGTAATTTGAAGGAAAAGACAACACAAGTGTTGTATTAAGGGCAACCCTGCTGGAAAGTAGCTGAACTTGTTTCAGCTGCCATTCCTCCACCACCTTGACATCAGAAACAAAATCACTTGCAATGGATGCCTAAGGTGAAGCATAAGGTGAAGCTCCAAAGCAGCTTTATTACCAGCTCCTTTTTGTGTTGGATCTTCCTGGCTGGTAGCTGCTATTCAGCGCATACCTATAGAGAAGAGTCTCTTCGGAAGTGGAGGGAGTCAGGAGGCAGTCATGTAGCTTGCACTGAGGTTTTGTAATGGTGTATCTGACCTACTTAGGCTTCGCCAGCCCCCTCCAACATCTTGGATTGCTGAAGCTGTAAGTTCTTAGCAAAGGCAGGGTGTTTCTGCTGAGGCTGGCACCCTACTTTGTTCCTAAGTTCCTTCTTAACACACAGCTCTTGGATTTATAATGAAATCTAATAATTTGATTATTTCTGTTTCAGAAAAAAAACTCAGGATCTGGCTTCCTACCAGCAAGTTTCTCTCAAGTTAATAGTGGAATGCATTAATGCATTCCGTTAATGTTTTAATGCATTAGAATAAAAAAAAAGGCTCTCAAGTTATTTATAAAGGACTGCACTATTGATTAACTCATACCAATACATGATATAAAATATCCAATCATATATTTCAATTGAAAAATATGCTTTTTTAGATTTTAAGAGGAAATGTATATCTTTTACTATAAAGCCAAGAAAGTTATTCCTGTGCTAACCAAAGATTTTCAGCAACATTTAGAACAAATGAGTACGTTTTGCATTGAAATCTTATTGCAGAAAACCTCTGGAGCTTTCCTGCATTTAAGAAATGAAAGTTTATTACTCAGAGAAGTAATTAGGGCAACAGTATAATATCTCAAACCCTAGTTGCCATAAATGACTGGCTGGCAGACATCACTACAGTGGTCCTGGCTTTATCAGCAGCCACTGTGATACAGTCTTGCTCTTTTGATTTGCTAGACCATATAAGGACCCATCTTCCTGTGGGAAGTCCTGATCCACTCCATAGTCATACTGTTAATACTATTTGTTGAAGTATGGATGTGTAAGTAGTGGTACAATAAGGTCAAAGGCTGATCCAATAACTGTGAGGAGTAAAACCTGTTAACCTGATTAACAAGAAAGCCAAGCTGTTCAGATCTTACCAGATCCTTCGCTCTAATGATGTGAAAACCAACTTTGTGACCTTCCAGCTTATGAGAGGAGGAAAAAAAGTTATGAGAGGAGTGCAGAAAGTTTAAGCGAAGTTCAAAATAAACTGCATGTGCTTAGAAAAATTGATGATAAGAGAAAGATTAAATAACTTCATAGTGACTTAGCAAATGAATTTTTCCCTGTACTATCATAAAACTTTATACTGGATGTATGAATAAATTAAAAGTTTTGTTTCATTTATGTGTAGAAACATTAAAGAATTATGCTTCTTATTATTAAATGCAAAGAAGAGAGAATAGAATAGTTCTGATCCCTAAGAAAGGAAGACATCTGATTGCAGTGTCTGAGTTCATGTATATATGTGGTTCAAGAAACTAATAAAAGCCAGTATATAGAAATACCCCTTCATGCTTTCTTTTGACTGTAACAGTCTCCAGATATGAGCATCAATGTAGTTAAATATTTACATATCTTCCAAGTCACTGTTTTCTGGTTTCCTAATGCATCTATATGATCTTGTGTTTGTTTCAGTCAATTAGCTAAAGAAGCTAGCCATTCATCCTGATTACTGCCAGGATAAATCAATTTCTAGAGCTTATTTCCAAGTCCTTGTTATGTTTTCAAATTCTCAAGGCACAGTATTACTGGATTACTTGGTCTCTAACTCTACAAAAATAGCACTTCATAAGATCTGGGCTGGTCTTTTCCTTGAGAATTTGGAAATCTAATGACCTAAAACAAGTTAGTCCTGGTCGTATTCATATTTATGGACTTATTTTTATCATTTGCTTTCAATTAAAGATCAGAAAAGCCTAGAAACCAGCAGCTTGTCTGCATCAGAAATCAAACTTTTCTCTTTTATTGACAAATAGTCTGCTTGTCAGATTACACGATTAACCTCCAGCAGAGGTTAATCTGCAGTGCCAAACGTTCCTATAAAGAAATACAGATACTTTTGTGGATCACAGGATTTTATGCTGGTCTGGCAGCTTGCTGCTCCTGGCATGTGCGACCAGGAGTACAGGGCACTCAGTAGTAGCTTTCAGTGTAACTCCTCCAGTATTTACCATTCTCAAATTAGAAACCACAACTCATCCCTAAGAGAGACCCTTTCAGGTAAGCTAGCTACTAACCCTTTTCCAAGTGTTTCCTAAGTTCTTCAAGGTGAATTGTGGTTCATCAATTGAAAGGACAAGAGGGATGAGAAAAGAATACGTGATTAATCAAGTTGCAGCCTGCCTGTTGTTCCTGAAATCTATTTCAGCAGCAGTTCAGTATCTTAGACATGCAAACGGCATTGTGCTGTGGGTAATCTCACCTTCAGCTTTCTCCTCTTCACCTTTAGTTTATCTCTTGGGGTTTTCCTTTTCTACCAGCCAAATTCCAGCTGAGAAGGCCAGTCTTGAAAGAGAACACTTGTGTTTCTGTAATTGACAGGAATCAATTCAGCCAGCTTTAAAGCTTTTGCTCAGAAGATTTGACCCAGATATAAACTTCAAAGACGATTCTCTAGTTTCCTCATTATCCAAACTCCAGGTTATCGAAAGGTTTCGGGTATTGCCCTTGCAATAGCTGGATAATCAAGGTTATAATGTACCACAGAGAAAAGCCAAGAACTCGTTCTTTGATCTATGAAACAGAACAGAGGTCTAAAACCTCATTTGTCTCAATAAATGGCACTGCAAATGCAAATTTAAGACTTGGTTGAGACATTATCAGGTTGAGACATTTCTAGTACTTCTGTTAGTTTATTTATGGAGAACATGTTAACGTACCTAATTATTGCTCTACGCTTGCATTTAGTAGGAAATAGTAGGTTTATTTCCTTTTTAAAGTTCTAATTGCTGATTTTATGTCACTAACCTTTCCAGTCACTAAAATTAATAGGTTTTGAAATGTCTAGTTTGCTTTGTTTTAAAAAAATAACAAACAACTATGTGAAGATTTTATCTACTTAAAGATATCCACAACCTCCTGGGATTGTAAAGTGCCTCAATGATGACCAAGGAGGGCCAGTGAAGGGGACAGTCTTTTATGCTGGGAAGCTGCTATTCATATTGGCAGGATTGATTTTCTTTTGTGTTTTATATCATACACACTATAATTGACTTTAACTCATTCTGAAGCTGTGCAGGCTGCAGGGATTATTATTGTCATGCTAATATTTATGCCATCAGTTGTATCCCATCTTGCATCATATATTCTCACGTGTGTTAAGGCAAATATCTCTTTTCTTCCTTGGATGCGACTTTACGCAATTAGACCATGTAGCCTCTGTGCTGCCTTCAAGCACAGCCATAAAACTCTTCCTTCCCTGGGGTAGTTCCACATTTGTTAGTGTTAGGCTGAGTTCTGCCTGGAGAGGAGCTCAGTATGGAATGTACTTTGGGGAAGACATGTGAGTCTGGCTGGTTTTGCTGTCCGCTTCTCTCATACTCCTCCAGCACTTGCAGCTTTTACTTTAGGGATGTTAGAGTATTCTGCTTTGTGCGAAGCTTTTCAGAAAAACATGCAAAGCTGTACTTTTTTTGGAGCACGTTATTGTCACTGGCGTGTCAATATCTTTGCATACAGTGGAATGGTTGGCATAATATGTATAATGAGCTTACAGGCCATGTCAGGAAAAAAAAAGAAGAGGAGAAATGTAAGCAGATGGCTGAGGAAAAGTAAGGAAGACAGATATATATGAGTTTCCATCTACTCCTCTTGCAGCCTCTGCCTGTTCTCAGCTCCTGGACAGCATTTGCCCAATGTGATTTCTGTGTGTTTAAACCTCCAGATTTCTTTTCCATTAACTTATTCAGTCTCTCTTGAGCTCCTGTAAACTTTTAGCATCTGCAACATCTTCTGACAAATAAACTGATTATCCTTCTTTTGTTAGTTTTGAACCTGGCTCCTAGCCTTACTGGAATTCAGCTGTTAATAGCTGTTGATAGTTCAATACTTTAAAATTCCTATTTCAAAATACTTTATCGATGCTTCATAAATTACTTTGTCCTTTACTCATTGTAGAAAGTAATACAAAAATAATTGATCACAATAGGATTTAACTATGTATTTAAAAATCAGCATATACATTTGGACTATGTTGAAGTGAGGTTTTAAATGTTCTAATTGCTTTTATTTTTCTTTAGTAGTGACTTCATTCTTGCTTAAAGCCTTAGTTGAGTCAGATGGACCACGTCCAAATGCTTACCCTGCCTCAGTGACACTGAGCAAGTGTTACATGCTGACCATTGAGTATTTTCTTTTAGCTTGGTTTGGAGAAATCATGGCAAATGAATACATCCTGTGTGGTGGAATGTCCTGTGAACTGTCAGCTCTCTGACTGGTCCCCTTGGTCTGAGTGTTCTCAAACATGTGGTCTTACAGGTCAGTGTGTACCTTTGGCATATTTTTAAAACTCAGTGTTTTTTTATTTTAATAAACAAAATAATATCTCTTTTTGCAGAACTGGAAAATGTAGCTAGCTAGGGAGAGTTATGGGCATCTAGATTAGCCTTATTCATGGGAATAATATGCTTCAGTGAGACTTTATTCACTGAAGATAATGAGAATTTGACACAGAATAGTTTCTGAGTCTGGGAACAAAGTAAGATGTGATGAGTGATCCCTTATGACAAAAATAAACTCTATTATGAATATTTATTTTTCAGCCAATGATAGGCAGAAAAGGAGGGTGGGATTTCCTCTTAAATTTCATCAGAGCACAATGATTAAAACCAACAAATTTACTCACTGTAGAATTCTGTATTTTAAAACACTGAACGAGGACAAGGGGACAAATTACTTTCTCTGTGATCACATTAATTTATTTTTTTCCAAAGTGAAGCTAGCCACCATCTAAGGTTTTCAAAACAAATCTATGTCAGGAAATGGATACTAAAGGCACATTCTAATTATGGAGGAACTCTTGGTTTTTGTTTGCATTGATATGTCTCAGAATAAGTACCTGAAAGCACCATTGTGCCAGGTATCACAGTATTACAGTATCATAAGGTTAGAAAAGACCTTTGAGATCATCGAGTCCAACCTATGACCCAACACCTACACCTACTCCTACTTGTCAACTACACTGTGTCAGTAAGTGCCTCATTCAATTTCTCTTTAAACACCTCCAGGGGTGGTGACTCCAGCATACAGACTACTGAAAGAGAAGGGTAGAAACCCAGCTATGAAATTGCTTCATTTTGTAGTCTCTGGAATATTGGATGGTTCGCAGTGTTTGGAACCCAATATCAACTGCTAAACACAGAGTAAAAGGATATTTTATCTCTTTGTGTTCCTTTGTGAGTATACCACTGAGGAAAGATATAGGGAAAAACATCTGAAAGCTCTGGCCACTTCAGGATCCCAACAGAAAGACCTATGGATTTTTTAATGATAACAGTTAATAACTGATACTGCAGTATCTAATAACTGAATAATGTTTCAGTTCTTTGAGCTTCTCCAAAGCATGATTTTACATTCAAATAATCTACATTTTTTTTATACAAAATAATCCTTAAGAAGTGAGAACTGAACTAACAGCTCTATTGAAGGCTTAAGGGTGTTGCCAGATTTTCCTTTACAAACTTCTGTTTATATACAAGACTTGAACAAGTGACCTGATATTTTTCTGAATGAGAATTATTGTTGTTATGCTTTTTTCAAAATGTGAAAGGGGTCACTATATGAAATCCCTGTGTTTTCCAATTATAGATTTTTTTTTTGTAGAAGTGAGAAAAAATATTTTAAATAGTAATGTAAAACAGCTTTCAAATTTTCAGTGTTTTTAACAGATGGTGGCCACCATACATGTAAGCCTTGAAGCTATGATTTTCCTGTCAGGCAGGAAGTTTGAAGTAGCTGTTGTTTTTCAAGAAGTAATAAATATCTAATAAACCCAGTGATCACAGAGCATTATTTTGTGCACACATACAAATACCCATAAAGCTGAGGAAGAATCCTGTATTTAAGAATTCTCCGCGTTGCTGTTCTTTGGGTTTTTTGTTCCAGCACTTTTCAAGAAAATCTTTTTTTTCCTGTGATATCTCTGTTGGAGCAGCTGTGAATCCAAGAATGATGAGGCTCCATTTGATAAATATCTTTCAAGCTAGCTGCAGTAAGCACAGCTGTTTCTGAGATTGATACAGTGCTGCTGCTGCGTTGTGGATTGTGGCTTGCTCTCAGTAAAAGATACATGTCAATTGTAAATGCTTCAGATTGAAATGTGGAATTAAAGATTTATTGTTTTGGCCATCTAACACTGGGTGCTATGTAGGTAAATCTATGTAATGCCCTAGTATATTATGAGCCTCAGGATACAAATTTAAATATATAGCTCTTGTTTCAGACTTGATTCATATATGTGTCTATATAGAGATTAAAACACCACAGCTATGTCAGTTTTGTGGAAAACTTTGTGAGGTGCCAACTCCAGAGCAGCCACTGTACCACTGCTTCTGGCACACAGCAAATTTTTTTGTTATATCACAACCTCTCTGTAATGATGCACAATAGTCTAATGTCTACTGAAAGGTAAAAGAAGCAAGGGTTGCAGAGAAGATAAAAATGTCTTTGTCTTTCTGTTTATATAAATATTTGAAACAGAACCTGTATCTCAGTGATGCCGGGTAGCGTGCTACTCATGGTTGAAGAGAAGATTAATGTTGGATAAGCCTATTCTATTTTAATTTTCTTTGGGCCTGAGCGAAGAATCCTCTGTCTCCTGCAGAATCTGCATGTGACATTATCCAGACACGCAGTGAGGGAAGGTTGCAAGCTGTTGCTGGTTGCTGGAATCAGATAACCATGGGCCACATGATTCTGTATTAACTCTGGGAAGAACAGAACATGTTGATCTCTTTTAGCAGCAAACTCCAGATGAGAAGCCGAAATCTCCACTGAAGTGCCCCAAAACATACTGCCACATTCAGAAAGAGTATTTTTCCCCAGGCTTCTGTACTAGGAAATGACTACTTTTGTTTGCTGTTACAGGAGCGATCTGAAATCCCAATCAGACATCCTCCCGCAACTCTTGCACTACAAATGATAGAATATATAGTGTCTGATTTGGACATATCAATCCATACAACAGACAAGAGCTAACAGATCTGCTTTGCAATCCAATTGGTCAAATATGGAACAAATTATTTTATTCATACACAGCGTTTTTCACCACAATAGAACCATCTTGAGGAGTATATCAGTCTAATCACATTGTTGGTTATATTGCTGTTTCTTATTTACAGGAAAAATGATCAGAAGAAGGATCATAAATCAGCCATTTCAGGGTGATGGGAGGCCTTGTCCATCTCAGATGGAGCAATTCAAACCCTGTCCGGTCAAACCTTGTTATCGATGGCAATATGGTCAATGGTCTGCATGCAAAGTAGAGGTAAAAGCCACATGGGACCTTGAAGTTATGGAGCTTCTGTATCCAGGCATATTTGTGATATGCTTGGACACCTGCTTCATAACACTGTTAACAATTTGCTAAGGATTTATTCTTAGAGTTCATATTTGTCAACAGATACAACAATATCTTACAGATATTCAAAGTATAAACATAAATTTGGTACCCAAGCAGCATCTTTACTGGTAATTGAAATTCTTCTATTGTAAAAAAATATCTGTGGAAATAGATAGGCATCCTAGAAGAGATCTCCACTTGACATACTGCCATGGTTGCAATTCATAGGCATAATTAGCTCTATACTTTAAGAAACAGTGGTAGTAGCCAGCAGAATTTTTTGTTTGTTTCTTTGTTTGTTTGTTTGTTTCAGAAGTAAAGAACAGTTTATTTTTTTCCGACCCTACTGGAATGAATAAGTAGTCAAGCACAAAATAGTAGGAGCCAGAGTGACACAGAGCTCAGATCTAGTCTTTTGGCACTTTGTTCTCTCCAGCATCCATGTATGTTCTTCTTCCCCAGGATGCTCAATGTGGAGAGGGAACACGAGTGAGGAATATTTCCTGTGTGGTTTTTGATGGATCCACTGAAGATATTGGCAAAGTAGTAGATGATGAATTCTGTGGAGAAATAGAGCCTGTTATAGATGGTAATAAGAAGATGATACTTGAGGAAACTTGCACTGTTCCTTGTCCAGGTAACAAAGCTATTCAAATAAATGTTGCATTTCAAGATTGGTTGGGTATCATTAGAGTTATCAGTGCCTAGCATTAGCCACAGGCAATTAGATCTTTTTCACATGCTTTACTGATCAGATTCATGCATCAAATTACCAACAAAGTTACTTCCTGGTAGTGGCTTCCTGACAATATATCAATTAGAAAAAACACCAGATTTTAAAATTTAGAAAAGACATGTCTCAATCACAGATTGTACCTAAGAAGAATATGTTTTTTCACAAAATCTTTTTAAATAAAATCTGTGTTTATAAGAAAGAGTGTTGGTTTCCGGCTAAATGTTTGCTTTAAGTGCTTAGATCACATAACAGCTGTATTAGTACTTCGAACAGTGGCTAAGGAATTGATGCCTTTCATGGGTGCCTAAGAAAGCCAAGGTATGGAGCTTTATTTTTTTATTTAAAGAGGCTATTCCAAATGAAGCTAATATTTGTATCTCTGAGAAAGCGTGAGTGGTTTTAGCTATTTAACTCACTGGAATTGACGTGAACTATCATTGCTCAGAAAGACTGAATCCAAATGAGTTGTTATAGATAATCAGGTCCATGACCCTCAGACTGAGAAGGATTAAGAGCCTATAACAGCTATTGAATTTCCAGTAAAACCTCTCCAGTTCATTTTAAACACATATTTGTAGAATTTGAAGTATATTGCTGTTGTTCAATATAGTCATTAGTGGTGTATCTTCAGAAGTAGTGATTAACTCCTTAAGTTTCTGTGCAGCTGTCATTCCATAACATTAGTGATTTTGTTCCCTTGTAACTCTCTTCTTCCTCAGAATATTTTTCCAGTTCATTTCAGATTGAACTGAATGTAAAGTTGCCTAAATAAATAGAAAATAATAAAAAATGGAGAGGTGTCTGTCATTGCTGTGAAAACAGCATTCCAATTTCATGATTTTCATATATTTTTATTTATTAAATGTAAAATGGAAGATTAAAAACACTGCAGGTTTTTTTTCTTGGGTGTTTTATTATTTAATTAAAAAAAATATAGGTACTTACTGCTTGTTTTCAAAATTTTGCTGAGCAGGAACCTGTTCTCCAACAATCTCACATTTAGCCAGCAAGAATAACTGCCCTGTGGAAATGTGCTAATGATATGCTCCAGCTAATGTTTCCAAAAATCACTACTTGTTTTCCTATTATATGTACATCAGTTCTTCAATTATTCATTTCTTTGCATGCTTTCCTAACATTGGCAAATAAAATTCCTTCATTAATCAGGTGTCTGGTCAACACAGTACTGATTAAATCTGTCATCAGTACAGTGCAAAGTAGCATGAATTTTTAATAGCTCTTTCACTGAAATAATGAGAAGTAAGAGATTTATTTATGATGCTGCGCACAGTCTCGTTCCGTTTTCTACTGCAGTTTTAACAAAATGATCTCTTTGTGTTTTGCCCCAGATCTTCCGAAAATGTTCTTTAGCTGATCATACTAATTAGTGTCATGAGTATAATTTTATTTTTCAGTTTTACATTATAAGATACCATTCTACAAATTTGTGTTATCCTAACATGAAATATCCAGAGCCAACATTTTAAACACCTTTCCATTTCCTTGCTTTGCACAGAATGTTCCAGCAGTCTTTCTACTCTCTGTTTAGAGAAATTCTGCGTAAGGATAAGCAACAATTAATCTTTTTAAAACTAGACAATATTTTCTCTTTCTAAGATAGAATAATTGAGAACAAAATATATAAATTTAACGTAAGGCATGTAATAGACTAAAATTTACAAAAAATCCAGATACAGAGTGGAGTGTTACTCAGAAATTGAAAATTAGAGTGTTCTTATGGGAATTATGCAGGAAAGAACCCTGATTTAGAATAAATAGGTTTCTGTATAATCTTTCTACTGCACGGATATTCAGAGAGAATAAAAACATTATCTTCTCTTAAGTGTAAGTCACTCTTAAAAGGGGAGTGAAAGGAACTATAAAAAGGGAAAATTAAGAAACTGGATTTGAATGTTTTTTTTCCAAGACACATTCAGTGAGAAAAATTCTTCACATATGATGACGGTTCATCTCATAAAATTACTATTTAACAGGGGACTGTTACTTGAGAGAGTGGTCGGAATGGAGCCTTTGCCAGCTAACCTGTGTTAATGGTGAGGATCTCGGCTTTGGAGGGATACAAGTCCGATCTCGAGCAGTGATCATTCAGGAATTAGAGAATCAACATCTTTGTCCAGAACAGGCTTTGGAAACAAGACCATGCAATGGTAAGTTCCACAATACACGAGGCCACTTCCTTGAGAAAAAAAATACAGAACAACAATAGTTTTGTCTTCTTTCTTCTTCATGGTATCAAAATTAGGCCAATACGGATTTGATAGATATAGAAAGGTACTTAGATTTTTATTTTTCAGATATCAACTATAAACATAAAATCTTTCAAATGCCAACTATCTTATATTACCACTTTAAACACAGTCATTGGAGAACAGATTCTCCTTTTTTAATAATTAAATTTCTTTCTATGATATGATAAAAATTGATAACAAAATCTTTAATTGTGATACATAACCAAATTTAGATTTCTCTCTACTCTTTTAATTGTTATTAATTAGAAGTCAATGACATTAAAAAGTCTAAGTCATGGTTACCACTGGTACTGGAAAAAGTGTCTAAGAAAAGTCTTTTCCTGTACAGACATTTCTTGTCTATTCAGAGGCCAAACAGATCAGGAAAAAAAGGAATTTTCTAGGGAGCTAAGATGCAAAAGGACCTCACGATTTATCCCAGGCCGTATGAGAGGTATACAGTAGAGCTGAGATGTGCAGCAGATGCAGCCCAGGCCACTTCACCAAGCACTGGAAAGGAAAGGAACCTGACTCCTAAATGAGTTTTGCACAGCAGATGGGCTACGACCATTATCAGGTTATTGGAAACATTTCTTTTGCCCATTAACTACATTACGCTTACTCCATGAGCACTATGTACAACTGTTATAATTAGCATCCGGGACACATCTGGTCTATTCTGTACGTATCCAGTAAGTGCAGGAGAGCTCGGGGCCTCCATGTGTGCAGTGCACCCCTCTACGTTGTTGAGTGAAGGAGGAAGGGGCCTCGTTAGCCATAAAAGCTGTTAAACATAATGAGTGTGGTCTACTGATGAGTGTGGCTTCTGCCAGTGGTAGCCTAATATCTTGTCATCAAATCTCTTGAAAAGTGAATGTTTTCTGTGCAGATGGCCAGTGCTATGAATACAAATGGATGGCTAGCCCGTGGAAGGGATCTTCTCGAACTGTGTGGTGCCAAAGGTCAGATGGCTTAAATGTCACAGGTAACTATTCTTTTTATATACACATAAAAGCCTGGGGAAAAAAAAAAAAAAAGGTGGATAATCTCTTTTCCCAACAAAGAGAAGGGTGGGGTTTTTTTAAACAATCTACTGAAAACACTTGTTCCTCACATATAAAGCAACATTGGTTTTGCATACTGAAGATGTCATTTCTTTTCCAGAATTATGCAGCATATAATGCTAAAAGTGTACATATATATATTATTGTCTGTACTGGACCTGGAAAAATTTACATTATATACTTATATACTTTTTTTTGCCATAGACATCTTTACACTTCTTAATTTAGAATTTTGAATTTCAAGCCCTATAACAAGTAGAACTTCATGCATTAAAGGTGATTTCAGTGCATAGACAGAGGCAGAGAGAGATGAAAGCTTGATAGTATCATGCTTTTATCAATTATCTCCTTAAAATTACAAATTATTCAATTTCAATTAATGTGCTAATATGTTTTTTCTTTACTTCATTGACATAAACCTTTAACGGGATACTTCAGTGGACAGTTATGGGATGCAGTTATTTTTTGTGCAAACCAAAGCACAGACCACCATGAATTAAGAATAACTGAGGTCTCTGGATTCAAGAAAATCTTATATATCTATCTATATGAATATATTTATCCGAATTAGGGATTCGTTTAAGCCAAGTGTTATACATTAGTTTTTAAATAATTTTTATATCAGCCCAGATGATAGCAAAAGAACCCCAGAGATCGTAAGCACATTCTCAACGCCAGCCACTGTTAAGTCAGTCACAGGACAGGAACTTTAATTAGCAGACTGCCAGTACAATACTTCATGATGGTGGAATCCACCACTACTGTCTGTATTAATTTTACAAGGGTTTGAAATAATAATTAATATCCCAAAGACTCTTTTTTAAGTTTCACCTTGTGCTGTTAGAATATTAAAAAGCATCATCTTCACAAAAAATGCAATAGGGCATTATTCACATATCTTGATTGCTACCTACCTAGCTAAGGTGCTTCTAAGACAAGTAAATTATTGTTGAAATTGATATGTGATATTATCTGTTAAAGGTCCTGCAGGATTTCAAAATAAATAGCACCTTGGTGGTCAGGGCTCTGAGTTGTTAAAATAATAATATATTCATAAATCACAATCAGTCACACAAAAATAATAGTTTGATATGATATGACTGCATACGTTCATGTGATTGAATTCCAGGAAAGACGAGTGCATGAATATGTGTTGTTGGCAGATTTTTCATAATGGGATGTTCTAGGCAGACTAACCTTGGACCTGTATGGTATCTCTTTTTACAATGTTTGTACGGTGTTTTAAAGATGTAGTAACTTTCTGATTTGAAATGAAGACTACTGGAAAATTCCAGACAACCTAATCCTCAGTCTCTATGCAATATGAAACTGTGTTTTTATATATTCCTGCTGGTTTTCAAACAAAGCACTTAAGTATAGCGTTCGGCAAGAACTTCTCTGCACAACGTATAGAGCCTTGAACTAAACTGTGATTTATATTTGAATGGTTTTTTGTAATTGGTTTGTATAAACTTGTACTTAGGACTGATAGATGCACTCACATGACTGATTTAAATGTGATTACCTATTTAGATCTAGAATATCTCTGATTACTCCGTTATTGCTACACGTGTTGCTCTAACGTAGTATGTCGATTCAGACATTGTCAAATTTTTATTATGAGTCCTGTTCGTATTTTAAGGCCTTTATTTATTTACTTACTTGCATAATATTACTGTGCTGAATAGCTCTTTTTTACTTGAAGGTGTTGTTTCCCATGGGCGATGAGGCAACTCTTTTCTTCTGCAGCTTCCTTGGATGACTGATATTTTATTACATAGATTCCCACAGGCATGTGATTTGTATGCTAGGATGTATGATTTTCCTTTCTGGGGGGTGGGAAAAACTTATGGCAACCAGCAGGCTTTCCTTTGTTCTTCATCAGCCATCCAGTTAACACTTGGATCTACATAACCACATCTAACTGCATCTGCTATGGTCATGACCAATCTCAACTATCAGGATTTCATTATCATATCACACCAGTATAAAGTGTTATTAATTTGGGAGATGCAAGATAAGTCATCCCATAGCAGTATAAGTTTTCAACTGCGTGGTGCATATCACTCTTCTGTAATCTAGAAGGAAATGCAGGTAAACTAAAAATGCTTCTAAATGTATTTTAAAGTCATTCTGGCTGAAATGATAGTGAAAGCCTGATTCTGTGTACTGGTTCATAACAATAACTGCACTATACATAAAGCTCTGGAAATGAGAACTAGGACTATGTAAAAAAGGAACAAGACTCAAACCCACTATATCATAAGTAACCTTGCATTCAGTACATAATTTACTCGCAATACCTCTTTTTCCTTCTGAAAAATCCGTCTTAGACTAGCATAAAATGTGGCTTCATAAAAGGCAAAGCTATAGCATATGTAAAAGTGACTTCTGAGGAGCAGCAGAAAACGAGTATCCATTCACAAACTGGATGAGAAGTTTGTTTTCAGTTTAGCAGACCAAGGTATTAATCAAAAGTACACTTTCATTTCCATTGTGGCCACAGTCTTAATATGTAAGTCACAAGGAGGGCCCTGGAGAACCAAAATCTGTTCCCTTAAGCACAATAAAACATTTAAACTGGTTTTGAGCAATCCACCAAATGAACAAAAGGAAAAACACAAGTTTCACTTGCCAAATATTCGTTCCCTAAAGTGCACATGAATGCAAATACATGTGCTGTATCCTTACTCTACCTATAAAAAAATACTTGATACCAATTATCTTTCACTTTGGAATGGGAGAAGGACTCTTAAATTCAAATTAGCAATAAAACCGTAATCCATTACATACTGTAGCAAGTAATGACATCAGTAATATTATCACTGGTGAGGTATTACCATGTCAAAATATGATTTTCTGTCCTACAGGGGGCTGTTTAGTGATGCGCCAACCAGATGCTGACAGGTCATGTAACCCACCGTGCAGTCAACCCCACGCTTACTGCAGTGAGGTATGTGCTACTGCATTGGAGGATAAAAACCCCGTGAGGGCTTCCCACACATCTCTCTGCAATACAAAGATTATGCCAAGGAAAAGTATTTTGATAGATTTTGCTGATCATTAATTTGTTAAAATCATCCTCAGGCTATTTTTGACCTTTCAATTAAATGTTGAATAATCTCTGTTGATTTGGTGTGAACCTGCATAAAAATAGATGAAGAGATACTCTCCATGCTAATACTCATGAAAACAGTCTTCCAGTCATCCATGTTATTATGCTTTGTGGCTGACAGAAAACTGTGTTTCTCTGCTACATAGTGTAAAACACTTGTTCCTTACAGACTAGAACGTGCAGTTGTGAAGATGGATACACTGAAGTTATGTCCTCTGATGGCACACTCGAACAGTGCACTCTCATCCCAGTGGTGGTGATCCCCACCATGGAGGACAAAAAGGGAGATGTGAAAACCAGTCGAGCTGTGAACCCTACCCAGCCCTCCAGTAACCAGTCAGGACGAGGAAGGACCTGGTTTCTACAGCCTTTTGGGCCAGGTGAAGTCATGCAATGAGCAGCTCTTAATGCTAAGTGCTGCTGCAGGGTATGGCATTTACATTTTTGTGGTGCCAAGGAAGAAAAGAAAAACCCTTAAGTGTTCATTTAAGAAGACAGGCATCTGCCCTAACTAAAACCAGTGGAAATGACACAAGCAAACCTCTAGCCTTCTCAGCTACTCCATCAGTGTCTTTAATGAACTCTTGTATTGCAGATTTCCTTTTAATCCCTTCTACCTCTTAAAATTCACATAAGCTATTTGAAATGTGACTTTAGAAGGGATGTAGCTGCAAAGCTGCAAGCAAAGATATTAGATTATGCTGTCTCAACCAATAATGTTGCTGACAGAGGAATGAAAAGGTAGCACTGAATACTGCAGAGTGTAAGGGCTGCTTAAAATTTGCAGCTGTAGCATAAATTGTAGGAAAAATATCAGTATAGATATGCTAATGCTTTTCTGCTACATTCATATTTATACTAATTCATATTAGACAAGAGCTAACTTTTATTGATATTTTGCAAAGACATGCTCTAAGTCGCTATAGGCAATATTTGCTTTTATGGTAGAACATACTCTTTAGAGCTGAACAAGGACTTACGTGCGAGAGTAGTAAGAAATAGGACAGTAATTCCATCAAAAATACTTCTAAAAGTCCATCGTGTAATCAGATTTCAGTAACTATTTCCTGGTACAATTAAGCATTGAAACAAAGAGATATGATGCTTGTCCAAAATGTTAATTATATTAAGACAGCAATTGATTATCTTCTTAAGTGTCCTTTAAATCACATAGGTCTAAGTAGTGTAACACACTTGTGTCTTAGAGTGTTCATTTCTTTCTAAAGCTTTTATGATTTTATTTAATCTGAAAATTGAAAACAGTACCTTTACATGCATAATCCATAAAGTGCTGCAAATTGAGAACTCCGGTAATGCTTCTAATAAGCAGATTAAATCATGTCAGCGTTAGAAATCCTTATGTTAGATCCCATTAGTCCTACTAGTATTTACCGTTATTTGTACTGTGACACTATATTTGATACCTTCAATAAAATGGTCTTTTCTCCAATTAGTTAATACTTTGATCTACAATAAAAAAGAAAATTGAGCTTTCCTGGTCCTCCTTTAAAAAATAGCATCTTATCAAATATGTTATCTTTTACTAATTCTGGCTAACTCCGTTTGAGAATGCCAGAGGGTGTGTTGTAGCAGCCAGAGCACCGACAGTAAGCAAATGTCAGACAGTCGTCTTCAAGTATTTAGGAACATGAGCTCAGACATGGGGTTTGGAGCAAGGAACTGTTAGGAGATTTCAAGAAAATTTACCTGTTTTTCAGTAATTCAAGTTAGGAAGGAAAATAATTCAGATAAAATCAATTATATTAATTAGAACTAACACTTTATTCAGTGAAGGAATGAGCAAATATGGAAGAAAGGAAACATTTTGCACTTTTGCAAAGATTTACATTGGATTGGGTAATTGTTGGAAAGGTTTTGATTTACTATAGCATGACTATTTTTTTTAAAGAGATAGTACTATTTTAAAACAAGCAAGCCCAAACCAACCCAAACGCCCTTACATTACCAATGGAAATAAGCCAAGGAGAGAAGAAGCTGACCTGCTTAGTTGTACTGAAGTCTGCATTCCTCTCATTCATATTATTGCATCATTGGATATGTCAGGTCAAATCTACTGTTCAGACCATCAGTTATTTCAGTTTTATCAGTTATTATTAGTTATAATGTTTAATTAGGTTGATTGATATAATGAAGCTAACGTGGTTTTAGCCTAATCAATCCTGAACAAGTTGTCCAAACGACTGCAAGACTTTGCATTGCTAGAGAACAGAAAGCCCAAACTTAACTGCATAGCAACAGAGAGGGCTACTGTGGATCTGGGCAAAGTCAGTTTGAGTAATTTTTGTTATCATTGTGTTGTAGAAACATTAACTGCATTGGTAATGCATGTTTATTCTGTAGAGATATCAAGAAGCAATAGGTACTTGGTCAGAAAAATTTTAGCTGTGTTTACTTATATTGAAGATATGCATGACCACATGAAGTAAAATATTTTCCCCTTGTACATGAAATAATTCAGCTTTTTCTATGGAATTCTTGTTGTCAAGGAGGTGCAACAAGGCAGGCTGGCCTGTAAAAAGAATGTTTTCAAAAAGCCATTTAGAAATTTGCAAAATAAGTCAGCTATAAGTAGTGGGACAAACAGCATGTGGTAACCTTGGGTTGTGACATGCTGGTTTGGGGTTCAGAGGTAAACCCTACAGATAGAGAAGTCACACCTTTTTTCCTGGAGAAGTGGATGCATCTAGGATCAAGGCAAGAAGGAGAGTGGAATGTATACCTCAGCCTGCGGGGACGTCATGTCCAAAATACAGGCTGCACAGGCTGCACGTAAATACAGTCCTTGTTAGCAACAGATAGTTTTTCTATTTATGAGCATGGGTTGTCTTTTTTGGTGTGTTTTTGCTTGTTCCATGAGGGGAGGTTGTTGTATAACAACAAAACTTGCATTTGATAGGGGAAGAAATTGAAAAATTATTACTTTATGCAGTAGTCAAAGCTCTGTGTGTGCAGTTAAGGTTTAGATTAGGTAAAACATGATAAGGGTTATTTAAAAACATAAAAATAAATATAAACAAGAATGAAAATAACAGGCAGATTGATTTACCAGAGGTATAATGGAAAGTGATGCCAACAGCATGAATGAGTTCTAGGCTGATAAGCTGCCCTGCAATCACACTGGAGGATTTTCAGCTGCTAGTGGACCCAGGGTCTGGGTTTCTCGGGGTCTCACTTGCTGCCTCTGCTTGGCAGACTTCAGCTGAAAAGCAGAACGCAGGTGCACAGAAAAGCTATTGCTCAGTTATTTAATACTATTTACTCTTACTAAGCTGTAATTGCTAGTGAAGACATTTATTTTGGATTATAAGAGTATTTCTATACTATATCAGAACTAATAATTCAACAAGACTAACTCAAACACTACTGACTAACATTCATTCCTTTTAGATGGGAGGCTGAAGACCTGGGTTTATGGTGTAGCTGCTGGTGCATTTGTTTTACTCATCTTTATTGTTTCTATGATCTATCTAGCCTGGTGAGTTCTTTAATTATTTACAAACTAGCAGTGCCACACAGACTGTAATGCAAGCGTTTACGTATGCCGCTGTAGAAACTGCAAGCACTTCTGTGAACTGCAGTATTTAGTTTTCTTGGTTTTGTCCAAGCTCGGATTGGTGGACTCTGGTTGTAGTTTAGATGGTGGCTAAACACATGCTTTCCTGAGGTCAGAAGAACTTTTTACAAATATGGGATAGCTTAGTGTGTAGTTTATATTCACCCAGTTTATCTCTGTTAAGAGTGTACTATATGATGATTTCTTGCATCTATATCAGAAAATGCAGAGAGAAATAGCATGAAGTAAATTTTGTGAACAAGCAAGTCAGATTTGATATTTGACAGGATATAGAGAGACACAACGGAAAAAAGTCTGAACGCTTTCTCATATGTTTGTCACACATGCAATAGTATTGTACCGAGAAATATCAGTGCATGTGAAAGCAAAGATTTTTTTGCAAGAACAAGTGACCTTTGAGAATGCTCTCCCTGGAGTTTTCTAGGTCCTCTTTGGCATTTCTGATCCAAATGACTGGGCAGGTGGACGGTGAGGCAATTGTGGTCGTACACATCGGGCTCTTGGTGATACTGTTTTAGAAGGCATTTAGGAGCTTCTGGATTTATTTGGGTTTCAGTAAACCTTCCTTAAAATCTCACATCTGTCTAAGTAAGGAAAAAATCTTCTATTTTTTTGAGAAGAAGAAAATCTGTTACCGTACAACTCCACTACAGATTCTTTGGACTGGAATCTGTGGCCACTGCAAGCCATTGTAACAACTGGTTTGGTAACAAAGAATTATATTTGGGCAGCCTAAGTAACATGGTTGAGGTAAGATTTTGTATGAGACTTGAGAATGCACAGGCCTAATTTAAAGAAATGCTTATATTACACTTTAAAAGAGGACAACTATTAAAGCATGCATAAACATGCATTTTCCTTCGGTTGGGTGATTTTTTTTAAACGATATCAAATGAATTGGAAATACTGTTGGATTAAAATCCAAGGCTACACAGGAAATGGTTATGGCTAACAACCGTATTCCTGCTATGTATGATTGCTTTTATTATAACACCTAGAATTAACTGCAGTAATTCCAGCAAGTATAATGAGATAAGACTAATGAAAAGATGTAATATCTCTGTGTAAACCCTCGATGTGTCAAGAGAGGTTAAGATTTGAGTCATATAATTTAAAAGAACCTGATTACAGCTTTGATACATAACCAAATATTGCACTACAGGCTCTGGGTTCTTCTGAAAATCTGACTGATCTTGCGTATTTACCTGCCAAGGACTTCATCAAGTCACAGCAGCACCATATCAGACTGTTTCTGAAAAACTAAGCTTTGAATTAAATGATGCTTTGGGTTGGTAAAAAGATAATTACTGATCCAAGTATTTAGGCTTATAGCTTTTACAAATGAACAACTAAATACATTATCTTAAAACAACACACTCATCTTTCATTTAAGACTGAAATCCATCTTTGCTATGTTATTTGTTTCTTATCCTATTTACAAATTATCTTATTGTTTCAGCAAAAAGCCAAAGAAGCCCCAGAGAAGGCAGAACAACCGACTGAAACCTTTAACCTTGGCTTATGATGGAGATGCAGATATGTAAAAAATAACTTCTCATGGTGACAAATGGAGTCTAAATTAATGCATTGAAATCAAAAGGTATCCAAAGCCACAGGGATTTTCTATGGAGTGGATTAAGTGTTTTGACAACTTCTTTTTTGTAACTGCACCATAGATAAAGAAGGATGGATTTCATAATGCCTATGGATATTCAAGGTATTATTGCTTTACTTTAAGACCATCAGCACTGAGAAATCTGGCAGAATCACATTCATAGACACTGCAGCTGAAGATCTGTGGTCTGTCCTCAATCTTACAAACTATAAGCACCACTTCTGTCTCCAGAGTACTGTAGCTGACATAGTATTAACAGTTGGAAGCCCCTGCAACATTAACCAAGTGTAATCAGTACGCATGAAGAGTTTGTACCAAGCTGTTTATGACTCTTTATATTCAAACATAACATATATACTCAGTTGAACCATATATATTACTCTATCAGATTATGTACTTGTTAAAGAGCATTTAGTGCTTAGTACAATATTAACTTTTGGCTGGGATTAAACCACTGAGCAAGTTCAACAGTTTGCCAGTTCATGATAACTTGTGTTAACCTGCATTTCAGAGGGCAATGACTCACTTGCAAAACTCTGTCCTGCTATCACTCCAAAGTGTAAAGGCCTCAATGTACATCCAGAAAGGAGGCATTCTCGGATTCAATATTTTCTAGTGGTTGCTGTCTGGAAAAAGAATACCCATTGTAAATGCTACAATACGTTTCTACTTTCTGTAACTTAAACTGTTGCCTGCATCTTTTTTGCTACATGTAAGGCAAATTTTTGCACTATATTAGTGCAGCATGATATGCACTTAACTAGTATTGCCATAGAAACTGCCTCTTTTTGGAAAGGATGATGATGTATCTTGTGCAAGGAGTGTCAAGTAGACAGGTCTTGAATCCTGAAGAGAGTAGCGTTCAGTTTGGACTGCGACTGGATGGACGGCTAATGACGTGTACTGTACACACCGTTCCTCATCACAGTAGCCATTTGTAGTCCATATCATGGCAGTAATACAAGTGTCTAGTTTTTGCCCCATCTACCTATACTGGTATAGATTGTCCTGCTGGTTTCTAATTGTACTTTGAAGGCTGTTTATGACTAGATTTTTTATATTTGTTAACTTTGTTAGAAAAAAAAAGAAAAGAAAAAGAAAAGTGGTTGCCCTGTAATCCTGAGTGACATACTTGCTGTCTAAAAAGGTATCCTGATTCTTTGTTCAACTAAAATAAAATGGTTTTGCTTTTTTTTCCTTCTGCTAGTGAGAGTGTTTTCACTGTTGCTGACAGTGCAATACTTAGAGCCCTTTTGTCTTTTCTAATTAGGATAATTGGATAGATTCTTTTAATTATTCAGTTAAACTCTTGAGTGTACTGGCAAGTAAACAATAAGATCAATAGTTCTGCCATTTTAATACTCATAACTTTTTTAAAAAACTCTGGCAGTATAAAAACTCACTGTTAACCTCTTCCATGCTTATAGCTTTTCAGTGTTACGCTTTGGACAGGAAGCTCATTGACTTGCCACTGTGTCTACATGCCTATTACAGATGTGATTCATGACCTGAGAAGGGTTATTCTCATCAGGCTTCTGTGTCTAGCCTGAACATATAAGTGACTGTGCCACTACTAAGCAATACAAAACTTTATCAGGCAACCTCTCAAAAATAATTATTATATGAAGTTCAATATTAGGTTCTCAGGTCTTTTTTATAAACTAAACCGTTTCTGCCTACTCATCACGCTATTTAGTCAAGAAGCGCCAGTTTTTAAACACTGAATAAAACTGTAGCTTTGCAAACTTTGGCCCAGATCCACTAAAATCGATGACAAGACTCTCATGGACACCAATGGGTAACTTCAGTCCTTAAAAATACTTGTTCCATGTAGAATAATTCTTGGAACCAGTGTGCATTTTGTGAATGTTCACGAGAGATTATGGTCCTGCTTTAACTTCAGCTAACTTGTATTACCAGTGTGGTGTTACTGCATCAAGAAAATGACCTTCCTTTCACTGCATAAGTATTCTCCAAATGGGAATGATGAGCAGAGAGGAACAATGATAACAATCTTCTGTACAGGTTTAATTTCTCATTTTATACCTTGATCCGGTCACAGCTGGTGAAGTGCCATGGCCCCCTGCCACAGCAGCAGTTCATCCATATATACGTTGTGGGACCAGGGGCTTCAGTCTTACATCACTGTAAAAATCCATAGGAAAAAACCCCAAATATTGATGAATTTAATTACTTCAGCATTTTTGAGTAGAAAACAAGAAAACCAAGTTGTTTCCTGAATTGTCAGACACACAAAAAATAATGTTACAATGTTTTTAAGAATGGTAACTATGATGTGGAGATATAAAGCTTAATCATGATTTCTGTACTTTTAAAAGTCTGCTTCTGTGTTGTCAAATAGTATTGGACCAATAGGGAATTGAGGGAACAGGATTTCTTTCATTGCAATGAGTCATGGTTTTTTATTATACCGGCTGGTCTTAGCAGGAGCTGTTGCCTAGTTCTTGCCTTGAATATTTCTACATCCTAAATCTAAGAATTTAATATCTTGAAGTTAAAGGTATGCCATCTCCTTTTCCTCACTATATAAAATGAATAAATGAAGGAAGAGATAAAACAGTTTAAGTGTATTTGGCCTTTGTAATCCATGCAAGTATTTCAGTAAGTGTTACATTTTATATCTGGTCAGTGAATTTTGCTGGTGCATATCTGCATCGTACTAGTGCTGCGTTTAAAATCTAGAGTGCTTTTTTTTTTTATTTCATTTTACAAACAAAATGCATGGAACTTTAAAGCCCAAATGGCTTCCCTCACTATCAAGAAAAAAATATTAGGCTATAAGGAGGGCTGAAATTTTATGTAAAGCTAAATGTTGCAGAGATGATTAAGCCCCTTAGCATTGAAACAGAAATAAGTAATAGGTGAATTATCAGTATAGAATGAAAAGCAATTTGCTTTAATAATCAGAGTGCTTCTACAAATCCAGTGCCTAAAGCAGCCACTGCTGTAGATTGTTAGTTTGTGAAAGTAATGTTTCCAGTGATCAAAATAAACCGTTCAGAAAATAGCAAAGTAGACATTTTCCTGTTGATGTGGTAGTTCGGTTTTCCTTTTTAAATCTGTAGTTTCTAGATTACTGTGTCTGCTTTGAGTCCTGGAGCAGTTCCTTTTTGAAGCTTCGGTGCAACTGCACAAAGTTGTTTATATTTGGTATAAAGCATCGATTTTGAAACTCCCTTCCTCCTGCCAAAATGTAATAAAATTTCTTTTCTAATATTACAATCTGAAGAGACCAATTTAAAACTCTGTATATGAATCACTGTAAAGTATTCCGTGAGTGAAACAGAACTCTGTCTTTTTACCTTTATGTAAATTGTGCTCACCCAAAGTTAAGAGTTTATTTTGCCTAACTTAATTTACTTGAATATTTATTTTGTAGAACAAGGAGGCAGCTGTCTGAGGAATGTTTACCTTTTTTTTTTGTTAATGTTAATTTGTAAATTGTGTAATGCATTTTTATTTTTTAAATTATGTATATTTCTTTTTGTAATGCACAAAATGTTTATGTACAACTACTGCAAATTTGTGTATATTGTCACTAAGCTTTATTCAGTTAATACAGATGACATGAAAATGTAACATCTTACATTTTCATCTGGGTTATTTTTACATAACTGATATATTGCTGACAATAAATATAAACACAAAATCATGTAATGTCTTTTTTTAATTGATATACTATACTATGTCGGGATAGAATAACAATAAGAGCCAAATCCCTAAAATGTGACCAAATTTTAAACAGTCTGTATTTGGAAAGAAACTAGCAAACATATTCTTTTTAAGATTAGTATTTTGCTTTAAAAAGAAAGAGAAAAAACCCCTTTCTGATGATATTATAATTATCAAAGTCCATCACTGCAGTTCTTGTTGACAGGGAAGTTTCTAATGCATATTTAATTTATCTATAAATATCCAATAAATGCAGTAAATCAATGATATTTTAAATTTTCTTCCTTAATTGCCATTTTTAAGAGAGAAAAACCAAGCCATTTATGGAGAAGCACTGGACCAAGATCTTACTAAAACATATTTATTCACTTCAGTGAAGCTAAATCTGTCCCTGTCCATACAGAAAGAACAGGGAGCAGAATCCACCTCCTCCAAATAAACAAACATGCCCAATGGAATCAGCGATACTGTCACTTACATCCCATTTGTTGAATAGACATTACCAAATACACTCTAATTCCTTCTAGAATCCAGAATTTGTTGTCGATTACCTAAGGGAAAGAGTGTCTCCAGGTTTTTCACAGCTGGTCATATTCTGTCTCTGTGCTCTCCAAAACTCAGTTTTGCAGGTCTGTTTCTGCAACATGTATTTACACACCAGTTCACGGGGGCTTGTCCAGTTTCGAAAGTTATTGCCTCCCCAGTAACCCTTCTAGGCTAACCCTGAAAAGGTTTAAACCCAATATTGAAAAAACACAACTCTGATTTTAGAGGCATTTTAGGATTTTCAAAAGTACCTCCTACCTATATTTTCTCCTGCCAGAATCCACAGTAAAATAACAGAAGCATTCAACTTGTCTTAACATCTGCAATTTAATAGAAGGATTATTAAAATAATTTAATTTATTTTAATTCAGTACAGGCAGAATTCTACACACAGTTAAAGATACTTGAGAGAAGAAAATTAGAAGAGTATTAAAATTCTCATTTAAAGACTGCAGAAGAGAATTACCTGAGGTGTGCTACTGAGGATCATGTCTTCACATTCAGCAAAAAAACCATATTGAAGGACTTTAGAGATAGATTGTGACACTTCTAGAGTTACGAATTACAGATTGGGAATTGTATTCTTTATTTATTGTTAAAAAAAATAGGAGAATACAACTTTCCAATGCAAGTATAATGAAAGGAGCTAAACAGCCAAATCAAAGGCTTAGATGAGCATTTTAAATATTTTAGCTTTCTAGTAGCATGAAGATCTACAGTGTTAAATCTAGAAAATTATCCTGCTGAAAGAGTAGTGAACTCAAGCATATATTCAGGATCTGCTTGACATCACTGAGCACAATTTGGCTACACAAAAGGTTGTTTATGAATCTTCTGGTTCTTTTCTTGAAGCCAGAAAAGCTGAATGCCTATCCAAAAGCAGGCAGATGGACAAACGATTTCCACTCCTTCAGGGAGGCTGGGATTTGTGCACGTAGGTTCTTGCTATCTTTTTGTCTGCTTGTAAGTTTTTCAGCCGAGGAAGCGGGTGACTCACCTTCATTTGGGCAGTGCCCTGGCCATGGAGAGGGTTGTCCTCTGGTGATATCCTGGTGAAGCATCTCATACGTGTTTTTGAAAATGTGCGTCTTTACTATGTCCTTGTTTGATCTTAAAGGTCGTGAGGCTTACTGTGAGGCACACTGTCAGAGTGCTTGGCAGATGCCATTGCTCTTCCTGTTTGCTATCAAGCAACTTTGACTGGGGAATGTTTTGCCTTGTGATAGTGTGGTGGCCTCAGGGTGGCAGACGTTAACACTCATCTGCTGATACTCACACGTGGTAGTGTTTTAAGCTGACCTTCCCTGCCTGTTGTCTTTTCTGGTGTTGATATTCTGACCTGCTTTGACAAGCTGATGCTGTTGGATGCTGCATAATCCTGCTTGCCCCAGTCTGACTAAGTAACATCTGTGCTGAAAAGGACACGAGAGTTGCAGTCCTGGTGGACGAGCTGACCGTGACTCAGCCTCTCAGTAAGAGAGGCAACTGCACACAAGGCTGCTTTGGCAGGAGGTTGAAGTCCTTGGTGCCCCAAGTTCTCATAGGGTTCCGTTGAGAGTCCTGTGTCTGATTTGGACCTCCCTTTGGGCAAGGGGAAAAGTCCTTCAGTTTGTCACTGTGACAAAGCTAAAAATTAGCCTTATGATCATAATCCATGATCATAGCTATTGTTGTTTTCCATAGTCAAAGAAATCATGTTTCGAACAGTTCAATGTTGAATGTATTTAATTATTACTATGCATTTATATGTTCACAAATCCTTTGTCTTCTTAGAAAAAAATAACATTTGGTACTTGTCTGTTTAGAGATGACAGATTGTTGGCTTCTACACAGGTTTTGGGATTTTATGGCTTATATTCAGAACCTAGTCCTGAAATTTATAGGAATTATATTCTGAAATTGAAATTATCAAGTGAACAAGGGTTTGTTTATTTCTTTATGATGGCAGAGGATTGCTTATTTGTTTCTCAATAACTGTCAGATCAGGATCCTTAGCCTATAAATAATGTCTAGTCACAAATTCAGTGTTGGACTTGAGAGAAACTCTAAATTTTTTCCCTGCCTTAACAAGCATAAAACCAGAATCCCTTTCTTACCTGTACATGTCAAACTCTGACTTAAATCTGACCTTTTTAATTCTTTCCAGTGCTGCTTATTGAGTTAGGTATATGGAAATAGCAATATAATTTGAACCCATGACCATAATTTAGTTCACAGTTCTGTTGAATACACAATCACACTTTGTTCACTGTCCAGTACAGGCAGATTATGTTTGATGTGCTGCCTAATGAAGTCCTACAAAACCCTCTCCCAGACTAAACCTAAATAAGTTTATTTACAGAACTTGTATCACAGGAAAAATATGACAACTGTCACAGAAAAACAAACGAAGGGTGACATAGTGTGTCTTGTTTTTATACTCTAATACTGATTCCCTTAACAACTTTATTCCTATGCCCCCATTGTGTCTTGGTGCTTGAAGCAAATGCCAGTTTTCATGCTTACATGGAAGTTTTCTGATTTGCACTGATTGCTGTCATAGCCTTAATTCTCTTTTGATGCATCTTTTCACTCTTAAGATCATGGTTAGATAACAATAGTTAACAGTTGACAGCTCACAGGTTTTTGAAGACTTGCTGTCAAAAGAAAAAAAATGTGCGTGCTTAAAATATGAATTTTGAGGCTGAAATAATTTGTTTCCTCTCTTCATGCAACCAAAGCTGCAGCTATGTATTTGGAAACCTTGAAGATACCTAATTCTACATATTTCAGGTTCAATCACACCATTCCTTTGCTGTTACTTTACTGTTCTGTACTGTTCCCTTGCTATACTCCTTTTTGTGTTAATTTTCATTGTAAAATCATAGTAAGGGCTGTCTCCTCAGTGTATACGATTATAGCAGAACAGAAAACGTCCTCTTTGGAAACCTGACTGTGAGGTGACAATAAACAATGATTAAAAGAAGCTCAAAACTTCAGTATCTATCATTTTTCCAAGAATTCATGGATGAAAACTTGATGGACTAGCTTGGAAATGTTCTCAATATGTGAAATCCGTGAAATTTATTTCATCACAGAAGTCAACCAAAACCGCTATTCTCGTGAGGAGCTCCATGGCAGGCATGTCACCCTAAATACACATGGATGTTCTGGGTTTAGTTACTTTATCTATAAGCCATATCAACAACTTAAAATAATGCATAAAACAGATCGTCTCAAAGTATATTAAAAATGATTTGCCAGAGATACTTAGCATCATACTGCATAGTGCAGAGCTGAGTTCAGGTAAATATAACATACTAAAGATCAGAAGGGGAAGTTGTATATGTATGTATTTCAGCTTTAGATCTCACTTTCAGTTTTCATAGAATCATAGAATCATAAGGTTGGAAGAGACCTCTCAGATCAAGTCCAGCCATACCTGTCTCCCCAGTAAACGATGTCCCTAAGGAACTCATTCACCCATCTTTTAAACACCTCCAGGAATGGCGACTCCACCACCTCCCTGGGCAGCCTGTTCCAATCCCTGACCACCCTTTCAGTGAAGAAATTCTTCCTAATGTCTAGTCTAAACCTCCCCTGGTGCAACTTGTGGCCATTTTGATGTTCCACTGAATGAAATAAATACTCATCACTTAATTTGATTTAAACCAACATAATAGAGACTAAGCTACCGCACATACTCACTACTTAAGAATAATGCTTAGCTGCAGGTCTGCTCCGTTTTGTCCAGAAGCCTGAGCCCACATAACATGCATCTCCAGGAGGCTGAGCACACCTTGCTGGCCCTCACATATTTCCCTCACTGGCTTCTTCTGCAAGGACCAGAGAAATCATTCTCTTCAAACAGTCTCTGTTATGCAATCATCTGGTTATTAATCCCCATAAAACACACTACCAGCTGTTAATAGTGGCCCTGTGACCTACTAGCAAAGAACCAATACCCCGTACAAAGCTTGACTCCCAAGATAGTCTGACTGACTGGTAGGAAATAAAGTTTCAGTAGCTCAAGGTTACCTGTTATTTCAAGGATTATGTTGGTATCTTCCTCGCTGCTCTGTTTCTTTGGCCTCCAAGAATGAATGATTCTGTAGCTCCACTTTACAGGTGGAAATGGGTGACACCAGGTTTCACTCAGACAAGGAAAGAAAAAATAATTAGCTGGCCATTTTATGACTGCCTGAAGTTAAATTTAATGAACTGAAGCAAAAACTTTGTGCAACATTAGAACAGCAGCTGGAGCTAAACCATACATTTCTGCCTTAAATGGCCTCCGCTTACGAGTTGATAAGCAAAACAGTAGTAGTAGTCGTTTGTTCAGTTTTACAGAAATATAAAAAGGAAGATTTGCAGCCCAAGCGAGAAGATAATTCAGTCTTAAATTGGCTCTCCAATCCCATTGCCGAATTACAGTGCTAAAGAAGCCAGGGCAGAGGTCTAATGGCCTCAAAACTGTAAATGAGTCTCTTCAGAAAGACAAACCCTTGTTTACATTAAAAATTGCTATACTCTTATCTCCTTTAATGGCTTCTCTCCGAAATGAGGTGGTACTGCAGATGACAAGACTTCTACCTGCCAACTTTGATCAATGAAATGACAGTACAATGGGTTTCTCCTGAATACTTCTTGGGTCTCATCCAAAAGCCTTAACACTACGTATTAAAAACTGTCTTTAACAAATTCATATAAGCTATAAAGCTTTCTGTGACTATTTAAGGCTTTATAGACCTATAATAACACTATAGAGAACATAAGAAGAAAATATAAGTGATAATAACATTTATTATTACTTGATTTACATTGTTAAAACCTTTTAAATCCTATTTTAGTAGTTGTCAATTACCATACAAAACATACTGAGCGTTCCCTACATAAAGTATATTGAACTATGCATATAAGAAGAAAACACATATTCAACAATATTGGAAAGTATTTTTCCAGCATAATCAAAGGGCAACTAAATAAAAGTTAATACATTAAATTGCTTTCAGAGAGAGGAAAAATATTATTTTAAAGAATTCTCCAAATCCCCGCATGCAATTTCTAGATTGTCATTCTCACTGCTTTTCAAAAAAAACCCCAGATCTTCTATTTACCCTTTAATTCCTAAAGGCAAGGAATCTGTTCTTTGTGCTCTCAGTTTCTCAATAGCAGGCTTGAGCAGTCCATTTTCTGTGCATTGCTTCATATATCCATAGCCTTTTGGGGGTGGGGAGTGGGGAGAGGAAATCCCCTTTTGTCTTGTCGTCATTATTGTACATATCCAACCATCAGCCACTTGTATCTGTGTCCATCTTCCATTCTTTCATTTCCTGCAAGTCTTTTGAACCAGCTGCTAAGAATAGTATCAGAATGGAGAAAAAAATGGAATAGTGGAAAGGTTATCAGCTGTCTACATTTAATGTTTTGTTTGTCTTCATGTAATACAGCTATAGTTTTACACAGATAGTAGTAACAAGCAGCTAGTCTGTGCAGAGTAGTGTTTATGATTCTAACACGATGATACAATGCAGAGAAAGACAAGCCTGGTATGACAGCAGAGACCTTGAGCAGTGAAGACAGGATGCAGTGAAGAGGACCACAAGCACGGGATACTGAAGGAAAGGATAGCACTGGAGACCCCTTGGCCATAACTCACAGCTCGGTTCAGTTAAAGAAATTCAGTTCAGTTAAAGAAATGCAAACCTGGAGCAGGACAGAACTGACTTTAGAGAAACAAAACAAAACAAAACAAAACAAACCAAACAACCCCCCCCAAGTATCTAACATATGTAAAAGATATTATATATAGTAAATTTAGGAGTAACATGGAACTGCAGACAGAGCAAAGGTGTAAAAGAGTATTGGCAGACATACAAAAATTACTCCGAGCTGATCCTAGAGTGAGGAAGAAGAAACCATCACTGCAAGCATCATATTCCTCACAGTGAAGGACTCCCCGTGTTAACGATTCACTGTATCACCCCACCACTGCCACCAGCATGAAACCACCAAGCTCATCATCTAGTGGAGCCAAGGAGATGTGAGCCTATCACTGGGAGAAGGGGCAGGCACTGGGAGGTGTGTGCGCATAACAATTTTAACTGCAGATCATTCTGGTTTTTGAAACAATTAGATCTGAACTAATAATGGTGAGACGGCTTCACCTTCAGTGCAGCAGCAGACAGAATTCTGGGGCAGGTAGATGAGAAAAAAGGCCAGATGAATTTTTTGAGTTATTGAATATAGATACTGTAATGCTCTCTGAGTACATGAAATCTAAAAAGCAAACAGAAAAACCTGAAAGCTAGATACACTCTGGTTTTAAATCATTACAGAAATGTGTAGAAGTGAAAGCAAAGGTTGCCATTACCTTAAGGGCACATCTTGCTGTTTTTAATGGAGAAGTCCAAACTAGTTTAGTAGAATCTTTTAATTCATAACTGAACCAAAAATCTTATATTTACCTAATCTGCACTATGTGCAAAACAATGTCATAAGAGAAAATAAAAATTAACAATGATAGTTTATATAGGAAATACTTAAAGTATTTATTACCATGAACAAGGCTTTTATCTGGATCACAATGGCAGGCGATTTGTCACAAGGGTAATCTGTTTAACTATTGTCTGCCTAATATACCAGTCATCTAGAAAATTATTCAGTAAGGACACATAACTTGCTAATTCTATTAAAAAAAAAAATACTGACTGAGCAGACATGGTAAAGAAGCCTATGGGGCAGTTACTGAAAGTAGTAAAACTATGAGCAAGTGGAACAAAAAAAAGTGCCTGAAGTGAACTAAAGAGTAGCTAGGATTAACTGTAGAAACCGCAAGATAGCAGTGCAGGGACAGAGAAGAGCAAGGAAAAGTACGTCCTAGCAAAATCTGATATGATCAAAGGCATAACAAAGCATTTACTGTGACGCTTCTCTCCCTCAAGAGCAGTGTAGAAGTATTTCAAAATAAGTTATAGTTGTGATAGTAAATAGCCAGCCAAGTATTGTCTTTAACTACAGCTCACCAAAGTACTGGTACAGCCCGGGACAGCATAAGCAAGGAATTACTTAGCAGTAGTACACCGTCTCTTACATAACTTCTTAGCAAAAGATATTAATGTGTGGAAAACTTGTAATTAATATTTGAGTAAAACAAAAAATTACAAACTTTTCATAACGCTGTGGAGAGCTTTTTCTTGCATTTGCAATATCAAGCTAGAAGGTGTCCACCAGCCACTGCACGTAGCAGTCTTAGGTGGCTTTTTCTTCTATGAAAAGGACTAATTTGCTTTTGAACTTATGCCACCTCAGCATCCATTGCTCTTCTAATGGGGTGCTCAAGTAAGAAGCAGATCCAAGGTACGGTCTGCAGCAGGTACCACTGCTATAAATTCGTAAAAGGCAAGAAGCAGGAGTGTCTGGTAGCCTTGGCTTTCCTCAGGGGCTGATTCTTCCTGGGGCAGCAAGGGTAGCTCAGGGCACAGATAAGTACCCGAAATGTGCCTGCCTACCAATAGCATGGTTGAGCTGAAGACATTAAGACAGGAAGAATTTTTTTACTGAAGGAGTGGTCAGGGATTGGAACAGGCTGCCCAGGGAGGTGGTGGAGTCACCATCCCTGGAGGTGTTTAAAAAAACGGGTAGGTGAGTTTCTTAGCGACATGGTTTAGTAAGGAAACCGGCACCGTTGGACTCTGTGATCTCAGAGGTCTCTTCCAACCCAGTGATTCTATGATTCTATGATTTTATGGTTAGAACAAAATTCTTTTGAAAAGAGATTTGGAGGAATGTGAATGACATAATGAGGCGAAATAAGAACAGAATTAAGTTACAGCGCATTCAGATATTCAGTGTGCCTTGAGAATAAGGCAAGCAAAAATGTTACTGAAGTGCATGTAGACAAAAAAATACTTTGACATATGGCCTGGATATATGGCCTTGAAAAAGAATCTAGGCAAATTTCTGCTTTAATATTCATAATCTCTAAGAATAAAGTGTACTTTCTCCAGGAAAGTGATAGAAGTACCATCTAGTGAATCATTCAAAATAAACTGCCTACAGCAGTGGAACATTTGCTGAGCCAAACAACCCTAGCCAGGAAAAAGCACTCCATCATTAGGAGAAGTACAATGCTGACAGGCCAGTAGCCTGCAGTGATAGTTCTGCAATATGTGTCATTATAACAAGTTGTTTTGGTTACTTTTACCTTAATTATTCTTTATGCAATGTAATATTGTTTTAAAACTTAAGCTAGAATTGGATAACATATGTTGACTTTCTCGTTTTATAAAAAATCTGACAATACTTTGGTTAGAAGCCTCACTTTTTCTTCACTCTGGAGGAGAACCCAAAACAGGGGAACCGCAAGGAGAAGCTGACTGCAGAGTCACAACTAGCTTTTCCACAGTCTTTCAGATCATCTTTTGAAATCCTCCATTTCCCCCGTGTCCCATGGAAATTTCATAGAATATTGGAAGCTGAACTCCCTCCAGATTTCTTTGGCATGGCACACCAGGGAGTCAGTAGAAGATCAAGGTACTTAAGGACAAGAGGAAAGATTAATATGAAAATCGAGAAGATGCAGAGAAGTGAATTGTAACAGTTGACTCTCTGAAACGACTGAAGATTGGACCCTGTGAGGAAAAAACTACCATGTGATGATATAACTGACAGTACTGTAAAATATATACATTTATGAGTGACTGTTTTGTTCAGACACAGAGGTAGATATAACAGTTTAAGATTCATATAAGGCTTGATGGGATTAGCAAGTAACAAAGATGTTTTGTTTTACATGTTCTAATACTTGCAGGCACAAACATGGACAATACCATTATTTCTCACACCCAGAAGCAGGCCAGGGCGGGCTCCTGGGGACGGGAAAGTATTAAAAATTATTTTAGAAAACCAATTAATTAATCATAGACAAGTGAAGAAAGCCCCCTCCCTTACTACAGCTAGTAATTTCTGAGGGGAAAATATTAAAGGAAAAAGGAAAAATAAATTTACCAATTACTTTTCCATATTTTAAAAGCCAACAAGTTTCTCTGTAAAGGCTTTCTCTATTTCATCTTATCTGCATTTTGTATATCACACGTATAACCAATTGCCAGCTTCACAATTGACCCAAAAGTCCTACTTTCTTTGTATGCTTTTGTCTAATAGAAGTATATTTATTCACTAGTTGTAAAATGGACCTAAAAATGTAGTGGAAGCATGGCCCAGCGATATTATCTTATCACCTTCAGATTTTTAGGTACCAAAATTTAACAAGATTCTGAAATGACTACATTCCATCACTGAAGATCTGGGGCTTTGCTTTGCCAAGATTTGCTTCCCGAGAATTAAATGGTCTCCAAGTTGGCATCATCACATCACTATATTAAATTAAGCTGACTTTTAAAATGAGATTCTAATTTGTTGGCTGAAAGAAGAAATAAGAAAGACATGATCTCGCCACATAATATTTCCCTTGTTGCCAGTCAGTGTCCAAGCAATTCCACATCATGGCATATACTACTATGTTAGATGACTTAATAGAGCTTATGTGAATTAGATTCACTTTCCTGGCATTGTCTAGGTAATTAGAGCTGGCTATTTCACACACTGTACACTAGTTTTATAACCAACATATGCGAGACTTCTGGGATGGGAAAGCTGATGCACTAATAGTATGGTAACAAATTCAGCCGATGAGTTATTAATTTTTCAGTTGTAGGACTTCATCTAAGAGGATGATCTAAATTTTCTCTAGCCTTTAGAGGAGGAGTATATAGCTACACCTGGATGGCTTTTCTGGCAGAACAAATGTCTCTTTCATGATCTTTCAACACTAAGTGCTCAGATGTCTATTTCTGTTTCTTCTCTGCTGAAAATTCTTAGTGCTGCAAGATGAATAGTTAAATTACCGGGTTTGGATTCACCCTTGTATCACCTGTAACAATGACCTGTGTGGCTTCATAAAACCCTCTTTAATATTCAGGATTCTCACACATTGGGCTCCCAGGCAAAGTAAATAGCACTTTGAGGTAAAATAAAGTCTGAAGCTACAGAATGAGTCCACTCAATTTTGATTTTCAGAATAAAAATTTCCCTACAGTCTCGTGAGCACAGGGCAGAGACAATACAGTTCAGCAACAAGATCTGTGCCGGGCTAGAGTGATATGGAGTATAACTGTGTGAACTTATGGAAAATGACCCACAGCCACAATAATGGAACAATTTATAAGCTATCATATAGGTAGGAAAGGAGTAAAAATCTACGGGAAAACAGCTTTGCTTATTTGCTACAGCAGGAATACAACTATGCTGGAAGCATGTAACAGCTAGGGACTCAAAGGACAAAAAAGATGCCAATTTCACTTAATTAAGGATGAAAAGAACTCACTGCTCAGCTGACTCCTATGAAAGTAGCAGACGAGGCACTTAGGTAACCATAGAAACTTTAGAAAACCTTCTAGCACTAAACTCACTAATTATTGCAGATTTCTTCTTGTTCATAAATAAAAATGGAAAAAAAATATAATGCCTGATTACACGGCAAAACAAGAGAACTTACTAAAGCAATATCAGATTGGGAAGGGAACACCTTAAATGTTTCAAGAGATAGGTCGATAAGTCATATGAAAAACAAAGCAACAGAAAATTGACTTTTTCATAATATCTGCTTTCATCTTACAGCTTACATTAGAAATTGCAGTTCCAGTGTATTTCAGAGTTGCAACACCATTATGAGATCCTGCAGTAACAGCAAGGAAACCCATCCAGGCAGAAAGCCTGACACAGAGGATAATCAAGATTGAACATTTTTCTTGTCTGATACTAATGATTGTTCAATAAGAAACAATAAAAAACAGGAAGAAATGAGAGTACTTGCAAGAACACAGACAGTAGTGCAAAAAACCACAATTGACTCCTCCCAGAGGCAATATCAGAGAATCTGGGATTCATCAGTTGCGATTATAACACAGAGTTCACAGAGAACTCCATGGTATCTCAATAACTGTTTAAAGTAGAAGGCAATAAATTAAGTATTTATTTCAGTTACAAAGCGAGAAACAGAAAAATCAAGGTCATAGAGGAACTTCTATGCCTGAGTTCATAACATCAGAAATTGCAATTCTCAAAAGATTTTTAAAAAATAAACGTGGAGCATCCTCTTCTTGGCATATACATATGGTAACATATATAGTAAATATCCTTGGCCTCCTGCTCCCTCTTCTGGAAAAGTTAACCTAGCTATGTGCAACATACATTCATGTACCATGTCGTAAGGGAAGTGGTCACGGGCTGAATGTCAAGGACAGCTCATCCCGTGGCACTCGGAACTTTCCCAGGCAACGTGTACATGGAGGCACAGCACAGCCGTTCCAAGGCAGCATGCACAACACAGAGCTGGCCACCTAAGGTATGTTTTGTTCGTGGTTAAAGGAGCAGCAATGGAGGAATGGAACTCTATTAATGCAGAAATGTGCTATGCTGCTTGTTCTCAGTCTTAAAGAAGACTTTCTCGTCATGGCCCACCATTAGCACAAATCATAGAATCATGGAATTGCTTGGGTGGAAAAGACCTTTCAGGTCATTAAGTCCAACCATGCCTGTTCACTACTAAAGCAAATCCTTGAGCACTTAATCTACCCACCTCCCTGGGCAGCCTGTTCCAGTGCCTGACAACCCTTTCGATGAAGAAATTTTCCCTGATGTCCAATCTGAACCTCCCTTGGCCCAACTTGAGGCCATTCCTTTCATCCTATCACCTGTTACTTGAGAGAAGAGACCAACCCCCACCTCAATACAACCTCCTTTCAGGTAGTTGTAGTGAGTGACGAGGTCTCCTCTCAGCCTCCTTTTGTCTAGGTTAAACAACCCCAGTTCCCTCAGCCACTCCTAACATTTGTTCTCCATCCGCTTCACCAACTTTGCCGCCTTTCGCTGGATGTGCTCCAGCACCTCAATTTTTTCTTGAATTGAGACCCCCAAAACACAGTATTTGAGGTTCCACTGGCTGCACTGTTTCTGATACAGTCCAAGATGCCACTGGCCTTCTTGGCCACTTGGGCACGGTGCTGGCTCATATTCAGCTGGGTGGTTCCATAAGGGCTCCAAAGGATGCTATTACGGATTCAGGTACTCAGAGAAATGCAGCTGTGACCAAGGTGTCACTGAGGTACTTGAAAGTCTGTAAAATAGAGACAGTCTGAATATCTTCATAGACTTCATAGATATATTTTATAGGACAGATTAGCATTTTGATAATAACATATTTAAACTTCTATGCACTTTTTTCAAGAACATAATGTATAGAATTGCGTACTTTTAACCAGTTCAGTAAAGCCAGGTACCCTGGTCTTTTTTACTGCTGTGAAGGTAATAAGCCCAGTTATTAAAATCACATTGAGTGGACTCTCAATATTCTTACCTTAGAAAAAGAACAAAGATTCAACAGTTTCAAGCATTTTTTCCCCTTTTCCATTAAATTTCCTGTAGTCTGAGATAAAAGCAGTTTAATAAAGCCTCCTTCTGGTGTTCACAGCTCTAAAAAGAAGAAAGGAGGAACTTCAGAAAAGTTTACCAGAACACTAAAACAAACAGGGGACATGTTTTTTCAGTCACTTTTGTGATATTTTCTACGCACTTTTACATGTCATCAGACCAATTAGCCAAAAAGGAGATTTATCAGTGTACAAGCAGAACCAGAATGACTTCATCATTTAACAGTAATAGCACCTTTTCAAACATCACCATCCTACTTTGATTTCTTTGAACCAAAGTGGAACATCAAAGATGTTAGATTAAGAGCAAAGAACCGTAACTGCTGAAAAAAAAGTGACGGTCCAAGAAAAAACATTAATCAAGTAGAGGTGCAAATGAAAGTAATGAATCTCTATCGGAGATTTTAGTATAAACATTCATCTTTGCAAATCAAAATAGGAATAGTGAAAAACTTCACAGAATTTTCTAAGTGCTAATTATTACAAACTTGGGACTCCTGGAAGATTTACTTAGAATCATAAAATCATTTAGGTTGGACAAGACCTTTAAGGTCATTGAGTCCAACTGTAAAGCTAACACTGCCAAGTCCATCACTAAACTGTGCCCCTAAATGTCACACCTACACTACTTTTAAATAACTGCCTGGATGGCAACTCAGCTACTTCCCTGCACAGCCTGTTCCAATGCTTGGCAACCCTTTCAGTGAAGTAATATGTTCTAATATCTAGTGTGTCTCTGGCACAGTTGAGGCCATTTCCTCTTGTCCTGTCACTTGTTACTTAGGAAAAGAGACCAACACTTACAACTGATTTGGTTGTACATATGTATGTCTTAAGACACTGGAACTACTGGTGTGTCGCAATGTCTTGGTACAAGACCGGGGACAAAAGACTAAGTGGTTTATCAGAAACCTTTCTACATATATAGTCCTGTAGCAAAACCCGGCATATCTCTGGAAACTAAGTAATACTATTAATATATTATAAATGTATATACAAGGAACTTCAAACAGGGCAACAGCTGTCTGAGCATGGCACTATTAAGCCCAGACACACTCCTAAGATTAAGAAATTGGACAGTTTGAGTATGTAAGGCCTGAACTTGAATATGTGGAAAACGATATATTTTCATAAGCATCCCTTTTGAAGATCTAACTGTAAGAGCCACATTTTCACTCTTGCAGAATAACAGGAACATAAAGTACCTAGGTGTCCCGAGGAGACAGACAGATGTCCAGTGATCTGCTTTGCATTTTGGGGGAGCCTGCAAAAGTAGCTACACTCTCTGGATAAGCAGCTAGTCATTTGTCGAACCAAGAGAAAAATTGTTATTAATTTTTAAGCTTGACATTATCAGTGAAGAGCTCTGCCTTTATTTAGAGCTAGCTTTCTCTCAAATAGATTCTTTGTCAGAAATGAAAACATAATCACTACCAAGCAAAGTAACATCTCTTTTTACTATCAATGTTAAGCACAGCACAACTCAGAGTGAATAAACATGACAATCTGTATGCATTCAAAAGCCTCACATGTAGCAACTTAAAGCAAAGATCAGGGAGTAACCTTCCTTGGAAAAAGCGGTGAGGTGTGAGGTGCTTACTATGTTGTCCTGGGAGGATTACATTTTTTGACACATCTAGGCAGGTTAAACCTGCCTTTTGCCAGAAGTTAGACCTATTCTTACATATAGAATCTACAATTAATAGCGCTGTTACTAGAAGGTTATTTTTATTCTTTCTTCACGCCAGTGTTCCTGCAACCACACAACAGCTATTTCCAATTCCTTCCTCAGTAACAGATGGGTATGAGAAGTTCTGTACTGAACACATGAATAATGAGCAAGGCATGTGTTTGGATAGAAACTACACAACTGAAGCATCTGTCCTGTGCTCTGCTTCTTTCTCTTGCCCAAGTAATTCCAACTTCATAAAATTCTTTCAAAGGATTTCTCTCGAGAGTACACTGGAATTAAATTACGTCTCTACTTTTGACTGACTGCAAAGCAGCTGTCGAATGACCAAAGCGTCTTCAATCTCCCTCACAAATTACAGTAAATGTCTGCTGAGATAAACTTTGCCAAGCTGGTTATGCCTAGTAGCTCTGATGCTGAAATGTGAACTGTGTTTAAATAGGAGAAGACAATATTCTTTCGCATTAGGTAATAAAATGAAGAGACAAACCTCATGAGACTCCAGCCAGTGTGAAAATGAGAATGGAAATAAACACAAAAGAAATGTGAATATTTCACATTTGTTTTTCCGAAGGCCTTATTATCTGAGAAATATTGAGGCTTCTGTTATGAAAACACCTTGGCTGCATCTGAAAAATGCTATCACTGTATCCGCACTGAATATTTTGTATGGAATAAAATGATATCTTAATAGTTTTCCTGCCAAGAGACCCCTCGATTCTGACCTATCCTCTCCACCTAGCCACAATGCTTGAGTTTTTACAAGCCTCAACTTTAGCATAAATGGCAAACTCGAGGTCTGGCAAGAAGAAAACAGTGCTTTCATCTGGCTCTCCAGAGAATATCCCCTAACTTCTAAGGAAATACACTCTGCTATAATAAGATGACACTTCTACAGTGTAAACTACGGAGGGCAAGGTGCAGAGGGAAAAAGAAAGAAAAGTCATTGGTGAGCAAGAAGGGAGGAGAAATGTAACGAGGTATCAGCTAGCAACTTCATAATGAGCGCTCTACCTTTGCAAAATCAAACGGAATCTGACATAAGCGAATCTCCTAAGTTTTAAAACATTGTCAGGTTTGTGTGCACCGTATCGGTAGCCCACGGCAAACCACCTACAACGCCCCGCGGGAGGAGCCGGCTAAGCGGCTCTGCTTCCACAAGGTGGCACTCCTGCCAAAGGTCTCCACCTGCTTCGCACCGGCAGAACTTAAACACTGGGCTGTTTGTGCATTCAATTGCACAGCATCAAACTGAACACAGCAAATCAACATTTTCGCTGAAAATACAAATGCAGTTCAACTCTGGGGATGCAATGTCTTGTAAATTCTACCAATCTGTTGCCTTTGTAGCAGATGTAGAAATAAAATATGAAGGTTTAGGGACACAGATTACTGCACTGGGAAGATCCCATGAGATCAAAATTTCCTTTTTCCGTTCCTGCTCTCATTTATGTATCTTTGAATACAGCATTGCATTATCCACTACAGCACATCTGGCAAATCCTTGGTTTGCCAATGTTTTCTCTGGCTTTAACTACCCCCATTGTTACTGCCCCAGCCCTTTGTGATCGTTTTTTGCTGATTCAGCACCCCTAGAAACATTGACATGTAAATCACCAGTTGATAGATCTGAAATCAGATTAGTGCACATGGTAAAAGCCTAGTGAAAACACAGCAATCTTGAGGAAAGATTTCAGTACTATGAATAAACTTTTAAAAAACTGGAAATAAAGTCATAACACAGAAGGAACAATGCAATGCAATTTTCTGAAGAGATGGCACAAAGCACAGCATGGCTCATGCTACTGATGAAGAGGAGAAACAGGCAGATGCACTAATGAGTGGTTTCTGTAAATAAATGGAGGAAAAAAACCCAAGGAGCAGAGGTTTAATAAGTGTGTTAAACATTTTTTCAAAGTCAAAAGTAAATCCTGGTTAAAAAGACCTAGCACCTGACCTTGTTAAACCTTATACAACTGACCTTGACCCATGGATCCAACCTGTCCAGGTCTTCCTGCCCTTGAGCAGATCATCATGCCTGCCCAATTTGTTGTCATCTGCAAACTTACCAAGAGACCACTCAATCCCCTTGTCCAGATCATTGATAAAGATGTTAAAAAAGACTAGCCCTAAAATTGAGTTGGTTGCAACACAACTATGTCAATCCTGCTACTAGAAAAGCTGATTATAGCAGTGATTCTGCCACGATTTTTATTTATGTAGCATGAACCCTGATGCTACCTCTACCTCTGAACTTTCTCTGGATAAATGTATTTCTGGGCAATGCAAGCGAAACCCTCTCCATATCACACATTCACCCAGTCTTATCTTACCTTCATCTCCACATCTCTCTGCACTTATTCACTGCTTCTTTTTTGTTTCCTTTAAAAGCCCTTGAAAATACACTGTAAAGGGCTGAAAAGCCATCTAAAAAAGAATGAACAGTTATTTTGGTAAAAACACCTAACTTCTCTATGCTATTAAGCCACCTGGATCTCCAAGGACAAAGAAGCCATTCTGGTGGTAGGCTTGTCAGCTCCTATCCATCCTGTGAACAAATAACACTTCACAAAACTATTCCTTTGGAACTGGCTCAGCCTCTCTCTAAAGAGAAGACATAATAGAATATCGTAAAAACGCCCTCTCCCAATCCCTCCTGAAATATTGTACACTCAAAATCTACTTGCTTTTCCTTCGTAACTCTCACTCTATTTCACAGGACTCACAAAAGCATGCTGATTATGACTTGATTCTTTAGACTCTCTTTTTTCACCAGACAATATCCTGTCTACAAGCAAGAGAATACAAGGCTTGTCTACACAGAAAAGCTGGTATGCAGGGAGAAAGAGGCTGCATTTATAACTAGTTAACCATCACAGTAATTCCTCATAGAATCATGGTGGGCACTAAAGATACCGCTAGGACCTTACTTACTCTTTTTGAAAATAGGCTGTAGTCCTCAAAGGGCTAGAGTGAACCAAATGTCTAATCCCTACCCCAATTTACTGAATAGGCTTTCCTTGGCAAGAGTAAATTTAGCCTCCTTAAAACTCCCTGTGTGGTTTTAATGATGGTGATACTGTTACATAACTTATCCTCAAAATCGTTGGTGCTCACAGGGTAAGTACTCGCATTAAGGAGAATTGTTTCCTCAGCAGAGGTGGCAGCAAGAATTTATATCACAGGAATGAAATGTTTCTTTCTAGTTGAGCATTTTGCTGTGTATGTGTTAAATCAATGAACTCAAGTAGCCTTTTCAGAAACAGATCGAGTATAAAGTTTGCAGTAAAAATTCTCAGGGTTCAGTCAGAAGGGGGAAGTTTAGCCTGTATATTTATTTAGGATCCTGGTCAATAAAATATGCTGTAAAATATGTAAGATGCAAGGCATGTTCAGGCACAAATAAATTTATCTTCTCTTTTCCGGGTAAATAATGTAATAAAATTGCTCTACCTTTCTATCCCTCAGTCACAAATAACGTTTTCAACCACATCTGACAGCAGGACAACAGCCTCTAATACTTCAACCTTGTAATGAAAATAGATGGCAAGGTAGAAAGGTACTCCTGACGATGGAGCAACTGCCATGTAAACTCAAACACACCTATTCTTAGGAAGGGGGGGAATCTCACCTAGAAGATGTCCTCAGGAAGCCAGGCGCCTGAAGGTCTGCTTGTGGAGCTCTTTGCTTACCAGATCATCAGTGCAGAGAGCCCTGTGACTGGACCACTTCCGTTCTTTCACTGGACGGTGCTATATTTTACAATAGTATTCAAAAAATTTCACTCAGCACTCAGTTTCATATTATATGAGACGAGATTTTAGAGTCCGTAATTTAGACAACACACCCTCTATACACAAACATCAAGCAGATAATTATCTAAGATTTTGTTTCTTTCTTTAAACCACTTGTTTAGCCTCAGTAAGAAAATAAAAGAATCAACTAGAGAAAACCACAGATGTATTTCAGTGTTACCTAAAGAGAAAAGCCAATTTTCTGGTACTAGTAAATGTATGGGGGGGTTTGCAAAACAGCACTAATCCAATTCAAAAAGCAAAACACATAGCTATGTCAACAATGGATGCTGACTGTCAAAGGAAAAATACAGTAAAGTACATTAAAAAGAAAGAGTGGCATTTAAATTGCAGAGTTTGAAAAAACTGCTACATCATATGCACTAAATAGAACACTCAGAAAAGCAAGGACACCTTTATCCAGTGCTGGTAACTACCATACGAGTTCCACAAGAGAGCAGTATACGCTTGAGTTTGAGAAAGAAATGACATGGACCTGCTCTTTTCCTATCCTTTTCTCTCTTCCATTATTGTTATTCCGGTGCAAAAAGATAATGAATGCAAACGCGCCCAGGCGGTCGGTAAAACAGCATTTCCTGAATGTCGGAGGGACTGCTATCTTGCTCAAAGCTGACAAAGTAGAAGATGGTCACATAAAACACACAATAACTATTAAGACAGGCTGTATTAAAAATTATGAAATATATTTCACTATGTAGTTTCTTAAGGACATATTCAGTTTTTAGAAAGGGATTTATTTTTATTAATGTATATCACAGCTATATTACAGAGCACTTAAATCCGTGGTCAGGCATATGAGTATATGAAAATATTTTTAAGTGGAATAATTCAGTATTTTAAAAGTGCTGGAAAAGCTAAGTATGAGTAGGAAAATGATTTTTTTCTAATCTTCATTTCATACAGAAAGATAGGTTTGCCATTTTAGTATGCTGTGAGTTTTGCATCAATAGTATGTAAACCATGAGTATTTCTACAGGTTTATATTCCTAAAGGTAAAGAGATTTTAAACCTTTTGAACATTAGATTTTTTTCCTAAATACTCCAGAAAGAAAATCCTAAACATTTTTGCAGATGCCTTTAGCTGTATGCTTTCCACTCTTCCATAAATTGTGTATTTCAAATGAGAATATTACTGGTCTGTACAAAAACAATCATAACATATTTAACACCAAGCGAAACTGCAGAAGTTCAGCTCAGTCACTCTGGAGAAAGTGACTTCCTTCACTTCAGTGCATTTGGAAATCACAGTATTTATCATTATTTGGGCATGATGCTTGCACTCCCCTCCCCTCCTGCCTCTGCATCTGTGGAAACAAGCTTTCTGCTATATCTGTCTTTCAGATTGTCTCTTTGATATTAATTTCCAGAATAATGAAAAGAACTAATAAGGGAGAACCATACAGGAAACGAAAGATGGATTTCTCATCTTTTATTTTATTTTTTCTTCCTAAAGTAACAGAGGAATTGTGGTGCAAGAGGTGGGTCATCAATAAGAAGCAGCCATCTGGATGGCTCTAGCTGTTTGACTAGCTTTTTGTCTTTCTGAACTGAAGTCTCACAGACCCTTAGAGACAACCCCATCAAAGAAATTTGTGGCAAGATTGATAGTCCAGGAGAAAGCCTGTCACATATAATCTTTTTAAAGAAACCAGTCATGCAAAAAAATGCAATTTAGATCTTTCAGTCTAAAGATGGCATTTAATTGCACCACAGCAGCCCTATAAATGGACAGATAAATATATTTACTTGTGATATAGTTTTCTTGCTATACACTGAACATTCTGGGCTCCAGAATCCCCTAAATGCTAAAACTGCACCAGTTCAAGATCACTAAGGTGATCTGGAGGATTCACATTAGTCCTCAGCTCTGTAGGTGATTAGACCATGTGAATCTGCCAAAGGTAAGCACTAGAAAAAAAAACATTTACCAATGGAGCCTTTGGATAGAATTCAGTCAGAAACTGAGACTTTTTTCCTTATAATTGCAAGATATATCAAACAATAATGATAAGAATATAACAATGATTTATGTAATCCCACTCCTCATTCGTTAAATTAATTTAAACATGTAAAATTCAGGTGCTTTTCATGTGCAAAACAATTGATTCCCAGGGATTTTTTTCTCTTCAGTTGCTCTTTATAAATATATAGTTTTCTAAATATCTGATATGGGAGTTCCACATTTTATCAGCATCATTTAGGTATCTCTTTGTGCTAGAATGATTTATCTGGAAGTACAATCTGCTCTTTGAGATTTTCTGGTTGGTGAGGGTCTCTGCTCTTTGTAATCTTTCTTTTTCCAGAAAAAGAGCTCCATTAAAAATTCTAAGGAACTTTATGTTATGGATTTTTCCGTTATTAGTAGTTTATTTCGTTACACTATTATTTGTTACAAGCTGCAAGCATTTGTAAAAGACATGAGTGCAAGAGAACTTTGATATTTGTGAGATATATTGGGCTGGTAGGCAGACACTAATTTCAGGACAATCTATGAGCCAGCCAGAGTATTGTAGAATAGTTGTGTGTGCTTGACACTTACGAAATTGCATTTTAGGTAATAATACACCTCCCACTTGTCTCCTATCTATTTTCTAATCAATTTCAATCTGCTTCCTGGGACAGTAAAATGGTTTGTTTCTGTTTAACACATACCTTTCTGGGTAAAGACTTCTTTCTTCCTTTGTTGCACCTAATAGGCTGAATACATATTAGTAGGCATAACTTACTGATAACTGTGATCAGGTTTATTTTTCTTAAAAAAAACCTCTACTACTTAGAGATTATTATATTGTATGTAAAAAATATAATTGTGATACTATATAGGGAAAAAAAACAAGCACCAAAATTAATTATCCTCTGGCCATACAGGAACATAAATTCACAAACAGAAAGCTTTCACAGTTACCTATTACATTTTATTAGTTTAAACTTACCATAAGATTCAAATAATTCCTTTTCAAATAATAGAAATATCACCACTTCACAGAACACAGAGATACTGTGTCGTACTTTTTCCAAGCAGGTCTCAGCTGAGCCATTCATTTTTGTGGCACTCTTGAAAGACAAAGATCTGAGGACACTAATTTTACTGCTTCTATATTTTACACATTTTTAGTCATTTTTCTAAGGAGATGAAAGAAATGTGCCACATTGTTTAACAAAGCATGATACGTTACCAGGTTTGGACAGCAATGACATGGCATATTTTACTTACTGTTCATGCATGATTTGCTTGATTTTGAGAAACTCTGTCCTTTCCTTTGGTACAGCACAGCTATGTTTTATGAACTGTAAAAATAAACTTCAGTTACCTTTCAAATATGCTTGCTGTCTTACTAAGTGGGCAATGTTATCTCTCAGATATTTTGGCTTCTGAAGGTTAAGGTCCTGAGGATTCTGTCAGAAGGCAGATGTTGGGCTGGCAGACGGCAGCAGTCATGGGAGTGTTGTCCTTCACTGCTTCTGAAAGAAAATGCTTTTGAATAGCTGTACAAGAAACTCTTTTAAATTTTGTCTACTGAACAGCATAAGAGTCCTGTAAGAGGCCAACAGTTCCTTTGGGCTCTATTCCCACTCCACCCCGATGATCATGATCTTATGGCCACCATCTATTCTAACTTTGTTTCTCCTCTGTATGAGGAATAGCAACAGCAATATGCTAGGTTCTTAGTTCATGGCAGAGTAAAGTATTCTCCCCTTTGATCTAATATGCTGCTAGTTTACCTGTTTCCTACCTCCCTTGACAGTCCTGATCCATGTTTCAAATCTCTAATCATAGCCAAGACCAAACAAGGGTAACTCTGTCCGAAACTGGGTTAGCAACAAAGCTGAGATTAGTTTATGAGGAGAGGCTGCCTAACTGTTCTTCTCAGTTTCCCTTTTCTTTATCAATCTTTCCGGTGTGGGACATGAGAAAAAGAAAAGACGTGTGATCCACGCTGGAAGAATGAGAGGGGATGATATAGCCAGAATTGTCTTCTCTATAAACATAAAAGTCTTGGGGGTCTCTAAAACTAAAAACTATATGAAGAGATAGACTTTAAAATATTTAAAATAGCAATAAAAAACTTTTTTCCCTTGCTGGTCAAATTTTGATAAATTTTGTTCAATCTTACATGTCTGTTAGGATCCTGGGGGCAGGGGATATGTGTTCTTAAAACAGTCAGAGCAATTAGATAAAACAGCTTGTCCTCAAAGGGCCACGCTCTGAGAAACTGTATCAGTTTGGACACGTGGGACATCACTGCAAGGTGGAGGAACATGGGACTTTCATTGAAGTTACAACTAGTCTGAGCTGTTTCCTTTGCCCGAGATTTTCTTTACCATCATGGAGTTATATCTAAAGGAAGGAAAAGAATTTTGTGTCACATGAATTGCAGCTGGAATTATTTCTAATTGCAAAAATGTGCATTTTTAAAGTGGATCTCTCCAATTTTCCCATTACATCCACCATTTCAGTCCAACTTCTGTCCTCCACAGCTAAACTTCTTGTTAGTGTGCCAAGTAGCCTGAGAGTAATTTCTATTTGTTTCTCACTATCTGCTCTCACCTCACTGATTTCTGTTTAAGGCAAGAGAACTATCTCAGCTGTTAAAGACAGATGCTCAAATACTCAAAACCTAACCAGTTACACAAACTAATTTCAGCTATAAGAAAGCATAATTTCCACCTCCTTTTTCAGAAACAAGAAGAAAAACATATTTTCAAAATTAAGATGAAATTGCCCAGCCATGTGCATTTTCACTTTCCAAAAGTAATTATTAAACTGCTTAACTCTGGCAATTTAAAACCTCCTGCTGTGGGAAGGAGGTATAGAAAAAACCATAATGAAGAAAACTCCTCTCTTCTCAGTTGCTATAAGGACTGCCTTGAAACAAGGTTTGACTTTAAAAGCCTGCATTCCTGGCTGAGGAATGCATGACGCTGCACCTCCCTGATGCTGATTTGGTGACCACTGGTGCAGTTTGTATTCTCCAGGGATTCCAATGGTGGGGGACTGAGTTCTTGAGAGGAACAGTACACAGGCTCAGAAGAAGCAAACCTCTTTGCCTCCTCTTCAGTGGCTGCTTACTGAGAGGTTCAGGGTGGAAAAAACCCAAAAAGATTGTATCAAGGGTAATCATGGTTTCTGCAATCTTGGAACAAAACAACTCTGGATATCAGAATTGTCTTTTTTTTTTTTTATAAACACACTGTGAAAATTAATTCTTGTAAACTACACAATTGACAAGTCAGTACATAAGCCATTAGTGTCTCTCAGGCATTACACCTATTGCAAGTCAACAGCAAAAGAGAACATTGTTCCCTTGCAACAATCAGAGGCCTCCAAATGTTTGTAGGCATTTGTCTCACAATCCCCCAAACAGAGTAGCTTATTATTCTTTCTTAAGAGTTGGAAGAGCAAGGTGATAAAGAGTAAAAGTCTTGCCTTGGTAGACACATTGTCCACAACGTCTAAGAAAATGCTGTGATTTTCTTAATGTCTTAGAGACTATTTCTTTTATAAGGTCATTTCCCCTTCTTCATGCTGCATCTCTATCAGTAAGTTTAATTGTCATCCTTTGGCAATCACTATACCGAGTCAAAATAAAAAGAAATTAAATCCATCCTAATACTTTTCTTACCTTGTTTTTCCAAAATAAAAATGAAATTAGTAAGATATAAAATCTGAATATATAGGGCAGAATGAATAGTTTCTATTTCTTTATACCTCAGAAGAAAAAGAATGTAAAATATGAATTAAATTCTTCATTTTATCTTACAAAATGCATTTTGGTAAGTCTACTTTTATCAGATTTAACTTTCAAACACAATGTTTAACATGCTTGCAATATTCCCTGCTGATTTTCACAGGGCAGTAAGAATTACAGCCAAAGAAACTCTTTGACATCAGTATTTTAGACATTGGCCAGTTTCTATTCAAAGGTTCTTTGTGAATAATATATAAAGTGGATAATACAATAAAAATTAGATTTCCTTTGGAAGAACTTGTATACTATAATTTCTTTGAGAGAAAAATTAGTTCTCCTTTTATGAACCTGATAAAATAAAAACAGTTACTGTTTCTCCCTATCTCCACCCATTTTAAAGCTATCTGTTTTAGTTTTCATATTTGATCACTGCAAATAGCTTAATGAAAAACAGCTTCTAATTTTTTTACAAGAACCATTTAGAAGATAAACAAATCAGAATATTCTGATGTAATCACAATGGCAATGACTGTACACAACTGGTTTTAAAACTGTTGTCAAATTGGAGCTAAAGAAATAGCAGTGATCTCCCAGATATTTTCTTGAGAAAATAGTGCTGTATATTGTCAACACATTGTATATCGACCTAATATACTATGAAGCAGTAGGAAGAAAGAAAAAAAAGCAATCTACATGTTACAATCAGGGCTGGAAGAAGGAGAGGAGGTGCCGCATAAATACACACATCTATACATACATACACATACATATTTGTATTCGAAATGTAGATATATATTGCGTGTTTATATTGGAATGTATTTATCTTGTACATACTTAAGATTTTATAGGTACATGTACAACAAAACATTCTAATATTTAAAATTGATGCATAAACTAGATATTTGAGTTGAAAATTTTAAACATCTGAAACATTTAAATACTAAAAGTAAAAATGTAGGCCTTGTTTAATATCCAGACAAAACTAGTATTTGAATTAGACCCAAATTCATAGCCAAGTAGCCAAAAAAAAGGAGGATTACTATATGTATCCAGCATACATCGCATTCAGAGCTGTGCTGAAGAGCTATATGGTATTTATTTTTCTGAATACAGAAGAAGCCTTGTTCTAGAGCACTGCATGAAAAGATGTGTACTGTGTTGTACTATAGAATAAGCCAAAATAACTAGAAATATAGAAATCTCACCTAAATGCAACTGAAAACCTTGATTGCTTATAGCAGAAGATGAAAATGTGTACTAACACACTGGAATCCAGGAGCAGTAAGGGCCTAATTTATTTTATGTTACCATGGAAGAGCAGTTTGTTGCTAAAGTTGCCACATGCAATTTCTATAGGAAGCTATTAAAAACAAAAATCAAAATTATCACAAAATTTGTGTGTAACTATGTTCTATATCGTATTTAAAAGAAGGATGCAAGTAGCCCTACCAAAAGGGTGAAAATCCAAATTGTAGAGAAACAGCAGGCTTGCCTGTCTGATTAGCCGTGTGACAGAGCTAGGAAGTCACCTATAAAATACCTGGTTAATCTGGCTCCAACACTGAGCCACCAAGTACACTCATGTTTTGAAAAGACAGCGTAGATGTGAAATGCAATTCGTCAATGTTGCATGTTTCTTTGGACTGGAAACAGGAATCCAGGCTGGTGGGAGGTGGAAAGTGTGGCTGGGAGGACAAGCCCTGGGGATTTTCATGAGAACTTAAGCAATTAGATAGCTGGAGTTGTGTTTTCCATTTCCCTCTTTGTAACCTTGTCTTTCCAAATTTATAATTTTCAAATTTGTAAGTAGACTTCTAGACCTGCAAAACTGATTTTTGCTTCACAATTAAGTCTGTGTGGTGTTGAAGGCAGTGAGGGTAAGTCTGAAACCTGCAACTTGCAGTGTTTCATACAGATGGGGTGTTTGAAGCCACCTGGGAAGGAATTTGGACTCTGTAGAATGTTTTCTTCCCAATTGTGAAGAAACAGCTTAGAGGCTTGGCATGATGATTGAGAACAAGCGCACTCAAGCTAGCATAAACCAGCCTCTTCCTCTGCCGTGATCAGAGAGCTGAGACAAATCCCATCGCTCCCAGAAAACCCTGAGCCATCACAGCAGCAGGGGTAGTCGCGATGATAATGAGTGAGAAAGGAGCATGGCAGCTCGTCAGTAACAGAAGAGCGGGGGCACAGTCAACAAAAGTGAAGGATGACAAAATACAAATCTGAAAAATATTCTTGTTTTTTTTTCACAGCAAGTTGTTAGGCAGACCTGTAGTTTTTGCAAACCTCTGTCACTGATTTTTGGCATAAAATATTGAAACGATTGACTTAGGAGTATCATGGTAGACCATATCATAGCCACAACAATAAGTTAGTGGTAGGAAAAAAAAATGGAAAATTACACCCTGCTTCATAGTTTCAACTATTTTTTTCTGGTATGAATTTTGATGACATGTTTAGGGAGGGCAGGTTATCCTCTTTCTCTTTCTTCTGAATAATCTGTACCAATTGATTTGTCAATTACTTATCAGGTTTCCTGTTATTTCTACTGATGTCAGACTGTAGCATAAACCTGGTATATCAGAACTTTCTGTCACTCAAGGAAATTACGTTCAGCCTGTCCTCTGAAGGAATGCATCACAAGATTTGTTTCCTCAGAAACTGACATAGGGATGCAATGAGAGTTACAAAGATAAGCAAGATTATATACATATGAATCCTTCTGTTATTGAATTGCTTTGTTTCATTTTTTTGCTACTGAATTCTACTTTTTGACATATACTAACGTAGTTTCATGTAAAATTTTGCTGACTTATTAAATATGTTGTGTTTTGTCATCCATGTATATTCAGACTAAGACCACAGTCTTTCAAAGACAAAAGCCTTAAAAGTATATCTTATAGCTCACTCATCAATAGATCTACCTTATTAAAATGTAAAATAAAAGGATAAGCTATTGCATATCACCTATACTTTATACAATTAACAAAACTAGTAACAGAATCATGAAATAACATAAAGTAATAATCAGAGCATTAACAACATGAATTAAAACTGTATTTTAATTTTTAATAGTATTAACTTGGAACGTTGGGAATTCTGATATGGAAAATGGGATTCTAAATAATGAAGTATAAAAGTGACTACTAAACCAAAACTCTCAGGATTTTAATGTATATTTAAATCTATGTTAAGAAATATTTTGACTTTAGTCGTAGTCACATGTGAATAATTTGCTCAAATTAACTTTTAGTTATGGGAATTTTATCTGGGAATTTTATACTATTGCTACTTTTTATTAAAGAAACAGGTGGCTTTAAATTAATGAAGATCTCTCATAACTCAGGTATAGGAGTCTGAAAAGGGAAAGAAAGGACTGTGCCTCAAAATTTTCACCAGTGTTCCCAACACTGCTGTATTTACAGGAACATACATTCCAGTCTTTACAAGACAAGATTGCCCATTAGGAAATGTCTGACAACTTCTGAAGGACTCTTCACACAATAAAATAGTGGTTTTTAAAGCAGAACATAGTGGAGGTTCTGTAAACAAGGTATCTAAGATCTAGAAAGAAGTTTCTCAGTCAGGGACCCTTACCAGCCCTCAATCGTAGTGAGATGAGAAAAGGAACACGGAAGTCGCAAGTGTGTAGTGAGCCTAGAGAGCACTGGTACAAAGACTTTGAAAAATATATAATAAGAACCTTACGATATATCAATAAAACTGGGAAGCTTATTTTGTTTATCCCCATTTATGGCCTCTAGGCTGTTGAAAACAGGCAGTATGATAGACATTGAGTTGCATTTTAGGTGAAGATTGTCAAATTTTTGCATTCTTATACGTTCTGTAACATGGTGTTCTGAAAAAAAAGAAAATAATTAAACACCATGTACATCAAATCAGAACTTATTAATAATGGTGTATTATTTAACTCATACTGATTACTTGAAATAAGAAAACAGAATTCTAAAAAGAAGAATATTAAAGTAATCTGTGTGAGCACGTGTATTTGTAGTTCTTCAGAGTCGAAATACATAAAAAGGATGAAAGCAGTAAGTCTGTGAAAGCACCACAATACAGAAAGATCTGCTGAATAATGCACCTATTACAGAAGAAAGAAAAGAGACAGACACGCAGGAAAAAATTTCCTTTGTGACACATACCCAATGCATTAAATGACTTCCCATAAAGGAGTAATATACTAAAACAATATACAGTCCTGGACAATGAGGAACAAATAGACTTACAGAATAAATGAAGAAAAGGTACTTGGTGAACTAGACCATCCTAAATATTAAAAGAAAGATGGAAATATACTTCTAAAAGAGTTCTACGAAAGACAATAGAAAGATGGGAAATTATATGAAAATGCCTTAGTTAGCTGAGATTTTAAAAAATCAATTTTATAATTATATTTGTAATAAAAATGCAGAGAAGGTTAGAAGATGTTATCACATTAAACAGGAATGAATCTGAGAAATGGCCAAGGGATGGCTTCCCATTGGGTCACGGTTCAAAATGGACCCCCTCGCTTTCTGTGCTTTTCCTCAGAGAAGAGCTTAGGTGCAGCTGGATCCACCTCTAGTCCCAGACCTTGCCAAAGGTCCATGACCAAATGTGATTTGTGTATACACGTTTTACACACCAGTCAGAATTCAGTTGCCTATGAGAGTTTTCTCAGGTACTGGCACCCACAGGGTTACTTGCAGCCAGGGAGACCATTTGAGCTGTCTCTTGCTGTGTTAGCACTAGATGATCATATCTGGTTAATAATGAGCATAAATATATATATATATATATACAAAACAACAACAAATCAAGTTAGTAGTTATTTTCTCAGGAAACATCTAACAGAGTCAAAGACATTCAATTCTTACCAAAAAAGCTTCCCTTCTTCAGGTGGGGAGGAAGAGAGGACGAGACCCATCTGTCAGGTAAGAAACGCATTTTTTTCTCCCCCCAAATAAAGGGGTTTTAAGTACTAACCTTATGCATTTTGAAAACTTTTTGGTGCCTCTTGTTGAGGTGGGACTAAGTCAATTACTCTGAGCTGATTTGCCCTTGGTAAAGCTACTTGTGTTTTCAGAAGTGGGGATTTGGAGGTTCCCCAAGCCTTTGAGACAGGGAGATCAGTATGTGATTTTGAGGCATTTCTGCTCTTAAATGAAGCACCATCAGGCTGTGAAGCCTCCGCCCCACCCCAGGTGTCACTTAGCTGATTTGAGAGACCACCACTTGATCCAATCTGGCTTGCAAGATAAGGTTGTTCATTCTTCAAGTAGAAACACTCCCTTTTCCAAACTGCTCCCTTTTGCGAATTTGCCGTGAGATTCATGTTTGCTGTCCACAAGGCCAAGCAAAAGTGACGTAAAAAATCTCAAACCTTCAAAGAGGGGGCCTGCAGTTGAGGGCAACAGCTTGTCTTTCAGACAGATTTTAAATAAAGAGGAAAACCTGTTCTGGGGAGTAGGTCAGGAGAGGGGGCAGTTCTCTATTTGGTTTTGCTGTTTGGTTTTTTAAAGAACACGAGGAGGAGCCTACCTTATAAAACAACTATAGGCTGAGGACCCTAAGTGGAGAGAAGCCCCTCACAGGCATTCTCAAGTTCAAGTCCAGGTGTCATAGAGATGAGTAGGAATATCTCTTGCTTGTTAATTATAGGATGACAGTTCCCATTTCAGCTCCCATTCCTAAACCACCTCAGGCATCCAGCTCAGTCTGGAATCTGCTCCACAGCCAGGTACCCTCTTGTTAGTGACTCAAATTGTAGGCACTCACTTGCTCTGCTATGTCTAGTGTTTGTCCTTCTATCTTATTTCCCTATTTCTAAAATAGGAACTCACAGATACAGAATGAAAAAAAAAAAGGTTTTTAGTGGTTAAAAGGCCTTAATTTGCTATTGAAGCCTAAAAATACAGATAGGTTCAGCTGAGGTAAATTTTTGGGTAAATTAATACCCTCTTCGTTACTTTTCTTGGTGATGCAAATCTTTGTTACACAAAAAGTTTGAAATCTAAAATAAATTGATTTATTTACACTGAAGTTTAATGTGTAAGGTGAACAGGAAGATTAAAATTACAGTTATATCCCATGCAAGTACATGAACTATCTTGTGTTATTTTTCTTAAGTTAAAAGAGCTATTATTAGAAATGTGGCTCTTTGTGGATAAGTGTGGCAGATGGTGCATAGGAGTGAGTGGTGAGAAATTTACAGTAAACAAATTCTTTATCTCTGACAGGTCACGGGGGGAGAATTAACACGGTCCCCAAGTCAATCAGGGAGTCATATGGAAAACAGTGGCATTCAAATATACTAATCATGGAGAAACATGCTTTAAAATGAAAAACTAAAACCAAAACAAAGCCTTTAGATTTTCGAACCGAGATACACTTTTTCTACAGAAATTTTAAGGACACACCTTCTGGGACTGATAGCATGGTGAAATTTGTAGAGGTGCTCCAGCGTTCTCAGCATCTACCACTGAGAGCACTGTTACAGGGTTAGCACCACTGAAGTGGTCAAACTTAATGCGCATACTACTGACATACCACAGTTCTTGCTAGTAGCCTTTGTACATGGGCTATTGTGTACAAATAAGACTATAAATACGTTAACCATGTGTCCTACAAGAAAAAACACAATGCATATCTGGGCATGTTCAGCAGGCATTCCTCCTCTTTTGAGGGGATTGTAATCTGTGTCAGGAACAGATGAATCTCTTCAAGTAAATTCATCTTAACTAAGGGTATGTGAGAGATTTTTCATACACTGTGCAGACACAATATATTATTGAGAAATTTAGTCCTGCCTGTATTAGCTACGTCTGCCTGCAGTAGTACTGTGAACTGATAGTGGCAAAACCATGGTTTCCAAATAAATTCTCTCTACTTTTAAAATTTGGAGTCAAACAGCAGCCTGGGCCTAGCAGGTAACTACCACCACCAGATATAGGTGGGATTTTAATTGCCTTTTCATGTGGATGATGGGCTTGCCCGGTTACAGGTATTCTGCACTGGCGTCTGCCCGCTTAAATTAGACCAAAATTAACGTTGCATGGAAAAATCACTTTATTATTTTTAAAAAAATCTTATTACATGTAATCAGTCTGGGAATTATTTCAGTTTGGAAGAAACCAGTAATTAGGCTAGTCTATAAGGATGCACAAATCCTCACATTCATTGCATGGATGATAACAAGCCAAATACTGTTATTCTTGTCCCAGCACCAAAATCCTACCGGATCGCAACCTCCATCTGAAGCTTCTGTCTCCCACTACTCCTTTAGTGATTTCCTTCGCCTCTTTTCCACACATAGGTAACCCCAAGAAGTCATGGAAATATGGGAATGCACCTTGACATGGATGTTGCTGCCCAAAATACTTAGCAAAAGTACATTTTTTTCCTGAAACTCCATATTTTCTGTGATACTGTTTACTCTTTTAAGCTTATCTGAGCCATTTTCCATAATTTATAGCTCCTAAAACCTCCAACTTCTGCACATATACTTTTTTCTTTCTTTAACTAGAGAATAGAACTCTTCTCAGAATCTTTCGTATTCCACATTACTTAAGTGTTATTCCTGAAACACGTCCTTTGTTCCATAGTCATGCACTGCAGCAAAAGCCTCTGCAGACTTATCTGTAAATACTGCTTATAACATGTAACTCGCATTTGCCTGTGGAGACAGAGAGGCTGGAGACGTGGGGGATGATTTCCTGGGAACAATGAGTTGCAAAAATACATAGTAATAAATCAGTATTTTTAAAATAAAATAAAGCTCTGAACACATTACTTCTCAGTTTCTAATCTCACACAGTTTTGAAAGCCTCAAATCTTCGTTTGCTTACCTCAAAAAGAACCATTAAAGCTGTCACAGAACCTGTTCAGTCATTCCCCCAGGGAAACTGCAGTGCCTATCACTGACATCAAGACCAACAAAATTACTTCTCGTCCCTCCACACCACCTTCCACAATGAAAAGATGACAAGGGGATTTAAGTAAATAAATATTCCCACCCAGTACTTGAAATCGAAAGCCGTCATCACTGCATTTTGCCATGTAAAACAGCAACAGAAAGGAGAATTCAGCAACAGGGATAAATAAATGGTTTTGGTTTTTAAAAACCTTTGCTTTTTCAAATAAGATGCTGTAAAAATCATTGAAAAAAACAGCTCTTATTTATATGAGGGACTTCTGAACCTGAGCTTCTCTGTACCCTTTCAGCCTGAACAATCATTTATCTACACAGTTTTGTCCTTTGACGTAAAGAAACGTAGGTTTTACCATTTCTAACACTCTTTAACCATTCTGAATAATCCCACTTCAGCCATTTTTGGCAAATTAGATTAAACTTGTTCATCTGCATTTGTGTCCAAGGCAAGGGTCGTCACCATCATGCTTCGTGTTGGAGATGGTAGGCTGACATCCAGACATGTTACTCAACCAACTTCAACATCTCCTGTGGTTGTGGAGCATTACTGTGAAAAGCACTATGTGAAGGAGAATCTAAAAGATATGGCATGTTACTCATTTAGCCTAGCAGAGGTTTACTGCTTTTTTGCTTAAATATGGGCAGTGCACTGACAGTATTATCTTCACAGAGATTTGATATTCCTGTCTTCATGAAAGTTTTATATTTATTTTCCAATTCCTGATTAACCTTGTAACACCTGGAAATTATAGTACTATATATATAAATTAATATGTTTTGCTCAAGAGACGTTTGGAGTGTTTAAAACTTTACAAAATATTGCCTGTGTCTTAAGTTAACAGAAATGCATCTAGGGCACCGAACATGTTTCAGATAAATGATTACACTTTCAATGTCCCTGCACAAGATAACACAAATGTATTTGCTTTTGGGGGTGTTACGAAAATTAAATTATGCTGGTGTAAGTTTTCTTGATGTTTTGTCAGGTACCTGATTTGACAATTCCAGATATTATGAATTACAAAATAAACAATTTAAAACCAAAAATGAATAGTACAGCTCATTTTTACTGTAATGATAAATCAGTTGTTAATTGGAAATAATTATCTGGTTCCATCCAAGAGAGCTAGATTCTTGGTTAGGAAGTCCTATAATAACTTCAGGCAATTAACTAGAAGATGTATGAAATCATTGCTTATTGTGGTTAAAGATGAGAAAAAATATTGGAGTGGGAAACAACAGTGAAGGTCATTCAGATGAACAACTGTTGCTGATTTATAAAATTCAGTCAATCAGCAACTGTTTGAGTCCATGAAAATTCTAAAGAGATGAAATGTCTTCATATGTCCTTTGCATCCAATAAAATGACATTTATTTCTATGCTGTAAATTGGTCCCACTGATCTACACAGCAATTTTTCTATACGAAAATGATTGTCCATACACAATCCAAGAAGATGTGCAGGAAATTTTTTTATTATCAGCATTTTTTTACGTCATCTACATCCATCTTTAATAATGACAGCACTTTTTATGAAATACAAGTTTCATAAACTTTTGTTGTAAATAAATATATTTATTCTAAGAGCTGTAACTACTTATTTCCAATGAGATTTCTATGTATTTAACTTCTATAATTTGGGGGAAACCCACTGAATTATATTGTAAGAATGAAAGCAGTTTAATTCTACTCCAGATAATAGTTCTTGAAATCACAGGCGTTACTAGGCCTTTTGTACAATATTCTGTGCAAGTTCTGTTATGCATAGCTACAGCTTTTCTTTCTTTAACAGAAAACAGGGTACAATTTCAGGATTGAGAATATGAATTTTAAGCTTTCTTTCTCTGGACCATTCTTATTGCTCTCTTTTTTTTCTTTTAAAGTATCAGCAGTTAATCATATGTGAGTCAGATTTTGGGTACAGCAGCCAGGAATCTTTGGCTGTCCCCGTTATCAAGGCCTTTTGAAATATTCCAAGTTGGCTGCCACAGAAATGCAAGTATCCAAGTTACTTCTTAAAAACCTTGATTATGACACTCTTCCATTTTATATTATGGTAAATCAATTTTTTTCTTTTTCAAATGGGTTGTCTATTGAATACTAAACAATTTTAATTAGGGTTAGCTCCTTGCTTTTATTCTGTTTTGAAGAAGATGATTGTAACATTCTTGCAAGTAATTCTCTTAAAATGAATTCCTGATCCTGTCTTTCTAGTCACATATTGTAGCTCAGTATGCAAATCAGTTCTGCTTCTGTCTCTCTCACACATGACCATACAAATATTTCTGCCTCTTTCTCAACAACCAGTGCCCCATGTTATAAAAAGAAAAGAGGAATTATAAATTGTTATCAGAAGCCATCAGATGAACATATTAGTATTATTTATAATTGCTGCATTGTTGCCTAAGGAGCCAGTTGCCAAGGGAATCATTAAACCCACTGATTTTGACTTTTGTAGAGGATTTGAGAAAATTACTTTTAAAAGAAATGTCTTTCATTTTATCCACGAAGTAGAAAAAAAAAAAAGCTAAACTCGGCAGAACAAACAGAACTTCCTTGAGATGTCTGATAGAAAATTCCCCTAGGTGGAAGCTTCAAATGGGTACAATAAATCTTTATTTTTAGTGGGGTTTTGGTGCCATATAGTTCAAGAGAAGAAGGGTGATGGGTTTGAGCAAAAATTGCAAACAATATATACACAACAGAATAAGAACAGTAAACAGAAATACTGTAACTGGTTGATGAGGAGGAAGAATATAAAAATTTAGTGTAAATGTGCTAATACAGTACTTATATGCATATGGGCAGAAACTTGAAAAATAAAGCACACCATACCAGCATCCTTTAGTATTCTTTTTAGACTCTTGCCTATACAACTTCTATGCTGCTCTCCATACATTCCCTCTGTACTACACATTTTATTCTGTTACTTCATAAAGACTGTCCTAAGGTGTGCAAATATTGGCCTACAACAAGATTAGTTTCTCTCAGTGTACTAAGTGGCAACATAACAGACAGTAGCTTCCAAAACCACCCTTCTGTTAAAATAGCATCCCAATCTGCTGCCACATTGTCACCCTTTTGCCATCATCCTCCTTTGCATGAAACAACGTCACTGAGTCCTTTCCTCAGTTCCCCACTCTCAGCGCCACTGTTGACCCTGGGAAGACACTGTGGAGAGGGGATTAAATAGCAAACTCTCTGGGACTGACTGAATGTCGGTTTCATTCATTTAGTGAAGACACCCCATTTTGAAATACGTGCCCATTAGCACTAGACTTCATGTCACAGGAAGAAAACAAATGGTTTCAACCCAGTGCAACACTCAGCCAAGTATGCAGCTAAATCCTATCAGCTTCTGACTCCAAAGCATCAGCTATTTTGGAAACAGTAAAAGATGAAGCAGAAAGAAAAAAAATTGCAGACATAATCAGCAGTTTGAACATTGCTGAGAAGATTGAACCAAAGAATCAATGCGATCAACAATAGAAATAAGCAGAGGAAGGTAACCTCTTTTTCCCTTGTATCAATCTTTCTGTTTTCAGTGCTCCTGTCTGGCTTCCCACACATTGCCCAGTCTCTGATAGTCCTCCACATCAGATCACCTCCCCTGCTTTAAAAACTGGAGATTCTAACAAAAAGGGATTTTTCTTATTTTGGAAGAGGCGTTGTGTATAAGCAGATTCAAATCTTATTCTAAATTTTGTATTTTAACTTTTCAAGATCTGTCCATTTTGTAAGCAGTAATTGAGTTTCCCGTTGAGGACATTTCACCCTGCATCACGCAGATTTCCATATTCTAAATTGTAAGCAGGTCTCTAGATTTGAGAAACACTTGAATTTGTGCCAAAAAAACATATCTATTTCCTTTATCTCACTACTAGATGTAATGCCTTGAGACGTAGTTCCAACATCAGGTAATCATTTCCACACAATAAAATAGTAAAATTTTTGTATATCTTCTGTTAGTTTTAGCAGCAAACATGCAAAAGCAGCCACAAATATTTTTATTTTATATATACTGATAGTACTGTTAGCAATAATTGTGCATGATTACTTAAATAAAGTGTTAAGAGTGGCTTTATCAACATATATGGATATCACATTTTAACTATACCAGCTAATTATCATTATATTTTACTACTGAAGCAGATGATATTATTTCCAACAGGTTTTCAAATATAATACATCAGTTATTTCAATTTGGTACAATTGTTGCAATAAGTAGTGGTAATATGTGCAAACACCTTACTCAAGCCTTCCCAGATGAATGCCATATTAATCCATAAATATACCATGTCTTATTCTATAATAAAGATTAAAATTCATAAAATGTCTGCAGATGTATTTGGCATTATCTTAGATTACAGAATATTTAGAAATTATAAGAAATTAACTATTTTTACCTAAAGAATTTTTCTTATCTTAACTCCAAATGTTAAAGAAGTTACGGAAGAAAAATTGCATTTTCTTGCATGAGTATTAGCAGGACAAAAGAGGATGAGAGTGTGCTTAACACAAATCTTTAAATAATTTCATAAAAACCTGTTAGTTATCAAAGGCAATGAAACAAACATTTTTATCCTCTGTCCTTTTGTAGATTATGCAGTGTTAGATGCATTTATTTACCTTCTTTTCCTTATATCAGCATCTCTAAAATGTAATATAAAATCTTTGTTTCATCTTATGAAGCATTAAGCAATAAAAGTATATAAAAATTCTCTGTTCTCCATTCTATAATTTACATAAAGAACATTTGCACCAAAAGATAAGTTCATATTAGTCCTAAGATAGATCATAACAGAGCAATTGTGCTGAACCACGAATAAAAAATGTCTAAAGACCACAGGTAATGTGTTAGTAGAAAATTATTTCTAAAACCTTCAAGAATCTGCAGACTTCCTAAGATCAATTTTCTCTATGTTCTAGTTTGGACTTAGATGATGCAAAACCTTTGTTTATTACTCTGAGATGTCCTCAGCAGTTTGCAACACTTAGAAGCTTTCTAATCTTTTGCTGTAAAAGTTTTTTGCTTATGGTTTAATGGCAAAATTTGTCCTTCATAGTTGAAGAATTTCAGAGAATATTCTTCTCTCTGTGTGCTGAAATTTCTTGTCTGTTATCAAGTTGAACTTTCTTATTTTTCAAATTTTTGAAGCTCAAACATTATTAAGAATAGGCAATTTGCATCTTCATAAAGACAAATGTTAAATAACCCTCACTGCTCATAGAATGTTATCACAGTTATGATCTTTGATAGGTTGAAGCCAGATGTTTCCCAATTGGGTGGGGGTGGGTACAAAGCAGAGCTTTATGTGCTTAATTGATGTTAAACACAAAAATTCTAGATCTTCCAAGATACTGAGACAACTGTATCAATACTGAAAAGATTTAAAATATTTATCTATTAAATAACCCCTCTTTCTGTTTTTTTGTCTTCTTCCTCTATAACATTTTACCTTTTTTAATACAACTATTTGCTGGCTTTCAGTAGTGTCCAACTACAGCACAAAATGCATAACTCATCAAAGGAGCACGAGGTGTGATTTGTGTCACCATATGGGCTTTTTTTAACCTGTGTTGGACTACAGAGTTGAACATAGGTGTTGCCGGGGAAGTTTTTGATGGAGAATTTCTTCATCACATAGAAAATGGTCACATCACCTAGACAAAAGTTTCAAAATAAATAGACTGGTTTTGCCTAAGACTGTGTGTGGCACTCACTCTCTTTGAGTGAACGAAGATTGCACAGTAACAAAAAGATGACTAAATAGGTTTGGGCTACTCACAGATTTCATTTTTTTTCTCTGAATTAGCAGAGAAGGGATTTAAATCTTTCACAGTTCTGGTGATTATTTACTTCTACCATTAACTGTCCTGAACAGTGGGTAACTTTCCTCTACTACCACCTGAAAAACAAGAAAAGTTGCACTCTACTGTGGAGGAAAATCAAACAATGAAGCCCACAGTAGTGACTGTTGAGTTTTTTGCTAATTCTAACTCCTATTTTCAAATTGTTCCTAGCAATAATCCCTAATATTAAATATTAAAATTTTCCTTTTTGCACTGGAGGAATATGCTCGATGCTTAGTCTATTTTTTTCCAGAAATGTGGTCAGGACCTTCCTTGTCAGATTTCTAGAAAATAGCCCAGTGACTCTCATTCTGAGATACATTTTGTGTAGCCAAGGAAAGTTTTCATCTTCTACTTCCATCTGTCTAGAAAGCTTTGTGAAATAGTCATGCAATAGGCGTTTGTTTCAAAGGAAAACTACATGCCTTATTTCTGAGTCACTAATTTTAGTAGAAGTTGGAATGTTATAAATGAAGCCCTGTGTGCATGAAAGCTGTTTTAAGGGTACGCATTTAGGAGTGCCATCTTTGTTGCTACAAAAGGAAAAGCAATGACACTCCTTCCAGTTATTACTTTATAAACTGGAATTTCCCTTATTGTCTATAATTCCCTTTTTTGTTTTTAGCCTGCAAAGCAGAAAAACAGTATTATAGGTTAGCTGAAGCAGCTCTTTGTTAGAAAAATGCATAATCTTGAACAAGAACACTCTCTCTCTTTTTTTCTGTTCAGCCTTTCACTGTGTGCCAGTACGAACCCTGGAGGACAAGCAATGGTTTCCCTGTATTTACAATGCACATACAGAAATTTAAAGGGTTTCCTGTGTTACAGGTCCTTTATAAAAGTTTAATTCCACCAAATTTCCCATGTTTATTTCCCATAGAGTGTAATGCAGGTTTGGAAAGAGTACAGATGTTACCTCTTCTATCACTTAATCTCAGTGGGTAAAATGCCAAAGACAATAAAAGAAAACAGATGGACAGAAGGCTCTCAAATCTCAGACTGAACAGAGCTGTTTGTTGGAAATGGCTGAGACAAAACTGCTTTATTTTTATTGCATATCAGAAATTTTAGAAAATGAGTAATGACGAAAAGAAAATACTGCTAAATATTTTAAATGATCGATTCAACAAAATAGAAGTAAAAATTACAGTATCTGTAATAAAGACAATCTACAGGCCCTTGTATTTTCTCACATTTTTCAGAAATACACTAGATTTTTTTTATTCTGTCATGGTTTCTGTGATTTTTTTCATACTTTATCTATGCTCTGAAGAACAGGATTTTTCCCATGAAGAACCTAGAGAAATATCCTCTCAACTAAGCAAATTTTTAGAGTGCCTTTTATCTAAGTCACTGTCAAGCACAATTGAAACACTCTGAACATACTTTTTGCAGCAAAAATGCAAATTTGTCAGTCTCTTGAAATGTATGATTTACTATTTTCATCAAAGTAGCCCCGGTAGAGGCCACTAAAGTAGAGGTCAGAACTCATTAGTTACTGCTCCTTGTGTAAGGCATTCTATAAACACAGAAACAATACTTTCAAAAACCCCCGACACATTCTGATGCTACCTGCCACACTACAGTGTTTGATTTGAACAACACAATGCATGACTTGAACATACATATTCAGACTCCACAGCATATGTTTTGCACGTGCCATGTTCAAGAGGAAGAGACTTTAACATAACAAGAACCTACTCTGGGAGCAACTCCATCTAAAATATGTCTTTTAAACTGTGAGCTCATCAAGAAACAACCAATGACTTTGTGTGCACACGCTGTCCTGCACACCACGCTCTGAAGTTGCCTAGGCTCTTCTAATGCATTCTGACAGCATGATGATCTCCCTGGCAAACACATTCCTGAGTAGCTTATCCTGCCAGAGGCACTGAAAAGGAGATAGGTTTTCTGTCGCTCCCCTCAGCTGCCAGCTACTTTGTTGGAACGTGAGAAATTCATGAGCTGACTTATAGAAACACGGTGCTCATCAGTGCTTGGGCTGTGGCAGGAACAGCCCGCAGCACAGCATTTGCCGGCAGGTTCCCATGTTTTGTGGGGTTGAGGGGAATTGTCCGATGACTTGCTGAGCAAGAGAAAGAGCCTATAACTCAGTGAAATCCTTTGCAAATCTCCTTAAGCACTGAAAAACTTTGATTTCCTAATAGAATAATGAAGGCCACATATGTTAGAAGACTGTCTGGTTTATTTTTCTCCTGGCCATCACGTAAACTCAAAACATCTCTTCAGCCTGGGCTCTGCAAGTTCTTTAATACGATTGCTCTTATGTCCCTCACACAGCAGCAGTAAGCTTTTTTTAAAATGTATATAGAAAACTGGTCTTAGACAGCAGTTTCTTTGAATGTCTGGGTCTTTTCCTGGAGGGTCGTTCCACTCAAAGAAAACACATATGCATAAATTCCTGTTACTCCAGATTGAAACCATTGTGCCCCTTCTGCATCTGCTGATTCTTTGTGATCTCTCTGAAACAGCACAAGTAGCATAGTTCATCAAACCATAGCAGGTGTTACGAAAACAAACATGAAAAACAAAACCCAAACCAACTCTAAAGCTCAATTATGGTGACCTAAAAAACCTCCTACTACGTAGTTCTTGCATTAAGATGTAACTTTGCAAAAATCATTCCTGCTGGGTTATAATGTGCTTATTTTTTATTATTATTTTTTAAATTTCCCACTTGTCAGGGAAAAAGCTGTGATGTGGATGTTGGAACATTATGAAAATGAATTCATAAGCCAAGTCTATCTGCCAGAGTGTTCTTGCTAAATGCTGCAATGAGTGAGAAACTCAGCATGTGGCCAACCAACACTGCTTCATGAAATAAAATAAGAAAAAAAACCAAAGGAATGAGAGACAAAAAAACATTTCTGATAACTATTTAATGATCACGTAATTACATACATATAAAATCCCTAGGGCCAAGAAAAGGTCTCTTGATTCTGATTTGAATTTACCAGTCTGATAAAGATAAGACAAAAGAATTAACATTAGTCACATGGTCTCCCCGCCACAAACATCTGATGAGAGTGGGCCTGTGAACCATGGAGCTCAGAAATCAGTTCACTTGATATGCTCACAGCTGGCATCCCTGACTGCTAGAGCCAGTGCAAAGGCAGGAAAGGTAGGATGCAGCCATAGCTGTGCTTACCACGTCAGCAAAGATCCAGATGACCTAACAATGGCTGTAAAATCAAAGCCATAAAGTCTTCTCTCCTAAAATTAACCTGCACAATTTTTATGCTTCATTTGTAGCTCTTGTGATGGGTCTGTCAAGCCTCTTCTCTGCATTCTCGTCTCCTGCCCAGGCTGTCTCGTGTCTAGTGGCAGAGCACCATGTGCAGCTCTCCACCTCTCACCACAGTTTTGATGCTTCTCTTGTAGCACTCTTTGATAATCTGTTCCCTCTCCAAAACTGTGCATCAAAGCCATTAGTCACTTCTCTTACACTTGCTAGCAGGAAAGGCCTTGGTGTTTGTGGGATAACAGACTTTTTCTGACTTGTTGCCATCAGCAATGAAGAGTATCAAGGCTAGAAAACCATGCTTACTTTGCAAAGCAGATGAGGCAAAATGTGGTCTAATGCTTAATCAGCTCAGTGGTGTGTGGGGTGAGATGCAGGTCTCACAGACAGAAGCTGTTGCAGTAAAATCAGATTAGACCACTACCCCCACCTTGTATCTGTGTACCAAAACTCCTTTGTCCAGAGGGGTGTGCTGAACCTCTGGGTCCCGCTGGTAATGACACAATAGACTTTGCTAAGGGCCGGTTGGCATCCAATAATTGACTTAGTTTCACCTTGCTGAAAATCATCAAGAGTATAAATCTCTGTTTGAATCCTCTGTTTGGAGGATGGGAACTCCAATCATGGAATAGGTCGATGGGCCTGAATCTCTCTCCTCCCCAAGCAGAGACAACTTCTTGGTAAGATTTGCAAACTATAAGCGCTTAATTTCTAGATCTAACTGGCTTTTTCAGTGAGTGAATTTATCACCAGCAAGATCAAACTTGTTGTACCTGTCACTTCAATAAAATGTTGTATTGATTCAACTTTGTGAATGTGATCAGTGAATAACGGGCTCTGACAGGCAAACGCTGGTCTTTTCAACCTCATGAAACTGCTCAGTGAAAGTTCCTCTTTAGATGCTGACAGGCAAGTTGACTCTGACAGGAGAGCTTCCTTTTCTTAGTCACATGTCAGACCTTTCACTCTTTTAACATGACAGCATTACTGTATCATCACATCTCAGGCAACATCCTGATCTTGCTCAGAGCATCCATAAAGAGTGCTTCATTTTCCATTCTGAAAGTTTTCAATGTCACTTGCCATTGAAGTGTTATTAATTTGTCACCTCTTTACCATCAAACAGTTAAATATCTCTGTCAAACACAACAGCACAATGGAAAGTAGATTTTTGAATCAATTTTATGCAATTAACAGTAAACTCCATGGTGAAACTAAGACTAGATTTAAAAAATGCCCCGGAAAATGAAACTGGACCAGTGAGTCCAAAATAAATGCCCATAAGATCAATTGAGAGGACACTGAGATACGCACAGTAAGATTTATAAAGCCTGCAATGTACTTTGGCATAATTAATAAAGTATGCCTGAGGTTAAAATCAAAAGAACTGGTTAAAGAAGAGACACTTTCTTACAATTAGGTTGGAAATAAACTTTGTAATATGCTGGGAACTGCAGAGCACATGTCCAAGCACAAATATGACAAAGATAAACTGAAAACCAACTTTGCACTAGATTTGATCTCTAAACCTCAGTAAAATTTTAATTAGATAAACCCTGTTCTAAATGTTTTCATTCTGTCCCTTAGGTGCCTTTTAGCACAGCTCTCTGGTTCTCTTTCTCCTAACATATGTGCTTCTTTGTTTATAACCTTCCTTTCTCTATAAAAAGAAATCTAATTGCTGACGTTTTGACCAGCGATGTCACAGAACTGTCTATTAGACATCTTCCTGAATGGCACAGCACTTGTTACAAACATTACAATGTTAAAAGTGTTACCAAATGCCACCCAGTTGTAAATTAGTCCTTTAAGTAATCACAGTCTCGCTTTCATTTCCTGAAGTCTCTTTGGAGGGGAAGCTGCATGAGAAACATTACACTGTTATTAGTCAATTTTTTTTCTGTAAAACTAATGAAACTAAACCCACAAGCTAACTCTGATATCAGTGCCATTCCCATAGGCAGTCTAAATGAAGTAAGGAAATTGGGGTAATGATCATAGAGAGCAGTAGCGGAGATCAGTGCTTTGAACTGCTTCTGCAACGCACACGAGGCTGCTGTCCTTGTGCTGCACAGTGGTTGTTGCAGATTAAGATAAATATACTGCATTTTATAAGCAAGTTATAAGCATTACCGTCATATGACATCCCTCTGTCCACAGTGCGTCAGGAACACCAGGCATCAAGTGGGAAGGCAGCTTCTCTTTCACAGGATCTTATATTCAGAGACAGCACGTAAAAAAACTTTCAAATATGCACTTACATTTTGTATATTGTTCTACCAGATTCCTTCATAGGAACACTCCATGTGGTCTTACAGAATATGTGACATTTTACCTCCACTAAGTTTTAAAACTATTTTATGCTGTGTACACACTGTCACAAGGCATTACAAATGTGTTATTAATATGTCATTGAACACTTGCCACACTCCTCTGCCAGAAATTTTCAGAGCAAGAAGACACAGTCTTGTAATCTGCTCAAGAAGAACACTGAAGGAGCATCCACTCCTCCTTCCTTTCACAGAATCATAGAATGGTTTGGGTTGGAAGGCTCTTTAAAGATCTTCTAGTTCCAAACCCCTTGCCACAGACAGGGGCAACTTCCACTAGATCAGGTTGTTCAAAGCCCCATCCAATCTGACCTTGAACACCTCTAGAGACGGGCATCCACAACTTCTCCGTGCAACCTATTCTAGTGCCTCACCACCCTCACAGTAAAAAAATTTCTTCCTAATATCTAGTCTAAATCTAATCCCAGTTTGTTCAATTCACAGTCACACTCCAGCAAGCTGTTCCAGTTAACTCTTTCACTCATTAGTTCAGTGACAAATCAAGAGTCCACGTATCTCCATCCTCCAGGTAACCACCACTAGCTTCTACCTGCTCTGTGCTGGGACTCTTACCGAATTTATCTGTGATCATGCCTGTCCTGGATCTCATGAATTTAGTTTTGCACAGCTTGGTATTACAAAATGGACCAGAGTGACCACAAAGCATTTTCACTCTGCAGTAATAAAGTTAATGGTCATTTTGGACTCAGCTTTCGGGCTTATTTCATATTTGTCTATTCAATATAAAATGCATTTTATTGACTGGAGAGACTTTTCTTCTTCATATTAATTCTTATAATGATTTCACATGTTAAATTATTACTTTCTAAGTTTTCTAATGTCTGCTCACATCAGTCTTTAAGATATATTACTTAGGATTAAATATTCAGAGTTCCTTCATGTAGTGTCAAGTTAAGGGCCCTACTTATTTGGAGCATTTTGAACTGAGGGTAAAGAGGAAATCACAGAAGCAGCATAAACTAATGCAAGAACTGAGAAATGAGAGGAAAATGCTTGTGATGACCTTTCACTTTGTGCAATAATTTATCTAAAACAGATGTCCTTTAATTTGCTTTATAATGGTAATCGCAGAAAATGACTGGCCAGTTCTCAGAGGTTTATCTACAGTAATTTAGCATTTTCTGCTCCAGAATTTTTCTGTCCATTATTGAGTCTAGAAGTGCAATTCATTTTGGCTTGAAACACACTTCTAGAAGGTCAAAAAATAAACTTGTACCATTTCCTTCACCTTCTATTAAAGGTGTAACAAACTACCCATGAACATTCATACTGTATATCATTGAACATGAATGGGCCCAGTGACCTGTATAGAACAAGGTTATTGAGCAACCTATTAGACATGCTGACAAAAACACAATATTTGGGTCATATTATACAACAGAAAAATAATTACTTCAAAGTTACACTAAAAGATACAGCTTACTTAAATCTACAGACAACTTTTATTCTCTACAAGTCATTTTTCTAAGAGAGAAGGATAAATATACTTTGCTGGGTTATCATTACATTTAAATACAGTCTTGAAGTCTGCCTTACAGCACTGTATAATCACAAGCTCTATTTAGAATCTAAAACTACGAGCACATACAAGTATTGTGTTTTGGTTTGTTTAATTTTGCTTTTTTACTACTCAAAAAAACATTCTACGTATTTTAAACCTCCAGTAGTGCCTTAATTTTTTTTCTTTCATAATGTATTTGCAGATTAAGTAACAATCTGATATTTAGTTTTCCCATCATTTATGACAGAAACTTCATCATGGAAAAAAAGGACAAAAAAAGAAACCAATAAATGCTCTCCAATATAATCATGTTCAGATAAGTTTTGAGATATGAACATTCCCCAATATACAAGAATTTTGCATTTAAGAAACTCTTTCATGCCAAAATATCTCAGACTTTACCAAACTGACTGTTAAAGGACATATTTCAATGAATGAAAGAAAAACAGGAAACCTCATTAAATGTTGCCAGCAGCTTCAAATCAGTATGAATTTTCCAATACAGCATCTGATAATTACATTAGTTTTTCAATAATGTAGTCAAATGTCTCTCATTACAACTAATTGAGAAAGTACAACACATTGCTATATCTCACCATTTTACGAAAAGAAAATCATGCTTGGTCAGCTCTGCGAACATTTGAATGCATTGATATGCATGAAAAGTCACAAAAATGTCATCACTTACCTTTCTGTGGCTCAAGAATTCCCTTATGGGATATTTCTTCCTATGTAAACTTCCAAATCTTACCTGCAAAAAGCATGAGGCTTCATACACACTAGAATTCTTTGATTACAATCGTAAATATTTCTAATTACCAAGTACACATAAGTGGTAATTTTCTGTAAGCGTAAAACTCAGATGTTTTCCTGGTGCTCCTGAGACTTAAAATCTCTCCCCCCTCGCGTGCTAAAGTTCTGGGCACAGCCCCATTAACCTTACATAATTTTTTCTCAGAAGTAACCTGTAGGCAATAGGACAGGACACAGCTGGGGCTGCACAGACTTCACTACTGGCAATAAAGAGTATGATGAAGGAAATCTAGATGAAACTTGTAGGACTGGCAATCAGCCTGCTTCCCCCTAACAGAACAATAAAATCCACATTTCTACTGTTATCATGATTACTATACTTCCAGCTAAGCAGAACTATAGTGAGTAGAGCTCTGTATCACTAAGTGCATTAGGCAGAACCCAGTGAGATGGCTGTGGTAGAATCACCCTTTAGGCCTAGAGAATGGGCATCTCTCAGTATCTGCATGGTGAAGTCCCATATGAAGCCTGTTTGGAGGCATAAAATTAATGGTGATTCAATGAACTCCAGTATAGTTCCTGGCAGTTTACTTTCAACAGAATTTAAAAAAAACCAAACTCAAAACCAAAGCAAAGCAAAGCAAAGCAAACCAAAAACAAGCTTTTTAGCTGAAGGAATAAAGGAAAATGATTTTTAACGTGCTCGCAAGTATCTCTTTACCCAGAAGTTCCAATCTCATGATCACTTAAAACGGGATGCCAGAGGGAAGATGCAACTCTAAGTGAGATTCAATTATTCATGCCAGCATTTGGAGTCACAAGCATGACACCAAAAGATTACAGCCAGAAATGGTGTGCAATTACTGCTCTGGCTCTGTGTTGACAACATCTCTACATCATCCATGTGTTTCAGACACTTCAGCGCTGGAGGCCATAAGGAGCATATGCTTTCTATCACTTGACACACATGTGCCTACAGGCTAGAGAGTAGAGTGGTCACTGTATTTGGCTATTTGGTGCTGAAGTCCAACCTTCCATGTCCAGGACAGCAGAAGGTATCCATGGTTCGATGCCACAGAAAAGTTCTTCTGCCTTTGTCCAAAGGAGAAAGTACAACTGGTGGATTAAAAGAAAAATTAAGAGGACACAGGAATATCTCTGTGCAGCTAAGTAAGAATACATCTCAGTATTTCACACACTGGCAAAAAAAACCCGGCGGAAAATTTGCTTTCACATAGGAAACAGGCTCCTGTCTAGTAAACACAAGGCTACAATAATAGGGTGCCTACAGTAATATCAATAACAATAATAATTATGTTGATAAAGGAGACAGTTCCGTAATAAATACTATGGCAATTAATTCTCCAGAACTTTCAAATGGCCTTTTCAAATATCTGTCTTTATATATTAGGAATACTGCATGTATGTCATCACTGATTTTTTTCAACTTACAGCTTTTGAAATATTTATGGCTTAAATCAGCAACAGACACAAAATATTCATGGAAAAGATAGCATAGGGAACAATTGTGACATATTTGAGAAGTGCTGCATAGTACAATTATTAAAATAGTGGCAAGACATAAAAATCACAAAAGTGATCACACTGTGTGAGAATATTTTGCAAAATATCTAAAAGGATTAATTCTAAATCTAAATTAAGATGCCTTGCCTTTCTTTTCTTCTACATACCACTCATTTCTACCCTGATAGCAATTTTCCTGATTAGTAAATAGGCTCCCTCAAAGCAATAATTTTATTTAGAAAGATGGGTAATGGGAATGGATACGAAAGCACTACAATGAGGCAATAAATTATAGCTGTGTCATGTCTCCCTGTTCAGGAGCCACTAGCTGCCATCCTGGTTGCTTCTATGCAAACACTGTTTGGTTAATATCAAGTATAAATTCACTCAGCAATAATCTTTCCCCTCAGAAACTTAAACCTGGGCTTTTCACTGACTGGCAAGACAGATTATTCCAAATCCTTCTTTTCTATCTGCATCCAACATAAAATATTTTCAAAAAGCTTGGGAGAAAGTGGTCATTATTTAAAGGTCAGTTCTGGAGAAAATTAATGAACTTAGTTAAGAGTCCTAAAAGACATCTAAACCAAACCTGAACAGGAAAGATGGACGCTTAGAGCCAATGCAGGAACACAGTTAAGATCTGTTGCTGAATATAAAAACTTACCAGGCTCCTCAATGGCCATTTTAAATAATTCAAACCATTGTCAGCCCTTCAAATGACCGCAACCACCATTCAGAGTGACTCTGTGTGTGTGTATGTGCGCACGTGCATGTCTGCTTTTCTTGGGGATGAATGAAGCTTGAAATCACAAAATGGAGATTAATGTATTTTGCTCTCATTTTATTTGGCATTTTTCTAAATGGGGCAGACAGTTCCCCAGGGGTAGAATGGAACCTCCAACCTACAAAATTTCAGCTAATTCAAAAGCAAATCTAAAATCGTCTTATCGTGAAAACAACAGTGATTTAAATGTCGGCAAATGGAATTATTTATCAACAGTTGCACGGCCTCAGAACAAAATCCAATTCAACACTATTCTCAAAGAAACCATATCCCTTTCTTTAATGCAAAGATTGGAATGAAAATGAGTACTGTACTGGCTGATAAAGGGGAGCTATTGCTTTCCAATAAGGTAAATGGCACAAGACCGATCCCAGAGTAATTTGGCATAAATCTGGTTTTCCTGGTAACATGAAAAGGATATTGTGTATGGAGTCTCTTCCCATTGATTCATTCCCTCTTTCAGGCTCTGGTGCTGCTGGAACAGATTGTTTCCTCTAGCGCAAACCCAAATGACATCCGATTCACCCACTGGCAGCCGTTCAAGCCTATCAGGACAAGCAGGCCTCCATGAACTGGGGACTGCAGGGTTTTTCCACAGTGTTTATCAGCGGTTTTCATGCTGTTGAAACAATCTTGGCAGGGCCGCTCACAGTAATCCTTCACCCCATTGTGCTACTGCTGTTTGGAAACACAGCTCTCTTTACTTCTAGGTATATTATCTCAACAGACTTCGGCCTAGGAAGGCTGTGCAAATGATCAGTTAAATTGGACTCAGACGATTCAGATGAAGTGCAAAATCAATGCCCTGTAAAAACTAATACCATTTTTTTAAAATGCAATTAAGTTAACTAGCTGCCTATTTAACCTTAGCATTTAAATCCCCCAAGGGCTTGGACTCTTCAAATGGTAAAGTACTCCGAACGTCACCTAAATACATTTCTTCTGAGTCCTAGTCATGTCCTCAGGTGCCAGGAGCCACTCTGGGGCTTCAATTGTCAAACGAAACCCAATATGTGAAATTCATGTAAGTGAAATGAGCCACATGCTTAAACACCCATAGAGTCTGGGGTGATAATCTGTGGAATAACAGAAAAAATATTGTATATATAAGGGGAGGAATTTAATTTATCTGTGGCTACAATCATACCCAGGAGTTGGATAAAAAAAGATGTCAAGTGAAACAAAATGGGTTAACAGTGTGCCTCAAAATATCCGTGAGTGAATATCTTACAGCTTACTCCCTGGGGGAAGAAAACGAACCAATCCATAACTATATATAACCATCAGTAAATGGTACAGTGTTTTGATTCATGAATTAAATGTTATCCAATGAAGGTTCCTAAGAATAAAGCAAATTAAAAACAAAACCAGGAATCTGGGGTGTCCTAGAAATAACAGAGGATGAAAGCACAGCCTATTTTAGCCACCTATTAGAACATTTATCTATTTGATACAAAAGCATCAGTTCTTCAAAGCCACCCAGAAACACTATAACAACCAGGATATAAGCAAGTTTAAACAGAACCAGGCAAACCCATTCAAAATCACGAAGGCTGAATGAAAAAAAATCGTCGTGAGTCAGAGCAATGTTAGAAGCAGAGATTTGTTGGCGTGAGTCCAGAGGACAGCCATAAAGACGATCAGAGGGCTAGAACATGTCACATATGAGGACAGGCTGAGAGAGTTGGGCTTGTTCAGCCTATAGAACAGAAGTCTCCAGGGAGACCTTAGAGCAACCCTCCAGTGTTTGGAAGAGAGCTACAAGAAAGCCGAGGAGGAGCACTTTATCAGGGAGTGTAGTCATAGGATGAGGGATAATGGTTTTAAGCTGAAAGATGGGAGATTTAGATTAGACATTAGGAAGAAATTCTTCACGCTGAGGGTGGTGAGACACTGGCACAGGTTGCCCAGGGAAGCTGTGGATGTCCCCTCCCTGGAAGTGTTCAAGGCCAGGTTGGATGGGGCTTTGAGCGGCTTGGTCTGATGAGAGGTGTCCTTGCCCATGGCAGGGATGTTAGAACTGGATGATTTTTAAGGTCTCTTCTGACACAAACCACTCTGATTCTCTGGAAATATTTAGTAAGACTACACTGAAAAATGTCCATGCTCAACAGATACCAAAAATGTAACTTCACTGTTCAGCAGTTTGTATACAAGATGATTAAAGCCTAAAAATGAGACCTACTTGAAAAAGATTTCTATAGCTGTTACTGAAATTACGCATTAACAATCTTTTTCATCATAGTAGTAGTGAAAGAGCTGAAAGAAAAAAGGTACAGTAACTCTAGCCTTCAAAGTATAAAATGCTTACTTGTTAAACAAAAGATAAGCAGCACATATAAAAACTCTCCTTCAGAATAACCCTTAAACTCATTAATATTGTGTGTCATCCAAAGATCAGTGAAACATGCAAAAAGGTGACAGCAATGTTCTAGTGATAGGAGGAATTGTGTAGTAAAATTCTATTTATTTTTCAATAAGCAATAATTTATTGCCAAGATTAAACAATGGGCAGAATATAAATTTTTTTTACCTACCAGGACAATTCTCATAACCATTCAAACACAGTATACTGTTATTTAATGTGGTAGTATTTTAGATAGAAGCTCATCAGATTTCTCATATTATCAATCTTTAAGTGCAAATCAGCTGGTCTTTCCAGCCTTTGAGAAAATACAGTTATAGCTCTAAAGCTAAAACAGCTGGAGAAAACTCTCCATCTAAAACACCTTTCCCTATGACACAGGCCTGGCAAGTTTCATTGTGTTATTTTCAGAGTCCAGGTGTCACCTCCTGAAAGCTGGTATGGACTAGAAATCTATCTGCCCCACCCACAGAAATTTCCTAATTTTCTACTTAAAATCTCCATTTACAATATTGCAGAAATGTTCAGAAAATACAATAACTGAAATAAGAAAACCTCATTTCATAAGGCAAACAACACTTCAGGCAAATCTAAGTGCTGAGAACCTACCCAATTATAAGTGCATAATTTTACGTTCTGGGAGGAAAGCATTTTAGTGATCAAAACAAAATGGTAGAGGTTGCAGATGACCACCACTAATCAATGGGGAAAACACTAAGGAACTAACGAGCACCAAAAATTCCTTAGAATTACTTGAATAATGGTGCCAGGAGACACACTCTCCTTGTCAAGTCCTTGTATGGGATCATATGCCATATATGAGATCATGACAGGATGCAAGTGAATCAGCAAATGCTTCAGAAATACCCTGGACCAGAGCTGTGCTCCATGTGGGACTTGAGTTGCCCCAAGTCATCAGCAAAGCCTGTTAGGCTAAATTAAGTTACTGTGAGAAATATCAGGTATGCCCAGTGGCACATTCTAACGTAGCCCAGCAGCAGGTTCTAATTCCCCAATTTCTAAGAGAAATATCCTGTCCAACCTGAAAGTAGGAGCCACTATTATCCAACGTTTACTATGACTATACTGTAAAAACTATTCTCCTGCTCCTGCTACCAATTAGAAACTGAGGCCCTGGAGTTCTCTTATGTCAATTAATTAAAGCCGACAGCTGATTCTCAGCAATTTTTTGGCTGACTACATGGTATTTTTGGAGCCACTGGAGTTTGAGAATTTGAAAATTTTTATTTTAATGCTTAAATAAGAATCAACCTACTGAATGAAAAATCAGGGCTATAAAGAGAATATATTAAGCCTGTTCCTGGAGGGTATCTTTCACATTTTCTAAGTTAAAAGTATTTAAATTGCAATTTAAAGTCTGAATAGATTAACTTTAAATACTTAAAAATTTCTTAAGAAGCATTTATCTTTATGTATAAAATACACGTGACGATGTAGACAACATTTTGAGGATGGACCTGAGATCTGATGCAGTAGCATTTTGTATTATCTACTAAATATTACAAAATGAATACCTAAAGATTACATGTGATAAAGATGAACAACCAATGTGACTGTGTTGTACTTACTTGCCACGTCAATAGCATTCTTCAGCATTTGTAACCACACACCACTTGTACGCAGTACTTCCATTTTGAAAAGAGAGTTCTTAGATGATTGACAGATTATGAAAGCAAGTCCATAAAGTCTTTCATTTTATAATATATACTGACTTACCTTCCCTTTACTGCGGAATCGAGCACTTCTTTTTGCTGTAATAGCAACCTGTAACCTATTTTCCTTTTCGTAAAAGATTACATTTTAAATCAAAGCCTTCTATTACTTATCATAGTAGTCATTTAAACTATGAGGGAAACCAGTCATGTCTTGGCTTGATGCTAAACATGTCGACTTGAAGAGTGCCTCCAGTCTAAAACCAGGACATACTGCTATCTTTTATCTGTATCTATATTTTATTAACGTCTGGTGTCCTTCTAGCTTACATAATCTCCTGATATACTTACTATGTGAATAAAAACCCAAAATATTCTGTGATTTTTATAGTATCCAGTACAAAAGAACTTGGTCTGTAAGGTACAATCACAGTTCAAATATGGTCTAAATTAATATAATATTCCTATTATGCTTGGAATTTAATATTATATATTAAGTATATGATCTGATAAAAAAAGCATTCAGAAACTAATCATTAATAATCTTCATAGTTTAAATTTATGCATATAAGAAACTTGTTTGGATTTGTTGTATGCTACTGATATAAAAAAACCCAGATTGCCCTGGCACATATTCAAATACAAGCATGTATTTTCATCACTTAATATTAAAGATTATTTACATACTTCGTATATGACACCAATGTGGCTCTTCTTGCTACAACATTAAACAAACATCCAAGCAGTAAGTAAGTAAGAAGACATCACTAGGATGAGTAATTTCTAATGCAATTTTAGGTGCAATTACAGTCTGTGTACATGTGTACATACTTGACAGGATAACAGGCATTATGAGAATGTGAACTATAATTTAACAGTTTTTAGTGGAAAACGTCCTTTATTTAAGCTTGCTTTACAGTCAAGCTCTCTACTAGAAACTTAAACCTTAGTGAAGATAAGCTTCAGGGAAGCAGTGCAGTAATTAGCAAGTACAATAGCTAGTTCCACGGGGAATTCAGAAGTAAGCCTTCACGCTGGAATAAATAGTGGCGGTATGGAAATAAAAATGTTTTGTTATAACACTTGATGCTATTAAAATCAGTCTCTGCTGAACTGTCTCACATGGGAATGAAATTCTTTTGTGTAGTAACTGGAACAATTAAGTAATGTCTTATGTCAAAATAAAAGCTTCAAGTAATTTCTTAAATGAGATTTCTTTAAAAAAAACAGAATCTCACCAAGAAACACGCGCTGTTTCCCCAACAAGAAAGCTGTCACATTTTTGTCTCTCGCATTGTGGTGGGTTGACCCTGGCTGGATGCCAGGTGCACAACAAAGCTGTTCTATCACTTCCCTCCTCAGTTGGACAGGGGAGAGGAAATATAACAAAATGCTTGTGGGTCGAGATAAGGACAGAAAGAGCTCACTCACCAAATGATCACAGGCAAAATAGACTTAACTTGAGGAAATTAGTTTGATTTATTACCAATCAAATCAGAGCAGGATGATGAGAAATAAAACCAAATCTTAAAATCACTTTTTCTCCACTCCTCCCTTCCTCCTGGGCTTTAACTTTACTCCCAAATTTTTTACCTGCTCACCTCCACTGACACAGGAAGATTAGGGAATGGCAGTTGCAGTCAGCTCATCACGCCTTGCTTCTGCCTCTCCTTCCTCCTTAGGGGGAGGACTCCTCAACCTCTTCCTCTGCTGCAGCATAGGGTCCCTCCCACGGGAGACAGTCCTAAATGAGCTTCTCCAACCTGAGTCCATCCCCTGGGCTACAGTTCTTCAGAACTGCTCCAGTGTGGGTTCCATAGGATGCAATACTTTAGGAACAGACCACACCAGTGCAGTTTTGACACAGGATCACAAGTCCTGCCAGCAGATGTGCTCCAGCCTGGGCTCCTTTCTACACGGGTCCATAGAACGTGCTGTAGCATAGCCTTCCTGTGGGGTCACAGCCTTCTTAAGGGTATATTCATTTTCTTCAATGTGGGGTCCTCCATGGACTGCAGGTGGATATCTGCTCCACCATGGACCTCTATGAGCTGCAGGATCAAGCTGCCTCATCATGATCTTCACCACAGGCTGCAGGGAAGTCTCTGCTCTGACACCTAGAGCATCTCCTTTCCCTCCTTTACTGATCTTGGTATCTGAAGAATTGTTTCTATCACATAGTCTCACTCCTCTCTCTTGGACTGCAATTGCTGATGCACAGCAGCTTTTTCACCTTCCTATGTTATTTCAAAGGGGCTACCACCAGCTCTGGTGGGCTTGGGCTTGGTCAGCAGTAGGTCCATCTTGGAACTGGCTGGCATTAGCTCTTTCAGACATAGGAGAAGCTTCCAGCAGCTTCTCACAAAAGCCACCCATGTAGCTCCTCCTACTACCAAAACCTGGCCATGCAAACACAATACACGCACTGTGAATTAATCTTCTAAATAAATCGGACATTTGTAATATGTGGCAAAGAACTTGATGTAATTTCTCATTACAGTGGTCCTATTATACTGCAGAGGGCCTATGGACAGGCATAATAAAAATACGTAACTTTGTCAGGAAAGTCAGTATATTCTGGTCTGAATCATATGCACTCTTTGCTTAATGCATACAATTATCATACAAAAAAATTGTCAGGTTTCCTCACTTTGCTACAAATATAAGTTGGATCAACAGGATGAATTAGGTTTTACATAAGAAAAGAAATAAAAGGATTAGTCTTTAAATGCTGAAGAATCATTCTGCAGCCATTCAACAGCCATCAGCTTGCAACAATCTCAAAAAGTTGATTTGGCAATAAAAATGTGCTTTGCATATCCTAGAGGATACACAAGCAATTTCCTTCAATTAGCAAAGTTAAGTTGATAAACAGCAAGAGTTTGATATTTCTTTTCATACCAAATGGAAAGAATGGTAATTTGATTAGAGTTCTGCCATAGTACAACTTCATTTTATGACATAAATGTAATTTGAGCACATTCTTAAACATATTTAATGAGAATACTCATTAGATAGGATGTTACAAAATATTCTAGTTTTTAATCACTGTTAGGAGACTGCATTAACATCTCTACAAAAGCAGAACTCTGAAACTTTTTCTCAAGCTTCTATCATTTCATGACAACAGTATTAAACTAAGTTCTTTCAAGTGGAAATTAATATTTCAGCTCCTACTATAAGTTATATCACTCTCTAATATAGCCCCAATGTCTCTTGTGGCATACAGTAAAGTAAAAATCAAGCAACATACACATATTTTGTGTGCAGTAGTATGTGCGCAGGCCCATATGCACATACATGTTATTATGGATCAATGGAAACTATTCATTATTCCATCTTAATTCTGTGTAGGCATTTGTCAGCATTGCAAACAACTTCCAGGTTACCAGAAACAAAAGCAAGATTTGTGTCCGTTTCCCAGGAACCCAACTCAGAAAAGTCTTTACAGATCTGGGTTCAGAAGCACGAGCAAAATGACGTCGCTAGCACTGTACTCATATAAAGCATTGCCATTGAATAAAGAATTTATGACTATACATGGCTTATTGACTAGATCTATAGGCATAATTGATTTCCTCAAATACATAAAGTATTTAGAGAAAGAATGTAGCCTCTGCTCAATCAGAGACAATATGCTTCATCTAAACAACATTACTTAAAAAGCATAAACTAATTGGAGCTGAAAAGTGTTGCCCACAACTGTCAGCTAAGTTTTGTTCCAATTGAAACCAATATTTCAATTCAGAAGAATGTGTGGGCTCTGTCAGGAACAGACCCTCCTAGAGTGGGGGGGACTCCTGTGATGCCCTTCCCCGGCTCCACCCATGTTAGCACACTTAATGCAACGGTGTAAAATAAACATCATCAGGAGCTGCATGTGGTCTCAGTCATGGTTAATGCAGCGGGACTGAAATCTGTACTATGTGACAGGGTCTTCATTGTTACGCTTTTTAGGGTAGGGAATACATCCATGAACATGAAATTTTCGTACTAAGAGAGGTGAACAGGATGGGGAGACAGGATGCCTGGGTGTTCTGATGATGTTGTTACCTTGCATGTTGTGAAAAAGCAGTGGTTTTCTAGGCAAAGCCTGTGAGAAGACATACGACCCACCATTTCTTAGACTCCCTCTGCCATGGTGATGTCCTTACAATGTCATGGCAAATTGGCTTTTTTTTTCACAAGACACAGGTGTAGAATAATTTAGTAAAGCAAAACAAGTCAGCTTGTATAATTATCTGTCGTATGAATAGCTCTGCTGCTGGCCATACTAGCATAGGCTAACTCCAATGAGATTTTGGTGGCTTTGTTCCTTTCTTTTTTATCACAGCACCTTTCTTGACATCAGCATGTCTGTTGCACTTCACTCATAGATCTTTTTTCCCCCAAATTCACTGCTTCCATTACCTTTGCCCACATAACTTACCTTGCTTTGGCAGAAAGGAAAGAATATACAGCCTCCTCCTCATGAGGTAATCAATAGTGCTTCAAAGATAAGCCAGCTAGCAAAGGCTTGTAAATAAGTGTCACTTCTGTCTTCAACAGCCCTCCAAATGTGACGTTTGCAATGCTTTTAGTCTCCATTGACCTGACCCAAGAGAAGGATGTCAAGACACCTCTGCTGAGCTGGAGTTCCTGAGGTCACTTCACTGGAGAATCATTACCTTAATCCACACTGCTTTTCTTTCATAAACGCTAAACCCTTAGGCTTTATTAAGATGTTATATACATCAAGGATGAACTCCTCAACAAAAGATCATCAAAAGATGAATACGTCTTTGTTTAAAAGGAGACCATGCAGGAGGTGCCCTAAAGCAATAACACTGTAGGTTATACTTTGGGTTGACTATATTTCTAATAGAATGTTTGGTTAACATAGATGTAATGAAATGTCGACCAGGAACTTGAACAGAAACACAGAACAATGACAGCTACTAAACCAGCTCTGCAAGCAGCAGTTTCTACAGGGCATATGCACAGCATTTCTGTCAGCAGGGTGAGACAGACAGATCCTTACAGAGCAAAAGCTTATATCTGTCCTTTTGAAGAAAGAATAGACAAGGGAAATGCTACAGTCAATGCTACCAAATAGATTAAAACTGACTTAAAACATTATTTTCTGCCGGTAACTCTTTTATTTTTCTTGATATTTATCAGATGTTTCACCTATGGTGAGACATATAATAAAGAGATGTGAAAACATTTATACTGATGGAATAAAACTACAAAATAAGAATACAAGAAAAATAATCCTTTATCAGTGTTCTCTTGTAAATTGTTCATAAACTCAAAAACATTAATCCCTTCGAAGGTACATCTAGGAGATTGTCACTATTTTTTTAGAAATATCATATAAGTATCACCTTGCAAGTTTAAGCTTGTGTGGTTTGTGATAAAGTCCAGAGGTCCAAAGATACAGAACTGGTGGTCAGTAGAGCAGAACTCGTGCACAAAGGAACAGGGAAAGGTTCCTGAAGCTCCTTGTCACAGCCAGAGCTTAGTGACATTTAATTGTGTCAGCCTGAGCTCCACAAGCATCACCTAAATCTGGATACGTATGAGTTGCTGAAAATTTAAAGACAGGAAAAAAAGAAAACAATTTTAAAACACTTCCAACCAATACCTCTGTTCTATTTCCATTATCACAGAATTCTGAAGGGATAAACAATAAATCAATATGCCCAAATTGCTGACGCACTCTGAAAGGGAGCACTAAAATCTGCTAATCATTTTTAGAGGCTGAACAGTGGCACTGAGTCTTATTTTAGAAGGCAGTGTCAGTCTGAGCCCCAGGAGCTCATGTGGACCCCCAGAGCCACGAGCAGTGCCTGGATTCTGCTTAAAGATGGGAAATTGGGTGCAGCGTGAAGCTCAGGGTCATGCGCTGGAAAGTGACGTGTACCTCACATTCCCAGAGGGAAAACAGACACGTTCTGAGTTTACAAGCAAAGTGTTTTATTACCCTTTCTGTTTACACATACAAGCTGCTAAGTATATAAACATGAACTAACTATCACAGAATCATAGAATTCAGGTGGGAAGGCAGCCCAGGAGATCTCAGTTGAGTCTACTGCTCTAAGAAGGGCCAGCCTGAGACCAGACCAAGGGCTTTATTTTCTAGGGATGGACTACATGACCTATATATCTCTATAACTAAAAGAGATATAATACAGATTTTTATACGTGTATATACATATTATACTGAATTTAATTGATATCTAGAGCTAGAAAAACAGCTCATATTAAAAATGTTTGTAAGTTGGGTAACATGGTATATATTTTACTGGACAAGGCTGTGATCTAAAATGAGAATTCATTGTAAAAGAGGCAAATAAAGGTCACATTTGTTTCCTCCTGCCACAGATAAAACAATCCTCTTAAAAACAACTGAAGTACAATTGATAAGTGAAATATAATTCACAAATGTCATATTAGTTTGACCTCTGATGACATTATGCTTCTGATAAGAAAATAACTTTACTGAAAAATCAAGATCTTTGAAACGCAATGGTGCAAGCTCAAAGGCGTTGATACCAAACCCCCTCCTTAATTGCTGCATTTCTCTAACTCTTCCCTGCTAGCTTGGGCCAACACGACAAATTGACTGTACTATTTTTAGAGGTCATGATTATGAGGTGCAGCGATATTTCTACTGGTGTGCTTGAATACTTGGTCTTTCTGGTTTGTTCTTGTGAGGTTTCAAAAAATAACGAAGCTGCACTAGTGTTAGAGATCCATACTTCTCTCACTGCACATACTCTATGAATGGTATGTACTTTAATATTTGGAAATCACCATTCTTCTGTCCACTGAACTGAATGTCTAGACTGTAGCAGATATACAGAACTACATGTAGGTACGACATATTAAGAGTGTATCTGGTTTTTTTATCAATACTACAGGCAAAGCCTTGATTTAGGCCAACCATTATTCTTCTATTTTTACATCTGTAGTAGAAACAGAAGCCTTGCTTTTCTAAATTAACTATAAAGGTTGGAAAATTGGTGCATTTTCCTACTTCTAAAACATTATGTCTGAGATATACATTCATTTGTTTTCCTTCATAGTCCCTGATGGCTCCAAAGGTAAACGATTTACATTCTACAGAGCTTTTCAACACAAAAATAAATGACGGAAAGGCAGCAGTAGTATTATTTTCCTTCCACATTTTAGCTATGTTTTGAGATTCTTAGACACCAAAATTTTAAATAATGTGTCAAACATTGACATGATTAATGATGAGCCTTGGTATCTGAATTAGTGGCATTTGGTCTTGTGCTAACAGCTAAAATACTAAAAAAAAATTAAAATCCAAAATTATGTGTCTTAGCTTGATAATTTCTCTAAGGTCACGGTTGTCACTGTTTTATTAAAATCCTGTAAGGTTTGTCGTTTTAGAGCTAATTAGGAACACTTTGTAAGGTATTTGCATCAAACAAAGAAATCTGAACATAGAAAACATCCTATAGGCTAGAGCTAAATCCTTGCTATGTGCATTAAAGCTTTAGCTCAAAATAAAATGGAGACTGATTTATTCCCACTCATTTTTATTGTTCCTAAAACTTTGGGTTTCAGATTCATGAAGAGGTATTAGTATAATTAATAAAACCCCCTCACAATAATGGCAAGTTGTTATAAGAAAAAGGTCTCACTCGTGCATGAGGCAGTAAAGGGAACAGGCCATGAATTTGCACAGAAGTCAGCAACTAGGCACTTTATTCCTGTGCAAAAGTATTTAATTATAAAATAATCTAAAAACCCATGACTAACTCTGCAAACAAGAGTACAAGGTGATTGCTTACCCTGGAAAAAATACTTAGTAATTAATCATTCCCACAAAACAGTTATTTTCGTTGTTAGGTTTATACCTTCAGCCTTGTCTCAAGCCGTGACAAAGATGGGATTTGCCCTGTTGCAAAACTCTGCTGCTTTCAGAAGGTTAACAGCATTGGACAGTTAGAAGGTGAGGAATTAAATCAGCCCTGGTGTCCTCTAAGAAAACACTTGGAGTTGCTGTCTTTTGTGGTAAGGGAACCTAAATCAAGTGGGTCTACATGACTTCAGCGGTGGCAGCATGCCAAAGCAAAAGGAAGTCTTTGAAAAAAGACTCAGGCTACAGGGCAGAATCAGGCTGGCTGATCATAAATTTGTATTTAAATGCATTCCAGAAACAAACAAATAGGCTAAGAATGAGATCTTTGTGTATTTTCACTGCTTTGTTTGAGACTCCAACCAGTTTTGGGGGCTAACATTATGCAGAATTTCAGCCTTGAGGAAAAGTGGAAAGGTAATAGCCTTGACACCTACATCAAACAATCCGCAACTTTCTAATCAAGTGTGGATTGCAAAATCTGACCAGACAGAGAATGCAGTGATGACCAGAAAATGTGGGCCTAAAAACCTAGTTGTCAGTTATTAATGGCAAAACTTACTTGTTCAGTGTAAAGGATTACTGATACTCCTGCCAGCTTCTCCGCTAATGACCCCAGACTTCTACCATCATCTCAGTCTTGTCTTGGTATAGCCAATTCACTCTCGTTCATGCTCCAAGTCTTGGTCAAAGTCTGGCTGAAGGATCTCAGCCCACAGATCAGTGGGCTACATTACAGATGCCCCATGTCAACCACTCTGGCCTCCATGTACTCACTGTTTTGGGAGAACAAGGTTGCAGACTCAACAGTCACACTGTGGCATACTGCTCTCAGCAGGTGCTCGGGAAGGGGAGTTACTGCCCACAGCCATCCAGTGAGATGTTCCTGGCACTGGGAGCAGCAAAGTGACTGAAGAGCAGCACCATCCACTCCTCAGAAACCATTCGCAAGACAACAATGCCTATATACAAGCGGTGCAGAAGTTACTTAATAGGTGTGACTCTCAAAAGTCTCTCATTATTGATTAACTGGGTGGGGACAACCTGTGGAAAAAATATAAGATTCTTCTAACATCCTTTCTTCACATCCGAATGGCTTTTAGAAAGGCAATGAAACTGTGCATCAATTCCTGTGCGTAGTGACAAGCAGAGCAAGGTCTGCAAGCTTTCTCCTGCAAGGATGATATTCACTGAGTCTTGGTCTGCTGATTTTGCTCCAGTGTCTTAAGCGTCCAGCAATGCAGTTTTCTACTCCTTTCTCTCTTAACAAAGGCCCCAATAAGCATTAAAATAAACACTAAGTAATTGTATTTCAACAATTAAAACAAAACCATCCCAAAGTCTTTCCTGTGGGTAACATTAGTGCTGTGTTCTAGCTTTATAAATCCCACCTTCTCAGCTTCTAATTAGGGTTTCTTATTCCCCCAGGGTTATAAGGACTTGCTGAATATTGTCTCACATAGCCTTTAAAACCTTCACAACTTACCCATGATTAAAGAGTGAAGTTGCCCCTGTATTTTTTCTTGCCAGGTCAATGGAATTGGCTGGGTTTGACTGAACCCAGCAGCCCCAGCTTGCAGGCTGTCTCTAGCCAGAACTCCTAAAGGAATCATGTCTTATTTATAGAAATGAAAGCTTTAACACTGATCTGGGAAAAACTTTTCAGATCACAGTAATAAGTAATGTGCCTGTAAGCTACAAGTTACTAGACTTGCTATACCAGTGTTTCTCCTAACTTTTGCTCTCCATTACGAGAAGGAGGATATTTCTCCAAAACTCTATCCACCTGTTCAGTCTCAGAGCAGAATAAAACCTGCTTTGTCTCAGTAGTTCCCTCTGCAAATTTTATTTAGTACAAATGGAAAGATATTCACTGTAAAACCTGGTGAATAGCTTTATGCTGTAAAGTGATGCACTTCATTTTTCCAATAGAAACTAGCAGTAGCATGTAGCAGAACGGTGACATTAATTGCTTTCAGCTGTAATTCCTTCTTTGTGTGACTTGTAATTACTGCTGCCTTGCTAGAACACTACAGCTTGCCCTGCTTTCCTTGAAAGAATATAGGCAATGAGGTGCTATTGGCTTGTTCTGATATGCTTCTTTTCTACCATAAGATGGCAGACATAGTACATAAGCTTTCAATAACATGCTAAAACTCACAATTATTATATCAGTATGTATATGATGTTCACTACTTTCCTTACTGCATGAACCATAAAAAAATGGACTCACTGTACCATTATTTGCTACTGGTGTGCTGTTAGTTCATCATTACAGCTTTTCAAAACAACATGACTCGGCAAGAAAAAAAATTAATAAAAATTTGATCAGGCATAAAATTACTATATTTTTTTGTTTAAAGTACAGAACAGTAGCACAATATAGGTATGGTATAGCTTTTGGTTTTAGTCAGCTGTTTAGTATGTTGTAGGTATAAATGAGAGACTTAAACCAAGCAACAAAACTGAACCTTTCAGACATTAATGTGATGATAGTTGTGTTATTATGAGCCTAATGATATCTAGTGCACACAAGAATACATAGGTGTCGTGCTGGGAAACCAATGATCTGGCTCTCATTCTGACTGCAGGCAAAGAATATCTCATCAAAGCTATAAATTTCATGAGTCTGTTCCCAAATTTAAAACCCTTAAGGAAATGGCTTTAATGGTTCAACAGTTTTAAAGGGTTGCTCTTACTTGGCTTTGTAACAAGGAAATTAATAGTTCTTCCAAAACAAATCAGAATTATGCCATAGCTGCACGCATTTTCATGCTGTTGCCTTCAGCATTTTACTTCTTTCTTCAGATAACATCGCTGCAGAATCCACATTGAATTCACCACGGGGAAACACTTATTACCTGCTATGATTTCGCACTATCGCCTTAGATAGGTGATAGAAGTCGTTTACTCATTGCTATGTAAAAATTGTTTTCTTTAGGTCATGTGAAATAGAGTCAGTTTCTAATCAACCTTCACTTTTCACAGAGTAAAACCCATCCAGCCTAATGTCAGGGAGAGTTAGTTTCTGTAGCGTGATGCAAAGCAACCATCCAGGAGGTAGATGGCTTATGGGACTGCAATAACAAAGAAGCACTGAAGTAATATATTTCTCTGTCAGTATGGGGGTTTTTTTCCCCCTTTAAAAATTCTGACTGTGCAAATATTGAAGCTCCTGAAAAGAAATAATCATGTTTAAATTATTTTCTTAATTTAAAGGTATACAAATACTTTCTAACAAGCAGAAAGTGAATATTGTGTTCGGATTAGCTGTTGTATTTGACATTTCATGCATATAATGAATTACGACTGTTGTTCAGGAGAAAGAAACATAAATGAGCACCAAATGTCCAGTGTAGCAATACATTTTGATGTATCACTAACAAAATAACAAGATACTGAGGACTCTTATTTCACCAGTAAGAAGTTACACATATGCTGGGATTAAAATACCGAGATATACTTGGTTTTGTGTAGAAGCCTTATGATTGCACAACATTTTATCTTGAACTATTTCAGTGCCTTCGGAGCTACAAACAGGTGATTAACAGAAATCTATGTCAAAAGTAGCTTTTTATTTTTAGCTCATGCCAATCATTTAGAGTCCTATCTTTAACATGAGAAGGTAGTATTCAGAATAAGAATCCTTGTGTGATAACGATGATTAGGTAATATTCATCTAACAGCAAACTATCACACATATATCTATGACAGAACATAAACCATACTCTCATAAACCAGCAGTGTTACCCTGTGGGTGATTGACAAGAAATTTCCACACCGCAAACTGCTGACCCCCATAAGAGGGAGTAGAAAGGTCAGACATTTTCTAAGAACAACAATTGTAGTAATAGACAAATTTGCTTTTCTCTGAGGGTGAAGTGATTGTCTATAATGGAAAACACAGTACTGGAATTCACAAAATTCTTGATAGCCCACTGTTCGACAGAGGGGAAAAAGCAAACATGGAGGACTGAACAAAAATCAACAGTAATCCATCATAAATTGCACAAAAAGCAGTAAATTTGCTTTCATATGAGGAAAATGACAGTTTCTTCTCAAGCACAGAAAACATAATTATCCCCTAAGCCACCTTAAAATAGTTATCGCTGGTGCAAACAACTGCAATTCCCAGCTGGGGAGTACCACCACTGTCATGCATGAGAGGGGTGCAGTGGGAAACAAATAGTTCTCCATCTAGGCTTTCAGAGCAGCACGTGACTCTTACCATGAAATAACTACAAAGAGGGAGAGAGAACAAAATAAAAAGAATGCTCCAACTGGCTGCTCAGGCACATCTACATAAGGAGTGTCTGTGTGTATTTACATACAAAGAATATACTGCTCCATAAAAACGCCTGTAATCAGCTGAATTACAGCTGTCTAAACTTTTGCTCTTTCCATCTCTAAATTAGGCTTTGAGCATATTCATATAAGCTTTGAGCTTCACCCTACAGGAAGTAGGCTGTTTTCAGTATCCAAGCTGGCCTTTATTTAATAGACTGCAGTGTGGACATACCTTCTATAAAAACCACAGTAGGCTGCATCAGGTTTTTGACTTGGTTCTGAAGAAGAGTAGCACTCAGAAGCATCACCTCATAGTTATGTACAACTGTTGCAGACACCTGCTTTACCAAGTGTGTTGTATCCAAGAAGCTCTGGATATTGAGAAAAAAAAATACATGAGGAAAATTAAATTCATACCAATAGCCTGAAAATTCACAACAAAAAAAGTCAATTCGGCCGCAAATTTTACTTAGATCAGAATCAAGATAAAGGAAATAAAGTCACTTATTTTGTATAGTGTTTGTTTGATCTTCATCAGTTAAAATGCCCTCAGTTTAATAAAAATGTCTACAAACAAGTCATTAAATAGGTGTGACTGATGCATTTCACGCACACCCTACACACACATCTTTAACTAAACCAGCAGCAGTTTGGTTGAAGCTCCAGAGGTGGCAAAGGCCTACCCACAGCCAGACCAAGAACTCCTGTAAGAAGCCCACAAGGAGCAGAGCAACACAGTGAACACCAATAAGGACCTTCGTTCACAGCTCTATTATAAGCAATTTGACTACGAGCCAACCACTTTTATCCCATAAACATGGTAACCTAAGTGAGCCTTCTTTGAGCTTGCCCCGCTGGGAAACTTGGTTGCATGGCGATTACCTCTCTTTGCGCTGGGGCATGCGTCAAGGGTGCCCTTCAAAGAAATGAGAACTTTACCAGTGACAAATCTCTGGTGAGCCCAATTTGAATTTTCCCTGGACAGCAGCTGGACTGCAAGCCACCTAATTCTTCTCTTTAACAATTTAGCTTCAATAAGTAACATTTCAAGTAGAAGAAATCATTTAGAGATATATATTGTGTGACGCAGTATGCCATTAGCTTCAATAAGATTCTAGTATGCTATTTAGTTATTTAGTATGTTTTTTAGTATGTTGTTTGCTTAGCTTTCTTAGCAGGAGTAGTGAGACTTGCTGAAGCACTAGGCCACAAGCTGGGAATTTCCAGTTAAAAAATTTCCTAGTGTGTACAACCTGTACAGTCAAAACACAGCCTCCAGAGTAAATAAAAAATAAAAAATACAGGGGTTTCAAGGATACACATTATCAACTCCAGCTGCACCAGGACAAGATAACCACCTGTCTGAAAGACTGGTAAGGAATCAATGAGGAACAGGAAGATCCCAGACCCAAATATTTCTAGCAGACTCAGACATTGCCTGAGTGATAGGTAAATTGTGTGTTAGGTTATAATTGCTCAGATTTCTTGGTTCATCTCAGCCTTTCTTCAGAGTCAACCATGTTACCGTATCCCTCTATTAAATGACTTCTTTTATAAAATCCAAAGCCTGAGTGAGAGTCTGCTTTGCAAACCCTCAGATTCAATTTGGGCATGAACTAACACCAGACATCCAGACAGAAGGATCTGATGCCTGAGAGTCTGCTTACCGAAACCTTGGATTTGAACTCCAGAGCAAAATCAAGTAGATGCCACATGGGAATGTAAATGAATTGGGGATAAACGTTAGGAAACTTTGAAAACTTAGCTAAGTGACACAGGAAATCAGAAGCGCAAATATAACCCTTTGGATATAAACACTTAAAATTCTTTAGCTAGAAACATGTATAAGCTGATTTTCCCTGACATATTTCCTTCATGCCCTAATAGTGTGCCTTACTGAACTCTATGAAGTTGCACTTTTACATAAATACAAGTTTTATCTAAAAAACTCACCTTTGACAACAGGTCTCTACCATTTTTCTGGAGGGGATGAAGTTATGAGTACATTTTGATTCAGTCATATTTATCTCATTTCATCTGAAACCCAGCCTATTATGATAACAGTGCTGGTTATTATTTTGCAGGAAAAAATCTCTTAATTCTGGAGTTTGAATTTTGAATTAAATAACTTACCCAAGGGACAGGTTTCTATTTATCAATTCTGACTGTAGACTTCTGATGACATATGTTAGATTTCTGAAAAAGGAGTTACTTAAAAGTATGATTTATGTACTTTTACTTCCACATTAAATTTTTTTAAAATTTCAGAAAGATACAGAAATACTCCTTTTAAGCTCACCAGCATCACACATCAAATGGAAGCTTCTGTATCTTTCAACGTCTGAATGATTTTTCTCACTCAGATGTTTGAGAGCCAAGTAATCTATTTTCATACTAAACCTGAACACCGAATAACCACCTTTCTCATCTTATGCATCCGTACGTACAGCCCCAGACTGTCACGGAGTCCAGATTCACAGCAAAAGGACAAACCAGCTGCCATGGACTGAATGGAAATAGATTCTTTTGCACAAATGATAATTTGGGTGGATAAACTCAAACATCAAGTGCACTGGGGATGAGGGCAGGCAGAGAGGCCAAGACATGGCCATAATCCATGCCAGCCAGTAACTCCCATGCGATTACCCTACCCGTGCATAAGCCCTGTGTGGAACCTTATTCTCTCATCTTTTCTTATAAGTTACTTGTTATGTCCTTCAAAATTTAAAGGCCTTTCAGCCCTTCCCAATGGCAACCCTGCCCGTTCTTCAGATCCTGATGAGTACTACTGACTATGGCTTTCTGAATTAGCCTGAAAAAACCCACAGCCATTCGCTTCTTTCTCATTTACCCTGTGATCCTACAAACCACTGTGCAGAGAATGGTCCATAAGGCCCTATGTGGGTAATCTGTGATTCTGTCTTTCCTAAATCTGTCTCTTCCACTGCACTGAAGTCAAAATCATATTCTCCCTCCTTTCTGAGATGGCTACAGTGGTTGATCTGCACCAAATGGACAAATGCTGAGTTTATTGTGTACGCTAATTTACACGACAGCTGCATTTGTTAAAATGAGATCCAGTGTTATTTAACTCCTGTAGAGTAATTGTGATTGCAATTTGTCCATGAGCTAGACATGTTTGAATCTCATGAACCCAAAAAGAATTGATAAAAGATACTGCATAGCACAAGCATGTTGTTTATAAAATATCTGAAACTATAATTTATATAGAAAGGATAAAATTGAGGATGAATACTATTTACAATCTGATTTAACACTCAATATACAGAATAACAGGGAAAATACAGAAAAGTGGGTAAGGAGGTGAACTTTTTCAATTGAAGATGATTCATTTCTCCTACAGCAAGATAAAGTTCACTCAAGGGACTTCAGTGAGTGTTGCTCCAATCCTAAACCAGACTTTTGTTTTCTTCATTGCAACCTGTGAAAATATCAGGTTATAAATCTACATCTCAGTTTCTTGTACTAACCTTCCAATTTACTGACCTGAACAGGCTAAAAAGCAGAAGTAAACTGGAAATCAAAGTGATGAGTGTAAGAAGAATAGGTTTTTATTTTAGGTATTCAGTACTCACTTAAAGGTCTAACGACACAGCAAAAAGTTACTTTATTCTATTAGAATGGAAAGATCGGTATGAAGGAACTGGACCTAGGTAGGATGGCCTAATCAAGACAAAATCTTGACATCCATTAAAAGACAACGATCATGTGACGATAGAAAAGGTTTACACGGAAGAAAAAGATAATGCAACATAAAACCAATTAAAAATCACGAGATACAGTTATGTAAAACTAATTACTTATGAAAACATTACTGTACATTCAAAAATATCCTTGCCTCCACCCAGTCCTCAGCAACATTTATTTTAATGACTGATCAGAAGAAATTTAAAAAATCATTTAGTAGAACACGTTTATCTAACTTTTAAGAATCAAAGCTCTTGCTCAGAAATATCAAAATAAGTCTGAGTTATAACTATCCTTTAAGGATAACATTGCTTTGTAGAGTAAAAAAAAATTGACCTGTTTGCTTAGTAAATGCTATTAGCGATGAATAACCCATCAGCTTTCTACACTGTGTTCAAAAGCTTTTAGAATTTTATTGGTATGGTGCTCAGGTCTGATAATTCAGCTTTTAATGCAATCAGGATATCACCAGGAGCTACTTAATTAATTCCCCAGTGTAGCATGAATTTAATTTTCAATGACTTTATTGAGAACTTTTTTTGTTAATTTTACAATGAGAAACTATAATCACTGTTACACAACTTGCAAATATTTCAAACAAGACAGCAATCTCCTATTTTTTTGATTTCTTCTGTTCCAAATTCAGCTCCTGAGATGGATTTTCTGCTTCAGCTTCATTTTCATCTTCCTGTAAAAGAAAATGAAAACCTGAACATTAATCAACTTACTGAAGAAGTACACTTTTTGTACTTATGCATATGTATAGAATCCTGTACAGACTTTTGTCAGATTTTGTCTGACCAATAAACATAAAAGTAAGCAAAAAGTCATTTATTCAAGCATTAGATTTTGCTCAAGAGTTGAAATAAAAATGATAAGAAGTTTAAACAAGTGTAATCACCTACTTTTATAGCAGAAGAATGATTTAATGAGTAAATATTTCACTGACCAATTTACTGGATGGTTACATAAAGAAATTACTAAACCATACATGGATGACAAGATATTTAAATGTCTACAGCAGACAGTATTGCACACCTTTCCTTTGTTCTTGACCAGAGGTTTCCACTAAATTACTTTCGAATGCAAGAACTTTCATCATTGTTCTAAAAATTACTTTTGAAAAGCATCCGCCATTGAAAAATGTTTCATTTTTTTGAGACCAGATACGTTTACTTCACCATTTGATAAAAGACAATAAATTTAACTTCAGAGACACTTTATGTGCTGCAGCATCGTATTTTTGTCCCATCTAGCATATTTTCTTGACAGGTCTGCCAATTTTCCAATTACTTGTACCACCATATGTTATCTGAAGATCAGTCAGGTCTAAAATAGGAAACATGAGCATGTCAGACAGCAGCATGCTTACAATATTCTACAGCTTCAGATCCAAGAGTAGGGCTCATAATTCACTACGGGTTCCTCTGGATCTCACTGAAAAAATGAAGTGACATCATAATGCCCGTTTCCACAGGAAACTGAATGGATACTATTTTGTGTCCAGTACAAAATTGTGACCTCCAAAGTATAAATTATGGAAGACCGAGAAAACTGTTTCATAAGACAGCTTGCAACCCATCTCATCATGAGCAGTCCTTATCACACATGCATGCATAGCCAGTTTTCCTGCCTGCATTTTAATTCAATATACAGAAAATCTTCCTCGTTCCAAAAACAGAAAGGAGAAGAAATGAATAGACAGGTGGGAGTGAAGAATTATGTTACACAACGCTATAATAAAATAGTTGTTCTAAGAAAGGAACCTACACTCTGAACCATTCTGCCTGAAAATCCCCCCCCTCTTCTGGGGATAGGCTAGGCTCTGAGAAATATTCACGTCTGACCACTAAAGTCTAAATGCTTTTTTTTCTTATCTTTCTAGACTGTCATCTCTTCAATTAACTTTGAAATATGTAGCAAGCCATGTGGCTCTTTAAGCTCAGGTGAAGAAACATGTCTATGCATGTATGTGCAACCACAGATTGTTGATTCATTGAAATTACAAGTGTAATATATATTCAAGACAGTGTAATGGATAGTACACACACAGAGGTCAAACTTCTAAAGAAAATATAGGCACAGCAGAACAAGAAACAGCAAAGGAACAGTGTGTATACTAAGCTCAGATGTACTGCTTACAGGTGACAGAGTATTCTTGAATAAAAAAACGCAATCGACAAAAACTTTTGGCTGCTATAGAAAAAGAGACAGGTTCCTTCATGAAGCATTTGCTAAAGAACAGCAAATCTGCATGTTTTTGAAGGCCTTACCTACAGAAGCTGCATCCCTACTGACCTCAATACCAACCAATTCACCTCTTTAACAAGCAAGCTGCCATTACTCCATCATCCTGATTTGTACTCCCTCACAGAAGGAATATAAACCCTACACAATCATTCTTTTCCCAGCACACTTGACATATTGCTCAGTGCTTCCTCTCCTAATAGAGGGAGCATGCAGAAATTTCAGAGACTACAGAGCCACACCTTCACTGAGGTCTACAACAGAGCGAAGGAATACAAGGCTCAATACTGCACATCAGCTTCCTGAATCTATTTTTTGTGGACAAAAAGATTTTATCCAGTGAAAAATGTTTTGTAACAGAATCTTCTGACTTTGTGTAGACTTGAAATGTTTTAATTCTGTGCTCAAAAGGTCATGCTTTCTCTCTGGCAGATTTCCTAGGTTACAGCTGCAGTGATCAATGTTTCCTGAGATGCAGAAATGATGGTATAGTGGCTATAACAAGTCCAGAATTCACTCTGCGTGAATACTCAAGATGGTAGCATCCACTTTGGTCTATTCTGCAATACCAATATTCTTTCCTTTGTTCATACTCTGTTGCTTCAACCAGGTAGAATGTATTCAAACAGGTAAAATCTAGCAGCAGAGTACAAACAGGGCTTATGTGTGCAGATTCTCACACACAAGTCATGCAGGCCCCTGACTGACAGTTTGCTATTTTGATATTTTTATGCACAAAACCTTTCTGAACAGTATTACGTTAAACCATGCTCCACATAGCACAGCTTAATTTTGTAGGGTTATTTTTACTCCATCCCTGTTTTCCAAGAACAGAAACTCACATTATTTTTGAAAAAGAAATCTACATTTAGTATCTCTGAGCACAGGTGACAAAACAGAGTAATGATGGTTAATCTTTCTCATAGTATGAACTATCAAACTTTCTCTTTGTCAGATCTGTCTTCAGCCAGATCAGTTCCCAGACCTGCGTGCTACCACATCAACAACAGTGCCAGCACAAAAGAGATGGCAGAAATGATTGGCGGGAGACACTGGAAAGCATGAACCACCAGTTCTGACATCCATGCAGCTTTCTGCCAGAAAAAAAGTGACAGCAGTGGCCTCGGGATGGCAAACTTACTATTGACTGAAAATTATCAGAAAATTTTGAGACATCAACTCCTATAAATTATAAGAAGCACAATATCACTGCCAGTATATTTTGGAAAGATTTGAACTGGCAATTAGAGAATATATATTAACCGCACTCCAAGATGTGAAGTTACTCATATTCTTTCAGTTTGCTGACAATGGAAAATTTTTATGAAATGTTTTATCTTTTTTTTTTTAATAGCCCAAGAGGCATCCTAATCACTGCACAAAGAATACTGAATTGGTTAGAATTTCTAACATCATTAATAATGTTTGAATTTTCAGCTAAATAGTCTATATAGTCTAATTATCAATAAATTATGCCAGATTGCAGATTAAACATATTAAATATATTTGTTTTACTAATTGCCACCTATCATCATTATTATAATGCTTTTAATTCCAACAGATAGCAAAGGGAAACCTTTTATTTTCATCTTATCTGTTAAAAAAGAGTCCATAATGGCAGTGTGTAAAGTTGCTATTACCAGTGGCTACACAACAGATGGAATACTGAATTCTAGTTTCTGTTTCACAGAAATCCAATTCACATTAATTCTAATAATACCTCACATTTCTATTTTATGTTATTGTTTATTTTGCTTTCAGCTATCTATGACTCTACCGCCTAAGTGCTTTCTGTCCTAAAAATCCTGAAACAGAAAGCAGTCATTTTAGGTGTTAAAATGTTCATCGATAAAAGTAGTTTTCGTTAGCAGATGTCACAAATCAAACTTCTCAGTATCTTTCCTAACTCCAGCTAATGACAGACTCAAATATCACACAGTGAATTTTGAACACACCTAAAACATGCCTCAGCACAGATCTAGTGACTTGTAAGATAGCAAAGGGAGAATCCCTTAAGACTGTACTACTGCTCTTACTGAAAAAGCGCATTTAACAGCACAAAGATTATTTTCACTTTGAAATGAATGGAATTGACTAGTCTGGAATTGTCATTCTTTCAGATTTACAAAACCAACAGTGAAAAGAAAAAATACAGAAGGCTTAATAAAGTGCTGTTAAACCCAATATTCTGAATTTAAATATCAGCTCAGGAACTCCTTAAACCACCAATGACTGGATACCTCATCTATGTCCTGATGATGTCAATGGGCTGATGAACACATTATCTTTTTTCCTTCATCCTCTCCCCTGGCATCCCTCTTTTTCCCTGATGGAAACAAGATGTTGGATTAAAGCATCCTTTGGATGCTCTACAGATGTCTTGGGATGTCCTATGGACATCTCTTCCTTCAAACTACCTTGTCTACACTTAGTAGCTGAGCATTTATGGATCCCAGTAGACAGAACAGGGCCAAGAATTTAAAATTGAGACCCTAAAATTTGCTATCTAAATAAGGATTGTCAATTATTATTAACGTATTGAGCATTCAATAGCTTTGCTGAAGCTAATGGGAATACTTCAATATTTATATGTCTTTAGGTGCCAAAACTGAAGGTAAGAAGCTGACTTTTTAGATCCTGTTTCTGAAAATTTTGATCTGACAGTTGAGAGAGACTGTCGTATAACTCATCCCCTTTGAAAGCATGTTTAAGGTCAACCACAAATAGTGCTCAGAACACAGAATAATGCATCCCACATGGAAAGTTAATTTTGTAGTAATTATTCCAGAATATTCCCCTGTAGACAAATTCTGGCATGCCAAAAAAAAGGCAAGCCAAAAAATGGGGTTTGGGTGTCCTTGTCCTTTTCTCCCTCCCAACCAATTTAATTCAAAATGTCTGAGAATTTCTTTTTATTCCATTAGTTAATCATATGAAATCTGGAAGAAGACAGCAAATTAGACAATTCTTAACTCTGCAGGGAATCTGACACTGCTCTATATGTAGAACACATCACACCTCAATTAGCTGTGCTAGGAAATGCACCAATTCACAGATTTGTGCATTACACCACACATCTAATTTCTAAAGATGCATTAAAAAGGTATACTTAGTAAAATAAAATTGCTGTTGTGTACTTTGCAAATTGTGACTCACCTCCTAAATTTAATAAACAGCTCTGTATTACAGTATGATGTAAATGGACATCTGAATAACAAGAAAGTATGCAAACCCCTAAAATATCTTACTATAATGAGGAATGACTAAAAAGTTCTCCATGCTAACAACCATATAATCTAAAAATACAGTCTCAAAATCACTCAGGACCAAATTCAGATGCATTGTTTTTCATAGTATTTTAACCCAAAAGAGCTGTAACCTGCATGACTAATACATCAAGCTTCACTGAGAGTGTCCAGCTGGTAATTCATCTCCTGCCTCACACATTCTACCTAGCAGAACATCAGTTTGAATTAAATACTTTCAATACTCTTCAAAAGTATACCAGAAAAAAGGGACTTTAGAAACTCAAGGGAGCTTTTCTTTGTGTATGTTACCAAAGTTTATCTTTCCAATGTTGCAGGCCAAATTTGTAGGAAAAGGAGTTTCAGGGCTAAAAATGAGGAGTTCAATCAGTCTCCTCCTTAAACCGGTAAAGGGTGAGCATCCAGCACTAAATTTCAGAAGTTATTTTTCTCCCAAAGCCTATACTATCTTCTTCAAATGTATTACTGACAACCCTTATAATGACGAGAAGTGTGAAAATACAGAGTACAACTGGAACAGTTCTTTACCAATGGATATTAGAAGCAAATATAAATTTCTTTTGATAGATGACAGTTTTCTGTCACTATACTCTCTTGTGATAAGGCAGCTGTTTGTTTCCCAAGAAAAGGAGACCCTTGCTACATGGATCATTTTCATAGTGACAGCCTTGACAAGTTTGACATTTGCTTCTTGAAGTATTCTGAAGCAGCCATCAAGAAAATGCCCCCTGTGGGACCACTGGGAAGCTGACAGTTGCACCTTTTAAAGCTCATCTCCATTAATTCTTACTGTCAAAGTCCTCCAAATTCCTACAGCGAAATCTCTGCTGATGTGTTACATTAAAAAATGGAGGCTATGAATGAACTACCCATTACAATGTAAGTAAACATGACATCAATTAACTGGAAGCAGCTCTCCACCCCATTTCGTTCAGTAAAAAGAGAACGCTTTACTGTGGATTTCCTTCACCGATGCAGTACATGGCATCGCGCTCTAGGTGGCAATGTAAGACTAGGAGACCTATTTTTATACTGAAGCTGCTCGTAAGAAGCTACAAGCAGCTGCATGTTTATCACAAACTCTTTCCTAACTTGCACTGGCACAAGAACTTTAAGTCTTTTTGAAATGTCTGTTAGTGTTCCGTATTTTCTATTTCCTTGTTTCTAATTCTGATTATACAGATAAATGTACCATCGCAAGAGCCCTTACAGTCAAATTCCATTTAACGCTTAGTATAGAAGTGGAATTTCATGCCAGATTTCAAACCCTCCATCTGTTTCTCTTCTTTTTAGGAGACAACCATTCCACTGAGTGGCCCTTTTGGCTGACTGCCACTACAGTTGGGATGCTCTTCAAGGGCAGGTGGTGCTTGAAACCCAACCATTGTTTTACAAGTTCAGCTGGTTCTCCTTGAAGAAAGTAGACGAAAATGTTTCCTCTAACAATTTGAGCCTTTAAAAGTTTAGTTTTATGAATTTTAGACTGTATCATTAAATGCTTAGATATCATAAACCTGAAACATCAATGAAGAAACAGATGAAAAGCAACATTCACAGGATTGCACTATGTGTATAGGACAGGACTCCTTAATTTCCACTCCTGTCTCAGATTGCTTACTTGCTTTAGTTTTCAACCCTTTAAGTCTGATACTGTCCTAATTAAGATCTTTCCTAAGGCAAATTTGCCACTCAATTATAACAGTTACATATAAACCATAATAGCATTTTCTACTTTTGTAACAATGTAATCATTATTTTCATGAGTTACAAATTAAAACAGAAAGTTGCACTTCATATATACTCATAATACTACTACGGAATACTTCATAGCCTCGAAATGCATATTCTAATCAAATCAAGATGATTTTAAATATTCGTGTTTATACTCCACCATGTTTAGACTATACATTTACTAAATTATAAGAAGAAAAACTTCAGGTTTGTATTCTTGATACTAAGAAATGAAATGGCTTCTTCTTACAACAGCCATATGAGAACAAAAGGTGCTCAGACCAAGAATAAGGAAACAACAGCTCTTTTAAATAATTATATTTCTAAGCATTGTTTAATAAAACCAAACAAATAAGAGTCTAATTTTAACTGCTCTATTGTCAGGCTATACATTTATCTTGGTACTTACTAAATGAGAGCTGAAGATTCTTTTTCATGCTTTAACTGTTTTCACAAATTTGGCTATAGACAGCCTTTTATAAAGCTGAGAACATCCTTTGTTTCCAAAATTATGAACAACATTAGACATAACTGAGTTAAAGAGAAACTTTTGTAAGTCACAACCAAGACATGCTGCCTACAGTCAAAGGCAGCTGAAAGACATCACTCTAAACATCACAGAAGGACACGTTTTTAACGGTAAAAGATAGCACTACCATAAATTTATCTCAATAACAGAGGAAATCCAGACCTTAATGAGAATGTTTTAGGAAAAATGAGTGCATTGCATGCTTCTGACCAAAATTAATTAGAGTTTTAATGTTTTACATTTCCACTATAATTCTTTAAATGGTGCATTTATTTCATAGTAATAAACACTTGCTTCATTAAGTAAAGTTCAAAATCTGTGTTACTCGCTACATTTAACAAACTTTGGCCCTCTTCTTCAGTATTTCTTGATTCAGATTTCCAAAGCATTGAATATGCAATTGAGGAACACAATTAAATTTCATGACTCTGCATATTTAGGATTCTTATTTCATCTAAGACAAAGGGCAATTAATCTACCATTCCATACTGAATTCCAACTTTAGTGAGCCATGATAGATACTGAAATGAACTTACAGGAAATGCTTAATTAAATTACTGTAAAAAGTGTAACCAAAGATTTTTCTTTCCTTATGACAAAAGAAAATGCACACTTAATTAGAAAAAGTCTACTACAGTATTATGAATTTAATAACTTGGGAATTCATGAAAATATTGCTATAATGTGACAGCTAACAATTCACAAAGCTTTTTTCTCCTTTCTTTTATACTTCATCAGAACATTTCTCCTGAGTACAGCCATGAAATTGGGTTCAGGCTCAAAGCATGAAAGATAGATCTTTCAGTGGAGTTAATATGATGACATAGGAGTCTGAGCAACACAGCCAAGGCCTTTATTTTAGTCACCTTTTTTTCAAAGTGTGATATAAGCAAATGCTGTAAATATGGTTTTATATTTGCTGCAATACTGAATGCCAATATTTAGTCACAGTCCATGAAGCTTCAAACAAAACTGATAGAAATGGACAGAGCTGTAGAAGTAACTGGAGGTTAGACCATGACAGCAAATATAACATGTGCTACTAATGAAGAAGGTAGAGATGGAAGAGACTTTTACTTTTTTTAAAAAAACACATTTTCTTTCAGCAGGTCCTGAAAACAACTGACATGTAGATTCAGAATCCAACAACTATAACTAGACAGATGTTTCAATGATTTCAAAATCAATTAAATAAAATCCCTAAAAGAACATTCTAAGCTAGGACCAGATCCACATCTTCTTGCTAACATCCCAGGTATAATCCCTTATGGGAGACCCACATCTTGCCTACTGCTATCATTCATTTAATCTAAATTAACACTAGCACTGCAGAAGTCAAAAATCGTTCCTTTGCAAGCTGTATAAACATACTTTTCATTTGACAATATAACTCAAACATATAGCTATGGAGCTGAATCAAACAAGACAAGAAATCTACAGCTTTACAAGCCGGAATTCAGTTAGTTTCATGGCAAATGAAAGCTTGTAGATTTGTTTGGCTTTATATTTTGACTTCATCTCTGTGTTTGAAGTTAGTATATACGGTTCTGGCCCTGTAATGTTACCTGAACCATCCTTTTTCATGCAATAGATCAACTCAGCTGTATTTGAAATATCAAGAGTGTATTGGTAATAAACACATAGTCAATTTTGAGTCAAAATTGTCACATTTAATATACTAAAGTTTCAATAGTTTCAAGCTGATCAGCTTCTAAATTAAAAAATGAATGTATTAGCTTTCACAGTAGAATGAATACTCTTCAACCTCCACTTGTCTTCGCATTTCCAAGTGTGTTTCTAAAGCCAAATGCTACTTAATTTAGTGGGTATACTGAAAGATGTTTTGGTAATTTGTCATGATAGCAATGTTGCTTCGCTGTAATTTCTTGAATTCAGAATCTGATGAAATTCCTTCAACTAGAAATAAGGCAATGTTTAATCATTTAAGGTAATGCTATCATCAAAAGGAACTTCATAAAAACCTGTCCACTAAAAGCAGCATTTGCCTCCAATCTCCGACTGTGATACCCTTCCAGAACTTTTTCTCCAACAATATTTCAACATTTCTTAAAAAAAAAAATATTAGTTGCCTGCAGAATCTTAGAATAAAATGCATTGACTGACCTCAGCTTGGTGCAGGTAGTTACCACAAACAGGATTCCTTACGTGTTCACGGTGTGTTTCTTTCTGATAAATACAGAAGTTATTGTTTCACTATACTACATCAAAGCCACCTTGTGTTTGTCAACAGCTTGCTTCCCTTCTCTGCCTGCCATCCAACAAACCACATATAACTTTGTTAGAAGAATAGGAGAAAAAATACTTTGATGTGATTCAATTACTGAAAAAGCTATATTCTAAAAGATTCCCAAAGCCAGGGAGATGTGGTTATAACTAATTAGTGTTTTGCATATTTATTGTAGAAGAGCTCATTACAGAGCTCACATTGTATATCATTATTTATCTGCTTTTTCCTTTAAAACACAGAAGCCACATATCATTTGTTGAAACTCCTCGTTGAAGCTCACTAAACTCAATTCCTCAGAGGACTACTCACTCAAAAGGTTTCTCATCTCCCATTATGTTATATCACAGTGCTTCCAAGACACAATATTCTTCACAACCATTAAGGGCCACAACTTGCAAACACTTATACATGCATCATTACATTCAACTCATCTGATCATTGAACTGAACAGTACTATTTACTGGAGTTATATATGAAATATACTCTGGAACAAGGTTCCTCCGGAAAGGAATACTGAATTTAAACAGCTCCCAGACCAAGCATAGCTTTTAAATTATGGGTATTTAAGAAGTTGACGCTGTTTTCAGAGGGCTACTTTTTCCTGAAATCCTAATGCCACCAGTCAGCTGTCTCCAAAGAGTTCCTGACAAGCACCTCATAGGTTAGGTTCAGGAATGGCCTTGTAGCAATGTTTGATAGTTGTTGCTCACCGTTCTTGTACAACTGCTGCTCTCACAACTGTCAGCGTCACCTAATAATACCAAGCACTTGTTTATATATTCATTCATTTTACTTGGTTGCAATCTATTTGGTTTTATGAATTGGATTTTCACTTTCTGCCCATACAGGAACTCCAGGAACTGGCTATCACGATTCTAAGAGTAAATAGCCACTAATTATATTTTCTGGTTACTGATGATTTAAGATAATCATCACATATCTCCTTTACTCACAAAACAGAACAGGTAGTAAAAAAAAAAAAAAGAAAAATGGTGAAAAAACAGGATTATGTTCTCTTGGGGTAATTACTACCTAGTATTTGATACAATTCATTTTGTCTGCTTCCTGTCACCTAGATGTACCTTAGACAATGCAACACATCAAGAACTACAGAAGTATGGAGCACTGCCATTTAAATCAGTATTTAAATTTAGAAAAAAACATGTAACTAGACTACTTCATCTGCCAACGTAATTTTAAATTATGATTATTAAAAATACGAAGATTATGAAGAAAATACAGCAAATGCTGTCTATTTTGGTAGACAAGAAATCAAGGATCTCACTCTTCCTACATTAATCAATGCTTCCCTTTGTTTGTCAGTACTGTCCTTAATGTCAGCGACAGTTACTGACATTAATAATTTGTGACTTGAAGTGGACTAATATTTTCAATTCATTTAAGTTCAAGGAAACCTTTCAGGATGTAAGCTCTCAAAGCAGGAAAACCTGAAAAATCATATCATGCCACATACCATACAAACACATCTGTAAAGGCTGATCTTGCAGAGTCTAAAATCAGTTATGAAAAAAAAAAGAAGAGGACAAGAAGTGAAACATCATAAGAGCTAAGAGGTCAGAATAATGGGCATGTATCTCAATCATATTTATGCAACAAGCATGGCTAATAAATGAAGAACGATTAAAAAGTGATTATCATAAAAATGTATATTTTGTATAGAAATACTCTACATTTCTTTGTAAAACAAATATAGTGCCTATACAGGCCAGACATAAAAAATTGAGGCAGTTACTGCAGATATTTTATCAAAAGAGTACTGAGCCTTGATGATTCAGTCTGCGGAGGTCTGCTTTTGGTGGGGGAAATGGAACTGAGGTCAAGGTGAGAACTCCACCTATGAACCACGGTGTGTGCAGAAACTTGGGAAAACCTCTGGATTGTGAGCTGGAAAATGTCACTGGAGGAGAGGAAGAAATGGAGGAATGGTATGTAACAAGATTTATAATCTAGAGGAAGGTGACTAAGAGAAATCAGGATAAAGCTAATGTATGTGTCTATAGTAAAGTAAGGTCTGAGACCCAGATGAGGAATTTCTCGGCTAAAATAGCTGACACTTGTCCCCCTACTATAATACGTATTCGGCCTGGAGGGCATGAAAATTGAACTCACTGCTACATTAAAGAACTTAGCTGTAAAATGTGAATAATAATACTTTCAGTGTCAGGATGGAGCTCTATGCATGAAAAGATTTATATAACTGCTAAGTGCTGTCATTGTTATTACATTCAGAAAGTACAGAAGGCTTTAAAAGCATTAACTTTTCTAGTTCAGAACATCACCTGTTCTTTCTGAAACTAGCAAAGAAGACATAAAATGAGTACAGTTACTGCAAGAAATTGCCTGGTTCTAAATTCTGATGCATATTTTTTGTCTCTGGGAAAAGTAAACAACCATTAATAGCAGAAATTTTATGATATGCGATACGGTATAATATGCAGCAAGCTATAAAGCATATGAAAACCAGTTCTACTTCATACAAACTTGTTTTTCATTGGGAAATTATTTAATTGGAAAGATGCTTTAAGAGCAATCAGAAGGCAATGCATAAAAAAGGTGTCTGGTTTGGAATGATGAAAAGAGAATGGAGTCAATTTTTAAAACATAACGAAACAAGGAAGTAACTACCAAGTGAGTACTAATACATCAGCCAGTAGCATCAAAAGAAATTGATGTGTCTATTCTTCTTTTTTAGGACAAGTATCTGCTCTCCAAGTAAGACCTCCTCCTAATACATTTAAGTGGTATTCAGCATCCTGTCTGTGGAAGCTGCAGTGGTCACCTTGACTTACGTATTTTTCTTCTATGTGAATATACTTCCATATTTAAGCTATCTTGCATCATGTGATGATAATTTTGGATATTTAGTTTCTGATTTGGGATTTTTAAAACATATCATTTATGCCCTGTCTTGTGCTTACAATTCATGTATTGTTGTTTCGTCAATGGACAGCACAAGTTCCACACACAATATTCCTTTCATCCAAAAGCAGCAATAATTCATTTGGCCTAGCAACACAACATTTTCAGATATAGTGAGCATTGCCTCTACATATAACCAATTTTTCCTCTTGAAAACCTTTCTTCATTGAGGAAAAAAAAAAAGGTAGAATTTTCTTTGGTATATTTAAAACCTTAATTACAGGAGGAGAGCTATTGGTACTGCCCAACAGGTTAAAATACTTGCTCTGAACAGAGCTGTCACTAATACAGTATTTACATTTACAAAGTGAATGGGATTGTTCCAGGCTGAAAATAACATTTTTAATACCGTAAAAAAACAACAGAAGAATGCACAAAATGACTGTTAAACAGGGGTTTATGTACCCCCTGTGCATTGTATTTGGAAATGAAGTCAAACTCAGAAGCGGAGGGATTCTCTGTGGATTGGAAGAGAGACCCACAATCCTTTCAGCACCATCCTTTTATACAGAATTTGGCACTAACACTCTGTTTGCTTCAGCAAATGACTTCACGCTTTGTCCTTTTAATCCAATTTCCACCTTAATAGAGACTGAAGTGTAGTGAAAATACTGAAAGAGACTGCCTGGAAATGAATTGCGTTAGAAATCTAATCCGGGCAGTAATCCAATCCCGCACAGTCAGCTCCTCATTAACTGAGACGTTTAACCCACAGATAGCTTCAGACAAACCAGCATTCAGCACCACCTATGGGCAGATATAACCATCACACATCAAGACATGACTCAACAAGGCAGGTAAGAGGCTAAGTCTGACAAAAAGAAGACGAACAGGCACTCTGTTGAAGCCACAATAATTGATTGTAACATTTATCCCAACTTGAATAGCTGGGATTTGTGGGTTATTACTGCAATAGGTACTTTGCTGGTGCAGCTCTTAAGTGTAAAAGGTACCCTAATCAGAAAGAGCTTCCTCATTAGCAGGTATTATCTCTTCTTTTTTATAGGCTGGAGCCTATAGAAACAGCCACTCCACAGCAGACAAGAGCTTGTTCAGAAAACCTTTTTCATATTTTACTGCCACAGAAGACAAAAAATTTCTAGTCAACAAACATTGCTACGTTTTTTTTTTCTTTCTTAGACTCATCAGCCACAGGAAGCAACTTGGATAATATCCTGAAAACGACAGACACGTATGGATGCCAGCATCTTGCCATATCTGTGTCCTGGCAAAGAAGGGCCAGAAAACCAGCATCATTGAGCCTCCCTTGCAGAAGCTGTGGGATCGTTGACTCAAAGGCAACGCAATGTTGCTGCTCATTGCTTGTCATGTCATGTCAGAATTTCGATAGCACAGGGAGATTTACCAGGTAAATTACTTAAATTAAAAATAAAACCCCAACAACCTTTAGACAGCTTAGACATGATCAAAGCATACGACTAAGATATTTGCATTGCAATATTCAGTGCCACACACCCTTTTGTCCTAGACAAACTACTACCTGTTTCTTGTCCTTAACTCATGCCTTGATCAGAAGCAGAAAAAAATGGTACCTATACAAATTAAAAGTAGATTTCAATAAACTAATGGATTATAGTCCTACAATCAGAATCTGCAGAAAGCACAAGGCAAGTTATGGGATACCAGAGCGCACTGGTAGCTCAGTCTAACAACCTTCAATATCTAACTGTAGCTGTCCACTTCACAGTGGGAAAACATGACAAATACAAGCCAAGGGTGGGTAACTCAAGTTAATTCTGTAGTTTTGGGACCCATGCCAAGTTCTCAAGTGGCCACTGCGGGCAAAAAGGTAATGGCATTTTCTACCATTTGTGAAGCAAACATATTCTTAATGTGGTTGCTTTTGCATAACCAAACTTGTCAATTTTACACACACCTCCACAGAAAGGTAAATTGTTCCTTAATATTTTCTACAATTTCTCACAAGATATAAGAATTCTGTTTATATAGGGTATTTCAAAGTTAAGCTGGCAGAAGAAGAAAAGTGTGCAGAAAGAAGACCCAAGAAAATGGAAAATACATATTTCTGGCAATATTGTTTCCAAGGTGATTTGAGCTGCACTTTGACTGCACTGGCTTTCAGCAATAAGCTAGTATTCTTGCTTAATGAAAAGGATTTGCATTCCTGGCCTATCTGTGATTCTCTTTTTTTGTTTCTCTGAGTAACTGTAGGGAGAGGTAAAATTCTTATTTTGTCTGAGTATTTTCACTAAATACAACACAGTCCTCCCCTACTCTTTGGGTAAAGTTCCAAATACTTTTTTTCATTTTCAAGGTCTTGTCTATTGATTCAAAGAATTAAGGGGAATTTTCTCCATTCCCATTTGGTTGTTTTATTTTGAGCTGATAGCATTAGACAAAATCAGGTAAAAATAATGTCTCAAGGACTTGCTACCTTCCTCTCACAAACTATTTCCTTTTGCTCCCTTCTCAACATGCGTAAAACTTCATCCTTTGCTGGATGTTTCACCATCTTCAGGTTTGTTTCCTTCTAGTTTTCGCAGTCCACATCAAAAAATTCTCATCTTTTAATCAGGAAAGTTCCCGAAGGTCCTTAGGATAACACTTAAAATCTTGTTGGTATTCTTTCCTTTAGATACAATCTTTTGTTTCTTTGTTACTCTTCTATGTCTACCTCCCTAAAAGAACACCTCTTGGTACAAAGATAAGGTAGAAATAACAGCTTACCACTTCTAGATATGTTCAAGTCTGGTGACTGAGGAAATCTTCCTAATCTGGCAGTTGTTTTGCTTTTTTTAAAATTCTGAATCATAATTTTTCCTCTAATCTGAAATTTAACTGAATCCAAGAGAAAAAACTGAAACAGGCACCAGTCTCTCTCTCTGAAAAACTGGAAGAATGTTTGGATACTACGGCAATGTGTTCCAACCAGAAAACCACCACCTGCGGTATCCATTTTTTAATGGTTGACAGAGGCACTGAATATTTCGCTGATATTTCAACTCCTTCATCTGTCAGAAAGACTTTTTAAGCCAGGGGTCCTGTTTTCTGATAGGGAATATATGAAGCAGTATTTATCCTCAGGTTTATTCTGTTGAGCAACATACTTTATTCACCTCACCAGGAATGACTGGAAGGCTAAAATTTAAACCTTTCAGATGAAAGAGTCGATAATGACTATGTGTACAGTTTCTTTGTTTGTTTGTTTTAAATGACAGCCTAACCGTCTTCCATAGCCAATAACAACAGTTGCCAGACTTCAGTCCTTAATCTCTCCTTTGAAAAGAGAACTAGTTCATGACTAAATCACTAATCCTTACTTAGTAGCAATCAGTCACTGCTCATCCCAGTCTTTTATTTTATTTTATTTTTCTTCTGTATCGGACAAAATAAGCTTTCAGTCTTTTCAGGCAAAACAAATTATCAAAACCTGAAAAATTTTAGTTGGGTTGGTATAGGGTGAAACGAAGTACTCAAGTCACATTGTACTGGTCTATTTGCTGGTAATCTGTTATGTCAGCCATTGCCCCTAAATCCTTTTTGGACACAGTGACAGATTTCGATCATCACTTTCACAAGCCAAACCTTTTAATATTTTAGAACTCCCATCATATTAATCTTTCATCACTCTGAAAAAAGATTTAGATTCGAATGGTCATAATAGCAGCCTTTGTCTCAAGTGTTACAGATTTTCTGAGAAATACAGCAGGTTGTGATCATATTTATATCGACTGAGACATTTTATATAACTTTTATAGACAAACCCATCCTGCTTTCACCATGCCAGATGCATATTCCTCACTAATCCAAACATTTTAAATGCATAACTGAATTTCCTTTCCTCAAGGCATATGATTTCATAATCCAGAGTGAGAATGGAGAAGAGTCAATCGACAACAAAATGTCATGTCTGTCCAAACAAATCAAAGGTCAGATCTCCTCAACAGCTCAGCTTCTGCATGATTCTCCTGCTTTCTACATTAACATCAAGCCTTAAAAAATCAAGCAGTAGATATTCTGCAGTTAACAATGTTTTTCACAGTCTCTGAGGGGTACACTCAAGCATATGTCATCAGGAGAGATGCTTGAGGACTGAAGAAAAGCCAGTGTCACTCCAATCTCCAAAAAGGGCAAGAGGGAGGACCCAGGAAACTATAGGCCAGTCAGCCTCACCTCCATCCTTGGAAATGTGACGGAACGGCTCATTCTGGATGTCAACTCCAAGCATCTGGAGAAAAATAGGGTTATCCGGAGTGGTCAACATGGATTCACCAATGGGAAATCTTGCTTTACCAATCTGATAGCCTTCTACAATGGCATAACTGGCTGGGGAGATGAAGGGAGCACAATGGATATTGTCTACCTTGACTTCAGCAAGGTTTTTGACACTGTCTCCCATAATATCCCCATAGTTTCGCTTAGAAGTGTGGAGATCCATGAAGATGATTAGGGGACCAGAGTTTCTTTCTTACAAGGAAAGGCTGAGTCACCTGTGCCTGTTTAGCCTGGAGAAGAGAAGACTGAGAGGAGTTCTTATCAATGCTTATAAATATCTAAGGTGCAGGTACCAAGAGGACGGGGGCAGAGCTTTTGTAAGGGTGCCCAGCAACAGGACAAAGGGCCCTGGAGCACAAACTGGAGCACAGGAAGTTTCAGCTCAACACGAGGAAAAATGTACTTGCTGTGAGGGTGACAGAGCACTGGAATGGGCTGCCCAGAAATGTTGTGGAATCTCCTTCTCTGGAGATAATAAAAACCTGGCTGGCTGTGTTCCTGTGCAATCTGTTGTAGGTGAACCTGCTTTAGAAGAGGGGATTGGACTAAATGATTTCCAAAGGTCCCTTCCAACTCCTGCCATTCTGAGACTCTGTAAGATGACCCAGTGCATCTGCAGTTATATAAATGGTCATCTGCTGTCCACAAAATGACAACTTTTCCAGTATTATCTCCTTATAAATCAAGTGTGCAGAATTTATAGATACAAATGCAATCTCTAAGAAGCAGCGGAACCTATCATTTGAAGTAGGTTCTCATCCCAGATGTAGGCAGCTTGTTTGGGTTGAAGTACTGTGTAATTTTGAGGACTGTATATAAACAGTATAATCTTAAAAAATATGCTTACAACCCTGAATGAAATATGAACAGAGCTATTGACTCATTTCTATACGTTTTGATACAGAACGTTTGTTCATTTCAACAACCAAGACTTGGATTCATCTTTCCTGTGTTTGAGCTATCTGAAAATTAGACAATTTGCTTACACAAGCTGCCCTTCGTGAACAGTAGGAGCAATGTCCAGAACATAACCGATCACCCTTATCTTTGACATTGATTTTAAGATGGGATAGTGCAACAATTCCCTAATATATATGCTAAAAATATTATGGCAAGGGCAGATGGCAAGCAGATGGAGTGATCCTTAATACTTTGTTTCTACACAGTGCCTATCCACAAGTAAATTCCACTCTGTCTGTAAATAACCGCAAAAGGTAAAGATTCAGAGTCTGTAGTAACTGGAACTATTTACGGAAGGAATTAAAATTGAAATTGCATGTTTCTTTCAAGCTACTGATCATGCGGTATTAAACAAGTCTTATTGCCTTATCATAGTAATTAATTTTTGTTTCACATTAATGACATTCTTATCATGCCTAAGATGCTAATGCAATTTGACAACAGCAAATACCGTAAGACCACTTAGCTTATTCATGTCACTAGCAGAGACAAACGCATAGCTTTACAATAATAACCTTCCCAACATATGAATTGCTTCCAAAATGAAGGACCGCTTCTGTGGTTTTGTCATGGAAAGGAAGGATTTATTCTCACATTGTCTTTAAATATCTGAGTATTTACAGAAAACAATGATCAAGTTTTGAGGCAGCAGCTTGAACTGTAATGTCATAAAATTATATTTTAATAAGTTTCCTACAAAATACATGACCTTACAAAATCTTTCAGCTTGTTTCAACATGATTATGATGTTACACTAATGAGTGATTAAAGTTAAATTTATCCCAGGAAAAAAACCCACTTGGAGTTCAAAGTAAAGTTCTCTTACACATCAGAATCACTGAGACTTTGTTTCAGTTTTCTACTTACTTGACAAAAAGCTGTTCCAGGCCATGCCAGATGCTTTGGGTTTTTGTGGTAGAGAGTAGCTACAGAAAATAAAAGTGTCTTCTGACCAAGTGCCTTGGAGAGCACCTCTCCCAGAAGATGGGAACTCTCCAGCTGCAGCTGGATTTACAGAGCAAGTGGCTCCAAATGGGGAAGGTGCTGCTGCTGCAGCTCAGGGCTTGCTGAAGGAGCACTCACAAAAAAGGCACGAAACTTCACTACTTGCCCTTGAATGGGAAGCAGGTACATTTCTCCCCTTGTTAGACAAAAGCGGTATATGACCCTTTAAAGTACTTCAAATAAAACGGTACTAAAAATAATAAAGGAACAGCTATGAATTCTGCAAAACAGGTAGAGGGTTTCACCAGCTTCAACTTTCCTCTCGTGCTATTACTTCATTACAAATAGGATCAATGCTTTCCTGCATTTTCTTGTTAAAGAAACTGGAAGCATAGGTTAAGCATGTTAAAATACTGAACCATAGTATTTGTGTATAAAATGCTTCATTACAAACATATTTTGAATTCTAATTATATTCTTATTATCCCACTTACTTTGCTATGTATGCATTTAAACATAATTATATACTGTGATATGCACCTCTCCTCTACTACATTTATTGCTAAGGATAATTTTAACTAAATTAAGAGTTCATTCAAATACACTCAGTATACATCTATTTTGTGGGGTTTTTTTGCAAACTATACTACTATTGTACAAAATAGCAAAGTGCTACATATATCTTAAGCTTTTGTAACAATAAAATACGTACCTTTAAATTGACAGTGAATAAGCACCATAATATGTTAATGTGTTCTAAACAAAACATTTGAAGAATTATTATGACGTTTATCGCAAGCTTGTTTTAACTTTCATTTGACCTTCACTTTTTTTTTTTTAAAGGTTTTCATATTTATACATACATTCCTGTTGGAGATGGGGTTAAACTTGTCAGATGCATTTTAATAAAATACTGAAGACCTTCTTTAATTTATGGCAGATATATTTTCAAGAAGGAAAATGCTGATATTATCTTGGTTATAAGCTCGCTGCTGAAATGATTTAGATATTCTTTTCCTTTCACACAGTATCAGTATAAAGCTTTTTTTTGCAGGCAATGAATTATAGCTGACACTTCAAACCTATTCTATCAGTATCTTCTAGTTCAGAAAAATGAGAAAACATAAATATTTATTCTACATATACAGAAGAGACACAGGACTGATAAAAATGATCCATTATGGAATGATGAATAATTGTTACATGTGTCACACTTAGAACAGCAAAGGGCAAAAAAATTTGTTACTTTTTAATATGCGGATTTGAGGTTGTGTAAATAAAAATATGGCCATTTTATCATATTTGGCTGATAAGAGTTTAAGTTCAGTGATTTCTGATGACATTCATTTCATGACTACATGGATGATGAAGCTGCTTGATACAGACCCTTGGTCTGATTTGATGAAGTCTATTAATGACGTCCTTTAACAGCAGAGAAATATTTATACAAACAGCGCTCCATTTTCCCAGATTATATATGCGAAACTTCTCTGGCTTAAGCTTACCAATTAATAAGCCTAAGAATCCATTTGTTCTATTAAGCGATCTGTTCACTGTCTTTAATCTTGTTTCTATTATTAATTTAAGTTTGTATATTATGCAGAGAAGTAGAGGCTATTATAAAATGCTGAATAATACTCTGAAGGAAAAAAACACTGAAATTTCCAAATATCTGAAACAATATTATCAGTCTTATTATCAGACTTCCCTTTTCAAAAATGTCAATGCCCCGTATTAATTGCAAACCCAAGTCAAAATGCAATAAACAGAATTAATACAACTTGATTTTGTAAAAAATTTTTATCCATGATGTCTGATTTTACAATAGAAATGGAACCTCTTTGAGGTAATGATCTCTTTTTTTTTTTTTTTTATTCTGTACTTTCAGTCCTATTGCTCGGACTGCAAAATCAAAATGTCTTCACAATACAAATTATGGAGTTAAAAATACTCCAAATGACCAGCTCTTGGGGTACAATTGTCATGAGAAAAGTATAATATATGATTGAACAGAATTATTTGCTAATTTTGTTATGGGAGCTTCACAGACTGTAACATAGAGACCACTCACTTATTAAATTCAAATTAAAATGCATATTGATTAAATTAAAATAAACTAGAATTAATTCAGTAAATAAAATTAGGAAGTTCTAAAGCTATAATACCCTGGAAAAACTGGCTAAGCCATCTTCTCTATGTACTACATTTGCATTAAACAGTGAGATATAAACATTAATGTTAACTTAGCAGAAAAAAGAAAAAAAGAGCAGATACCACACCATGTATGCAATACTGCATTTGAAAAGTTTTAATTTTTGACACTATTTCTTGGCTTCGTCACTCCACCCAGACACAGGCAGGTATACTTTTGGCATAAAGAAATAAGGAGCTGCACTGGGTAACAACAGATGTTGATCTAGCCCAGTTTCTTGCACCTTCAATGGCGAGAGGCAGACTGCAAGATGAAGGCAAGAACAAATAAAATTTTTCCTATTAGTTTTCTAATTTAAATGTTATTACTAAATAAAATAACCTTTGAGGTAAAAAAAAATTCACCTGAAATACTTAGTATCGTAGGAGCAATCTAAAAAACTTAGCCTTTAGGAATAGTAATATTATTTTAAAGAACACTATAATTTCTTCTACCTTTCGAGCTCAAACAAAATAATTCAAATAAAAGTTTATTTTCAAATTTTCTCTGTGTTAAGTGTTTTTCCTCACGAAATCTTGAGGAAGGAATGGAGGGATAAAATTCCTCCCTGGCATAAGGAGAGATTTTGCAGTGTGTCATGCTTCTGGTGAAGGAGGAAGTTCTCTCTACTGTCTTTCTTACAGGAAGTGTAGTTTGGGGTTTTTTGTAAGTTTTGGTGTGATTCCCCTTTCTGAATAACCTGCCATTTCTGCAGACACTGAAAGCTTTCTCAGTAACAACACGACTTCAAAATTATTTTTACTCTGCTGCTTATCAGGCTAAAATATGAACAATGGTGACTTCTGAAATATCTACAGGCTCTGAATGACACTCCATCATTTTTGTCTCCATTTCCATTTCAAATACCACCCTTGAAACCATAGAGGCTGTTAAAACAAGCAATATTGTGCAGAAACAAACATCTCAAATTTCACACAGCATGCAAACACACAAATTATATTCTTTGGGTGACTCCATTTTTAAATGCTGACTTACTGAGATCTTTTTCTTAGAGCTAACTATAAAGACAGTCAAAAAATGAGAATAAAAATAAGCATCTAAAATGCAGAAAAATTTCTTAATGTTCTCTTTCTTCATGCTTCCTACTTTTTCATATCTTGTCTTCCATTTTGAATATTATACCTCCCAGATTCAGAGCTACATTAGAATGAATATGCCCTTATTCTTGACTTTGTGTTTAATTTTCTACGTTTCTGTAAAATAGTATTTTCTAAAGGCCTGTCTTTATCCTCCTACACAACGGATATTTATCTTCATAATACCCATACTGTGTGACCAATATTGGATTAACTGAGTTTATCTATAGCGAGTGCAAAAATTCTACTGAAAATTTGGAGAAAACTGGAGTCAACTACAATGGAAGGTTTGGAAGACATAAAGGGAACAATTCTATTGTCATCCCATTGTACAGATTTAAGGCAACTTTCTTCATTGACTGCTAATTTTTGAATTATCACTATAAATCTACCCCCCAAATTACAACCTACTACTTAAACGTACTCTGTTTTCGTAGAAAGGATGTTCAGGTTAGAGTCCTAGAGGTTTCTATATTTGTTGAACCCAAACCAACAGCAACAGTTTTCCAACAAGTACTGTACTAATATTCTGAAAAGATTTCTTCTGATAAAGACCACAAAAAATTTTCACAAGTAGACAAGCACACGTATACCGCTTTCTGTGCATTCCAACGCCTGCGGTGCCTGATTCCAAATCAGTCTAAATTTTGTGTAACTAATCACCTGTCTGAAAATCTTACAAGTACTAATTGATCCTAATTTGCAGAAAGACGCGCAGGATTTTCATTAGTTACAACATTAAGCAGTAGCTCTTAATTTCAGTCAATCTCCTGAACAACCCAAATGCGACAAGCTTACTCTTGTTGGCTACACTGAGAGGAAAGTTGTAAAATGAGAAAAAAGTGCTACTTTTGAACGTAGAAATACAGAAGCGCTGGCTAATACACTAAAGCTAGAAACACTAAGGGGTATTTTGAGGGTTATTTTAATATCATTTCTCTAGAGCACCAAAATGACAATGCAGTCTCATTGTCAGTCCTGGGCCATTTAACTGCAGGCTGCCACTGATGAGAGGTTGTGGTCCACAGCTACGTGCTCCTTCCACCCCACCATGCGCCAGATCAGCCCACCAACCCAGCCCACCCATGGTCCAAGAAGACCAGCAGGCTGGCTGAGTGTAGAGACTGCCCTTTCAGCAGCAGTGTGGGCTTGGGCTGATGTAAAGCGACTGAGGACTTGCTTTGCTGGCTGCTGCACTGCGGAGCATCTCCAGGCTCCTGTCTTAGCCAGCAATGAAACACATTCGCCCAGGTTAAAGCTTACTTTACATATCCTGAAAAAATCTCTGCAAGCATCCTTCTCAGGTGGAACAGCAGCACAATCTACAGATGTTTAGACAAATAATTTTAGCTAGCTAAGTTGTGCAGTAGACCTATCTCCACCTCTGTTGTGTATATAGAGAGTACAGAACAGTATCAAAGGAGTCCCTTATGAGAGGAGGCGAAAGTATTTTTATTGGTAGATTTGTGTGCTAATTTCCTGTGCTGACTTCAATCAATTTAAATAAGGCTCTTAGCAGAGAGCACTGGGTAATAGATAACTAACTTCCCAACGATAAAACTCCTCATCATAGTGTAAGTCTCTGAGTTTAACTGTATTTTCAGTAACATTTTCATAGTGTCTAAAGAAAACCAAGTCCATAACTAGAGCACAGAATATGTAGTTCTGATTATTCCAGGTAATCTAGAAGTTTTGGGGGAATAAGATAGCTGAGTAGTCACTTCTAAAAAATAAAAAATTAACTATAGGGAAACTGTTCAGAGGAATTTAGCAGATCAATGAGGGCTATGAAAGATAATAGTGTGTGTTAATCTACTTCATACTCTTCGGAAAATATATACTTGTCATTAACATAAATTTAGTTTTAATTTGTTAAGGTATACTATTGTATATATGACTATCACAAAAATACACACTAATAGAAAAAACACTCTTAACAAATAACATCACTGATCCTTCTGTGCTAAAATATTTAGATAATACGAACTCTTCAACATCTAAATATTCTGCTTAACAGTGAGAGAAATTTAATGAAACTGTACTTTGATGAAGGAGCATTGTGACACTATTGGGATTGCACTGCGTTTCAGAGATAACCCTGAAACAACCGGGTAGGGAAAAATCTATATAACCTACGTTATTAATGACTACTGACTGACCTCTGCTTATCTTCACTACCTTAAAGCTGACATTGACATTTTCAACTCTGCTCAAGCTTTATTATCCAAAACCTAGACTATAATAACTTTAAAGGGTTCTGATACTTTCAACCTGTCATATTAAAATAAAAGAGAAAATTTCTGACATTATGTATCACCTAGGAAAACAAGATCATTGCTTTGTTTACGAAGTGAAATGTGAAGTCTAATATTTACACTGCACACAATGACCAGAGAATGCATTTCCTTAATTATTCATGCAAATACTACAGATAAGAGAGAAGATCCCTCAGAAAAGAAAGAAAAAAGATGACTAAGAATGTGTACATAAAATACTGAAGAAAGGAGTTAAGTTTCCTCCAGGAAAGAATTTCAATTGTGTATCACACGTGCCACACAGCAAATGAGAACAGTAATTTATATAACATTGTACCATACCACAGCATGAACGCCTCAAAACAGCCCAGTCCTAGCTGACCGGGCAGTGCACACCGGTACACTAACATTAGTACAGCTATCAAAATAAACAGCAGGTGGGAAACAGCCTTCGGCTTGTACAACTTTCTCCTATTTTCTCACTTAAAGCTTGCTTCATTCTAATTTTTCATTTCATTTTCCACTTCCTTCCTCTAGCAAAAAAAAAATCTTTTATGATTTAAGCATGTCATTTAAAGCTGAAATCAAAGCTGTTCTTTCTTCTTAGAACATAACAGGTTGTTTAACAATCCATAACACTTTAAAGCAGTCAAATGTAACAACATGTTCATTTCAAATTGAATTTACAAAAAGTAAAAGAATTTTTTTTGTGTTAAAGAAAAACAATATATCTTATTAAATTTATAACAGATTTAATTGAGCTTTTGCATCTGATCCTATCAATTTTTAAAATGTTTCATATTTTTTTTTTTCCAAATAAAAAAAACCCCTAGTATCATTCAAGGGAAGATCTTTTTTTTTTTCCTCTTTGAAGGAATGAATTTCCAACTTATCTGTGTTAGGAATATGAACAGAAATTTGTACACAAGTGATTGTAAATGCCACTGGCTTCCTGTTTTCAATACTGCTATTTTTCCAGAGAATGTATCCACAGATCAATGACCTATTCATGTGATCTGGAAATGCCAAAGAATAATACCTCAGGGAAAATACCATTTTCACTTGAGTCAAAGTAATAATTTTTACAATGGCAAGAAAGCATGAAATCTTAGAATCACTGAGGATGCCATCCAGAAAATCTATATATCTGCAGAAAAAATACTAATCGAGAAGTAATAATTGTTCAGACTAATTAATTGCAAACTAAAGCCATGGTAAAACTAAAGAATCTAGCAGTTTATAAACTGTTCATTTGGCAGCATTTACTGTGGCATTTTTCTGCATGTTTTGCCATTTTTATGTTACTTTTTATTAATTATGGCTACTTGGAATTGATGATCTCCAGGGTTCGTACACATCAGTGCGTATCAAGATTGATGAACGCACCCCAGATGTTTGGAACCATGCAGAGGGTTGGTCCATGCACAGGATCTGTGTTGTAACCCTGTTTTCAGGCACTCCTGCAAACAGAAATGCAGCCAATGAAGGAAACTCCAGGAGCATCTCCTTTCCCCTCCATCACTGCAGGAGAAAGATATTCTCAGGCTGACATAAGAGTGTGTGCTTTTGACAGGGTATTGCTTGCTGCCCTGTGCTGTCTTTCAATCCTTCCCTCTATTCTCTCCCTCAAAGGAGAGTGTGATATCATATTATAACACTTATCCAACTTTTATAGTGTACCTTTCTCTGTAGTTCATATGTAGACAGATATGTCAATTTTTTAATTCAGTTATTGGAGTATTAGGGAGAAAATCCCGCAATAGTTATTTTCTAAATTTCTAGCATGCTTCTTTTATTGCTTTCAGAAATATGGTGAGACGGCAGGCAATAAGAGAGAATACTGCAGGGATTCTTACCTTTTGACATTTTTAATTGCCTCTGCTTTGGTTATTACACAATAGATATTTTCGTCATCTAAATATAATGTATCTTTGTAAAATCCTTTAAAATATGATTTCAAATCAATGAATGCCCTTTTCTATTTGCCTTTAATTTCCTCTCAATAGTAAGTTCATCAGAGTGTAACAATTAATTAACTTAATTAAGCTAACTTAATTATGTTCTTTCATAGGTCAATATGTAGAGCTACTCAGATTAATAGCATAGCTTGTAAAGTTAATCTTCTTGTATAATGCAAATGATGCCAAGTCATGTATTAAATACCTTCCTGAGAAACAGATGATATAGGACTGAATGTACTTTAAAGAAGGGCAGAGACTGTGAAAAGGTTAAATAAAGAAAAATGTCTTGGATTTGTGGAAATTTTAAACAGACCTAATTCATTTTTTAAATTAATAACATTCTTCTAAAGGGAGCCCTCATTTTATAAGGCCATTTACAGCTTAAATATACATAAATAAATTTTGACTTCAAAAGCAGAGCTGCATGATAGCATTTTCCAGCCATCTTGCGACCTCTATGTTTTGTTATTAAGAAGATTACATAAAACAGTCATGTGAAGAGATTAGATGGAAAATATGAATTCCTAACTTCAGAGCATTTGCATGCTTACAATATTTCCCATTTTATTTTACAGAGGGATCACTTCAGTAGTCAAAGGTATTATGTTCTCTTCTCTGTTCATTATTAATGCACTTTTAACACAGTTAGACTCTTAGGCTTTTTAGGCATGTGGCTTAGCGCTTTTGTCACAAAATATTAATGGAAACTACACTAATCATAATAATTACTTTTAGAAACATAAAAAGTAAAATCAAATCTAAAGAGGTCCCTCAACTCCTCTGTGTTGATAAATTAGTCTAGTTGTTGGAACCCATGCTCTGGCACAGGGAGATGAATTATGGGCCAAATCACCACATTTCAGCCAAGTAACCAAATTTCTTCTCTAGAAGAATCTGGCTTAGGTCCAGAAAATATTCTAAATGCAAAGCCATTCCAGATTTGCAATCTATTGCAACAAAGAGTTGCAGCAAGAAGAAAACAAAGAGGAGGGGTACGATAAACACTCTGCAAGGTGCTTTGAACAGGAGCAAAGGAAAAGGCTCTGAAAATGTGAAAACTGCCATTGCCGAGAGGTCTTAGAACCAGAATAATGTACTAACAAATGCACCCGAGGGATCAGTCCTATGTCTGCTAGGGGATGGATGACTCAGATGACTCAATACGTTTTCTTCTCTTTGTTAAAGTATGCCATGTAATACATGTGATGTACTACACAAAATGAACGCACCACACGAACATACCAATCTCAATATAGCAGCAGGTTCAAATACAAATCAACTTCTGTTCCAAAATCACCGGCCTACAACTTCTGATATAAATGAGGATTATTTATCTATGGTACAGAATAACTAGCAAATTATCACTTACGATTTTTCATAAGCAAACAGCTTGCTATGACCATACAGAATGGGAATTTCCAAGGACTTTTCTAAGCTGGAAAGTTTTTTTACAAATTAAATAAAAACATTTAGTGTTCAAGAGTAAATATGCAATCCCACCACTCTATGTGGGTAAGTGGTTTTTTTTTCCAATTAACAGTGCGTCACGAAGAACAACATATTTAGAGCAACCACAATGAGACAATTCTTCCATTAAATGAGTTCAAGCTAGTAGCTACACCAAACAGAGGAAAAATACTGTTATGTCTATGAAGTTTAGAAAGCAATGGCACAGCCTTTTCATAAGCACAGTCATAAAAGCTTTGCACTTATACATAGAGCTAGATAAAGAAATGTATATTTTCTCTAATATTTTCTGGTGTTTTCTAGGAGCGCAAATCAACCCTGTGCTTCTTGCCAATGCTTATTCTACATGATGACTGAGTTACTTTCTCAAATGAAACGTCAGTGATGGAAATCCAGTTATTTAACAGTATTCTAATAATAGCAGATGGAGAAAATATCACATGAGCATTATTACAAGCTTTGCCATGGAATTACTTCTCATTCAGTTCTTTCAGAACACATTATACCATACTTTGTTTAGAAAGCAAACACCTCAGTGTAATAAAATAGCATAAGGACACTCTGGTGGTAAGGCTTATAGCTTCAGGTTTTAAAAAAACAACTCTTCTTGTTCCAACTTGAAGAGGAAAGGGGTCTTGTCAGGAAAGGTTTTACCCAGAGATCAAGGAAGGAAGAAAACTCAAGTAACAAAAGGTAGTATCAGCTGCCAATTGTTTTCATAAAACGTTTCCCTTTGCTTTTATAGTAAATAATGCAGATGGCTCCCCTAGATTTTCTGAGAATAATGCAATGAGTTCAACACTGAATTCTATAACCATTTTAAGCTGCTTGTACCATAGTTATGACTAACGGCAGATGACTTAATTGTGGGACACATCTCATATAAAATCAAACACTATACCTCAGCTGTGCACATCTAATGGAAAAAAGCTTGTGCTCTATCCAGATAAACTGCAAGCACTGAATGTCTAATAGTTCAGAAACAGATTAATGGGTACCTATCTTAATCTTTCTTTAGTTGAGATTCACAATGTTTTGCACAGCTTTTATAGTTTTAATACATCACTCAGAAAGCACCACAGATACATAAGATATGCACGTTCTTATGCTACTGTCAAGTCATTCATTTTACCCAAAAATGCTCTGGAACATATATACATGATTTTTTTTTGTTGGGGAGAGTAGGGGTTTGGCTGGTTGTTTAATTCATTTTTTATCAGAGAATGGCACAGCATTTCATCTGTATCTGTAGTGCTCTGGTAATGCATCCATTCAGAAAGAACAGCTCTGCTAGCCCCCAGGCTTACACTATTAAAACATGATTAATTGATTTGCCACAGGATTGGCAAAGGAAATTAATACACATGACTCATGTATTTCTATTTTACTTCTAATTAAAAAAAAAGATATGCCTCTTATGAGACTCAGGTTTAAGTGAACCAGTCTCTTCTTAGTTAGACAACCGACCGCTGACACCACCACTCCCCATGGATTAGTGCTGCTTATGACAAATGGTATCAAGAGCAAGACGACTCGTCTTGCTCTTTAAGTGTAAGGGTCATGAAATGTAATTCATCAGCCTTTCAATTTTATCAAAACATTACAGTGTTATTCAAATAAGCACATTCGTACATTTAAAAAATTTTAAAAGCTCTGAATCTTAATTAATCAACATGTCCAGTGGATTTTCTTTCATCAGTTCATGGTAAAGAATATGTGATATTGGAGAAATAAATGTAATGACTCAGGTCATAATAACAATAGTGATGTTCTGAATTTAGAAGTGGTTGTGGAGACAAAATTCCTATTTCAGATATTATTGTTGGAGGGAAACCACCCAAACTATATAACTTAGTGTAACATTCTATGAAAAGCAGTGTTATTCTACAGTTTCCAAAGAAACTGCTAGAAAGACTAATGAAATAACACTGAAATTAACATGGCACACATCTTCTTTCACATTTATCTTTCAATTCCACTTTTTAATTCCAATTCTTAAAAAAGACAACCAATATATGGAATATCAACTCATAAATCACACAGTAAATTCCCTTATTTTAGTATCCATACTAATTAAAATCATTCAAGCATACAAATCTATAGAACTTAAATTTTATTGAGGACTGCACAGCTTTTGAAACACAGAATAAGGTATCCTACTAACTTTAAGAACAGTTTGGTTATTTTATAACCCAAAGTGTTTCTGCATCTGAAATACAACAATAAATACACACACTTCCCTGAATCCTTCACAGCTACAAAAACGTCACAATATCAAAATCTAAACAATCAACCCACTAATTATTTCTGCAGTGGCTTTTCTCATATACCACATAGCTGGACACTGTCCCCGTCCCATGCAGAGTTAAATCTGATTTTAAAGCATATAAAGAGGCTGGGAAGAAGGGCCATCCTGCCCTCCTGTTGAGCAGAACTCAAAATTCAACCATCATTTGTACGAGGAGGAATGACTGGACAAGGAAAACAAAACCTCATTTGAATGATCAAACGACAATCGCAGAAAGTTAAAACTGATGACACAAAAAACCTGAGTGTTAGATTCAGACTGTTCTACCCAAGAGGAAAACAAATCATGAGTAGGAAAACCCCCTACACTTTATAAAATTAATATGGAACTAATGAGATTTTCCTTACTTTCTCCTATTAGAAATTGTCCTCACATCTGCAAGTCCAAGACACTTTTTGAATATCACTTTCCGCATTCTTCTCATTTTCTCTCCACCTTCCTGAAATCCTTAGCTGTTAGCCATTTTGCCTTCTTTAGACTTTTCTCCTGATTCTCTTTTCCCTTGCTGCATTTGAGCTTTTCCTTAACAACTGTTTTCTCACCAATACTGATGGGTCATATTCAGATGAGACAAATTATTACACAAATAATGCATCAGTTAGCAGCTGTAGTTAATTCCAAATATTAACTCATTTAACAGGAAAGAATACGGGAGAGTGATGTAGTAGGAGACTTCAAATACCATGAGAAATAAAAAAGGCATTAGTTGAAGTAAGGCTATGAAACCCCCTTTTTTGACCTGTTTTTTAGGGTGTAATTCACAAATGTGTGTTTATCATGCTGACTTACCCATGTGTAACTTAGATGGGTTGTTTCATGGTGGATTCTGAATTTGGAAATTCAGCATGCTGGTGCTCCCCTCTCAAGGTTCCCTGCAAATCCAACCACAAGACTCTTTCTGACTCACCTCTCTCTGTTTTTATATAGACTGCAGTAAATATGTCTGAAGAAAGTCTCATTCCCTTATAAAACATATAATAATTTATGACCCCAAGTTCAGTAAAACAGCTTTGATATAAATTATTACTGAGACGTTTAGTAAAATTCAAAAGTTGTATTTCCATCTTTCAGTTCTCTGAAGTTTCCTCTACCCCCCAGTTTAGCTGTTTTTTATTCCATAAAAGCAAAAGCTGTATACTCATCTTCTCCTAGGTTGCCTTTTACTAACTAACCATATTTCATTCCTCTTTCTGCACCACTTTTCTTGTATTTTTATTTTGAAATATCACCTGTACTCTCAATTTTAATTTCTCCAGTAGAGTGGGATAAGTTGCCAAACCTGAGACTTACAAGGAAGAATTCATGGCCCTACAAAGACTAGAAATCCCTTTGCTACTCAAGAATATATAAAAGAACTACTAAAAGTTTATATTACTCTATCCTCAGAACTGCTTGGATTTGATAACCTGACTTCCTATTTTAGAATATGTGGTGATACTCCAAAATAAGTGAAGTACCTATGAGAAGATACTCTTAAGAATTCTTCTGGCCCTGTATTGCAGACTTCCCTCTTCTTCAGACAAAGTGACAAGACTATCAGAGGAAAGGAGAAATTCAAGAGGGTATTTGATAATTATCTAAAGGCTGCACTAAAGAACTAATAAATGTTACTGTATTTCCTATGGCTAGTATTTCATACTCTCCTTCACTGGGAAGATTATAGTAAAGAAAAATACAAGAAAAAAGCAGGAAAGACTAATCTTTATATTACTGGTACTTGGAATATCTTTTACAACAAGAACAAAAACTAAACTGTTTGAGGAAGCCAAGATTAATAATGGTAAGGCTACTCCAAATGAAGAACTTCCTTCTCACAGGAAGGACTAAAGACAATGGTTCTCCAAAGGATGACTGCCATCATAAAATGAAGTTGTAAGTTTGAATTTCATAGGTAATTCTGCTCCAGCTATAGCGTACTGTGACAAGTGCCCCCTGCAGGGACAGAAAAACCCCCAAGTCATTGGCTACTACTTTACAAGCCAGCACCTTTTCTTATAACAACAGGGAATGTGGACTTACAATCATATTACATCATTAGCATCTAGTATAATTTTTTCTAAAACAAGGACACAAAAAAGGCACAGTATTAGCAAAGGCCTTTCCTTTGCACAATCCGTTAGCTGTACTTAAATTTAGTGAAGGATGACCAAAGCTTTACATCTACCTATATGTACAGATTTTAGTTCTGACTCTTTAGTGCCATAAATTTTAATTTGCCAGAATCTAATTGGGCTCTTGTAACTGTCATGCCATGAAAGACAGGAACAAGAAAAATATTTTTGCTATCATTTGCTATCATGAAAAACAGTCTAAGAAGGTAGTCGGTGGAATATACTTGGCTTATAGATACTGTTAAACAAGGTCCTGAGATTTACTTTGGTCTTGCATGTTGTTAGTATAGGAGGATAAGATGGAGCTTTAGCTTTAAAAAGTCTCTGCTCTGAGTAAAACAACACTAGGCATGAAAAACAGAGGCAAATGTGTATCCCCCAAAAGTTAATCTTGGAAAAGAACAGACACACAATATCCTACCTCTTCTGGATGTTTCTGTGTCACCGATACCAGCTCTTCAGAGCTACTTCTTGAGGTAGAGGGTACCACATTACCTGGGGCCTCTGAGACCACCTCATTTGACGGCTCGGAGTCCTGAGGGCAACAGAGACAAATAGACCCCTCAGCAGCGCGTTGACGTGGCACGCCAAGAAAATGAGACTTTTCAGATGCACTGCGCTCTAAGCACAGACAGAAAAACAAAAAACACTTGAGGTCTAAATCTCTACTCTTTTCATCCTGGGCAACTACTTTTACTGCAGAATTAAAAACATCTGTAATATAGTTTTTCTTTAAATAGTAATATTGTCTTCACAAGAGCATTATAATACTTATTAAGTAGCTATACAGCATTTCAGAACTGCAAAGTTCTAAATAAACATGTTTGTTTTGCCCATACCTACCCCTGCTCCTGAAATGCAAAAAAGGGAATATTACATTTTATCCCCTTATTCAAGATGGAGGTTTCAGCAAAACAGCTAAGATCACACCAAAAAAAACCCCCCCACAAATGTATTTTATCAATCGCTGCAAATCAATATAGCACACAACCTGGTACAGTTAAAAACTTAGTAAAGTTGGGTGTCTATTAGTAACTTTAACACTACAGTAAACTAAATAAAATAAAAATTCTTGAAGTAGTTTACAATCTACTTTCCAAATTGCAACGCGACATGACTAGATCACTGAAAACAAAACCCACTTTAATACTTCCATTGCTTCACACAGTGGTTTAGACAACTGCATAGACTGAGATACTTTACTATAAAGAAAAAGATCCATTAATGGGTACTCTCTCTACTGTGCTTGTTGTAATATTCATTACAAAAGACATTTTAGATGTCCTCGCTTAGCAAGCAGAATATGTGCTTTTGATATATCTCTTTCTTTCTACAGTCATTAATTGCAATGAAATCAAGATTATACTTTTGGACACTGCCAGCTGAAAAGCTCATTATTAAGTTTTCCAACATAAAAACTTCTAAAAAGTAAATTTAAATTTCATAATTACAATATCCAGCATTTGAGGTTTAGCTCAGTGTTTGACTGTTGGAAAGAAAAAAGCGAACAGTATGGTCCAACACCCATTACTGAATCACATAGAGGATCACAGGTAAGATTAGACATTGTAAAAGAATTAATACAGGAGGGAGTTGCTGGAAGCTAGAAAGTTTGAAAAATCTCCTTGGGCCTGAAGGAGGAATACTCTAATATCTTAGTTCATATACCTTTTCAGATTAATCCCTTTAAAAGAGCTTTTGAGCTTAAATATATTGAAAAAAGCTTTTTATATCTTTCTCATTGTACCACCCCTCTGTGACTTAACGGATATTATGGCTCATTCTGTGCCCTTCCGCCTTATGTTTAAGGTACAGTGTGAGGAAGACATTTTAGGAAAAATCAGATTTCAGTAATACCTAAAGAATAGCATCAATTAAAATGTTAACAATGAAGTCCAACTGCTATTTCACTGAAGTGTTGTATGGGCATAAGCACTGGATCTGCGGAACAAAAGGAAAAATGAGACACCTTGGTAGAACTACCAACCCAAATAATACCATGACAGGAATAACAAACTACTATTTTTTAGCCTTCTCATTTCCTCAAAAGAATATCAACACCATGGTTAAACATGGTGAACTACAAGAAGAAACATCTCTAGCACTGTGATAATAAAATTCTGATTCTCCTCTATTAATGGTATGAAAGCCACCAAATCAAACTTTGCATTGTGTTCATCCTGACATCTTGCTGCTTTCCCTAGTAGATCTGGACTTGAACAGGCAAATATCCTCCCTCTCAAAGGTCACCTCAGTTCGGTCCCTGGTAAACTATAACAAGGAGACTATTTCTTCTTTTGACCCAATAAGCCATGAACTGACTCTGAGTACTGAACAGAACTTATCTCCTTGAGAACTGAAAATCAAATCATCAACTCAATACAGTTCCAGAAGCTCTTCTGCACGACTTACAAAAAAGAAAGTAACAACCAAATCTGCTGGAAGAAAATGACGTACAGTTGTCTAAATTCTTGGGGCAGTGATTTTTCTCCTTGAATTCTGTCTTTCTTTTGTGTCTGGACAAACTTTTATGATGTTGCTATTACTTGTGGCCAGATAATTGTAGCAAGATTTTATTGGTACTTACAATTTTTGAAAGTCATAAACTATGGCTTTCAAAAACAGTCTGAGCAACTGTATTTTGGTAAAAATACATTTCTGTTCCATTTCTCTTGCCTCAACAGGACCAGTACATCTTGGATTTCTTCTGTCATCAGGTCTTGAATATCTTCTTTCCAAGCAGCTTGGCCATGCTTCTCAATAGTTTCCTTAAGAACCAGCTAGCTAATATAATACTTCCATTCGTGAGGACATGGACTGAAATCAAATTTACTTTATTATTCAGAAACTAAGCTAAAAAAAAAAGTCTCCCTTTCCAATTACATTGGTTTTATTATCTCTTTTCACACTGCTGTCACTTCTTAGGAAAACTGTAAAGAGCCTGAATATCTGTAAGAAAGGCAATCTATGTTGCTCTGAACTAGTTCGGCAACATGTGAAGTACAGCTTTCAGAAAGATATTCATAATTGGAATGAGATCCTTTCATGTAAGGTACAACAAAAAACATGCTGCAAGGTGCAGCAGAACTTTCATAAAGCTTCTTCGCCATATTTCATGAGTACATGGCCAAGTGAGCAACAGTTCTGATAACAAATCCTGGTACCTTGACTTGTACTCAGGCAAATAAAAGAACCTGAAAAAGAGTTAACATTGTTTACTTCTGTAAAGAAAAGCAAAAAATCTGCACCACCTACCTAAAACATTATGTTAAATGTTAAATATATATTATTATATAAAAAAAATAAGTTTCTTGTCCTTCCTAATTATTTTTATATCATAATATATTGGAGTGACTTTGCAAAAGTCAATTCTTTCTTTTTTCTAGGCCTTGTATGATGAAAACCACGCCAATGGCACTTCTCATTGATCTTCAGGCCTCAACTGTAGCAGCGATGGACATGATTGTTCATGGACATGTAACCTACACAATAAGTAATTAAGGACATATCGTTTCTAGTGCTTAAGTCTTTCCCATTTAATTAATATTATTAATTAATTAAATAATTAAATAAATAGATAAAATATTATACTTTCCCATCTACATACAAAAGCTCACATATCTCCATTTTTTAGTTAGACAGATCAAGACACAGCTTTCTAATGGGTCACATTTAATTATATTAATTAATAACTATGGGGGAAAACACTATTAAGTGGTACTTCCAGTTTCTTGAAAATACACAAATAATTTGTCAAAAAATAAGTACATCAGTGCCGTGGTGCAATTTCTCCTCCTGCTAGGACGCACACACAATTTTTAAGCTACTTAGCACAACTTCTGAACGACATCTTTTCTTTCTCTCCCCCCCAGTTCAGGCACGCGTATCAATCATGCACTGACCAGAATCATCCAAGATTGCACAGGGAAAGAATTCCCATTGTTCAAAGGCAGTGATTTAGGATGTTTAAGGTATGCCTTAATTATACTCAAAATTGCTGTGTTTGGGAAGAAAATTCTCCTGATCACCTAAGGATGGACTGTCAATTGGTGATCTTAACTGGGCGTACTGTGTGAGAGAGGATGCTCACTGTGAAAGTGCAGTGATCCAGCATGCTCAGATGCACTCTCAGTGCACTTGGGCTCCCCTATCTTCAGAGAAAAACTCCTATTGCCCGAGAGAGAGACTGACCATCAGTCACCCTATGACAGTTGAATGTGCCTGACACCTGGAGTGCGGCCCAAGTAGGTTGGTCTTATGAAACTAACAGAGGTTTCCAGAAATACGACATGTAAGTTGCAGCCAAAACTAATATTGAAACATCAAAATAAATACAAAATAAATCTGGTGAAAGTGAATTATCTCAGATCCTATAAGTAAGTATCATATGAAAGGCCCTTGGAGCTCTTTTGCATCGCATCAGGCTAGGTCCAGTAATCTCCCCCTGAGATGGGATGACTCTCAGGTCTGGTGTATATTATTTGCTAACATAGCAAATGCAAAGGCCAAGGTGAAGCTGACCCCCTAGAGATCTGGCCATTGCCTGTCAAGGAATGCTGGCCTATTGTATGTGAATACTCTCACTAACCTCAAGTGGGAAATTTTCAAACTACTTTCCCTACTTGTCCTTTCATCTATCTCTCGATGTGCTTAAGTATGCATATTCATAACTGTGACTATTCATATGTTTTTTTAAATATACATACATACCTTCATAACTCTGGATGCCTAACTAGTAATATATTTCTGTGTGCATCTACATTCTTAGATCTTTGTATTTGTCTATGTGCTTATTATACCATGTAGTAAATAGGAGTGAACCTTGTCATTTAGAAAAAGTTGCTGTTTTCATAAGAGATTCCATACAGTCACCTTGTTAAACAGTAAAATGGTTTATGATTAAGTGCTGCTAAAATCTACTAATTTGATCTACCTCAAATTATCAATAAATACTAAATTTCTGCTAAATCATAACCATGTAAAATACTTTCACCAGCAAAAATCATAAACAAATAAATTCAGAATGTTCAGTAATTACATTTTTCCTGCACAATGCTGATTTTGATCAAAGCTCCTCAGCACACAATCCTTCTTGGACTCATGAAACCCTGAAGAGGAAACACGAAATGACATTCTACTATGTTTATGCAAGAAAGAGAGCCCTGCTTTGAACTATGTCTCTTTTCATTTGACCTAAATGTTCAAGCAGTTTAAGATACCACAACAGACTTGGCTTGAACCAATCACAGTTCTGAAAAAAGAAGTATTCGAATTGCAGGTTGACACAAATACATAACAAATCTGATATTCTAGTCCTGCGATGGAACTTGCTTGCTAACCTTGGCACCAGCTACAAGCTTCTTGGCAGCTGAAATAGAAGTGTAGCTGACTAAATTCTGAGTTTCAGACCTTCAGCATTTTTTTTTTTTTTAATTCAAGTCAGCAGAGATGAAAGGTGACAATGACTTGTAGGAGGTGAGAAATCAAGGGTGCATTCAAATGCAGCATATCCCCCAAAGCATTCAGTTCTTTGCTCCCCTTCATTCCATTCACATATTTGCCATTTACATCTACTGCAACAGAAGCAAACACTGTGCTTTTAGTTTTGCCCTTTCCTGTGCAGAAGTATCACTGAAGTATGCTGAAAAAACAATAGTGCATACAGAACATGTGGACTTCATTTATGAGCTACAGAATAGTGATAGATTTTGGAAGAAAATATTTACATTTTATGCTATGCTGATGTTGTGGCTTAATTTGAGGTCTATTTTTAATTTTTATTTTTTAAAAACTAGATAATTAAATGCAAGTTCAATACACATATACAGATACGTATATACAGACATGGTAACAAAAATGGTAACAAAATACTGTAATTGTTTACCAGCTGATCTTACTGTCAGGACAGATGTTGGCTCACAGGAAATAGAAACTCTATACTTCTGATTATAAACAAAATGGAGAACTGATGTATATAACAGTAGTACGCATACAATACTTTGCCAGAAAGCATAAGAAGTTGCATTTGAAATATAATGATAGAAAAATAGTGTTTAACAATGGTATTTATACCAGCCAAGCATTTGCTATTTTTTCTGCTATTGCTACTTTAAAAAAAAATGAAACTAAAAAAGAATCAAACCAAAACAATCTACAAAGCCACAAACCCTTTGTAGATGTTTTCAAGCTGACAAGTTTGAATATATTATGCTAACTCTGCATCAGTCTTCATATATCATCCTTTACCTTGGTCCAGTTGAAAATTACACAAGTCATAAATTAGCTTTAAACAAGTTTTGAATCAGCCTGGAACTAGTTTTCAAATTAAAAGAGCCATCAGTATATTACATGGTACTGTCATTTTATTACCCCAATCAATTCTGTGTGGCCTGAGGTAGGAAGAAAATGGATGCGGTCTTCATTTGCAAAGGGTTTATCTCTCACACCAGGCTCTGAAAACATGACTGCAGTAATGAACTAGAAGCCAAAGTTACTAACAAAGACTTCTAACAGTAACAAAGCAGAAATATTTGTTCCCCTTTAGACTTAAGAAAAGGAGGGGGGAAGCCCTTTCTGTAACATGAAGCCAGCTTCTTAAGAGTGAAGGACTGTGGGAAGAAATTAGCACGTTTCTATCGAAGTGCTGAAGTGCCCGTGGCCTCACAGAGTATCATTTGCAGTGCACCACAAGAAAAGCCTTCTTGGGTCGGACCGAAGGTGCCTCCAGCCCAGACCGCGGAATATCCCTCCATCAGACAACTGACCGCTCCTACCCACCCTTAATATCTCCCAGATCTCAGGAGCATACTTTGAAAGTATTCATATCTTCGTTAGAATTCAGGAAAATCTAGTGAAGACGAGGTACGTAGTTATCCACTGTTCACAGGTGGCCGAAGTATGCTCCTATGAGAAATGAAGAGTTTATCTTAATCTGCTTATCCCTGTGAGATCAATCGCTTTGCCATTCCTAGGATTTTATCCTCAGTGAGTTAATGAGGGATGAACAAGGGCTTTAAACTTTTAATTCATGCTCCATAGCTGTAAAATTTCCCTTCCTCTTTCTATTCTGTCTTTGTAACTCCTCATGCTGATCTTACTTAACATCTGACAATCTCTTCTCTTCCTTTGTCTTCTCCAAAGATAGGAAATTACAAATGCAACCTTTAACGTACATGTGCTGACCTCCTGCACTGCCAGTCACAGAGACAATGCCGTTGTTCTGTCCTTGGCTATTTTTTCTCTCTCTTGAGAAGGGAACGATGACTTCTATGTTTATACACTGTTAACACAACAGGGTCTCATTCTCAGCTGACTCTGACACAACCTCAGTTTAGGTAATAAATCTTAACCTAGCTCTAAAACCTCTGCCTCCTTTTAAAGACAGAAGCAGAAGGAAAACCTTTAATAATTTTCTGGTTTCCAAATACAGAAACTTAATTATGTTATTTAGCCTCACGCTATTTTTTTTCCTTCAGACACACTGTGCAATATGAAGGAACTACCAAAGTTGCAAGAAGTTTCCAATAAACATTATCTGTTTCAATCTATTATCCTTCTACCTTTCAATAAACCACAGCAGCGACAAAACAAGTTTGTATCTTTGAAATCTACCTACATTTCCAAGTATCAAAGGGTGAATTCCCAGTGTACGGTTATTTTAAATGAAAGATGCTATTGTTGCTAATATTTTATTGGAAGTGTTTGAACAACATATGAAAGGAAACAAAGTCATGTGTTTTCTCTGGACGCCTTCTTTGAATGGAAAAGAAAATACTTCACATATATTTAAAGCTAGAAAGAGCACTCTTGAAATAATGTTTTTTACGTTTATTCTTCCAGCTTCATCACATGCAAACAGAAACAGCAAACAGGAGGGTATTTTACCATTTGAAGTTATTATTATTCACTGACCTGAATTAGTTTCCCTTTTCTAACTCACGTTAGTTTCTTTATTTCCATTACAGAGTGTACTAATCCTCCACCTTTCAAACCAAACTGCCCTAGACTATTTGTCCTTTCACTTTCTCATCATGCATTGCTTCCCAACATTTAACTGTTGTTCTTTCAGCTATCCTGTCTTCCAATAGCTTTTTCTGACCCCAAAACTCTCTTAACTGTATTATAATGAACTCTTAGAACACTGTTATTAATAAAACCCATTAGAATACAAAACCTTGAATTAAACTCCAAAATATTGATCCACGACACTAATCTCATCTCTTACACCTTTCCTGTTACTGTCATGGATTAAAGACATTGATCACTGGTACAGTACGGCTCAAACTATTGGCAAAAAAATTCTGTACAAACATGTACATCTCTTTTCTTCACCAGAAATTATTAGAATTTCTTCAATAGAGGGAAAAAGCCAATATCTATCCTTTTTGTGCTAAATCTCCTATGTCTTGCACAATTTAATAATTACCTGGTGCATCACAGCAACAGATTTTATATGAATATTCTTTTACAGGATATTAATAAACTGGCAAAGATGCCATACTATGCCATTATCACTGTATGTAGGAGTAACTCAATACTTTTTTCTTTTCTGTGCACACTGCTTTCTTCCTGTGTACTGTTCTGCATTATTTTTTATTATTAATTAGGTTACAGGCATATAGTATAGCATAGAAAGTGGGGTTTGCCCTAATTATATATTTTGGAGTTTTAAAAGCTCTTTAAGGCAATACACACATAATTTATTACTGCTGGCTCAGGATATTTCATCTTCCCTGCGTCCATTTTTGTGTAATTCTGATCTTTCTGATCCTTCCTCCCCAAAAAAGAAAAAAGATCAGAAGTTGCAAAACAAATTCTCGAACATGTTACACGCATCTACAGCCACAGTAAGTGTGCCCCTTACTGTGTTGCTGTATGTACATTGCAATATATTTACAGAATTATAGTGGCACTTTACACCTAAAATTCAAACCAAGCTTTTCTAAACAACAGATGTACAAATCCACCTGCTATTACTTGTGGAAGGCAGAGCTGCAGCTACAATCGCTCCGAATACAGTAAGGCTGTATTTGGGTTGTAGTTGTCTGTTTCCTTAAGCGATGTATTTTTCCTTGAGAAATGATCAGAAGCAGACCACACCAATCCATTCATACAATCTCTCTTAAAAGATAGTTTTACTGTATTTCTTTTCAAATCACATTTAAATTACCCCAAACTTTCCACTCTCTTGGACTGCTGAAGCAGTGACAACTTGGGAGTAAGATAGAGCAGCAAACTCACTTCCACCTCTCAGGGTCAAGCTGCGCATTTCCTCAGTTTATGATCGAAGGAGTCTGCTTTACTCCACTTCAGCAGCTTGGAAGAAAGCATACACCAAATTCGTTCACAATACTTGGCTAATACTTAACTTGAACTAGAAGATTAAAGCACTTGAGAAGATCTCTGCTCCAAAAATCAGCTGCTTTATTCTAACAAAAATAGAATGTAGCTCAGAAAAGGCTTTTTTTTCAAGCGCACAATCTTCAGATATCATGCATCAGCATGCAGAGTGTGTCTGTCAGATGTTCGAACAAAGCTTTAAATTGTACCATCTAACTTAATTCTCAAGACAGGGTCAGCACATTCATAGGGTGGTAGGGTTTTTTTTTCCTTTTGAGAAGTCCTTTAAGTAATATTTATTTAGCTCCTTACATCTTCATCAGCACTGATTCTTGCTTTTCAACTCCTTGAAGTCCAGATTTTCCCAACAAAATGCAAAACAGAGTGATATTAAAATGTGTGATTACCAAAAGCATCACAGAATCATCAAAGGCTACTTATTAAATCAACACTGGTTTTCATCTCTCCCCACTTCCAAGTTTTTTTTTCCATTAACAAGACAAAATAACTGCACACAGTACATCTTTTTTTTCAGTCTAAGTTTTTTACTCGAGTTTTATAGATCCCTAAACTTCCCTTGTATTACACCCACTTATCTGCTTGTGCTTCAGATGTTTTCTATAAATGCTCTACCCAGCTCTAGGGAAGGCTCTCTGTGTGCTCTCCACGTTCTTCTCTCCACTTTGCCATGGCCCTGTTTCTCAGTTCACCCCAGTCTCCCCTATAAGGGTTTTTGTATATTTTTCCTAGAGGAATTTTTTCATTCTTATGAATATGTGTGTGCTTCCATTATCCCTTCTATGCTAAAGGCACTTCCTGCAGTCCCATTACTTTTTTCCCATCCTGTTTCTCTCTCTTTCTCTCTCTTTCTCTCTTCTTCTCCCTCTCTTCCTCTATCTCTTCTTGAAAGTATCATAGAATCATAAGGTTGGAAGAGACCACTGAGATCATCAACCAACCGTGCCTGTCTCCCCACAAATCATGTCCCAAAGGAACTCATCCACCCGTTTTTTAAACACCTCCAGGGATGGTGACTCCACCACCTCCCTGGGCAGCTGTTCAAATCCCTGACCACCTTTTCAGTGAAGAAATCCTTCCTAATGTCCAGTCTAAACCTCCCTTGGGGCAACTTGCGGCCATTTCCTCCTGTCCTATCACTTGTCACTTGTGAGAAGAGACCAGCACCCACTCCGTCACAACCTCCTTTCAGGTAGTTGTAAACAGCGATGAGGTCTCCCCTCGGCCTCCTCTTCTTTAAGCTAAACAACCCTAATTCCCTCAGTCTCTGCTCATAGTGCTTATTCTCCAGCCCCCTCACCAGCCTTGTTGCCCTTCTCAGCCCCTCAACGTCCTTCTTGTAGCGAGGGGCCCAAAACCGAACCCAGCACTCGAGGTGCAGCCCCACCAGTGCTGAGCACAGGGGCACAATCACCTCCCTGCTCCTGCTGGCCACGCTGTGTCTGACACAGGCCAAAGTAGCATCATTTATTGTCAACTGATAGAGCAGCAAAGTAAAACATCAATTCAAGGCTGTAAAAAATATTTTTAAAGAAATTTCTATAAGAATGTTTCTTAAATCCTTCTTTTTAGATCCTTCTAACATCTGAATGTGCCAAATTAAAAAAACACTCTTAGGACATCCTTAAAGGATGTCAGGGTGAAACAAATGTTAGGAACTCTGTTTTGTGGTTGCCCCTGACTTATTCATTCATGCTAGTCACTACAGTAATTAAAGAAAAATTCCATATAACTTTATACTGATAAATAAGAGCTATATATTCTTATTAATATAAACTAGCTAGCTAAAACACAAGGATATTTTATGCTGTCAAACTGAGCTAAATTGACAGCAGGCTGTTTATTAAAAAGGAAATGAACAGCCGAGTTGACACATCTTAAGATGTGACATTAATCAGCCATGTTTTGCTGAGCCCACAGGAACTGAAAGGTCACAAGTAGTGCTGCTGTTTTAAAGTATTCTCAAAAAGGCCTGGAAATTCCTTATTCTTCCCTAATTAAGTACACTGAAAATGATATATTGAATGATGAGGCTAAATTCACTCAAAATGTCAACTTTACTGCCTTGTTTTAGGAGGCATGATTTTTTTCCCTGTCGTCGTTTTTTTTTAAACATTACAGCTATCAGACAAAATTCTGGTTTTTGTTTCTCATCTCATAGCAGAAATTACACACCACGTTCCTTACTCTTAAATACAGTTGCTTAAAAACATTGTAGACCAGATTCTTTCAGTTAAATGCATATGCATACAGTGCTTATACATACAAACAATAAAATTTAATACCCTAACAGTATATATCCATGTATTAATTTTTAGCGTTTCAAGCTTGAGACTAGTGACAAGTGAATAATTAAGGCTGGAAAAGACCTCTAATGTCACCAAGTCCAACTGTCAGCCCAGCATCACCATGCCTACTAAACCATATCCTGAAGCGCCATGTCTACATGTTTTTTGAACACCTCCATGGATGGTGACTACACTCCTTCTCTGGACAGTCTATTCCAATGCTTTGCCACGCTTTCAGTAAATAAATATTTCTTAATACACAGTTGAAACTTCCCATGGCACAACTTGAGTCCATTTCCTCTCATTCTATCACTTATTACTTGGGAGAAAGAGACTGACACCTGACTCGCTACAACCTCCTTTCAGGTAGTTGTGGAGCGTGGTAATGTCCCCTCTCAGCCCCTTTTTCTTCAGGCTAAACAGTTCCAGTTCCCTCAGCCACCTTTCATAAAGCTTGTTCTCCAGCTCCCTCACCACCCTCGTTGCCCTTCTCTGGACGCGCTCCAGCCCCTCAATGTCCTTTTTGTAGTGAGGGGCCCAAAACTGAACCCAGTACTCGAGGTGCAACCTCACCAGTGCTGAGCACAGGGGCACAGTCACCTCCCTAGTCCTGCTGGCCACACCACTGCAGATACAGGCCAGGATGCTAGTGGCCTTCTTGGCCGACATGGGCACACTGCTGGCTCATGTTCAGCCAACTATGAACCACCACCCCCAGGTCTCTTTTTGCCAGACAGCTTTCCAGCCACTCTTCCCCAAGCCTGTAGTGCTGCATGGGGTTGTTGTTTAATACAGAATATACTTGCAAACATTAGTACCTGACATGTATCTTTATTTATTGCACAGGACCAGCTACACGTTTAATTAAGTCAATGACTGTCAATCTGCTGATGCCCTTCTATTTCCAAAAATAAATACGATGTGATTAACCCACTCTAAGTACACTTGTGTGTACCTTCCATAAATACTGAGTTATCTTGCTATTTCCTTTTTGACACTTCTTTTCTTTGGTTATTTATACCACATCTAAATGGATATCATCTGCCCTTCAGTCTTCATGAGATTAGTAGCTAGGAGAAATCTTAATACCTACAGATTGCTAGATTTCCCATGTATGAAATCTTTTGGTACTGTTTGACACAGCTGAAATACACTTAAAGACTTTTCAAACATGCCCAAAGGTGTTTTAAACCACTGAACCAGATAATAATTTTCAACTTCCACCAAAGACACATCTACTAAAAAAATCTATGATAGACTTAATTGCTACTGGAATTTAACAATGCACTATACATTCCAAAGGTTCTTATAAAACCCTTTCAAAAGCCATCTTAAAATTCCACATAATATTTGTCCTTTTTTGTGGTACAGCTGATTGTAATGCTCTTACAGTTATATTCCCACACAAGCTATTTGCTGAGCCAATTTTAAGAAGAGTGAACTTTTCTGCTACCGAATGCTAAAATCCAAGTGATGAGACAATCCTTTGCACAGAAAGTGTCTGACACAGCACAAATCGGCAATGCCCAGCTGTCTTCTGCAAAATGTGATTAAATGTGGCCTGGCACTAAGAGAATCTCTATTTGAGAATGGCGACTAAACCTCACTACTACTATTTAATGTTACGACCAAAAGCAAATCTTGACTCTGCTAAAATTCATTACTTCCTTAGCATTTCACAAAATGGCACTTCTTTGGTTTCTTCCTCCCTCTCCTTTCTCTCTTCTGGTTCAATATGATTAGATTTTGCCCAGGCAGCATCAGTAGTACGTACTGATGAGTGACACATTACTTCAAGTGACATACATGGCTGCATTTCCTTGAAAGACTTTTACATAAAACCAACCTTAAGAGTAAACATGAGCAGTAATTAGGCAACTATGATAATGGGTTCAGATCTTACCCAGAGACTAATAATTAAAGATCTATTTCTTCTTATAATTGATTAATATGATTACAGGTGATGTGCTAAGGTAATTTGGAGAGTAATAAAGTTGGACTAGTAAAGAATTAAACATTTATAATTCTTTAATTACACACCTTCTAATTCCAAATAAAACATAAGGCAAGAAATATGTTTCTAGGTAAAGAAATTTATCTCAGGAATTTAGTAGCAACAGAACACTGCTTTGCAAAATTAGATTGGAATGAGATGCCACAATGCTCCAGATATACCTTTGCACCTTTCAGGATTCTCTTTGTTTATGTCACTGAGAAGCACACACCTTTTGCTATTTTTTGTTGACTCTCCAATTCTTCATGAATATTCAGAAGATTAAAAAATTCAAAAGTCAGTTACAAGCTTTTTAGTCACACTCTTTTCAGATGCTTTCAAGATCAAAGTGTATTCTAGTAATTAAATAAAGAACAATCAAAATTTCCAATAGGGTTTTTAATAGAAAGTAGTCAATTACAATTTATTGGTAAATTTGTTTATGACTCCACTGTCAGTATGAAGCCCCTAATTATCAATACGGAAAAGGCTCAATATTTTATAAACTCTAGAAGCAGGAATACAACTGGATTGATGAAGCAGATAAAAATGTATATCAGTGGTGTAAGCTAAGATGCTTTGGCAGCTACAACTTTCCTTTCGTGACTTCAATTATAAAGGAATGTAAAACTGAGAAAACCCAAGTTAAAACTACTATCTCAATATCTTTTACATTTCAATATAGCATCTTCAATATGTGAAATTCACTGTTAAAATGCTGCTCAATATTGTAAATATTCTGAAACTGATTTTCTAAAGCAAGAGAAAGCCTCCATTTCTTTAAGGAACAAGTATTGCCCATGTCCTTCCTAGACACTATTTCTCTATCAGTCTCCTCACATCCTTTGAGCATACACATAGCTGCATACCAAAAAGGAAGCAAAAGAAATCATCTTGTTGAGAGGCGCTGCTCAGGGCTCAAAAATCACTCTCATGTTTTATTTTCTCATGCTGTGTTAGTATAAAACCATGTTTAGTGGCTTTGCTTCAAACATAATGCTAGCTGCTTTTTGAATTTTTCCCAATTGCAGATAGGTCCCAGCACAGATTCCTTGCCACTCAGCACTACAGTAGTGGGCAACGTAGGCTGTAAATTCATTTTGTCATGGCTTAGGAAGGGTAAGTCATAATTCTGTAGAAGAGCTATTTCACAGATAAACCATAACTGTAAGTGGATTTCGTTAGAAGCATAACCTAAAGACGGTACAAAGTAGCAGCTGCCCATAAACAGATTTTACTTCCTCAACCACTACCTTCGTATAGGTAATAAGTCATTCTATCTACAGTAAATTACATATAAACTAGAGGTTTAGTCACTTAAATATTAGGTTGTGTGTATTCAGACTACATGCATTAAAAAATGAGTTTATGATTTAATTGATTTTAAGTCTAGTACTAAACTAATCAGCTACCTCTTCAATGTTCCATTGGAAATTAGACATGGGTGTGAATTTTAACCAAAGTCAAAATTAACTACCAAGCTTGTTTCTAATTTCTGCCATTACTGTTTATTTTTACTTCAGCAACGTATTTTTAGTTGCAAAAAATAAAACTGTCAAGACAACTTATGAAAAGCAGGAGTACCTCAATAATAATTGGACTTGTGAGACACTCAGAAAGTCTCTTCAAAAAATAATTTGCTTAATTTTAAGGTGCGTTTAAGGTGTGCATAATGACATCAGAATGAACCACTCATTTCAGTACTATTCAGAATCTTTTTCCTCCTGCTTTTGTTATAAAACATTCAGCATTATGGAAGGCATTAAATGATACTACTGCTCTTGCATTAAGGAAAAGAACTTACACGTGTCCAAAGTTTCAGATTTGGAAAAAATTCTGTGTTGTTGAGTTGTTTATGAAAGTGTCAATGAAATTAAGCAGCAAGTGATTTTTTTCAGTCTCGTGGATAACAAATATGGAGAAGAAAATAAATCTTGGAAAACAAATAATTTTGCGATAAATTACCATGAAAATGAGGCGCTTTTTTACATACTCATTTAAAACTCCTGTGCATAGTTTAAATCTTAATTTGTAAGATATGCCACGGGGAAAACAGACTCTTATCAGGCTTATTATAACTGCTGGGGTTTGATAAAGTTTAATGTAAGAAAAAAATATGTATTTCACTCCTAATTGGTACTTTATTTTTCAAACATTTTAATTACTACTCTTTGATCTATCCCAGTGTTATCCTAAAAAATCAGAAATCCGTTTTTGCATTTATACCAGTACCTCATTAAGAAAAATATCCCTGTATTCCAGTTCCTTCAAACTTCTGGCTGGTATTAGATGTACTACTACTTGTGAAACCAGTCAAAAAGAAACCTGTTGAGACAAGGTTATGGGGGAGACAATGCTGTAATTAATTTCCCATTTTTTACTATACTTTATTGATACAGTTCAGCTACCCTAAGTACAAGCACCAGAAGTTCATCATGAGGATCTGGCAGTCAGTAACACGGGGTACTAGAACTGGTAGAATTGATTTTGATGTAGAGAAGAATTAAAGTATTTAAAACAACCATCAGTTCCACAAATATTTTACAGTGCTTAACTTTTTTTTTCATTAAAACCTAAGCTTTCTACCTACACTACAGGAATCTTCTTCTGCCAACTAAGTGTATCTGATTATTTGGATTAATTTGGGGATTTAATACCAACTAACTTTATGCTAAGCTTATCCGCTATTCATAAATCAAGTCCTATCTTAAGTTAATTTCAAGGCTGATTATTTTTGGAACATTTTATGGTATAAATTATTCATTACATAGATGTATTACACCTGTTTGCCAGAAAATAACAGAGGCTGTGCCAATTCATTTTTTAAAAAAAGATACCTGGGGAGCAAATGTTAAAATACAGTTAGCAATATTTCAACCAACTGGTAAGAAATACCGTTCACTGCAGTTTCACCCCTTTTTTTTTTTTTTTTTTTACTATCTTGATAGCGAAATTTATTTCTGTGCCAAGGTCTGGCATTACGAAAGTTCCTAAAACAGGGCATAAGTGGTGTAAAGGACTTCTGTTAATTCTTACAAAAAGTTACAAATCTGGATAATTTTCTCTTGTTCAATTTTAAGCAAATCACTCCAGTGCCAACGTTTGTTCACTCCTCACAAACAATGATTTGAGAATCACCCCATATTTCCCAGTTTATATACATTAAAAAATCTTTTGTTCCATGTCACAGAAGAAACCGAAGTCCTAATCTGATTTATGTTGCATCACTCAACTCTTCTCAACCAACCTTAAAATATATGAATACACACAAAAACATTTAACTCTACCATTCTTCATGACCATGTAATAAAACAGATCATAATACCCACACCTAGTAAAACTGAAAACAGATTCTACCTTTACAAATGCGGTCACAGAATTACATTATACAATTTGTTATTCTGTAAACCACTTCGAAATACCGCTAAGTTAAGGCTGAAAAATGTTGCATAACAATTTAACTTTTTTCCATTATATTATGTTCTGCTTGTATCAGCAAGCAGATTTGTCAGCAGTATTCTTCTATCACTTTCAGCTGCAATGCTGTTTGCCATGGTGGCAGTGCATTTCCTTGTATGTTGTGTTCTCAAAAGAAGTGCTCTGATGTGACAGTCTCTCCAATGTATGCTGACTAAATTAGGGTCACAGTTTGTTTTACAATTGCAGTCACCCTTTGTCAGAATAAACAACTGAAACAAGTTTGAATTAATACAAAAGACCTTGAAAGATTTTTTCGTTTATTTCTTGAAAGATATATTTTAAATGTAACTACTTAAAATCACATTGTACTGAATGATAAAATACATCATATTAAATCGTGTTCAAGAAAACATTAAGCATGCATAGATGCTACCACTGTGTGCTCATCTCATATATTCTATTCAAACAGGGGTTTAGTGCATAAATAAAATGTTAAGGATATTGGCTATATTGAAAATGCGCTGTTCTGAACCTTTAGTAAATGCCCAGATGAAGTATGTCCATGCGATGTTGATTCAATCTTCTTCTATGTGTACTCAAGCAAGGAGAATCCTACCTAAACTATAACCCTTGCTAATCTAAACTAACTGTTTCGGCTCCTTGCTACAGTCAGTGGACAGGAAAAGGCAGCTCCAGGGAAGAATTCTTATAAATCGAAGGAACGAAGGAAAATGTCTAAACCAAGGGTGCAGTATTGACATTTTGCAAAATGGAAGCTAAGACAGAGGAAGAGTAAGAATTAAATTAATTACTCAATTTGCAATACTCCAGATCACATGATTATGGAGAATTTTTCAAAACACAGTTTACACTATTACCCACCACAGCTCTGAAAAATTCAACAATTTTGCACATTGGGCCAATGGATTCAAGTTAGGCAACAGCAAAAAAGGAAAAAGAGTTACTAAACATTGGAAAAAATTTAATATGTCTAGTATTTACAGGAGCTCTGGGGTAAGACAAAGGTAAAATTCAATTTTCTGGTCACAACTCAAGTATGTCAAACATAAGGTCAACATTCCTTTTTTTTTTTTCTTTTCTTGAAACCACCTCTTTAGATTTAATGCCTTGCAAAACCTAAAGACAGGTTCTTTTCTTAATACTCAACCCCAATTAGTCCCCTTCACTGACCCTGAGAGCTAAATTAGAGGAGGCAGGGGTCCTATGGGGGGGGTGGTAGGGGAAATCACAGCAGAAGTGCTTAAAGGCTGCAAATTCACACATAGCCACAAAAGGACTTAATGCATTTCATGCCATCTTATTTTTTTATATTTCATAAATTTTGAGAGCTAGACATCAAATTTTTGTTTCATTTTTTATTTTCAATACACTCGTGTGTATTGAAAATACACGTGTGAGGAAAAGCTTCCTGAGTTTTGAAAAAAAGGCGTAACGAAGAAAATTAGATTAGATAAATCATCATGAGATTGTCACCTGCACAACTCATAAACAGTCTTCACAGGTCTTCTTAGCTACCTATTTATTTTTTCTAGAGTGAAATTCCATGGAGTACAGGAATTAAACCGAATTGCTCCCTTTTATCCTTTTTATCTGGCCAAATTAAGAGGCTTGAAATTAATTGTACATCTAAAAAATATTTCTGATTTAAAACATTATTTCAAACAATTATATTCAATATTTTAATACTACAGTGCTCAATTACATTTGCTTATTCACTACATGAAAATGAGATACACACAAAGAAACGCTTCTTTTTCGTTAATAAGTAAAATCATCCATGATTGCTTTCCAACACAAAGTATACTAAAAAATATTACTTGCCAGGGTTGGTGTGTCATGTATTTTTAGTTCCAGAAAATATTTCCTGAGGGATTTAGATGACAATTCTATGCATATATACTGACAATTTATTTCCACTGAAAAAATGCAATACAGTAAGAAGATGAAATAAAAGCAAACTAAACAGAAGTCTAGAGACAAGGCAGCTGATCTTGCAGCACTCAAATAATGGCCTGACAAGTATACTCTGCAGTGTTTTGCAAAATAGATTGTATGCAAAGATAAGCAGATAGAAACCTAACTAGCATGGTCATTGTAACCTCCATGATATATGTTTAAACTCTTTGTTGCCTTGGTCCTTTGCACAATTTTTAAATTGGAAGAGATACTTTAAACAGTATTTTAAATGGAAGACAACAGAAAGGAATCCACATCTAATAATAAGGAGATCACATAATGAACAAAACTGACAGACCACATTTATTCCTACTGAATATTACCACATCATAATACTGAATAAACTTGGTCTATATTTTATTTATTTAATTTTTGTGAAACTCAACTAAAATAAGGTTCTATATTCCTTCTAACTATTTGAAATCATCAGCAAAATTATGACTTAGAGAGTCTGACAATGCTGAAAGTGTACCATAATCCTTTCGTAGGGTAGATGGATAATGTTATAGAAATGGAGAGCTCATAGGTTTACTTCAGCTTTCATGTGATGTAACAAAATCTACAATGTTTTTGAGATGAGAGAGCTTGTCAGACCTTAGTAGTGAGCATCACCCATTCCATAAAAGTGACAGGGAGTATTACCAGCAGAGAAGCTGTTGCCCTCACGCCCTACAGCAAAGTCACTGTCTGTCTGTTATTTGACAGGCAGGGTAATATAGGAATATGTTACGCTAGTGGAAAAACTGACACAATTGCCAGAGAGTCCTGTGACTAGTGTGAGCAAAATGGAAGTAGCACGTCCAACACTGGTGATAGATATCAATTTAAAGCATATGTTTATTCCTGCTAAATTATATCCCTTGTACTGCTGACACCTGCAAGTGCTTAGCAAAATCTGAAAATAAAATCACATTCTTCGCTGTCAGCAATATGCAACTTTTTCTGAATATATAAAACTGAAATTCATAATTGGAAATAAAAACTAACTGAATGATTATATGCTATGCACCATAATCTGTCTCGTCACTGATATGGTGTAATTTACCTACGAATAGTTTTCAAGGCCCACTGCAACAGAAGACATCATTGGGGAATTTTAAAGTGTATACTTTAACAGCGATTTACATTGGATCAAAACAGAAAGTTGAAGGAATGAAAACTGAATAGTCTTGGCAAAAGCCAGAAATTCAATCTTATTTTGCTGCTACAAATGGTACAAGAAACTTCACCATGACACACCCGAAATTGGATTTAGTGAGTGACTGAGAGAATGAAATTGCTGGTAACTCAGGCTTGCAATTCATCCACAGGTCAGGCAGAGCGCTGCAAACAATGCCACTTTCTTGTAAGGTTTTCCTCTTCCAAGCTCTAAGCACACACTTGAGATACTGCTCCCTCTAGTGAGGGGTATAAAAACCTTCATCATATCAGCTCCTTCTGGCTATGACAAGGTGTGTAAAATTGCAGATATGTAACACACAACTCTAAAGCCATAAAGAACATTGAATTCGCAAATGATTAAGTACATAAACAAAGCTCTAACCCTTTAAATACTATATTCATACTAAGGAAGGTCTGTAAGGATTTCAACTTAAGACCATGTTGTTTGAATTTGTTATGCAGTATAGAATAATAATTAAAAAAACCTAAACCCCCCACTTTTTAAAGCATAGAGATCAATATAGCTGTTTGAAAGAGATTTCTCTGCACAGATCTGTGGAAAAGCTATGGGAAAGTGACTAAGCAAAACCACAAGGAGTCCCCATAAGACAATTTTTCCATAGCTTTCATATTCATTACCTTTTCACTCACACAATTCAAATTGCTTGTGCTTCAAAGTGCAAACGATTTTATTTAGACTTACTCATTAAAAATCTCTATGAATGAAAAATAAACACAAGCTTTTTTAAAAATTTGTAATAATCATTAAGACAACACAAAATAGATTATCATTCTAACAATAAACTTTGTTTATTCTTCAGAACATATTTTTCAATACACCTTAAAACTAACACAAACCCTGCGCTAAGTGAAGTCAATCATACTTAATTTACGCAATAAAGTAATTTAAAATTTTATCTGGTACACAGTGTGCTAAATTTCTGGAAAACACATTTAGAAATTACAAATATTAGGTGTTTTTGTTTACTTAGAAGATGCCAAGAAAACAGGAGACAGAAAATTTTAACTAAGGTTATCAAGAACCCCTTTTAGTTTAAGCAGATGAAAGAAATTCAATAACAATTTTAATTCACTCTTGGAATGTCTGCTGCACGTAAGTGGTATTCAAGAAAGACTGCTTGATGTCCAAACTGTACTGGACAGCTAATTTCCCATGTCTGTCTTCCTATCTCCTTACAGAAGTGCAATTTGATTAACCCCTCTGGGGTGAAACTGAATACTGTAATTTTCCAGATAGAACACACTAGTAAGCCAAAAAAATTACACTCTTCTCTGAACACTTTGTATCATCCATTCTTAAGAGTAACATTATGAAAGAGTTTAACAATCTATCTATGCTAAAAGGTAACTTACAACAGCATGTCTGTATAGTTGTGTCCCTGTTGTCCTGGTTTCAGTTGCGATAGTTTATTTTCCTCCTAGTAGCTGGTATAGTTCCGTGCTTTGGGTTTAGTTTGAGAATAATGTTGATAACACATTGCTGTTTCAGTTATTGCTAAGTAGTGCTTGTATTAAGTCAAGGACTTTTCAGTTTCCCACGCTCTGTCAGTTATTAGGTGCACAGGAAGCTGGGAGAGGACACAGGTCAAACAGCTAACCCAAACTGGCCAAAGGGATATTCCATACCATATGATGTCATGCTCAACATATACACTGTGAGGAGTTCGCTGGAGCACTGCAATAGCTGCTCAGGAACTTGCTGGGTATCAGTCAGTGGGTGGTGAGCAACTGCACGGTGTCAGACTCACTAGTTATATTCTATATTCTAGCTTCCTTTACCATCCTATCAAACCGTCTTTATCTCAACCCATGAGTGTTCATTTTTTGCCAATTTTCCTCCCCGTCCTACGGGAGGGAGCAGAGGGAAGAGGGAGTAAGTGGCTGCATGGTTCTTAGCGGTCGGCTGAGGTTAAACCATGACACCTGTGTATCCAAATACATTCAGTGAAATACAAATAAAGTGGAAGAAAAGCCCATAAAAGTTCATAGACTTTTAGAACACTCTGTTATTTTAACAATGAGATATTAGATGCATTTATAAATCCAATTTTGAAAATCAATTGGTAAGTGTCTCTTCAGAGGTTATGGTGATGATAGAAAAGAATGCCAGTACTACTAAAGAAAATTCTCTGTAGACAAAGAATCAAAATCTTTATTTTTTGAAAAGTTGGTACTACAGAAGCATACTATTACTGTCAATATTATTAGAGATATTTCACATCAAAAATTTAGTTCCAGTTTTAAAATACTGTATTTGATGGAGGTAAACCAATCAATATAGAATAATTCACAATCTTCACGCAATTTTCCAGTGAAAAAACAGGTTTAATAATGCAAATCACCTACATTTATTTAGGAAAGCATGTATTTTATATCTCTGTTCTTTGTAGGTTTGTATTCTGTACTACTCCTGAAATACTTTCACTTGTCAATAGTGTTACTGATTCTGATATAGTATCCACACTCACAATTTTCTCAGAGACAATATAATGTGAAAAGAAAGTATTTAACTGGAATAATAAAATTCTCTTTATTGATTAAGAATATTTCCATTTTGCATACATTTTGGTTTTCACCTGTTTTACAGAGGATCTGAAATCATTATTTTATGATGTTCTACTGTTTTTCAAAGATATATATAGATACATAGATATATATCATTTCGACAAAAACTTCAGATGCTAAGTAAGACTGCTAAAACCAGAAGACTTCAAGTATTTCACAGGATGAATTAACTTACTTTGGAGGATGTAGAGTCACATTCCTGACAAATCCATCCATAGCCAGTCTGTTTAGGAGACTTTTTCAAGGGAGGGTCTAGACAGCCAAAATGGTAGCAAAGCCTGCATTCATCACACCTGCAACACAAAAAAAGGTAAATCTATAAATGGTACTTCTATACTATTTTAGATTGAGCTACCCTGCGATTCTCAGCACAAGATTTCCTGATCCATTATCATGACACAGAAAATCCGGTATTTTCAAACACAAACACTTCAAGTACGTCCTGCCTAATCTGGAATATTCTGATGCAGATACTCATGCGTCACCTTTGTCATCATCTTATGTAAATGACATTATTTAAGAAATTTCCAAATTAAATAAAAAATGCATAACCAGTTCAATTTTTTAGATATTACAATGTACTTCAGAAATGTGTGGGGTTTTTACACAGTGATTATATTGATCTTTCTCTTACATAACTAATATATGTACATACAATTTTATGTTCTTTTTTTTCCAATAAACTTTGCATTAGTGTTTTGTACTACGGATGGGCCACACAGAATGTTCAAAACAGAGCATAGCAATTGTTGACCCGTTCTTAGTGTATCATCACTGAAGAAATGCTACAATATAAGTGCTTCATGAAAGGATTTTTAAATCAGTAACAGTAATATGCTCAAAATGAGAGATTTTTAAAAGCAAATAAGAGATTTTCAAATATCTTACTGACCTTCACTTTATTTGCATATCCCCCTGTATTCTTTCATATTAAAAAGAAACATTTTTTTTTTTCAATTTTGCTGTGCAATATTGACTTTACTAAATGCCCTTAAACTTTGAATTAAAGCCAATATAAATGATCCAAAAATAGCAAAGAGAGTAAATCAAATTTTCTAAGAAATCCTCCACACTTTCTTTCTCTGCTTTCCTGGCCACTCATTTTGTCCTCTTACGAAACATGTAAACACAAAAATCTCCAAAAATTGCAATAATAGCACGGCACAGGCATCATCGGATCAAAGACAGAGGAATGTAATTTGTCAACAGAACACACAGTGAATCACAGAAAGAGGATTCAACTAACAGAACATACTGCTGTATAACAGAAGAAAATGTTTCTCCAAGGATTAGTATCCAAATAAAAAGAAGTAAACATTTTCTGGTAATGACTGTTTAACCTAAACAAATACTTTTGTCCTTGCTGTCAAAGCTGTGTTTGCTAGCAAAGCCTTGTGTTTTTAGCAGTTATATGTAAGACATGAGCACTGGTAAAGGTACAGCATGTACTGTGTTCCATTCAGCAGAAATTAAAAGCAAGCATCTCCCTATCCACAGTTTGCACCACTGGACTGACATGGTTTTGGTATTTTTAAATACCATATTGCAGTCTACATCCTTAGGACTGTTTAGTAATAATTCAATCTAATTCCAGGACAAAGAAAACACTTAAAAAAGGAAACCATTCTTTACTTACTTACAATCAGGAATATATGTAGTTTTATTTCTTGTGAAAGGCATATTAAAATAATAAACAGGTTGAGAGTGGGAGATGAGATAGGTTACACCCTATATCCCAACAGCGTATGTGACCTTCAGCAAAAACCTCCTTTGAGCCTCAATGTTCTCATCTGTAAAGAAAGATATTTTTCCAAACTAACTACTATATCTAGAATCTTATTAACGAAAGTGCTTGCATTTGAGCAGTGCTTATCAGAACTCCCTTCTTGTAAACTGTTTGGGATCCTTTTACACAAAATCAAGCACCACACTATTACTGACTGTGTATTTTAATAGCTTACTACTAAAATCTACATCCAACTTCAAACAGCATTAATTTAGTTTTTTTCTGAAGCGACTGTCTATAAACACAAGTGTTCACATGCTCAAAAGAAAATGTTTGCTCTATAAAATTATGCTTTGCCATCTTTTTTTACATCTTTTTCATTTTGTATCTAGAATGTAGAATTTCCTGACCGCACCTTTAGCCACCTTTCAGAAGTACACTGAGGAAGTTAGCTAGGCTAAGTTGAAATAACCAGAACATTATGAAATTAAACATGGATCTGGAGGCCCCATTCTAAAGTTGAATGTTTTTAATATTTATTGTCATTAATTTTTATCACTTCAAACCTGTTCAGCTTGGCAGAAGAATAACTGCATTTTTCTGTAATGAGTTAAAAATATCTACATGAAAGTTTCCAGATACTAATAGCTTCTATCTGCATCTGCACAGCTGAGAAAAAGCAAATAACAAAAGCACTATTTTCATGTACCGAAACATAAAAAGCTACATGGAGATAACAATTAAACTATATAAAATATTTTTAAACACTTCCTTTATACTTCTCTTCATTGGAATACAACTTCTGTATTGTGGAACAGAAATTCACTGCTTCTTAAGTTCCCAGAGCATGACTCTGGGAAAATGGCTGAATATACACTGTACCTTTGTTAAAGATGAAGCCCTAGCTGTCTAGCAACTTTCTCGTATGCTGAGTGACTCGGGACAAAGTTTGAAGCTTATACACATCACAGTAAAGAAAACAAACCCAGCATTCTTAATTCCTAATTCCAAAAGAAAATCTCATACCTAGGTCAAAATGACACTAGTAAAATGAGATTAAGCCCTCAAGTGTACACTTTTACTTGTGTTATTTTGTCAAGCAACATAAAACGATAGAAAATCCACTGTCAGATTCAGAAAATAAGAAAGTGACACAAAATAAGGAGTACTTTCAACATAATCAGAGAATTAAATTGTTGGGTTACAAAAGGTGTCACGCTGACAGTCTCGCAGCCTTTCAGTAAATGCACTCTGAGACGAATCACGAAACAGACATCTGCAGCGCAAAGGAGCCATACTGCAGTCATTTACAAATATCATCCACTTCCATCTTGAAGGTGGCTTAATAGTACAAATCAAACTATTGGGCTAAGGGGGAGAAAAGGGAAAGAAATCACTTCCTCCATTTTAAAGGTTCAGTTACAAGTTTTACCCTTATGGTTTCAAGGTCACATCTTGAAAACAGTCCTTAAACTAGCAAATATTTTATCTTGCTATTAATTGTAGTTAACTGTTTTTGTGGTTAAGTACATTATTTACAAACACAATTAAGCGTGCAGCCATCTTCACTGGCCTGGCTAGAAGTTGTACCAAAAACTTTGTGAAAATAAAAACAGAGCTTTATGCAAGTACAGACTAACCTAACCTCCTAAATTACCTCTAACTGACAGGTAATTGCTTACTATCAATGTTTTAACAAGCCTGAAATTACATTATACATCAACATTAGAAATCACTGTGTTCCTCACACCAGCGATTAATGAAGACAGATATGTGCCCACTATATGCTGAGAAAATGGGGTGTGAAGAAGAAAGGTGAATTCTGAATGAGTTAGATTAATAAATTAAAAAATAACATAAGAAAACATTTTTCGCTTATAAAAATATAGAATGCAGGTCAGCTATATCTTCGTAACAAGAAAGCCCAATTAGGCATTTCCGTACCTGAAACGTCTGCTTTATTCTTTAATAAAGTGATCTCCATCTGCTCATGCCCTTGGATTGTTTTTATTAGTTTTCAGCAGTACAGCTGGCTGTGCTCAAGCCCAACATAACTCTGCATTTTCCTGTTCATAATTAACTAATTATGCCCTAATCAATAGTGTAGATACTGATTTTACAATGTAAATGAGATAAATGAGATAATGGCTAGGGTCAATCTCCTTTTATTTACAAAGTCCAGCACACACATCAAATTTCATTACATTGCATCTACCTGCACAGAAGGGAGTCTTATCAGTTGGCCTGCAGAAGTCTTCCTGCGAGCACTCGGGAGAAAAGACCTGTGCTTTTACAGGGGAACAGTGAATGCAAAACCTGCCCGTCACTGGCACATTTGTAAGTCACTGGTTAATATCATCAAAAACCACAAAGAGCTGATTCAGCCAGAGTGAAGTAACCTATTTTGCATTCACAAGACTGCATCACCCATCTATAGCTGTAAAAGTAATTACCTACATGTCCCTGAAACACAACATTAATAAGCTAATCTTTAAATACAACTTTCCAAATACGCTTCAGAGACCACAGAAAATCTCTCACTTATGTACACATCATTGCACATTGTCTGCAGTGTCATGCCAAAAGGTACCATGTTGGACAAAATACAAAATTGCAAAACATATACACTACTCCCAATTCATCACAACAGCTTAGAAAGATTTATTTTCACGGCAAAAAGATATAAAAATGTGATACACTACTGACAAACCATCATCACCATTTAAACTTCTCATATAAGACTCACCCTGGCAAACTCAGAAGTAATTAGAACAAAATTAGAAGTTACCTAATCCAGAATGTTTAATCTCAGAGAAGGGGAGTGCGTACATTCACCCATTAGCTGGAGGGATGCAACCCAATAGCTATTCCAGCACCTGTGTGGATTTGACTTCAACTATTGACATGCCTCTTCCTCTGTTGGCTTATTTTGGACCCCACTTCTGACTAATGACTCTTAACCCCTGAGGACCTGATGTCTCTTCGCAGGCACTGGTCTCTCTCTCTCTCCTTTAATCCCTCAGTGTCCAAGTGCTGGGCCCCTCTGAAACTGCAAGAGATTGTAGATTGCAGCACATTCCTGGGTTCAGATGAACAACTTAAACCCAGCAATGTCATAACTTCTTTTCGTGCTAGTGGCTTCATGTGGAAAAGGGGCATGTAAACATTCCCCCAACAAATCAAGTAAGCTGATGCGGCTCAAGTGAACTCAAACTATAGAACCCAAGAAGACTCTGGACTGAAGCAGGCAAGAAGTGCTCCTGTGATACTTTAATTGCAATCAGACCATGGAAGTGATAAATTCTGGTTGACAAAAATGAATACTATATACCTGTAAGCAACTGTTAATGTCAAAGGAGGCACTCTTCTGTGCCCTTATTTAGAGAATAAAATTAATTAAGCATCTCATGGTGAAATAACTGTATAATTGTATTTTTACTGCATTGTTACTAATGCTGTCCAAATAGTACATTTATTCTACTTACTGAGGGAGGACCCCAAAAGAAGAGTATTTTTTCATTATAAAATATGTGGAAAATGTTCCTCTTTTTAGCTTTCTCTTATGATATCTCTTGGAACAAAGTGAAGATAAGTGAAGGTAAGTCTCACATCTTACCCTTCCATTCTACACCAAAACTCTTCAATTCATCTTCATGGAGTCCAACAGAAATTGCTTTAATTTTCCTGTGATACTTCACAGGCCAAACACAAAACAGAAGTGATGCAGTACTTTACTTAGACTCCAACTTGAAATATAAGATCTAGTTCCTTAATAACTCACAATTTTGGTTTTCAACTTTTTCTGTTATGCCTGGAAGGGAGAAGGGCATAGCTGTTGCTGAAAGGTGAGAGAACATACCAGATGCAGGATGACTGTTACTTTCTGCTTTTTCTACCTATGTACTGCCGATGAAGACAGTATATGGGCAAGATGGATACATTTCATGACAGAGCAGATAAACTTTCTCATCATCAGCTAGGAGGATTTTCAGGATAAAGTACCTATATAGTTTTCCATGTGGGAAAATGTATAATCTGTATAATCTGTAACTTACTCAAATTTTTGACCAAACTCAAGCTCATTAATAAAATTACTATTTTTTTCTCTTTAGTCTACCTGTGGAGAAGCCTTCATTCAGTTAGAGGATCTCAGCTACACTTTTCAGCATCTGCTATATGAATTAAGTTTTTTTAAAAAATAATTTACTTAACACTATTTATATAAACACATAACAGCATGAACTGTTAAGGTTCCGACCCTTAGGAAGTTCCATTTTGAAGCAAAAAAGGTAGCCAAAACATTATTCATAGAAATACAAAGGAAAAAAAGCTATTTCATGTAGCTTTTATTCCCATCCCCCCCAAGATACTTATCAGTACGTAACCTGAACATCAACTATTTCCCTTCAATGGAACAGACAAATAGCATCAATAATCGATGCCACAAATGAGCAAAAGAAAGTAAGCATTCATCTGGCACACATTTGTGTACCTGAATTTATTATGCTAAACCAAAACCTGCCACCTCTCCTACTTGATTTTATTTATACTTTTTAATACTAAAACAAACAAACCACCTTCTAAATTAAAAAAACTTAACGCTGATTATTTATGGGTAAGGAAGTATCTAAATCGGCTAGCATCATGTGACATTTCTATGTAAACCAGATAAATTATTTTGCAAAATTCATTAAGGGCCCTCTTATACAAGGGGAATATATTGATGTAAACACCATATCAGATGTGTTTGGTCTTGTTAATATTATAGAATTACTGTATATAACTTACATTTATAGTATTTTAAAGTATAAACTAAGTATTTTTGCAAAGACTATGCCTCCAAGACATGAAGACAACACTACACAAATTAGGGCCTTAAAAAGTCCAAAATATTCTTTCTTAGGGAATACAGAAAATTCTGAAAAAAACAGAATACACCCCCCCCCCCTTGACAAATGGAAAAGTGTAAAATTTAAGAAAGCTAGTCACAAATGCTACATTAGTTTTTCTAAAGTACATTCTAGTCATAATACACATCTATAATGCCAAACTCAGGTATTCAGACTAATATAGCTATACTGAAGTGTGAACTACTAGAGAAGCCAATTACAGATTTGAAGATCACTATCACACTGCTTTCGAAACACGAGTGTTAACATGTTTTCCAGAAAAAGAGACAAGAGACATAATGAGTCATACAAAAGAGAAAGAGATTAAAAACTAAGCTAATACCTAATGTCAAAAGAAAGTGCCAAGGAAGGAACAAAATCCTACAAAGAAGCTGTAGGGGGGCAAAAATAAGCAAAATACAGCAGATCACCTTATGATATCAAGCATGCCCAAGGGATTATGAACAATACTCCCGACAGCTTTCAACATGTCAGTCTGTCCTTAAAAACCTTAAATAAAAAACATTACTCAACTTCTTTAACAAGCTTCACTGATGCGATTATTCTTATTGTTAGAAAAAAACCTTTCTATTAACAAATCATCTTGCTACAACTTCAGACTTAGTTTTAATCTGACCAGATTTGAAAAAGAACTTTTTTCCTTGTTTGCAGGCAGTTCCCCCTTCATCATCTTTGTATTAACGTAGGCTGTTTGCAGAGATTCTTCAATCTTCTCTAAATTAAAATCCAACTATTTTAACTTTTTTATTCATTTATGCCTCCTGTAGTGATCTTATTATTCAATTCAATTTGGTTTGGATTTTCTCTACGTGTTTCTGGCCAATGTGTGCAGAACATGCTAGCTGAGGCTTTTCCAGACTGAGATACCAGTCTTCTGAATAATCAGGAGGTATACTTTCATGTGTTAAGTGTAACACCTCTTTGTGTATCTCAGGTATGATCAGCTTGTGATCTAGAATCCCCCACACTTTCTTTCCTGAAGGCGTATATCCTACCTAGTTACTCTTCATATCATAATCACGCAATAAACAGTGATACGCTTTTTCCTCTACTGCACTGCATACTTTTTCTAGGTGCTTTCTTAAAATTTTAATTCTAACCCTCCATGTAATCCCTTGCATACTGATATCACCTGCAAATGTAAACAAACTCTTCATTCTAGCATCTAACAAATTAAAGCAAAAATTAACAAAAACATAATACTGAATCTAGAAAAGAAGTGAGTCGAACCCAGCGAATGGAATATCATTTGACAGCAAGTCTGTGGTAAGTAGTCTGCTCAAATACATATTTTAGTCTAGCCTAATTAACACAAAACTTCTCTAACATAGGTAGCAGAATGTCACACACAAAAGTATTTTAGAAGTCTTACTAAAATCAAGATACGCTACATTTATCTCTCCTGCTCATGATATCTATACTGTGTTACTTTAATAACTTATCATAAGTCATAGTAAACATTACTTTTTTTCCTCCTAAACTCAGCATGATGTACAGGCAAACACGTTCCCCACTCCTACCATCAGCACAGCATTTGGATATAACTTTTTACTGTACTTCAAAATTCTGGAGAAGTGGTCACTAAACTTGTTTTTTCTTTTTAAAATAGATTCATCAATTCCTAAAGATCAAATTTCTGCATTAATGTATATTTCCTAGTGCAAATTTCTATATTTTAAAGGTGTCTTTGTGTGCTCGGCGAATACAGAGTAGTAAGCATTCCTGAGAGTTCAGACAAAAACCTTACTTTGGTATCATCCCATCCCCTTTTTAAAACAAAACGACGTGTTAGACATAAGGTTAATTTTATTTAATATAATATCCAAACATGAAATGCCCTGGTAAGATATTACTTGTAAGTAAGTATACACAAATTTGTATATTTCTCCTATTACTTATTACAGCATTTAATTTCATTCTTAAGTTTAAAAAATACTTTCAAACGGAAAAGTGCCTTGATAGATGACAAAAACCACCATATCTCAAGAAATTCAAAATTATATATCACAGTTACAAGTGTGATTGCATTTGAGCAGAGGTTTTCCGAACAAGTTCAAGATGAAAACAATGAAGATACCAACACACTGCTACTGTAGATTTAAGAATTGGACCAGTACCATTTGTAGATCAAAACACTATGTCTGTATCTACCAGGATATATATGGACGAAGACGAAGATCTCAGCTGTCATGATGTGTGATCAGTTCTTCATTACTTCCTCAACTTACATTACAATTTCATATTTGTATTCTGAGGAGGTAAGCTTGTCCTGAACACTGTCAGAGAAGTAAGCCAAATAAAACATCTGCATATATTCAAATTTTTCTTTTTCTTAAAAATTTTTCAGAAAGCAATAGTTATAGCTCTGTTCACTTGAGCGTCTGAAGCTAGAAACAATTAATTCATACTAATAAGCATAAAATCAATTTTTTGTGGCAAATATATTCCTTCAGAATAGTAAGTATCAAGTGTTTTACAGGTCTCATTATCACTAAACATTTTTTTTTATGAAACAATCCTTTTTACAGTAAGGTCTATATACAACATGGTATTCTATATAGAAATGTTCTTATTGAACTGTGTATAAGTATAGTGGCAGGCGAATGGCAAATTGTTGCTTATTTCATTCAGTATCACCATAGAGCAACGCACAATATTTAAGTCTCACAGGCTTCTGTCACTCTTCAGTGAATCCAAGCATTGTAAAACATCATTTGCCAACGAAGCACAGGGAAAAAAGACATTACTTAATAGGACAATTCTGACAAGACATTTATCCGGGATTTTTCAACAATGCACATACGAAATGTTCCTGATTAGTGCAAAAAAATGCAGGCAAATTAACTACCTTGTCAGTCCAAATAACAATCGAATCCATTACATTCTATCCAAACCTGACAAGCAAACTCAACTTTTTGTCATAATAAGCTTATAGTAGAGACAAGGTAGCTGTTCTCCTTTATTTTAGGTACTCTATTGAGAGCTTTATCCACACTTAAAAATCATATTTTAAAAGGCTTCCACGATTGCCTCCGAGGATGAGTTGTGGCAGAGTTGTGTCTCATGAAGGGTATCTACACAGTAAAGTGATAAGAAAAAAATATTAACATTGAAAGATCATAGCAGCTCTGCTCTGTCTTATGAAACATTTTAACATCACACTAAATTCAAGCAACAGCAATGTGTATGTTCAGACCCGCATAGTTTAGACACTCATACAAAACTTCGAGAGTCTTTAAGTGTCAAAACATTAAGTATAGCATTCTTTTAAGTTTTCTCAATACAGCTCATGGAACAAAGGCAGTCCACCAGAAGACAGAGAAGATAATTTTCTTTTTCTTTTTTTTTTTTTATTGCTTCATAAAAGCAATTATACAGCTATCCTTGATTGTGAAGCTAGCATTTTCCACAGATATAAACCCATGCAAATGCAGCTATGGGACTGACCATATGACAAACACAAACAACATGGGTACTATGTTACAATCTTAAAAAAACGCTTGTTTTATGAAATAGTATTTGAAAGCAAATAAGTCTTAGGATTTAGGAAGTTTTAAGTAATGGACGGTTTCTTTCACAATTCAATAATTCAGAAGGCTTCACAGCTTTTTTTAGTACTTGTACTTCCTGTCTTTTGTCACTTTCATGGCATACATATTTTTCAAGGAGACTTTTTTTTTTTACATAAGTACAATTTTAAAGTGCAGATTATCTAAATTTAAACTCCTTAATACTTATGACACAGCTAATTAATCTAACTGATAGCACTGTGAGATTTTTAAATAGAAAAAGTCCCATGTTGTCTTTAAGCTGTGCTGGCATATCAAATTCATATCAGTTTTCAAAGAAAGACCTAAAGTCTCCACTGCATTTGTTCTCTTTTCTGCTTTGAAATGCATTGAAGTAGAATTGTAAATAAAGAGGAATTCTAAACTACTGTCACACTGTCATAAAATAAAAAAATAACAATCTGATGAACAGGAGCCATAGTGCCGCGACATGTTCCAACAACAGTTCTAATTTTAAATTTGAGTGTAAAGATTTTGAGTCTAAGAATTAGAGGGGCAGCAAGGACATAGTATATGTAAATCCATTCAATTCTCACTTCATCTCTTACTCCAGACATGATTAGAATTTTAAATCAGGTATCCTGAACTGCAATACTACCACCCAATTTTAAACTTTCTAAGGAAAATGAAGAAAAACAGAACTGTAATGTAGAAATACTTTTAACAATCATCTTATTACAAGCCCCTTCTCTTAGTGAATACAACTAGGTTTGTTTTGTCTCCTCAGAATGGGTGAGGTCAACATGGGTGCAACAAGCGCAGAAACACGAAGGGTAGCATCAGCAAACAACCTGAGACAAGGCCAAGGTCTCTGTGCCACCTCTACCCTCTCTGCTACAGCATAAGTATCTGCAACTGTACCATCACAGTCAGGTCATCAGAATGCGAAGGGCTACGCTCTATCTAGGCTAGCAAGGTTTGGACATGAATACAGAAATACATACTTTAAATACAAGTTTTTATTTCTGTTTCCCAAAATGATTCTGTGTATATATAGACACATATGAGTATGTATAAATACATATATGTGTATGTACTTATAATTGCACTTATGTATAAATAAATCTATATTTATAATGAATTTATAAAATAAATTTATGTAAACATATGTTTTAAAATATGAAATTAGTTCAACTAATATAAAGTTAAATTTTAATAATAAGCTCAGAAATCAAACTAATAATAAACAAACAAGGGTCACAGAGGAAACCCTTAACTACGGAGCAAGGACAAGATCCTAATTTTTTGTAGTACTTTAGGTAAGGCTGTAAGAACACAGGCAGGAAGTGTAAGTAACCTGTACCTACACTAGTGATTCCTATAATATTTTTTGCAATGCATTTTTGATAATAAAATATCAAGAAATTTTGAAGAATATTATAGTATGTACTGATACATTAGGAGTTTACTTTTTAAACAGTTGAACATTTTTTCCATTTCTACTGGTTTTAAAATTTGACTTGCCATCATTTTTTTGCATAATTTAGGGTTATTGTCACCCCTCTCATCCCTGAAGTATCACTTAATTAAGGAATCACTACAGTTTTAACCAGGAACAGATTGATAAAAGACAAAGGAATATAAACGGATAACTATAATAGCTTTTTAAAGCTTTTAACCTATAAAGTCATCTGATAAACTCATGTGACTACTGATTTTGGAGAAACACTTGCTAAAAACTTTTCCTGGGACCTCCCGCAATAATGACATTTCTGTTGTTCTATTCTCTTTTTTTGCTTTTCTCCCACCCCTCTATACCATTTCCCAAGGCTCCCTCATGCAATGAACTGGGGCCATTCCAATACATCCACTCTAATGTCTACTGACTGTAGTACCCAGAGCCGCCTGTGATATCTGAACTTGCATTTTCAGCCTCAGTTGGGAAAACGTTTTACTGAACACAGAAATCTGAAATAAGGACAGTGAGCAGAACTGAACAGCTTTCCTTTCTTACTGGTACATGAAACAAATATCAGACAGAAAAAAGCATCACAGGTAATGGTGTAATAGATGCTTTCAACAGGGACATCCTCAATGGTATATTTGATCCTTTAGAAGAATTGTTCTCTCCTGGCTCTCCTTCATTCCAGGGCAAAAAAAAACCCCAAACCCAAAAACCTAAAAAATCACTTTCCTTCAAATTTTGGTAGAAATGGAGAGAAACATACCAACCCCTCTAACTCTTCTCTGTGATCATACATGGCTGAAATCTGCTTTCTCAGCTAAGCAAATACTACGCAATAGGGAGTGTCTATGAATATGTGCAAATTTTCAGCACAAGAAACTCCACAAATTATTCAATACTTTCTACTGGAATTTCCAAAGGCCCTTTCAATTTGTGTAACAATTACTAAAAAGTGCAAATTGCGGACAAATGTAATGTTTATGTTAGTAGTTTAGATCCTTTGGGGTTTTTAGCAATTTTAATACTTGCTGTCATCAGGTTAAATACCTGTTGTGAGAATAATGTTTTTGGCTGCTAATTGGACACATGTAAAATACATGTGCAACCATAACGTAAGCTCAGTTTATGTTCAAAGGTCTAAAGGTAGGAAACTGCTTCAGCATACCTTACCAATGACTCTCTCGTTAGGTGAGTCTGTCAAGCCTAAAGAGATATTTGGGGTATTACGGAAAAACTTTAAATGAGGGAAGACGGTAATGAAAGAGAAGGAAAATACAGCTATTTAATTACAGAGGAAGGGCTGACAAAGACCAATTTTAGAAGGCAGGGAACTGTATCTGCAGTAAACACCATTTGAATGTGATACAAGTAGTATGCATTTTAAAAATTCAAGCTGCTCAAGGTATACCTCTTGATCCCAGGAGTTAATGTGTACCTATAGCTCCATTAAGAGGACGAGTTAGAGCTCTTGAGTGAAAAAAATAACCCCCCAAAACAATAAGCAATATGTCTTCTAGACACCTTTAATTACTTCAATTCGTCTAAGTATTGATCAAGTTACAAATATTAATAAAAACTTCCCAAATAATTACAGATTTCTATTTGCTAATATATACACTGACTAGTCTGTAAAAAAGTTATCTGCAGGACAAAACATCACAGCATCAGAGGTGCCACTGGAATAGAAAAGCTTTGCTTCCTTCTAATAACTGGCATAACTGGAGCATGAACAGCAACATTTAGAGCTGGGCACTGCATGAATGTGTTGACTGAAGTAAACAAGCAAGACTGACAGTAGCCCTGATTTACAGAAATCAGTCCTCCAAGTACAACTGTGACCACTTCAAAACAAGAACACATTTTCAAAGTATTTCAAAGCCTAGAAGAAATGACATATCCGATACAATAGAAAATATTGGTATCACATACGTGAAATGCTTTCATTTGGTAATAAAAAGAGTCATTTTCCTTCATTCTGCACTGTCTTTGTGAGCACGAGCTTCTGAAAACCCATGAAAAAAATTTCAGTCAATACACTCAGTACTCTACATGAAACTCAGCTTTCTCTTTTAAGAGACTGCATTTACAGACCTTGTCACAACAAGGTCCTTGATGTTATCGAAGCAATTTCAAGATACTTTAATCATTGGCAAAACTCAGTAACCTGACAAGAGAAATCTGGGCCAGGAAGATTTCAGTAACTTGAAAGGAAGGTTATTGACTGATGTAATTTCATTTGGATGTGACTGAATCCAATTGATCTGTTTTTTGCAATGCATATCTTCCCTCTGCAGCTGTCTCTATCAGATTCAATGTGCAAGTGCAAGGAGTGACTATCCCTTTCCACTTAAAGCAAAACTCTTCCTTCCTCCTGCTGTTATTTTGAATGAGCACACAAGGAGAGCATTTTCAAAAGTTTATCTCTGTACTCACTGTAAGAAAAAAAACATACTCAATTGAATGTGAACTCATGAATTCAACCAACCCTTGTGACTGCTCGTAAATTCATTATGTAGCTAGAAAAACATCTCACAGAACATATTTTTATCATTATTAGTAATTATTATTAATTATTAGTAATTATTATTAATTATTTTATCAAAATAGCTAGGGCTTGTATAACACAAGGTCATATGACAATATAAAACTAATTCTCAATCCCAACTGCATGATATCAGTGTAACCTACACTGTAACAGATTGTACATATTTTCATTTTAGTACTTAGATGTATTCAAAAGAGAAAATATGAGCATAAGAAATTATAAACATGGCTACGATTTGTATGAAATCACATCTTCCCATACAAGTTTAGTTTTCAACAGTTTTAACACAAGAGATATACAAGTAGAAACTTCACAATTGAAATTAAGTTTGAACAGCATAAATCTAAAAGAAAATAAAGAATTGTGGTACAGATGGGGAGCTAAAGCCTTGAGGGGACATGAGTGGGTCTCTATCCATAGATCCTGTTCATGCAGGTTGCTGCAGTGCTGAAGAGCAGACACCTTATTTGCATTTCATCAGAATTAAAGGGAACACAAGACTGACACTCATGCGCAGACGGACACTCAGACTCCAAGTGATTGACACGTATCATAGTATTTTTTAACAAAGATATTTTCTCCAAAATTCAGTACAACTTTCTCAGCTTAGGTAATTTTGTGTCTTATTCAGGAAGTGATCTTTTCCAAATACTTAGATAACTGAATATTGAGAAATTATGTAATCAGCATTAATGATAACGGAACTATAACTGAATCAGGACATGACAACAGATGTTGGCAGCAATATGTAGCTGGCAGGTCAACTTTTTTTTAGATTAAAAACCCGATTCAATTAATTTTAATCAATGAATTACTAGTAACTGGAATATAAATTCTAAATGTTAGGTGTAACTACTGACTGAAAAAAAGATGTTGCTTCAGAAAGAAGCCTTTGGTGGAGATACAAAAAGGAAACTGAGCTTTCAGTTTTAATATAAAACAGAATTTTATATTTTAAACATATTTTAATATACTAAAACTGCTTTTCACTCTCTTGTTTAGATGACCAAGAAACATCTTCCTTAACATACTGTCATGCAGGGCAAATTTATAAATGGAACAATGGTACAAATAAGCCAAAAGTAACCATGTTATAAAGTCAGTAAGATAAAATACAACTAAAATTTATCTGAAACAGCAGAACTCAGTAGCTTAATGTACCATCTTTATAGCACATTCCTAATTTTTATCAGTTTGTATGCTGTCTTGCTTTTCAAAGCAAAACAGATGAGAAGTCTTATTAAATGCATATCTATCCTGACAGCAATGTTACATATTACGTTCAATTATTTCACTCAAAAAGATGGATTTAAAATGCAAAAATTTCAAAGCAACAAAAAGGAAAGGCAATATAAGCACATAAATTTAAAAAGCTATTTTATCTACAGAAGTACACATCAAGTTAAGGACAGAATATTTTAATTCTGAACTAATGTGGAACTTGGTCTTTTAAATCAAAGTTTTGTACTTCTTAAAATAACTGAAACATCATTGCCAAAATACTATAGGTCTCCAAAGTAAGTATATACATGATTTGAAAAGTAAAACTTTGCTTTACAAGAAAGCCATTTGGTATTTCCTCACACAGCCAGGGGCTTATTTCCCCTTTGGCTCATTTTTATTTCATGAAGGCAGAATGGTGAAACAAAAAATTGGGAAAATATTTTCACTTTAGAACTAAGCTGGTCTTTTCTCATCCAGCCTTGGTCTTAGGCTGTCTGTGCACACAAATCTAAATTTCATTGTAGTGCCTGAATTTTAACACTTGACCATTACCATCAGGTGAGCCAACTGCAAAGTCTCTGGACTGTATAGTTTCCATGCTGCTGTTAAAGAAAATGCAGGCCTAAGCCACTAAGCTATCAGTTACTGACTGTTTATTGATACTAGTGAAGCATTTAGAACTTCCTCTGTGACTTCAATTTGTTAAAAGGCAAAGTATGACTATCGGAGTGCCACAAAAAGACACAAAATAGGAATTCTGGTTTGCCACTTGGCTGCTCTATCAAGTACGTGTTCAACAATAAGTGTGATTTGATCTGCTGTAGGTAACAGGATTCATGTAACTATAGTAGTTTGCTCAGTCTAAAACAGATTCTGGTCTAACAGATCAGTATTACTACTTAGTTTTAGAAGTAATTTCTTCTTCAAGCTATTTATAGGGGTTTTTCCTCTCAGAACTCCCACTCCTAGAAACCTTAAAACTGTAATTAGTGCTACTGTAAGTCATTCAAGTCTCTACAGCATCACGTGGAACCTTTTTACGAAACTGCTGTATTTCATAGCCCAGGTCAAAATCTGCAATGCTCTTGCTCCTATGACTGAGAAACAAAGAAATCAATTAAAATCAGGTTTTATTTATAGTTTAGCTTAGGATGAATAATGGCATTAGTAGAACTTGACTGTTTATAGGAACATTGTGTCCAGAGAACAAAGGTACAGTCTCTTATCACTATTAATATCTAAAAGTTAAAGAAGAACTTACTATTTCTTCATCACGAATGCTACAAAGAGCTGTATCATGGCCTTGGAAGAGGAAAACTTGGTTCGCCAAAGGATCTGCTAGACAGAATCCTGCAGGTGGCTGTCACATTATCAAGTCAGAGAATGACGATTTTTAAAAGACAATTTCCTCGGAGCTCAGGGAAACACATCATTTCATTGTATAGGAGGTGAAGAAATACATCAGAAGGTCTGTATACTAAAGCAGGAAGCTTCTTACTCAACTATGTATGCAAATGAGCGGCAGTAATACATAAGAAATGGAAGCAAGTGTAAGTTACACAGGAGGAGTATTAAAAGGTTAGATCCATGTGAGGTTTTGTGCTCAACCAATGAGAAACAGAAAACAGTTCTACAAGAACGTTAGCAGTGAAAGGGAATTCTGAGAAAATACTAATTGGATTTCAACTGATAACACAGAACGGGCTGATGTACTTGACTGCCTTTGTGCTCAAAACTCCAGTCTGCACAGTGAAAACCTGCTCTTAGACTTCTGTGCCTACCAGTGTGACATGGGAAAAAGGAGGGCAGACAACAGCAGCAAAGCAACACATCAGGGTTTACCCAGTCTGAATATATTCAAATCCACAGGGATTATCCAATGGTTCTGAAAACAGTGCTTGTTATCTCTGTCGGGATCCTGTGTAAAATCTAAGAAACTTTATAATCAAGGCAGGTCTCCAACAACTGGAAAATTCTAAGACAAGCCCATCCAAAAAAGTTAAGACTTGTCCATTAAAAACAGGTAGCAAGCAGGACCTAGGAAATCACAGGCTGCTCAGCCTCACCTCTGCCCTGGGAAAGCTTAAGGCATGTGTCCTCTAATGATCCATTTTCAAAACTGTGGAGAACAAGAAAGTAACTTGCAGCCAAGATTTGGTAAGGACAGACTTTTCATGTTTGAAATGGCCACAACAAAATGACTATGTGAAAAAGGGAAGAGCAGTGGCAATAATGTACCAAAGTGCATTCAGCACAAGGCTTTTCTAACAGTCTCCTACAGCATTTTGCTTGCCAAGTCAAGTACAAGGCTGGATGAATGAGTTGAAAGCCAGCTGGACTGCTGGACTCAAATAGTAACAAACAGAATAGCTTGAGATCTAGATGGCATCCAGTAACAGATAAAGTATTGCAGGGGGTGATCTTGGGGCTAATGGAGTTCAGAAAAAAATCATCTTAATGACACAAAATTGACTCTGTGCAACATAAAGAGTGATGCTAAGAAGGGTGGCTGACATACTGAATAGCAAAGCCTCAATCCAAAACTTGCTTTATGAACTTGAGGACTAGACCAGCAGACTATCTCCGAGTTCATTAATAAGTCGCATGAAAGTTTGTATGGAGGGAGGATAACTTCATTCATCAGTGCAGACTGAGAAGCAACTGGCTGAGTTACTCTTGGCTCTGCTAAAAGAACCTGGGGTTTAAAATAAATGTCAAACTCAGCACAATTCAATGGAAGCAGGACCAGCAAATAAATCGATGTTGTTATCCCTCTCTACTCAGCTAATGAGATTGTGCTTAATATGTCATAAGCAGCTTCAGGCCAACTAATTCAAGAGAGAAAAGAAAACAAGAGTCCACTTAACAACAACTAAGACGGCAAAGGGCCTGCATCATACAACCAGCAAGAAGAGGCTAAGGGAGCTGTCTTATTTAGTCTGGAAAGGAGGATGCCAAGGGGTGAGGCAGGGGGATTGAGCTGCAACCCACAACCACCTGACAGCACAGCCAAACTTCTCAGTTACAACCAATGACACTGCACAGGCTCAGCCACAACCTGGAGCCCGGGAGGTTCAGAGTGAACATCAGCAGATGCTTTTTCACTACAAGGAGGTAAGGTGATACTCAGGGCTCAGCTGTACAGGAACAATCAAGCAAGTTTGTTCCCAATATTCTAAAAGTTGTCCTTTCAGGTTTTAGAAGAGTTGTTCCTATTTCAGTGATTATTTTTACAGACTGTTGATTCTTATGATAAGGATAAGAAGCAGCTATGTTGAAAAAAACCTGCAGTGTCCGTCCAGTGCCTCAGTCAGTACTCAATCTGTCCATTACAAGGAATAAGAAATTTACATCTCAGCCTTCTTACAGACAGCATCTGACTGTCCACAAGTCCATACTAGCTTTCTAAGTGGTGTCCAAGACTGATTTATAATCAGTCCCATGCACAAATAGTAAAATATTGTGCCCCTGATGCCATCCTAAAATTCAATGGTATATATATGTCAATCCTTCTACTTCAATAAAAAAGTTATTTTTTATTCTACTGAAACCTAGATACTATCAACATTGCAACAAGTAAAAGTCAGGAAAGGTTATGTGGGTAAACTTTGAAAATCTTAAGCATATTTGAAGTCATCAAAATAACTCAAGAAATCATCTAAGTAAAAAGTTCCCAAATGCATTTACAAACAAAATAAAGTGAGAAAAGTATGGAAAATGTAATGCAATCACATCCACAGTACAAACATCCCTGTATTTAAAATATACATCTTAATATGGAACCGGTTTTGTTTGTTTGGTTGGTTTTTTTGTTTTTTTTTTTAAGGCAAGAAAGTTTTTCAAACTGATAGATAAGACAGAAAGGCTGGAAATATGTGTTTCAAAATATAACTGCTTAACTTAGAAGGCAAATATTTAATATATTCCATTATCATTTCATAATCCATTTTCAGTCTCCATTTAAAAATTTTCTAAACCAAAAATGACAGGTCTGTAAGTGGAAAAGGACTAACTATGGAATAAATCTTAAATACACAAAACCCAGGAATTAGAGTTTTCTTTCAAACTAGCTCTGGAGCATGCAGTATTTCGTAATAAGTTTCTTCAAATGCACCCAGAAGTTAACCCGTATCTTAAAATATCAGATACATTCATATCATAATCAAGCTATGCACAAAAAGCATCACACAGTACTTCTGAAAATAACTATTTAGATACAGTATTTAGAACAGCTGTTACAACACTGTTCTATGCCATGGCTGGAAGCATGAAGGCAAATAAAATTCAGATATCATACATAAATCTTAAAATCATACATAAATCTTAAAAGTAATAACAAAGGCCAGTTATATTATATACAAAAATATGTTATTTAATAGCATTTAAGACAATGCCAGTTTGATAAAATTGTATTAGGAAGATACTCTAGTTGTAGAACTATGTGCTAAATATTAAATAATTTCCAAGAGAACTAAAAAAAAATCTGAGAAAGAATACCATGATGTACATTATATCATGTTTACTTAATATTTTTTTTCAAATAATATAAAAAAGGGCCCTCAACAAAATTATTTCATTATGACAGAAATGGAAATCAAGTAAGGGAGCTTTTGCAGATTTTTCGTAATGTCATTACCACAGGTGTATCATTGAATAGTATTTTAGGCAGGTACATCAACAACATAGTGTAGATGAAGCATGAAGTGTGATTTGTTTCAACTGAATCAAAAGATGCAATAATGTTTTTAGACAGGAAAACAATATTTTATTTGTAATATATGTTCTCATTGTATTACATCTTGGCAGTAAAATCTATATGAAACAAAGTAAAACAAACCAGACCAGTAGGGTGAACTGATGCCTCACCCTATGCCATGCTGTGTGTAAAGTGAATCGATATTTTCCAATTTTACAAATTTCCTAAACTTCTGTTAGTGCTGTTGTTGGGCACTTTCAGCCAGATCTGTTCCACAGTACAGTTCCCTCCGCAACACAACAAACTCAGCACCCAGTCCAGGTAGACTAGTCCAGGAAAGCTGCTTTTAAAAGCAATTAGCAAGAGGCATCAATGAATTTCATACAATGCAGCTATGTTAACTTCTGAGTTTAGAACATGAACTTGGGAGAAAAATATGAAATGAAAAATGACTGTATGTCACTCTGCACGCCTTCAGAACGACAAAGAGAACATTTCGCCTTTTGTCTTATGTTCATGGTTATTCTGAAATACTCCTGCACCTTCCCTATCCCTTTTCACTGGTTTTTTTTTTTTTAGATCAAAAAGAAAACAACAGAGAATTTGAATGCATTGACCTGTTGAAATGAGGGAGATACACAAAGTAAAATTATGGATACAAAGAAGCAACAGAATTTGATTTCAAGAAAATTGCAAAGTGCTTGAATCCATGACTGTAATTCACCGTTTTCTGAAATCTCTCCTTTCCAACTTACTTTTGATGAAGAGGAAAATGAAAATATTACAAATGAGGCTTTGACTATTTTTTTTTTTAATTACTTGTTCAAGACAGAAGAAAGATACCATGAAACATGAAAAACATATAAAACTTAAACCACAGAATTATGATGAAAAATCATTTAAGATTAAGTCATATATCCCACTTTTTTGCATTTGGAATAAAGTCTTTAAGTATGAAAACTGCATACACTGTAACTGTAGTTATATAAGCAATGCTAATTATGGTTTAGAGCTTTTTTCAGTAATGCCTGCTGTTCACAGTTTTTTAAGAAAATAAATATTTTCTTGCAATTAGGAGTTATACTAGTATTTTGATTATTCAGTGAAAACAATTGAGCAGAATCAGTCTTTATTTCTTGTACTTGTGTTAGAGATTTTTTTTAATATCAGAGTGATGTACATGAACATAAACAAATAGAGACAATTTCGTCTAGCTTATGTTGTGTCCCTGTCAACTCATAAGCAATTCCAACAAAAGTCACTTTCAAGAACAGTTCATCTCCTATGACACTGCACATGCCAATGCTCAAATGTACTGCCAGGGAGCTAAAAGGATAGGGGAAAAAAACCCCAAATCAAGACACCTTGAGGGAGGATTTGGGATGACAAACTCTTCTATTTGTGTAACTTCAGTATTTTCAAAATACTATATCAGTATCAGAGAACTATCATGACCATTATAAATATCCTCTGCCATTTTTACCACTAGAGCAGCTGAAAATTTCCTAGGATGTCATTTTCCAGTCACCCATTCCCCACCTCAATTTCACTAATATAGCAAATCTCTCCTTTCCATATAGGCTTCCTACCCACAACTCCCTTTTCCCGGCTCTTTGAACAGCCTCAGTATCTCCCCTCCTCCAACTAAGATCCACATAGTTTTCTTGTTGAAGTCTTGAAACCGTGCAAAGTCGTACGTTTTGCTGCCTCTCAGTTCTGTTTCTGCATATTTACTATGCAAAGTCAGGTCCTTCTCCAACTCACCAAGTCTCAATCCCTCTGTGATCTCCACATATGTGACCACGAATACCAGTCTTTTTACCCAAACAACTACATCTCAAGAGTACCAGCCACAGACGCCATCACTGAGACCTTTATTTTCAAGTCACATTTGTTTTCTTTCACTTCCTGCAGCAACTCAGTGCTGCAAGTGCAAGGACAAGCATGCTTGGCTGGCCTACAGCACACTTAAAGTACAGATGACTGAAGATCTAAAAACTGTTGCACTGTATCTGTGGTACTCATGAGGAAACTATTCCTACCTCAATACTCTTAAAGGCTTCAAATTTTACAGATTTCATCAAATTGACATGGATATAACTCTTCTCTATCCTTGGGAAAGAAAAGGATATCGTTCACAAAATTCAATTTACTGATCAAAGGCTTCACTTTTCTTCTTAAAGGCCTATGCGTGTATGTTTTGGGGGAGGGGAACCTGGACAAGACAAGAGAATTGCCCAAATCTTAGATTAACAATTTCACCGGAAAACATCCAGCCCAATAAAGATATACAAGAGCAATTGAGAATTATGAGATTAAATGATTGAAGTTTTACATGTAATAAGAACTGAAAATGCAGGCTGGTACTGCAATTACCACTGCCCAGCATATCTAATTTTCATCTATACCAATGCCAGTTAAAATTCTTTACTAAGTTTCAATCATGGACTTTTCGTCCTCTCCCTTTCACCGTCTGTAGGTCAGCATTTCATAATACAATCATTGTATAGAATATGCATCATTCACGATACTTGATGAAATGGAGTCGTTAGTATTCAGTATTTCAGAAACAGAAACAACAATATGAACTTGAAAGAAATTAATTGATACTATAATGAAGAACCAATCTTTCATAGGAAAATCTCCTCAAAAAATGTAATCAAACATAACTTTCAGCTCATTTGGCAATGACTTCTCTAGTGAATTCTACGAAGTTTTTTTCCCTTATTGACAAAGACACAGCCTCAAATACAATGACCACCAGAAGCTGAAGCATTATTTTTCCCAAAACTCTAGTGCTCAAGATAGAAGGAATTCTTCTGTCTGTTTGAACAATGAAAATGTTACATATAAAATAGCAAAATGAAAAATAGTACTCTAAAAACATTCTCATTTCTTCGGCTGACAGAGAACATTAAATACACTCAAGCTATTGAAAAAGGCAACTATAGCAATATTTAACTGGAAAGGTTTTCCTTCTCTTCGAGTAACTTGTTAATTATATACATCAAGGTCATTTGTCAACTGATAAATTTTGCTTAAGATGACAAGAGTTATGTTTTGAACCTTATAATTTTAACTTATAAAACGCACCAGCTTCACATAAACATTTTTACATATATTTGTCAGAGAAGATGAGCTTAAATTTGTAATATAGATTAATCTATAGTGAAAATACAGTGCTGCTCAATTTCAGAATTTTATCAGTCTTCATTACTAAAAAAGTTAATTATCACCTCATACACATGGCTTAATATAAAATTTAAATGCAAATACGAAGAGAGCATGGGAATTTTTATGAAGCATCTCATGGAACAGTGCAACTAGATTTGAATGAAATATTAAGGTTATTTTCATAACACGAATGGGAGAGTAAGATATTATACGAGAGGACACGGTCTCAAGCTTCGACAGGGGAGGTTTAGGATTGACATTAGGAAGAAATTCTTCACTGAGAGGGTGATTGGCCATTGCAATGCACTGCCTAGGGAGGTGGTCGAGTCACCATCCCCGGAGGTGTTCAAAGAAAATTTGGATGAGGCACTTAGTGACATGGTGTAGTTGACAAGTAGGAGTAGGTGTGGGTGTTGGGTCATAGGTTGGACTCGATGATCTCAAAGGTCTTTTCCAACCTTATGATACTGTGATTTTTAAGCAGAACTAAGTACATAAACTATTAACAGAAGTTTCAAATTAAAGGTCTCAGAACTTTATATTTTTCATCTTACACGTTTTCTATGGTAAGCAGGACCAACTGAAAAAGGGAAAAATGTTTAGGTATCAAGTGTTACGTCCTGTAAATTTAGTCTACTCTTCCTTTCCCACAAGATGCAAAACATACTCTTATAAATGCCCAGCAATCAAATGGGACAGCACAGGCTAATGACTTTTTTAAGGTGTAATTTTCTTTCAGATAGGAATCTGGAGGATATGGCAGCAAATAGGAACACAGACATGTCTAATACTTGACTTATCACTCATGTTGACTGCTCCAAGTGTGCACACAGACATCCACACACCGATACACTTATCAATGGATTATATACAGATTTAAGTTACTACCTACAAGGTGAAAAAGAGGCCACAATGGTTTTGGTACAGCTTAGAAATTAATATCTAAGAATAGCACAAAGTGTTAAAAGCAAGTCTTCAAGGAACTAGGATCTGTACAAGAACAAAACTTTACTGTTCTACTCTTCTGTCAGTCCAGCCAGCTCACGTATTCCCACTGTTGTTTGGAATGAAGGGGGAATCTTAACTCTTAGCATCTGTAAAAACTGCACCCATGACTCTACTTTCTGGGGTACTCCACTATCCACCAGATAGGATTAGAAGAATAACTTACAGGTTGACAAGCTTCCTGCCTTCGCGTTCTCTGCACCTCAAGGAAGGAACATTATCCCTCTAGTGCAATGCTGCTAGACCGTCTCTCCTAACACTTTGTAGTTAAGTTAAATGTGGAGTTTCAGCTATGCCTCTGTTATTTTTTAGAGTTGAAAGGAATCAGCAAACAGCTGTCCCTTTTTGGGAGATCTGTCTGTCCCTCTTTCAGTCTTTGACGGCCAGGTTAGATGATACTGCACCTTTTTTTTTTTTTTTTTTTTTTGCAATTTTATCATTAGGTAGACTGATAGCCTAATGCAGTGAGTTTCAAAATGCATTTTGAAACGGCGCTTCCCAAAGAAAGCAGAGGAAGGAGCTGGAACTGTGGATGTCTTGTCTTAATTTATAGAGGTGACCAATGGGGAATTGTGATAAAACTTTCAAAATAGAACTAAAAGCATTAGCACTGGTACTTCTCCAGTATGCTGCTCAATGAAGTACACTTTACCAGAAACTGGTCTTCCCAAGATGTGGAATTAATAGGTGTAACATAGCCTCTCATCCTGAAGCAGTGTCCTAAATGGCTCAGTATCTTGACCAGGGGAAGATGCTTTATAACAAAACAAGTTTTGTCTGTTATACACAAGATTTTTTTTTTTTTTAATTGTTTACCTTTATGGACAATAAATATGCTTTTTCCCTTCACTCCCCATGTGAACATGTCCAGAGCAGTGTCCAGTTCTGGGCTCCCCAGTACAAAAAAGAGAATTACTGGAGCAGGTCCAGCAAATGGATCATGAAGAGGAGTAAGGGACTGGCATATCTGTCATAAAAGGAGAGGCTGAGAAGACTGGGATTATTTAGTGCGGAAAAGAGAAGGCTCAGAGGGAATCTTCTCAGTGTGTATAAACACCTGACGGGGGGGAAAAAACAGACCCAGATTTTTTATTGGTGCCCAGTGAAAGGACAAGAGGCAACAGACACAAACTGAAATAAAGAACATTTTTTTTACTGTGAAGAGGGACAAACAACAGAACAAGCTGCCCAGAGAGGTTACAAAAACTCCATCCTGGGAGATATTAAAAACCCAGCTAGACACTGCCCTGAGCAACATGTTCTATCTGACCTTGTTTTGAGCAAGAGGGGCAGGGAGCAGACAAGATCTGGTCTCTTCCCATCTCGAATATTCTGTGATTATGCTTTTAATAAAAGTAGAAATGGTTTAGACAAGCCTTTCAGAATCAAAGAAAATTAAAGTCCTGCAGTTTACTTATTGTTCTTTAATGTGAAAAACTAAGATTACCACTGGAGTTTTAAAAGCCCGCTGGTTTTCTTATCTCTTTTTCACAGCAAGTGTTATTAAAAGAACTGTCAGCAGGTACTAGCAGAGGACAGGCTGGTTTTATGTAAATTTAAACAATTTTTACTACGATGGGTTATAAAGTAACACTATTTTTTTTCCTTTTCATCTGCTCTGTATTTTAAGATACTAAACTGCTGCCTTCTCACTTTGTATATATTAGTACTTGCATAACCTCTCCAAAAAGTAGAAGAGCTTCAACTAAATATTACTGGATTGATTTACATCATACATCTGGACTATTAAATCTCCACTATTAATTTAACCCATGCAAATCTAAAATCTTGAAAGCAAATGTAATATCTGTTAAGACACTAAGTATTTTTTCCTCACTTGCTTTTCATAGAACCATAGAATCACTAGGTTGGAAGAGACCTCTGAGATCACCAAGTCCAACCGTGCCTGTCTCCTTACTAAACCATGTCCCCGTTTTTTAAACACCTCCAGGGATGGCAACTCCACCACCTCCCTGGGCAGCCTGTTCCAATCCTTGACCACTCTTTCAGCAAAGAAATTCTTCCTAATGACCAATCTAAACCTCCCCTGGCGCAACTTGCGGCCATTTCCTCTCATCCTATCGCTTGTCTCTTGTGAGAAGAGCCCAGCACCCACTCCATCACAACCTCCTTTCAGGCAGTTGTAAACAGTGATGAGGTCTCCCCTCAGCCTCCTCTTCTCAACATCCCCCCACAGACTCATATGTTGGGCAGTCCTCACCAAGCCAGAAAAATCTAAAACCTGCTTTTTTCCTGTCATTTATTACAAAATGGTATTCAATAATGAAGAAAACAGCTTTATAAATAAGGTTTTCCCTGCCACAATTACTCATGCTGTTACCAAATCCCATTTGCTATTCTTTCTAAACATCTTCAAAAACCTACTGTTCCTTTCCAGTGCTGATTTTCTGGTCACATTTTGGACCATGCTCAAATTTTTCCTCTCCTCAATTTCAGCATCATGAAATGATAATGCAAAAGATACAGCCAGGAAATTATGTCCATAACAGTTTCTAGACTGGATTCTTTCTTGCCTTCATGTGAAATTTCAGATCTTTGTTTGCTACTTAAAGGTTTACAGAACTAGAAATTTAATTTCTCCTCTATTTAAAATTCCTCTCTGCTTAAGTAGCCATTCTTTGATCTCATTTCCTTTTCTGTTTCTCAAAAGCTCTCTCTTGAGCAGCACTTCCGTATTTTCACCTTCTTCTCAAAATAATTTTTAAAATAAAATTTAAGTATTTATAAACGTCTCAAAACTGATTCATATTCTCCAGTAAAAATTGTTCTGCACTTGCATGGATACTTGACGACTAAACCAGCTATACCTACTTAAATGTCTAGTTCAATAAATATTTACAATCAAATACACTTCACTTACAGAAAATTCTACCACACGCCTCCTCATGCACTCTTGAGTTTCTGTACATAACTTAAAATGATAGTCCATTTAGAGATGCACATAGACTCCATTACATCAAAAATGGCCCTACAAAGGTAATAACAGTCAAATGCACAACTTCAATGGACTTCACAATTTCATAAATACAGAGTTTAAGGATTTTTTTAAAATTATTTTAATTGCCTTTCAACCAGACATAAACCACTAGACTGTGCTCCCACTTGGTTGTGCTCATCAGCATGCTCTTTGTTAGATGCAAACATGCAGGCAGCAGTCTCATCGGTTCTCTTTTACATTTTATTCACCTAGATCACTGAACAGAGGTGGGAATAGTTAAATAAGCAGTCCATATCGCAAGGTCCAATGAGACTTCCATTTCGAGGCCTAGGAAGGCTTAATACCTATAGAAAAGAAGATTTAATTCTTCTCCTCTATTTCCCCATGTAGCAATATCAACATCAGGCATACTTTGTTTCTGACTTTTAGTAACAAGAACATTTAGAAAGCTCTTCAAATTTATGAGATATTTAAATGAAAAGATAAACTTTGGCTGCAGTTTACACTGAAGCATGCATTTTTATTAATACAATATTTTCTTACCAAATTATAATCAAGTTTCTGCTATGCAATTTTCGTGCTGCAATTGCTAGCTTTTATTGCTGTATTAAATTGTTAGCAAACAGCTAAAGGCTGCCAAACAAATTTCATCACATCTATTTCATTTTTAATAGTGTTTTGTAAGAAACAGCTCTGAAATTATTGTTTACATATTATGGTCAAATAAATGTCAACAAATTGTATCATTTAAGTTACTGCCATTAGAATTTTTACAATTATTTCAGCCTTTATTAGAACATTATTTTTTAGAATTTATTAAGTTAGCTACCAGTCCACTGTTATCACTGAATTATACCTGTATTACCTTCTATCTACTCAAGCAAAAACTGAGTGATACTTCAGCTTCTAAGTTTCGGTACTGTATTCACCTTCAGCTATCCCTACTATTTTAGCCTCCTCTCAAAACCACAAACAACTCATCAAAACTGTTTTGGCATATGTAGGATGCCGAAGCTTTCATAAAGTCTTGAAGGTGCTATCAGATGCTACACAGTTTTCATAAAACACATGCTACACCTAAAACCAAATAGTACACATTAGTTTTCAGGAAATGTAGGGAGTTAGTTGTCTGTGTTCACTTTTAGCTACAAACATTTAAATTACATACGTGATTCTGGTTTTAGACTTCAGTCGATAAAACTGAGATCCACTGCCCAGAGCTTAAGATTATTCTGAATTTGTCAAAGTCAGCAAGCCTTCTTGCCCAACCAATAAATAACGTGACAGCAAAAATGTTCCAACATATACATATTTTCTCTCAAGTAAGTTACTATAAAAATGAAACTATGTTAGTGACTCCAAAATAAAGTCATATTTTATTCATATTTAGACACCTCCTCAGGGAAACAGAATGACTTACAATGACAGCAACCATCATCCAACATTAAAACTGGATGGGAGAAGAATAAATAAATAAGGTGCTAAGAAACCTTCATACATCCTTAAGAAAACAAAAGCAAAAGCTGTGTTTTTCAAAGATAAAATTTTATACTGTGCTAGAAACAAGCAAGGCTTTTTCATTAGTTCTGAAACAGGAAACTGAAAGCTAACAAAGGATGCAGGAACCACAATTTAGACAAGTAATTTTTCTGTCCAAGCATTCTTTCATGTGTTACTTCAGGTGCAGACAAGCTCCTGTATGACATCAAGTAGCAGCCTTCTGTTTTCTCACCCCATAAAAATTTATCCTTTATCAAGTGACAAGTGCTGACCTTTTAGTGTACTATGTCTGCTCCTGCTTTGCTCCTTTCTACAATCACTGCTAGTAATATACATCAAAGATGACAAGCAGCAATAAGTGCACTGCATGTGCCGTGCCATCTAGCTGATGTGCAAGGTCTCTGTGATTGCTAATTAGAAAGGACGCTTTATTGAATTATTATACTTGGTATGCAATTACTGCAAAGCAACAACACAAATTAACCTTACAGAACGAGGTGTTTGATATTGATGCTAGAGATAGGTACATTTCCCTTTCCCCAAATCCAGTAAATTCCAGTATCAGAAACAATGTACATCTAGAATGACTTTTTTTCTTTTTAAAAGAGAATACATATTTCTGTAATAGAATTCAAATGCTTGACCACCCTTCCTCTACATTCCTAACCTAACTTTTGTTTCTTTTTAATAAAAAACAACAAGTTAGCAAAACAAAATGTCAACATTAAATCATTTCACAGCATTTTGTGTCAGAAATGTAATGGAAAATGTGCACATCATGGGAAAGGTTACTGTTCTCCCAGAACATCTTTTCACTTTGTTCAGGGCTCATTCCTCTATATAACTGAGCAGGCACTACTTACAGTTGTTCTCCCTGGGCTTAATTTGGCAGTTAAAGGATTGTGGCATTTTCAGGAAACCACACTGTAGTGATTTTAGTGGTTACCCAGCTGAAAGTGATGCTATGATTTAGAATAATTACTCTGTTTATGTGCTATGGTAAAAGTCAGTTACTACACCCTATTCCAATGTCAGCTTATACTTAACTGCATGTTTCCCTAATATGGCATCACATCAGATTTCAAAGTCAGAATTAGAGGGATTTATTGTTGGTATTCCTCAAGATTAAGTACACATGCGATAAAATAGCATTACTCTACTTAGTTTAACTGATAATTCAGGGTGGGGCAGGGGGGGAACCAAACCCAAAAATTCAGTTCAGTCAGTTAATCAAAGAACTGCAAATTCATTTAAGCTTGACCTTTGCACTGTTAAGACCACTGAAATGAAAAAGGGAATAGATCCAAATTAGTCTCTGCTAAAAGCTTTTAGATATTCTTGAATACACACTTTTTTTTTTGCATATCCTTTCCACGGCATTTCCTCTCAAAACTAAGTGAAGTCATTAGGCCTCCCTCAAGTCAGACAGGCTTAAAAATTTAGCTATAAAATTCAGGACAGCATGGCAAAATTCTTAAATTGTGTTTTCTCATCTCCACAGGACAACAATATCCAAAGAACATTTGTTCAAATGACAAAAAGGAAAGAGCAAGTATTGAAAAAATCCATTCAAAGGTAAATGTTTAGGAAAAAAAAAACTGAAGAAGAATGAGGTTGTTATAAGTAGTGAAGTGCTATCTGAAATATTCATTGATATTAATTCCTGTCTCAATATGTAATCTTGTCTTCGGCATTTTAAATAGCCTAAAGCAAATAAGATACAAAAACCTAATTTTATTAAGATGAGGATATAAAGGAAAAGCCTGTTTTATTAACTTTAAAGCAAAACAAAATCTGAATCTAACCTTGGAGATGGTACACATGACAAACATTTTAAAACAAAAATTAATCAAAATAATTTTTTTTCTTTTTCATGATTTTGAAGTTTAATAAGGCAAAAAATGAAAAACAAAATTCTAACTTACAAATTCCTAAGATTTGCTTACAGAAAAACTATTACTTTAGTCTAGATTATTTAATCTGTAATTTCAATGGCCACATCAATAGGGAACTAAATCATGACAAGTGACAGTAGACAAAATGAAAAAAGTAGTGGACACCAAAATTAAGCTGAAATACAGGAACAACAAATAAAACCTACAACTCTATTTCTTCCCCTCAAAAGCAATGACATTCTAAAACATTAACCTTCATCATTCTCAAATTATGTACTTAGATCTTGTTACACACAAATTATGTCAGCTACCTCAAAACAAAGTTCAATAATAAAACTGAATCTCTCCCGTATCATATGCTGCAAAAAAGCCATCTTTACCAAATGTGTCATAACTTTGAAGATGCATTATGACGACTTTTTTTTTTTCCCCAGTTTTTGTTGTTTATGTTTTTAGAAGTACGTTTTCCAGTAAGAAGCTACGAAGTATCTTTAGGTTAATAATTCTATAGCCTAAAAGAACAATAGTATTCCATATAAACAGATTATCTACAGCCCCTTGGGTAATAAAACCACATGGAAAATTCATGATTTAGACTCCAGTAGCAACCAATTTGCACGCAACTTTGCTCCATTGATTAATTAATGAAAACTTATGCTATACACCATTTTAATCATGTGAAGAACACTATGGTCAATGCTGAGAAAAGTGACTCAAAATCCTTAAGCTTCTACACAACTGCTTTTTGTGTCTGAGCTTCTTTGGTAATATAAAACATGCTGTCATACTATTTCAAGATAACATTTGTCTTGAATAGTGGAGATGAAGTTATACCTCAGGCCTCCTACTATCAAAACCCCACCCCGATTAACTAACTACAGATGAAAGACTTGTAAAAACAATGGGCAGCAGTACCAAAAGTAAGAAAAAAAAAATGTGTGTAACAGTAGAAATTATTATTTTGCATATTAAGATATCTTACTCAAATAGTGCATAACTTAACATTGCAGTACTGTGGACACAGCATTGAAACAGTTATTGTCATATGCTGTGGTCTTCTACCACATTAATATCTGAACACAAACATTCTCAGATTTATAAATTTCATGAGTAAAAATCTCAGTTTCATGGCTTCTGTAGCAATGGCTCTTCTTGAACTGAAAGAATATGACATTTGTTTTTGGAGCATCCTATACTATGAAATGCTATGATGTGATAACCTTGCTGCACTGAAAGTGACTGAAGCAGTTTGGCCAGAATGATGGAGTATCTGACACATTCAAAAGCAAATGGAATTGAATTATTTGATGCAAGTTCTCAAGACTGCCCCAAACAGTAAGAAGCTACTGATCCCATCAAGATAGATACTTTTCCAGCTATAACATATTTCTGGTAACCTGACTGGGAAATAATTTGCTACATGATCAACCTCCCTTCTGCCATTGTAACGTGATTTCATATTCTCTGCACCTTGTTAAGGTAATTTGTTCTTCTGAAGAAGCACCTCAACTCAATGACTGCTTTAACTAAAGAAATTATTACTTATAGTAAAGATATTTATGACATCTTCAGCATAATTTTTTGTTTTAATTTTATAAATTCTTCTGAATCCTAGGAGTTATAAAAGATAAAAAGGTGCAAGGGTCTCCAATGCATGTGTTTTCTAAGGCAACCATAAAAAAATATAAACACCCTGAAACACATAGCCGTTTTGCGAACAGATAAGAACTGTCAAATAGTTTCAAATTGTAATGTACAGATCCATGATTGCTGCAGAGTTGACCAAGCAGTTGTAACGGAAGGAAAGAAAGAGATAACTATATTAAAAATTCACTGTTGTAAAATACTTTTTACTAGAAAAAAAAGTACCTCTGTAGAAAGAATTGCATGAAACTCTAATTTACAGGTGGTTATCTTGTTACCATCTTCTGAAGCTCATCACACTGGTACACAAGCTCTTCCGATCAGTAGATTTTAAATACCAGTACTCTAAGAACTACTGAGAATTAAACACCTGAACCAAAACGTTCCCGAAGAGTTCATAGTCTTCTACTGTTCACAAAGGTTCTACCAAACAAAGTATGCAAGAGCTTTGCAGGTCTACAGCTATGAGAAGATTTAACATTAGCCTTCACGGAGGTTTGACTGACAGTTCAATAAACAGTCCAGGAAATAACAAAGACATGGGGGAAGCACAGACTGCTCCCCCTCAATCACGTGGTAAGAGGAAAGCTAATAACCCTTGCTAGATATAACAATAATACTCCATCAGGGGTTTAGAACTTTCGTAACACTAGAGACTAAAATGAATTTCTTCCTCTTTTCTAGATACAATATTTGCAAAATTTCAGGTTTGGGTCACTTCAAGAACCTGCCATGAATTTTTGCAGTACAACTTTAAATGTTGCTGGCACGTGTGGGTTTAGGCAATCAGGCAGCCCAAATGGCAACATCCCTAGCACTCAGCTTCTAGAGAAGCCCTGAATGACAGCAGCATGAGTCTTGCTACCAGGCCTATGCCTGGCTTCTAAGTACTTTGCATGAGAGCTCAACAATGCCTACAGCTTTTTCTGAATGTCTGCCCTAGGGCATGAAGTTACTAAAAATGAAAAATCTGTGTTATTTTACAGTAAAACACAGTGCAGCATAGGTAATTCAGTTTGAATAAAGTCCTCTGTGAATAAAAAATGTGCATTCGTCATTGTCGGTATTATCTTGCTATCTAGGATAAAAAGAATTTTTAAAGGCAATAAAATGAGGTAAATGACAGAAAAAATGCTCTTACCGGTAACTTAAGCAATTAGAAAAGTTAATATGCAGAATTAATCCCTGTAAATTACATTGCAGAAATAAACTACACAACTGAATGTTAAGTTTCCTTTCATTCAAGTAGTTCATTCCCATAAAAAAATGCATTTGCAATTCTCTGTAAAATGCATTTGCAATCCTCTGTAAAACATAAGACTGTTGCAAATAGGGGCTGAATTAACAAAGATTTTCCTTGTGATTAATCTCTACATTAGCAGCCTTAGATTTCCAAAACTACTGTAAATCATAAACTTCCAATTGCTATGATGGATTGTTACTTTTGTTGCACTGCATTTAAGGTAATTAATAATTAATGTGCTTGTTCTGGAATAAACATCAGCTCATGTAGAGCTTCAAAAATAGCAGGAAGAAATCCTCAGCTTGAAGTCTGGCATGTCCCTTTGCATGGAAATGCAAGATGCAAAACCACAAAGATCAACCTATGTAAAACAAATGCAATTAAGGAAATATGTGAACAGTTTCACAGACAAAATTTCCATAGGATTCAGAAGAGTCTGTCTAGAACATACTTCCAGTCAAAACCAGAATTAACGTAGATCACTTTGTGCAGCTGAGGACTCAAACCTTTATAAAAGTAGGAACTGCTATCTGCTATGTAGATTTGTAGCAGAATTACAGATGTTGCATACATTCTAAATATTTTCATAGAATGGTTTGGCTTGGAAAGGACCTTAAAGATCATGTAGTTCCAATCCCCCTGTCCAAGGCAGGGACACCTCCCAATAGACCAGGTTGCTCAAAGCCTCATCCAACCTGTTCTTGAATACCTCCAGGGATGGGGGCTTCTATGACTTCTCTGGGCCACTTATTCCAGTGCCTCATCACCCTCACAGTAAAAAAATTTCTTTGTAGTATCTAATCTAAATCTTCTCTCTTTCACCAAAACCATTACCCCTTGTCCTATCACTCCATTCCCTGATAAAAAGCCCCTCCCAGCTTTCCTGTAGGTCCCCTTTAAGTACAGGGAGGCTGCGATAAGGTCTCCCCAAAGCCTTCTTTTCTCCAGGCTGAACAACCCCAGCTCTCTCGGCCTGTCTTTGTATGTGCTCCAGCCTTCTGATCATCTTAGTGGCCCTCCTTTGGGCTCACTCTAATAGACTTCATGTCTGCTGTGCTGAGGACTCCACAACTGAACGTGGTACTCCAGATGAAGTCTCACAAGAGCAGAGTAGAGAGAAAAATCACCTCCCTCAACCTGCTGATCACAATTCTTTTGATGAAGCCCAGGATATGGTTGGGTTTCTGGGCTGCAAGCACACACTGTCAGCTCATGTTGAGCTTCTTACCCACCAACACTCCCAAGTCCTTTTCTGCAGGGCTGCTCTCAATGCACTGTCTGCTCAGCCTGTATTTGTGCTTGGGATTGCCCCGACCCAGATGCAGGGCTTTGCACTTGGCCTTGTTGAACTTAATGAGGTTCACACTGGCCCACCTCCCAAGCCTGTCCAAATCCTTCTGGATGGCATCCCTTCCCTCCAGCATGTCGACCGCACCACATAGCTTGATGTTATTGGCACATTTGCTGAGGATGCCCTCAATTCCACTGTTCCTGTCTGCAACAAAGGTGTTAAACAAAACCAGTGCTAATATCAAACCTTTAGGAACTCCAGTAATCACTGGCCTCCTCTTGGACATTGAGCTGTTGACCACAACTCTGAGTGCCACCATCTACTTTCAGTTACAGTATAATTTGATTTCTCAAAGCTATACCAAATCTTACACTCAATTTTACTGAAGTGGTTTTTATCAGTAAACATGACTCTGTGTATGTTTTCTTCTCTCTCCCTTCCTATTCCTCATCTTCCCCTTTCAGGCTTGCCTTGATACACTAACGGGATACATGCAGAGCATTATGCTTGCTCGAAACGTGAGCAAGTATATTGTGAAAAATAAATACTTCTGCAATTGCTTACTTCCTAGCAAATACCTGCATTAAAAATAAGTACCACATACATGCTTAATAAATGCTTTGCAGCTTTACACTTTTTGGTTACTTTATAACCAGCATTCAAACCTATGTTTTGAAAAAGTTTTATTATTAAGTTCTATTTTACCCTCTCTATAATGCTGAAGTAGTAATTTTGCCTCCATTGCTGCAAATAATACAAAATGGAAACTTCTAGCCTAACTGACAATAAAGCAGAAAAATTCAATACACATAACTAAAATAATGTATTACTATATGCCTGCTCTAAACTGTGGGATGAAGAAGTCAATGCTTTTTCAGAGATTTAGCCTGCTCAAATAGGATTTTGCCCCATACATAAACAATATTCTAATTTTAAGCTGCTTTTCTCAAATCCAGTATTGAGATATCAATTTTATCTAATGAACTATATTTCTCAATATTAACCGAGCACATCTTAAAGTCAACAACTGAAGCTATAATATTATTGCTTTAGTAGCGGCAGTTGAGATCTGGACTATTTTTTGAGAAGAGGCCACATCTTCAACAATGAAGTCATCTAGAAGCCTCCCCTTGAAGATTTTAAACTAGATTAGCCTGGGGATTCTTCTTTACAAAACTGTTCCACATATTAAAATAAAATATGCAATTCATCTTAATTTTTCCTTTTACCAAAATGGAGCAGACAGTAATACTGCGCTAGAAGCACTTTTGTGTGTACAGTGGTGCAATCCCTCTCTCTAGAGAATGGTACCAGAGAGAGGGAAAGCTTTACCTTTTACATATTGAGTTACCAGAAATATGCTTCCTCATCCATGGTTCTACTAAATATGGTTAGGTTCTACAGGGACCTATTAGGCAGCTATTTTTAAAAATCAGTGATTTATGACTGCACAATTTTTAAAAAATATACTTATGAATCAAGCAATTCCTTTGCAAGACCTATCATTCCAAGTGATTCCTGCAAGGCTATAATAAAGAACTCAAGAAATCTATTAAATGTCTGAACTACACACAAATTTAAAAATGAAACTAAAGAAAAACATCATTACACAGATGCTTTCTAAATCAAACAGTAGAAGTCACCTCTAAAAACAAATATTTTCAATATTTGATTACTCCTTAAGACCGAGCAGTACCCTCTGCAAACTAATTCTTTAGTTTCAAGTGTACTTCCTAAATCCTTTCACTGAACTTAGCTCTTTAAAAAGTGCTGTCTCCATGCCTTATATTAAACCTATCTGCATCAAGTACAACACATTAAAAACCTTCCATATTTTACTGCTATTCCTCACACAACTCAACTTCAGTCCAAGAGAGAAGATATTTAAAATCCACACTTTTCTGCAATTAGATATAGCTTCCCTATAGTCATTTATGTTACAGATCAGACTTTGCCTCATTTGCTCAAGTTTTCAATTAACTTTTCACTGTTCAACTAATTTATAAATCTTGATTTTGCCACTCACTAATCTTGTAAAAGGTAAAAAATGTAGAGGTATTTAGTTCATATAGCTTACACAGATGCATTTAAAATAAATAAATGCCCTGTACATTCAAAAAAAAAAATTAAAAAGCGTATCACAAATCGATCACAGGACTGATACTTTTCTGTGGTCAAAACAAATCCTAAACTTTCAGTTCTAGTGCATGCTATTTATGGAAATGGTATATCTATAGAATCTGATATCAGTGATTAAAAAAGCACTGTCTTGGCATTTCTGTAAAATATACATATGGCAACTATTAGCATAGAAAAAAAGAAGGGAACATGTCAGTATGTTTTAGACAAAAGTTAATAATTAAAGATATTCTAACTTTAATCCCTTTTTTCAACTACAAAACTATAGTCACTAAGGTAAACTTCAGCCAATTAATGAACTAGTATAATTTATCAGAATGAAACTTATTTTTTTTACAATGAATTTTAAACCCTTTCACAGACAATTATTTGAAGATTTTAAACCATGTGAACAACACGTTAAGTAAAGACACAGCACACATAAATAATCCCTCAACCATCCAATGCCACACAGAAAAACATAAAAAGGAGATTAAAACAAATCATCTTGATCAGTAATGACTAGTTAAACAATTTAGGGGTTTTTTTATGCCAGATTAATTACTAAATACTCTTCCACATTCTTTGAAATAAGAAATAATTGCTTATCTTTCTTTAATCCTTACTCAGTTAGCAATGCCAAAATGAGAAATATCTACAAATTTTAAAAGCTGACTGTTCCAAAGAGTCACGTAACCAGCCCTGTTTCAGGTAACACACAGCACGAAAGCTAGAAGGTCCGTCAAGATTATTCCTTAAATCTGTAGTTTCTGCATTTTCAGCAGATCCATGTTTTCATCTAACCTAGCGATCAACTTTCATTTTAGAAAGATCTCCTCTAAAACATCCCCACAAACCTCCCTTTTCTTAGTTGCAGATGGGTAAGAAAGAGTGAAAAAAATGCAGTAATTACAAAACATTTGTTGTGTGAAGAGCACATCAGGTCAAAGATCACTAGTTTTCTGAGAAAGTTTTGGCTTTAATAACAGATGATGCCAAACAAAATGGACACTGAAAAACCCTTTTGTTTTCCCTTCTAAACATCTCTCACTTACAAGGAACCCTACCAATTTGCATTTAAAGTTACACTGTATTTCTGCTACCACAAGGAATCCTGCATGATGGTATAGGTAGGAGATAGAAGCACTGCAGGCAGGACCACGTTTCTCTTACTTTGCGTCAATGTGAGAGAAAAGGCGATTCTTTAAACTTTCTCTGACATGCTAAAACTCTGGATCACACCCCTGCACAGCTTTGGCATCATAGCAGAGAGTCTATCTGGTAGCAGTCCCTGAACTTAGCCTCAACAAAAGAAATATGGCTTTAAGAATCAAAAAAATATTACTACATAATTTAAATTTACCACAATAATTACTAAATGATAGTAAGATATCAAAAATAACCCTCACAACATTTTAGAAGCAGTGGTCACCTAACTTGCATAAAACTGCAGCTATTTACTGGAATTATCTGAAGAGGAACAAGTTTTAAATTAATAATCGCTTTCGAAAACTAATAAGGAAAATAGGGCAGAAGATTTAAAAAAATATTTTTCAGAGAATTATGAACAAAGGTTTAGAACATAAGATTCTCCTTTTCTCCTCCCATGCAAGATCACTATTCTGTTTCCAAGCCTAATTAGGAGGATGGTTTATGAGAGAATTTGTTGGGTTTTGGCACACAGTATGCTTATTTTTGGCCTACTTAAACCACTAAAATCTTACCACTTAGTAAACCATACGTACCATCAGTTTCCTACCATACTTTTTAATTGCAACTTAAATACATACCTCTTCACAGCATTTTCTCATCTTGTATCTTTATGTCCTCAAATATGCTTTTTAATAAATTTAGAGAAAGCCTAAATAAGAAAACTAATTCACTGCCTCTTTTGCAGTAAAGCACCATACATGTTTTGGGAAGGAATACGGTTAGCAACAATATGGTCTTCCAGCATCTTTTACTCCTTGCAAACAATAGGGCTGTAGAAAGCCCTTTGTCTTGCTGTGTGCAGTTAAAAACTGTTGCAATCTGTTCTCAACAATACAACTGCATTTGCAATTCCTGTAACATCCTGCCTCTATTTCACAATCTGGTACTGAGCAGGATCTAGGAGTACCTGCCAGTAGCAGCTTGTCAATATAAGAGACAGCCACACAGATACTGATGGCACCTGCCTCCAGCTTGGAAATAAAAATACAATCCGATACACAACCCCTGAAATTCTGTCAACTTCTACAGTAAATCATATGCTGTAATTGATACTAAAATCAGCTAGTATGAGAACAAGACATCTGTGCCCGGGACATATCCTGATTCTAAAGCAATGTGTTGCCCACATATATCGTCGATTCTGACTTTTCTCATGACTCCAATTCCCTTAAATAAATTATGTACCTTGGAACAATTCTTTCAGTTAAAAACAACAGTTACATCTGAGCTAAAGCAGACACCTTGTCCAGAAAAATCTGGTTGACGCATACTAGACTTAAATATTATGCTATTTTTTATCTTAACTTATTATGAGATCATTTTAATGAAAGCTCAGTAGACTCAATTAAAATCTGCTTTCTGGTTGCTAAGCTCCATTACTCTTCTTTAAAGAACTGTGAGCAGTTTCTATAGCCTTGCAAAGAGGCCACAATGCCAGCCTACAAAGTCTAAATCAGCAGAAGTTGTGGTCAACAGCAGCTATTCAATGGCAGCTATTCTACACTCTGATTAGATTTCTACATCTACTAAAATACCATTTAACAGTGGGTTTTTTTAAATCATTTCAGATAAGAAACACGATTATCAAACCCTTTCATGATCTGCATTAATGTCAGTAGCATTAATACATTTTAAAAAACATAAATTCCTCATAATCCACATTTCAGTTCATAAAATTGTTAATGATGTTAATTTTATTATTTTTAGGATGCTCCTGTAGCTTTGATATCATTAAAATGCTGGTTTGTTTATCCTTCTGACTTGCTCTAAAACACTGGCAATTCACTCTGACAAGAGAAAATAAATTCACTTTTGTTAGAAAAACAGATTATTTTAGTTATTTACACCTTAATCCACTGTGTAAATGTGTTTGGCAGGTCAATCAATGAATAAAGTCAATATTTCTGATGCAATGTTTCCCCTAAATAAGTTAGTTAGTGTTTTCTTTTTAAAAAGTACACTTTCTTCCTTACAATCACGATGACGAAGTGCTGAAGAATTAATACCTCACAAGGTCAGAGTATCAAACCTACCTCACTAGATTTTCATTGTCTCCAGTCCCTTTGCAGGTAGCGCATTCAGTCCTTAAATCCTCTGACTTGGGCTTCTTTTGTAGAACAGACTGTCTTTGTCTTCTTTCTCTGGGAATCCGCTCCTGTCATAGCAGAAGGCAAAAGAAAGGAATGGGGTGGGAAAGGAGGGAAGGAAAGCAAATATATTCAGTTATAGTACTGAAAGTAACACTTCAGCCCAAAGTTTAATTTTTTTTGTGAAACTGTTAAAAAACAAAACAAAACACTATATTCCAACCTCAGCTTTTTCTTCTTCAGGCACAAAGCTTCGTTTCCGTCCTCTAGTTCTCTAAAAGAAAATATATTTAAAAGTCAATGTTAGGCAAAAGAATGGTTGTGATATTTATCTATTATTCATAACAACAACAAAAACAAACTACAGTAAATAATTTAAAGCATTAATGAACTACTGCAAGGCAAGTACAATAATTGATGTTACAAAAACAGCTTAATATTTTGCATATAAATCTATAGAAGCAGCCAAAAAGTAAATATGGTCTTATTCTATAAGATACTGCCACCAGAATTACAAATCTCTTATAGACTTTGCCCAAACTTCCTAATGCTAAAATAGATAACTTGAAAATTACTATGAACAGTATGTATTACAGTAAACTACTTGAGCACACAGAAGTGCTCTAGCAATAAGGCAAGCGATCGGATAAAAAAAAAAAAAATCAAAATTAAAAACTTCATTGAAACAGAAATAGAAAATAATTCTTTTGGCTTTTCATGTGTAAGCAAGAATTAAAGCTTTCAAACTAAAGCTTAACATAACGGCTGCAAGGCAGACGCTCATAAAACTGTAGTATAGATCAACCTACAACTGGTACTCAGCAGTTGGAACAGATCATACAAAAAGTGGAAAAATATCTCCATATTGCAGTTGGCCAAAACATCTAAATAACAACAGTGTGGAGAAAAGGGTTTCTATCGATTATAAGAGCCAACACCAATGGTTTACAAGCATCTCTAAGTTACTACTTGCAACTCAGTCAAGTTCAGTGTCAGTCACTATGTTTTTATCTCTGAAATACCAGCATTATAACCTGCATGTGTTAAATAACTGCCACAAGCTGTCAATATCACACCCTCCTCTCCTTATTTAACAAGGAATTAAAATTAGAAGTGACGTGGAAGGAAGTGAAAAACATTAGACACTATTCCACTAACTCACATCTGAGACTTTTACCCTAATAAAGTAAATAAATAAACAGACAAAGTTTAAAATACCTGTTTTTCTGTGAGGAAATCATCCTCTTGGGAAGTAATTCATTATATGACAGGAAAAACACTGCCTACTTTATTATTTCTTAAAATTTTTGGAAGCTGTTAGTAAAAAAGTAAAAACCAGCTGAAAAAAATCTTGAGCCCGTTGATCATCACAAGCAGCCATAAATCCAATTCCAAAGAAGCTAGTAACACCATGTTTCTCCTGTTTGGGATCCTCTTTAAAGGAGATTTATACCACTTTCAAATTAAGACTATTCACTATTTTAAATTGTTTTACAGATGTTAATATATTTCTACTGCAAGTAAACGTGCCACTTCAATACACCTATACTATTCTACCTATGCAAATTTTGATCCATGCATGTAACTAATATACTGCCTGGGGAAGAATTTTGGTTTTAGGCAAGATTTAACTCTGCAGTAGAAACAAATGTAGCAGAATGGAAAACATTAAGTCTATTTTGTGCTTCTTTATAATACTTTAATTGAGGTTCTCTTCCACATTTCCCTAAAGACAATTTATAAAAACTGAATAAACTTATCTATTTAATATACACAAATATTCACTATATTTTAATAATACAGTCATACTTGGAAGTGTTCTGTCTTCCACAAACCACACAGTAGATATCCAAGTGTTTAAATCTGGAAGAACCAGTTTATCATGCCAATATATGTAGTGTTATGGTCCTCATGCTCCATGTTTAAGTAGCAAAAGACAATATTGTGTGCTTTGTACAGACAGAGTAATTCCATCTTGAAAACTGTAATTTGGAAACACAGTAACAATGAAATTTTTGTACCCTAAGCAGGAAAGATTACAAGCTAATAATGATATTTTAAGAAGTGATGAATCATATTTAAACTTCTTCAAAATGGAGATATAATGCATTGACTGTAAAAATCTCAATATTCTTAGAAAAATAAATTTGATACATGAGGCAAATGAAAGACATCTGTAAGGGACAATTAAAGACTAGGATGAATCTCAACCTCTTTGAAAGGCAACAGACTGTTTGCAAAACAGCAAAGGAAACAAACCAGCAAAACAAAGCTGCAAAGGAAACAGTCTGTTAGCCATCACTCACAAATGCAACAAGTTGATACGTTAGTTTCCAAGCATGAAAGCAGTATGGTGAACATCACAGAATGGGTGCCCAATAACCCAAAACATTATGGCTTTCACGAAACCACACTGCTATGCCTCTGGAAGACATATACTTAAAACAGTTTACCCAAAGACAGAGACAGAAAGTAGAACATTCTCTGGGAGCAGATCTGCTTTGTCAGCTGGCAAAAAACCAACGTGATCCAGAGCTCATTAACAGACCAAAAGGGGGGAGGCAATTCCCAAGAGTCACAAGTACATGCTCCTGTTAAATAATGAGCATTTACTGAAGTGCTCCTAAAGGACAAGAATTTATACTGTCACAGGAGTGACCAGTATTGGAAAGAAATGGAAAAGAACATGCAATTCTGAAAGCATCTATGGTCACTCACAGTGGTTGAAGTCCACTCCACATAACCTGAACTAGCATGGTTCTGGATATGATCCACTCAGTCACTGTTTTTCAGAAAAGCAATGGTGATTTCTGCACAGCGATTTCAAAATTTATTCGAGAAAGTAAATTTAAACCCAGGAGGGGTTAGAGCACAATGGTATATAACAGAACTTAACCGATTCCCTGATATTTGAAAAAGCCACCTACACCACAGTAAAAACCACTGCTTCCAGCTTCTCCTTTGCTTAATAGGTTAACTGGTTAGAATCTCTTTTTAACCGTTTGCACATGCACACAAAGGAAACAAAGCGGCCCAGCACACCTTCTTATGCCATCATACCAGTGCAAATTCAGGGGTTTCACTAGGTTAGTGAGTACATCTTTACTATCTATTGGCAGAAGCAGATCCTTATTATGTTGATGCTTCTAGACCTCTTGGATGTTAGATTCACAATACTATCATACACATGAGGCTCTTCTGTTCAGCACTGAGTTTCTGATACCGCTAATAGTGCTGGCACACTACGGTGAGCACAGGACATTCAGTCAGTACTTCTAGTGCTCCTGGAGTTCAGAAGCATATGACACCATTAGGAAGGTGTGTATTTTTTCACTTGAGACTTTCATATAAATAATTCAACACCAGTCACAGATTTGACTGAATTACTAAAATCATACCTGTCTTAAAACTATTGGTACTATGATAATTTCTTTATTGTGTAAAAAGTCTGTAGATGGTTTTCTTTGTGTTGTAATTATTAAAGGGTCAAATAGGAAGAACTTAAGATGCCTTGATTCTTGTAGATCCATAAATCTCATTTCTTCTCCAAAATAGCACATATTTGATTTTTGCTTCCCTGAAGGACCTGCAGCTATGGTGACTGCTCTAAAAAGACATGCAGCTACATGAAATACAGAGCAAAGAGGATCAGTACACAAGTACAATTGCGTTTCAATTCTGTTTCCTTTCTAAATGCTTCAGTCATTTTCATCTTATGTCATCTTATAGTTGACACACTAATATTAATGATAGACTTCCACTGTTCTACCTGGTACTGAATTATGGTTCATTGATATATATCACACATCAAAAACTTTCTAACTCTAAACCCCTCACTCATACAGCCTTTAACATACGCTTGTTAATGAGAATCTAAAGACAAAAAGGTAAAAGACAGCAGTAAATTTTAGAATGCTATGTAACAGGTCATGGCAAGGAGTCTTTTCATTACAATAGAACAGAAGATGACTCTGATACGAAACATCAGCAGAGCAGAACACTCTCCTAAAACAAAATTGAGAAAAACTCCACTAATTCCAAAATATAATCTAATGAAATCACTGTGCTACTGATCAAGAGCATGCATAAGGCATGAAAAGCAGGAAAAAAACCACAGGTCAAAACTGCACAGATAATGCAATCTCTCTCCTGTTAAACACAAACCATGACCATTTGCCAAGACACCAATTTTTAATTCATGATGTCACCCAATCCTTATTAAAAATTCAATGTTATCAACATCCTTGGCTGATGAAAAATCACAATCAAGCCAGTTGAAGAAAAATTCCTTTGACTTCCTTTGCTGTGCTAAAAGGCACAAAAAATATTCTACTGAGAACACCACACAGGCATAAAATTATTTAAATATAGGTAAGGACAGCTGTATAGACACCAGATGGCACACTCGCTCAATACATATCAAAGTGAATACCTTAAATGGTACATATCACTACTATTCAAAATATATCTCTGAAATAATTATTTAATTATCCAGAAAGCTGGCAGTAATAAAAAGGGAACTGCCAGAAAAAAAGGAACAGCAGTATATCAAAATATGATTATAAAGAGAAACAAGTCAACCATGAGCTTAATTACAGAGAGTTACAATTTTTTTAGTTTCCATTCTTTTGAGAATCCTTTATTTTCTAAAGAGGTAAGAATTTTGCAATATTCCTGCTGTCAAGTTATACTATCACTGAATCTGGCAATTAACTTGAAACTACAGTTTCTAAGATATAAACACATAACAGAACTTGAGAACCAGCAGGACTGCTTTATATCCTTTTTAACACTACCATCCTCCAAAGCACACATGTTGGGAGAACTGAAACAGAAGTGGGAGGCAAAAAGGCTAGAAGTCTTATTTGCAGATGTTGCTTAAACAAGTGATTCTCTTCTGGAAACCTGAACTTAAATGCACTTACTTGCTCAAGTGATAGAAAAGATAATGACCTGTAGTTACCGAGTTATCAATATTCACCCCACTGAAATATCATTTGGAATTATGTTCATCTCTTCATGCCTTTGGTACATCAAAAAGAAGTGATCTTTCAGCTATGGGGAGTTTTTTCCCCTGCTTTCTTAAAAAACAAACCAAACAACACCACGCAACCCCCCCCCCAAATACAACACTGTGATACACTCTGTCCATTTCAAGTATTATGGAAGAGCTGCATCAATTTATTATTGCCATGTTAGACCGAGTTGAGCTCTTACATTCAGTGTTAAAAACCCTTAAGTTTCAAAGAGTAAATCCTGATTTTTTGTACTTGTGCATCACTATTCAGTTGACAACAATTTCTTTTAAGTTGAATCTGTCAAAGACACAACTAGAAAATTGCTTTAAAATATCTTCCAGGTACTTATTTAGAAGTCATATTTAAATGGCTGACCAAGCATCGAACATGTTAATTAAAATGATGACTGACAAGTATAGATAAGTGGTTTAAAATTTTTTCCTGTTTTTATGAAGCACTGATACCTATACTCAAATTGGAATTGATGTTCTGTTTTCCTCCTGTATCTATCTTTTATTCAAACCTTTTATCTATGACATCACATAATTAAGTTACACACAATAGATGTTTGGAAAGCACTTCGGTGGAAATGCTTCAGTTTAATACAAGATAACAGTCCTGTTTATCTTTTAATATACTTGGTAAGAAAAAAAATAATAATTTCTCTACTATCTTTTTCTATTTGGAACAAAAGCAAAAAATAATAATTTATTCTAAATCACTGTGCTAAAACCAGTTTGTAGGTGCTTTGGCAGCCCTTTATTTTCATATTATTATTTTTGAAACTAATCTACTTAGACAATAGTCCGTCAGGCACAGCATAGTATTGGCTAGTAATTCTTTCTAAAAAAAACACAGACTTTTTACCTCTAAGAAGAAAAATCACTATCTGTTTGTTTTGACAATGTCATTATTTTCAGGTTTTAGGTAAAAAAAGCAAGTTCGCTATCAGAAGTTCAGAAGGTTTTATTTAAATCCCTCAATGAACTATTCAGTTCCCAAAATGCATTTACAAAAAGCTTTTCTCACCTTTATACCACCGGGTAGATAATACCTTTTCAATAAAAAGGAACCAAAAATGGGATTTCCTCACAATAACTATTTTAATTGTTATAATAGAAATATCCAATATGAAAAACAATTGTACAGTTCTGAAAAGCAAATGTTAAAATACATCTTCAGGATTTTAGCAAATATTAAAAAATATTTATATACTGGTTTACACAGACTGGCTATTGATTACTATTAGCTAATCATTAGGTATTAATTTCTCTGAAATTAACTAGGAACAGAAAATGATTTGCGATGCTTATTCAATTATGACACTGGAATTATAAATGTTAGACTAGCTTTATTTAAAATCTGTACAGAGTTATACACTGAAAGTCACAAAATTGTTTAAAAGATTGCTATATATGACTTGAATTGTATAAGCATAAACAATGAATTAAATTCTGTCCACAATTACAGCCCTCATACAAGAGATTAAACTATAAGGACCTAACAATTTGTCTCTTCCCAGTCAGCAATTAGTTATGAGCCAAGCTTTTTGCACAAGCAGATTGAAGATCTGAAAAGACACCTCATTCAAGGCAATGCAGAGCATCCAACTCTAAACCTCTCCTGAAAGCCTTACATTTGTGTCAGGATACTAAGTACTTAAGAGACCCAAGATGAGAAAAAACTGAAAAGAACTGTTATGTTCATAAAGTAGAAGAAGGAGGAGAAATACGTTGTAGAAGGTAAAATTAGATGTCCTTACTATTTTTTGCAATAATGAAAACCAAAGGATACCATAAGGTTACATTTAAAGTGGAAAAAAACCCCACCACTATTTTCTTTCAATAACAATTTAGCCATGGAAAAGAAAACCCACACATCAATGAATCAAAGGATTTAAGAAAAAAAAATAAAAAATAAAAATTCCAGGATTTAGGTATATATCCATAATTAGATTGGGTAAGAAACAATGGTAAAATTACAAAAACTTCCAGAAGGGTCTTTTACACTTCATAGTACACCCCAAGCAGACAGAAATCAGAAAAAACCCTGCTATGAATAAGGAAAAAAGCAATTACCCATGAAAGTGGGCATCCTTTATCATCTCTGAAATCAGTGTTAACAAATTGGAGCTGCAGGACAAGCTGATCACAAAATATCAATTCTGGACGTACAATTTAACATGATTTTCCTTTTTCATATAGTTAGCATATAGGCTTAGTTTATCACATGCATTTGTATAAAGCGTCTTACAGATAGCAGCTATTACTGTCACCAGTAAAACCTAATGTAACTTTATCAAAATAATTAGGGCTTATTCACAATTTCTGTCAACAAAGTAATGAAGAGTGAACTGTGATAAACCACTACAATGAAATCCAACCATGTAAGACATGTTCTGTTGTCTTAGGTAAGCGGCAAAAACCCCCACAAACTTCTTTCAATTCTATCAATTCAAGATAAATTTATGCAAAACAAATGGAGATTCGAGCAACAGATACACAATTTAACAGTCCCGTACTTGCACTTGTTGATTGTAACTGTAAGCAAGGCTGATTACACACTGTCAGCTAAGCTGGCTTGTTAATTCTTTCCAAAATAAAACTAGATCAAAGAAAACATACCCAGAGATAGAGTACACTGAGAAGAGAGGATTGTGAATGAAGTATATTTTCAAACTCCTATTTTTTTCTTCTTTAAGCTATTTTAAAGGATTTGAGCAGTGAGTACACAAAGGACAGAACAAGTATCTAGTCACTGTTGAAATGCACCACACACGTTCTCAGTGTAGTCAGACCCAAGTAAACCTCATATGAGAAGCAGTTCAAAGGTCAGGTTTTTCCTCTCAAATATACAGACAGTTCCAGACCTAGTGATTTAAAAAGCATTCTCTTCATAAAAAAATCAAAACAAACAAACAACAAAAATTAACACCAGCTTTCCTGGTTTCATAGCAAAGATGAATGGGAATCCCATAATGCCCAGGAAGCATCTATTAAATCTTCAGAGGTCTGTTACCTTAATTTTGTTACACAGCCTAAGTGCACTAGGGTCACAAAAGAGTTGAAACAAAGGAATTCAGAGAAAGAAATCCAGCAGGTGTCAAGGCTGTAAACCTTCTCTTCCAGGGTTAAGTAGAAGATAGTAGGAAATAAATATTCTTTTTAAAAAAATAAACAAAATAAAACCTGTCAGCTATAAGAAAGCTAAAAGAGTGGAGATAACTTTGACAGAGGAGCCCTGCCCAAAGGACAGCAAAGATGTTATCTTGCAAATCTGTATGTTCTAGAAAAGCAGAGAACTGGAGAGTCTAAAAATTCAAGCAGAGAAAAAGTCTTTAAGACCAATAGCAGTTGTTCTTACACAGTAAAACTCAGTGCCATCCCAACATACTAGTCTACTCAAAGTAATTCAATCTCTTTGTTACATAGCACACACCTTACATCACTACTACAAAATGTCTTTCATGCAATACTTTCAGTTCTCTTAAGTCTCATAATCATGGTTCCCCAGCCCCTAATACCACTACACTAGGTGTAAAAGGAGCAAAGAGAAAGAAAGAAGAAAAAAGCATAGAGGAGATTCAAAGGGTTTGGTAAGCAGGAACACCAGGTAAGTCTTCTTTCCATGTGAACAACAGCATGACAACAGTCCACTCGACTTACCCAGACAGCTGTAAGAACCTATGTGTTCTTACATATAAGGAAAAAGGGAACTTTCCTCAAAGATAAAAAGAAAAGTTTTTCCCATGCAGAGGTTCTCAATTATTCATAAAATTTAAATTTTGGATTACTCACATTCCTAATAGTTTGAGCTAAATTAATCATTTTGGCTTGAGTCACTTTTAAAGTTTTCTTCTTAGTAACAGATCACGAAAAAGAAGCCATTAGGTAAATCAAAGCCGCAGCCCAAACACTCCAAATATTTTTAAATGTAATTAAAGTAAACATTTAAAGTTAGGTCAGGAAAATACTTGTTTAATCCTATCAGTGTATATTCAGAAAAGTTAAATATGGTATCTGCTAGTACGATAAAAAGTCTGGAAAGCCCTGCGAGGAAAACAAAGTTTTGCTGCATGAGAGATGAAACACGTCTAAACCTCACAAAGGAAGGTTTAAGTATATCCTAATACTAAGAAGAACATTGGAAGATGAACCACCAGTTCCCACATAATTAATACTCATGTCCAAAGGGACACAGGAACACTATTCACTTCCTAAACTGACCCTTTTGATAGTTCTATGTACTATTTATAAGCGATGTGTCACAACACACATGGAAAACCTTGTTATATAAGCAAGCAGGCGAGCAAAATTTTGCAATTAGAGTGACAAAGAAACACAATGTGATTAATAAATAGTTCTAGTTTCAAATGGAAGAAAGATGTTAAATATTTCATCAGTACAGGAAGCAAACGCTTTTGCTTCCCTTCTCTAAAAACCATCCATCAGGAAAGTCTGAGAAAACATGGAACAACTAGCTAGACTAGGAGGCTAAACAAACGGAAATAACAGGGCCTTGTGATAGGCACAAAAAGTGCAGTCAGTCAGCAGGCTGCCTATAAAGAAATGACTAATTACAGTTGGAATTGGCAATTCAATATATTTAAAACTTAGCATACAAGAACAAAGTGTTCTACTACAAAGATGAATAACAGCTATAAAGGCTAAGTTTAAGGGCAAACTGAATTTTCACTTTTTCTGCAATTAACAGAGGACTTCATGACCTAGGTAAAAGGAAAAGCTTGTACAGCTCTTCAGTACTGTGTTTGCCAGCTTTTTACTGTAGTAAAACTATACATTTAACACAAGTAATAAAATTAAATAGAAGAAAGGAAATTTATAACAAAAATAGAACATAAATCAAATTGAAATCTCGCAATTCAAAATGTCCAAACCACAAGTAATCTTAAATAAAATTATTATGACAATATGCGTAACGACAACTCAATGATCATTTACCGTGTTTCTGATTGGAATTTTCTTCGGTTCTGGTGGCACATCCTGAGGAACAAATTTCACTGGTTCCTTAATCTGCCTCCTTGATCTTTTGGTCCCATCTGGTAAAGTTTCCATGGAGATATCAGCCTCCATGTCACTGCTACCTGCCTGGTCACACTCCGAGCACTGCCTGCAAAGTGGAAAATTTTTTATTTAAACAGCAGTTACAAAACCATGAAAAGAAACATATTGAAGTATTTGGGTTTAAAGTAAATTCAGAAGTCAAGAAATCCACTGGACACCTAAAGAAGTCCCTCAAATGTGTATTTTAAGCAACTAAGCAAAACCATGCAAGCATTTCTTACTGCTGGGGGGGCTTTATGACAGTTATTAAAACAGCCACGATTCTGAAACTAGGATGTAGTCTTCAAGAAAAAAGCACCCTATTTCACCATTTGCATCATACGATATGAAGATTTTTAATGTTCCCACTGATCTGTAATCTATTTATTAATATAAATGCTGCTGCAGTTTATTCTTTACAATGACATGCTGCTAAAAATCATTCTGATGAGAGTGCTCTTTAGTGTCAGGGATTCAGAAGACGTCTGTTATGAAAATCAATTTTAATATCTATTTTCTAAGGGAGTAGGTTTTAAATCTAAAAAAAAAATAGGTATGAGGCAATTAAAAGATACAGAAATTGGAGACATATATAAACAAACTTTGAACACCAAGCTGGAAAAAATGCCTGTTCAGTATTTGAAAAAGTACAAAAAGTACAGAACTTAAAAAATGAACAGAGGCTAAGGTAGTGTTATTAACGAGCTCCATGACAGAATTAACAAGATGGGAAGTCATCAAGTTCTGTTCTCATTTCCAGAAAATACTCATCTAATGAAAAGTCATAAATGTGGATTTTAACTAAAAATATATTAATGAAAAATTAAATATTATACCCACTGATAAGAGCCATTATTTTACTTCTCACATTACACTTCCAATTAAAAAAACCCTATAAATCCTTGCAAACAAATTCCAATTCATCACTTTTCTTATATTAAAATTTATAATATTGACAAAAAAAAAAAGTCAACATTACATTCTGCTATTAATTGGCATTAACAGTGATACATACATTAAAATTATCTAAAAAAATGAGCAAATTTGCTTTGGAAGGAGACAAACAAACCCCATGGGTTTAATTCTTTGAATTTCAATGTTAATACGTAATTGTGACAAGAAGGCATATTCATCTCATAACTAAACAAAAGCACAAAGCCATTTACTTATGTCATGTTTGAGCTGGTTCCCTCCTATGTACAAATTCAATAAGAACAGTTTTCTCATATGAACTTCAGTAAGGGCTAACAGTATCAACTCCTTCAATGTGCCATGCTTTCTAATTCTTTCAAACTAGTCCAAGCAGTATAATCTCACACCTCTCGTGGCTCTACAGAAGACAACAGGAGTCATCACGGTCTGCTAGACGGACCAGTGGCTATCAAGGAAAAATACAGGGGTCTAATCCTGCACTGTGTAACTGTTATCAGTGTAACCCTGGCTGAGTTAACATCTTTCTCCTTCAACTTATCTTAAAATTAAGATAGTTGTGGCTACATTATAATGTTACAAAGATTAATCACTTATCTCTGAAGTAACTTAGACCACCAAAAATAGGATATATGCCAGCGCTACAAGTATCTGCCCGTCTAGAAAAACAGAAGTACTACAAGTAGATTGCAAGAAAGTCACCAGTGTCTTCCCTCCCTCATATACATATGGAGACTTGATTAGTAGCCAAAAGAGGAGTAAGGCAGTTTATGAACTTTGTGAACAGTTTTGGGCCAGCTTACACGTGTGTAATACTCCATTCTTCTTCCTCTGTACAAACCTCAGTTCACCACAGACACAGTACCTGTTAACATTTCTAGGCCTCTTTAGGACACTAAAATATAAAACCCATTAAAAAAATAACGTATAATAACTTCCATAAAATGCCAGTTCTTACTGTCATGTTTACAGAAATTTGTATGCCTTAACACACAACAGTATGCATACACATGCACTTAAGTAAACAAACAAAAGCACACAGACCAAACTACACTTTTATATGACTTTATGGAAAAAAGCTCTCCAACAATGTAACAGGAGAGAGAAGCTTTTAGAGGTAACAGCATTACCTCAGAATTTTGTGTCTGCAAAACCACAGTATGATGGCGGGGTTCTGGGTGAATCACTGAACAAAACTTGATAAATACAAGAAAGGTGAGGGAAAAAGTTACAAACATGAAGCAACCTCTTGATTTACTGGGAGAGCCTCTACTGTCACAGGCAACCACACCTTATCAACCCCACTATAGAACAGTCAAGCTTCAACTACAAAGTTTGGTTGTTGGCGGCCACAGGAAAGCTATTACAACCACATTTTTCTGTCTTGGAAACAACCTCCTAACTTTCAGATCCTATTATGGTTTATTTCAACATGATTCTTTAAATTCAAGAACTTTTTCCCCATTCTGTTGTTTAATTCAAATATATTCATAAAAAGCAGCCATACAGTTCCTCTTCGTTTTGGCTACACTAAAGTAATGCTCATTTTGTTTCAGCTCTTCAAGGACAAACAGTGAATAAAGAACCTACCACAACAGGTAACCTTTCCTACAGTTCCAACAAACTTCGACTACCTCTAAGTTGGCAAACTAAAGTGCTATGCAGTACAAGCAAATTAACAGGAGAAATGGTGCAACAAATTCAACTTCTGTACATGGGTTTTGTTTTGCTTTTAGTCTGGACTTGTCTAATCTAGACTCACATAGAAAATCAGTAGTAGGCAATAATATTTTTATTACTAAAAATTATTGGAAATGTTTGATCTATCAAGAAACCTCAGCAATTTTTTGAAACGTTTCAATCATACAGAAAGTCTCCTATTAAATGCTAACAACCTACAGAAGAAAAAAAATGTTGCTTGGTTTTGCTGTGTTTTTGATGTGACTTGGTACAAGAATCAGTGGTACAAGATATACCCTTCCATCTGACAAAACAAACGGATCTTCTCAACTAACTAGCAAAAGACAAGAACGGCAAGTTAAAAGGAACACACATTATTAACTTTCAAAAATTAGTAATGGCCCAGGCTAACATGGCAACACTGGTTTGTATGACTGCGTGACGCAAAAATTTCTGCAATGCCTTGTGTTGAACGAATTTTTGAGCATGAGCAGCTTCAACAAATATCTGAACTTATATGGGAGCTTTACTTCAGGGCATCAGTAAGCACTCAAAGACCAAAGAATGCTTTCTGTTTATGAAGAAACTGATAGCACGAGGCCTTTAACCCAAAGTCTTATAAAGAGAAAAAGTGAACATCAACATCATTGAGAAAACAAGGAGAGGAGGGAGGAGGGAAAGTGTGGATATGTGGGTTTTTTGGTGAAGGGCAATGAAAACCATAGAGAGAAAATGCTACTAGTTCCAAAAAAAACCCCAAAACATTCCGGTGCTTCTTTATGCTGCAGCTTTACACAACAAAAAATTCTAAATGCACTTTAACTGCTGGGCCTGGCACATGGAAGTTGTGAAATGATGAGAAAAGCTGAAGAAACATGGTACACCATTTCTTTGCAAAAAAAAGGTCACAATGTTGAAGATCTCACAAACAGCGCTCAAAGCCAACATACTGGTAAACTTAACACAAATCTGGTTTTATTTTTTTGGATTTTAATAATAAAGAAAACATCTTTGCTATGTAAGGCAGAAAATCAGAAAAACATATGAAAATATTTTATGGAAAGGTAACACTACAAAATCTAGGAAAAAATAAAGTTTTGTTCAATTATCACCTTATAGATTAATTAGACTACCTTAACTGTGTTATGGTACATAGTTCCAGTGGCTAGTATGATGAAAATACAAAGAATCCAGTCTGAACAAGACAGTCATTCTTACAGTCACAGCTGTGCATTAGGTTAGAAGAGGATTTGGAAGAAAACTGCATCCCCTGCACACATTCCTTACTGTGAAAAGAGGAAATTTAAATCTTCTGCGCTGAGTGAATACCACTACAGTGCTTCCAGAAAACTGTTCTGCCCTCAGTTTTTAGTCGGAAAACTGTAGTTATTAGAGTTTGGCTTGTTTTTAACTAGGAGGATACAAGTCTCAGACACACTCTGTGATAAAACTCTTCTTGCAATGCTAGCAAAGAATTAAACCACTTTGAACTACAGAAACAAGGATGATAGCTTTAAGAAGACACCTTTACTCTGGTAATTTGAGTAAGTCACACGTGTTGAATGATGTACCAGAAGTGGTAAAAAAAAAAAAAAAAAAAAAAAAGGAGTGCTCTTATTCTGAGGAGAAAAGACAGTATATATGAAGCAAAAATAGCCTGTCAAAGAGCTTCAATGAACATCTTTCTGACAGTAAAGGTACTGAAAATTTTGCCATTTACAACAACCTAAACATCCTTCAATTACAAGTGACAAATAACAAATACATAAAAATTTACATTATGCCACTAAATAACCTCGCCTTCCTGAATAAAAACCACTAAGCCTACCACGATGATTAGTTCTTGTTTGGTTCACCTCAGTCCCATCAATTCCATATGCTACCACAAGTTATCACTGGTTTTCAGCAATCTCATTTCAATAGAAACAGCTAGTCCCTCCTGGTACCCAAGTATTTCTTAATGAAAATGTCAATATTTTACAAGCATATTTTGACTCATTCTTTTGTCTGTCAGCACTCGTGCACTGCTTTTGTATCAGTTCAGATAATTTTCTACCTGGAAAACATACAGTTCCCAGTCCATTCAGAACAGGCAAGAGCACAAAAGCACACAAATTGTCAGCAAGAATGACAACACTTAATCTTATGATAACATGTGAATAAAAAAAAATAAAATTATACTACTATTTAATTAACAGGATTTCTAAAAAACGGAAAATTTCCAAATATTTGTGTATGCCACAGCATTTTACTCCACGATTAGAATAGGTGGTCTGCTTTGAAAGCACCACATCAAAAAGAGAGAAATTAATACTTTCATATTCTATCATGTAAAATATTTATTATGCTCTTCCTCTCAAAATACATCCATTTGAAATGAAGGCAGGCTTTGAACCTCGTACATTACTAACAATCTTTTTCCAAACATTCAAGATGTATAAACATTACCTTTGAGAAAACTGCCAGGCCTCTGAACAGGGAAAATCCTTAGTGTTAAATGCTTAAATACAGTACAAAATATGAAGCATATAGAGTAAAATCATGCTAAACTACTCAACACATAAATAAATATGGATTGATAAAGTATATGACTCTCATAAATCTTTTGTAAAGGCTCAAGTTGGCAATTATGAGTAAATGATTAGCAGTAATACTGGAATAGAAAGTAAAAATTAAGAAACAATCATGTTTAACTGTTTCCTGCTTACTATTTTACAAGAAGACTAAAGTCAACAGTTTGAACCACTTTTAAGTCTTTCAATCTGCCTAACATTTCAAGGAGTCTCCCATGATAGCCATTTTCTTACTTTATCTTTTTGCATAAGATTCCATTATATCCTGTACAAATATTTGAAAAGTATATCGTCCCCATATAAAAATAAAACTGCACTTTTCTTCATAGCTTAATCAAAAGATTAAAATTGTATTCAAAACAGCAGGGGGGGCAAACCTGCTGAACTCAAACATAGATTAAGGGTCCATTGTATATGCTCTCTACTGATCCTGAAAAGAACACATAAAGGCACATCCAATGATGAAAAGAATGCAATCGATACAGCTCAATTTGTCTGCTATAACCACACACACTCCAGAATATGCCTTAGCTAATTAGAAGTAAAGGCTAAGTTTGTGATCTCAGATATAACTGAAGCATGAAATTCACAACAAAGATAAATTATAGCTTTGAAAATAAAAGCGTTTTACTACCTAACCTGACCTATTCTGCCTTTAACACCTACTGAGAATTGTAGTCTTACATCTTTTGGACTGATGGCTTTTAGTGAGTCTTTTCAACTTGGTTAAAAAGCAGAACAAAAATCAAGAGTCTTCTGTACAAATGCAGAAGCTATCAAAAAAACCCACCAAAACCCCACAAACCTTTCATGTAACATAACTACTTGGAAAATTTGACCACAGATCTTAGAATGCCCATGAAATAATGAAAACTCCAAAATCGCAGACTACGTTAAATAATTAAGAGAAAATTAAGTTCAGAAAAATATTAGGGATGGGGAAAACCTGAGATTTTCAGTTTTTAATGGAAATATCTATTAATTTATTAACTAAATTTATTGGAGTAAATCCAGATTTTGTCATGTTAAAACGTTAAAAAAAAAAAAAAAAAAAAAAAAAAGAGAAAGACCTCCCATTTCATGTGCCAGCCATCTTGCTCTGCACACAATCATCAGAACTACTCAAACAGATTACTTAGATAAATTTTTAGTGGAAGGTTTTTAAAAAATAAAAATAAGAGATATGAAGGTAAATAGAAAACAGTTTTTCTGAATTAAAATAATCTTAGGAATTCTTATACTATTACATTTTTAGAAGGAATTTTTGTACTGTTCTGATTCGGTCGGTACCCTGATGTTCAGACAAGTTGACAACGATTCCTGGGGATGCTGTACACTGACTTCCTACCAGATAAAAACTGCTTCTGAATAACTGCTTATAACACATTTCAGAGCAATGCAAAACATGCAGAATGCTAATACAACACAGCAACACACTAATTTTATGAGAGTCTGAAAATCAGCACCTTTACCACGTTACCAGTTCTCCATTCTACCACTCAGCTTTTCTTCTACTCCACTGGCACAAAAAGAAATTCATGGAAGGGTAACTGCTGTATGTAGAGTTATGCATATGCTTCTGCCACTGCAGATTCGAGTCATAAGATAGAAGTAAATCCAAATGATTTCACTTATTGCAATAAAAATATCATTCTAAGTAAGTAGAGCGGTTTAAGTATTTAGAAGTATTTTCCTAAGATCTGGAAAGAGAGTTGCATATCTGGGTGTTAAGATGAAAGATTTGATCTTCTGTTTACTTCCTAAAGGTAATCTGTAGTTTCCTACCATTAATAACCACAAATGAGCTCAAAAACTGAGGAAATTAAAGCTATAAATCTATTTCTACACAGTGGCTAATAATGATAAAATCTTCACCTCTTTTTACCTTGAAATACCACTGCTAATAACATGACAATAAAATAGTTCCATTCAGAATGCATTATACCAATGTTTAAAACAGAATTTGCAAGACACTTCATGTTTATGTCCTGCTTTAAGCACAGAGATAGCACCAGACAACACCTGAACTACATTCTTACCAGTAACTGTTCTTGGTCTTCCTTGGCATCCTTGTGAGAGGTGGATCCAGGCAACCAAGATGATAATGGAGTTTACAAGTATCACACAGAAGCAGCAGGTGTTGATCATGGTTTTTCTTGCAAATACCACAGCTTTAAATGCAGGTAAGGGAAAAGCATTATAATTACATTTAATATCATAAAGAGTAAATGATACATCCCAGCACATTCCCCATTTTCAACAAACATCTATCAACTGTAATTTGAATGCATCATTTCAGTGCATAATTACTTTTTAAAGGAGTTTCTACCTATACATAGTAGAGCATAAAAGGCACCTAATACAGTTAGCTTAATAAAATGGCTTTGAATCTTTTTTTTCGGACTTCTAACAGTAAATAATCACTTGGTACTTCAAAATGTACCAGTGGCAAATGGAAAAAACATCTGTGGCATCCAAATGCCTAAACAGAAATTTATGCTGCTATTATCAGTATTAACAATCATATGCTTAGTTTACTAATGCAAGTACCCTGAAATAGGCCTTTACTGCTATTATGTTGGGCAATGTATCAACTCGTATGGAATTTCATTTCCTTTTTATTATCATTTTACTAGAATTGAAATTATAGATATTTCAAAAAGATCAGGTATTCATTGATTCCATTATAAAATGGGAGGAACTAAATGACTGGACTTGAATGAAACAGAACTCATAACGCATGACTGCTGTTTTTTGATTGTGTATACATCTAAATTGCCAAATCATCATCCCTCTGCCATGTTCCCAAGACTTCAACCTCTCACAGCACTAGAATTGACTTTTGCTTATGTAACCCATCTTATCCATTTAGCCTGCTAGCTAGGCAGAACACTGCCCACTTGCCCTGGCTGCAGGCCTGGCTGCTACTCTCTAGGTAAGTGACAGACCATGTCTCTTCTCAGCTGATGGCAAGAGAAGAAGATCCAAGATGATCTGTATACTTTGGACAGTCGTGCTCTAGGATCCTAGTAAAGATTCCACTGTTAGACTTAGTTAAAATCCAGTCAGTAGCTTCCCAACTTACAGAAGAGAAAAGGCGGAACATTGGCAGAGTAAGTGAATACATTTTATTTTCTTGGGAATTAGTAGAAATAGAAGTAGAGAAATCAAAAACGGAAGATATCCCAAAGCATTTGACAACTCATGAGCAAAAAATAAAAATTCTTACATGGTATTTTATGCACCCAAATACTTTGACTAAACAGCAGCAGCACTGGTCACAAAATCAAATGCATTCAAAAGATAAGATAATCAGGTAAAAATTTTCACATCACAGACAGAAGAACCCTCTATTTCACCTGTTAAAAACTACATGTCATTAAAGCACTGCTGCCAAACTAGGAAAAAAAAAAAAACCCAAACCTTAGTGACGCGTGCTAAGGTGGCTACTATCCAACTTAGCCTTCAGAAGTAAGCAAACAGTGAAGCATTTTGTTAATCAAAACCAAAGCAAACAATTTTCTCTTAACACTTCAGTGAAACTGTAACTTACTAGAAACTATTTATATACTCTGTCAAGACTTCATTACTTGCCTATAAAGTACAGCTGGAAGCGTAGATGTCTTCTGCGTTCCTCCCTCCTTTTTACTTGGTTTCCTTTCCTTAGGAGCACGTAAAATTGCTGGTATATTCAATTTCTATTGGATTTGAAGAAATGCAGTATAGATGAGCCTTGAGACTTTTAAAAAACACTTCATTCGCAACGAAGAACAAGACTCAAGTTATTAGTAGGAAATTGCTTAGCTAGGTATTTTGCAAACAAGAGCAACTATAATATTTATATTACAAAATCAAACTGGGATAAAGATATATTATAGTAATTGTTTTCAATTCAATAAAGTGCACAATGCTTTTAAAATTTTTCTCCAGGTTTCAAACAGAGGGATGGACAAGGACGCATTTGTGTAGGCAGCTGAAACAAGCAAAGGCAAATTCACCAAACTGACAGAAGAATACCGAGGCAGTTTATTTTCCCCAACATCCCTGCTACACTGGTGCTCAATAGGTTAATTAGAAAAATTATCTTATTGGACCAAACCCTCCACAAAGCAGACGAGATTCTCTTCAGGTTTCTACTAATCTGCAGTATGTTAGCTTCTCAGACAGCAACCATCTATCAAAGTCATTTCTCAGCAGCCCCGTGGGTCTGCATCTGTTCAACCAACTGGAAAAAAATGTCATGCAAGCTGTGCAAATGAATTCTTTTTTTTTTTTTTTTTTTAATTTAGTAATATTTGCACCAGCGAAAACATTTGTGAATACTTACTCAAAGCCATATTAAAAAGGAGGGAAAAAAATATCCTGATTCAAGAGAAAAGTTACATGACAATCCTTCCTCACAAGTAGAAAGGTAGGCAAATAGAACCAGTAAAAACTAGCATACCTTAAGAACTACTATTTCATAAAAACGGGTAAGCTTCATTTTGTGAACAGCTGCACCAACTTAGCAGTACTAAAGGCCACGACAAAATGGTGATCCTACTGTACATTGACATTTTCACAATGAACAATTTCTTGAATCAATAAAATCATTATTGGAAATAATTTCAGACTCTCTCTGACATCTAAAATGCCCATTGCCATTTAACACCTTTGACATAAAACACATATTAAAACACAACAAGGATCTACACTTCTCTTTTGTTCTGTATCAATGAGAAAAAAGATAATTGCTGGCAACAGGAAGTAATCCAAATCTTCTTTTTTCCTGGTTTTTTATACTCATTTGACCAAAATATACTGCTCTGTCCAGTTAAAAATGATAACTTAAATACTGCAGTTTTAAAGATTTATATAAAAGCCATAAAGAGTTACCATATCATTTGAAGTCTATAGTAGCTAAAGATAATATAGAGACAAAATTGCTAGGATTAATTTCTGCTTCAAGTTAAGGTTCATCACAGATGACAGATCAATCTGTTATATCAAATGAAAGAATTTTGCAAACAAGATCGCTATTCCAACAACAAAATTGAGCTTCAGATTCCCAGTAGGTAGGCTGCAGAAATCTAGATATTTCAATCAGGAAACATTATCCCCAGAGCAAGTCTGGGTCTGATCAAATCAATTCATTCGGCCATAGAAGTGACAGACAGAAACAAAATGCCTATTCCTGGAAAAACAGGTAGGCCTATATAAAGAAGACAGGAAAAAAACCAACCAACCTGTCCAATGATTCTACCCAGCAGAGCCCAAATGCCTTGCCCTTCATTTCGCAGTTTTCCATTCATATTTTGTAGCTCTTCCAAGGACTCACACAGCTGAAAAGTTAAAGAAAAATAATCAACAGGAATGAAAATCTATTAAGAGATACTTAATAAAATTTATTCAAACTCTTACCTATCTAGGGTGCATTACTTTATTGTGGAATTAAAAAACAATGGAACTCATGTCACTATTAGAGCTGAGACCAGCGCAATTTAATGGATTTAAGATAAAAATCTAGGCAGTCACCTGTTCTGTAAAGATCTAAAGTGTTCTAGCATGAAAATAAGGTTTCATAAGGTCAACTAGAAAACAAAACTAAAATACAACACTTTGTATGTGTTGTCCATACTACTTAAGCAACCAGATAACAAGTAACCACAAAAAATAATTTTTTTCTTCTGAAAGTAACTGTTCGTTACCACATAGCACATACAACCTATTAATCCAGTTAAAAGCCCCATGCACACATCTCCTTCCTCTTTCCCATCTCTGGGTAGTTCAGAAGGACCTGCTGCTTCAGTTCCCTATGTTCTCATTTAAAACACACCCCCAACAGTTTAAGAATTAATAGCAACACTATTAATAGCAATCACTATTAGTCACTAACCATCACTTAATATGTTGCTGAACTGAGCAAGAATTGCAGCACATTATCTGTAACAAAAGATACAGTATTACTATGCTCCCTTTCAAAATATTTGAAAATTAAAAATAACGAAATAATTGTTTAGTAAAAAAAGCAATTAAAACACAAAATGCTTTTCAACAATGATGATGAGTTAATAAAAAGATTAAAATAGCATCATTTATGGGCCCTGAATTTACTGTACTCAAACAAGACACTTGGAAGACACTAAGTACACGTCAATACTTACTATTTCAGCCTGAAAAATTAGCCAAATTATTAAATCTAGGATGAACACATCTGGAGTTGGAGTAGACATAAATAAATAAATAACACTCCAACAGTCCTAGATTCCCAATTATCAAGCAGGGTTCCAAGCAAAGAAACAAGCAGGTTCAAAAAGAACACATAACTATACAGAAGCAAACCAAACCAAAACAAATAGAGATAAGGACTCAAAACTCTGTTGTTTCAAGCTCTCGAATTGTATAAGAGGAATGAAAAATAGAATGGCCTTAAGACATAGTTCACTCGTGAGAGAGACCTGTCTATCCATGTGCAATTTGTTACTGGAGCTCTCGGTAGAGTCAGTTAAAGAACTTGTGCCCAACCAACATATAACACATTAGAGTCGATCCTGCTTGTATGGTGGGGTCGAACCACAGAGTATTTTTAAAAGAAGAAATTGATTTTTAAATACTGCTTTGTAAGGACAGCATGGTTGGTATCTTTATTTCTAAGTCAGTTTGGAAAGCAAAATGCTATCAAAGTTAAGAGTAGCAATACTTAAACAGTACAACTGTTCAATATCCCTTTTTCTTCACCTTATTATACTCCACATGAAGCTTTTCTTGCTCATTTTCTAATTTATCCTTGATATTCTTCTGTTCAGCCATATTCTCCTGGATTTGAATCATGCGCATATTTCTCTCTATTTAAAAGAAAATGTGTTATTTCTTATCCTTGGCTATATTTTCAAGTTTTATACACTAAAAAAAGTGAAGCAATGAAAAGCATAAAATTATAACACAAAACCACAAAACTATAGCCTAAAGATTTATTACACAGACTGAGTAGAATAAATAGTCATAATATTTACTTTCTGCTGCATAACTAGTATAGTCATTTAAATGTTGAGCTTTGATCAATCACCTAGTGAACAGCCCTATAGACAAAATCACCCCATTGCACACAGAAAGGGAAGAAAACTGAAGAAAAAAGCTGACAGCAAAAGGAACTTAAGCTTCCACTTCCTTATTAGAAAAGATATCACCTCCAGTTTACATCTGAAAGATTTTCTTTTCTGAAATGTTGATTTTAAAAAAAAAATCTTTCTGTGTAAACAGATACCAAGCCATAATATACCTGATATAACGCACGTTTAATCTATTAATAAAAAAGAAATACAAGTAAAAAAAAAAAGCCAATTAATCAGTACACTACTGATACAGTAAAGTGGTAATTTTCCATTAAGAAAAATATTTTTCATTCTTACCAAGGTAGTAATTCACAAAATCAGCAGTGAGAGCTGGTTGTTTATGTTTTCTTCTTCCATCAACACTGGAACTTGTATCTGAAGTATCCACTGGAAAAATGTCTGTACTAATTCCCATTAACTCAGCTTTGCGCATGAGTTTACGTATGGCTGAAGCACTGCTGGTAAGTGGTCGTGGTAGCTTCTCCCTGGGAACCCAGGCCTGAGGCCTGGTGGTGCGAGCCAGCTCTGCCTTGGCACGATACTGCTGTAGCCTAGCATTGATTCGAGCCTGCAATAAATAATTCCATAAATTAAAAACATAAGGGAACAATTCAAAATTGGATTTGAGTTATATTCTTTTGGAACACATCCACAATTCGTTTGCATCTCACAAGCTGCACAATCTAATCAACGCTATTTTCATCCTGAAACTCGACAAGTCAAGACACAGCCACTGACTCAGTCATTTGATTTTACTTCAGAATGCATACACAAATAGCATTATCTTTTCAGGAGATTTGGAGATAGTCACAGGTTTCTTGATGAGATTTCCCCATCAATTAAAGTAAGACAAAGCATTGCTGGCTTTCAGACAATCCCTTCTAATAATGATAATTTGATGGGATTGTGAAAACTCACTACCAAGAAAAGCCTTGGCTGACTTATACATTTAGATACACTTTAAATAGGTATCTACGTGAGCAATAACAGTTGATGAATAGCATTTTTGCCATATTTGACATTCTTTCATAGGAACTCCTTTCTCAATGCCACATCTCCTTATAAATGCTAAACTAGCTGACTACAATATGCCAAAACCACAACCCAAACAGAAGTGAAGCAGGCAAGAGAAGCTCACAATATATATTGTTGATGACATCTGTATATTCGTGACCATCTGGGAGATCAACCCCAAATGATCAAGCGGTTAGAGAGACACTGAAAACACTCTTGTGAAAAACTCTATGTACTGCCAATTCTAGCAGAAAATTACATCAATGTACAAACCTTCAGAGGCAAAACTGCAGCTGACTAACAGTTAGAGCTTGTTTACTTGTCTGCAGAATGAAGAAATTAAACTAATCCAACTACCCCACCATATGGTACAAGATACACCTGAGACAAATGCAGAACAGTGTGCGCACAGACATTCTGGTTCAGGAATATCTCCATTACAAATAGCATCGCTGAAGATAATATTACAGAGAGTTTAAAACACGTTACCTTATTAGGTCTTGAACATTAATGACAAAGAAACATGGCAAATGTGGCTTGCAGGTCAACTCTGACCCCAACGGTTTTTTTTCTTGGACCTGCAGGAGCAAGCAACTGATCCACCTACAGCCATCACCTTTGCTTTACTCTCCACTGAAAGTACCAAGGATGGTTTACAGCTTCCTCAGCTAAAATGCTTCTTCACTGATTACATGCTCAGTTCTGAAACCCTTGGGGGTATACTCAGAGCTTTATTTCAGAAAGAGATGACAGATGAAAATGACTAATGTCTAAATGGAATCCAGAACTCAAGTATATACGTTAGTCAAGGAATGTAAATTTCCTTTATCAATAAGTGTATTTCGATGTAGAACATCTTCCAAAAACCCGTAACAGTCCTAGACAGTTTTATATATTATATTCTTCAGAAGAATTTACTTTCTTGGGCCACAGGACTTGCCAGACCATTGGCTCAGTTATTCTTGCCCGGGCTACAAAGCACCAAATAGCCATTTTTCTCCCTTAAAAGTGTGCCTCAAAAATTCACTTTCACAATACCAGATACATTATTTACACAACTGCATACTGGAAGTGAGTTTTCTATGTACATACATACATACACACACTCTCTCTCTCTCCATATATATAATAACACACACACATTTACTTCTTGTTCTTATTTGCAGACTAAGCTGTCTCAAGATCCTTACTTCTCAGACAAAATCCTAATTTAACAAAAATTGGCTGAATTTACTGGTGAGATTTTAACTTCCTCATGTAGACAACATATGGTAAGGTATGGGGTTAATTTATACGCACTTTGTGTCAACTCCCCAGTAGTGAGACATTTCTAGTATGTATTAGGTAACCTCTACAGTTCTGCATTTCTAAAAAAGGCACGGACACCAGCCAAATAATTACCTCATTGAACCCCAATATATAGAGCTGGACATGAAAATGTATTTTTCAAGCATCCAACCTGTCTCCATCCATGTAAACTCAGGCACACACACCATACTAATGCAAGCTCCTACAACACCAGAGCCATGAGCAGTGAAAACAAGTGGTTTTCCAAAACGTATGCAAGTTACCAAATTTGTATTGAGATGCCTATGACACCGTGTCAAGTACCGCCACTTGCGCTTCTCAACATTCTTTCTTTCAGTTTCTAAACACTTAATCCAAATACTTTACATTAAAAATTCTGCAGGCTTTTGATTTGGGGGAAACAGGAGAAAGAGAAGGAAGTGCTGGGAACTGATCAGCATTATTAGCACTGCATAACAAATGCCTCAAACCTGGGCTAACAAGCTCTGTTTGACCCAAACTGATTTCACATAACCAGCACTTACTATTTTGTTGGGTACTATTCATATTACTGTGATTTCTCCACCACATAAGTGCATTTCACATAATTGACAGCTGAGTGTACTTAGTAAGAATTATGTAACTAGTTTTAAATCAAGCTACACGAAGCTCAATACATACCCCATAGAAATAATTTATTCAGAAGTCTTCTATGATAGTTTGCTTATATTCATTCTCAAATGCACAGGCCATTTCAAATCAATATTATCTTCTCCTATTCAATAATCTTTGAAGGACTAGAAAGATATGATTTGTTTTAAATAAAAAGTCTAATGATATGAAGATTTATTTTCTGATCATTGCACTGCAATTCTCTCTTCAGAAAAAAAGTTATTTCTCTCCAATAACTGCCTTCCATTACTCACAGCACCCTCCACTTTCTGCAACACAATAGGCAGGACTCATTCAGATGAGCTGCTTTTCTGCACAGGTGTGGTTTTTCCACAGAACGCAGTTCAGCCTGAGCAGTGAAGGCAAAATATGCTATAAACTCCTCAGAATAATAAAAAAAAATAAGTACACCCATTAAAATATAGCAAGGCACACAGATTCCCTCAGAAAGACTGAAACCTTTACATCAACAAGATATTTATTGTTTGAGCTTATGCAGGAACTAGTAGTTTTACATGGATCTTCCACTAGACAGGGAACTCTCAATTCAGCAGCACAAACTCAGTTTCCATACCTACAGATTTTTTTTTTCTAGAAATTGTTTACAATGAAAAAACCACAACACATGGATTTCTACTTAGGCTTATAAAAAAGTAAAAAAGGATCTAACAATGAAAAACTTTAGGTAAGCTAAACTCTTCTGCCATGTTCAAGATATTAGTAAGGGAAGAAAGTACATTTTTACTGAACTTGGGTGGAGAAATAGGTCTAATTTCTTGTCTGGCTTCTGTCTTTTTTCATTAAGAATCTAGAAGGAAATGTTAAACTACAATCTATGAATTACAATGAAAATGTAATTACCAACTTTTTGCCATAAAGCCAAATAACATAATACTTCTCAATTCAGACAAAAATAGAAATCCTTATTTGATAATTTAGAATTGTTCTCGGAGACCAAAACCTACAAATAATTCACTGTTCTGTTAAATGACCATGCACTATTAATATCTTTCACACTTCATTTCCTACTATAATAAAAATTTCCCATCCTCTTCCTTTCTTGCTTGCTTATCATGGATTATTAATACAGTTGCATTTGCATCATGCATACAATACCTGAGCTTCCGGTGAGAGCTGTTTTTCTCTTTCCTGCAAGGACATTTTACAGTAAGATTGTAACGCCAAGTAGTTCTTCCGCTTCCATTTCCTGTCTAACCTGTCCGCATGCTGTTTACAATAAGCAAAAAAAGGGTCAGCTATATCCTGTTTCAGAGAAAACAAAGGGGAGGGAATGAAAATACAGTAAGACATACAAGGCCAAAAGGCTCTGACAGTACAAACATTCTGGCAATCAGTTCACATGTTTAAATATACGTTTTTTTAAAAACAGCTAATATGTATGTTTCTAAATCAATTTTGTCATATTGATGTAATTTATCATATAAAGTTTTTTTCATTGTTTTCATTGTATGACTCTGAATATTTTTAAATGCATTAACTACTTAACTCTCTACTGTTCAATCTCTTTTCTCTAATTTCCAGAAGAAAAAGCAGAAGAAACTCTTAAGTAAGTACAAATCCATTTAACATGCAACAAGTATTGTTAACTCCCTGTTGCTTCACTGTGTCATCTTTTGCAGTATATCCTACAAAGGATCAACAATTCTGTATAATACGAAAGGCAATCTATTTGGTTTTCTCAAGCGATTTTCGTGGCTATACCCTCACACAATTTATTATATCTCAGATGATTTTATTTTTACATTTTTCATTCTTCGCTCCATCAGATTGCACATTGCTGTAAGTTTACAGCAACTTTTAGCACTTGCAAACCTTGCAGGCAGACTAAGAATACCTGAGCCACGAGGCTGTATGGTCTCAGAAGCATATTTCAGTGTATTTTCAAAAGCGTAAAAATATAATTGTAAATCTACAGACTAAGAAGAACTTAAAGCAGTCTTCCTTCATAAAACAATAAAATATTAGTAATTGATTTTTATTTATTCCACCTTTAAAACACAGACCAATAAAATCCACACAGGCTTTCCTTACGAACATATTATATGATGACTTAGATTTTCAGAGTGCCTGGCACCTTAACTCCAAAAAGTAGCCAGACCCAAAAATTGGATTCTGTGAGTCTTTGATTAAAAATATTTTGGTTACAGAAAATACGTACAAAAATTTTAAGGTGTAAGAGAAAGTAATTCTATATGTCCAAAAGAAATCCACAGAGTGTTCAAAGAATCAACAATCAATTTATTAGGGACAACTACAAAAAGGTAATCATACTGTCTTCCTATTTATCAGTCTCACAGAAGAAAATATTTTTTGATTCCTTTAAGAATCACTTACTGGGCTGCTATTTTCAGAAACAAATGTGTCAATGTCAACAGTGCAAGTAATGCTTGGTTTTGTGGTACCTGTGGTACCTCCTAAAGCAATAAGAAGTTAAAACTGTGCAGCTATGAATACAACAGGCTTTATCCAAATAATATATATCAGGATGAAATTTGGCAACCTAAAAGTACGTATATTGTAAAAATTAATTTGGAAGTAGGAGCTTCAGCTCTTTATTGCTTTAATTGTTTTACAGGAAGAAAACAGGTAAGAACAGATATTAAAGAGTTGCTAGTAGGTTATAAATGTTTGCTTTTCATTTTGATTCCTAAGGAAAACTTTACCATGGGGAAAGTCATATAACTGTACGTGCAATTTGAAGAAAATACTGAAAAACATGCATGAAAAAATGGCATTGGAAATGTAGTTAATTTCTCAAGACAGTCCTATTTGGTACGAAACATAGATTACTATTCTACATAAACAGCTAGGTAAGTAATTCAACCTAATTGAAGTTCAAGGGTTAGAATTCATGTCTATATTGACCGATAAGTCTATTAAGTCAACTTTAGTATTAAACACCTCTACTCCTTTTTCCAGGCCATTTGAAAAGGTGCTCAGAGTTGGATAATCTGGAGAACAAAGAGCCCACCCTGCACAGTCCCTTTAGTCGGCCTATGACCTGTTATTTACAGAAACTACTCAGCGAGCAGAAAAGGCACAATTTCCAGTCATCTTCACAAGCTTTCAATACAACTCTCTTATTCTATCCTTTCCATAGCTACCTCTTCTGCTGCTGCTTCTGAGAGAAGGCCTTCCTTCTGAGCACAGGTCACATGGAAATAAGCTCTGCACATCCCAGCATCACAACTAATGCATACACCAGTTCTGGCAAAACGAGGATCTTCACAAAAACTGCATTCCTTTATAAAGAAGAGTGGAAAATGCCACAGTAAATATTTCAAGTGCATTTTGCCTAGTAATTGATAATTTACATCTTACATAGAAACCCAAAACAGGTAGTTTTACTCCTCTGTGATACAGAAACCAAGTATGCAACTGACAGTTGACACTTACTTAAATCTTCACCTCTTCCCAACACCCACTACTGGTTTTATTTTCAACAACCAACAGAAATGTGCTTAAACAACCTAAGTAGCATGTTGGATGAATTTTTATATTAATTTCCATGCCTTGTATTCCCATTCTGAGTAACAGATACCACCTAAAGCATTTAATGCATAATCAATAATACGCATATGGTATCATAAAACATTACTGCTCAGTAAACTTTCGATTATTCAACAACTTCAGAGGACAAATAAGAAAAAAAGAGCAGTGTTCCAGATGACTGAAAACCTGAGATAATTACATAGATGTCCTTTGATAAGCAACAACTGAGGAGCCAATGTGTGACAATGCAGAAAGAAATACTCAAGAATCATAAATATCAGTAAGGAAAGTTGTGATTCCCTTAAACACTGCTCTATGACTTCAGCTAAATGCATTCTAGGCACAGCTGTTGCAACACAGCAATGTGACATCCACTAATGTGACCTGGAAAAAAGAAACAAACTTAGTTTTTCGGTCAGATCAACTCCTCAGTCTGTTTCAACACAAATTCATACCAAACAGCTGTGCCAGCAAACTACAGTGATGAGCACATAAGCAGAAACAGGCAAACAGAAACAGGAACATGGGCTGCTTAACCAATGCTGCTATGCAGTGCACAAAGATGATCTAAAATTATATAAATGTGCATTTCTCACACTTTGAATACAGAGCAAAGCTGTGCAGCAACTACAGAAAATATTTCCATGAAGAAGTTCATGAACAACAGAAAGGAACTGCAAGGAAAATTAAGTGACTAAAGAATCTAAACCACCACATACAGTACCCTAAAAGGTACCCTTTAGCTATGCCACAACATGACATAACAGATAAGAAATAAAGTGAAAAAGAATATTATATTAAGCTAGTTTTGCAAGGGTAAATTGAGCTAAGGTGCAATTTTCACACTCATTACAGCAAACGGCATTTGTTTACAGTTCTGTGAGAGCAATGAGTCCTCATCTGTGCAGTTCCCCTTCACCTCCCTCACAGTCATAGAAACACTCAAATTCTTAGCCCTACTCCTATACATTACTCACATTAATAAGAAAAAAAATGCATGATTCAGTGCAACAACAGTTTGTAGGGCTCTGGGAGCTTGCTCTGACTTTTTTAAACAAATATTTGTAAACAATGCTAAATGCTTCAGCAGGCCCATGCTGAACATACTCCTGATACAGGTATGTTACACGCAGGCAATCCAAAGTGTTTTAATTTATTTTATATATTAAATGTATTTGTAAAAATGTACTATATATTTTCATTCTGTAGTGAAAGTGACAAATTGGCATTCCAGGAAATGAAACTGAGTATGCACAAATGAAGCATTAGAGCAGCAGGACTACAACCATCTTCCCTCACATTAGCCTCACAGATATGGCTTCTCCGCACAGTCCCCATTAGCTACAGAAACAGCATTTAGCAAATTACTGAATGCTGTCTTCTGCCCACTTGCAAAGGTTTTCTGTATGGTTTGTGCATTATCACTTTTGACTCAGATTGAAAACATTTACATATAAAAACATCTTAATTTTAGACCTATTTTTCTGTTCAAGTTGAGGGTCCCATGTTGTTGCGGATTTTTAAATACTGCTTTGCAAGAACTTTTTTGTATGCCTTCTAGCTTATAATTATATAGACTCTAAAGTAATTCATACTGAATGTACATCTGTCGCTTTCTTAATCAGCCTAACCTTCCATTTCTTCATTTCATATCCCATACATCCTCTTCACTTTCCATCCACATTTTGGCAATTTGCCAGTAACTGACTTTAAAAGAAAGTAATTAGCATCTGCATAAAAAAATAAGAGAAATTAGGGTGGAAAAAAGTGACAGAAATTATGGACAACGATGGTAAGGAAAACAAAGAAAGAGGCCGGGAAGAACAATGGTATAACAACCATAAACAAACTTATCTCATTTTTAGTCCTGAACCTCATTACAATTGCCATAAATAAGAAAAATAAAATTAGGAAGATGCATGTTATCCTACTATACGTAAAACCAAAGTCAAGCCAATCATTAAGAGTATGTCTCTTCTGAACCTACCTTGGCACCGTACTTGGAGTAATTCATTTCTGTAAGCGTTACGGGCCGCAGTTTGTCAATATCTCCAAATGCCACTCCTGGAACATAGAGGGCACAAACAATATGTACCCACCTAGAACAGCAGATAAAATTAGGTTATTGTTATCAACATTTTGTTCCCATAATATACTCGCCATTTGCAGATTTCAAAGTGCCTTGTAAATGTTACAGATGTTGTAACAAATGTTTCTGAAGGAAAGTACATTAGACACAGGGAGAGAATGCATATTTGGAATTCACCAGCTCACACACTGAACCTCAGCCTACAGCTTTTCAAAGCCACTGGGATTGCTCTGCCTGTCTGGATCAAGGCCTGGCCTACCATCACCTTTCTGTTCTGATGGCTCTTACATCAAGCTCCACATCACTTTTTATGCAACATGAAAAGTATATGTAATATCAAAACCTTCATATAAAGCTAAGGCAGGCAGATACTTCTATGATGGGGCAGAAGATGGGAAGGGAACAAAATTATACAGGTAGTCACAGCAACACTGAGGTCTAAGCATAGAGCTATGAAGTAGCTACAACACAGCATCAGTCAGACTTTGCACTGTTACACCTGTAAGAATCACCAAAACTGACTAGTTTTAAGCAACAGGGATAGAAGTTGCATTCAGTTATAAACATACCTAAGTTATATTATTTGAAATGCCTATCTGAAACTCAGATGAACAGACTATTACTTAGCTGTACTCTTCCTTACTGGCCATACACAAACTGGAGGAGTAATAGGTCTAAATCTTCAGCCCTGAGGGGCATAAAATGAGACAGCATGAATCTGGACTGTCTATTATGTAAATACATAATAACAGCAAAGGCTTCAGCCTCAAGTTTGACTTTGACAGACATCTTCATAATCTCCTGAAACTCTCAGTTACCAAAAGACAGCCTTGCAGGAGAAGACACATTTGCTTCTTATGTCGTGAACACTTCTTAAAGATAACTCTCATCACAAACCACCAGTAAGTGAAAAACTCAAAATCTGTTCTACACAGCATGCATGACTCAATTCAACCGAGACAAACTACTCCAAAACCCAAAGTATTCCTCTCTAAAATAATCTTTGTGTTTTATCAAAATTCCAGAAACTATTTGCTACTCCTTGCTAAATCCTTAGGTGGGAGCAAACTGTCATAAACAGAAGGTCAAGATTGCTACTTTCTACTATCTTAAAATATTTAAGAAGACAGTCTTATAATTGCAGAGGTGTGTAGCTACCACTTTCAACTTACAAGCTCCCAGAGACTTCAAACATAATTGAGTTGAAATATCCTGTGTTTGACCCTTAGCAAGTACATTAAATGAGTACTTTATGATCTTCCCAGTCATTAACATTTAACAGTAAATATATCACCAGTGAAGACTAAAAATTCTGTTCTAATGGGTCCTCTTCTACAACTGGTACTCAAGATGACTCACAGTGATGTCAGTAACACTTCTTCCCTTGTTTCTTTCATAACCTATATACTGCAGTTTTTCTATCTCCCTAAGTATCATGGGTTCAGCATAAACCTTATACCTCCTACTTAAACCCGCATCCATGCTGCTGTACTCTTTTTTTTCCAGTCTTCTACCACTTTAGTCTATCTTTTCTCCCTCCTCTTTGTTTTGTGTGTCAAAAAAAATTATTTGCAACCAGTGCTACAAGACCATGGGTTTAGCTGCACTTAAACAATATATTATTAACCTCTAACTGACTGTCTATGGATGAGAGAAATACTGAAGTTGATGGTTATACTAACCAGGAGCTATATGTAACCCTGATTTCCCACATCAGCACATTTCTCATAAGTTGTCCTGAGACCTACAGTGCTGGAATTTATCACATTCAGAATTATTAAGCTTCATGTTGAGTACATATGGCTCATATATCCAAACAGAAATCCAAAAAAACAAGATATAAGAGGTTCAGTAGCAAGCTTAGAAATACATACACAGTTAAGTCTTTACAAAACAAAACAATTATCTTGCAATGTACTAAACTGGTGTATAAACTGCTTATTCAGCATTTTCACCAAAAATAGTTTGTGATAATAACTGGATAACAGAAAAATCCCAGTAAGAGTAAGAAACTACTTAGAAACCATTAACTCACTTCACTGCACAAGAAATTTCTCAGAAAATTTAATATAAGTCACAACACCGACTGATCCAATGCAACAATTGCACCGGTTTGTCTTCACAGATTTTACTAAGGTTCTCCACACCCACAAAACAGTTCAGTCACAGCACTTTAACTACTGGAAGACTCAAAGAAAATTTAAAATTTTAACAATGATTTACAACTTTCTCTTTTAATAAGATGGTACAAATATGACAGCATGATACCTGCCAGAGAACAAGCTGAGATACTCAACTGTTCTGTCGAAGCTGCTCTGATAGGGAGTAAAACTCTCCACTCTTTCTAGTATAGTATAAACACTCCAGCATAACAGCACAACGTCCTAACTTAATACAATGTTATATGCCAAAAATAGGATTCTTCTCATTACTGCATGAAAAAAATGTATCTTCTGTCTGCCTCTGCACAAAAGCAATGGAGGCACAAGATATTCCTTTGGGGGAGCGATGGAATACCTGGTACTTTCTCTGCACTTTCATGCTGTATCTAGAATTGGCACTAGTTTAGCCTACATCATTACTGTACCTTTATGAAATATTCTTCTACAAAAAAGCATAGGTGTGTGCATAAATGTGCATATTGGGAAATATTAGACATTTACTAAAATAAATACCTCATTTAAATGAGCATACTCATGCTCAAAAGGAATCAAAATACTTTTCTTAAAAGCACAATATCACACATAGAACGAGACCTGTAGCCTTGAGATAAAGACTGCTTGTTTGTAAATAAAAAAGATCTGAATTGTACAGGGCTTCTTTTTTACGCTTTTCCATTGATTTAAGAAGTGCTATATAGAACAAATTTGTATAAACAGAAGTTATGTATCTCCACAATTACTATTTTTAACAAAAATCCAAGGTTCTGGTTCGAGATTTTTTGGTAGTAAGTTTTAATACAGCCTCTCCTAAATGCACCCTCTGAAGTTCAATATAAAGATACACATCTTCTACAAGGAGCTTCTTCTCAATTTAATTTGCACAGTTTTTTCATGCTCTACTGGTGTATTAAATGCTGCTGCGCTCTGTAGGAGTTTATCTATGATAAACTCAACAGCTGGCTGCTTGCTTCATACTGACCTTCTCAAAATGTTTTAGTACATGTCACCCAAGTATTACAGTATTACAGATTTAAAGTGCCATTTCAGTGTGATTGGCACACAAGTGCCTCATTTCAACAACCTATATGCGAACTCAGACCTGAATCTCTATTAAAAAACATACACAAGTCAGTCAAGTTCACAGCCGAAGCAATTTCAGCTGCTTTTAATACCAGTTCTAAATATTTTCCTGCTCATTTGTTTAGCTGCACATGTTTTAGAAGCTTATAATTAAGACAAATTGGGTAATCAAAGAAGAATAATCTTCCTTGTTACTTTACCATCCATTTAGCTTGGAGCAATGATGACAGATGTTGATTAGAGAAAAGGAAAAGCTCCATACTGAAGCAAGGACAGAATTCTTATTATTGGATAATAACATTTTGAGAAATATAATTTCATAAATTCACATTTATGCTTGTGAAACAGAGAGGTTAATGTGAAACGGTTTCTCCTGAGAAATTAAACACCTCATTATTCTAATGATTCACCTTTCACGTAGGAACAGAGAAATTATTCCAACTTAATTATGAAGAGAAACTGAACAGGTTTGGTTTGCGTAATTTCCAGCACTGACATATATGAAGAATTTCTTTTAAAAAGGTGGCAAGAGGATGGAGAGCAATGGTGAGATAAAGGATTGTCATTCAGTAGCCTCTCTCTGCTGGTATGTCAAGAAAACTACCGAACTGGGTTGCAGTTTACCGAGTACAATAAAAATATAAAGGACATCGTCTGCCCCTAAGAGCTACTCTTAGCCCGTAGTGTTCCATTACCCTTGAGAATTCAAATTTGGAAATAAATGCTAGCAGGAAAGAGAGCACAGGAATTTTCATATTAGAATCTTCATATTCCTAGTACATAAGTTATATTGATCTGGGAGAATCAACTTACACTTATTCACACTAGCCATGTCACATCATCTAGTAGGTAAAAAAATCAATAACAACAATAATACACTTCTGTATTAATGTCCACAACTACCAAAACCTGCACGTGCTTCTATATAGGGAACCAGCATCACAGAAAAAAACACTTCCACATTAAGCAAAAAATCATACTACCATTTTACAAGAAGAAATGTAAGCAATTAAAAAAATGCTGACTGTAGTTTCTATTATAGTTGTTGTGGTTTCATCTAAACTAAAACAATAGTTACACAGGATATTACATATATAATACTTAAATTGCCTTACAGAACACAGGAATAAAAAGGTCGAAATAAAATTTACAAAATTCCCACATTTCATCATTGTTAGACAATTGCCTTATCTTTAAAAACATTTTTCCATATAGCAGCATTATTGGTAAAACAGAACTGAGAAGTACAATTTGTTTCATTGTGTAACAGCTTTATAAAACAGATGCACAGACACTGTTGAACCTAAGACAGACCAGAAACTGAGGATTCGAACCCTCAATGTATTCAAAAAGCATAATTGCTTCTATGAGGTCAAAATTAGTCAATACAAATCCTGACTTGTATATTTTGGTTTATAAACATACCACAGTATTTTCTTCTACTTTCATTGTTTCCCCTTTATAAGATGCATGTAGAAGACATGAAGAAAAAAAAAGACCTCATATGCTGTAAGTATATCTTTAAAAGGCATCTCGGCAATAAACAGAGAAGCCGAGCTCAATGTATATTCAATAAAAAAGGCAGATGCCTCCAAAGGTTATTGCTGGCATGTGCATCCAAAGATCAAAGGTCAGTGTTATAAATACCCTCGTTATCTCTTTATTCCCAACACACACTCAAATTGTTTTTGCTATCAGGAAAAAAATACAAACTAAGGGAGACAAGTAAGGGCATGTACAATTTATTCCAGAAAACTCGAATCAATTTACAACATTTTAATACCATATTTTCTGAAGACAGATGAGAGAGTATGTCAATAAAAGCTTTCCAAAACATCATTTTGAGCTCTTCTGAGCTTTTAATAACAGCAGGACCAGATTTTTACACTATCAACAATAGTATTAGCAACAGTAAAGCCTGTGTAAGACTTGAAAGTTTTTAGAGTACTTAAACTATTTGTATCAATACTGAATACTTAACTGGATTTTCCCAAGTCATCCATTATCATTAGTAAGGTATGTCTGCAGACATTCATATTCCTATGTCTCAACCAGATATGTTGAAATAGGATTAAGAAACCTTCTTTATCATCCTTACCAACAGCCTTACCAACTAATTATTGCCTTCCTTTATTAGCATGATCAATGAGAAGTTTATAATACGCCCAGCATCTGAAAGTCTTGTGTATTACCACTCATCTGTGATTTATGTAATTGTAAAATGTATGGCAAGAGGACTTAACAGTCTTAAAAAAAAAAAAACAAACAAAAAAGCCCCCCACTAAGTACAACCTCAAAATAAGCCCACCCACCAATAAACACCACTGATAATCCTGCTCTCTCCTTTGCTATATAGAAATATAGTTACCGTTAATACCTACCTCTTCATTTGTTTTTCAAATGTAACAGGAATGGAAAAAAATCAATCTGCTACTCTTAAATTAGAACTCAACTCTTTGCTCAAAAGCCCATCTCTGTCTAAGAATTATCACAATTGAAGGATACTCTCAAATAAAAAAATATTATTTTCATCCTTTAAAATAAACATAATATAGTCTGTCTATCTGAATACTTTTAGCACAACTTCAATATAATTTTGTCATGCTTTTCCCTTACCTGACACCAACGACACCTAGTTCTGAATTCTGAAAAGCATGGAGTTGTCCTCCCACTTCCATCAAAAGTCAACAGACTTGAGCAGAGTTTGTACAAAGTTGCAGGGACATCACCTTGCACAAAGCAGAATACTACCGAAATGATGAAGTCTACTTTCCCTTCCTTCAAATGAAGCACATGCTTTGATTTTCCCAATGGCAATATAATTCTCCAAATCCAATATGACGAGAAGACTGGAAGGTGGTTTCCCCCTCTGCAGCAGAATTCATCAATCTTTTTTGTGGCATTACTAAGTAAAGAAGAGCACTTCAGTGTTTCACTGCTCTTCAGGATTAAATGTGAAAGAAGCACAATACTAGCAAGACATAAAATGCAACGTTCTGGCTGCTAATTACATTGAACTAACAGAATACACAGATTCTACAGTGATTGACAGCAGATATAGAACACTAAAGCCCAATCAATGTCAGAAAACCAGTACGACCAGCTCCACAAGCTATCCTTAATAGAATATAAAACTACTATTCAGCAGTGAGGCTCAAGGGACTCCTGCTTTCCTCACTGCAAACTCCCAAGTTTGAGCAAACTCAAAACAACCACACAATTTTTCTTAGCTGATCCTAAGTCCCTGTTGTCAATAGTTCAAGCCATTGGTTAAGTGAGAGAAGTCTTTCGTGCCATTAACCTTGCAGCTGCATGAATAGTGAGTAACAGTTTACAGGACATTAACTTCCTCTACTTTTTATTTACATGTAAATTGCATTCCTGATGTTGTATTCCTGATATAACAATACATGTTGACTTCATACCAGATTTTTCAGTCCTTTAAGTAAATGATGACCTTTGTTTCACCTAGGTATGCCTTTTGCTTATAGGCCCAAAAATCTTGATGTTCAAATTCAACTAAGTTGAACAACACCTTACTAATATTATAATGGGCACAAAGAATACCAGCAGCACACAAAAAATTAGGGGACTGACTATCCAAAAAGCACCTAACTCAAAAGTGAGGTGAGAGAGTGGGGACATCAACAACAAAGCTTAATTTACGACACTGTCACCTACAAGAGTAGACTAGGGCAAAATCCAATCTTTTAAATGTAAGATGATATCAAATTCAAAACATCACTTCTTCAATCTTACCTGCCTGCATCAGTCTCCTTAAAGATTCCATCCTGATTAGGACACAATTCACAACTGGGTGTGACACCACATTTGCATGCATCACAAAACCAAGGCTCTGTGGAATTTTCTGAAGCTGAGCTCATGATTGAGTCACTCTCTCCATCAACACCATAGCAACCTACATACAAAAAAAATGGAAGACCAGTGAAGTTGAGAACTGTAAAGGTAGAAGGTTGTCAGTTATGTTTTCAGCGGGCAACACACACACACATTCAGAGGAATGATACTGAAAGTCCCAAGAAAACTTACAATATTTTTGCAAAGACTACTTTTACTGCAAAATTTACATTTTAAAGAGACCCTAACTCTAAGAATTAATCTATTTTATATGACTGTCTTAGATTACAACTGAAAAACAAGAAGAAAAAGTTTATTTTATTCATTTAGCAATGGTTGGTGTTCTTCCAGATTATCCATTGAGAAGGAAATGAAGAAAACAAGACTTAACTCAGTCAAAGGCTAAAAAGATTCAAAGCACTTTTTCAATAAAGAAATTTATTTCAAGTTAACTGCAACAAGCTAAAGAATATTTCTAAGAAAACCAGTAAAAAACTGATCAACTACACCATTTTGTGAAGATACCCAAAAAGATCTTCATTCCTTTATTACTGTACTTCAAGAACTTAGATACCATAACCCACTCCTCCAGTGTGACAGGTCTACTGCTTATGTTGAGCTACCTATTTTCCCATGCAACCTCTGAAGTCAGCTTTTGGTTGTATCAACCATTTAACTCAAATTATAAGAAGCTTTCTTGAATACCAGCACCAGGCGAAGAATCCATGTCTATCATGGATGAGATTACAGATTTGTGGGCATCTGTAGGCTTCTCTTGGAAATTCCTATCCTTCTCCTAACTCTGAAAGTTAACATTATTTTGGGGGTGATCTGTTTATGAGTTTCGGGGTTTTTTTAGAGGCTCATTATGTCTGTAGTACCTAGTCAACAAATACATATTCCATTTTCCCACTTCACATTCAACATCTGAATCGAGTAGAAGAGAATATACACATGAAATAAAACCCACTATTTGCATACTTTGGGGGTTGTAGTACTGAGCTTAAAAGACCTTCTATAACTTCAAAACCAAATTATGGTTTGAAGATCACAGACTGACAGTTTTGAGACATCATACTGCTTAAAATAATCACACACTTTATCAATCACCATTCTCATTTTCACCTGGTTTAAATTACAGCTAAACTCAATCATTCAGTTCCTCTTTCTTTTTTGGTATATCTACTGTATTTTTTATGACAAAGCGTGTATGCATGCTTAATCACCACAAATTTAGGAAAACACTATTTTAAAAGTGATTTAGAAGCTGTCGTTTAAATTTTGCACAAGGGTAGTATTATTACTACTACAAATGACAGAAAAGAAAGTCTTAAAGCTTATCACCACAAAATTGTACTTCTGCATATGCCACATTTTGAACATTCAAGCTATTCAATGAGAGAAAAATACGATTTGATTGTCAACCCTTAAAGCACAGCAGAGGTTTTACTAAAAGACTAAATTCAGTTATTTGTCAAAAGCAGTAATCAAGTCAACATTTGTGCTTGCAGAACAGTCAAATTATTGAATTCTGCAATTAAATAGCAACATGATTTGTTACTTTGGTTCATTACCCACTGACTGTAATAAAACAGCAATACTTCTAACTCTCTTTGCAGAGCACGGCATAATAAGACTAAAACTACACCCAGGAAATAATCAATAACACTGTAGGAACTGCTTAAGAAATATAGTCTTCCATTACAGAATGAGGTTCATCAATAAGAATTAAAATAAGAAGCCAGAATCTTTCTTTTAATTATAAAAGTATTCCAGAATCAAAGGACAAATAATGCACAGAAGCGCATTCACAGCCAAGTTTCATATTAGGTATATAAAATATCAGATAGCTCACACATAAGGTAACTCTACTTGCTTTGTAGTGTGGTACCAGATTTAGGTTGTATTCTAGAAAGTAATTTTTTTAAGTTCTAATAAGACCATCTTGAATACATGCCAGTAAAACTTCTTTTAAGCAATTACACTAATGTACAAACAAGATAGTCTCTTGATATCATAGAACTGATTAATAATTAACGTTCTGATAATTCCTACAGAATTCTTAACATATTACCATTTTCCTAAATGTATTTATTAAAACTACCTAACACTAAGAAGTAATACTGTCATCAATCTATATGTCAAAATAAAGTCAATTTATTTCAAACAGGGATGCCTCTTCACCAGCTGAAAATAATTAATTTGCTTTTCTAATGTAAGTGTCATCACCCTACTAAAATTAGAATGGTGTCTTTCCCAAATTCTTATCTTCATTCTGAAACAGTTGCCTAATTATATTTATCAGTCATTTATACTTGGGGTTCTTTTATTTATTTTTTTCTAGTAAATGACACACGTACTGTAATTATTTCCATACTTATCACTTGACACTTGGTCAAAATTTAGTATTGTTGATAAACAGATTATCAAATACATTCAAGCAAACAGATGCAATTAATTAACACTAATGAAAAAGATGAACTTGCAGTTCTTAAAACACACTTTCAGTAGCTTTCAGTTTCCAATTACAAGTAACTTTTTGATAGTCATACTAGGAGATTCACATTTCCTTTGGTGAAACTGGGGCAGGGGAAGTGTTTTGTGCTGCATGGATATAATTGAATTTATATATTAAATCAGACATACAGTACAAAAACCACCTGATAAGTGCATTGAGGGAGTTTTTTGTCCAAATCTGTCTGGAAAGTTACAAAACAGCTCTATTTCCCTATTTTTAACACAATAATATTCTTTTATCTGTAACAGACAGTTACCTCTTTAAATACACCATTTAAGATTCTTAAAACTACTGAGTACAACAAAGGTTCAACTTTATTTACTGTCTGCCTTCACTTCCTATGCTGAAAGAATTGTTCTGGTCCTATTAAAAAAATTAAAAGTATTATTATTATGGCTCTTCAAAATGCAGACATGCAGATATGAAGCTGCTGCTTGATAAATCATTCCCTTCTAGTATTGAACAATTAAGCTGATAAGCAAGAAAAAGCTGTCCAATTCAACTGTCCTGTCCGAATTGTTGGGAACTCCGTCTGTTGGAACAGAAAGAGATTTAAGGAGGCTCACTACAAGTAAATAATCCCAATCAACACCAGAAGGTAACTTCCAGGTACACCACAGTTGTATTAATGTTGTCACTACCTAAGGAATGAAAGGACAACAGAGAAGAGCACATATATCTTGTAAAAGACACTGTTGGGTTCTATTATTACTCACACCTGTGACCTATTTGGCATTAAGTCAACCACCCACCCCTTTCACTGAAAAATATGTTGAAGAAAATAACTTTTAAACACTTTTCTTATAATACACGCTCTTTCCTTAATTTTCACAGAAATTCTTAATTTTGCATCTTCAGAATACCTGAGAGCTCCTTTTCAACGACAGTTCATTAAATCCTCATGTTTAAGGATGCATAAATAACAGTATCACAATCTTGTGTCTGCCACCTCTTTAAATACCTTAAACAATAAAACTCGTTTAGTATCATATTAACCTATGAATTTAAACACATGAAAGTTAAAACTGTCAAAACATTTACTGCTCCACAAAACACATCTCTGTATTACAATTACAGCCCAGTTGTCTATGTGCCATTTCATATAGAAATTCAACTTTTTTATTCTCCATTTTTTAAGTCATTTTACTCTGTCAATAGCTTATTTTTATGCAATTGTCATAAAAATGAAATTGCAGGCATTTTAAATTACTAACATTAAAACAATTGTTCTGAAATTTGTACTACTGAGAGAAACAGGAAGAGAGACCTAATTCTTGCCTTGGCTGCATCTGTCCCTCCATTTCACTGGGAGAGTAATTTTTTGCCAGTCAAGCAAAACAGCCGCACACGCTAACTACATCTATATATACTCTGAACCACAGTAGTCTTACAAAGATCATAAAAACATGAATTTTAAGACAAACTGTAGGTTTGCAAAAATACTGTGTGAGATTACAGTACTTAAAATATGTTACATGCTATCTTTATTATACACTGTTGGTCCAAAGACAATTATTAGTTCACGTATCATAAATTCAGAACAGTATCTTTATTTAGTAAACATATAGTACTATAGTACAAGATTTCATAAAATGGAAGTTTTATACCAGAGAGCAGCAGGCCAGGGTAAGCAGCAAAATTAAAATGCAAACCCAGTTTTTTGCTGCAAATGCTGTAAAGCATACGGAGACTACACTATTGCTTTTAGCAAGAGAAATTTTATTCCCTGCCATACAAATCAAAATGAAGAAACAAACAGAGGAGATGAAAAAGAAACAGCTGGAAAAATGCAGAACTTATCTCATTTAATTCACAGCAACTAACCCAAGGGCACTAGCTGGCAAGTGTACTACCTACAGTTACAGCACATGCTATGATACACACCAGACATTTTCTTCAGACAAAGTGCAATCAATATGTCAAAAAAATTGACATCACAGCTGGGGGTGCCCTGCTGTTACAAGATCTTACCACAAAAATGTTTATCCAAAATGACAGATTAGTGCCTAAAGAAGGTTTTTATGAAAAGAAATGAGAATTATCACCACAGAGAAAAGCAACTGTACTACTATGAATTCATTAAGAAATATCTTTTCCTTAGCAATGTAAACATTTTCCCTTTTCATTTTTGGGGAGAAAAGAATAGGTTGATCTGTGAAATAAGAACAAATGGATTTAATTAATTACATGCTGTTTAGACATAAAAGATGAACGCAAAGTATAACAGTGGGTATTAAATTAGCATTACATGTATGCTGCTTAAGTAGCTGTAGAGGCAGTTCCAGATTTCTCTCATTTTCAACCAGTTATTTGCTCCATGAAGTTCACAGATTTTTAGATAAGTGTCTGCAGAGCAAAGATATCTTTTGGAGAAGTGACAGAGGTCATGAAAGTTATACGAACATCACACAGGAAATAGTTGCACTGAAAAAGAACCTGAATTTCTAGCAAACTCAAAACTTGTCCGTAAGGCAAATAACAGTGTTTCTTAAGGGTCCATGACTCTAGGTTTGAATCAGAATCACCTTCTGACTCTTGGTCATGTTGCTGTGTTCCACATGAGTGCTGACAACGTTGTTTCCAGATGAGTCATCACCCCCCTCTTCCTATGGAAGACCTCATGTAATAGCAAAACCAAAAGGAATACAAATCACTACTGAACAGGCAGTTGCCGTACCAGGGTACTCAAAAGGAAAAGGCGCTGGTACCAAGAACCCAGGTGCACAAGTACTGCAGCAGAATGCACAGTGATAAGCCACCTTGTGTTACAAAAGCCAAAACTTACCAGAGTAAAGGGAGAATGGAGATGTAGACCCCACCTGACTCAAAACTCAAGGTAGCATTAGTTTCCTCCCTGCAAGAGGGCAAGAGAATCTTGCCAACAACTATGCTGGCATGCAGGCACTTAGGGAACTGGCTCACCTTCACGTGAAGGGGATGCACTATTGCATGGGACTTGCCCTTTGACCAATAGCTACAAGTAGAGCAAGAGATCCCTCAAGGAAGGAATAGAGCGCTGGTGTTCAGAAGATGTAGGCTGAACTTGAGGAAAGCATTTTCAGGGCTACTGAATAACTTCATATTAAATACAAAGATGGATACCATAGAAAAATCTTTTCCAGTCACCTGAAAGTTTCTGTAGTCGACAGAAACCTCCACTTCAGCAGAGCACAAAGGTGCAAACCAAGGGTATAACACCCCTCCCCATGAAGTGGAACAGTTTCTGCAAAAGTTAATAAAGACAGAGACAATAAGGTCTTCAGGGAAAGATTAATCAAATCACCAATATTATCACTATGTGAGCCCCTGGGTGGGACACCAGCAGGGTGTGAAAGGACTGCACTTCTTCCAAGTAAGTATCTGCAGTGCTATAGAAAAGTAGAGAAAACATATCAGTTTATAATAGACCTTGAAATTGCATACAAAAACTATGAAGAAAAACCCTGGAGTAAGTATTCCAGCAGCTTTGTTTGGGCACTTCAGGGTAACAGGCATCTTGGATTTGAGATTCTAGGGAAAAGAAAATTGCTAAGTATCAAAATCAGTTCTCAGGAAATGGGCATATTATTCTTCCCTGCAGGCAAACACAGGTAACCATCACTGCATCAATTCCTATCCAATTCATAAACAGGAACATCTTCATTCAGTACCATGGTAGACATTGCATTGTCTGAAAAACTCAAAAGCTCAAATATTAGAACAAATTTCAGGACACAGCATGATGTCTGCAGCCACAGAAATCTACCTACTAAAGGAAACCCACAAAATAATAACAAATTCTTCGATTCCAATGTGTTCATAAAACAGACTCACTTATTACTGGAACACATTTTTCAAACTACAAAGAAGTTGTGTATAGGACTACAAAGGACTTATAATACAGCATATGCCCATGATCTGGGCACACAGTTACAAGGTACAGATTCAAGTCAATGATATTAAGAGTAAATCTTGCCTCTATTAACAATTAAAAAAAAAAAAATCTGAAGGTTGCAAGCAATGTTTACATGATTATAAAGTAATTAATTCTTCAACTGCTTCTCAATTATTTGGAAATCACCTGAGTCGAATTAAGTCAACAGGAACAAAAACTGTTGCATTGCATTTTAGTTTTGACTGCAAGTTCTTTATGACAGCCTGTGTCTTCATGAATTACTCATGCATTCAGAAGTAAAACAATGAGCTAACGACCACTAGGCAGAAACCTTCCATTTACTGAATGTATATATACACATATATATATACACACACACACACACTCAAGATCACTGAATCAAACTAAAGCTTCAAAGACTCCAATTTTTTTAAATAGAATTTTGATTTGCTGCAAGCAATTATTTAAATAAATTACTGAAAAGAGCTCCGATACCTGGTTTTACTTACAAAATATCAAAGTACAGAAAAAGCATACAGAAAGTATACGGTATATTTCAGTATACAGAAAGTATATACCAAAATATGTTAATTTCTACTTAAAACTATATTAATGTATTCACAAAATTGATATACATACCTAGCAATGAAACATCCACCTAAAATTTCAAATAAATTTCTAAACTGGATTTACCATAGATGTGAAACTCAGCTTGTTGCCAGGGAAATTTATACTTTATCACAGTCAACAATTACTTTTCACCTACTCAGCTTGCTTATTTTTTTTCTAAAACTTCACCTATTTTAAGTATTTATTATTAAAATAAATTGTAACCAGCTAAACATCCAATCACAAGTGTGAAAAATTAATCAACATCCTTAGTCAATTATGTTGTACAGACTGGAGAATTTACCAGAATAAACTAGCAATTTAAATATTTTTAATTAATCTATTTGACTCTGTTGGCAATAGCAATGAAAGAAACACATACACATTGTATTCTTTTTATCAGTGGGACTACAGGGAACCTTTGTCTACAACACTTTAAAAAGAAGAATGGCAGCAATTACTTTTAGACAGATTTTGAACTACTAAAATTCAAATGACTTTTGAACTACGTAACTGTTTTCCTGTGGAGGAAAGCCAGCTATAATCTTACCTTTTGTAGGGACAAAGGTTTAGTAAATTAAACAAAATGAGGAATTGATCTTTTGGGGAAATTTAAGGCACTCCTCTGGAATAAAAAAACAAATTTGACATCATTTCATTCTAAAAAGACAGATCACTTTCCTATCACAATAATTCTGCACTTTAACAAGACCCACCATAAAATTATTAAATAAATCTTATAGAATAATTTTCAGGAAGCTCCACAGCTTTAGGATTTAGATGTACTGACTGTATATAATGTCTGGGGAATTCTCAAATGGGCATTCGTAACTACAAGCAAAAGATACTTTCATTCAATTTTTCTTTTCTCATGAGTTGATATTACCCTGTTCTAGGGTAAAAAAAAAAAAAAAACAAACATATGTATCAAGATTCTATAAAACTATTGCTTACTGCATCTCAAATCTAACATATTCTGCACATTACTTTCCAAAACCTTAATGGACAGAGGAAGGAATTCTGCAAGCATATCAAGACACCTCAATTTAGGAGTCTAGCACTTGTAATAGTCAAGAAATTCTTTCAAAAGCACCCAGTGTGGTTCAGCTCATCATAAATCAGGTTAACCAAATTGTTCTCCAGGCTCCTCTGACAGTACTGATTAGCTCTTCAAAGGATCGCAACAGGAATTCAACAGTTAAGAGTACATTTTGACATTTAACATAAGGCTGAGGACAGAAATTCCATTCTGAATTTCCTAATTCATATTAAGCAATAAACTGAACTACAGCTCAACTCATGAAAAACGCTACAACAGCTCCAAAAAAATTCTTAAAATAAAGTAGTTATATAAATTAAATACCTTTTACGCTTTTGAAGAACGAATGAAATTCAAGGACTGACGTAGCCTACCTAATGAACCCCCACCTTCCATCCTCAAAAGAAAGAGCAGTAACATACAATACAGCCTCACTTTCTGTGTAAGGCTGTTAAAATTCCATATGCTCACTGCTGAATTATTCCAGAATTGTTTCTTAAAGACCTCCTACATTTATAAAACATAGCCTAGATTTCAAAGCAATCAGCAAAACAACAATCTGAGTGCGTTTTAACTTTAAAATTTCCACATTTCAAATTGTCAGTGAAAATTATGAGGAAGTTCAAGGCTAGCTGTTTTCACTTTGAACTAGATGTAATGGACAATTCCTTTCTCTCCTCTTCCCCTTTTGGTGTAGCAAAAGCATATGCATAAACCCTTCCCTTTTCGAAGGCCTCCTATTCTCATGGTCGTCTATAACAGTTATGCAATGACATCTGTATACTGAAATACATACAACAGAAACACATTTAATATAATATCCTAGAGCTGAGAAAACACAACACAACTCCAATATTTGCAGACTGTGATTCATTATTTAGGTATCCATAGACCATGTCCTGTCCCATAGTTGCCTATATTTCCTTCACTAAAGTAGAAGACGGATGTTTTACCACTAAAAAGGATTACCTGCCAGAGTTGAAAGGCTTCATATTTTTGAAGAAAGCAAGTCAAAATATCTTTAAAGGCAAAGCATACGCTTTCGTCCCACAATAAGAATGAAGAGTTGTATTACCTTCATGCACTGTTATTCCACAGTTGTCACACTGGATTATTTCATCAGCATCTTCACTGTTATCTCCAAGACAAACACAACAAATCAAAATATGGTCCATTTTCTGGGAACTCCAATTTTGAGACTTCTCAAGGATCAATGAATCCTAATATTGAAAAACGAACACACATGGATTATGCCAGGAACATTTATTTTGTTTAAACAAAGATCTATTATTTGCTCAATTTTTGAATAAACAAAACCATGAAAACTTACTGTTACAAGTAAAACCTTTTCCATTGTTAAAACATTCAGATACTTCATCCACAAATACAAGAGCTCAGAGAAAAAAAACAGATACAACCTGATCTCAATATGTCTATCTAGATGTCTATTAAGATCCAAAGGCCAGAGAATGGTCTTATTTCTTCGGGCAAAAACATAGATGTATTTAAACCATTTATCTTCTACAAAAAGGAACAAATGCACGCACCTAAGAAACCACTTTAAAGAAAAAAAAAACCAAAACAACCCACCAAGGCCAAAGATAACCTTCAAATGTTCAAATATTCAGAAGAGTTACTTTATTTTGTTAAAATTTGCATCTTCCCCAAAACAAGTCATGAGTCTGTAAAATCTGAAAATAAACAGCTAACACAAGCCTGCCAAGTCTTCAGTTATGTAAAATACAACAAATTATCAACTCAGTTCTATTTTGTTGTAATGCAAATTTATATGTTCCTATGTAAAACCATATGATTTATTAAAATATAACAACTTATTTTCTTCTCATTATATCATGGAATAAGAATTTGCAGAACAAGTACAATGCTCTGTTTTGGCAACCTTTGATGTTAACATCACTTAAAAAGAATGCGGCTTTTAATAGGGAATTTCTCTAAGGAAACAGAAGTGTTCCACAACCAAATAAAGCTCTATGTAAATTTTATTTTTTTCATGAACACCATTTAGGCTTATTATTATTTTCATTGTGAAGTACAGCCACTGTCTCTTCTGCAAAGTTTCACAGCTTTTGTACATTTTCTTTTATTTACTAAAAGAAAATATTGAGCTTGAACTACTTTCAATGGCCATATGAAGGCATACAGGTAAGTGTGAAATTAGGCACACTAACAAAAAAAAAAAAAAAAAAAAATCACTGCAGGATAAAGAAACAGCAATATTTTCAGGACAGAGGCTGACAGTTCAAGCCTAAACGGCATCCATTCAAAACATTAGACATCTCAGATTATTCCAAAACTGCTGCAGTATCCTACTAGAAAAAGAAAAGTAATGGGTAAGAGGCCCTCAGATTCTCCTTCCAAATCCCCATTTACAACATAAAACATGGCACCAATACCATGCCTGCGTAGCCTAAGCAGATAAAAAGTATCACAAATGCTACCTGAAGCAGGTATTCTTACTCAAGGATCTCAAATTCTCACATTAATCTATGCAATTATTTCCTAACAGTCTCTCAATCTGATACAGTAAGTCTTTGCACAAAATCTTCAGTGAATCACTAACGAGTCTTTTTGTACTTCAGGTTTATCTGGGTAGGTACTGAGCGGTAAAGGAAGAAATCTTTGTTTGATTTGAAAGCAAGATAAAGGGGTACATACCCTTCGCAGCTAAAGCTGGGCTCAAAGAATTTACCTTAAGTAATAGAGGTAGTTTGCTGTAATATTTTTGACCTAGGAAAGGTCAAACACATAATTCTACCCGTTAGAAAAGGCTTCTGTGTCTCACATCCATTTTCTCTAAACAACATAAAGAAACAGGACCTATAAAAAAAACCCCTCATCTAGCAGTAAAAACGAAAGCTTATAGAACCATTCACAGGGTCACGCCTGCTTAAGGGAAGGTCGCTAACTGTGAAAAATACAAGACTCTCCCCTACAGAGTTCAGATTTCCAATATCCTCCTTTTAGGACAAAGTTGAACAGCATTTTGAGGACAGTACAATTGCACAATATTTAAAAAAACACAGTAGCCCATCAAAATACCCACGTTTAGTTTACCAGTCACGTCACATAGGAAAATGGCAGTAAATACTCCCTAACTTTGGCAGATTCATTGTGCAATGGCACAGTCTTCTCAGAAGCATCCCAAAACTTCAGAGGAATTAGCTTCTTCTCACAGTACCTTCAAATTTAACTGTTACTTGGCTTCACTAACAGAAATTTCAAAGAAATTTGCAAGGTCTACTGTTATAGAAGCCTAAAGTCTGGTAATTAAAAAAAGAAAAAAAATTCCAAACAATAAAAAACAATTACTACAAAGTAAATAAACTGAATGGCACTGTAAAAGCAACACTGAAATAACACAAGCTGTTTAGTGACAACATATGCAAATATGGGCAAAAAAAAGAAACAAGTCATGATCAAAGGGCATCAAATCTGTACCTAATGTTAGGATCCACATCCATTACGATTTAATTCATTTGAAGACAGTCAACAGGTCAAACAGAAAAGCATTATTAACTTAATTTTTTATGCAGGCATGGAGAGGGAGTGATCTGGAACATGTGTTGCACTCTCCGGCTCAGTCCATGCAAATACCTGAAAGACTCCATCCCAGAAGCTGACTCTACTCATCTAAAGCATGGGAACCTTTACATAGAGATGGTAATTGCTGCCAGTTCCAGTAGGTAACAACTCCTGTTACCTACCCAAGTGAGAGAAAGGATTTCAGCTGAATTATTATGTAATTCCCATTCCTATGGTGTTAAAGAAGAAAGTGAGCATTTCAATATAAATGTCTATATACTTCTAACTCTAAAGGAATACAAAAATAAAAAAAAAAACCTCACTGAGAGGAATCCCATAAAGTGGTTGCAACTATAAAAACAGAAAAGCACCATTTATCTACTAACGATGCTTGACCTTAGAAAAGAAAGTTAAGTTTTTCTTCTATACCTAATGCAGTAAAAAAGAATATAGTATTTCATTACAGCACAAGTTAAAATACTGTATATGCAGACCACAAAATATTTTTGTAAAATGTAGAAAAATAAAATAACCACATGGAAACAAAAACTAAGCAACTCCCCCTAAATCCACCCCCAACATCCACCTACAAAAACTAAGTAATGGAAGAGGAAGAATGCATATTAAGGTCACTACTACACGTTCAGAGTTAAGTACCTGAACATTCTTTCATAAATTAATTATGCATTCAGACATCTGTTTCCCCAAGAACTTAGCTTCTGCAGTGTAATGAGATTTTGTTAGACTTTCTGCTAGGCAGGTGGGGGGTGTGTGTATTGTTTTTTTGGGGGGGTATGTTAACTATTTTTAAGCATTGTAGTATTTAAGAGTATACTGTTATAATACAGTTGAGTACCAATCTAAAAATAAGTCTGTAATCCAGTCTACAGATACTCACTATTGCAAGACTTCTTGTTAAACATTACTCATTAATAGTACTTTGCTTTATATGCAGTAAAGATAAATTATCATTTACAAAATTATAATCTGAACTTCAGACTTCCAAATTTTGATTTTATCTTTTGACCAATTTCCTAAATCCCAGGCAAGTACAGATTCTGAGGTTTATGCACATTAAGAGGCTTCACAAAAGACACATCAGAGAAAGCTCTGAGTTTCTGGAACAGGCCTAATTTTCCAAGTCAATAGAAATCGTCAATGGACATATTCAAGGATATATCACGGAGAATGTAGACTCATGTCTCCATTCTGATACGGCAAACAACTCTGAAAGAAAACTGTCTATCTCTATTTGAAATTTTGACTATCAGTATTGGTAGAGCACTTTCAGATCCTAAGCCAAGAAAATACAGGTAACAAAACTATAATTACAGAATCAGATGATGAAAAAAGACATCTGTATAAAAGTTAAAAAAAAAAAATCCAGAATTATACTTTTTTTTTTTTTCCAAACAGCTCAGCTTGTTCACAATCCTGGAAAATACATAACGAAGTACCTGAAGTGGAGACAACTGATTCTTCCATATACTCCGTTTAATTCCCTGTTATTTTACATTAAAATAAAGATTAAATGGAACAGCAGAACTTTATATAGTGTCATACCTACCACTATAATTTATCAAATGTTAAACTGAAATTACAATTATTTCCTGGACATTTTACAGCAACTCTTCTACTTTTTTTCAAAACTTGCTACTGTAGCACATGAAGTCAACTATGACAACCTAATATCTTAATTTTTCCACAGGCACAACCTTTAAGGCAACTGTAACTGTGTGTAGGAATTAAAAAAAGTTGCATTATTAAACACTTACCATGTAATTTTCATATTCTGCCATCAGGAGATATTTAATATAATAAACCCAACAAACTATGATAATCCTATTTGATTTTAAAACTAATGTGTATATTTCTTTACTTAGAAATTGTCTATCAGTGAACTTAAGAGTTCAGACTTTGATGCTTGTCACAAAGAAGGGCTAGGATAAACAATAACCTATCATTTAGCTATTTTATGAATGTCATAGCTGCTTTTAACTTTTAGGACATTACAGTTATGAAACATTTACATTAAAACAGAACTATAAGTCTCTCTAACACACTTATTTGCATACTGGACCTCCTGTTTGCTTTAGAACTAATCCAACTCCCCATTAAAGCCAAGATAAGTCTCTCTATTGTCTTCAGTGGCATTAGATTGGCCAAACGGTCCAAGCAAGGTTATTTAATAAGCGGTGCCTATTTAAAAAAAATTTTGCTGCTTCACTTCCTCCTGTAAACACAATTCCAGCCAACTGGTCTAACTTTTCAAATTAACAGAATGCCTACTGGGGATCAGTTTCCATCTGTCAATAGATATATTATAGAAAGTTGGTTGCACTACCTCATTACTCTTGCTTTGTGAAAGAGCCAGGCTATCATTTGTCAATTCCTCATCATCTGCATTATTCCTGTTAAGAACTTTACTCTTCTTCTTCTTGGATCCTCCATCACTAGCCGTGCTGCTATTATCTTCTTCATTACCTTCCTCATCATTGTCATCCTCATCACTTCCACTCCCATCATCTTCATCATCCTCGTTATCCCCATCACTCCCCTCTTTTCGCAGTGCATTTTTTCCTTTTTTCTTCTCAGCAGTAGGCCGCCAGTCATTGTCATCTTCACTGTCATAGTCATCCATATCATTTAGTTCTTCCATTGATACAAAATCCAGCAAAGGTCGGTTCCTGCGCAAATTCCATTTTTTTGGTTCATTTGTTTGCTCATCAGCCACAGCATCAGGTTCAGCTGCTTTCTCTTTCTTCTTTTTTGGCTTTTCTTCTTCATCTTCTTGTTCCTTCTTTTCAGTTTTAATTACTTCTTTGTCTGCTGATGGCACTTCTTCTTCAGTGGAGCTTTTTGGCTGTTGCTCTTCTACTTTCTCTTCTGACGGTTCCTCCTCCAAGATATTTTCTTCTGATTCAGTACAGGAACCTTCACCACTGTCCTTTGATGCATCTTCACTCCCATGACCACTTCCTTCAGAATCTGTTGAGCATATGAAAATTTAAAAAAAGTTCCGACATAAATGTACCCCCAAAAATAAAATCTGTTGAAGAAGTTGTTAAACAAAAGAATGACGCATGTTCCTCCCTCATACGGTATTCAACCTATTTTTTGTCAGCTGCTGTCCAAATACTGTAATTTCAAGTGGTATGCTAAGAATCTGTTAAACATGAGTGTATATTAAGATGGCAAAAAAAAGTCAGAATTTATTAAATGAAAGTTAAATGTTCCTTTGAACTGCATCTCATTTTAACTATCAGCAGTAGTGCTGAATAATTTCCCTGTGAAGTCACATCTTAAGAAAAGCATTCCAGTTTTTAATTTCTGGAGGAGTTTTCTAAATTTTAAAAATAACACAGCTATTCAATAGAAGATATTTAAAATTAAAAAATGAAGAGTTTATGTAACAAGTAGTAACAATAATATGGATAACCCCATACTTCCATTTTCAGTACAGGCTTTTTTTTCTTGGTTTGGAGACTGTTAATTTCCAATATCATTTCACTTATCAATCCTACATAAAACTATGCTTCATTCAGTGGTGCACTTGCACAATGATGCATAAATTGTAACCTTTCCCACTCATGTGGTACTGTTCTGTGTGTAGTCACTATTTCCATTAATTAACACAGGCCCATCCATGCAGAATAGGATTTGTATGAAAAAAAAAAAAATCGCAAAAATAAGCTGTCTGTACAATAAACTACATGGAAAAAAATACTGAGAAAGATGACAAGTGAACTTGTTATATTTTATGTCACCCACCTCGACTATCTCTCATACTCACCTACTACTTTTCATTTACAGTACTAGTTTTAATGAAGAAAAACTCAAAAAACACTTAAAACTAACAAGCGACCATAAAAGTTGCTTGACCACTCAGGGATCAATTAGGAAATAGCTAGTTTTCAGTTTCTTCAGAAGTATCACCAAGTTCTTGATGCACTTCACAGATGCAAAAAACAAACACAATGATGCTTGCAAATTATGAAAAAAAAATCCTTAATCACTTTAATTACCACACAAAAAACCCACCACTGAATTTCTGCTCACATCCATCTCTGTATAAAGCTAAATTAACAAACAGTGGGGCATTTTGCTACACACTTGATGTTGCATTTATTTCCACCACACAGAACACTGTCTATGACTAACCAGTAACTCAACTGTTACTTCGATATAATGGTCAGTTTTATCTTTTTCTGCATATATATTCATGTGGAAGTATTTGATGAGGAGATTAATTATCAACAAAAAAATCCACCAGTGCTACTGCTACTGATCAAGACATTAATGTTTTAAGTCCCCATACAAGCTAATAAAAAGTTTCCTGCAAATGTTCAAACCTTTAAAGGAGAGACAGAAAATGAGAATGCAGTAACACAAGTTATTGTACAGCATTTTGAGAAAAAAGTAATTGTCATTTCTGTATGCTTACCAGCCTTAATGGTAGTAACATAAGTACAACACAATCAAAATTTTGAAATAGCAGAACACTTCTTACACACGTCTAAGAAATGAAAAACTGTATTAACTAATATGCCATGTAAAAAAATTATTTTGTAAATATTAATGATTTTGTTTGGATGCATACTCAGGGACCTGCTGGAGTGGGTCCAGAGAAGGGCCACAAAAGTGGCCAGAGGGCTGGAACACTTCCATGAAGAAAATCTGAAAGAGTTGGGTTTGTCCAGGCTGGAAAAGAGAAGGCTCCAGGAAGACCTTTTTGCAGCATTTCAATATATAAATGCAATTTATAAGAAAGACATACTTTTTACCAATGCCTGTAGTGACAGGAAAAGGGGGACTGAAAGAGGGTACAGTTTCGATTTGACAAAAGGAAGACAATTTTTTTTATGATGAGGGTGGCGAGACCCTGAAAGATGTTACCCAGAGAATTTGTGGATATCCTATCCCTCGAGGTATTCAAGGTCAGGCTGGATAAGGCTTTGCATAGCATGATTTTGTGAAAGATGCCCCTGCTCACTGCAGGGGCATTGGACTACATGATTTTTAAGGTCCCTTCCAACCCAAACCATTCTACTGTATTTGCTAGCTCTCACAAACACTTTACAAGTAACTCCTAAAGCTAGACTCTCATACTAGACATTTATATCATAGATTAAATGCCATATAGATTATTAAAAGCAAAACACACAGGTTCGGAGCGCCAACATGCATTACTTATCTCACTGTAAATAAGGCAATATAGGGGTTTGCCATGTTAAAATTAATTTAACTGGATCTTTAATTTACTTTGTTCAACTTCCCTACCATAACTCCGTGACAGTAATTTCTTTGGATGCCTTAATTGTGATGTTGCATTTCTAAATATGCTTAGACTACTTGTGAATTCAAGCTTTCACTTCATTTTTGGGGGGAATCTTAGTCTGGGCACAGTTTGATCTTAACAGCATTCTACGCTACCAACAGTGTACACCAATACTACACTGAGAATATTCTCTAGCTGCTTTATGCCATGCAAACAACATAAAGCAGAGAACTAATAAATGTTAGTTTCATTTACTTCTCTCCTTCCAATTATCTTGGCCTTCTGCCCGCACATTATGCTTACCTCCTTTCTGCATGCATGTACACACCAGAGAGAACCCTCTTCTCTCTGAATGCATTCACTGTGATAGGTGCTTTTCTAGAAAGAGCTATTCTGCGATAACAGCTATTTTTGCAGGTGTCCTTCTGTCAGATGCACTTTCAGTTAGGAAGAGACTGTAATATACAATTTTCTCCTTGAAAGAAATTCTTAAAGAATGGCTCTTTCAAATTGGCAACTATATAAAGTCATTCCCTATGGGAGAGAAGTCAAGCTACTCTCAGTAAAAGATGGAGCTAGATAGACTGTCAAGGAGGACTACAGAATGAAGAATATAGAGTTCCACTGAGAACAAATACAAGAGATAACAGTTGTGAGAAAGGTATCATTCATTTCTGTACACCTTGTACCTTTAGCTCTACTGAGCGCAACGGCAGATAGCAGCCACATCTAAAGAGAGCAATTCTAAAGAGAGGAATTCTCCAGGACAGAACATTATGCTCCAGAATTACCATAAGAAAAAAAGTGTAATAAACAAAAGTGGCTACTGATCTCCATGTCAGCTATGGAGTCTTGTACAACACCCACTACACATAAGTCTTCCAGGGAAAGCCACTGATAACACAACAGCAGTTACAAAAATCCTCCCAACACTTTGCAGGACCATTTTACAAGCAACTTTAAACATAGTACCTGGGGTTTTTTGTTTGTTAATTTGTTTTTTTAACATTCTAATAAAATCCATGCATACAGAGAGTAAGTGCTACACTACACAAGTAGATGGCCACCCACTCACAGAAGACAGGCCGATTCTTCAATGTAGCATTTAGCTTAACAAGTAGCTCTGTAAAAAGTAGTTTTATTTTCTGTTTTTAAATGAAGTTTGAAGGATAAGCTAGTTAAAGTAAATCACGGGCTCGACTTTGGGCTTGCCTCTTCCACTAACAAAGCCTAACCAACTCCAGATAACAGAAGAGAAGCATCTAGTACCATTTTGGAAAGGTGGCTTTTTTTGCATTTAGTCCTGTCTGATTGAGTCTTACCCAGGCACTCAAAGCTACATACAAAAAACACAATCCAGGAACTTGGAACACTGAAAAGGAGTGAAAGACCCGAAAAACTGAGCATGCAATACAGAAAATCATCATGACTTAAGTTACTCCTACTAAATAATATTGTTCAATAATAATGTGTAAGCATCTTGTGAGAAGTTATCCAGCCCTCAGTGTGCTTCCCAATACCCTCTTTTTGAGAACGGTAACAAAAAACGGGCTACAAGTCAATTTAATTCTTTGGAAGGTTAAAGCCGCTCAATCACTATCACTCTGTCCAGTGGTCCCTTAGCCTCCTTCTCACAATCAGAAGACACACAACAAACCTTTGACACAATTATGTGAAATTATCCAGGTGCCTCTGATAGAAGAATATTTTACACACCATGTACAATCCTTGATGCAGGTTGCCTTCATCCTAATAGATAGGGAAAGGGGAAAGCACTGAAAAAAAGAGTCTGTTAACAACAACCTCTGCCCATGACTTTCCTTACAAGAACCACTCCAGTAACAAAAACTCCTTTGCACATGTGCCATTCCAAACATGTAAAAGCACCTGTACTTCCTATACATCTGATCTAGAAATTGCAAATAATTTTAAAGGCTCCAAAATACCTTAAGGAAATGCTTAAACTAATCAGAAAATTTCAATATTAACAACTGGATGCAAAAATAAGGAAGGAAAACATATATATATATATAAAAAATATAAACTTAAAAATTGCCAAAGGCAGAGTTGTGTAACTGGTAAATTCCTCTTCATATTTGTCTAGAAGACTAAAGCCACATAAGTCCATTACACTAAGACCAATATAACTACACTGAAAGCAAGAACAGTAAATACTTAACACTTCACTTTCAACATAACTTCCAAAAAAGAGAATCTAGCATCAGTTAGATACATGTCATTGCTTTCTATGCTATTTTGTGGAGTATGAGGATTAAACAGTCACGGACTACTACTGGCATTTGACTACTGGTATTGCTAGCAGTTGAAAAAAAAAAAAAGGAACAGTCCAAAGTAACATGATTAAGAACATACAAACCACACCCAACATAGATTAAGATATTACTGCTGTAAAGAGAGAAATTAACTTCTCAGTGTTTTGGAAAAAAGTATCTAACCTGTATTAACTGCAGACGTAGACTGAATAAGGCAGAGTTGGAAATTAAACTGGTCACTGATACACAATTACGCTCATTTCAGAGGTTTTTAGTTTAATAGAAAAAAGGATGAAAGAGGAACATAAATTACTGTTTAGTAAGCAGTTTTCTCACTTTAACACTAGCAGTAATATCACACAGCATTTCAGTAGCAGTCTATACAAGTCTTAAAAGCACTTGGAATCCAAGGTTGCCAGCTTTGACTTGCATTACTGGAAACTGCCTTATTTACAACATTGTAACACAGATGGAATTGGTTACCCTACCTGAATTTGCTTGCCATTTCCCACTCTTGCAGTTCTTAACATTACCAAACTTTACTTGTTTGTAATGAAGTACTGCATACCCCATGACTTCCTTCAGCAAAGTTGCAGTAGTAACTAATCCAAAAAAATGGATTCCAATGCAAATTGCTGAATAGTGAGCTAGAATATTTTTTTTAAAAAAACCTTTCCTATCACACACAGAGAGACAGTTGAACATGCGTTGCCAAATCTAAGGCCCTGAGACACTGTAACAAGTACATGCTCAGGAAACGCCTGAAACAGCCCATCCTCAGTGACCATGTCTAGACGGTGAGAGGTGGCTAGGCTTCAATTAGACCATCCCACCAGGCTGTAGTTAACAAAGCACAGAACAACCTTCTCCATGTGCAGAAAATATAAAGAGACGGACATACACACCAAAAAGAGGAGATGCAAGAGCAAGTAAAGGAGGAATAGTAAAATAGTAGATAATGAAAAATCTGAACAAGCAGAACGACAATGAACTTATGAGCAAGGGTTCTGTAAGAGACAGATAGACTGGAAAGACAGGGCACAAAGAGTCACAGTAGGGGAAAACCAAAGAAAACCAATGTCACTCCATCACTAAATCTACTATGCCCAGACACTAAAATGAAAGCCTAGATTTCTGTTGTCAGTAAACACATGGAAGAACAGAAATTTGCGTGCTTCCAAAGAAAATGCAAGTTCAAAATGCCCATCAGTCAACACAAAGTGATACTTAAGTGTCAGACACTTGTATGGATAAAAAACCTCACTTACAATGAAGATAACCCAAGAGAACATAACGTCTGTGTTTTCCATTTTCTTAAAAGGAAAAAGTCCTTGGGAATTCCACTCCGAGGGACTAAACATCACAGTTGCAAATCCAAGTCTTAAAATTATTGTAACAATTGAGATTGTGCAATTACATGAGAATTAATTAGCTACTCAGTATTTTCCCTCAACTTGACCGTCTACTGAAACACCCTACAACTTTTCTGTTGCATACCACTTAAGTTTATTCTCAAAAAACCCGCATTTGTTTCTTCATCAATTTTTCAATACTGTTTATCACTACAGTATTCTGGTGCTTCACAAACATATATTTATATTATGATATCCTGTACTGGAATGCACTAGTGGAATTTCCATTGTACTAAGGGGAAATAAATTACAGAAAGATCAAGATACTCACGACTTTTTCTTTCTAGAACAAGTCACAGGTTTTTCAGGATACTGAATATATGCTTTTATATAGATCATTACACATTTCAAAGAGAGCTCCTACTGACCTCAAATGCAATAATACTACATAATATTTATGCAAGTCAGGCTCCACACTCAATACCAAAAGCCCCATTTACAAATGTCTCTAAAAATTTGAGTCTGTAAGACTTGTAGCAGAAGTAGTGACAGGATTCAGATCTTCAAGGCAACATTTAGCTACACTGAGACAGAGAGCCATCCCTTACATTCAGACAGCATTCTTGTTCAGGGACCACACTACACTTCTCTGCATCATTTCAATTTCAGTATATGAGATGCCAAAACTTCCCCAATGAGATGACAAGGGGTAAATTCTTGCTCTGGAATCCTGCTGGGATTACTCTACAACTATGCACTGATTTCTGACATCAGTATATCTCCAGCTGCTCTCATAAAATAACTTAAAAAAAAATATGAAAAAAACCCCAACAAAAAACCAAAGTATGGTCTAGTTAACTTAAAAGCAAAGCTTCAAATCTGTATTGTGGAACATATTATTAAAAAACTTTAGTTGAGTGTATCACAGTAACATCATTTCAGGTCACATGTTTGTATGCTCTGACTCCAAAAGGACAGTTTGTTTAAATGACATCACATTAAGAGTACATGACATTCTTACTTAAGGAACAATTTCTTTAAGATGTTTTTTATAAACATAAAAATACAGTACTTTAGAATATGGCATTACTATTTTCTATTAGGTAGAAACAGAGCAGCCTTTACAAAATTACTTCATTCAATATTAGCATAATGTAAAGCCCACAAGCCTGAAAACTATTTATATTAGGAAAATTTACAAGAATATAACAGTTCTAAAATCAATCTCCCTAACGAAATGTCAGAATGTTGAGATTTTTAAGAGGAAACGGCAATAATTGCCTGTTGGTGTGATCTAAATCCAAAAGAAAAGCAAACAACTACACTGTTGTAAAGGCCATATCATCTATGGAGGGGGCTTTTGTAGAAATAGAGGTTAAGTGATTAGAAGAATTTTCTGCAATGACAACAATTTACCAAGGCATCAGGACTCTAAATACAAAAATTCAGAAATGCTGACCCCTTACCTAAAAGTACTTAATACCAACTTCTCAAATCCTTACTGTATGTCATATTCCCATAAACCTGATAGAACAATGAATAAGTGTAAAAGCTTAAATGTTCACAGCTCAATCCTCCTAGATTTGCACAGTAACATCTAGCAGCACATATCACTTAACATCCTAAATCTCATACATATGGATGCAACATAACCAACAGGGCCTACACTACTTCAAAATTCTTCTAATTCAGTATTTAAATATTTTTTTAACTTTCAAATTATATATTTTTAATTGCCTGTGAATAAAATAAACATACATTGCAGAGCTGTGGAATTACCATACTTACGTGATTCTTCTGAGTGTATGAGTAGAACTTATTGTCATATTCAATGCAGAAAGACTGTTTCTTCCCTCTGTTATATTTATTTCCCTTTGTAAGCAAACTACACAATGAAATTCTGAATTCAAACAAATATTAAATACTGATTTGCAACAGGCTGCACAAGGAGAGACCTCTACAGTCACAGAAAGAAGAAAAAGAGCAACAGCCCTGACCGTACCGGAGAAATAAACATTATGCTCTGGAGGCTGAATCCACAGTGTAAAAGGGGAAAACCTGTTTTCAGAATTTGTCTAGTAGGACTGCTCATGTGTGTACACATATTTTTTTGTATCTGTAAACTTTGAAATTATCAATTTTATTTGTGTGCACGTGTGTAAAAGAAGTCCCTTTATTTCAGCACTTTTTTCATCTGAATCTAAATGGACAAGGAACAACTAAAGGTAAGGCTATGTTACACCAGCTTCATTTTAAATGAGCACAGATGTTCTGTTTCAAATATACTGCAATTATTTAACTTTTTTTTACACATACGAAATGCTCCTTTTTTCTTTCAAGTTAAGAGGCTGTATGTTTAATAACTTTCTATTCCCCAGCTTCTCCAAATCCTCACAACTTTCTCCTCTCACACTAAAAGTCTTTGAAAAAAGTGTAAAACATCAAACTATGCTGCTATTTCGAAGTGTTTTCAGTAAACTTGGAATTTTATTACACAGAATATCAATTTCTACTACAAGTGATAGCTATACATTCAGAGAAATTAAAAAAAACTTATATGAGATATATGAAAACAACACAGTGACTGGAAAAATATTTTATAGGTAGAATCTGGGTTGTTCTCACATGCTTGTTTCCATTTAATTTTGCTTTTTTACAGGAGATCTCAATACAACTTCTTCAAAATGAAACTGAGATTCAAATATGCTCAAGGCTAGACCGTGTGCATACATGATATCCTAAAAGCCGAAGAGGATATAAATTACAAACGAATCCTCTGCATTTAGACACAGTTGGGTCAAGAAGCTTTATCCATTATTTTTAATACATTGTCTTCTAATCAAATAATACATTGCTTTGAATTATATGTCCAACTACTGCACTCCACTTCCAATTCTCCTTTTATTTTAAATCTTGTCTATAGTACTATTCCAGAATATGGATATTTTCTTTGAGAAGTAAAAAATCATTTCCTTTTATGGCAAATTGTCTTTACAAAATGCTCAAAAGAAAAGAATCAGAAAGTCCTCAAAAATCTTATCATGAAATTGGTAAGACAACATCACTTTTATTCTCTTAAGTCATTGCAGCTTCTACCAGACCAACTAAGAGAAATATGTTTAAGCTTGGGAAAAAAAAATAAACCAAGGAGCATCAGGGCCTATCTTAAAACTGGCAGTAGAGAAATGATTATTAAACATTCTTAAATTCATTAATAAGGAGGAGCTTGCCAAAAGTTAAAAAAAATAAGCTTTTAAATGGAGATGGGGAATATTCTTGTAAGATACATTCACACGATAACATCAATTAGCATTCCCAGTACAGAAATAACAAAGTTATTTGACAATCTGTCATAATGCTTCCCTCACATCTCACCCAATCTGCATCTCTTTGCTTATCTCCCTGAGCATATGCTATTAAACAGCCAATGTGCAGTTTACTTCCAAACATCGTCCTGCCCCTTCTTTCCCTTCCCTCCAATGCACTTCAATTTATTCATTTTATTTTGACATCCTGTTTACTTTCAGTTTTTGTGGATGTTTGCAGCAGATACAAAAATCTGCACACAGAAAAAAGACTGCAGAATAAAAACACTCAAGCAAGGACTACCTTCCTGCACAGCCATCTGAATGGATACCTTAAATTTGCCTATTGTAAAAAAACAATAAAAATCTGAACAGATTATCTTTCTTGCTAAGGTTTTCACTCATTGAGTGGAATTAACCCTGAGAAACAGACAAGTTAAGTCCACAAGAAACTTATCTAGACTAATTCAAAACAAAATGGCTTTAGAATATTTTTATCTCTATGCCAAATGCAGTGAACATTTCAAAAACTATCTCTACATTGCATAAATAAAAAGCAATAGACATAGTTAAGGCAGTCAGCACAGAAGCTACTCAGATGCTTCTGTCAAAACTTGTTTGATAATCATGAGTTTTCTGTTGAGAAAAAAATTAATTGCAATTGGAATATCATATGGATGTTTTGTTTTATCAGTTGTTTCTTACCCACAACATAAGAATTTCCAGTTATTCAATCCAGTCACTGAACTTCAGGTGGCTCCAAGTCCCAACAGTTGACTAATACCAGCTGGCCTCTCATATGATAATAAATGAGCAACCACCAACAAAAATGAGGTAATTCTGAACCGAGGAGATGAGGAAGCATATTTACCTGAAGCATCTCCAACTTTAAAATCACTGTCATCAGAGCTATCATAATCTAAAGCTTCCAACAGTGAAGCTGCCAAAGGCTTCACCTGCCTCCTCTTCGAACTGCGGTCCACTGCAGGAAAAAAACCACACAGGATTGTTACTAGGTGGCATACTGGGAATTCGCCACTGTGGATATTTAAATTAAAAGGAAAGGCAGAATAGCCGTCTCAGGGGCTGCGGACACCCCTTCCCGCCGGGGAGGGTGGGGAGCGGCGGCACGGACACCGGGACGGGCTCACCGGCTGCCACCCCAACAGGAGCAGCGAGGAGTTTCCATTCAAGTGCCGGGAAACGACCCGGCACCGGCCACCGGCAGGGACTCCGGGGAGGGGGTGAGCTGGGCGGGCACTGGGGTCGCCACCAGCACCTCCGGGCGCAGAGTCTCGGCGCGACCCATCAGCGCCAGCGCACGGGGAAAGCGCAGCCGGGTGCCCCGAGCAGCAGCGCAGCGGCCGCCGGAGGGACGGGGCGGGAACGCTTCGCTAGCGCCCCAGCACGGCACCGGGACTCGGGCGGGAAGAGACACCGGGAATCACTTACTAAAGCCTACGGAGATGAGCGACTGACGGGCAGGAGCCCTCGGGTGCGAAGCCGCCAAGCCCCGGGCCCCTTCCCCAGACAATGGGCACAGCAGCGACCCGGATGCAGACCCGCGCCCGCCCGCCCGCGGCTGCCGCTCCCGCCGTTGCGCCTGCGCCACCGTCCGCCGCCCGCGCCGCAGCGCACGCGCAGCCCGAGCGCGCCTGCGCGGCTCGACGCGACGCGAAGCCGCGGAGTTGGCGGTGTCCGCCCTCCGCCCGCCGCTGCCGGCACGCGCTGAGTTCTCCCGGGGGCAGAGGTGGGGTTAGTCCCGAGGGAGCTCCTAAAGCCAAGTCTCAGTGCACACCCGTTTGTTCTCAGCGGGGATGTCTGTTCTCATTCATTGGTAAAAGCAGCTCCAAAACCAGTATCGCTCTTCCTCTGCCCCCCCCCCCCGCGGGAAGAGAAAGCAGCGTAAAACTGCTTTTAGCTAACCTCTAAGGGCTCAGTTCCTTGTGGACTCCGTTGTGTAGTCAAGCTCATTCTTGCACTCTTGCAAAGGAGAACGATTTAGATGAGACGTTAGGAAGAAATCCTTCACGATGAGGGCGGTGAGACACTGGCACAGGTTGCCCAGGGAAGCTGTGGGTGCCCCCTCCCTGGAAGCGTTCAAGGCCAGGCTGGATGGGGCCTTGAGCAGCCTGGTCTGGTGGGAGGTGTCCCTGCCCATGGCAGGGGAGTTGGAACTAGATGATCTTTAAGGTCCCTTTCAACCCAAACCACTCTCGGATTTTATGATTTGGGGGAAAACAAAACAAAACAACATAAGAATCCAGGAGCCAAGCACCAAGCCTAATGGTGAGATACGGTCATTGAAGGAGACAATACAGAGCTATCTCATCTTGCTACATAGTCCTGATGCTACTTCAGCCAGCAAAGCCACTTCCAGCCCCCGCGCACACCTGGCATTGCCGGTCCCCCATGAACAATGAGCATGCTGCACAAAGCCTTCTGAAGTGCTTTAAAAAACTCAGGGAAAAATCTGGTTTTGTAACTAGAAAAACAGGGACATCATAAAGAGCAGATGCTCTGACATACTGGTATGATTTAAAGAGCTTGAGAGTCAAGAGTACTGCTAAACATAAAAGCTTGCAGCAGAATTTTAAGAATTTTACCTCAAGATGTGTGTTTAACAATGAATAAATGCAAGTTGAGTCAAACTAGTTCTACAATGAAGTGTGGAGGGAATGTAAAGTTTGGCAAGTACACAGTCTATGACAGGAGCATTTAGCACAGCTCTGCACCCACACAAGCCTTCACAGGGGCAAAACTCCTCTTGGTATTGCAAAGACAGGCAGTGTTTCATGGGTGTATTAGTTGTCCTTTTTTAAATAGAACATTGGTGTATAATGTAATTATGCTTCTAAAATACCTACAATAATAATTTTCTATGCTTCAGCTATTAAGTATTTTGGAAAGGCAGAAAATTCCAAAGAAAAATGTGAATTCTATGTTCATTCTGTTCTTGAATTTCCTATTTTTTTTGTAGTGCATCATCACATCCATAGTTGATTTGTTCACACTGGCAACTCCTGTTTCCTCCACTAATGCTACATAGGTAGTTTGCTGACTGCAAAATTAACTTATTTTTTGAATCTGATTTTGACAGCCCTACCCATATATGCTATCGGCCTATACAGTCTAATCTTGCCTTCCGCTATAATCAGCTTCTCTGTTCCAGTAGGAGTTGCATATGTTTTAGCTTTTTGCTCCTTCAGGGTTTTTTTTCCCCCTTTAACTGGCATCCCCATCGTACTTTCTCTTCACACACAATTGCAGTCTTAATAGAAGAAGCAGCAGGGCTCAGATCCCTTTGTTTAGACTCTGCAGATCCATGCTGGCATATGCAGCAACGAGTTCTGAAGCATCCCCTGATTGCGAAGGGACAGGCCCCTGATCCTGTCCCATACAGGGTGATTGGCAGGACAACTCAAACCATGCATAAAGGGAAGGAAAAGGAAACAGAACTGACTCACAGTTTGGCTTTATGTAGAAAAGCTGACTGAGGGACACAGGCATCTTCGAAGAGTGAGGACATTCAGCATGTGATACAGGCAAGGGGAGGAATATGCCCTGTAGAGCAGTGGGGGAACAGAGGGTTTCTTTAAACATGAAAGTCAAAGCAGATATATGGCCTGTCTGGCTTTCAGTTCAGCCCTCTAGGCAGTCTGCAATGCTAGAATTATTTCTATACAGTTCTGGCAAGAATAAGTGATCAAGCAGAAGTTAATTAATGGCTGCCTGCCCCTGCTCTTCATCAGCACCTCACATTGTCCATCTGCTCATTCCTGCTTAACTCTTTGTACTCTGTCCCATGACTCCAGTCCTCTCAGACCTTCTGCCTTACTCTTTCTTGTCCCAAATCTTTCTTTCTATCCTTCCTCTCCTTTTCCTCCACTCCAAAGGAATACTCACGATTAACTTATATTTCTAAAAATAGTGTGCACATTTTCTTCTGTACTCGGCTTGCATAATTCACCCTTATTCCTCATCATAAACAAAACACATCAATAAAATTAAAAGAATTGTGTAGTACCTAAAATTTATTTACTATTTTCCTAAATTTCTGAGCACTACAAACATAGGGCTTGCCAAGAAATCCTCCAAATTGAGTAATTAAAAGGAAATAAAACATACAGCATAGAAATTAACTAGAACTACCACTTCGTCTTTGATCATCGTTCTTTGGAAGTTTCTGGCTTTTAAAAAATATATTAAAAGATAAGATCCCCCCTTGACTATTTCAAATAAAGGAAAAAGAAGGGAGAATTCATGCTCAAAATGAAGAAGCCTTCAGAGAGAATATCTCATCCCCTTATTTCTGCAAAGCCTTTGCCAATCTCAGCAGATAATCAAGGATGTTGAAATGTTCAGTTGCCTTTTTGGTTGAAGAAATGAGGTATTACTGGTACGCTGCTGGAACCTGGACACTGTACTGACATTGCTATATCCTTTAAATAGATTGTAAGTGTTGTCAGTTTAGCACCTTAAAGGAAAACCCTCATATATATACAAAAAATTATCTTAAAAGGTCATTCTTACAGCAAAATTATGAAGAGCTGAAATAGTACATCTTGTATGAAAATGTCATGGCAGCTCCTTCACTAACATAATAGCTAAAAAACTGCCTAGAAATATTTCAATATATCAGGTCATGTCAAGCACGTCAGGTCTTTCCATTATCTCAGCATTCCAGCAGTTCTCTTCAGATCAAACCTTCAGTTCACAGACTGTTGCAAGAGTAGGTGTCTGAATCTCCATTTCAGTGTTGCTCTTAAACTGCTGGAGAAAGAGAGAAAATAATATCTTCTGAGTGTACTATTGCCCTAAGAAAAAAAGAGTCTTTGTTGTGGTTCTTTAAAGACCATTTTAGAAGAAGTTACACAATAGCAAGTCAGCAGAGAATACAGTCACACTCACATAAATTACCTTAAACATCATTCTTAGTTTAATGAAAGTGTCAAGTTTTCAAAGAAAAAAAATACAGTAATACAACATTTCCTCACGTAGGGAATAAACTCAAGAGTAAGTATATTTTTGACTCATTCATCAACTGTGAATGGAAAAATAATATGAAGTCCTGTATCTGGGTTCTTTTTTTCCTGTCAGTGAGTAGACAGTTAAAGCCATGACCTCCCTGTCTGAATCCAAACAGCAAACTCTTTTTTTTGTCTATCAAAACATCACCATCTGTAGTAGGGAGACTGACCTCTTCGAATTTCTTTCCAAAGAGAATTGTTACAGCTTTCACTCTTTAACTGTGCCATTACAGGAAGCACCTCTCCCAGTGATCTTTTGCTCTTTTGTCTAGTGTTATAAGGTAAAATATAAAAAGACTGAATCAGATGTCCTTGCTGTTTTAAATTACAAAGGGTAGAAATTCAGTGTCAATAGCCTCTGAACAATAAGACTTTGAAATAATAAATTGCAGACCGTTACAAGGTCTACTTCAGTAAAATTCTGTCAGGGAATGTTCCCATCAGATATTAAGATATTTCTTAGGCCCCAGTCAGCCTCAGTGCATTCATTATGGTGTTTGGGGGTTTTTGATTATGTGGTATACATGTTGTAAAATAGTCCAGGAAAAGTAAAAAACTAACAGTATATATCTTCAATAGAAGATCTTTCTGAGTAAAAGATACATACAGATATATATATAAAGATTGCAAAGGTTAAGAAATGGTAGAATTAGGGCTTTAGTTCTGTGTGAATTGTTATGCTAAATAATATGTGTCTCCTTTTTAGGATTAGGTGGAGTTAGGCCCTATTACCTTTTTTACGCATTGATAAAGGATGTTAAACCTAAGGATCGGGAAAGATGGATCTGTGTATTTCTTTTGCTGCCAGGTCTCACACAAAGTACCTGTGCTTATATAGATACTCACAGGTGGCAGACTCCTGTCTTCCGTATCCTCTCTTCCCCACTCTCTGAATTCCAGTACTGCACCCCCGTAATCAAACAGCTTTTTTAATTTAAGAAAAAAATGTCATTTTGTAGATTTTTGTCAGTTAAAGCTTGAGCTAAAAGACAGTTCTTTCCACCTTTATCCTGGCTTTATATGCCTACCTCCTTTTTAGCTAGTATGAGACCACGTCACAAAGGACATCATCCTCAACTCAGACCTCACTGCAGATCCTGCCACTGAAGTTATGTCTGAAAGATCAATGAAAACACACCTCATATGCAGCTTTCCTAACTGCCCATTCAGCTAAGATTCTTGTCTAGGCTCATCTCCCTTCTCCATTACATCAATATTGCTTTTTCTGGTTTTAGAAAATGCAGTTCTGATTTTGCTATATCTATTGTAATGATTCTTCACAGCTTCTACCATGTTCCTTTCCCATTTTTATCCCTTCAGTAAATTCTCCTCTGCTGCATCAGTCATAAATGTCTTGGGCTTTATTTCAGTACACTTCACAGATTACTCTTTTTTTTTCAGCTGCCATTTCTTTATGACAGGTGACATTTGCCATACAAATTTGTTTAACACAATGTGTTGACCTTCTGTGCTCTGCTAAATTTTCAAACAAACAAGTTTGTGGTTTTTTTTCCCTCAGGCATCCTTCATAATTTAAATGTGTTCCATGTAAATAACTGCAAACTCAGCTTATTTTTCCTCTCATAATACCCTTCTACAACCATGCCGCCAAAAATATTCTAAGGTCCAATCGACACTGTCTCTCAATGATGTCTCACAATTTGCTTCTGCTTCCCTGCTATAGCTGTCTGTTTCTGTTTCTTGTTCTGTGCTTGTATTTCCAGTCCATTTGGGGCAGACTTAGTATTTCCATTTTTGTATTGGTTTTATGTGTATGATTTATTTCAAGTGTAGCCAAATTTTGAGTCATGATTACAGCTCCTGGACATAAAAGCTAAAGAAAGAATATTAATATTTTACATTATGTGATTTTCTTATCAAGTAAGCCATGTTCTTTTTGCTTGAAAAGTACATATAGTTTGGAACACTGTATAAAGAAATAAGAAAAATTAATAATAATAAAGAATTATGAAAGTATAAGACTATAGTGATGATGTACTGGTTAAAATAAGGGTTTCTCCAGTCTAAGTGGACAGTCAGAGAAAAGCAGAAACAAAGCAAGTATATATGATACTATCTGCTGATTTCCCAACTTCCAATTATTTTCAGCTTTGAGAATGGCTTGATCCTGATGTGGTTTGTCCATTAGTGGCCTGTAATGAGTCTTTCTTTCTTCTAAGAATCTTTCTTCTAAGATCTTGTCCTTTCTCCCTTGTAACCTATGTAGAGTTATTAATTATAGCAACATTATTTGGCACAGAATTCCACAGATCTACTATGTTCTGTATGAAAACAACCGTTTTGTTTTGAACCTGGCTCTTGTCATCTTCTGCTATACCTCCTGAGTCATCTCTTTCTGAGGCTGAAGAATCCCACTGACACAGTCACTTCTGATAGTAGGACTGAGATAGACATTTATCCAAGGACCTATAAGTATGTGTACTTCTGTTTTGTTTCCATCTTGGGAACTCATTTAAATTACACTCATTTAGTTCCCCATTTCCTGCTGAGTACTTATATCTTTTGGCCAGTTCTTTACTGAAGGATACAGAAATTCCAAGTTTTGCTTTTCAGCATCATCAACATTTCAAAACCCTGTGTTCTTGTTCATTTGTAAGCTCTTTCACAGTCTCCAGTTTATAAACACTAATTTATGGCTTTCTAGATTTTAAGTGTCAAACTTTGACACGTGAAGTGTCAAAACACCATCTCACTCTTTGATAGGCACCTGTACCAACAGGCTCTTCACCCTTGTAGGACAGCTTGGCTCTCAGTTCTTAAGACCAGCAGTGATATGATGCAGCCCTGTGACCTTGGATCAAACTCTGGACAAAGATCTGTGTGAGAAAGTGCGGGGAGAAACCTTGCTGGGGGACTCTGAAGCTCTGGACTTGCATTTAAGCCCAGATCTCACCTGTGGTCCCTGCCTGAACATCAGTGTATCGTCTTGCCTGATCTTACCAGGATCTTGCCTGATCCTCGCTTGACCGTATACTCGCCTCATTGCTATATACCTGGCTGACAGTCATCAAACCCCTTGCTGGCAGTCAGCAAACCATTGGCTGGCCCTGGTTACCATCAGCAGAGCTGCTCTCCTCTTATTCTTTGGGTCTTGGCACTGTGCCCTCCCTGCCTTGCTGTCAGCACCAGCTCTTCATTCACCTTCCCTTATGGAGCAACTCCTTCCTGTAGCTCCCCGACACCTCATTCAGATGAATTTCAGATAAAATACTCCCTTTATTTTGAAACTGTACTCAATTTCTGATGAAAGTGCATTCTTTCTACTTATACTATCCAATCAGGGTAGTAAAAATCTGTCTTTCCACCTTTTCCATTATCCCAAGGGGTGCAGGAAGCATCTTGCAGAATACTATCATAGAAGTCTTCATCTTTACCTTCCTTCTTGCTGCTTAAATGTTCTTCCCTTTGTCAATAGTATTGGTACACCAAGTGGTGTACTCCTAACAGCACTTCTTAGGAGTCTATCCAGACACCCCAGGGGGGTTTGCTACCTGGTAGTCACTGTGCAAGCCTGCAAGCCTCTTGGGGTCACAAACCCAGCTATTTATATGTGCATGGCAGATTCTAGCACCAATACAGCCTTTCTCTTCCGTACTGTTGGAGAAAGCGATTATGTGCAATACAAGGTCATTCTATTCTTTTTTAATAATTTGAGACTCACTCCCTCTTAACAAGATATGAAAAATGTGAACATAAGCCAGTGATTCCCACTGATTTCAGTGGGCTCTGGCTCAGGCTTTTAATGATGCTGACTGATACACTTTTCCTGATGCAGCCTTTCATCCATCAAACCATTCTGTTGTTCTGAAAATATCTGGGATGTAAAGAACATCTGCCACAATGAACGTAAAAAGCTCAAACCTGCTGTTACTAATGGGAAGTGTTCTAAGGGCTTGGATTTAAAAAAGAAAAGTTAATTAATTTTACAAGAATAATTACTTTGAATGTGAGTGTCAATGGCCCTTCTCACATAAACTTTTCCAATACAATCTTGTTTTTGTCTCGCTGAGGACAAAAGATGCTTCAGCTATACTGACAAAAATTTTAGTGAATTGCTATAAAATAAATTCTACTGAAGGGGCTTCTATAGTTTCCTTTTAAATTCTATTTAGTTATTATCTGTAAACAAAAGAAGCTGAGCTGGCCTGGTTTGGATTTGCATGAAAAATTATAATGAAATAATAAAACCAGTAAGCAATAAAGAAAGGAAATAACTACTTTTAGTGTTTTCTGTTATATGTAATTATGACATTTAGGAATCAATTTTCCTCTTTTTCTAATATTAATTATTCACCGATTTGCACAATGTGTAGCAAAGATGCAGTAGACATCCTATATCATCAGAGATTTTATAGAAACTAATCTGTTTTTAACCTAGTTTTGCCAAATTATGCGTTTTTTTCTTGAAAGATTGTATTTTAAGAATTTCAGCTAATTGAAGATTCAATCTATTGCAAAAGAAAAAGCATTCTGTTATATTAGAATTCTACTTTATCAAGACATACATACAATTTTCTTTGTATTTTAGAAAAGAAAAACAGTCACTAAGACATGTCTTTGTTAAGCTACCCTGCTGGCAGCATATGGCAAAAATACTGGCACTTTGCCTAGAAAGTGCAGCAAGAACTGATGGATCTGATCTCATTTTATGGCTGGGGAGAAAACAGACTACAATGAAGGCCAGTCTTATGGCCTGCGACTATCAATTGCTTTGTAAGAAGCACAAGTTCCTAAAAAAAAGATGCAGAAAGGAGAAATGACTTTGCAAGTCGGAAAGATTTTACCTTCCTAAATGATGGTAGAGTCCCCAGAACAGTCCCTGATAGAGCTGGATTTCAGAAGTCTCTGTGTAATTGTGTTTTGCATGCTACTGTGAAACAAATATTTCATGATATAAATCTTCAAGAAATAATAGTGCTAATTTAGTATTTTACAGAACAGCCTCAATTTCAAGTATTTCATGAGAACTGCAATGAAATCCTGTAGCTGCAGCAGTTTCGAAAAAGAAGCAGATTCTTCTTGCATATTGTCATACTGCTGAGCCAGACATTTAGAGGGATGGCCTGTTCCATGTGAAAAACACAGCCTTTTTAAAAAAAAATAAATTCTGCATTATTTTGAAACTTAGTTTGGCATTAGGTAAGTAGTCAATTTTCAAGGACATAGTGGCAGTGCATGGAGAGGGAATCTTGTCATTGTGATGGTCCATAAACTGAAGAGCCTCGAGAGATTTTACCATCTCCAGTCCCAAGCACAGGCAAGACTTCTAGTCAGAAGATTCTGCTCCATCTTCCAAGAAGATATTTGTATGCTAAATATCATCCTATAGCAATAATCATTTTTAGGCTTATACAAAATTAAGTATGCGTATTATACTGTGACAATTATAGGGGGAAATAGCAGAAACCCTGTATTTAAATTATTTAACAGACAGTACCCTAATTTTAGACAATAATAGAGGAGCTTTGAGAATCTTGTTTGTTATAGCCTCTGAAATTTAGCAGGAACAACATTCTGATATTGAAAATGTGCCTTTCTTTGCAATTATCCAACCATAGAGCAAACCAGATTCTGATCTGACAGAAAGCTACACAACATTTTAAATTATGCTTGCAGAAGACACCAACTTTAAAATTCATTAATTGCATCCACATCTGTTATGCATTCCATGGAGAAAAGACAAGAGTATTGGGTGCCTGAACACTTTAGGAGTATTCCATATGTTTGTTTAGACAGTTCTTTCACATAAGTGTTCATGTTATGCTTATGTCTTCGTAAATAGGGATGGCAGCCTGAAAGAGGCGTTTCTTAAGGGCAAGTCCCGAAGAGGAAAAACAGATGGGCAGAGACAGCATCAATGGAGTAACATCTCAAAGTATACAAGTTTGTAAGTAGTCAGGCAAATAGGCGAGTGAAAGATAAGAGTCAACTTCTTTTGGGCCCAGGATGTTCTGGAACAAGCAAGTAAACAGGTAGAACATTCTGTGTCTTTAATCTGATTTCTTGTGCGATGTAAGATGAAAACAGCATTTCACAGGAAGAAGAGGAAGTACCTTATAACACTCCTTTTTAATTAAATTTGCTAACTCTTATGTTCTGCCTGTTCTCAAAGAAAATTTTTGATGTCTTAGTACATAAACTAGCAGGATATGCTGTAGTTTTCCCTTTCACATAATTTTCACTTCAGTGTAGTAAAATAAAATAAGAAATTCCTGCTCAGAAGTCTTATTATATGCACATATTTCATTCAATCACCCAGTGTGAATCTCATGGATATACTTTATATATCCTTCAAAGGAGGACGATGGGCTCAGTAATGCAATTCCCTACATTTAAATGAAACTGTATTTAAAGAAAGGATAATATGGGAATACTACTTCTTTATAAGTGGTACATCATGCAATTTTAAACAGAGCAGAAATTTCAAAAAAACACAAGTAAAACTCAAGAGTAGCCAAAGCAATTATTTTCATGCATCTTTTGATAAAGCTTTTGTGATTAAAGAGAGATCATGGGATGCTTTGTATTCTTGGAAAAGGAACCCTGAGTTTTGTACTAATCTAGATAAATATAAGTAAAGACAGCAAATGCCATTTTTCAAATTTGTGGCAGACATGTTAGAGATCTGTTAGAGTACAATGCAGAACTTCAGTCTGCATCCAGGCTGAAACATGGTCTATCTCCTTTCTCCAGGTATTGTGAATACCGTATATATTTAGTGACGAAAAAACAGGCAGGAGGCAAGCTGGGACTGGATTTCAAATTCCACAACACTAGAAATTATCTGCATGAAGTACTAATGATTCAAGTGACATAAATGGATATATAATTGTAAAAGGGCAATGGCTTGGAGATCCACTACTTGCTTCTATACAAGAATCTGGCACTATGACCTAACATACAGATTTTGTTTATGTCTAAACTGTACTTCAGGTGGCAAAGCCAGGAAAAGGTTTAAACCACTGCCAAGATATCAGTATTTTATCCTCAGGTATAAATGCCACTGTCTGCAAAATCAGGCTGCTTAAAAAACTGATCCATCCTTGCAATGTCTGACATTACAGCTCCTGTAGAAGCAACCTTAAGACTAATGTTTTTGCACAGAAGAAATTATGTGAGAATACCAAGAAACAAGATATTATTAGATGAAGGACTTGGAGGTGCTGGTGGATGAGAAACTCAACATGAGCCAGCAAAGTGCACTTGCAATCCAGAAAGCCAGCCGTATCCTGGGCTGCAACAAAAGAAGTGTGAGCAGCAGATCAACGTAGATTATTCTCCCCCTCTGCTCTGCTCTCTTGAGGACCCACCCAGGAGTACTACGTTCAGTTCTGGTATCCACAGCACAGAAAGGACATGGATCTGTTAGAGTGAGACCAGAGGAGAGCCACGAAGATGATCAGAGGGCTGGAGAACCTCCCATATGAGGACAGGCTGAGAGGGTCAGGCTTGTTCAGCCTGGAGAAGGCTCCAGTGAGTCCTTAGAGCAGCCTTCCAGTACTTAAAGGGGGCCTACAGGAAAGCTGGGGAGGGGCTCTTTATCAGGGAACGGAGTGATAGGACAAGGGGTAATGGTTTCAAGCTGTAAGAGGGCAGATTTAGATTTAATATTATGAAGAAATTTTTTTCTGTGAGGATGGTGAGGCACCTGAACAGGTTGCCCAGAGAAGTCCTGGATGCCCCATCCCTGGAGGTGTTCAGGGCCAGGTTGGATGAGAATTTGAGCAACGTGATCCAGTGGAAGGTGTCCCTACCCATGGCAGGTGGGATGGGACAAGATGATCCTTAAGGGTCCCTTCCAACCCCAAACATTCTATGATTCTGTGCTTCTGTGTTCTGCCCAAGCTGTCCAGGTCTTACCAGGTTCATACCAGGATATTGCAGGTATCTTGGGTTCACTTTAGAGGGTAATGAAAGCATAAGATTTATCCAGTAACATCTTCTGAAATACTCTATCTCTTTGCATGTGCTTGTATCTCCAGTGATTTTGGTAAGGGCCAAGGATGACATCCTGAAAGAGTGATTTATTCTAGCTTTACTTTAGATTGCCTCTGGGAGCTGCCTGTATCTTTCTACTGATCTCAGAAGGTAGACTTGCTTAAACTAAGCTTCTGCATTTCTGAAGTACTGTGAAATGCATTGCCCCCACAGCACTGTCATTCACTGAAACATAAGCAAAACACGCTCCACATTCATGCTTTTCAGATGGCTCTGTTACACAGCAGTGTTGGAAACTGCAACATAATTCAATGACTCCTAAAGAAATCAATAATAATTCTGTCATCTGGTATTAGCAGCTGGATTGACATGTCTTTTCTTCCTGCAATGCATAAAACATACTGGATTTCTAAACTACCTGCAAAACATTCTTTTGCAATTTCTATTCAGTAAACCTTTCTACTTTGCAAACATTAACCTTCCTATAAAAATTACAGCAGAAAAAGAGAGGCAAATTATGTTTTCTCTGGAAACTACATTAATAATATTCTTAATTCCAAAGTAGCAGTATCTGTCCTCCTGTTCATAAATTGCAAGAACCTCTCTTTACCCTTTTCATAAAGAAAACAAAAGCATACAACTCATGTTAGTGGAAGACAGATGAGATTTTCTCCAGCCTGGGTTTGTAGAAAATAGCTTGATCAGAACTATGTCTAATCCTGTCCTTGAAAGGCTCTATCACTGTCTTAAATGACAACAATTTTTGGCTTATTGAAACTGTTAGATTTGGGAGCCTCGTTCTTTCTGTAAATTTACGAACATTGTCCATTAAAGAAAAAAATACAGGCAAGTAAATTAGAATACAAAATATATTTATACTTTTCTAACTGTGTAATCCTTTGTTGACACAGCTTGTGCAGATAATGACACAGCAATAAGACTACACTTTGTAAACATATGCTGTTTTCATGTTAACACTGTATTGTTCTCTTTAATGTTTGAAATACATAGCGAATGTGAGGTCTCATATAATTCCTTACAGCTGTTGCACAGACAATTATAATTTTTTCATATATGTGTATTTACATTTCAGAAGTTGCTTATAAGCAGCTTGCTCTGTTCCCAGACTGTCTGCTTGAGTCACTTCTGTGGCAGCTGCATCAGTTTCTCTTAAGCAGCAATATGTCCAGAAAGAGCTGTCAATATCAAGTTATTTTCCAGTAAAGGAGATAGTTTTATTCAGAGAGCAAACTCTGATCATATTTTTATAAATAATTAGCCAATAACTGATGAAATGTAATAGTTTTTTCTAGCATGAACCTGATGCCAGCCCTAGAAATCCGTGACTCAGTGTAGATTTTCAGCATAAAAAAATAGCTAAGATTTTAATAAACTTTGGTAAAATTATAAGCAAACAAAGGATTAACCAAAGGCTAACTTAAATTTTGAACATCAGAGTGGAGGACTTGTAAGGACTATCTATTTCTTCCCCAGCATGTATAAAAGAAACAGCACAGAACGGTTCTTGAGTGTGCTTCTCCGTAATCCATAGCTGAAACTAAACTGCATCCTTTAACCCTCTGTATTAAGATGAAAGATCAAAAGTCTTAAGAAAATTACAGGTATTAGAAACAGAAGCACTTTTGATTTCTCTCTAACAAGTTGTTATATAGTTGAAGTAGCACCCAGTTAAAAAGTTCTAGGTACCAGTCTTGTTTACATGTTTAGTGAAGCTTTTGACTTTCTATTGAGGCATTAAACTTAGCTTTTACTTGTACAGTTCACATGGTTTTCCAAACCAAAGACAAGAGCAGCATAGAGGGATGTACATCTATGGATGCAATTGCAGGAAAGAGATTACCTGTAAAAGCCTGCTGAATCAGCATAGGTTTTAGGGGGATTGCTCCAATAATTTCTCATGGTCTGGTCAGGGTCAAGCCTTCCAGTTGTGTGCAAGCTGCGTGGGGCCTGTAATTCTGCATACACAACTTTTGGAAGTTTATATAATTTAAAGCATAATATATTTTAAATATAAGACCCGCTGTTTCATTTGCTCTCTTGAACCTAGAGAGTAAGTAGGGACCACAATTTAGTTCCTCTTAAGTATTTGATTCTCAGCCATTCTGCTTTTATCATATCATTCTCTGTCTTACTTCCTGTTCCTAATAGTCATGGAATAATGTTACAGTTAAAAAAAAAAAAGCCATACATTTTATAAAACCTGAATATTTTCATCCATTTTGGATTGTCCTATTACTCTTACACATCTCTGTTTCTATTTTTCTCCCATTAACTACTAACGTCTTTCAACTGAATTGTTTTATTTTCAGTAGGCTAAGAACTCTTGCCAGGGACAGCTGCTTTAACCTGTTTGTACCTGTGGGATCTGTTACCTGAGCGGCTTCCCACTGCCTCAGCCCATGCTGCTCCAAAATCTCTAAAGAGATTGAACTGAGCTGCATTCAAATCTGTTAACTGGCAGGTAAAACCCTTCTGTATTCCATTATGAACAACCCATATAGCCACCTGGTTCCCCGACAAATATACACTTTAATGGGTTTTCTACACAAGGAATAGATAAGGGTATTTTTATGCTAGGAACTGTCCTTCCTCATAATTCTCTTTGTATTCTGTATGGACAAACATAGAGCTTCCCTCTGGATTTTTTATGCAGTTTCACCAATAGCAATTTATGACAGCTGAGGAACTGGGATTTTATAAAAATTATGTTCAAGGACAAAATTCAGCATTTTACTTTTAAATACTTGTAAATACATTCACATTTTTCCAGAAGATGCTTAACTGCAAGAAAGAAAGATTACGGATATCTACTGGTAATTTCATTTTAGCTAAATAGCACATATTCAAATATTCACTCTCTTTGTGTAAAAGCATTATTTATTTTTATTTGAAAATAAAACTCTTTTAAAGTAAGAATTTACTTGCTTTTGCAAGTAGTTGCAGTTACTTTAATGCTACAGTAGTCTATATAGCTGTACACTTATTAAAAGTATAATATTACAAATGTTCTGTACATTAGGGCTGATATCTTTACGTTTACAAACAACACTGTAAAAATCCAGGACATGATTTCTGTTTGTAGTATAAATGAAAAATCCTAATTTATATACCTAGATGCAAATGAGCTAAAAAAAAAAAAATCTGTCTTAATAGTATATTATGTTTTGACTTGCTGAGCAGATTATCGACTTTAGAAAACTCTTCTTCCCTTAGTAAAAGAACATACAACCACTGTTGCTGGATTTTCTGTTCCAGTTCTCTAGCACCTTTATTTAACAGAAGTTGTGCTTCTAGAGGTCACTAGCAAGTTATGCTGCATAACATGCCTTTATTCCAACTGAAATCAGATGCAATTTTTTCTAAAACAATTACTAATAATGCTAAGATTATTGTGTACTTTTAATGGATGTATGGAAACAAGGTTTATCAACCTGTACTTTTGATGGACATAAATAAGAGAAGTATAATATTTCTGCACTTCATGTTTCAGTACCATTTATTAATGTCTTTTTTGTTATTTTGTTGGTATTCAGGATTTCCAGTAGCTGTTTGCCTTTCACCATGTTCTCTTAAATGCTACACATACATTTGTTGCAATTTAATAAAACTGTGCCGTATATCTGTAATTTTTCTTTTGATTTTTTTCTTTGTAAACATAACATTTGACCTAACCGCTATAACATAGTGAAATTCTTAAGACTTTTTTTAGCATAACTGTTATAATATTTACAATGTTTACACTTAATGGAAGATTTTATCACAATATGCTATTTGCAATGTTACTGCCACTCACATTCACCTCAGTCCCTTGAGTTCCCTTACTCCCTTAGACTGTGGATGCAAGAATAGAATATACAGTGGCTCCATATCACAGTGTTAAAATCACATATAAGTCAGGCTTTAAGGAAGATGTAGACAGACTACCCCAAATACATTTGGCAGTCCTGTACTGCTGTTGACCCCACTAAGTGCAGAGAGGAACAGAGGGACTTAGAGCGGAGGGAACAGACATACAAATGGGAACAAGAAGATATTAAAAAAATAATTAAAAATCAGAAAAATATCACAAAAATCCCTGTAGATCTGTTGCACACCAGCCAGGGTTTCCATTTACATTTTACAGGGTTTTTTTCGAAGTTTTAAAGTATGTTTTACTCTCCTAGAACTAATTTTCTCTGCTAAGAATTGTTTTTAAAAGTCCTTGCCTTCTTTACCAAAACTGGTATGTCCTACAGAAAATCCTCAGTTTATATACTGTTCTGATTAACAGAGAAATGTCCTTGATGGTACAGGGCAATTCACAATGAATTTAGTTTCTTGATCTGTGACCAAATGGAACATCTTCGAATCTAGTAGTCTTTCCTTCCTATTTTCCCTCGGTTGAAATATGTAACTTCAAAGTGACTATAATTATGACTTTGTTGATTTTTTTAATCAACTGATTCTGTCAAATCTTGACTGCAAATCTTCAGATAACCTCAGACGTTATTCTGGCTTCATATTCCTATTCTTCAGGAGATGTGACATGATTATATCTGTGACTACATTTGATTACTTTTAATATAAAAAAATTAAGTATGTCATCACTGATGTTAAACAGAGTAGGAATCTCTGTATATGATTTATAATAACAGGTTAAGATTTAGGGAAGAAAGGCTTTAGAAACAGGAAGGCTAACAAATATGAAAAGAAAGCATCTGGAATAGAAGAAAAGTTTCTGAAACCAAAAGCTCAAATAAGGCTAAGGATATGAACGAGATATGATAGAAGGGCAAACAACAGACAAAAGGCGGAGGGGAGGCTGTACAGGAGAACACAAGAATAAAGGGAAAAATAAATGATAAAGCATCAGAATAAACCGAGGACTTGATTTTCAGCAGTGCTTGAGCACTACTGCAAATCTAGCCCCTTAGTCCTTAACGGACTGGTTCATCACAAAACCTTGCCAAAATACCTGAAGGATTTATGGATTCACTCATTTAAAAGGAAAAACCTACACAAAAAATAGCTTTACTCAGGATAAAAGAAGTGACTAGTCTAACTAAAACATCGTAAATTTAGTTGTCGGGTATGAACACAGAGATACCAAACTTTAGGAGGAAATAAAAGTGTTTACTTTCAGCTTAAGTAACTAAGCGACACATAATAGAGTGGTAAAATTCTCTATCTAGTGTTCACCCTTTTTAAGTGAATGGATGGATTCTTGATAAGTAGTAGAAAATTGTTAGTATTCACATATGGCAAATATATTGAAAGCATTACTGTAAATTAACATATACAATTTACACAATTATCACATAGTTCAAGCACACAAACTTGACAGCTAAGGAGATATTCAGATCCACCATCAACAGTTCAACAGCTGTGCTGGAGGTTGAGCAGTATAACCTTCCATGTTACTCTTGGAGGTTTCAGGTATTTCTCTGTTATAAAAGAAATAGCAATGATACTATTATTTCCAACACTTTTAACTGCATGGACAAAAGCACTCTTTTCAGTTGGAAAAATAGGAAAAACACCGACTTCACCACATAATCGATACTGAATCCATAAACAGAACCCTGTAATCCCATGAACAGAACACTCTAACCATGCTCCTTTCTGTTCATCAACTCTGAAACAAACAAGGGAGACACATAGTAAGATTGCATTTCTCCAAAGAAAACATTGTCAGAATTTTTCCAATGATGTGTCAAATGTATCTGCACAAGTTACTGAATATGGCCAACTGACAGCATTTTTGTCTTCTCCATGGTTAGGTTAGCCAGATTAAACTCACTCTGGCAAACTGAAAAAGGCTGCGTTGTGGAATGACAAATAAGGAATCATATGAATTTTTTAGAATTTATTGTGACAAGGACAATTTGAGACAATTCTTGAACAGATGCATAAGCCCATCTGTGGAACTAGTAAGTAAAATAAGAGACACCCATTTGACTAAACACATTTATTCTCTGCCATTTCATTAATTTTTATTTCAAAATTTAACTCCCATATACATCCACACAAGCTATTAGCATTCATATTACTCTGCTTCTAACCTAGGAAAGGAACTCTTTTTGTCTTAGCTCAGTAGCGTGCTGATATTCCCTCTACCTAAACCTGAATTTCTTAATGATTGGGTGCAAAGAAAACTTACCTTTTGGGTTACCTTTTGTGAAAGAAATCATACATCAAACGGGCTAGTGATCCTACACAAAACAGGCATTAGGTTCTCAGTTCTTTATAAAATAAGATATAGGGCAATAGAAGCCAAAGTAGGAAAGCACTTAGACCCACCGAGTACTACATAGCATCTCTATTGTTCACTTAGAATTACCTAACAAGGAAAATAATGAAATCCAACTCAACTTTGGCCAAAATATATTACATTTCACTGTAAACCTCTCTGACAAAGATAATTTTCTTATTGTTTATCATATGTGCGTTACATTAGAAAATCAAAGGTCTCTCTCAATGCTGCATATGCACCGAACCTTCACCACCCTGGCTCTAGCAGAGTAATTAGCTTGGCAGTTTTATCGCAAATTTAAATCTTTATTTTTTCAGGATAACAAACCCTAACTCTCTTGTCTCACCTTTAAGCCACCACCTGAACTTTTAACTCAGCTGCTGGTACAGAAAGACGTCCTCAATGAGATTCAACTCACCTCGCAGAGAAGGTGAAGGCGGGTGCAGGTTTGTGCACGCTCCCACTGGAGCACAGCATCAAAGGAGCCTCGCTGCCACACACAAGAGGGGCTCGTGCCCATCTGGAAAGATGCAGTGGCGTTTCACAGAATCATAGATTCACTTGGTTGGGAAAAACCTTTGAGGTAATCAAATCCAATCGTACCTGTCCACTACTAAACCATATTCCTGAGCAAAATCTTATGCATGTGCTATTACTTTCCAAGGGTTAATTTTAATGTTAAGATGAACTTCATAACAGCTAAATCTCTTGCTAATTGGAGCTTTGGAGCCAGCTCTCTGTCTGACCTTGCATTTTAGATAGGGAAAGACTGCAGAGGTGTTCATAGAAGAAGACATATATCATAGAATCACAGAATGGTTTGGGTTGGAAGGGACCTTAAAGATCATCTAGTTCAAACCCCCTGCCATGGGCAGGGATACCTCCCACCAGACCAGGCTGCACAAGGCCCCATCCAGCCTGGCCTTCAACGCTTCCAGGGAGGGGGCACCCACAGCTTCCCTGGGCAACCTGTGCCAGTGTCTCACCACCTTCATCGTGAAGAATTTCTTCCTAATGTCTCATCTAAATCTTCTACCTTCCAGTTTAAACCCATTCCCCCTTGTCTTATCACTACATGTCCTTGTAAAAAGTCCTTCCCCAGCTTTCCTGTAGAGCCCCTTCAGGTACGAGAAGGTCAGTATGAAGTCTCCCCAGAGCCTTCTCTTCTCCAGGCTGAACAACCCCAACTCTCTCAGCCTGCCCTCATAGCAGAGATGCTCCAGTCCTCTGATCATCTTCATAGCCCTCCCGTACCTGTTCCAACAGTTCCATATTCTTCTTATGCTGGGGATTCCAGAACTGAGCACAATACACCAGGTGGGGTCTCACCTACACCTGCTGGCCACACTTCTTTTGATACAGCCAAGGACAGGGCTGGCCGCCTGAGCTGCGAGCAAACATTGCTGCCTCACGTCGAGCTTCTCATCTATAAGTATCCCCAAGCTGCTCTCAAACACATCGTCCCTCAGCCTTTATTAAAAACACGAATTGCCCCAAACAAGGCGTAGGACCTCGCACATGGCCTTGCTGAAGCTCATGAAGTTCATACTTAACACAAAATGGTATCACTTGTCTCTGTCTGGAAAAACACCATTTGAAAAAACCAATATTATAAAGAAAACACGCTATCAGAGGGAGATTGTGACTAACTTTCAAAAAATACAGTTAGTTAGATGAAACTTAACTCTACTTAAGCTTAAATCAAAATATTCCACTTTTTGTAAGAGTAACTAGTTCTCGTACCAAGAGGAAGACGCCAGCTGGCCCCGCAGTGCGGCTGCTGGGGGACACCCGCACCCTCTCCGCGCGACTCCGCGCTGCAGGCGGGGCGAGGCAGCGTTGGCGCCTGCTCGGCTTCCCCTGCCGAGCCGGCCGGGGGTGCCCGCGGAGGTGCCTGCTCCCCGAGCGGCGCTGCCGGCCAGGAACCGCGCTAACGCGGGCACCGCGAGCTGCCGGGGCGCCGGGCGGTGCCGAGGCGCGGGGCGGTGTCGGCGCGGGCCGCTGCAGCGGGGCGGGCGCGGCGGAGGGCGGACAGGCGAACAGCGGAGCTGCCTCATCCTGGCAGCAGCACGGGCACCTGCTGCGTCGGGGGCCTTGCGTGACATTGGGCCTCGGCGGTGAAGGGAGAGGACGGGCTGCGGAGCCTGGGACATAGTGAGACCTTCGTCTGCGTCCGCTGCTGCCATGTTCCGCGTTATTCTCACCCACGCCAAGAAGCACCCCAGTGTGAGTATCCGTCCGCAGCGCCCCGTCCGCGCCTCGGGCCCCGCCGCCGCTCCCTCCCCGTGCCTTCCCCCCCTCGCTCCTCTGTCTCTTTTGCCTCTGAATGCCCAGCCCCTCGGCATGTGGGCAGCTCAGGGCTGATGGCCACGACACGATCAGGACCGCTTTTTTTCTGTGGTGTTCGTAGGCCTTTCTGATACTGCAGCAGGGGGGCTTGAGGTGGCTCTTCCTTTCTTAGAGTAGTAGAATCATAGAATGGTTTGGGTTGGAAGGGACCTTAAAGATCATCTAGTTCCAGCCCCTCTGCCATGGGCAGGGACATCATCCACCAGACCAGGCTGCTCAAGGCCCCATCCAGCCTGGCCTTGAACACTCCAGGGAGGGGGCACCCCCAGCTTCCCTGGGCAACTTGTGCCCGTGTCTCACCGCCCTTATTGTGAAGAATTTCTTCCTAATGTCTAACCTGAATCTTCCCCTCTTTCAATTTTAACCCATTCCCCCTTGTCATGTCACTACATGACTTTGTAAAAAGTCTCTCCCCAGCTTTCCTGTAGCCCCATTCAGGTACTGGAAGGCCACTGTGAAGTCTCTTCAGAGTCTTGTCTTCTCCAGGCTGAACAATATTAACTCTCTTAGCCTCTTCTGTTAGCAGAGGTGCTTCAGCCCTCTGATATTCTTGCTCATCTCCACTTCTCTGGGGAGCCTGTTCCAGTGCTCAGCCACCCACCGAATGAAGAATATTTTCCTAGCATGCAGCCTAAACCTCCCCTGGCACATCTTCCTGCCATTCCCTTGAGTCTTGTCATTGGTCAACAGAAAAAACAGATGAGCTTCTGCTCTTCTTCACTTGTGAGGAAGCAGTGAATTGCTATGAGGGTTCCCCTCAGCCTCCAACAAACCAAGTGATTTCAGCCACTCCTAATATGATTTCCTTTCTAGGTCACTAACTTTGTGGCCCTCCTCTAGACACTCTCCTGGTAACTTGATAATCATTTTATAGTGCGGTGCCTCAAACTGCACACAATACTTTATGATCAGTGATACAGATAGTATGGGCTGTTTTGGGTAAAGGAGAGACTCATCTTAGTTTCTCAGAAAGATGCTGTTATGGGACATTCGAGTGTTCTGCATGTATCAGCACATTTTCATGTCTGCCTATTCATAGGTGCTTGTTCCTGACATTGGGGATATCCTGCATGCAGGCAGCTTATATCAGGGTTTTAGAAGACTGTGCATTATGGCTCGAAAGCTTGTGAGCTTGCGTTTTGGTTTGTCTTTGCTGTAGTCAGAAATGCTATGTAATAATACTGTTTTGTTACATTGTGGATTAACATTTAATTTTATTTTATTTTGTTCTAGTTGATTCCTCTGTTTGTGATCATTGGATCTGGAGGTGTTGGCGCAGGCCTGTATCTCTTGCGTTTGGCAACGTTGAACCCTGATGTCTGGTATGTATGAAATAATTCGTAGCGAGTGAATTATTCATCACCTAGTCTTCTTGCTATGTATATTAAAGTAAACTTCACTGCTTTGGCCTTTATGTTCTAGAGGCCTTAATGTCCTGCTCCCATATCACTGGCAATAAGTGTGTGGAGATCTTTGATTTGGATATTTGTTGGTTTACCATTTGATGTTTAAAGACTGCTGACAAAGGACTTTGTCCTTTCCTTTAGAAACTTATTTGGACAGGTGACTCTCCATGGCCTAATAACTACAGAACACATATGAAATTTATTTATTCTGAAGGTAGTGTGATTCTCTTTTATGTTGTCATATCTTACATTTCTTTCAATAGCTGGGACAAGAAAAATAATCCAGAACCTTGGAACAAACTGGCTCCCAGCGACCAGTACAAGGTAAAATGAAAAATACGATTTGATGCATAGTATCAAAGGTGTGGCCTACTGCTTTGGGATGTTTGAGTATATTGGAAAGTAGCTGAATGAGCAAGATATTTCCTCTTCTGTGCTACATTAATATGTCTCTAGAACTCAGAGCAGCTTGAAATTTAAAACTTTCCTAGAGCTAGTTGATAATGGGTAGAAAGGAGTCTATACAGAAGCAGTCATACGCATTATACTGTAAGTAAAAGACATACAAAACCATACAAAACCTCCAGCATTCTGAAATAAGCTTTCTGAAGCTCTAAACTGTTGGCCTTTACTCAGGAGGAGCGAAGCAGGAAAACGTCTGTGTTAAAACACTAATTCGGTTCTACAGTTGATTGTTTGAAACCAAAATAATTGTGTTTAAGTAACTGGATGCAATGAAATGTTATTTAAGTAACATTCAATTTATTTCATTGCACTAATGAGGAAGCATGCAAAGATATGTAAAACATTTGCTAGTTTGCAGAAATCATGTTTTTATCATACTGAAGTGGTATTTTAGTAGATTTCTTTAAGAATATTTTAAGATTATCCCCAAGCTATGAAAAAAAAGCAAACCTACTGTGTTTCCAAATCTAGTGTTTGTTCAGTACAGTAACTTGAAATAAGCCAAAAAAAATCCCATACTCCAAAATAAAATACATTGTGGTTTCCTTAAAGGTCCAGGAAGAACATAATACTTTGTTTTCATTGTTTCTTCTGGAATGTTAGTTTTTCTTAAGAGGCAACATAGTGCGCAGCACAAATTCTTTTAAAGAGCGCATGCCTTGTGTAGCATTCCCCTTCTGTCTTAGCATGCAAACACAGCCTCAGGGTTTACCATATTTGGGTGTGTTTGTTATTGGGGATTTTTTTTTCCAAATCTACACTGTGGTAGATGGAAAGACAGATACTCGAAATCAAGGATAAGTGTTTAGTAAAAACCTGATATAACAAGTTTTAGCTTTTGATGAGATAATTTTTCTTTTTTTAAACTTTTATCTGTCATATCAGCTTCCTCGGTTTTCCCAAAGAAAAGACCTTATCATTCCTGTAGGAGTTACACAGAAAGCTGTAATTTGGATGTGCTGTAGGCTGTTTTGTTTTCTCTGAGGAAGTTAAAATAAAATTCAGTTTGGGCATAACTAAAAATAATCAAGCTCATAGATAAATATTTCTCGCTTTTTTGAAAGAAAAACTGTAGCATCACATCCTTGATGTCAAGTGAGGCTGAGATGCCAAAATACGCTTTTAGTCTGTAAAGTCATTGTCCTCAGTGACTATTTGGGGGTTTAATTGCTTCTAGTGGAATCCAACTTTAGTATTATACACTGAGAGTGTGAAAGATTCTGTTCTTACTTACTTTCCTCGTCATGCTTTGCAATTCTAAATACAGCTACTTAAACAAAACTTGGCTTTTGCAGCACTTCTCTCAGTGTTCCCTGGTGACACTCTATTCTTATACACCATGCTTAGCTTGCCAAGTGCCACAAGGTTTTGTCTTCTGTATACAGAAGCACGTAGTTTGGGGGCAAAAGAGATAAACTCAGCAGTACTGTAAGAGCTTCTGGGGATTAAAGAAAAGATACTATGGGTTTTCTCTGGTTGTAGACACGACCACTACCTAATTTTAAATGCAGAGCTTCTAATACTTTGTGTGGAATGACAACAATATTAAAAAGTTAATTCTCTTCAAGGTTTTATTTATGTATTTATTATTGTCTAGTGTACAGACTTAGACTGTGATTTCAGTTTCCTGATGTGAGTTTAAATGATGCATGTGTTTTAGTAAATACCGTGGAAAATGGATAGTTGAGCTCCTTACTCATTTTTTTTCCCCCTCTTTCCTCCCTAGTTCTACTCGGTTAATGTAGACTACAGCAAACTGAAAAAGGATCGTCCTGACTTCTGAGCAACACATTCATCTCCATAAGCTGCACAGAAAGGTCTTCCGGAAGCCGTCCGCACAATTGTCATGCTTAATCATCCAGGAAATAATCAAACTTGCCTCATGATGCACTTGATCACATGTTTGAAAGTTTTTTGATGAGGCTTAATAAATATGTGAAACTTGGAAGTGTCTACTCTTTAATTTTGCGAAATGAGAATATTGTTTTTTTAACAGTTTGTTTTATGATCGGCCACATTGTAAGCAGAAGCCAGTTCAGGTTTCCTTGACACGAAAGCAAGTTGTCTTGATAGGCTTTATACTCTATCTATTTACTTTAGAGAAATAATTGCATGTTCGTACAGTATACCAAATAGCAAGAACTTGAAAGCACATATTTATATATGTGTGTGTGTTTATTTTTTTATTTTATTTTTTTTAATGGCACCTGAATTTTTCTACTTGCCACTTCGAAAAGTTTTGGTATCAGACAAGTCAGTGCTAAGGAGTCACTATCAAGCAGGGAGGCAACAGATGTTGCCATATGTTGCTGGAGGGAAGGCAGAAAAAAGGCCAAGTTCTCTGCAGAAGGCTTTGTTAATTGTTAATTTTTTTAAAGTCATAAGCAGTTTGTCTGCTTATTTATTAACAATCTTAAATATTTAAAAAATAAAGTCCCAGGAACATATTCAAGATATGATCCCTTTTAAGGAAGGGAAGCACACAGTAAGCAGAACAGGGTACATGATCAAAAAAATAATTAGATTTTCATGTAAGAACAAAAATAGCTTTTAACCAGGACAAATTCTCATACTTCAGTACTTGCCTGAATCTTGCTATTGGAAGACAAAAATAAAATGTTTGCAAGACTCTAACTTATGATAGATTCTTCTTTGTACTTTTCTGTGAATATCTGGTATATTCCTAGGTAAGGAATATAATTCTGAACTGTCTGACAGAGTACAGGTGTTACTATCTTGATAGGTTTCAGTCCATTTAAAGTGGACTCAGAATATAGATAACTATAGCTGCTATTATAAATAATAAGGGCAGATTAAGTTAAACTTAAGCAGCAAGAAATTTTACTGGATAAGGACAACTATTTTGTGGTTAGTGGCTGCAGAATAGCAAATACTTACAAAGTCTTCATATTTTATATAGAAAAAATCTTTTAGGTCAATGGAATGTGGTGTATTTTGTAGCAGTTCAGATTATCTTCACTGTATACCAAAATGGTGGATTTCCTTGCAGTTTTCACTTGTTTGTTTGAGACATTTTCATGGAGTCTGAAGAAGAAAATGAGTGTTACGACAGATGATGTTTACAATGGTGGGCAAAGTCTGTAAGTGTCCTCGGGGACTGTGGTTGCTATCTGAATCCAAATTATTTTCAGCAAGTAGAACATTCTGTTGCAACATTTTTCATTCTTCAGTTTTAAAAGTATGTTGTGAAAATGGGAAGCGTTCCTATAACTTACTAGTTGGTAATCCTTTTGGGTTTCCCTATTACTACGATGGTTTCCAAATGCTGATCGTTTCACTGGACATTAAGAAAGAGCAATATCCAGGAAGTAAACCAGATTCTTAAAGTAAGACAAGGGTGTTCCCTTTGGTTACAGTCGAAGAGAGTTCTGTTTTTCTTAGTAAAGGCACTTAAGCTAAATGGTCTGCTCTTGACAATATTTCAAGATGCATTTAATAAGTACTTAAGCTAGTTAAAGCTTTAAATACAAATTGACTAGAAAGCAAAAAAGCAATTCATTCAATACTGTTTCCTCTTTTGCATAGCACCACGCTAACTGGTGGAAGTACACAAAATTTTAAGTTGAAACCATCATATTTCATTCCAAAGGCCGTTATTCCGAGAGGATGCTTGCACCTTTTTCTTTTGGGGGTATGCTTCTGCCCTATTTTAAATGGTAACAGACAATAGTCACCCTTTGAATCTTGAAACCAATAAATGTCATAAGAATTTTGTTCCTTCTTCAATCTTTAGTGTTTGAAATATTGAATAACTGAAAAGTGTTACATAATTTCTAAAAAGTTACTGAGTCAAATGAAGAATGCTGTTATTTTCCATGGCATACCTCCTCTACGAATAACACTTTCATACAAACATACTATACTCTTTTTTTCTTATTGTTGAACTCTCACTCCTATAGAGACTTAAGGCTGCACTACTTACTATAAGTCTGTCTTAAATTATTCTATGGGCAGAAATTAAGCACTTGCTTGAATCTTCAGCTTTGGGACAAAGAAGAACTGAAATTTATGAACTTTACTGGCAGTATGACAACGTGAGTTCTTCAAATCCCTGAAAGAAAAGTTCCACAATTCTGGAAAACTTATAATTAACTTACTGGCTGATAGATCTGTCCTAGTAATTCAGTTCTGTGATCTGTTACTATTTCCTCAGTAGTTTGAGGGGGTTCGTGTTAGGAGTGTTGTTTTGGCTTTTATTTTTAACCATACAAATGTCCTTTGTTAGTCTGGGGTTCTTTTTTTTTGTTTTTATTTCAGTTATTGATTTTATTATTAAAATTCCAGTCCTGCAGGGCCTTAAATTCCCATTCACCTTTTTCCACTGTGAGTTTTTCTTAGGGAACAGAGGAACCATTTATTCTGTTTAAAAACAAAGCATGTACATGGCCCTAGTTTATAACTGCTTGGCAGCAGTTGATCTCATACATTTCTTTGCATTTTTGTAGTGTACTGTTGCTGAAAGAGAACTATTTTCACAGCTTCACAATGTTCTGTTTGTATTAAAATATTCAACCATTTTCTTCAAAGCGTCTACCTTTAAAGCCTCTACCTTTAAAGCCATCTTCTACCTTTTTCTTCTTTATGATGGTATTTCTTGAAGGTGGCATGAAGAAAGGATTGCAGTTTGGACATTTAGGATTCCAGCTTCTAATGTTCATCTTTGACTGCTAATTTTTATGAAACAAATAAATCCCATCATTAATAAGAAAACTGAGGTCTTGCTTTAAGACCGTGGCATTTAATTTTACCTGAGCAGATGTCGTGTTATCTGGAAGAGTGATATTCTGCTGTCTTGTGTTTCGACTAAGATGGATACAGCTGCTGTGTTCGTTTGTGGCAGATTTTTTTTGAATGATCAGTGTAGGTCTGGGCTGTACGTCCTGTTTATGAGACACGTACAGAAGATTTGTCTGCTGTTCTTGCAACACAGTGTTGTGCCTGCCACTGCCAGTTTTCTGCTAATGCAGTTATTCTGCACATGCTTATCAGTGAACCTAATATGCAGTACTGTGATCAAATCTGAAATTAATTCTGCCCACCTAGGATAGAAAGAATTCCACAGTTTCAGAACTTCTACTCCATGCAGCATATTGTAATGTATTTCCTCTGGTTGTATTTTACTATAGCCAGTAAGTAGGATTTATGATATTTGCCTGCAGTAAGAAAAGCATAAAATATCTAGCTGCCTTTAGAAATTAGAAAGTTGTGCTTGATATTAAAAGAATAATTTAAATTTTTTAGAGGATTTCTAGCCAAATGTCATCTGAGGAAACACATTTCAGATGTGTTTTCAAGCTCTGCTTTACCTTTAAGGATAGTTTGGTGTGTGACTACTGAATGACCTTTAAAGCTAGGCAAACGTACGTTACATGCAGATTGGACTGTAACACTTCGTCAGAAAGAAATGTTGAAAAGTTATTACGGGAATTTTAAAAAGGTATTTAGAACAGAAAGTTATTGAAAAAAATTACGTATGTGCAAGTTCACACAGTTATTGTTTCTACGCATTGGCCAGCTTTACTATGCAAGCAACTGTATAAGCTAGAACACCCTTTCTCTGGGGGAAATGAAGCACAGCAGATCTATAAGAATTCCAAAACTTAGATGTTAACTTGTATCATTGCCACAGTAGAATTTTATATTACTTCATTGAAAAGTTTACTCTTCAGTCTTCTCTTTTGAAATCCAGAAGTTGATTGACCATGCTTTCATGTTTTCATGATCCATCCACTTTTTCTTGTGGTCTTGGCATCAGTATTTAGTCATGCGAAGCTCCTGTGAAGCTCAAATCTTTTCATCTCCTCCTCTGATCTCTAAGCTTCTTAAGAGTATCTCTGGATACCACTATGATGGCAAGTTTCCCAAATGTGTGTTAATTCTGGTGCCATCGGCTTGGTTGAACTTTGGGGTTTTTTTAATCATTTCAAAATATTAGCTATGGTTGGGAAGGCTTAACACTTTCTTAGTAAGAATGACACAAACCTGTAGAATGCAACAAAATAGGCACCCCTGCTACTCGAGAAGCAGATCTATTTTTAACATCCAAAGTAACATTTATCTAAACCAGAAAAGTATTCTGCATTTTTTCTTTTTCTTCTTTTTTAAAGTTTCATGTAAATGAAAGTAAAAAGTAATTTTTAGACTTTCTAAGTTAATGTTATTCTCACAGTCATCAGCTGAAGAGCCTATGAGGTCACTATTCTTTGACTAGCTCATTTTTTTTTCTATTTTCTTTTCAGTCAAAATGAGTATCACCTTAGGTAATGCAAAATGAGAGCTTAAGTATGCAAGCCAAGGCAGGAACAATGCATTCAGACTTTTGATAGCTTGCTATCAGCATTTAACTGGCATTCATTTGCTACTAGAACTGATACAAGACTGGCATGTAGAACTCCTGGAAGAGATAGCAGGTTCTGAAGATGATCAGAAAACAGGTTATTAACACATAGCAATGCATACATTACAAAGGAGAATAGGAATTCTGCTGGTAATATTCATGACTATTGGAAATGCTTTATAACTTAGACACCTCAAATAATATTTCTAGGGTCATTAATTTGAATTACTTTGGACAAAATAATGCACTACACCATTTACAGTTCATCACTATAATGGAAAGACAACTTTTTTAGTAGAACGGCACAAGGCATAACCCAATAGACAAATTTATAGACTTGTTTTTTTCACGTTTGAAGCAAACTAACTATGAACATGAAATGTTTTCTAATTTTAGTTTCTTTACTGCAGGCAAATGAAACAAACTGCTGAGAAGGTAATGAAAACAGATTACTTAATGGTGAAAAATCTTAGTGCCATTCTTTCTCTACCAGTGGTGCCACTGCTGGAATTTAATGGGGTGACACCAGTATGTCTGAATGAAGATTTTGATCCTAGCTGTTTAAAAATAGGATTGAATCTAATAAGACTTCCTCAGTACTGATAAAATCTTTTGTTTTCTTTCTTTTTTCTTTTTTTTTTTTTTTTCCCCCTAGATTGAGAGCAGGAAAATAGCAGAACTCATTATGAAGAAGAAGAAAACAGAATTTCATCCCGATGTCAAACTTTCTACTCTAGTAGCACTTGCAGCTCATGACAGTCTATGGGATTTTGATGAAGTGTTAAGGGGATAATTTACTTCACATGTTGTTCCTATCTTCATGGTGTGTCAAACATTGAAATTACTAGCATTTAGAAGCTTAAAGGACTAGGGATCACTGAAGCAGCTTTCTGCACACAGAAATCGTATCTCTCCCTCTGCTTTATAAAAGTCCAGGTAAGTTTAGGAATTATTCCAGAAAAATAGGAGTAATACACATGTGATGGAGTAGACAGAGCTGCATCAGGTTTTACATCAATTACAGCAAGTTCTTTGTTCAGAGAAGGAGCTTTCTCTGTTTGTGTCCATCGGTTTTTACATGTATACGATAAATGCCACTGTTCATAGTGACTGCTTGGCCTATTAGGATGCAGTGAAAATTAGGTTGAGAGAAAAAAAAGCATGATATTCCAATGATTTTAAATTATTACTCAAAATAAAAAAAGCGGCAGCAGAATAACTGTAGAAGAAGGTGTGCTGCTCCCTGTTATCAATTTAGACTACTAATGACAAGTATGTATTAGTGCAATAGTGTGAAATAAAAATAAAATCAAGTTTATGATTAATTTTGAAAATAGCACTCTTTCTCCATAGCCTCATAATGACATTCTTTAAAGATTAACCTATTCCTAAAGCATTCAAATAATGTAAAATATATATGAATCATGTCTGAACTGTATTTATTTTGATTTGATATATTTTATCTTAGGATTTCAGTGTCAGTAAGTGTTTATATTAGTTTAAAATCATTGCATTTTATATCTTACCCTACATTACCGCACCTGAACAAAACTTATCTTACACCTTCAAATAGGAAAAGGATTTCAGAAGATCACCCACCTTAAATCTAATTTTGGTTTTATGTATGAATATTAAACACCTGCATCACCAAAAAGAGTTGTTAGTAAATTTTTATTCAGCATCAGAGAAGGGACCCCACCTCTTTTTCTCTAATGCAGTGTAACAAAGAAAGCTATGGAATATATCTCTCCCCAAATCAAGGAGAGAGAAATTTTCCTGGAGCTGTTTTATACTGGCTGCACATCTGTCCATCATTTGCGTGGATGGACGGACACACAGTGAAGAACCACCACGCAACTTGCTCTTTATCCAGAGCCCAAACAAAGCAATTGTTTGCTTTTATCGATCCCTCACAGAGGGGAATAAGGTCAGGAGCTGACTAATGACCCAGGCTACACACAATGTTTACATTGTGAGGATAAAAAGCATGACTCAAACCTTACCTGTTTCCCTTATCAAATCAAACCTTTCACAGCTGGATGGTAGCTGGAGTAAAGACTAGTTGAGTTTTTATGAATTCTACAATTCAGAAACCTGAGCTTGAGCTGATAATGAATAGATTACAATGGACAAAATTAAAATAGCATCCTCAAATTTAGAGTATCTTGCCAAAGAAATATTTCCACCATGGAGCGCAGCAGGCAGTGATCAGGCAGATAGGTATGATTTATACTGTATATAGCAATAGACCTCCTAATCCTTAAGCTAGGTGCTTGCCCCAGCAGTCACGAGTCACCTGACTGTATTCACTGGCTCATGGAGATTAAATAGGATGCTTCAGAAGCTCTTCTGAATGAGGCTTAATATTGCATGATCTACCTGTATACACATCAAACACAAAATACATCCAAGTAGTGTATCTGAAATTCTACTTGGATGTATTTTGCTTTGTTTCACATTACAGTCTTTGCAGAGAGCTTTCATGGGGAAGAGGAATGAGCTTTTTGAGACTCCAGAAAGAGATTTGTTACATCCAGAGCTAGGAGAATGGAGAGGCAGAAACAAGTGGCCTAGTCACTCAGGCATAGGAAAGTAGAGGATATAAAATGTACAGTGGAAGTGTAATGAATTCCTCCATTACAAATTATTGTCACAGGGAAATGTTTTTGTACATGAATTTTGACAAAGAAAATTGGATGGATTTTTGTTTGCTTGTATGTTGCATTTATTGAAAATGAAAAAAGCTCAGTGATGGCAGTATATAAATGTGTATGGATATGTTGCCTAAGGTCTCCATTTTTCTTGTCTCCTGTCTTTATTCTACCTTCCTTTCCTCAGCTAGATAGCCAGGGTTTCTGCTTACTAGCCTGAGAAATTCTCTTCACTCATGTATCTTCTGCTTGTCAGGACATTCCTTCTATTAGGCTATGCTATTACCTGATGTGCTAGCATCACTGGCTACTTTTGTGTTAAAAAGAAATCACACGTTTTCCCATCAACATCTCATTACAGCTGTAACACCCAGCTTTCTGAGTAAGCAAGAAAGTTACGTCATCCAAGCAAAACTCTGTAGAATTTTCAACAGAAAATTGCCTTGATACAAAAATATCTACCAACAAACTGAGTGGAAGCTTGACGTCTCTGAAACAAAGAAGGGATATGATAACCTGGCCGTGACGGTATCCGAAAAAGGAAACCTACTGTACATTAAATAGCTGGAAGATTATTAGCTTTTTGAAGATTGGATGAGTATGTCTGTAAATGACACAAGGGTATTTGTATTCTGTATTGCTTTGTTCTCCTCTGAGGGACTGGTAATACCAAGAAGGGCTATGAGGTCTTCGTAATTTCAGAAACAAGGTATACAGCACCACTTGCTTCTAAGCTGTTTTGAGTAATATTGTACAAAACCAGATAAAAAAACTCTGTTGAAGTTAAAAGAGGGTTCCCCATGGCTGTATTAAGTGTCTATTGACTATTTTAGAGTCAGGGAGGAGGGAAGAAGCACAGAAATATCTGGGGTGAAGTTTTCATGTCCCCTATAGCCAAATGGAGTTTTGTGATTGCTTTGTATGAGACCAATATTGCCGTTTAGGACTGGATTTTCAGTTGGTTTCACAAAAACCACCTTACCTATCCAAGGTGTCCTAGATGACTTTTTAGAACTACTTTGTATATTTACTATTTTGTACTTGCATACAAACAGATTTAATTTTAGCAAGGTGGTTTTCACATAATCTTTTGTCTCAGCTCTCTTAGTTCTGTAGTATCCATACTATTTTGGATTTTATTTATATTTCCTACTCTTTCTAAGCAATTTTTAATATATTAATTTTCTTAGGCCTAATTAGCACATGCAGCTTCCAACAGAGAATAAAAATTAACTTCTTATTTCTGGTGAGAGGTGTGCTTGGATGTTCTGGCTAACATCATTGGTTAAAGGACCATATGGTTTGCTTTCAAGTAACCCCTAAGCCTTAAGGAAACCCATTCAACAAAATGCTGTACTCCACAGCAGTACAGCTTTGGGCTAACAGTCCTGTTTTTTCACACTAGTAGCCATCTAGCCACACGAGCAGAGCACATTGCATCTGCCCAGCTAACAAAGCTACGTAACACTACCATAAGGCCAGTCTCCAGGCCAGCTTGTTAGATGCTATTTCAATTAATTGGTATGCAGCACTGCCCTCTGCCTTGTGAATCTGTGCAGATTAGAACATACATAACGATTTTAAAGGGCAAGACTGAAGAGACTGTTTCTAAGATTTTTTTTGAGTGGAAGAAAAAAATGCGTGAGTTTTCTTTTTCTTCTGTGTTTGCACACTAAAACATACAAACAGGATGGAGAATGTACATTATAAAGAAAAAATGATTTTTGTAAAGTTCTGAGTATAAAATACTTTCTACTAAAGTATTTGCTTGCACGTACACATAAAACATGTCTTATATATATATAGTATACACACACGAAATATTGTAGGATATTTGCACTTCCATTAATACGTTAATATGCTGGCATGCATGCAGCCACTACAGAGCACTCATCTCCCACGGCATTTAAATGGCATGTGGTCTTCTCTCCTTCATGAGCATGGCGTGTCCATTTGCAGCTGACTCTGTCTGAGGACATAAGTTCTTAAAAGAGAGGCAATCGCATTGGGCAAGCAGCAGGCAGGATTTCTAGGGCTGAGCACTGTGTTGCCGGGGTTGGAAGTGGGCCACCGAGTGGTGCACTGTGCCAGCCCTCCAAGCCCTTCCAGCTCCACTCACATCCGTGCATCATTAGAGTGGCAGAGGCTACTGCAGTTACCCAGTGGTTGTTTGTGAACAGTTCTCTTACTATTTTACTGCCTGGAAAGTAGAATTTCTGTTTATCTTCTCTCTACTGGGTTCCCAGGTGTGTGAGATGCTGCAGTAGTGATTAGGCTTATAATGCATATCAGGCAATAATCTTATTTCTTAGTGTGTTTTAATATTCCATGTTGGCATCTCAACATGCTTGAAAGGCAAACCTTGCTGGTGTTTATATTTACTTCTCGATTCTTGCAAAAAATTTGTGATTTTCTAAGTAATGGAGGACACTTTATCAACACTCTTTTAGACATAGCATTGCTATTTTGTAGAAATGCCTTTTGTCTTGCTTTGAAAGGTTGTTCCTTGAGAACTGATATATTTTGCACAAAATTTTGCTGCATATTGACATTATGTTAGAAATGGCAGAGCTTATAATGAAATCTTGGCTTCTTTCAGTTAATATTTAATCTACTTACCCAAATTTTAAAGATATTTTAATTAATAGAAAAAAGGCAGTTTAACAAGAGCAATGAGCATCATTGTATTCAGTGCACTTGTATGACTTATTGTTACCCCCGTTTAAAATCAAAAAATATTTGTATCGTGGCTAAAAATTAGAGGTAAAATCTTGGACATACAGAATGCAACGAGAATTTACTGTTGATTTAAATAGAGCCAAGATTTCTTCTGGAGTTATTTAAAAATCATTAGCGGATGCTTTTGCAAACTGAACTAGTGTTTGCTTAATCCTCATGTTTTCAGTAGAGAAACGTATTTATGAAACATGCATGAGGTGTCTGGTACTTGGCAGGAAGAGTCCTGGCTGCATTTTGTTGCAAAGCATCTCAGCCTTGGCAAAATAAGAGTAACAAATTTTAAACAGATTAATAGTTTATCTGATTCAGTGATCACCTTGCTTTAGGACAGAGTTAAAAGCATGAGAATCCTTTTCTTCATCTTACTCAGAAAGCATTAACTGAGAAGTGAGAAAGCTGCATTTAGTGCAGATGTGCTGTCAGTGAAATTAATGTTTTTGGGTGTTATTGTGTTTTACTTTTTTGGGTGTTATTCTAGGGTAGGTAGGTAGCCCTATTTTTGCTAATAGATGTATATATATAGAACATACATGTGATGATTTGTCTTGTGACAGCTTTTTCATATAATAAAATATTATGAAGCAGGATTTTGAAATCTCGCTTATCACTGTCTGGGATTTTGGGTTCATTGATTGTTTTTTGGGTTTATATTAAGGGATATGACCTGTTTAAGAAAGAGTAATACATGCAGTCCAGGGGGAAATGACCAGTTGCAAGGATCTCTATTTTTATTTTTTTTTTGTAAATATTCCCTGAGTACTCTTGTGGACCTTGAGATCAAAGAGTTAGAGGACATCGGTCTTCTGTCAACTGCTAAATTCTCCTGTATTTCACTCCTTATTATTTACTGTACTATGCAGTTTTAGAAATTCTACATCCCACCAGCAGCTATAAATCTTTATCCCTGTGTTTATTCTAATCTGATTATTCAGAGACTCAATTTTAAACATTTGCAGCACGATAGCTCGGGGATTCAATGCATAGTCCTAATACTAGATTGGCCTTTCCCAAAGAATATGCAGTCTGAATAAATAAGATAGAAAGAAGTTGGAGAAAGGGTAGATGTTAATCTATAAATACAAAAATAAAAGTAACAATTTTGTACAAGACTACATAACCGTACTTTTATTGAAACGACTGCTTCACTTTCATTTACTTTCGTTTATTGGGCCTGCCATATGGCTACAGTTTTTCTTCACAGCCAGTGATATTATCTGCTTTTCTGTACCAGTGTCCTAGCCCTTGAGGTTGTTTATCCCTGAAAAAATAGAAGATCAAACTTGTAATCCACTGCAGCAATAGTCTTCCAGACTCAATCAGATTTCTCGTTAATCTCCTTGACAAGCATGAGTGTAGCATCTTCTGCCTAAAGAAAAGCTTAGAGTTCACTGAAACTCTGGTTCCCAGCATAGCTGGTTATAATTCTCACTTTTGAACTCTGAGAGCTTAAAACACCAAGAAGGTCCAATTTCTTCTTAACTCTGGAACTGATAAACTTTTGTAAAATTACTTGAACCCTAAACTCAGCAATGTGGCCACACTGGGTATAAAAAGAGTAGGAAAGATACATTCAATCATTTTATACACAGAACAGTGTGCTGAAGGCACAAAAAAATAAAAAGAGAAGAAGCCAATAAGTATTTTATTGTTTTGTATTTGATTTTTAGCAGTTTCAGAATTATCAGAAAACCAAAACCCAACAGACAGCATAGATATTGAATGAGGTTTCTAGACAGCAGAGGAATAAAAAGGGATGCTATTTAAGAAACTGGGACAGTGTAGAGCACTGTGGTGTGAGGGCTAGGCTCACCACAAACTACTCAGTGCTAAGTCTTGCTTGATGCGTCATATACATTGTGCCCTATACATGCATATCTCCATAAGACCTATATGTTCCAAAGGTTAGTCCTGATGGAAAAGCAAATGCAGATGTAAGTAGAATCATCCAGATGTGACCCCTAGCTCTGTTTTTGTGATTCTATGTAGCGTAATCAAGCTTGAGGCAATGATGGCTCATTTAATTTCTTTATGAATCCATTAACACTCAAAATGGCTTTTCCTCTGAAAATACTGAAGAGAATGGAAGAAAACATGGACATCTCTGTCAAGAGATATCCCTGTCTCTCAAACTGAAACTGAAAAACATAATTCAACAGAAAGCTTTTTGTGTAGCTAGAGTTCCTGTCTCCCTGTCTCATTAAGTGGGATCGACTACTGATGGTGGGATTAATGTGGGAACTCAAAGCTGAATACTTCAATAAAATAGAAGATCAAATGAGGACAAACATTTTGTAACCCAGAGATATCTGACCACACAGCCATCATCCCCTGTCAAGGAGTACACAAATATCTACCCGCAAAAATTCTTACAGACTCACTTCTGCTATCTTGTATTATTTCCTATCCTGAGCAAGTCCTTCTGTGACTATAATTAAAACTATTACTTGTAGTTCTGCACAAAATTTTCAAGCACTAACAGGAACTATCTTTTCCTTTTGAGCATTTTTACATGATACTTACTATTGCAGAAAATTTTTTAAAAAACAAGTCTTTTCATTAAGAAAAAAATTCAAAACATGAATCTTAACCAAATTGCATAAAAACAAAGTCACTGTAAGAAATCCCCAAACCAGATAATTGCGTGCAGATAGACTTTGCCATTAACCACTGTTAGAAGGGGAAACTAAGAAGAAAACTGAAGGATATGAAGTGCTGCTGGATACCTGGCCAGGCTCAAGGGCTTGCTTTCTATCTCCTGTGACTGCCAAGGTGAGGAATTAAAAAGTGTGATAATTTTTTTTTCAATGACTCTTTGTCTTTGTGAAATACATGTTAAAAATGAAAGCTGCTTGGTGCCTTTTAACTCCTTTAATTGAAACCCCATGGAATCATATACTGAATTTTAATTAAGCTATTATTTTTGTTATACTTCTTCCTAATAAACTTAAGAACACTAGTTTAAAGGAATATAAAACTTCAATTTTTTAGAATTTGGGTATTTTAAAGCATTCCAGCACTTATGGATATTTATTACTTGACTATATGAGTATCCTGTGATCAGTATCTACCTGGGGGTTTTTTTGTTGTTGTTTATATATGTTGGCACAGCTCAGTTCACGGTATGCTTATGTAGATTTGTGTGGCTCAATAAAACTTTACTGGATGTAAAACAGTAATACTTGCTGATCTACTAAAGACTTCCACAAGACCTCCAAGGTCAGTGGAATCAGAGAATTATCTTTACTTTTATTAACTTCCATTTTGATATTAGGGATAACATATGTGAAGATGGCAAAAGTATTCTGTTAACTTTTATTTTAGAAATTTATCCTGATGGAAACTATATGTGTGTATATTGCTGTTAATTGATATAGTGTATATACAAAATTTGGGATCCTGGATAAGTGCATGTAGCAGAGTTTCAGATGAACCTCAGTTCTAGAAATGGATAGAGTGAGTAACATTTTGTCTAAAGTGAGAGGATGACCCTTAATTAAACAAGTTAGTACTTATTAAATATGAAATGTTAGTTTCATTTTCTAATTTAGGTACTTGGATTAACACAACTCCTCATCCTTCTGCATTTTTGTTCTGTCTCAGTAAAACTTTTCCCTGCCAACAGTAGCAAGCGCTTATGCTGCCCAGATACAGTGTCAAGGGTTCAGAGATGATGTAAAGCCCTAAAAAGTTCCTGCATCACAGTTTATAGCAAGCGAGAGCAGGCACATCCTTCTGGCATGAAGCACAGCAGAGAAGGGCTAAGAATGAGCAGACTGAAAATGGGGTGATGAGTGACCTAAGGAACCAAGTGGTCTCCAGCAACTTAGGTGCACTTACGCTGTCAAAAGGACTGTAACCTTTATTCATTCTAAATGGATTTCATTAACTCAAATTAGCTAACTTGCATTGAAATACTAGGAAGTTTTACTTAGAGATCAGAGCTCACATAAAAATCTGTAGTGAAGTACTGTTTCCACTTATGTTTCTGACCAAATTAGGGCATAGTTTCTTTTTCTTCAGTGCAATTTCACCAGTGCTATTAGTGTAGGTTTGAATTGTCCTCAGGAAATTTTGAATAACCACCTAATTAGGCCAGTAAGATGACCTGCTCTGAACTTAAAACTCTAAAATTACTTTTTTATAAAATAAAACATTTCTCTTACTATAAGCTAAATGCCTAGGAATTACTTAAAGAACTGACCAGGGAAGACTAGAAATAGAGTAAATTTAGCTGCCCAGCAAGAGAAGAATTGAAATATTTCACAGGTTTTGAACCCACTTTAACACAGAAAATCGTACGTTTTCAGGTTGTCGTATTCCAAGGCACGTAATTTCTCCGTGGTAACACACTTTACTGCATTTAATATGTAAATTGGGCAAACCCAATTTGGTAGTAGCGCTTAACTATAAGGAATGATGACAAGGTCATTTGGGAAATAATTTGATCAGTGAGAAACAAAATGAGTACAAATCGAAATAAATGTCAGAATGAAACTAGTTCAGGAAGAAACACTAGTTTATATAAAAACTCCTTTGTTTAGTAACTGCTGAAGAGCTAAACTAACAGGTTTGTAGCTATCCATCTGCACCAATTGCAGCGTCCTCCTACCAAAGCTCTTACAAAACTAAATCAACAATTTTGTTAGAAGACCTTTGAAGACCCTTTTGTGAAAAAATTGTCTCAAAATGAAAAAAGACAGAAAATTCAATTCCAGAAGCAATACTTCTTTTTGCTATTTTGTGACAAATACCAGAGAGAGGAGGGAAGTCAGCTACTTTAAAATTAGTTGAATTACAAAAATATATGTACAGAGTTTTATTGTATAAAGTGACATTTTTTCCTGCTGGTATTAAGGATTAATTAAGAATAATAAATAGATTGCATGAAGGGAGAAATAATTTCAATAACAATGTGATCTACTTAATATGTGTAAAACAACATGCACAGCTTCACTTATATCACCAGCCTATCTGAAACCAAAACATGAACTCTTATATAAGTAAGAAAGGTATTTGATTTAGTATGTTTTCACAGGATCAAGCCTTCTAAGCCTGGCTAATGTAAAGCTAGTACCAGCTATGAATGTAATGTGACTATTTCACAAAAAATGTCTTCTACCATTAAGCACAATGTAGTCCACGAATCCTATCATTCACTAGCGACAAATAAGCAGCGCCCCAAGTATTTTCAGAGGTTTGTGGTGTATTTCAGGTTACAGAACACGGTTATTGAGTACAGAAACATTGAAATCATGTGGAACTTGCTACTCTCCCAAAATTTTCTTCTCTGACATTGTACTCTCCAGAAGATGTGAACTTTAAGCACTTTATTTATGTCACAAGCTATGGATGTTTTAAAAGCTGATGTTAATAAGATGTCTTCCTAGGAAAGCTCAGAAAACAAATGCTGCAGAATGTATTTGAGTGGTAATGCAATGTGTTGGGTTTTTCTGCTTCCATGTGTCCAGACTGTTGACCCAAATAGTTTACTTTGACTACACTCTCTCCCAGCTACTTCACATGTGAAATTCACAGTTTCATTGTCTAGTGGCAGGTGAAACTGTGCTTGCTTGGGTTCATCTGGTGTCCCTGACGAATCAATCCTGTTCTTTGCAAAGCTTTCTGGAGGAGCAACACGTTGAAACTTGTTATACTTTCAGAAGAGAGCAGAGAATTGGACCAAACGCCAGCACAGCAGTCATGGTCTCCTGTAGCTGGGATTTCCTCAAAGCCATGCACACCCCATTTTCCACTGGGAAATCACAGCAGCCCTCCTGTTCTCTACTTCTGAAGGCTTCCAAGAGATAGCTACAAGTTTCTTGCAAAGTATCCATAGATGGGTTATTAGGGAGAGATGTTAGGGGCGAGGTTAGGCAGAGATGAACAGAAAAAAAATAGACATTTTCTCTGTTTTCATGCTTCCCTCACTAGCTTTATGTGTTGGGGTCTACATTACTCCCTTCTGTAATACAGTCAGATGTGTGAAATTTGCTGCAGCATTCACATTCTCCTGCATACAAAATCTCTGAGTCCAGACTTCCTAATGGCTACAGTCCTTTCTTTGTTCAGTTATCAAAGTAAAAACCGCTGTTTATTTTTTAATTTTATATACTGTGGCTTTTCACCACTGATTTGTTCTTTTCATTTCCTTTTTTCAAGCCACAGTGAAAGTTAATACTCCTTCTCCACTAATTTCCCCATTTCCATCACTAAAATGCATTGTAACAATAAGAAAAATACTGTATTTTCAGAATTAGTTCACAATTTTAAATTTTTCTTTCATTATTTTTCTGTCTTCTCAAAGTTCAAGACGTATGCATGTGCATATATACAAGTGTACATACATTCTGGAACTGATTATAATACCTCAATGTCAAATACTTATAAGAGCTCTTAAAATATTTGTAATTATCTATAAATAACAGAAAACAAAAAAGACCTTACCCAGTTGTACAGCACCAATACAGTAAACAGTACTTCTGTGGGGGTTACTTTTCATGGCTGACAGGAGATATCAAAAAGTAATATTTGAAGTCAGGACAAAATAAAATTCCTTGGTGAATTATTCTTTATTTTATGAGAAGCTCTAACAAAATTCTAGTAAAACACTTTGACATTATTGGTTCAATTGTTTTAATTTATTTGAGTCTAATTGTTGTAGTCATTAGTGTTTCACGGTTTCATCTAAATTTTCAAAGCTTTGCAGTAGAGTCTCACTAATCTTGTTAAAGTCAGTGACAGAAGTGTTTCTAAGTCCCAAGCAACTCCTTGGAAGTTTAACAGTTATGTCAATAAACCTTAATTCTTGGTAATAAGGATGATTCTTCTGGAACACATTAGGGAGACAGTGGTAGCTTTGTGGCAAATCTCAGCATTTCGGAAGGAAGAAAGGAAATAAGTCAGAATTGCAACACAGAAGAATTCCAGGTTTCTATATAAGTAGATAGAGCTTCCATATATATTGATATTAAAGCCACCTAACGAATGGTATAATAATTTTGAAAAACCACTTAATATGCGATGCTGGTTCAGTCCTTCTCTGGCTACTCCATCTCCCTAGGAATTATGTTACTATTGATGTAGCTCTTTAATAGCATGAAACAACTATAACAGTAATAATAACAGTAATAATAACAACAACCAAACTAACTTGCTGCACCGAAGATTCTCCTTTTTCTCTCAAAATATAGTATTTCTCTCTTCATTGGCATGTCAAACAATAGGATCAGCCAGACTCTTTGTTAACATTGTTGCAAGGAAGTAGAGAGAGGGACCTGTGGGAAAGATTCATAGTCAGAAGCTCTGTAGTGAGGCAAGGAAATGGAGAATTAGCTTCTGGGAAAATGACATCTTCCTTTCTCTAATATAATTCTCTGCTCATTATTAGAAATGACTTTTTCTGTGATTCTGAAAGTACCTCATTAAAGTCCACTCATTCTAGGAGCACTTTGTTCATTCTTTATACATTAATAATAAATATTCACATTTAAATAAAAAAGCCTCTCTAATATTTTTTAACTACCAAGTAAATGAATAAACACAATAAAAGCAATTTATTTTGTGAGTAGTAGAATTATTAACTCCTCATTTCCTGAAGATTTTCATGTTGTCTGCTAAGTCTTCCAAGAAAAATAAGCCCAAGTTTTCCATCATCTCATGACATCCACTGGAAGCACATGCTGTGGCTAAGCAGGGTGCATAATACTTGCTTGGACATTTATCTGATTCCAACCACAGTCAATAACTTCTGAATTTCTATTTCCATTCACATCACAGATGAATATTTGGGTCTCCTCCTTCTAGTTGACAATTTTCATGAAGCTGAAAGTAGTCTAATCTTTGTAGAAACTTAAATCTCTGTCTTGTAAAGGTGGGTCAATATAAACATTTACATGTTGGTAGGAAAGGGGAGATGGGCAGATACAGAAACAAAGTCTTAATTTGTTTTGCATAAGAAACCTTAATTTCCTTTCAAAATCTGATTCTAAAAGATAACACAATGAATTACCAGGTAGATTTTATTTATTGTGGCACAGTTTAAGTTTAATCAGTCATGATGGTATTTAAGCATTGTAAACGTATGAAAATGTTTCTCAGCATCGGGGAGAGCATACTGTATTTGGATTATGCAGTAGGAAGACTTTTTTAAAAAGTCTACTGCTGTGTGAAATTAGCTTTACTGGAGGATAACTCAATGTTTTTCAGAGTTCTCTACCCCAATGAACCTTTACCTGGAACGGTTTATGTCATTCAATTCAGCTTTCAGGATTAGGTGTAACATTATACTGATCACAATCTCTTAGCTATTTTCCTGAAGACCCCTGATTTTAATTGCTTCCATATATGAAGCACCAGACCAATACATTTGGAAGGGTTATGTCAGAGAAAAATAGTCCCTACAAGAGCAAATGCTCTTTATTTGGTTCTGATGGCTCATTATTATCAAGTGCTCTATTCCATGTCAAAGTAGTACTGAGATAATTATTGTAATTATTGTAATTCCTTTACTGAAATATCAATGTTTAGCTTGTGTTCAAACTACAATTAGAGATTTGTTGTTGTTGTTGTTATTGTTCAGGGAATTTTCTTATTAACTTTTTATATAAAGATCTCATCTTTCTGTACCATGTAAAAAATACCCATTGCAGAGTCTTGTAGGATGAAGTATTGCAAAATCTCATTTCCATGGCAGCAAAGAACTTTTGATCCTCCTAACCTCCTCCTTCTTTCAAGAAATACTGAAAAACATAGGGAAAAGTGTAATTTAGCTCTCTAGTATTTTGGATTTATTATACAGATCATGTGTAACTTTTTTCCTAGCCATTAAATTAGGATAAAATAAAACAAGGATGACTTCTACTACAGCTACACTTCCAGATAGAGCATTGGGAACTCAATACACAGAATAAGAGGAAAAGATTTAGACTCAGGAAGCTTGGCAAAATCAAGTCAAACAACTTTACAGGGTTATGGTCTGAACAGACTAATTAATCTAGATGAATTAATTAACATTCATTGGTCTTAGTTCTTTATAGTTATCTTTTTTGCTTTTTCCACCAGTGCATTGCAGCCTTTGCTGTCTTTGACCTCCATATCCTTAGAACAATTGATCCTTCCTCTTCTCTGTAAAATAATGTTGGCAAAAAGTGTCCAAAGATGGAGAAAAAAGTGATGATCACTTTGCCTTCATTTCATTGCCATCTGGATAAACACTTACACTGAGGGCAAGGATTCCATATGGAACTTCTAAGGAATTAGGCTGAAAAGAAGCAGTTTTGGATGGCTGAGTTGCTCCGAGTTGCAAATGATAAGCCTCAAGTATTGCAATTTCTCAATCCAATCAGACACTTTATTTGCTTTTTCTGTAGCAGTTGTTGTTGAGTATGGAAGTAATAAGAAGAATGGAAATTACAGAATCGAAACTAGTAAATGCTAAACTCCTGTTCCCTCATCCTTTCCTGGTAAGTTTTATTCTTCTTCTTTGCACACACTCCAGCCCCTCAATTTCTTTCCTGTAGTGAGGAGCTGAAAACTGAACACCAAGTGTAATTAATATCAAGTCAAGCTTTCTGCTCTTCTTTAGAAAATCAATAAAAGTTATAAGAGGTAGTCTTCACTGAAACCTGAGGATTTTAAAGAGCACAGCCAAATGCATAAATCAAAGCAAGAGCAAATAGAAATTCCAACGAATAGCTGCTGAGTAGTTACATCACAAATTAGTGTTATTTAAGTGATGGTCTTATCAGTGCTGCTTGACATGGGCCTACAAATCAAATTTCAAAATACTCTGCTCATTCTGGTGAGAAGTTTCTGTGTGACAGAAAGGTTGGTGGTCCCTGTGATGTATTCACTGGACAGAAAACAATTCCCAAGTGGCTACATACCATGTAAGTTATTAGTAGTGTGAATCCAGGCTTTGCAACACGTCTAATGGATTTGAACTACAATTCTTGTCATATCCTTGGAGTATAGAACATATTTTTTGCATTAACTTGTATTTCTGTGCTTTGTGAAAACACTTACAGCCATTTTAATAAAGCTTCTTCTCTTTGTAAGGCACTTGGAAAGGTTTCTGAGAGTTATATCTAGATTTCTTTGTACAGAAGGATAAAGATGAGATGATGGACTTAAGTAGGGTATAGCATACCCAGACTCAGATGAAAAAAAGCAATTCTAAACTATTTACTTCAGAGCCTTTTAGAGAATAATGAATGAACTCATTAAAGAGCCTTTCTATTTACTTCTTCTAGTTTTGCAGTGGATTGATTGTGGTCAACAGCATAGCTTGTATACTCTTTCTTAGGTATCTCTTATTCATGACTAGTAAGAAATTATATGTATAATCAATCATTGGAGTCTTTTAGAAAGTTACTCACCTAGGTTAGGAGAAACAACATAGATGTATGTAATAAAAATAAAGCTGAAAGGGGACCTAGTGGCTGCCCTTCTATACTCCTGCCATATTCAAGAAGGAATGATAGCTGGTGAGATTGTTAATATCTGAGGGAGATTTATTTAGCAAAAAATTCTGCTTGTTTATGTGGGACTGGCAGCTTATCTTCTTGAGAAAGATTAGTATCAATCTCATCAATCAGAAGCTCCTGTTTCTCCACTAGTTTCATTCAGTCATGAAGGACAGGTCTTCACAAACCTGTGTCATGATAACAAAATTCCCTAAGCACATTCATAAACTTAGTAAATGATATTGGGTGAAATTCAAAGCCAAATTTAAATCCAAATGGTGTATTTCTTCTCTTGTGCTCCAACACAAGCCAGATCCTCACCTACAGTTAATCTTCACAAATCTGATAAATTCACAAATTGAAGTTCTTCCTTTTATATTTTCTGAATCTGGAATAGTGTTTAAAATTTCTTTACACTTCATTCTCTGGGGAAGTAAAATTGTATTCAAGATCATTTTAAACAGAATTATTCTACTCTTTTATGCTTTTTGTCAAGTGTTGAGATACTGCCTGTGAAATATAAATGTGAAATCTACTTAACAAAAATAAATAATATAGAAACACTTGTTTGTGTTGAAGCTTGTATGAAGAAACAGGGGCTTTTATTAGACTGTAGTAAGTTGGAAAGAAATGTATTTTCAAGCAAGTGCAAAGTTCAATAGCAACTAAATATAATACCTCGAGGCCATCATTTTTTCCGTATGCAATTTTCAGCACAGAATCTGGCAACCTACTTTGGTAACCTTGTGTGTGCATGAGGCCTCCAGACCAACATACACATCACCACAAAACCAACAGCCATTGTTATATCCCCAAACTGTGATGTGCAGACCACACCCACAGCACTATTCTCACTATTATCCTCGCCCTACTTCTGTCCAAAATATTCAGCTGCAGGTATTCATCCTGGAAGGTTACTTGCCCAGAAGATTTATAATATACGGGAAGGATAAGAAATAAAATTTAACAAGGACAATAATTCTTCTTATTGCCCATGTGATTATTGATAGGTAATAAGAATGTTGTAATTGTTTTTTGATACTCAGATGACAGATAGACTGGTGTTTTTTGGTCTTCTGGAAGAAAAAAATCTACATGTGGTGGCAAGGAAGGTATTTCACAGACTTAGAGGAACACAGGGAAGCTGTGAGACAAATTAACTTGGGAAGCATAAAAGCATTAAAGGCAAGAAAACTTCATACACAAAAACAAAGATGAAAGTAAGAATGCAAAAGTTTACGCAAAGACTCTCACAGACTTTGTAAGTGTTAATTAGTGTGAATGGATGTATGAATAGCGTCCCTTATTCTGAGTTCTTGTCCATACGGTATTAAATATTTGGGCTTTAGTAGAAAATTACGGCTGCAATCATTACCATTAAAAATAATTCTGGCAGGGGAAAACCTTGGGCTTGCATTCAGCCTATATTTGGAGTTTCAAAGGAACAAATATCTTAAATTAATTTTATGGCACATTGACCAAACTTGCATACCCAGCCACTAGCCAGTGGCTTGATACGGTATCAACTCCTTTCTTTGGCAGGCTGAGTGCAACATTTTTACATATTTTTTAAAACACACAAAGATCCGCCATGCTGACTCAAAAGAATCAACAGATTTAAGTCCTAAATATGTCAGTGCTAAATGGCTGTAGCATAGTCAAAAATTTCTGTTTGTAGTGTATGCTTTTCTTCTTCTCCAAGGTTGTTATAGTGGGGCAAATAACTATAAGCTATAAGGGCATACAAGGTAAGTCATGTGGGCGAATACAAGATTTGGCCTTGCCTTTTACAGAGTTTCTAAGTTTGACAACATTGACCTAGACACATGGACAAATCTGTTTCTTAATTCAAGTACACCTCCTGAAAACTCTACAGGGGACCGCTGGCTAAAGCTGTTCTTTTCTGGCAAAGTGTTTGAAACAGGACAGCACTGAAATTACTCTTTTAATAGTAGTCTAACATACAGCCAAACTGAAATTCACACTGAAGCTTGCTGTTGTGAAAAAAAACCCTAGAAACTTCATTTTAATATTATGATGATTTTATTCTGCACCAGTGAATATCATTACTCTAAGTATGCTTCCAAAATCCTGTTTATAAGCAAAACCGTGGGATGTTTTCAACTGAAAAGCTCTAACAGAGGAAAAGTAGCTGCAGCAGTCAAATAATGAAAAACCCAAATAGATATCTTGTTTATTCTTGTTATAATTGGTCCCCTGTAGTGTTGCTAATAAAATGAATGACAGCCGAAAAGCAAGTGAAAAAACAGAACATCCACTATTTTCTTTGCAGCTGCCTTCAGGAGGCCCTAGACTTGGATGATGAATTGTTGCTAAGAGAAGAGTTTTCCTTTAGAACACCAAGCCTTCCTTTAAGCTTCTACCTGATATTCAGACGGAAACATTATGTACAAGATGTAAAGTAAAAAATTCACATAAAGTACTAATATGTTTTTAGATTAGCAGAAAAATTGGACAAATATATGAATACCCTACTGCTTATAACATGGAACAATTTACTTCCCCATCATGCTTCAGGGCTGCTACTATGTGACTGGCCATCGATTAACACGATGAATCAAATAGTGGGGATAACAGTGGAATTTCCTTCTACTTCAGATATATAATGTGATTTCTCAAGGCTTCTTCTATATATATTTATTCAAAGCTATTGACTAAAGGAATAAATAGAAATAAACTTGAATAAGGCACATATTATTCATGTTATAATCCTGGAGACAACTCTTCGATTAAATCTAACATCTAATTTTTGTGGCTACCTTGTTTCACTCTTTAAAAGTGTTACCAAAATACAGCTTCATGTAAAGGGTCTTTTTTGGAAAATTTGTTATGAGCTTAAGGAATTGTTTCACAAAATGAAAAATGAGTTACTCAAGACCATAAATCCAGCAGACATTGAGAAGTCTAATCTTACTGATTATCTCTTCAGTAAATCTTAATTTTAGTAGAAAACTGCCATTTCAAAGTCTTCTTTTTAGCTAGCAGAACAATAAAGAGGATGATGGAATTCCTATTTCATAAATCATATTGCAGAACATATATCCAGCTCAAAAATAATATCTTTGGTAATATTTTTCCAATCTTGGTTCAGATGGATGACTCCTTTGAAGACATTTTTGTATCTTGTTGTAGGCTAATGGTTTGCCTGTCCATTCAATAATTCTTATCAATAATGATACTTCTCAAGCCAAGCTCTTTTCTCTTGAACCTTTATGAAATTTTGTTTTTACTATTCCTAAAAAACCTACAGTGCTCCTACATACCGTAAGTCATGCCTGGGAACCTGTAGGCGAGACTACTGCTGTGCCTTAAATGCCTTTATTGCTGCTTTCCTGGAACTTTCAACCTGAGATCCAAGTCCAGTGTGACAGAGTGATACCACTGCTAGAGTGGCACCACTCTTACGTAGCTTATTTTGAGGGCAGTCGCAGATCTTCTCACATACCACAGTAATGAGACAGCCTCTTATTTTTTTCTGTCTTAAAACCCACTAAAATCAACCAAACAAGATACCATGAAAAATTCATGGCACGGTTTACACAAAAATAGAAGCCTTGCAGTACTAGGAATTTTTCAGTATGAATGCATTCTGATTTTTTCTCCAATCTGAGTCTTTATCTTAACTTGCATCATGTATTTGGACATCAGCAGGTAGAAACATATGACCTGAGTATCCTTGAAGGAGCTGTATCTTGTGAGCATATGGTGAAAAAAACCTCAAAAGTGGCATCTTCATGGCACTTAAAGTGGCACCATTACCAGATCTGGTTACCAAAATGATAACCAATGGCTTGGCTCAAGATAGTGCATTTTCTTTCTTCTGTTCCCCATGAGTATTTTAATGCTAATATTCTGCTACATATTAAGCTAGCTTACTAATAAATATTGACTTGGTATCAAGATTGCTTATATTCTTGCCTTGTTTTTTTAACATCTAATGGATGTTAACCTAACAGGAGATTTTACGACACTTTGAAATGGGGTTGACAATGTTAAAAGGTTGGTTGTAGCTGAACTGTACTTTTAGATTACTCTTACTGTTGTCTGAAGCTTATCTCTATGCGTTATTCCATCATAAGGTTTAAGACTAGAAAAGACAATTTCTTAGTCATTAGTATAAATATGATAATCAGCTTTGGCTTGCCTCCAAGTTGACAGGTTGACAAATATTAAAAGCTAAAAGAGAAAAATAAGAATTCTTGACTCAGTTAATTCTAAATGATATAGCCTTTTTTACACCCTGGTTTTATACTGTGCCTTGAGAAATATTCATATGATACAGTATGTAGGGTATTTTGTACTGTCATCTTTAAAATTCACTGGTTTACAACATATTATGTCCATGGAAAACCGTAATAGCCATGAGTCAGAGAGTTACTTAAGAATATAGCTCTCTTCTGGTGGCATATTTAGTTTCAATGCTACTATTTTGGATGTAAAAAAGTATTGTTTTTGTTTAAAATCAGATGTATGCATTTTGGAACTAACAAATTCAAGAAACATTCATATTTAGGTTTAACTGTAAACTCAAGAGTCAAAGCTAATCTTTTTTTATACGCAATAGAATCCCAGCATTAATAAGCATTAATCCCAGTAGCTGATGTTTGGCATAAGAGACTCTCAAAAATGGAAATGAAAATAAATACATGTCCAGCTTGCACACTTAGGAGAGGAGACTGATAAATTTCAGTGCAAATACATTGAAGCTGGTACAGGCTTGTGCCTTAGAGACTGTAGCATTGAAAAGGTGTATGCAACAGTTCATAGTGTTTGTATTGCTGCTCTTCAAGAGTACAAATCTGAAGAGAGTATTTAAGCCTTTTGAAAGTTTCAAAGGTCTTCTTCAATTTCTTTTAAATGAACTTATCTGTACTTTCACGTTAGCATTCTTGAGTATTTTTTTTCTCTGTAACATTTGATTATATACTGTTTGTTTAACCTAATAAGTTCCTTTGCAAACCTAAGAAAATAAAACATTTTCTTTTTATCTCCTCTACCACTCAACTCTCTCTATACTTCTTTGCAGTACGGTACCTGTGCATACAATTTGTAAATGTCATTTTTCTATGCAAACAACTCAAGATTAATATAAATGAGCTCAGATTGATTCAGATACAATAAGGACTGAAGAGCGATGGCTAATGCAAATAGGAAGAGTGATTAGTATTATTCTTGCTACATGATGAATTACATTATATCATGCATTAAAACAGTGAATTGTCCTTTAGGATATCAAAGACATTAGTAAACAACATGGTGGTAAATATATAGTCTTTTATCTGATGGGGACTGTATAACTCACAGAGTCATAAGTCTGCAGGATTGTCAGTGGGATTTTTGGAAGCTGCCTGTGTGAAACAAAGCAGCTGCTTGGTCTATGAAACATAATGCCTGGAGTAAAGCTTTTACTGTGAGCTCTCTTGCTACCTCTTTTTGAACAGTTACATTTTAATCATCATCATTATCATCACCTTCCTTAGATCAGTGAATGTCAAATCAAGTCATTTAAAAGCGGATTCTGGAAAAAAATCCAATACTATGTTTGTGTGGCCAGGTTTTGGCAGCAGGGGAGCTACAGGGATGGGTTTTCTGAGAAGCTGCTAGAAGCTTCCCCATGTCCAATAGAGCCAATGCCAGATGACTCCAAGATGGACCCACTGCTGGACCAAGGCTGAGCCCATTAACGATGGTGGAAGCCCCTCTGGGATAACATAGTTTAAAAGGGGGAAAAAGTTGCTGTGAAGAAGGAATTGCAGCTCGAGAGACAAGAGTGACTATATATGAGAGCAACATATCTGCAGGCACCGAGGTTAGTGAAGAAGGAGGGGAAGGAGGTGGTCAAGGCACAAGAGCAGAGATTCCCCTGCAGCCTATGGTGAAGACCATGGTGAGGAAGGCTGTTCCACTGCAACCCATGGAAGTCCATGATGTACAAGATTTACACCTGCAGCCCATGGAGGACCCCACATTGGAGAAGGTGGATGCGCCCTGAAGAAGGCTTTTCCCCATGGAAAGCCTTCACTGGAGTAGGCTCTTGGAAGGACCTGTGGACCCATAGAGAGAGGAGCACATGCTAGAGCAAGTTTGCTGTCTGGACTTTTAACCCCATGGGAGACCCATGCTGAAGCAGTCTGTTCCTGAAGGACTGTACCCCATGGAAGGGACCCACACTGGAGCAGTTCATGAGGAACTGTAGCCCATAGGAAGGAATAACATTGGGGCAGTCCATGGAAGACTCCCACGCTGGAGCAGGGAGAGAGTGTAAAGGGTCTTTCTCCTGAAGAGAAGGGAACAACAGAAACAGTGTGTGATGAACTAACCACAAACCCTATTCCCTCTCTCCCAGTGTCGTTGATTGGGAGGAAGTAGAGAAAACTGGTCGTAAAATTAATGCCAAGAAGGAAGGAGCGAGGGGAAGGTGGTTTTAGGATATGGTTTTATTTCTCATTATCCTACTCTGATTTGATTTGCAATAAATTAATTTCCCAAAGCTGAATCTGTTTTGCCTATGTCGGTAATTGATGAGTAATCTGGGGGACCTGGGGTTGTTTAGCCTGGAGAAGAGGAGGCTCAGGGGAGACCTTATTGCTCTCTACAACTACCTAAAGGGAGGTTGTGGTGAGGCAGGATTTGGACTCTTCTCCCAGGCGACCAGTGACAGAACGAGAGGACACGGCCTCAAGCTTCGCCAGGGGAAGTTTAGGATTGACATTAGGAAGAAATTCTTCACTGAGAGGGTAATTGTTCATTGGAATGCGCTGCCTAGAGAGGTGGTCGAGTCACCATCCCTGGAGGTGTTCAAAGAAAATTTGGATGAGGCACTTAGTGACATGGTGTAGTTGACAAGTAGGAGTAGGTGTGTGTGTTGGGTCATAGATTGGACTCGATGATCTCAAAGGTCTTTTCCAACATTATGATCCTGTGATACTGTGATACTGTGATCTATCCCTGTCCTTATCTTAACCCACAAGTTTCCATTATATTTTCTCTCCTTTGTCCAGTTGAGAAGAAGGAGTGATAGAGCAGCTTTAGCAGACACCTGGCATCCAGACAGGATCAACCCACCACGAGGGGTAATTGTCTGATGTCAGTCTCACAGATGAAGCAGCAGAGATCTTTCACTCACAGCTAAAACTCAACAACTAAAAAGCCAGCGTCTCCCCTGTTTGACCATTCTAATGGTCTTGTTCTCCATCCTCCAAGCCTAATGTACTTCAGTGGTAAATGGTTCTGAAGTCACAGCATGTACCCCCTCCTTTATGTAGTAATACTTATGGGGAAATTTGCTTTGGAGGCCACTGTATCACTAAGCACTGAACTTTTCAGTCATACATTCATAATAGATAGCAACACACACCTGTAAATGAAACGGACTATGAACACCTCTCTGATTTCAGGCCACCTGTCAGGTTATGGGTCACATACTTACAGCTGAACTAACATTTCAGAATAGGCTGGCTGCATCTACCCTACGAAGTGGAACTGTTGCCTGGCCTGAGTTAAAGCCAGTACCATGTCTAGATATGGCCTGGGAACCTGCATCATGGACCTAACAGACAATGTGGGAGACATCACTAACACGTTAGTTCATAAACCCTGGCCTATTTGGTTTCTAGATGTAGTTTTCTGTTCCTATATATGTTTTCTTGTTGTCTTAGTTTGGATGAAAAAAAACCAACCAAACCAACCAAAGTATGCTCAGTGATTTTAATCAGAGATTTTGAGATTGTAAAGAACAGATAACAGTTCTTTGCTCTAAGTGTATGTGTGCACAGAACAGAACAAAGCCAACAAGAAGTGCGATTAAGTTGTTAATACGGATCGAGTCCTGTACCCGAGCTCTGGTGGTGCCGTCACTTTAAGCTGCAGCTCCGCTCCGGGCAGCCCTGGCGCGGGGCGCACAGCTTGTCCCAGGCCGCAGCTCCGCTCCGGGCAGCCTCCTCCTCAGCGCCGATCCAAATGGTTATCGGTCACACTCGCACTCACACACACAGAGAGGGAAAGGAAATAAAGATAGAGAGATAGAGAACACAGCAACGCAAGCAGAGGTAGCAAAGAACGACTGTTCTCTAGGTAGCAAGATGGAGAAAGAGGCGGAGACCGGGAAGTAGCCAGTGAAAGGAATGTCCGGGCAACACAACCTCTGCCCCGGTCTCCCCGGAAATGGCCCCTGCCCCCCCCCCCACCCTGCCAGCAAAGGGAGAAAAAATTCTCTGAAAGAGGAGGGGAAAAAAAACCAAACCAAACCAAGCTGAAACTATAACACTTGTCTTAAATAATATTTTCTTTATATGCATGGGAACTTTTTTTCAGTATTTAAACAAAATGGGCTATGCTATTACTGCAGCTAATAATAATTTTATATTAGTCTGTACTGGAAATATTTCTTCAGCATTATTTTAGAAAATTTCCTTTGTATGAATACATCACTCTGCTTGAATATTGCAAATTACATTTGTATTTATGAATGGCTTGCAGGCCAATTTAATTGCCAAAACCCATCTCCAGCACAAATACAAGAAAAGAATAGAATAAAAAAAGTCTTTCATTTTAAACTACTGCTTTCAGTGATCTGGTGGGCTGAGGACTGGAAAAATACCTGTGTTGTTACCTCACAGTTAATCAGATACCTCCTGGGTGTTAATCAACAGTTCTAATTGTATCTTTCTTCGATTTATGAAGAGTTCAAGCACCTTCACATTTATTTATACATGCTATGATGGACCTTTTCACCAGTACGTGTTCAGACTGATGCCAGAAATTTAAGTTCACATTAAAATGTAGGGAAGCAAGACTTAGATAATGAAGAACATAAAACATGGCTGTAAGTGCACAGTTTTCACTTTACATAAAATGATATCCAACATTGGACAACAATTTTAAAGCTCTCTCCATTATTCCATCTGAACAGATAATTTACTTTGGTGTTAGGCTATTTTTTGCCTAATCAAAACTAATCATCCTGATCAACTTTAATGACATAATGTTTGAAATAGGATTATTTTGCTTAATCTGCTGCAGAGCATTAAAAATTATATTTCCTTCCAGGCTAGACTACATTAGTTCTTGTTCACTTGCTTAATTTCAAGGGAAACTTTAAGGAAACAGATACTAATTCTCATTCAATTGGAATGCCAATACTTTCAACTCTTGAAGCACTTCAACATTTCAGCTTTCAGCAATAATTTTCAACTTTTCATAATGACTTCTTGTGTTCAAGACAGATAATGATATTTTTTTCATATTGTTGTGTCTTTAACACAGAGTTTTTGTGGAAAAAAATTCTTTCTGAAAGTTTTGAAATCTCATTGAGTGATGCTTTCAAAAATGTCTAAATTTTCTCAAAAAAAAATCTGATTTGTCACATGCATATCAGGAACAGAAAGAATGACAAAAATTACATACTGAATCCCAGCAACACACCATCTACTTCAACACTTGTTCAACAACTGCCAGATGTGGAGACACTTTTTAAATTTTATGTTTCATATTCAAGCCCCTTATTTCATTATGATGTTCTCTTAAGAATGAGGAATCCAGGTTTGGTCCTGACTTTCCTCCTCTGGTTTGAAGTCACTTTTTATCTGTCTTGCCTGGGACAGCTGTTTCATTTCACTGATAGATGTTATGTCACCTTACAGCTATCTTTGGCTTCTTTCAGTTTATGAGGGCTGTTTTCCTATACACATTTTCATTTCAACTCTTGTCTTCTTATATAAGTGATGAGCTCTTTAAAAACATACTAGTGTAATCTGTTGGCACAGATCAAGAAGTGTCTGCAATCCACAAATTAAGGTGGTGTGTGGATTGTGGTTATCTCAACTCTATTCTATTCTAGACACCAGAATCATAAACTTCGACATTTCATAGAGGAAATGAAACAGTCTTACATTTTATCTGGCATAAGTATACCCTCATTTGTTTCAATTGCCTCAAATTACATTGGCAATATATAGTGTTAGTAACAAGACCAACTAAACCAAAGATAATAATAAAAATAACTTTGTTTCAAACTGAACTGAATTTTCAATTTAGTTGCTTTCCAAAATAGAGCAGTAGTAGAAGTACTATATTAATCTGCACAATTTAAGCTTTAATGGACTAGGAAACATGCTTTTACATTAATATGATTTAAACCTAAAGTACTGCAGTTCTATTAAAAATAAATCAGCTTCTGCATGCACGTCTGAATAACCAGGATTTTTACAGCTTGTATTGCTTTTTCTTTTCTCTAAAAGGAGGAGACAATCCTGAAAAGATTGACAAGGGAACTGCAAACTGTAGCGAATAATGAAAAATACACTTAACAGCTGAGGTGTAAAGCAAGTGATCTGAGCATCTTTAACGCACTTCTGCGGTCAAAAAATACATAAGCAAACTACATTAATTTATGGGATTTATCTTTTTTTCTGCCCATTGTGGTGGTGTTGTGTCTTATGGAAGCACAGCATCCAGGGTCCGTTTAGGAGTCAGCCCAGACTGGCCACACTCAGTGTATGTACAGGTTTCCTGGACTGTTTCTGATACACAGCCTTTCTCCTCACTTAGGTTGCTCTCTCCATGCCCAAGATCCAGTATGAACCAGTGGGTTTGCTCTGTCTGTTGTAGTTAGAGGCTCTTTCCTTTATGCAGGAGGATGAACGCTTTTCCAAGGACTGTGCCAGATAAACCGAGAGGGGATGTACATTGGCTGGGTTGCTGAAGTCTTTGATGATGGGGAAGAGCATAAAGGAGACCAAATACGAACTTGGACACTGGAATATCATTTTGGAAACATTATAAATGTCCGTGATCTTTTCTCTTGATATGGCTTTTCCGAAGATACAAATGAGAAAATCTCTAGTATGGTGAATAGGACAAAATAGTAAAAGAAAACAGTGAGGCTTGGTTTCCAGGAATCAACAGAAAAAAAAAGGATTGGAAGATCATCATTACTTTGGCACTAATTGTTAACTGCATGCATAAGAGAAATTAAAGAAAAGGTTGAACTTCACTGTATGAACAGAACACAAATCTAGACTTTATTAACTTCACCATAACTTATAACTTCACTATGGACCTCATAAAATTGCAGTTTTATAATGCTTTGCCTTTACTGGATCTTTAGTGCTTGTCTACCACTTCTAGAGTGTGATGAATATAGCTACACTGTGGCCTGAAGTATACTTAAGCCCACTCTAAGTGGATATGACAAGCTCTAAATGTTCAGTAAGTATCTTCATCATAAAACTCTACAGGAAAAGATGTTAAGGCAACAACGCTAAGGTTGTAAAGCCAAGTATTTGAAAGTAGAGACAGTCTAGTGTGCAGCAGAATTTATCACCCCTGCTGCTGTTAGTCATTTATTAAGCAATTGAGTAGTCCTCTTTTCTAACAAGATCTGTGCTTCTGTGAGCAATGATATTGTGACCTGCTTCTTAAGTCATCTCGGGAAATAAAAGTAATTAGTAACAAACTGAAAACAATTCAGTCGTGTCCACTGTTAATATTCATTCTTGAAGTTTAGCTGATCCTTCAGCTAATGTGATGGTGCTTTTACATGTGAATTAGTTGCTATTTTGAACAGAAGAAGAAAGAAAATAGGTCCAGATAATGAATATTCAGTAACCAATGTGTTTATAAATGACATTTGAATGTAGATCTGAGGCTTTGTACCAAGAGCAGGTAAGCACTATTGGAGAAGAAATTGTTTGCAAAGTGTTCAATATTACTGACAAATCAAAGATAAGTGATATGTTCAGGACATTTGAAATCTTCAAAAATTCTTGAAAATGATGGTTTTGTAGTATTTATCCTCTAAGTCTAACTGTTAGATAACTTTTTCAGTCTTCAGAAACCTTTAATCATTAGGAACGCCCTTGACTAGGACCTGACAGTAACATTGTACACAGACAGTAAACGCTGCACTAACTGTAACTTTAACTGCAGGAATAAAAGACCTTAAGTGCATGAGAAGATAGGATTTCTGAGTTACCTTCTGGCCACTCAAATACTCTGAGCATCTTGAGGAGGTAAAACCACACATAAACCACACATAAACCCAGTTGTTTGGTCTCCAGCGCAGTTGGGATAAGCAATGAGGAAGGAGTCCAGCTGGGACATGTCTCTGTTTAGGTCATTTAATAGGAGATGCTAAAGGTGGTCTGAAGTTGTGTTTATTGCACTTCAAACTCTGTTTCTTCACTCCTTACATGCTTTACAGCTTGACCATACTGGAAGAATTGAGACTACTTCTTTCTGCTACTTTGCCAATACATTTATCATGTTTTATTTACATGACTTACGTCCCTACCCTAGAAATTCTTGCTTCTAAGACGAAGAATATACGACTTAGTAACCTATTTCTTCTGACTAAATCCCAACTATTTTAAGTATTCCATATAAACTAATGTGGATAAATACGTAAGCAGATTTAGGACTTCCGTGAGTAAAAACATGGAATGGGCTTACTTAGAAAATGAAACAAACTTGTATTTTATTTTGTAATAACTATGAATACAGAAATTATTTAGGCTGAGAGTGCTCTCTAATGAAGCCTCATTAGCAGTGCATTATGTACCCATATTGAGGATCCAGTCCTACGAGCACTTTGACAGTGATAATTATTCTGCATTTTCTCTGACTCAGGCCAATTGTTTTCTTAGGCAGTAATTAATGAAGGGTCTGTTTACGAATCATGAACTTATAATGTAACAATGAGCAGGTATTCCACCCTAGGGTATAACACAGATGCCGAAAAGTAATTTGCTTTAACAGAGAGCACCTAGTCTCAATTCAAAACATTTCAAACACAACTGCTTTTTAGTCTATGCTTCTAGACTGCTAGTTATGCTCTAACAGACTGCCAACCAAGTACAATGACTCCTACTGACTCAATGTGGTTTAGATCAGGACTATTTGATTAACAGTTATTCACTTTATCTGAGCTTGGAGCATGAAATGATGGTTCAACATAGCACTGCAATTTAATTTCTTAAAAGCTCAGCACATACTTAGCATTAGTCATGTAAAATTTACATGGAAAGATGTTTGTGTTTGTTTGCAGCAGGACAATTTCCTGCAGCTTAGATTTCTTTGTCTCTTGGAATATACTAATGCTATCCCGTTAATTTTTGTCATTAAACCCTGAAACATTTACTAAAAGGAAAAATTATAATTTTATCCCTTACACAGAACTGAAAATTTGCTAACCTAGGATTAGGTAGAACATATTAGCATGTGCAAAAGTACTTAATTACATTAGTGATGCAAATGTTTTGCAAGATTATGGTTTTGTAAACAAAACAATCTTGTTATTATAAAGAATTTGTGATAACTACAATAAAGATTTCCAACTGAAGAGGCTCAGAGGCTATGAGAAATGAGGCACGCTACCATGTTTAGTGCACAAAACAAGGGTTTCTATAAAGTCCATGGAAGCCTCGAAACAGTATTAAAAATCATTTTAATTTCACATGGTAGATTCTGTAAAAAACCTATTCTGATTTTATTCTTGTTCTGTGTGGATTACTTTAACTTTAGTATAATATAACAGGAGCAATTTTTTTCTAGCTAAGCTTCTGGATGTTCTAAATCCCCAACAATCAAAAACAATTGTGAGTACAAAATTAATTTCACACCTCCAACACTAAAATTTGGAATACCTATACATTTACTTAATTTACAAAATATTAGAAGATATATTATGTTGCATGAAATGTGCTTCAATGAATAGCTGAGATTCTTAGGAAATAGGGGATTATTTCACATTTACACCTGGCAGATGGTAATCTGCATCTTGAAAATTGGTGGTTACGTGTCAAAAATATTAATATTATTTTCCATTCATCTGAGGCTGTTTACTAAGTTTCTTACATGTTTATTTTATTGAAGAGTTGATTATAATTTTCTGTTAGTAACATTTTTTAGCTATTTTTTGTGTCCTTATTTCTTTGAACATCTCCATATTTTTGCTGAATTGCATGGTAAATAAAGATAATACAAATTTGACTGCAAAGTACTTTGCTTAAATACGAAGCAGTCTTGCTTGATTAACAAATAAGGGAATCTGAACATAATTTTTCTTTTATGACCATTACAACTCAGGGTGGTTTTTGCCAGGGGCAGCCATCCCAGTCTTACAGCTATCAGTACCCTTCTCTCTGGGCACAACAGGGGCTGGTTGCTCCCTAAAGGATAAGGAGCTGGGAACAAGTCATGATGTGAGAGTCATTTATGTTGTGGAAAATGTAAGTGAAGAAAAAAAAAATATTATTTAGGTTGCAAACCCATGTTGGTGGGTATTAGGATGCACTAAGGTGTAGAGTTGCTTGTGTAAGACTTATTCCCCTTCCCTGTGTGGACAGGTTGTGCACTGAGAAAATGGAACTATTATGTAGAAATAGTATATAACCAGTTAAGCCATGATAAGATTTTTACATAAAGAAGCAGAAAACATATATTTAGCACTTCTTAAACATGAAACTAAAGCTTTGAAAACAAACTCCCATTGTTTACAGCAGAAATAAAAGTGTTATTTCTTATTTTCCTTAAAGGAAGGATTTCATAGAACTCCACTGTCCTATTTTCCCTCATTTGGCTCTGAGCTTTAAATCTGTGACCCCTTTGCGCTCAGTTTCAGGATTTTAACCATGTGCCAAGAGAAAATTGACATTGCACTGTATTTTGCAAGGAATACATTAGGATAGTCAGAACCTTAATAGATGTCTTTTATCACTTTAAATCTAAATTAAATTTTTCTGAAAGGATAATAAACCTGGGTTTGTGTCCAGAAATACTGTGCAACCTCGAGCAGTTTGTGGCATCTCTAGTATACTGTATCATGTTGTGATATGAGGGAACCAACTCTGGAACGTGTGTTCAGAAGACAGACAAAACTTTGCTCAAAAATTCAGCCACTGCAGGATAAACCAGGATTTTAACCATATTTAATGAAGAAATAAGTAAAACCCCACTTAAATATGTATGTAATTTCAAAGCCATTTCCTTTGTTCCATGAATTTTATGTCTCTGCTTCCTTGATTTTAGCCTGTTGCCTCAAAGAAGGCAGAAGACATAAAAAAGACATAGAATATTTTTTTAATGGAATGAGAAACCCTTAAACTACTCTCACTCAAAGTTTCCTTATTATATATGTTGGTACATGTGGATGCATATATCTGTACTTATACATGCATGCATACAGGCACACATGCAGTGACAGAATCCTCAGATGATGGAAACAACAGCTATTACTTATAACTAACCTGATTTGTCACAGGATGAGTCTGTGGCCAGTAAGGACATACACAATGTCACAAGTATAAATAATAAAAGTTAAACAATACTATTCTATTTCTGTAATGAAATCTAAATACAAAAGCGTATACATATATACATATGTATATAAATATATATATAAATATGCAAGAGACTGTCTATCTGTCCATTTATCTGAGTAATTTCAAACACTTTCTGTAATACCATGATGCTTTACTGCTAAGAAACTCATACCATATTCCATCAGTCTCTTTGAAAATGATGAAGTGAGATCGTTTACCCTGTTCCTGTTAGTGGGCTGGGCCTTTTCTTCTTACTACAACAAGATGAGAGAATAGCTTGGCAAATTCATACACATCACCACAATGGATGTGCCACAGTGATACTAGTCACATCAGCTTTAATATTTGTGCTAAAAAAGAAAAATTTTCTGTCATTTGACAAAGTCTGAAATGAGAAAATTTGATGTATTTTTTGTCTGTTTTGCAAAGGCTCATGTTACAATATCACAGTATCACAGTATCACAAGGCTGGAAAAGACCTTTGAGATCATCCAGTCCGGCCTATGACCCATGTTCTGACTGAAACTCCACCTGACCTCCAAATTTCACCTTTTTTTTGGTGAAAATTCCTGCAAAAGAATACTTAGGCACATATAACTTTGGCTGGGACTTGCGTAAGTCTGAAGATATCTACTTTCAGCATGAAGCTGTAATTAATAATGCTTTGCGGGCATCCAAATATCTGCAAGCCTTCTGCAGAATTTAATTAATACTTATAGCAACCTGGAGAGGTAGTCATGGGAGATAAAGGAATCCTTTCACACGAACTGAAATGCAGCTATCCTTAGACCGGCATGTAGCAGCTGTTTAACAGGAGGTGGAAGCACAGCTTAAGGCTGGAGATGAGCTGAAAACAAGGATATTTCAGTAGTAAAGGTATAGCTTCCAAGGTTGCTTGAAGGGTGGACATTAAAGAGAAGGCTCTGTTGACTATATCATGATTCCATATGCCTGGTTTATGATAGCTATAGTTTGTTGTAGAATGATTAGAGAAATACACACTTTACTAATGGATGCCTTCTAGGTACTTAGATGGACAGATAATTAATTAAATGAATCAGATGCAAACTAAATTATATTTTGATAAAAATGATTCTTCAAACAGTACTTCTGACGTCCCCAATGTGAGCAAAGCATCACAAATCAGAGCAAAACTATTATATTAGTTTTGGGACAGTCTCTTGAAGATCTGTGGAGGAGCAGAAGGAATATTTTTTTTTAAATAAAACTGTCATATTAGTTCTCAAATAATAAGATGTCAATATAAAATCAAAATAAGGTAATTTGCTATCATAAGGTGCTGTTGATAGAGGTATTTTAAAGCCGTATTTACAGCAGTGACTGGAGGTCTTTGGTCAGGTAAATATGTTCACAGAGCAATTCTCTATCATATGTACTTTGGAAGTGATGAGCATATATGTTGGAGAAAAGAGTAATGTTTTTGTATAGCATAGTCTCTTTCCAGAGTTTCTGGCAGTGAAAGATTGCAAGAAAAGTGGCTTGTCATTATGAAAAGACAGTCAATAGCCACACAGTTTTATCGGGATTAGAGAATTTGCCTGTATGGTATGGGAGATTCTCTTCTCGTAGGGCTGCTGGGGAAGCTTTGGAGATTTTCAGCAGGTCCAGGCCCATAGCCTCCACCTTTGGGTGACTGGCTGTTGGTGTGGTTTTATTAAAGCATCTATTGTAGTTCACTTTCATTAATGCCATATTAAAGGCTTAGAAGATAATACAGCTCTCAATTTTCTGCTGTTGTAGTTCATACAATATTAATATATTAAATATCATTACTTTCAAATGACTTGTGATAAAGAGAGTCAGCAATATTCCCCAGGTTAGTTCCTTCATATAAAGAGACACGCTTTTACTGCAGAGCAGTGGTGGCAATAGTATTTTGACAAACAGCTATAAAACAAGAAAAGGTTCTACTTTCCAGTATTAATCCATCAGGAAGCTTTTAAGGATTCATCTTGCCTGAAATATTCATAGGCAACCAAATGTCCTGAATGCCCTACAGAATTTGTGCAGAGTCAGGCAGGTGATTGATAGTGAAGTTCTGTTCTGAGTCACTCACAGTGTGTAATTCTATTTGTCTTGCCAAACACTAAAGAGCAAGCAACTCATAAAATGTAAAGGTAACAGGGCTTGTATTTCCCCCCATTTATGAAAGAACCTGGTGCCTCCACTTCACTGTACTTCACTGAATGTAACAAATTTCCATTAAATCAAACCAGAAAGGCACAATGTTCCTAGCGGAGCACTTAGAAGCCGTATTAGGCAGGTGTCATTTATTGTATCATATATATTTGTGTAACTGATTTCAAAAAACTTCTCCACAATTTTACATAGTAAATGTCTGAGATAAATCAATAGATAGCTCTCTCACTTCATTTGTGATGACACTGAAAATATATTGAAGATCCTGCCATTCAGTCCTTAACTAAAACAATCCAGCAATCCCAATACTTCACTAAGATATCTTTAAGTCACTAAATACTGTCTTAATTTACTTGGTTTTACTATGACAATGAGGTAATAAAATACACAGATCAGGATTGATTGCCTGTTTTTGTTAAAATGCCATGTGCTTTTGGGGGGTTTTTTGTTTGTTTGTTTGTTTGTTTTTTCCTCCAAGAAAATGCTGTTCATATTTGCATGCCCCATCATTAGTTTATTTCCGTTCCTCTACTGTTCTGCAAATTTATAGGGAAAAGCATCTAGACTGGTACAAAAATATAAATTAAAGATGAAGCGGCAGCTTAAACTCTGCCTTTCATTTTTTTTTTTCATTTTAGGCTAGGCTATCAAAATGGTTGGACATTTTATATAGTGTTTATTTTTTGTTTTGGCCAGTGTCCCTGTAGCTGCTTTGCCAGTGGGCCTCAACTGATAACATACAACCATCTTTATATTTCTGCTGAGTCCCACTGCATCTCTGTGAAAATTTGTTTCAACAGAACTCTTACAAAGTCCTGCTGCCAGGACACTGTTGGGAATAAATCCCAGCCATACCCAAAGGTGATTTGTGTCTTCTGCTATTTCAGAGCTGCACATGCTCAGCACCACACCAACTGGGCAGAAAGGTATTAATGCAATCAGGTAAGTATCCCACATAGCAGGGGTGTCAAACTCACAGCCCATGGGCTGAATCCAGCCCTGCACCTTGTTTTATCCTGCCTGGCACCTTGTTTCTACCCAGCAGCAGCGCTGAGCTCCTTGCCCCTACGCTCCTGCCAGCACGCCAGTCACGTGTGAGGCGTGTGTGACGCGCATTACGCTGCAGGAGCAGGAGAACAGCGGCAGCCGTGAGTTTGGCACCCCTGTCATCTAGCATCCTTTGCAGCTATGAAAGGTATTACAGCTCAACTGATGAGCTTTTGACACCTTTCACCAAACCAGAAAATTTATGAAATATTGGTAGCTATCTTTACTGGCTTCCCCTAGAATTCAGGACATTCCCCAAGAAAGTGGACTAGCTAACTTGCTGCTTTCCCTACCATTTTAACACTAGTAAGGTACTTAGTGACAAACAGCCAGCGTGTGCTGGATATTACTATGTACCACTTGAACACAAGCCGAGGAAGACTGAAAACTGTACTCCGGTCTTCAGTAGGAAAAGAGTATTTTCTGATCCTGGCTAGCAGTCTGCATGTCATGGACATAATCTGGTAGATCCAGAGATGGACCTGGTGGAAACTTAGCCTTGTTAGTGGAAACTGCGCATATTACTCCATGAAAAATATGACCTGTGTTTTCTAAGCATGTATGCTGTAGGAAGGAAAATGTGCATGCTCATAGACCTCACTTTTAGACTGACTCAGTTAATTCAGCTGTTTCAACTCTCCTGAGGGTAGCTGACTGTGAAAGGCTGCAGGATTTTCTAACTGGATCTTAGGACTTGTCTTGTTACCTTTTCTTTTACTTCCCATGATGGCCAGGTAATGTAATTGGTACCGCATTTATTCGAGACTGAAACATAGTTGGCATTTAAAAATGTGTTTACCATTTAAAACTGATCATGTAATAGAGATAAATCCTATTGCAGTTGGAAGAAAAGTAAAAATAGGGAAAAAAGAGAAGAAAAAGAATCATCAATGAGGGGCTTATCCACCCCATGGAGAGGGAAAGTCAAATTAGAAGCAAGAAGGAAAAAGGGGGAAAATTAAGACCAGAGGAGCATAGAAGAACACAGAAAACGACTCTGCCTTTGTAAAACAATTATTTCTTATTCAGCAGCATATTTCTATTGCCATACAATATTTGTGCTTAGACAATGCTCATCTGTTACCTTGCTTATTGAATAATACTGTTTTTTCAAAAGAACATTATTTCAGTTTCGTTTGTTTTTCACTATTTGCCTATTCTGCCTATTAAATCAGACAAGTAGAGAAGAGTGTGAGGCTTTCTACTTTTATATAGAACAATTTAATCTACTGGTAAAATTATGCATGCCATAAAATGACTCACAGAATTGCCACAAATTACGCATCAATTCACCTTCCCAAATGTAGTCTAGATGAACCAACAAATATGCTATAAATTCAGAAGTGTCTCCACATGGAAGTCTGAAGAATTTTGCGTTCTTATTCCTCTAAGCCTGACTGAAATCAGTAATGCAAGCATCCTCTTGCGATCAGCAACAAAAACAGCTGGAAAATTTACAAGAAACAATAAGCTGTAAAAGTGGACCAGTACATTCTGACAAGATATTAATGGTGCTGATTTTATTCATGTCTCATTAAAGAATCAGTCAGCCAGATTCTCAGCTTATACAAAGTGATACCAGTAGAGCTGTGCTGCTTTAATATCCCAGGTGATGATCATACTTTATTTAGGGAAAGTTAGGTTGCATTCTTGGTTTCAGAATCAAATTACCTGGAAGTGCTGGGCAAGAACAGAAAAGTGTGTCACTTAATAGGCCTCTGTCTGAGCAGGAAAAGAGCTTATTGACGATGATTAGTACTCTAGAGCACACTGGAGTTAAACAGAAGGATAGTTGTGAAAGGTACATTGGGACAAAAATAAATTAACTGATTCTCCACTTAAAATGTGGAAACAGAAAGAGTGATCAAACTCACACTTGGTATTGCCTGGATTCCAGGTCCTACCATGAAGCCCATGCGACTTCTACTCTGTGACCATGTTGATGGTTGAAACTCTGGTGAGTTCCAGTGTGGCTAGTACCACTGTGCAGTAAGGTCAATAGAGAGACTCAGGCTGTGATTTCTGTGCTCTGGGCAAGTGTGAAGGAAGGCAGAGTAAATGCCTTTTGTAGCCATTTTTGTGGGCAAAACTGAAAGGTAAAAAGGTTAATTATTTACACTGTCTGCCAGCAATGTACTGACAGCATGTGTTCAGAACAGGAGTCAGACTCCTGCTGAGGAATATGATCAAGATAAAACAAATGCCAAGAGACTGATATAACAATGCAAATCACAATACTTGCCTAGCTTGATAAAGCAGATGGAACAGGATAGAAATACTAATAAGGTGAGGTCATTCTATGAAGATGTCACTGTATGGAGGCAAGAATATTAACAACAAAGCTTAATAATGCACAAAAATTGAAATATCACATGAATTGAACACACATTTACACAGAATGCATTTATAGATAGAAAGCGAGATATTTTAACAAGTACTTTAATGAAGAGATCAGTAAAGTTGATCAACCATTGGTTGAGCTCAATGTTGAGGAATGAAATCTTGGCAAGTTCCAAGAGGCAACAGCAATTTTCAAACAACAAAGCTTCTAGTACCAACCCACTGAATTCCACTAAAGTATTAAAAAGACGAAGTCAAACAAACTCTCTATGCATTCATTTCATTTGTTTGGAGGTTTGAAAAGAAAACAGAGGACTTTTCAAAAAGAGGTGGCTCTATGCCCAGTTTTGAAAAAGGAAGATAAAATGGAAAAAGGTATTCTGTTCCTATTTGTGCCCAATAAAAGCCTATCTCTGAGGTCCTTTTACATTGACTGATTCATCCTAGAAAGGCAATATAAGTCAGACCATTGCAGAATCAATATGAATTCCAGCAGAAGATGTTCAAATTTAGGCACTGCTTCAGAAAAGAAATATAACCAGAATATACACATATTTTTATATAATTTTCAGAAAGAGGCAATAAGGTCCCATACAGTGAATTGTGTGATACAAAAAAGTAATTTAGAAACTCTTAATAAAGTGATTTTGTTGCCTTGGTTGTGTATCTTTGCCTCAAAAAAGCTGCAAAAGCAAGACATAGTATTTCTGTTCTGTTTGACAACTGGTTCTCAGATTTTGTACAAGTCTAGACAGACCATCATAACCCCTATTTTCAGTACAGAGATAACTTGCTACCTAGGACCAATAATCACAAATAAAAATAGATGAGGGAGAACGTTTAGGCATGGACAATGAGCATGAATTATTCTCTTCACCGCCTGTGCTGTTTCAGTTGCACTAAGCTAGGTGTTTTACATGAACTTGCTCACTTGGCTAAGGAAGAAAAGTACAAATAAGTACAGGAAAAAAACACGCCTGATTTTTTGTGTTCACTAAGACAATATGGGGAGTAAAATTTCTAACAAGAAGTGGTAGGAAGTCTATGCAAATCCACACATAACTGAAAAACAAGAATCCAGCTCAGCTGGAATAATGAAGAGAGATTAGATAAGTACCTTTATGAGGTCTCTTATGATGACATTTGATCCCATGTCCATTGAAGAAAGGGATGGACAATAGAGAAATATCTGAAAGCAGCAAAAATGAATAACTAACAATAAGCAATATATCCCAATATATTTCAGAAAGAAGATAGGATCAGTCTGTAAGAGAGCTCAGTAAAGGCCTGCAGAATCGGGTCCCCAGTGAAATGTGAATTTCAACAGGCATCAGGAATGGTAAATAAATTTTCTCTATGTGTGCCTCCAGTACTAGGAATGGAAAGTCAGGCTGATGAGGGGGCTGCAAAAAATGCCCTGATTCCTATGGGAAGTCTCTGGTGAGGGAATTTTCTTGAGACAGTAAATAAACGTGAGTGTAACAGCTAAACACAGAAGAACTAATCTTAGCAAAAATCTAGCCATTGACTTAAATTTTGCTAAATGCTTAGTGAAATATCCTCGATTTTTTGTCCTCAGATGTTGTTTGGAAATATTTTTGATATTGCCTAACCAACTGATGCTCATTTACGTATCCTTGCCCAATATGTCTGCCCTTGTTCTGTTACTGTAAGGATTACCATCTCTATCACCTACCTCTAGCACAATACTTTTTAAGTGGAGATCTACATATCACACATATACTTTTGTAGAACTTCTCTCATGTTTAAAAAGAAAACCTAGTCTCTCATTTGTCTTTTTGAATAGCAGCTTTTCTTTTCTGACAATGGCTGATAGAGAAGAAAATTTTCCATCTCGCAGAGCTTTTTTTTTTTTTTGCTTACCATATTATCCACAGCTTCCCTGTTTTTCACTTTAGGTATTTTAAAAGGGAGAAACTGAGCTGGGTTTGATGCATTTCATTTCATCTGAGGAATAAAAGAAATACAGGGTTGAAAGTTTTGTGATGGACACAGGATTATTGGACTCTATGACTTTTCTTGCAGCTTTGTCTTCTGTAAGGCTTTCGTCTTAATATTAAAAGCTGATCATTCAGTAAAAATTGTAGCAGAGAAAAAATACTCAAAAAATCACTTTTGCTATATTCAATAAATATTATAACTCTAAGATGTGGTATCATTTTAAAAACCTCTGTGGCAGACTGTTTTGACTGCTTTGATATATAAAATTTGATAGATATGTTTATGCCTCTGTGTATACAAATGGAGTATGGAGTATATAGAGTGTAATATATGAACAAGAAATATACTCACTTACCAGATACAGGGGCTTCTTCTACGCTTTAAAAGTGAATGCTATTTTAACCCTGTGGAACTATTTATTTTGAAATTGTAACAAATAGAAAGTAAATTTTTTTTCTGATCCCGATAACACACACTTTGTGTTTGGTAATTGACAAGACCTTTTCCAATAGTTTTTCTTGATGTTATTCTGCCTCCAAATACCGAGAATGTTACAATTTTTGTGTGACTTATAAGAGTTTAGGAACGCATTTTCACTTCCTTCCCAGGGACCATTTTTATTCATTAGGTACTCTGTTGTCTGATGTAGCAGAAAGAAGCTTACCATTTTGATGTATATTCCCTCTAAAGTAGCATAGAGTATTAAACTAGTGATCCAGAGTTGTAGACAGTCAAAACCAAAGTCTGCTGTTTCAGAGAGCATTCATAAATTCAACTTCAGGAAAAACAAATTAATACTCACAGCCAAAAGACAGAATAGCAACATTAAATTTTGTCTTTTGATGGGTCACTTAAAAAATATTGATATGAGTCGCAGCATAACTGAGAGCACATTATCCTTAGCATATTATCCTTATAATTAAGCTGTGATTCACCTGGTAAAAAAATACTGCTTTCTTAAAATTCACACAAATTATCTACTGCAGTTTAAATTTGAAAAAGAAATACGACAAGTTAACAGGAGCTACAATAACACTTTGGTTGAGACTTAATTAGTGGAGCCATCAGACTTTTTATTTTGCATGTTATTAATCTTTTTCTTCTGAAATTGTTTTAGCAAATCACATTTCACAATTTTCTGCTTGCTTTTGGCAGATGAATCCAAATTCTCTGGGATGAAATCAGTTGCTCTTGTTTACTCTCAAGTGTGAATGAAAAATTAAATCACACCCAGTTACCACCTACTTTGGCACAATTGTATATAAACAGGAAGACCAGAATTAGCATAGCTACCAACAAGAATTAAATTAATTATTTCTAGAAGGCTACATCTTGGCACAATCATGTTGTTCTGCATTGCTTGGACTCTGTACTAAAACTTGGACTCCACAGTAAAGCTTAAGTTCTGAGAATGCACACTCTGCAGCCAGAAAAAAAGGGAAAGAACTATGTAGATTTCTATGTAGAGTATAGAAATCTGCTTCTGAAACTGTCATTGGAAATATGTAATTTTTAGACGTGAAATCTGGCTGAATGGTAAGGTCTAGGGAGGCCAGTTGCTACTGGTTTACCACAGAAAATGATACTGGGACCAGTGTTGCTTGACAACCTCATTAATGAATCTGGAGGATGGGGCAGAGTGCGTCCTCGACAAATTTGCAGATGACACTGGGAGGAGTGGATGGTACAGCAGAAGATTGTGCTGCCATCCAGACGAGCCTTAGCAGGCTGGAAAGCTGGGCTGACAAGAACTTCTTGAAGTTCAACAAAAAGAAATACAAATTTCTGCATCTGGGGTGGAATGCGTGCCATTTTGTACAGGGACCACCTACCTGGAAAGCAGCTCTGCAGAGAAAGACCTTGGAGTGGTGCTGGACAACAAGCACTCCATGAGCCAGCAGTCCACATTTACCATGAAGAAGGCCAACTGCATCTTTAGCTGCATCAGCAGGAGTATTGCCAGCAAGCTGATGGAGGTGATCTTTCCCCTCTACTCAGCACTGCTGTGGACATACTTGGAGTACTTGTTCCTGTTCTGGGCTCCTCAGTACATGAGAGAAACGGAAATATTGTAGAGAATCCATGAAATGAAATGAAGATGGTGAAAGGGCTAGATCACTTTTCCTGTGAAGAAAGACTGAGAGAGAAGGTTCTATTTAGCCTAGAGAAAGCTCAAGCAGGATCTTATCAATGTGCAAAATAGCTGATGAGAGACGATAAAGAAGAGGGATCCAGACTTCTTAGGAGAAGAAGAAGAATACAAGAAAAACTTTCTACTGTGACAATGGTCAGACACTTAGACAGTTTGCCCAGACATGCTGTGGAGAATCCATCAGTGGTGGTTTTCAGAAGCTGTTTGGACATAATCCTAGATTGTCTCCTCTAGCTGACTGTGCTTAAGCAAGGATTTGAACTAGATGACCTCAAGAGCTCCTCTTTCACCTTAAGTGGTTCTATGTGATAGTCTGCAGTTTGAGGACGTATTAAGGATTATGCATTGCACCATTCATTCAGTGCTATGGATTGTTTCAAAACTTGATTCTATCTTGTTAATACTTTTGGACACCTTCCTCACCCTCTCAGTTGACGTTATGTGGGTTTTACCAGTCAATTAAGTGGAAGCTGTTGGTACAGAGACAAAGGCAGAGGAACTACTCTGTAGACAGCTGATTCTAAATTTCTGAAACCATTCTCATGCCAGGGAGAACAGACATTAGTTTTAAAAATGAATATACCTCAGAACTGACCTAGTGATGGTGCATCCCCTTAGCCGTAGGCCTAAGCACTGGGAACAAGCTGCAGATGTGATGTTTCTGGCTGGGAAAGAAACAACTGCACGTTAGATATCATATGCCGTTTATTGGCTGCTTAAACTCATGCCCATCTGTCAATATGGCAGTATGCCGGTTAACAGCGCTGTATGCCAGTTCTTCAGGTCTTGGGGTAGACTGGAGATACACTTAGGTGGGCAGCTTGAGCATGACAATAAATATAATCTCTTCTGAAGCATTCACTGCTTGAATGATGGTTTGAAGATGTTAGTGCCTGCCTCTTCTTTGTGATTTTTACTTATTGACATAAATGCCAAGGATGTGATAGATAAGGAGAGAAAACTAAGAAAGACTTTGGGAATAGTGGCTGCCAGAAGGACAGTTTGAATTTTGTGAACAATGTGAAAGCAAGAAACTTAAAACACAAGCTTTGAAGTCCAGGAGTATACAGAATATTTTCCTCAGAAGCTGAATATAGAGTATATACTTTTATGAAAGGAATTTGGGACACAATTTCAGCTAGAAATATTCCAGACTAGGTCTCAATGCCATTTTGTGCAGCTGAGAACTTAAGCTGCAGTGCAATGAGTGGTATTAAGACATTGTTATTGTTAACAATTATTTTGCTATTCAGTTTTTTTGTTATCTCTTTATAGAGAAACATTTCAACCTGCTCATGAAGAGTTTGCTTGCTATCAATACGATTTCAGTAATGTGAACTGTCCTTTAACCGATACAAGCTCTTCGTTTTTGGTACCAGCTCTGCTACAATAAGGAAATTATCTCTTAACATGTTTTGCTAGAGATGAATTTAAAGTTTGCATGAGATTAAATGCTTTGTGGGATTGAACACTCTGAGTATAATCTTCATAAATAGCTTGCACTAATCAAAAAGTGCTGATTAGTAAACAAGCCTCATTTTGGAAAAGGCTGCATTCATTTATTAAGTTAAATAAAAAACCTCTTGCTTCTGAGTGGTCACATAAAGAGGATGAAAGATTACAACCCAAATACTGAAGGGAGCTAAGAGCTCCTTATTAAATGTTTCCAACATGTAGATCTCACTGAGAGGAGGCAGAGCTGCCTAATGCTCCGTTATGTATTGGGTGTTGGATATTTGTGGAGAAGCAGGGCAAAACAGGCTTTTAACCAGCAGCGCAACCATTAAACTTTATGGAACACTGCTTCTTCTGCAGTTTTTCTTTTTCACACTGTGAGCCTCAGACCTTAACCGTTGACATTAAATAGATTATGTCCATTTGAGCTCCTGGTCAAAACCTGTTGTTTGAGATCACTGAAAAGAACAGAGTTTATTTTGATTGAGTCTGCGAGCATGCAAGCTCCATCGAAGCACCTATCATCATGTTCTGTAAGGCTGAGACAATAGTATGTGTGCCCACCGCTCTTCCATGCGTAAAACAGCCTTGCTCTCGCGGAGCTGCAGGAAAAGTTAGGAGAAAGCATCAGAGAAGCTTGCAGTGTTTGAACCGTTTTGCATCAAAAGGTACAAGACTGACAGTGAACTGTAACCATGGAGATGCCTACCCGTTTTCAAGTTAAAAAAAAAAGGAAGAAAAGGAAAAAAAGAAAAAAAATTGATTTATCTTTTAAGAAAATTGCTGCAGTGACAATATCAGTTAATTGGAGTTAATCCACATGTAACCCCAGTGGTTGTGTGTGTTTTCCATATGGAGCAGGAGCAGCTTGCATACACGCTCCTTGAGCCCTTGTAGCACTGAGCCATTGCCAGTGACTTCTATGTGTGGTCAAGAAGAACAGGAGCAGGGTTGGCTCCGCGTGTGAATGATGGCATGATCTAGCTGCACTAGCAGTGTGGGATTTCAGCTGAGGAGTGTGTTTAATTCTATTTCTGTGTTATCTCAGCCTCCCTGTCCCTTGTTTACATAGATCAAATGGATTGCAGTTTTACTCCAATTGATCGGACTTGGCAGGTGGGATCTGGGAGCTGGAGAGGAGCTGCAGTACAGTAGTAAGGCAGTTGGTATTGTCAAGACTGTGGTGGGAGTGACAGACAGGAGCTAAAGGGCAGGACAGACAACTTCAGCCCACCCCAGGAAAATTGTTTCTGAAGGAGAATGAACTATTATGTCTATTTGCATTGCAATAGGAGGTGTGAGTCTGCTTGTCCATCTGCCCTTAAGTTGCTCTTACTTTGCCCGGGCGAACAGTGAGAGGATTTCTTCCTATATTCAGTGTATGAATTCTCACATCCACCCTCCTTATACCGCAGTGCTATACATCCCTCATACACTTGTGTTCGCGTTTGATAGATATGAAAGTGTGCTTTACACTGAAAAGTGAGATACTTGCAAAATTTGCAGCAAGAAATTTATTTTTGAACAGATTAAGCTCTGCAGGGAGTCCAGACTTTATTATGGAAGCTGTGCACTCTACTCAAATAAGTACTGATTTCCCAGAAATATTTGTAATGAAATGAGTGGAGAGAGAAATAGAATTTCTGTCTGAATTGTTCACAATATTGCCACTCAGTCTGTTATTGAACTGTTAAACTTGAGATTTACCAACAGATTGGAGAGGAAATACTGACCTAGAAATTTTATGAGATCTTCATTCTTCCTGCCAGAATGTGAAAATTAAGTACACAAAAGTAAGCTTCAGCCTATAATTTTAAAGAACGTTCACATTTATTTTTGGTCTTTTATAACTCTTTGAGTTGAAAATTTACTTCCTATGGTCAACCTTCAATTGTCTTTGATAGTAGTTTTCCCAAAATAAATCAAACCTGGATGAACTTAACTTAGAAATACTGAGTATTTTTTTAGTATAAAAAAAATCCAAGCAGTATTTGTCCTTCAGTGTTTGAATGTGTGATATCTGAAACAGTTTTGTAAATAGTAAACAGAATCACTTGAAATGAAAAAGATGATATTTCAAAGACAGTGATGATGATAATGGAGATACAGTTTTAGTCATGAGATTAGAATTTTTTTGCTTTATTTATGCTCTTCTAATATCATACAGTTCAGTTAAAACTTTCTGAACAGTGATATAGCAATAATTCAATAATGCAAATGTGTTAATTATAGTTTTTATTTTGCTTATGTTGAAAAGAAAAGGTTGATTTTTCTTTTATAGCAGTGGCTGATCATTTTTTTAAAAAAGTTATTTACTGCAGTTTTCTTCTTAGTGTTTTTAGAAGCTGGGTTTAAAAATACTGTAAAATACATGTGCAACTAGGTGTGCCTTTAACTGTGGTGTATGTCAACCCAAAAATAAAAAAACAAATACACAATTAAAAAAAAATAAAATCAAACCACATTTCCAAAGGAACACCAGAGAGCTTTCTGTGGCAGTTGGCAGATATATAAAGGCATTATTTTTCAGATATTATTGTTGATAGGTTTGATATACAGCATGGTTTGTCTGAGCCAATGGGATATTGTCCTCTTAACAAATCTCATCATGCCAGCAGTGTTGCTTCTATAGGATGGCTTATCAGCTCCAACCAGAGACTGCTACACTTGCACTTGCCTTCATAGCCTGAGAGGAAAATAAATTGTTCTCAAGCAGTTAATAAGAAAGAATTATTGTGAGTGAGATGCATGACATTATGAGAAAGCATGGTGTTTTACTGACTAAATGTTTCTTTGCAACCATCCCCATCTTTGCTCAGTTGGCAATGTTCCATCTCCACTCCCCCTCCCTCCTGCAAAAAACCCTACCACAGTTTCAGTGTAAATGAAATGAACATTTCATTTCTGAACAGAGTCTCTTTAAACACTGTTACTGATGTGCCATTCTATTTCAAGAAGTGTACTTATGGCTTTCCTCCTCTGCATTTTAACACAGCCATCGGAGTGGGCTGGAGAAGCGTTCCAGCACTGTCTGTGTTATGACAACATGCATCTTCATTCTTGCTATCTACGTGGTTATAAACGAGCATATACAAATATATTACACAGTGTCTGAATATTAGGGCTGAATACAATTGTCTTTTTTTGTGAGTTAGCAGAGAAACTGCTGGAAAATTAGGGAGGTATGTAACTGAAGGAATGTGGTTTATGCTTCTCAGCTTACACGTCAGTGGGTCCTTCTTAAATTAACAGAGCCATGTAGGTAATAAATGTGAGTGCTGCTTGTTCTTTTAGTGAATCCTTCACAGCCATTGTCTGAAACCAAAAACAATGGAGTCTTTGGTAAACTGCAAGCTTGTATGATGGCTAATAAATACAGATGGAAATGTAAGCATGTTGTTACATGGCTTTATTATCTTTTAAGGCCTTGATTAGACAAGCAATTAAGCATACCTTTAGCTTTATACCCACGGTAAAATCAAATTTTGGATAAGGAGAAATGCAAACATATTGTGTAACTATGACTTTACCCAGAGCAAATAGGGAAATCGGATATCATATTTTTAATTGCATTTATAGAATTCTGATTCTTTGTATTTCAGCCACATGACCATTTGTTATCACAGTGCTGCTATGCAGGTTGTCTCAGAAAGAACTGAGAATTTTTATGCAAAAAACGCATCTGAAGGAATTGTTCAGTATTTTAATACTTTGAAATGGAAAGTGTCTGTGAAGATCAAAGTACAAGAGAAACCCACTGATAAATACAAGATTATTACAACTCCTAAATGTTCTGGACTTCCTTAGTATCTGTAATCTGTGGATCTCAAAACATAGTCAAATATTTTTTAAACCTTCTAACATATTTATAGACACAGTTATTCAGATTTATAGGTAGATAGTACTACAAGCAGTAATAATCACCTAGTCTGTGAGACGCGTTATATGACACAGCTGCCTGTGGCAGCAGAGGAGTGATTGAGAAAGTACTACATAGTTCTGCATATTTTTGAGACCATACAGTCAATTTCTAAAATACCTGGAAACTGAACTTGTGCAGTACTTGTCAGTATTCTGCTTCCTTTTATCATGGTTAGATTTAGAGCTTGTCAAAACTCATGATGGAAATTTCAAAGATCATGAATTCAAACTGATTTGATTGTTTTAATGCAAATCTCCATAGATTTTCTTTTTCTTTTAAGCAATTCTAAGTTTGCTTAGCCAATAAGAAAAATTGAAATCTACTTAGGACCTGCATTTGTTTCAGTACAGTATTTTGGTAATCCATAGGCAAGCTTTGACATTTTCCTTAAATACAGCTCAACCAAAACTTCCCCTGACATCAATTTAACAGTATAAGGTTTCAGGTCTCCATATGGATACAGATGTTTATATATAATATTGAAGCATTGCCCAAAATGTGCATAAGTTCAAATACTTTTCTTTGGAGTCTTAGTCTTACCCTTCTCACTACATTTAAGAAAGGAAATTATTAAGTGTCTGAGATTTGCAGGAACAGTGATCACACAGTGTATCAAATTTTCCTGTGTTGGTGAAAATACAGTCACAACAAAACTTATTATGCACAGTAACCAGTTGATTTGATTAGTTCCTATTCAAAATACAAAAAGGGTAGGAAGATTTATTTCTTTTTATTATTCTCTACTACAAAGACAAGTAAAAAGAGTAGGGGATAAGGCATAAATTTAGGCCAAACTGAGACTGAGAGAAGCAACATTCATAAATTCATATCCATGTTGTTCTCCCAGAGCTTTGCAACTAATTGCTCTGAATTTTTCTCTTGTTCTTATCCAGGCCATCCTCCATATGGCTCCATATGCCTTAGTTTTTTCACCTTGAATTAGTTCTCTGTGTTTTCTCCCCACCTACCCATAGCCTTTCTTAAAACTTAGCCTTCTCCTTCTGCTTTTAACAAAATATAAAAAATGAGCTATATTAAAACCCTTTGTAGAAAAATTTGTGTTTAAAATGTATGTTTGGTTATTTTGTTGCAATTTTTAGCCCAAGTCAGTATACATCAGCCTATTTCTAATGAATTCTGCTCCATGCTGATTCTTAAGTGTTGCCACGTCCAGTTCAGAACTTTGAAACAAAATGCGCGGAGTAACTAAGGAATCAGCAACCTCCTGAGACTATTTTCATGCAGAGAAACATCTGGTGCTGTAAAATAGAGCCACAAGCTTAAAAACAGGTAGAAATCAATGTAAACTTGTTAACCATGTTGGGGCAAAGAAACATTAAAAACATGGATAAAATGTAAGCCCACGTAGGAAGTTTCTGAGAAGGAAAAAAATTTCCTATACTGGCTGAAAAGAAACCTGCCTCTCAGATAGAGATTTGCAAGTGGCAGAGAAGGAAGCTGAGACAAAAGAAGGCTTCAGCTCCAGCCAGCAAGAGCAGGTGAGGAAGCACTGTGGGGTAACATGGTCTCTCTCCATTGCTACCTTCTTGTCGGTGCTAGGAAGCGTGTGCGTGTGTGTATTCCGTGTATGTGTGCCTGTGTGTGTGTGCAGGTGCTCATGGGAATACAGTCCCTTTGCTCTCTGATCAAACCGTGCTCGTTGTACATAAGTGAAAAAGAGGGGGGAAAAGCTTAGAAAGCACTGGATACAGCTGAATTAGACATTTTTAAGGCAAAGTGCTTGCTTCTGGCTAAGCTAAATGACAATCTCTTGTCCCAGAGAAATAACTGCCTTTAGCAGACTCCACTAATAGTACAGCTGGTAGAACCAGCAGTAGACAGGCTTTTTATTTGTATGCCATTCTTAGGACTGGAACAATGTGACAAATAATTTTTGTCTAATTGAGGTAATCCAAATTTCCTTGAGGGGAAAAGATGCACTGGACCAAGCACACAACAAGGAATTCAAATCTTCATTTCAATGCTGAAGAACCAACCCCAGATGAAGAGAAAATACTATTTAAGTCCTTGTATGTTTAGAATTATTATGTTAAAGTCTTAGCCAAATTGTCTTACCTGTGCTTAGTGCCAGCAGCAATTAAGCTTAAAATTAAGCTTAAATAGGGGACAAATTTAATAGGTGTAGTTGAAAGTCTATTCCAGTGGAGTGAATCTGCATTGCAAAGCTGTAGACTTTTCCAGTAAGAGGCTGCACTGTATTATGTATCCAAATTTCAAGGACAGATCTGGCTTACTTTCCCTAGTGGGAGTGGGAATACTGTGATGATAAGTCTCAGAACTGATTCTAACTCCCTGGAGGTCATCGGTCCATATCACCACATAAACCAATGCATTAATGCATACGATTAGGTAAATTTTTTATCTGGCAGTACCAAGAACAGTGTCACATTAAAAGCTGTCTAAGGAAAATGTTTGCCTGGGTTTGCCTTGAATAAAGATTCTAGCCTAGGTAAGGTCTCAGATCTACTATACATCTATAATGGTACATAACACTAAGGTGATTAGTTGATATCTTCCAATCATAAGAAACACCTGCTATGAAAAAATTCGCACTATGATTTAGAGCTTCCAAGTCCAAAATCAACTTATTTAGAAAAACATACATCTACCTTTTTAACAGAGTTTTAAGAACAAAAGCAGCTCTTCGAATAATGCAAAAAATACACAAAATGTAGTATCTTTTCTAGTAAAGTAACATTAAATCCAAATTAAGAGATGTTTCAGAAACATCATTTGTAGTTCTTGCAAGTGTATAGAGCAGTAGGTGATTGACATCTCCCTCCAAAACTGCATGAATGAAACACAGGTTATTTACCCACTGATGAATTTGACTCAGTCTAACCTTGCAGATTCTGCACTTTTTAAACTCATATATAACATCTTCAGAGTGTCTCAGAAGGACTCTTCTTGGCAGCCAGCTCTGGTATTCCCTTTGTCAGTGTAAAATAGGTATTGAACTGCAGGTTTGTAGTTGCAGAGCTGCTGTTATCCTCCTTTCTTATTCTGGACCTTTAAATCTCAAAGCACCAGCTGATCTGTTGGGTTCAGCACAAGGTTTAGCTGTATTCACTTACTTTTTCTTCTTCCCACTGCACAATTCTGTTCATGTCCAGGTAACTGCCCATCTCATGTGCTGAATAAGGCTTGAGTCCCACAGAAAAATAGTATGCTTTTACCTAATTTGAGACTATGTGTAACAGCATGTGTTCTCTGCTCTCTCTAAGGGAAAATTAAGTTATTTTGTCTTGGAGAAATACTACAGTATAGTTGTTGAGGAAAAGCTTTATTTAGTGGAGAACAGGGGTCTGGCAAGAACTAAATACTCATCTAAACGATCGTCACATGGATGATTTGGGATCTCATGCCATAGTCCAAGAAAATACTAGTCTCTTGAATTGTGTGTGGATTTTTTTTATCACCGCCCCTTCATATAAATTCCATGGCTTCTCAGAGTTTTCAGTTAGTTCACTCTTTCAAGATTTATTTCCAGTATTTTTTATCTGATCTGCTGAACTTGGTTAAATGTGCTGATATGTGACTAATGTGCCAGTTACATGCTGCAGCACTTGAAATCTAAACTCATATAAGAGAAAGAAATCTTATTATTAATTTCCTTTTTTACACTCTGCCAGAAGTAAAATACTTTCTGTGCTACTTTTCATATTTAGCCACAAATAATTTTCTTGCACACCTTTTCAGACTGCCAAGTGTCCTCCAGCAGAAAGATGCACTGACACTAATAAGACTAAGACTTAGGCTTAGGCTTACAACACATACACTGTATTTGCTTAAAAATCTCGCCTATCTTAGGGGATGCTAATTAACAAGTGATAAAGCGGTAAAGGCTGAAGAAAACAAAAAGAATGGGAAGCGAAATGAAGGGTAAAGAAAAAGGACTAAGAGGAGCTTGGCCATACAAAAGGCAAGGTGAAAAAAAGACAAAAAGAAGAGAAAACAAAATAGTTATCCATTGCACTGTTGGGTTTCTTGCATGAAGGAACAATACTTGAAGCTCAAGAGCGAATATGTTTTAAAGATTGTGAAATTAATGTCAGAATGGAGATTTATGTATTTAGTACAATGTTCTTCCATCCTGGGAAATGGAAATTTAGAGTGATTTTCAGCTAGGTTTCTGTTTTTGTTGAGCAGGTATCTTCTCTGTTACTACACTGTTCCATTGTATGATCATAGTTATTTGCATAATTTAGATCTGATATATGCAAGTGCCTCCATTTTGAACAGACCATATGGAGAGCTCCATGAGTGCCCAGGGAACCAGAAGTATGAAACGATTAACCATGGTTTCTGTTATTTGTTGAGCAGATGAAAAGAGCTGTGAAATAAAAGGCATTTCATGATGGTTTATATGTCCTTGTATTGTCCTTTATTTGGTTGTACTGTACTAATAGAAAAAAAAAGGCTACTTGTAATATAGCAAAAGAAAATGCATAGCCATTCACAACATCAAAAGTCAGAAACAAAGGAAAAGAAAGTGTTGAAAGAAAAGGCACTGATCTATAAAACAGGATCTATAGAATAGGTCAGTGATGAAATAAAGGAGAAAAATATACTCGTATATAATTTTTTGGATTTATATTTTACTGGATTTAAATTATGAATAAACAGATAAAAGGAGAAAAAAGAGACAGAGAGAGGGAGAGATTCAGAAAACACGAAGCATGTCAGAATCTAAAGAGAAAGTACTATTAAACTACTTCCAAGATTATGTGTGGTATCTTAAAATTTCTCAATATCTGTTTAGCTAAGGACTTATATAAATTAGTTTATGTAGTTGTTCAAAAGAGAAAAAATCAGCATGGTAAGGCTTTTACTTCACACAATATCTTTTAATTTAACATAAGCTAGTGCATTTATGTAGTCTAAATTGTAGAATATGCAGATGCTTGTATTTTAAGTTGAACTATTAATGTGGCAACAGAAAGCCTGACATCAGATAATTTTCAGAGAATTCATGGGTAATATTTGGCTTCACTTAACGCAGCATAAAGGATGAACAGCGTAAATCCTACTTTAGGAGCAGCTTGGGACCAAAAGCTGGCCAGCCCCATAGCTATGGGCATGTTACTTAGCTCTTTGACACGTTGGGCAGATATCGAGTACTACAGATTGTTGGAGCCACAATCAGTGTCCCTGTTGGTGATACCTCGTGCCCAAACCACTTACTGCCATAATCCAGACACATAGCTAATGCCATGATGGTACATCCTTATGAATTAAGAACTCTGACATATATCTGATGGAGAACAGTTTAATTTTCTCTCTTGGATATAGTTAGTGCACTGTATTATGTTATCTGCATACGACCTGTGAAACCTGCTGCTGTTACTTGTATACAGAGAGAGGCTTTAGTGATGCTCTCAAAACAGGAGATATTAATTTCTTGTAAAGAGTAGAAAATAGAAAAATTAGTAGGAAATATAATCAGATGGTATAAAGAGAGGGAGTGAGGTAAATTAAATTATTTGGATTAATTTAGAAGTTGGAGGGAAAACAGAGAGATAAAACTGGAAATAGCCCGTGTAGACATTCAGTATGTTTGATAACATCAGATGAAAGGAGAAATTATTCTGGTTTTGTTGGCAGGCAGGAAAGAATAAGAATAAGGATAAATGGTCATTGGTAGCAGAATGGGGAATTAAGTATTCGTTATCCTAGAGGTTAGTCCTCAGACTCCTTAGGTTCAATACAGTTTTTCAATAATATTCAGTGGAGCTATATACTGGAGCAGTGGAGACAGTAGTATTTTAGGTTCATTAAGACTTCAGAGTCTTAAAGGAAAGAACTGAGCCTGATACAATTCTTAAGAGTTAGCATAATATAAATTTATATTTTTGATTTCATAGGGAAAAATAATTCATATGAAAAAATAGGGTTTGAAACGGTTGACACTGTCATCAGCTGTCCTCACTAGAAGGGGTTTGTTTGTCTCTTTGTTTGTCTATTGTATGTTGTGGTCAAGCCCTTGTGTTCACCATTTTTCAAGTAGATTATGAACAGCATAGGGCCCTTCTTAACTCCATTGATAATACCTAGCAATACAAAACCTGTCCATTTATTCTTACTCTTTCCGTGTGTGTATTTTAACCCAAAGTTTTATTGCTATTATATATTGTGTTGGTCTTACTCACTATGTGGTAGGTGTCCCTTGAATATTTCTACAGGCTTGAAACTTCTAAGTACCTCAATGCCATTGAGTGTTATCTCCCAGCTTTGACTATTTGAAAGGATCTAGGTGCAAACACTCATATTATTTTAGACAAGCATAGAAGCAGAATTACACTCTCCAGAGAACTTCTTAATCTAACTAGATGCTTGGTGAGTTTTGAGGAACATTTGAAATGGAAAGGTGTCAAATAAAGGTTTTAGAAACATAATTATGGGACATGGTGCAAGAAGAACATCTTATGATTATTTTCAGTGCCAATGTTGTCTTTTTAGATCAGACATTTCATCCCTTATCAAAATTTCATCCAGTGACTCTGCTACTTTGGTCCTCACAGACTGTGTTGTTCAGCTTTAGAATCAGAGAATCAAAGAATGGTTTGGGTTGAAAGGGACCTTAAAGATCATCCAGTTCCAACCGCTGCCATGGGCAGGGACACCTCCCACCAGACCAGGCTGCTCAAGGCCCCATCCAGCCTGGCCTTGAACAGTTCCAGGGAGGGGGCGTCCACAACTTCCGTGGACAACCTTTGCCAGTGTCTCCCCACCCTCATCAGGAAGAATTTCTTCCTAATGTCTAATCTTCCAATTTAAAGCCATTCCCCCTTATCCTATCACTACAAGCCCTTGTAAAAAGTCTCTCCCTACTTCCCTGAAGGGTCCCTTCTGTTACTGGAAGGTTGCAATAAGGTCTCCATAGAGTCTTCTCTTCTCCAGGCTGAACAAACCCAATTCTCTCAGCCTGTCCTCATAGCAGAGGTGCTCCAGCCCTCTCATCATCTTCGTGCCTTGTGGATATTTAAGCATAGTGATGAAATGAAGAACGAAACAGCAAGAGTGAAAAGATTTTATATTTGATGTCTATACTAGACTTGTCTGGTATAGTTCTATGGAGATTTTTATGATTGCTATTTCTTTCTGTATGTGAGATCACGGTGCATCATGTTCTAGTTGGCTTAAATACATGGCATGTATGAAAAAGAATGCAAAATGCTGTTCTTGGAAACTAATTATAGATCTTGAGAAATTTAATGGAAACAATGGCAATAGAAGAAAGAAAAGATCTATAAATGCCAACAGAGAAAGGAACAGTGTCACAATTCATCTCATATGACAGAAATGCTAGCCTTAATTTGTCAATCTAGTAGAAAAATCTTTATTTCCTCCCCAAGCCCGACACTTACATTCTTTAAAGACAATGCTATATGTACGGCATGTGACATTTTGACAACTACTCAACAGTCCATTCTAAAACACTTGTTGTTTAAGAGATTTTATAACAAGAATCACCTTTAAGAGTGAATCCATCAGTGAAGTGACACAATACTTCTTGTGATCTTGTGGCTTTGATTAGGTATTTCTTGTGTGGGTTTTTGACTGAAAACACATTTTGTTTAGCCATTCAGAATAATCAATGGAAATAAAATTGGTTTCTCAGTCAAAATCTTTTCAATTGCTTTAAATAAAAATGATACAAGCTTGTCTATAGTACCTATATAGATAAGAATTCTGTGATGCCATTATTATCCATTTTATCCAACACTGCAAATTTCAGTCTTATTCATAGACAGATAATCACAACTGATTCTTCTGGGGTTTTTTTTAGATAGCTATTTTAGGATACTTTTAAATAGAAAAATTTACATTTGATGTGTTGAACACTGACTACAGTGAATGTAGATGTACTCTAAAAACAAAGCAGCTAAGACGATGAGAAAAATATGGCTATTTATTCTAAGAACAGATAATTTTACCTAGATGAAAGACAGCCCAGTATAGAGATCTTGAGTTTTGTACCTTAAGAAAAATTACTTTTCCATAGAGTCACGTTTTAGAAAGGAAGAGGGAAAAATTGTTTGAAAGAGTATCTAATAGTCTTTACTTGAGATATTCTTTATACTAGGAAACACAATGATGCTTAAATACAGTTATATATATAGTTAGAATAATGAACTTCTTTTTTCCTCTCCTTCTTAGAAAATAAACTCTTTTTAAACCTGATAAAGCATTTCAAAATATCCTTTAAAAATATTTGACAAAGAGTCCTAGGCCTTCATTCTTTATAAGTCTGAATAGTATGCAAACTACTTCTAAAGCAGAAACTCTTGTTTTCAGGAGAAAGAAAACATACAAATCTGACCTTATATTCTAAAGGGGATGCACCGCACAGTACAAAGCTCCACAAAAGAATGTTTGAGGGACACATTCACAACATTTTGCGTCTAAATGCAAGCCTCTTAAAAATTTAAGGATTTAAAATCTTAACTTGTGATAATTTCCCATAAGAAAATTCAAACAATAATAGTAACATTGCATATGCAGAAATTGATCACCAATTCAAGCACCAAATGTACTGGTTCTGAGACTGTCTTGTGGGAACTAAAAGGTGAAATTTGTTAGCAAGTTAATCCTGTCAAGCCTCTGAATGAGTCTTATTTCTTCCATTCTATTTTCAAGAATACTACAAAGAGATATTTATGTTTTCTCTGAACTGAAATTCACCTTTTATTACTCCTGTTATCTCCTCATTCTCACTCTTACTCTCATTAGCCATCATTCTTTTCTGTATTTTATTCATTTGGGCTCCACAGGAATCAGAAAAACAATACCTGCAACAAGACAATGAAGAAGAGAGAAAAAATCACAACAATTTCAACATACAGAACAACGTCTACCATGACATGAAAGTAGCAGCAAATATTGTCTTTTTCCCAAAGAATTCACTAACACTATTTTTTTTTTCAACAGCAATTTTAAGAACTACTATGTTACAGTGCTACCAGCTTTTCCTTTTGATCTGTTAAATGAGGATTCGTTGAGAGATGTTAGCTGAGTACAGTAAGCAGAGAGGAAATGTGCAAATGGGAACTTGGGACTCTCCATTCCATGGAGCATCCAATAGATACTGAAAAATAAGGTCATATTTGTACGTTTTCTGCCTCAAAGTCCTTAAATAAAGAAGCATGCATCACTCTTAAAACTTAATTTTCCTTTCTTATGTATGCAGCATTTGATGTTGTTCCTTTGTGCAAATTATACGATAATGTCCTTTCCTTTGGGACACAAGATTCTAATAGCTGAAGGAAAATACAGTCTCCCAAAGGAACCGAACAAAAATCAGTTTGGGTGTAAATAGATGCAACCAATTGTTTTCAATGAACTTGTATCAATTTGGAGCTAAATTAGGTCTGTGTTTGGTCCAACATTATAATCTCCATTCAAAATTCCCATTATTACAATCAAAGTTCATAGGATGTAACTATGAAAAAAGATAACTCAGAGAGTCGCATGTCCCATTTGCCTTTCAAAGGCAAATCGCAAGTGTTGTTCCCTTTGATCACAAGGTCAAAAAGTATTTTTGCTACTTGACACAACATGAAAACACAAATAATGAGATAAATCTGTAACGGGTGTAAGTGGGTACAGATTCAATTACACCACATCTGACTTTATATTATTGATACGATAATTCCTTTTCCCCCCATAGAATTAATGAACAAATAAAAAATGTATAAAACAACATAACCAGTCCCGTTAGGTATACCTTCAGACTTGTATACAGCAAATTTCATTAATGTTATTTAACTATCAAAGTCAGCAATATATATAACCTTTTTGCCTATGGAAGTAATCATATAGTTCTGTTCTAACAGTCTGCTCCATCTTTTCAAGTTCCTGTATCAGTGTTCTTTATTTTCATGATTTTATTGCGGCTCTAATGGCTTTTAGGATCTTTTTTTTTTTTTTTTTTTTTTTTTTTTTTCCTGACACCTCCAGCTTCCAGAGATGTGTGACTATGTAAAAATCACATTTTTTCCTTTCAAAGTAAAATTCTTGTCCTTTTGGTTGTAATAAATCTTGTCATAATATGACCTGAGTGAACTTCAAATAAATAAAGTAGAAACAAAAATTAAAAAGTCTATTTTAAAATAAATGGGTTTTTAAAGCCAATTTTATTTTTCACTAAAGCCAAACCTAAGATTTTTTTAAGATTTGGAACTGGTAAACTTCTAGCTTTCTGCCGCTGTCAGTTTGAAAACCTTTCCTTACCCATGACTGGCAGATATTGAGAGCACAGAAAATGGGTATGCATTCTCCCAGTTGGCTCTCTGTGAATTATTTATAGATGACAGCAGCATTACAGAAGTACAGGCAGCTGGACTGTGTGTAAGACTTTCAGTGAATTATTTCATTTAGAATGTTGTTTCAGGGAGATAATGTAATTAATGTAGTTGGGAGATGAGAAATCACACACTGCATCTGGAAGTTTCTCCTCAGGACATCCTTGTAGCTCGCTGTTCCTGTCAAGTAGGGTAATGTGCCTGTAAACTGCCTTTGACAGAAAACATATCACCGCATCAGCAGAACCAGAAAATGCCAAAACATACACAATGTGGGAGAATGAATGCCAATGTCCTTGAACCAAGAAACACACTCATATAAGAGAAAGATATCTAAATCAGTGGGAAGCTTGTAAAGTGGATTGAAGAAACAGCCTGAGCCAAGAAGATGTTCCACTGGTTTTCTTAAAAGATAAATAAAACTCTTTGAATAGGTGAGAAATGTCAGCATTACACAGAGTTAACAACTGCTTTGCGCAGAAAACAACACAAAAAGCCACTACAACAGAAAACAGGTTTTGGGGGGTATTTTTTTCCATCATTGTAGCTGTCACTCTACTGTGAAAAAGTAAGAAATTTGAGGGTAAATATATATGTGTCCAGATTGATAAAAATGTTAATATTGAAAAGTCTCCAGAGAAAATAGTCTGGTTTTAACTCTTATTTGGTTATTGACTTTCCTGCCTTTCAAGTCACATTTCAAGCTTTTCCTACTTGCCATGAATCCAGAAACTTTAATTAGACTTAACTGCAAAGCAATGGTAAAGATTTGAAAGAAAAATCAAGAATAATCTGCTCAAGGGCCAACGTCTCACTTTTTTCAAAACAAACAAACCCATCCACTTCTAAGCTCTACTAAAGCTGAAGAAATGCTCTATGAATAGTTTTTAATCTGTGGAAATTTATGTAAAGAGAAGTAACTATATGATAGTCACTTGTGTAGATGTGTCTTTGAAGAGGATGGAACTTGGGTATAGCATGAATTTAAATGAGTTATGCACAGAAAGAAAAATATTTTGCATCCTTATGTGGAAGGAAACAGGTAAAAACAAACTGCTGGAAATGTTCCGCAAAGGGATGATTATTTCCCTGTTAATTACTATTAACTAATCCAACCACTATTGGTTACCATAGAAATAGCTGGAAACGGCTGCCTGGTGTTGTACTACTGGACTATGGGAATGTATATTATCTCTAAAACATAAGAACAAAACAGCTGTTATATTTTAAGGAGAAATTTTTGTTTCTAAAATCATGAAAACGATTGCAAACATTACCTAAGCAAAAATAGGCCTACTTAAGATACGGATACTACAATCTGCTGGTTTTAATAGAGGGACTCACAGAAATATTTAACTAATACAATTTCATCTGTGTTTTAAAATCTGTTTTAAACAATACGAGGAGAAGTCCTTTATTGTTCTGCCTATCTGGATCTTTGAAAGAACAAAAGGTTTAAAAATAAATAAAATGAGAATCTAAATGAAATGACACATTATTTTCAGTAGCAATCTTACATTTCAGAGTTAGTCTTTAATAAAAAACTTAATTTTAATAAAAATGTTAAACATTTAATAATACTTAGCTTACATATTATACATTTAGACTGTATTCATCTTGCTTAAACATATTCAAAGCTCCCTTGTAACAATTTTAATTTGTTATAACCAAAAGATGGCAGCACTCCATGCAGTATACATTGCTTTCCACTGTTATTTCTATTCACAGATATCTTCGCAAATTCCATTTTATAGCACTGTAGCTTAAGTTATCCTAGGCAAAGAATTATTTAGCAAGCTTTCAAATGAGAACATATGCTCATTAATTTGGGAAAGTAATGTGATTTTGGAAAGCTTAAAAATAAACTCCTTTCAGTTCAGTTTCTTTAGTATAGTTCCAGACTAGTTAACCATTAGTATTACATAAACAGAACTGACAAGCTTCACCCTGAGTCTGTTTTAGGAAAACTCATTCTCCTTTTCATACAGGTCTCGTGACTCTTTTCACCATGTATTTGTCTCCGTTTTTTCATATGTTATTTAGCTGTTCTTCTTTTCCTTCTTGCCCTCTCTCATTCTTCACCATTTCCTGGTCTCCTGTTGGGCAGACCTTAACGTTTGTGTCCAACACCAGTTCCATGAGGTACACTGCACATCACTCTCCGTCCTGCGGCCGGAGTTGCTATGTGTTATCTAAAGCCTGCACACTCTCATCCCCACAGTGATCTGAATCCCTGCTCCTCTGTGAGACCAAACAGGCAATGAGGCTGCTCTTAGCCAGTGATAACAGAGTTTGATGGGAGCAGAGACTCGGTGACTGTGAGGACTTGACTATGGCATGTAATACAGAAGCGGTAATGAGAAGGCTAACAACTTCAAAATGCACTTGCTATTTGGAATTAAGTCAAAGGGCCATAAAGAATGATCACTAAGAAAACTGGATTTTCAGTTTGGATTTAAAAGCTGAAATAACGAACTGACTTGTTATACAGAGCAAATCAAAGAAGAAAAAGGGATGGAGAGAAAGAAAACAAGACTTTACTGTTGTCTTAGTTGCCCCTGTTGGCAAAGGGAAAAAAAAATTCCCAAAAAAGAAAAAACAACTTGAAAGTGTAACAAATGTTTAAATGGAGGAAAGAAGTGGAAGGGCTAAAAGATGAACAATACAAATTCTGCACAATCACCATAGTAAGTGCCAAAGATTTGCTGACAACTGTGATCATAAACAAATGGATAAAACAATGAAATACTTCCTTATATGAAGCCTGTGGCAGGAAAATGGAATCATTAGACAGATGGATGTGAGAGCTATGGCCCACAGGCAAAATTTGGAAAATATACAAAAAATTAATAATAAATAATTATCTGTGCCTGACCTTATTCCCACTCTAAATAAATGAGAGAAATCCTTCCAAATGGCACAGGTTGCTAAACTGTAAAAGCAACAGGTCAAAGCAACTGATAAGCCAAAACACAGTCCAAAATAAGCCCATCTGAGGGAATTCCAGACACTAGACAAAGACAGGTTGATGCAAAACATAATTCATTGTACATATAACGGGAAGTTGCATGGGGGGGTAAGAAAAACAGATAGAAAATGGGCTTCATAGCAAAGTGTATGAGAAGTATAGAAACTTTAAAACTGATTTTGCAGCTATATTATAGATGAAAGAGAATCACACAAAAGAACATTGATGTGAGAGACTCTGGTTGGTGTAAGGATCCACATTGTTGGTTTGGGTTTTTTGTTTCCTTGTTGTTTTGTCATCTCTGTTTTCCCACTGACTCTAATTAAACTAAACCTAATTCGATTCTCTTCTGATACTTATGCTTACCTATGGTTGCGGTTGCTGACGATTTTCAAAACTGTGTCACTGCGTGCATTAAGTGAGGATACTGGAATCTGTCACAACCTGTCACATGTAATTCTTCCTTTCTCTCTTCTCCTCCACTCTGTAATAAAATTCTGACTTTATAAGGGATTTTTTTCACAAAGGCTACACTGAAGAAGAGTGATTTTCAGGCCTTTCTCCTTTGAAACTGGTTCTGTTTTAATAAGCTAACAAGTATTTTGACCTTAAAAACTGTTGCATACATAACCTGAAATCCAAGGTCTTGGGAAAGGAGAAGCAGAAGGAGTTCATACCATGAATATCCTGGGACTAGAGGGTATTTTAATGTAATCCATTTTAAGTACTTCATTTGCTATCTGGAAATTACTGTGCTTCACGACATGATTTCTAGAGATAAAGAGCCTCACAGGAAAGTAACAGAAGTAGAGTATCTTTTATTTTAATGAAGAAATAAATATTAAAAATAAGTCAGTATCAATTAAACTTCATTTTCCATTAGAATATATAAAACTAGTGACAATTTCAAATAGAAAACTCAAATGGTGAGATGTTAATTATGTTTAGTAAGGGGATTCTGAAGGAAGGAAGCAGATATTACGCTATTTAAAAAAAGTAATGATCCAAAAATCAAAGGCATATTAAATTTCTTGCTGTTAGGAAGCTTCTTTATGTAACAAGATGGTAGAGACAGTAGATATGGTGATAATATTAAACAATACTTTAGGAAAATAGGGACAAGGAACAAAAAAATCATATTCAAGGTAATACAGTTGTGTTTCCAAAGGAGAAGGATGTCACAGAAAAAGAGGTCTCTCTTTATATGTGTCATGGGTGAAAATGCCATCGAAGTGCTTTATTTTACCTATAATGAATACAATTATCAAAAAAAAAGAATATAAGGGTAAGATAAAAAAAATCAGCTGGACTTCTGAGACATTTAAGTGTGAGAAATTACACTGGTTAACTAATCCTTTGAGAAAGTGGTCTTAATTGTCCTTACTTATTTGCGGCTTACTGTACCTTATGCAACTGTGATTACACTCTGAAATGTTAAGAATTGATATGAGGATAAAAAAACAGAGGCCTTCTTTAGTAGCAAGTAAAATTATTGCTAGCATTAGGTATGAATTCATGTGAAGTCTAACAAATTTTCATGTACTGAGATCCCAGGTATTTCTACGCAAATATATTTCTATCATATATTTCTCTGAAATATATGGAATAAGAAATAATTTCATCGTATTTCCATATCATATGAGTACAGCAGGTGACCTCCTGACTGTACAGGAAGGGAATATCAGAGAACCAAATGAAGCAGAAGAATGTTCCAGTCATGCTCCATGTGGTAGTGGCCATTAGCTCCAGGAACAATTATCTCTTCTAATCCTTAATATTTAAGTTCTCAGAAAATGTCCAGCATTTAACAATATCAGAGTGCAAAAAGAAACCAGAGAACAGACTCTGACGAGAGAAATGGAGAAGTCAGTTCAATTTATGCAGCATTGCTTTACCGATATGTTGAATAAAGTGCAGTTTAATTTTTAATCAACTTTAAGTCCACTTTCTATTGTAACTCAGCACAAGATAAATGAAACAACTATTGTATTGCAAAGTGACCCTTTCTTGAAAAGACAATTGTGTTATAAATCCTGAAGTACATTCCATGTAAACCTCCTTTTATTCCTGAATTCAGCCCTTTTAATATTTTCTGTATGTAATAGATCTTTCACCAAAATACTCACAGTAGCAATAATGGTAGTAGTAATCAGTAAAGACAATTCCTTGTGAAGATATTTAGACAGATGATAATAAAAGAGGGCTTAGCAAACTTTCATTAACATAGGGACTTTCACTACCTTTATATAATCTCTGTAAGATGGTCCACCTTCTACTACACTTCATTTTGGTTTCCATAGGTAGTACAAAATAAATCTCCATGTCCTGATTTGTACACTGATTTTCCCCAAAGAGCCCTTATGTGTTTTAAATGTAGATGTTAGCAGTACAAATCTCACTGAAATTTTAAATCTCAACAAAAATCAATTCTCTGTTAATATGATCTCTTTTTTTCTATTTTGCCTTCTGTAAGAAATTTAAAAAAGAATGGAAAGCACTTTTAGAGTGAACAAAGATAAATGCTTCAGATTTTTAAAATTAAATAAAATCTTAGGAAATCTTTCTGAGCTTTCCTCTAAATGTTTTTTAAAATTTCCTTTCTTAAGCTTGGGGACCAACAGCTTATTATTGACTCATTTCACTGTGTAGGTATCTTTAATTATTTTTATTTAAAATAAATATTCCCCAGAAGGTTTTATTTCAACAGTCAGTTATTCTTATTAGTTTTCTTTTTAAGCAAACATTATCCAAACTGTAAAACTAGTCCCATGAATAAATGATTAGTTTGTGGTTTAGGAGAACCAGATTTAGGGTCAGACTATGGCTTTCTGTGAAAACCTTTACAAATCCATTGAACTGTCTGGACTTCTGTTTCCTATTTGCATCTTTTGATAGTAAATGTAGGGTTTTCCACGTTGACTTATTAACAACATATCCAAATTCCAAGCTTTAAAAAAATTATATGAATAGGTAAAAATGGTGATAAAAATTCACACTTTTTTGTTGTATTTGTGGTCTGGTTTTTAAATCTTTAAACAGCGAATTTCTTCCCCATAGGAAATTCCAAGGAGCGGGAATTCCAAGGACTGGAAAAGGAATTTTAGATTATTTGTTTCTCACAGAAAATAAAATCTAGAACCTTCATATGAATTCAGACACTAGGCTGGTAAAAAAACACTGCCTCTGACTACACTTGAAATCTTTACAGTCGGTGACAGCATTATCTGTCCGTAATGTGCCACACATCGTCTGACTCATATCGTCCTTGGCACCTGTAACAATTGCCACAGCAAAAATGTAGTACTGAAAGTATGCTGTGCCAAACTAGATGTGACCACAGAGACAAGGAGTTTAGACTTCGAGTGACTGAGCAAGCCCTGAGCATGTTTATAATTTCTTTCTTTTGGTGTAGTTAGCAAAAACTTTTTTTTTTTGAGGGGGAGATGGGACTCAAACTGCCAGACTCCTCTCATGTTTCAGTTCTAGTAGAAAACTAGTCTTTTTCCCCAACTGGTCAGTTTTTAAAAGCCCATCTTGATTTTATTCCTGTTATGCTCACCCTGCAACACATGCCCTTCTCATCAAAAGGTATGTTTACTATAGTTCTCTAATAGCTTATGGAGGCTTTTCTGTCCCCTGAAGCTTCTTGGAAGGAAGAAATGTGTTCATTTATTGTCTGACCAACTCTGATCCCATGACCCTCTGCCAGCATTCTCTAAGTTGGCTGCCCATAACAGTAATTTCAAGATGGCATGCTTATCTTTCAGGACGTTACAGAAAATGTTCTAAGGTAGGTCTATTTTAGGTTTCCTTCCTCTATAGCTACTCTCATCTTCTTAGGAATTTTTGTGTTATCTCTTAAGTTAGAGAGGTAAGAGTATACTTCAGGTGTAGTAAGTATGGAATTGAGAACGTATTTCTCTCCGGCATTTTTCAGTTCCTGCTTGCCCTTTTTTAACCAACATCTGGTCAGTTTGTCACTTAGAGGGTTTTAAACTGCCATTTTAATTGGGTTGATTTTTATAAACAGATCCCTTAATCCCTTCTTTTATGAAACATGGTTGATATTTTTCTCACTATATATTAAAATTTACTGACCACATTTGAGGGTTTTTTTTTCCTGGTTTTACTTTTACATTAATATATTGAAATGACAAGGTTTGTTTCCATATCTAAAGGCTTGAGTAATCCAATGCACTTCTTCATACGTAGCATCCTCAGAGGGGTTCAATGTTGTAATTCCAGTGTTAAAAAATCTTGGAAGGAAAAAGGGAACAACTAGTGATGAAAAAAATATGAAAAAATAATTTACAATGAGCTAGAGAATTCTTATTTAATGAGGGCAACCTTTTGCCCAGCTGCCGTCAAGTAGGTGCACGCTCTGTAAGAAATATTAGCAGAAGTGTTACGCCAGAGGCAGCTCTAATCTAGCTGCTTTAAGCACAGAAAATTAAACCATGGCAGCTCAGCTTCGCTGTAAGTTTTGCAGTGCAGAACTGAGACTCTTGAGCACTCAGGAAGGCTAGTCTCAATCCCAGCATATTCATAAGCAAGATTACAGCTAAATCACTTACATTGACCTGCTATGGAATCAAAACTCCTTTTTAGAATCATAGAATCATTTACATTGGAAAAGACTTTCAAGATAACCACTTTCAATTGTAAGCCTAACACTGCCAAGTCCACTACTAAATCACGTTCCTTAGTACCGCATGTACGTGTCTTTTCACCATCCAGGGATGGTGACTACCCTGGGCAGCCTGTTCCAATGCTTGACAACCCTTTCCAGTGAAGATTTTTTTCCTAATATCCAGTATAGATTTTCCCTGGTGCAGCTTTGAAGCCATTTCCTCTTGTCCTTGCTATTTGGGAGACTGACACCCATCTTGCTACAACCTCCTTTCAGGTAGCTGTAGAGAGTGATAAGGTCTCCCCTTATCCTCCTTTTCTCCAGACAAAACAATGCAAGTTTCCTCTACTGCTCCTCATAAGACGTGCTCCAGACCCTTCACCAGCTTTGTTGCCCTTCTCTACGCACACTGCAGCACCTCAATGTCTTTCCTGTAGTGAGGGGCCCCAAACGAAGCACAGGATTTCAGGTGCAGCCTCACCAGTGCCAAGAGCAGGAGCATAACCCTTACCTAGTCCTTCTGGTTACACTATTTCTAATACAAGCCAGAATGCTATTGGCCTTCTTGGCCACATGGGCACACTGCTGGCTCATATTAAGCTGTTTATCAAACAACACCTTCAGGTCGTTTTTCTCCAGGCAGCTTTCCAGCCATTCACCCCCAAGGGGTGAGCAGCTAAAGCAGAGATGCTGGAAGGAAAAGTAAATGCATCAGGCAACAGTGTTGCTTGATGATTACAAGGAGCAGGCCAATGGCAGACCGAAAGTGGAAACTGAAACAGAATGAACAGTGAATTCTAAACTTGGGTCCACTGAAGTAATGCTAGAAAGAACAATACTTCGCCCAAAGGCTGCCATGTAAGTACATAACCTTATGGATGTCAGCAGAAACTTTACACAAATTGATCATTGTAAAACACAGCCTTACTTCATGAAGAAACAGTTTTACAGGCAATTCATTTTTACTTGCTAATATCTCTTTAGACATAATTACTTCCATCTTTGTTACTAGTGGATGCAAGTATTATACCCTGAGCTTTGTGCTTTGATGCATTTATGGAGGCTGATCATAAACATGTCATTACTTTCCATTACATCATGAAAGAAGAAAAATTGTATACCCTCTGCATGAAGAAACTGGGATTGATTGTGTGTTTTTTAAAAATATTAAACTAAGTAGCAGATAACATTTTTGTCTAATGTGAATTTGAACTTGAGAGTATAGAAGTATCTTGTTTATTGCTGCAAACTTATCCTAATTGATATTATGTACATCTTATATACACATGTATTATATATACCTTATTAATACTCACCAAGAAAGGTTTGATATCTGTACAAGTAATTGAAGTTGATTTTAATTATTAGCAGCCATATGAGCATGTAAATATCTAACCCACAGTCTCTGAAACAGCATTCATCTGAAAGCCTGAAATATCCTTCATGCTACCCTCATAAATTTTAGCAGTTATTACTGTGTGGGACATGAGGCAATTTAATTCCAAGTTGAACCCAGCACTAGATGCAAAAGAACAACAGTAATATCTTCTATGCCTCTTTGCATCAATTGTTAATGATCCATTTTACTAAATGAAGAGCACATGCAATGTATGTATTTATCTTCAAAATATATAGCACCATATATAGGCCTAACAATTGAATTCGATCAACAAGTATAGTGAACAAATTGAATGAAATTGAACACATTTTTCTCCTTCACTTGGCCCAGATTCTTTCCTTCACTTGGCAGAAACCATTGGATTGTGCCTGTGTAAAGAGAAGCAACATCTTCTATACATTGTTAGTGCTTATGTTTCTGCCCTCTCAAAAGTGAGGATATAGTCGCTAAGCTGCATTCAAGGTTAACACTGCTGAAAAAAATCATAGCTGAAACTTACAATATATTGTCTTCTATTGTCGCATGACAATGACAGTAAGTAGAAATATGGAAATACCTGAGAGTTAAAGAAGGAATAAAAATATCTTTATAAGGGTGGAGGATTAAGTATAAAAATTCTCTACCTTGTATAGAGCAGTACATGTATTAAATATGCTGTGATTATTCAGATCACAGCTAACCCTACATATTGAAGTGTTGCAAGTAAACATTCATGCCACTCTGTCAAATTGAGGTCTGGCTTAACGTCTGCCACACCATGAGAAGGCACAGTTACTCAATGATTTTCTGTAGGAAATTGCTACCTATAAGACTGATGCTAAGACTGACACAAAGCTATTGCTGAGGAAAATCTTAACATGTGAAAGAACATGCTAGTCAAAATCCCCAAAAGAAGGCTCCTGCTGGAGGTTATTTTATACAGTCTTTAGAGAGACCACCCTTATTGGGATCATTTGGAAGATTTATGAGAAAAGGTAAAAAAGGAAGTCTGGTTATGTAAAATGACAAGTGGCTGCAGTACCAGAGCATGCTGGAAGAAAATAAAGTGGAGCAGAACAAATGTGAAAAAGTGAAGAATAAAGCATGTAGGAATGTATTTCTGAGGGGAAACACATACAAGAGAAACATAAGTGAAAGACTTGAAGGATTATGCGAATTTGCACAATCATAGGAGAAGAAAGTTAAAAAATGTGCTGGTGAATCACTCAGCAGATTTACCAGCACGTTATGATTTTGGGGTTCGGTGAGACCCGGTGATGTGTATTGTGGCTGTGTCAAAGTGCAAGTGGTTCTGCACATGTGCACTGGAGTACATTACAACTAATCTGTGTGTTTATGCTTTTGAGTACATCAACAATTTTATTGAGTAAACAGCTCTCAACCTCTTGTATCTTTATGTTGTTCTGCGATTAATTCAACACTTATTTCAAATCTACCTGATCTCAATTTTTGTTTACTTTTGTGTTTTGTCTTTATGACACTTGTAATTACATGCTCTTGAGTTCTTTCTCTGCTTGTTTGCTCTTCTGCAAAACACAATATTAGCCTTTCAAAAATCCATTTATTGCTTACCAACTAGCTTCAATCAGCATATTGGTCATGTCACAAATGAGTAGTCTTTAATTAGCCCATCCTTTAGGTTCACAAACCTTATTTAGACTATCATTACATTGTCAATGGTCAGTGGCCCCTTTTGAAAGCAGGTTTTGTGTGAGAAGATCAGTCTTGCCCAAGCTATGTAGAAGTCTCACACAGGGAGAGCAGTCAGACAAAACTACTACTTTGCATTCCCACAGCTTGCATTGCACTTCATCCATCTGCCAAATGCTACCAGAACAGCTGAGTCTGACACAAGCCCTTACAGGGTGCCAGAGGATGAGGTGTTGTGTAGAGTGTGTTCAATGTAATTGGAAAGCATGTTTTGTGGTCGAGGCCTCAAGACCTTGTTACTGTCTCTGGTGATCCAAGGCATAGGACATTTCCATGCCAAGAATAAAAGCAGTTGAAAAGTATGGTTTTTCCAGAATCTTGATTTTTTTAAGTAATAGGAATGGCTGAAAGTTTGCAATCTGCATTGTGTTTCTGCTGAAAAATCTATAATTGCTAAAATAGAAATTGTTTCCTTCTATTGTCAAGCACAGGACTTAACATCCTTTTATTTTAACCAGTAGTATTTCTACCAGAACAAATATGGAATTTGATTGTTTCCTTCAGTTTCCTTTCAGACTGGAGGAGCAAATGTCTTCAATTTATCCACTTTCAGCAGATAAATTGGCTATAACTATATAATGTGATTGGGCATATAAATGGTTTGTAGAATGTCATATGAAGTTAGTCTAAAATGTGATGATGTTATGTGAAGTAAGTCATAAAAACAAAGATGCAACTAATGGTTTGACCATGGTTTAGCTGGTGCAAGCTCTCCAGAACTTAGTGTTTAGCACTGATAGCTACGCTGTTTCATTTTAGCTTCGCCAAGTATATATTTCATAACATACAAAAGCTGGTTTACCTGTCTTAAAATATCTGAGTATTTATGCTGCATAAAATTGCATTAGGTTTATAGTCTATCTCTTTGCTGTTTGTCCTGGACTTTCCTCACTTGCTATGGACCTTGTGTTAGCTCTTCAATTACAGATTTCAGGGAACTGGGGTTTTTGAATGTGATTCAGCAATTCATGAATATATAACCTTGTCAGACCAGTTGGAGCATGTCTCTTATCTGCTCTTTGGCCCGTGCTAGGTACCTTTTTTCATAAAATGAGAATTTGTTAAGGTGTGATTCTAATACAGTAAAAATCACGATAGAGATCTCATCTTGGAAGTAGCATTTTTTTACAAGTTATTAGCTGATTAATGCTATATCTTGTTTTGAAAGCCTTTAAAAAAGACCTGATCATCTGAAGTCAACCAGAACTTTGTCTTGAACTGAATTCTTTTCAATTTTGTAACATTTTATTTAATACAAAGTTAAGAGCAGCTGAATTGAGAACATTTCACAAGGAAATGTTCTAACTTTTCATAAGTTTTGACATTGTTTCACAGCATTTTTCCCTTCACCAGTGAAATTTCAGCAGAGTTCGCACAAGGGGCTGCATGTACCTACCCAGCTTCTGAATCCCGAATTGCCATGGCTTAAAGGCAAACTTGAATGGCTTTACTGCCATTCATACCTGAGCTTGCTGCAATTAAGTATGCGCTTTTTCATTTGGACAAGAGATTTAATAGTGTCCTTGGCAACTATCAAGTAGATATGTTAATAAGATATTCCTGTCACTTACTGTAACCTTCTATAGGTATCAAAAATGAACTTATACTGGATTGTGAGTCTCTTTCATTCATACTCTGATAGCTCTACAGAAATATCTCTGAGTGTAGGTAAAGACAGGATCAAGAATTTACCAGCAGAAACTCCGTCCTGCTGAAAACCTGGGGTTTGGTTATTTTTGTAGCTTTTCTTTTCCCTCCTGTGAGAACATTTATTCTCATGGGTGGTGGATTGCTACGAATAATGAATGCAACAGAAAGGTTCATAGGTCAGATTTCAATTTGGCCTAGACAACTTAAATACCTGCCACTGTCACCTTTCTGCAAAAAGGAAAACAAATGAACTGCCTTCCATCATCACCAATACTTGTGTTAACATTATCATCACTGTAGCTTTTCACAAGGTCATGATAATATCTAAAATTCTTTTCTAAAGTAATGCAAATAGGACCTGGGAATGCAGAATATCTAGCCTTAGTAGGCTGTACCTCTCCTTTCGTGGATTAAGACTCTCTACATAAACCAAGGACCCTTTCTGTGGTGGGAGAGGGCATGGTAAGCACCGCAAAGACAAACTGACAATATATAAAAAAATTACAGAAGTAGTACTAATTCTCAAACCCCAATAATCAATGAAAAAAACCCAGTCTACGCTTTTAAACCCAGCAGTTTTTAAGCCAAGATTTGTGAAGGTTTGTGATATCAATGTTAGTATTATTTTTCACAGCCTATGCTAGCTTTCTAGCTAAGGGTGAAAGCACCTAAGTAAATTGTTTTAGGTGAATCAGCAGCTCACAATACTTATGTGAGAGGAGACAAAGATATGGCTGCTAGGCATGGACTTCAGGAAACAAGCTGAAACAGGGATAATGCAGTAAAAAAATATTGTCTGTTTTGGTGCTAACAGTGAATTTATGAAGATTTGGTTAGAAGTAATTTTATTTAATGATGTTTAAAAATTCTGTAATTTTACCAGGTATAGATCTCATACCTATAGATCTAATTTGTTTCTACTTTGGATCTTCAGCAAAGATATGATATGTTATTAGCTATTTGGTTTAAAATTTCAGAATGGAAAACTTGTTAGAGTACTTTTGATTTTTATTTTCCCTTTTTATAAAACAAAGGCTTAATACTGACATCAGAGTACATCAAGTAACGTCTCCGATGCCACTAAAACACGTATTTTAATGTAACTCCAGGCAGACTGAGAGAAGCAGAGGGCATACATTAGCAGAAGTATCTATAGGAAGCAGCCAAAATGATAGAACATTTTAAATGTAATTGCAAGGGAAATGAATCTATGTTAGAAGTAAGATACTTAAAACATTCCCTGGTGTGAAAGTCCTCTTTATTTGTAATGGTGCTAGTAAGTGCTCCTGTAGTACTTTTTTATACTGTATATTTTCTACCGTCAGATAAGATAAATGGAAATGTCTTTTTGTTCATTGACAGTATTGTCCCTTCTGACTGAAACATTTTATTCAAGCCTGAAATTTTAAACCTGCTGACATGAAATCATAGATTTCTGTACTCATGTCAGTGACCCACATTAATGTTATAAAAATATTGTAGACCAGCAGCACCTGAGTTCTAGTTTTTTTAAAATAAATCTTTGTGAAAATTAGGCCAAAGCATAAATTTAGCACAGCCCTTACTGCTGATGCTGTATCTGAAAACTGCTTATCTTGAAACCACACTGCATGTCACAGACAAGCCACGCAATACCTGGGAGCATTCACTTGTTTGGTAACCCATTTCTAGTATAGCAGCACGATGCAAAAGGATGCTCTGGGGAAAAATATTTATTTCAAAATAATTCATCTTTAACAATTTAAATTACATTCTTTATGGAGTTACATTATATTTAGTCATAAAGAAATTTATCCAGGGCAAATATGTGGCAAATTATGAAGATGATTTTGCTTCCTTTGGTCATGTATAGTAGATCTTGTACAAATAAATGTTTCAATAAAGGCCAACTTGATTACTTAAATGAGTCAGATACTTTGAATATATTCAAGATTGGAAAGATCATAAACACCTCATTTTATGTTTTTCTTCAAGCACAGATTGTTAAGGTTCAGATTCCTAATTTCTGTTCCCCATTCCCTCGTGTCTTGTAGCAAACAGTACTTTACTTTCTGCACACTGAAGTGCATGTTCATAGCAATTAACAACTGTAGTGACATTTTCAAAATACCACATGAAGAAAGAGTTTTTTATGTGCTTCTTATTTACCAGTTATATGTGTTCCTTACATACCAGTTAGTATGAACTGTTCCCTTACAGAAAAACGTTTTGTATTTGGCTTTTTCCTTTACCCCTTGTTGAAAAGTCTTTTCTACTGCTAAAAAAATTAGTTTGTTTGTGATATCATTTGCAATTCAATTGACATTCTTGTGGAAATGCTGCATTTCTACAGTGCCTAGTATATCTATTTAACACATGATTGATAGTGAAGTTCTGACAGCATAAGGATGAAATAAGTATGAAAAACAAATATCCGTTTTTTATAATATTCTCACTTTGCTTTCTTACTCCAACTGCAATGTTTCCTCATCATAAAACTCAGCAATCTATGCATGTGAAATTAATCTACTGGTAATTACAAACATATTCATACTTACAGAAACAGAGGAATGGCAAAATTGCAACTACATTGTATATTTTCTGTTTTTAAATTTGGAATTTTTTTAGCCTGTGTCCTGGGCTGAATTAACCCTGATCGCCTACTGAATGGGAGAATTTTATTACTTTACCTGTTGCTGCTGCTTGGAGAATCATCCCAAAGCTTGAATTTGGCCTGTGAGTTTCCCTAATGGAGTAAACCACATACAATCTTCTCCATTTTTCTGCATTACACATTGTTCTATAAACAGCTAATTTTGTTCACTCTTTAAAGGGCTGGACAAAATTTGCCTAGATAGTCTATATCCTGAGAGAAAAATAATGAAAATTTTGGGGTAAAACAAGTAGGAAAACCAGAGTAGTCTTTGGCTGGTGTAAATTCATTCAGCTCTACTCTCATCCATGGGATTCTGATAAAAGAAATGGAATAATTTCTCTACTTTGCCCTGCTAAAAATCTGCTCTGTGATTTTGCTTTTTGTGAGAAGTGACTGGCTAATGACGCTTCTTTTATTACTATTTGTGTTTAAAACCAAGTTAGGTCAAAATAATGAGAGTAACTGCTTTTAAAAGTTACTCCATACAGATAAATACATTTTGCATTAGAATTAGGTAAATTACAGACAGATAACAAAATGAGTAAACACGCAAAAATTCCAGGTAGTTCTAATCCCTCTAAATACACAGAGCGGGATAACCAAGAGCGAATTAGCAACCCGCCTCTGAGTGGGACTGTACTGACAAGGAAACCAACTGGAGTGAGGCAAACACAAAATCACCAAGACGGAGCTTAAGTGGGGCCACCTCCGGCACTTCATGTAAGCAGGGAAGTGCCAGTCTCCTGCCTCCAGAGCCTTTCTGGGAAACCAGCATGCTGTGGTGCCTCGCTGAACTGCCTGTAGACTAATGCGCACAGCACACAGAATAAATAGGAGGAGGCTGTGTGCAGTTGTAGGGCTGCAATAATCCTGTTGGGATCACAAAGGCTTAGTGGGATGGCTCACACGACTGGAGTGTTACCGTGGAGGGATACAGGCTCTTTAGGAGAGACAGGCCAGGAAGGTAAGGAGAAGGGCTGGAATGTATGGAGCTCTGCCTCAGGACTGATGATGAACTGACTGAAAGCTTACGTGTATGGATTAAGGAGCAGATTGGTATGAGTGACATTGTAGTGTCTGCTAAGGGCCACCTGATCAGGAAGAATAAGTGGACAAAGCCTCTTACAGACAGCTATGAGTACGATTATATGCACGAGTCCCTCACTGGGGGCTCCAGCTACTCTGATACCTGCTAGAGGAGAAACAGGGCAGGGCATAAACAATCAAGTGATAGACAAGCCAATGAGGAGAGGTGCTGTGCTGCATCTTAAGCTCGTAAACAAGGCTCATTGGAGATGTAACGGCTGAAGGCAGCCTTGGTTGCGATGACCATGAATGGTGGCATTTAGGGTTCTGAGGGGGGCAGTAGGGCAAAAAGCAAGATCACAGTCCTAGATGTCAGAGAGCAGCCTTTGACCTCTTTAAAGATCTGCTTGGAAAAGTCCCATGGAATAAGGTCCAGAGAGAAGAGGAGCCCAAGAAAGTTCTTCCAAGTACTGTCAGGGTGACTGAGCACTACAACAAGTTGCCTTGAGAGACTGAGTATCTCCATTGTTGCAGATGTTCAAAAGCCATCTAGACATGGTCTACGTGCCACTGTTTAAGCAGTGGGGTTAAATAAAATGGAACTCCAGAGGTCCCTTACAAACTCAACCATTCTGTGATTCTACAATTTTGAGATGCTGTGAACCAACACCTAAAGATTAAGAAACAGTTTTATTGACCTACCCTTTTAAATCTACTTAAGACGATGCGCAGGATAACAAATTTACTAAGACCAATATTAGTCTTACTTAAATCAACCGCACTATTCCCTTCCAATATATGCTAGAACACTATATTTGATATTTAGATAGCTTTGTGCTAAGAATTAGTAACTATTTCTAAAAGACAAAAATGTATACATAATATGTAGCATCTAGATGAAGCGATCTATTCTATTATTAACACAAGTTATCCTCCAAATGAAACTGAAGCAAGGAGATAATCAGAAAGTAGACCTACAGCTGTGTTTGGTATATGGCTAACCAAAGAAAGAAATTGTTTGCTTTGATTCTCATCCTATTGTCCTGCAAAGAATTAACTTAAGCAGCTGACAGTCTAAGCATTTACCTCGTGAATATGGAAATTGAGTGAAAAGAAAAACGCAAAAGTCACAGTAGCACAATTACAACTCCCATGAAAAATAGAGTAACCTAATTAACAATTTATTTCCTCAATGTAGGTTTCAAGGTTACAAAAAAAAGATTGACTGCTTGGCAGGTTTATCAGTGTTCTTTGTTATCAGCATGCACGATCAAGATTTATCACTCATGTGAGAATTCACCTTTAAATTATACAAAGCTTCTCTTCCTGGTGAAAGTAATTCTGGAGACCTGACACTAGTAACAACGAATACCTGTGTTGCACTTCTAAACAGTGGACCTAGGAATAGACACTTACAAAATCAATCTGAACTCTTCAGCTAATCCTTCCTGAGGCATAATGTTTTTATTATTCAAACTGGAACCATGCAGTGTCCTAGCTAAAATACTCTATTATTCTGAGCATATGTGCATCTTCGTATATAACTATATAAACTGTAGAAGAAACTAGGACCAACTATCTCAAGGACTAAATGTTCCAAAACTCCTTGGTCATCAGTAGACCAGAATCTGTGTGCTTTTAAAAAAAAAAATATATTTTTAAAAAGAAATGAGATGTTTAAAAACAAATAATTTAACTGACTGGAGAATATGATCTCATTTCTAAGGTGTGAAAGAGAGATGCATAGATGTCTGTAAAACCTATTTTGGGGCATTCAGGCACTGGTGTAAAAGCTCTATGTACCCGAGATGCTCTGAAAGGTTTAGAACCACACATCCAGAAGGAAATTAGTGCCCTGATGCAGATAGAAGAGCAAGATTTTGAGCAGGGGCAGCTCTGTAATGTTATGCACTGTTCTATAAACTATATTGGTTTTGTTTTTTCTTATCAAATACATATCTGATGCTTTTTCAGTAAGACAATAGGTGATTGAGCCTGTATCTGCTATGAAAGACGACGACACCTAATACTCAGTGTAACAGTTGTAATAGGGGGATTCATCCAGCCTGAACTCCTCCCCTGACCAGTATGCATTACTGCAAAAAAAAGTTGCAGGTTTTTGGGTGACTACAAAGGAAGTTCTGACTCTGTAACTGTTTCATGACGGTTCTAGTGGGCCAAAGAGAATCCATAAGAGGGAGAGAAGAAGCTGGTGTTGGACAGGTGGTTGAATGACTGCAGATTTATGCCGTCTGTAGTCTGAGATTGAAAAAAAACTGAGAGCAAAGGTTAAGGTGCTCATGTGCTTTCTGTTCGCAGTGGATATTGTGCATGGTTGGGCTCAAAGTGTTATATGCATTAGCAGTATAGGCGCCTAATTTATGTGGCATTAAAATGTTACTCTCCCACAACCCTGAAGCCCTCAATCTCTGCATCTGAGGATTGGCTTTCCCCACTGCTGGGGTCACTCCCAGCTTGCCAGCCACTCCTCCAGCAGCCAGGGCAGCTACAGCCCAGCTGCAAGGTGGCCAGGACAGATCCTCTAGCTGGTAGCTATTGCTTTGGGGCAGGGGCTTTTAGCAAGCTCCGGCCCATGTCTTCCTGATTGCCTTCCCTTTGCCCTGGCACCAAGTGCTTCTCAACTGCTGGAGACTTTGGCAGACAATGGGATGCTAGCACTGGTGTCAGAGCCAGCTGGGAGTTTATGGCCTTCCCCTACACAGGGAGCCCCACAGCCCCCTCTACTGCAACCCATGGGGTGTGCCAGCAGTATGGAGAGCCTTCTGTGTTGGGGTGGTTCAGAGGCAGCTCACCAAGGCCCAGCTGTGAGGTGCCTCAGAGAGGAGCTGCTGGCTATCCGCTGGTGTGTGTAAGGTGAGATTAATTCAGGCATCCAGGCTGAGCTGATGCTGTATGTAAGCCATATACCGGGCAGTGGGTTCGGACCTGTGTTTGGAATGCAGGTGTAAAAATCAGCAACCCATAGAAGGTCTGTGGAGCAAGATGGTGTCTAGCCAGGGCAAATGCAGCACACTGTCCTAGACCTAGAATCATAGAACTACCCGAACTGGAAGGGACACAGAAGGATCATTGAGTCCAGCTCCTATCCCTACATAGGACACTCCCAACATTCACATCGTGTGTCTGAGGGCATTGGCCAAATGCTTCTTGAATATTGTCAGCCTTGGCACCGTGACTGCTTCCCTGGGGAGCAGTTCCAGTGCTCCACCACTGCTGAGTGAAGAACCTCTTCCTAATATCCAATCTAAACCTCCCCTGATGTATCTTCCTGTCATTGCCTTTAGTCCTATCATAGGTCTCAAGAGAGAAGAGATCAGCACCTGTTTCCCCTCCCTCCCTTGTGAGAAGGCAGTAAACAGCTATGAGGTCTCCTCAGTTTCCTCTTCTCCAGGCTGAACAGACCAAGTGATTTCAGCTGCTCCTCATACGACTTCCCCTCTAGACCCTTCACAATTTCATCCTCATATGCATGTTGAGCTGCCTTGGGAGGTAAATGGGGAATTGGTCTTTCCTTCATTTATGGGCAGAAGATTTCATGACCAATGTAAATGCACTTTTTTTTTTGCTATAAGACCTAGTAAACTTGCTGCAGCAGACCAAGAGGAGTTACTGAGGGCAGCTCCTGTAGGGGGTTGCTAAAAGGCCCAAACCCTTTCTCCCTCAGCACTGTGGTTAGAAGTCACCTATCATGCTTTGAAAACTCTAAAGGGCTTAATAAACAATAGACAGGGAAATGTCCTGATGTAAGATCAGTTTTCATGCTTTTTCAATAATACAATGAACTGCTAAACATTGCTGTTGTCTCTGAAGAAAACTATCCATTTGTGAGGAATGAAATCGTGACTTTTCAGTGCCTCTACCTCCATTAACATGCTTCCAAGCGTAGAAGAGCTTGAAAAATGTGTTAAACTTTTTTTGCTGCACCATAAAATGTCTTAGCTCCCATTTAATTTTATCCATGATTATTTACAATAAAATGACTTTCATCTGCCTATAAATCCTTACCTAGTACATTCTTTTTCCAAATTGCTTTATTAATCCTTAGTTATTATTAATTAGAAATGGCACAAACAGCACAATCATTTCCTTAACTCTGGCCGACAGCTGGGCTTTAATAGACTACAAAGCATGACTCTGGTTTCTGGAATTTATTTTATTCCTGCATTAATGATGTCACATGGTTGAAGAAGACAAAAAAAAAAAAAGGAGAAATATTTCTGAGTGTCATTTTTAACTGTAGAGACATAATGTTTTATTATAACAATAATGAGTTGAAAGTCACGGTAGACCTTAATGTAGGAAGGCAAAGCAGCTTTGTAGTCACAATTATTCATTTTTTTTAAAAAAAACATCATAGCCCCTACCTTAATATTAGTTTACTCATCTGGTACCAATAACATTGGTTCCTCTCTGCTGTGTTTGTTGGACCCACAGATTATAAAATATGGGAAAAAAAATCACATGATTTCCCTACAGTCATCATTGATAAGGCAGAAGGTTTACATTTAACAGTGCAAGATCTTGGTAATTGCTTGGCTTGGGAAGAGCAAGATATTTTCCTGGGCTGGTCCATCCTCTCTATGCACTTGCTGACCATGTTTCTTTGCCTTCTTTTAGACACCTTATTGAAATCTTATTGATGACATCAGAGGCATGTGACTGATATTGAGTAGCAGGAATGGAGGAGCTTTCAGGTTCTAAATCTAAATACCAAGCGGAAGAGTGGAGAAATGTGGAAAACACAAAATTTTTTAAATCTTCGCATTTCGCACATATCACACAAAGAATCTTTTTTTCTGAACAACTTTGTTATTACTTTTAATGATCTGCTCCAACCAGTCTGTTAGCCCACAGGTTAGAAGTGTAATTCGTTTCCCAGCTGATATTATCCTACTCTCACGTGCATAGATCATGCTCCAAAACACAGAAAAGTTAAAGAATTCCAGTGTTCTTCTCTATCCAGGCTTTTACAGTGACTGCTTTGGAAATTGAGAGCACTACCTACTTCTCAATTAAACAAATGCTTCATGATTGTATCTGGAGTTTTACTAATATAATCAGGACAAAGTATAGACAATTGTACAAAATGGAAAACCTGTCCTTTAGAGAGAGATGAATTTGCAATACATATGTAAGAGACACGGCCCAGGGACTCTGAAAATTTTCTGGTTTAAGAATTTTAATTGAATCTTTTATAAAAGGGTTTATGTTATTGACATATTCTTAAACATTAATATGAGTGGACAAGGAAAGGACAATGAGGAATTGCGTATAGACTAAGCCATAAAAAGATACTATTCAAGAAAACTGAGAAAACACAGTAGAAAATGAAACATATGATTCAAGTGAAGTTTGATTAATGACCAAGATATAGGAACTTGCTATCGAAACTTGTATATCTTTTAGATAAGGAAACTTAATTTTTTATGATTGTTTTTGATAACTTTCCTATTTCATGAATTCTTAATTACGCTTATAATTTCTATCATATTTGTTCAAGAAGCAGAGTTTCATATCTAAGGGTAGAAAAAAAAGTCTAGCTTTGCCCCCTTGCTCCTTTTCTCTGGATTTGAGCTTCTGATTCCGAATGTGTAAGAAACATATTCTTATCTCAGTGATACAGTAAAGATGTTATTGTTGTTGGTTTGTTGAAATGCTATAATCATGGGATACATGTACCAATGCAGCTCACTGTGTGGATGGACAAATACTACTTCTGAATTTATAAAATTTGAAAGTTAATTTATGCAGTATTCTATTTCTTCCCACTCTTTGATCAGCTTTGATTTCACAGTCTTGGAAAAGTCATCTCTGTAAAAGATTCTCAGCTTCTCTGTTCTGCCTACAAGTCCTTATGCAGACTACGACTACCTGGAGCACCCAAATGTTTCATCTTCCAACATTCCTCATTCTCTTTTTTATGTTTTGAAATGTATACTGCAGATTGAGAGTTCCTGAGAACAGAGACTAACTTCCTAGCTTTCTGTGTGTTCGAAGTCTGCTATAAGGACCTAGACCTTGAATTGTGCACTAAAGATTAGTTAATATAACAGTCTTTCATAGTATCAAATATTTATGTATATTCTGTATTTTTTGGCTCCATTTTTGGCTCTTTGAAATGAGTCTGAAAAGATTTACTTACACCTTGGATGGGATTCTTAAGGTTAAATTGGTCACGGTAGTTTTCGAATCTGAAAGGCACCAAATGTTATGAGAGGCAGGTAGAATCAGGTGAACTACAACTACATGTAACGTCTGCCGTACATGCAGTATGTGCAATTCCCATTTTTGCAGACTAGGAATGGGCTTGGTACTTTCAACAAATTACTGCTGAGACAAAAAATTGGAATTTTTTTCACCCCAGTTTTATTAAATCAACAAAAACTATATAGAGGAAAGAATCATCCTTCTACGTATAGCATTATGCTGCACACCGTAAACTGTCAGAAACACTTAACTTCATGCTGAAAATATTTTATATCTACTCTGTCTCACTCTTTATACTTGCTATTGAGAAAAGAAAGGACAAGTAAGGCAGTTGAAGGTTACCCTTACACCACACACACAAAAAAGAAAAGAAATGGAAAAAGAGAATCTTTTCAATTATAAATAGTGAATTCTATGAAACAGCTGCAACTCTTTTCTGAATTCTTTGTTTCTGACTGCTTTCCCTTCATGCCTTGAGCAACCAAAAGGATTAATTCTGGGTAGTTATTTAAATATAGTTACTTGCTAAAAATCCTCTGCCAAGATCAGAGAAAAGGGATTAGGATTAAACTGCTCTAATCAAAAGTAGTGTGGGTTGGCTTTTTTTTTTCTGATAGGGAGTTTTTTTCTTCAAGAAACAAGTATTAACACTGTAGAGACTGCAGCATTTTGTCGTGCATGTTTCTCAGTGCTAATAAATATCTTCCTTACTAAATAAAGAGAAAAGCTTTTTCTGTCAGCTTTATCTACAGATGTCCAGTGGATGTATTAAAGGATGTTAACTGCAGTATTAAAATACCATATTTTAAAATAATGTTAGCACTATGTGTGTGTTTGTGGGTTTCCCACTGTATAGAATCACTTTTGCTTGTAGTACTCCCCTAAAGAAGTCACACACAGAAAGTGGACGACTCTAGCTTCAATTAGAGCTCATCCTTGGTGTGACCATAATTGTAATGATAATGACTGAAATGGTTTCCTACCATCAAGTTTACATTCCTTTTGTAGAAGATAAGGTACAATAAAATAGTGTTTACCGAAGTTGTCAGTGTATGGATGGCTTCTAAAGAACACGCTGTCACTTTGGGTCTTCATTTCCATTATTTTACACTTTATTTATTTATTTTTAAATGAATATTAGTGAATCTTTGCTGACATACTGATTCTCATTGTATTTAAATTACAGCTAGGTATTAGCTAATGTGCACATGGGTGTGAAAAAACATTTTTTTAATGAGCTACGATGGATATTTTAATGAAAAATAATGTGGACATATTGGTCTAAGACAAACTTTAGGATACACAGAGAGTTGTGAGGGTCATGGTAGGCTGATAGATTTGTTTAAGCCGAACTTGTTGAGCTGGTATAGAATATCAGCTATTCCACATTCCTCTGCAGCATAGAAACTGAAAACAAACCAGTATTTTCCTGGCTACCTAAAGGCCACCTCCATCTAGTGTTTCCTGAAGGAGGCTTTACTACCTGTATTTCTCTGTGGTCTTTTGTATGTTGCTCCCAAAGAATCAGAGGTTAAGGATGCTTCAGGCAGCGCTGCTACACTTGGGGAGGAGAGAAAGGAACCTCTGTGGCTTATTACTTTTAATTATTCTATTTCCCATTTATAATCATTGGAATGAACAGGTCAGTGGAAGAAAGGTCAATGTACTGGTTTGGGGTGCTGAGGTTATTCTGAATTGAGTCTATAGAGTGAGGAAGATCTGGCCTGATTTGCTGCTAGGATGTAGTTATTGCTGGTGCGGTTGAGAAGTGCCTTGTCCAATGGTAGGAGATTGGCTAAGACGGCAGAATTGATGGAAGCGAACCATAAGTGTTTATGTTGAGCATTATCTACAGGAGTGACAGAAACTACCCAAAATGCAGCTATGTGTTATTTTTTCTTAATTTAACAATTTGTGTGACTGGAAGCCTGGTTGAGTGCAGGATTAAATGTATCCTTCCTTTCAGAAATTAATTATAATCTTATTGAAGGTAAATAAGAAATATGGTCCATCGGGTTGCTAAAACATCTTAGAGTAGTAGATGAAGACTGGCTTAGCTGGTGTGGGAACATTGATCGTTGGGTTCATTGGTAACGAGAAAAGAGATTGGAAATGAGGTTTGGAAAGTATTTCTACATTCCCATTCTGCAGTGAGCCTTCAGAAGATGTTTATCTCCTGAGGACAGAAACCGTGTCTTTCACAATGTGTCTACAATTCATGACACAGATGAATCAGAATTGCAACTAAGCAGCTTTAGCAGTAGTACAAGCAGCAATAATAATGTTGTTTAGCTGTCCATTTCATCCTGTGATGGTTAACGGAAGATCAGGGCCTGTTGATAGTTTCAGTTATTGGGAAAAATGGTTAGTGGAGTTTTTTAATCAGTCTTATTTACTTACAGAAAAATGCAGAAGTTTTGCTTCCCTAAAATAGGAAATTTCAAAGAGGAATCTATTTGCATTTTGCTCTAAAGTTTTATTCTAATTTTTTTTTGATGTGTTTTCTTGGGCTTTTTTCCTGCTACCTTTCTGCTGTTTCTCTCCTAGAGATTTAAGCATGCCCAGCTCTTGACTATGATGTTTGGGGGATCACCTGGATCCTCGGAATGTCTCATTTCTGACTTAGTTTTCAGGACACTTGCTAGTTGATTTTTCTGTAAAGATACCTTTTCTAAAAATTTGTGTCCTAACCTCTTATTATCCCTGTCTGAGCTTGATAGTAAAGAGACTCCAACTTCTGGTTTTCAGATGTATGCTGATGGATTCTGTTCAATTGGAATCTGAACAGATAGTCTTTTTGTGCCAACTCTGTGGCATCTTCAACTTGAATGATTTCACAGGGATTTTCTTGCCCCAACACTATCTAAGTTTAGCAGTGAAAAAAATAAGGATTTATCTAACAATAGTGAATGTACAAACCTGAAAAGATGAGTTTAGAAAGAAAAGAAATTAAAATACTTAGTAGCTTATTAGGATACTCTTAAACACTTACTAGGCTATCTCTGCAGTTGCTTAACCTGTTGTCTAAACCCTCAGATTTACTTTTGCCCTTTAAAGCAGTGTTTGTAATGAAATGCATTCTTATTCTCTGCTCTAAATAGTCTTTCCAAAAATTTCTTAGGTAGACTCCTTTGGAGATACATTTTGGGGTACAAATGCAATTGCCTTTAATTGTTCTTTGAGAAGACATATGCTCTGTTTTTGTGTTTCCTCTCAGTCCTACTGGGCTAACTGCTCACAAATAATATAGAGATGTAGATGTAGTTAACTTATTCATAACTACTTGATATTTTTATTTGCTCTGACGCTCAATATCTCTGAAACAGCAATGGCACATGACATATTATTAACATACTTGGCTGGCCCAGTTAGTGATGTGTTGTCAGATCAGGATATGAAGAGAAATTCTACCTTTCCCAGTTTTTACTGCAAGTTCATGTCATATAAACTGACTCTGAGTTTGCTATAATATGCTTCAGATCAGATAATAGCTTCTTGTGATTGTCCAAAATGAAGGATGATACCTTACTCTACCAATACAATCAATACTACTCTTTCTCCTCCTTTGTGTACAGTACAGTTCATAACTAAATTAAGTAGATAAGGTGTCAAAAGCTATTATACTCCTGCATTTGTAGCCAGTGCTAACACAGATCAGATCTTGCTGAGCCTTTACTTCCTGTTAAGCGCTATGCTTTTCCTTCTTTGCCAAAAGGCCAAAAAAAAAGAGTTCAGCACTTCTCTAAAGAAATAATTCCATCTGCCTCATGCTCACACTGCCTGCCACAGCCTCCCATTTTTTGAATAGTTGGGGTGGTGTTATACATGTGTCAAAATTCTCCTTGAGGAATACCGAGGATGGTGTATCTGCTTTGAACTCTCTTTGACAAAATAACTGAGCTCATAATGCATAGGAAATGATGTCCCAGGCTGACCTTTAATGAGAAAAAAAGAGATCTATGAAAAGAACTTCCTATGTTTCAGCTGTTGAAACTTGGTATGCTTTATTAACAGGAGGGTACATAAATCTCCCTGGTCTTCTGTCTTATGCATACACTTCCACTAACTTCTTCAGAAATTAATTAAATTTGGTTTTATACTGATCATATTCTGTGTATTGACAAATACTTTGTTTAATTTTTTGTGCCTTTTTGTGTGGAGCCAGATGGAACATATCCAAGACACGACTAGTCCTGTGGAGCCTTGGCACTTGGCTGCTCTTAGATTGTCAAAAACATCAGTAGCTCAAGGTGCTTTGAGAACATACACTGCTGGATTTTCTGACTTTCTGGTTGTCTGTTTTTTCACGTGGCCTGTGCCTAAAGAAAACATTTCTTTTTCTCCTCTAGAAATGGAAACATGTCAGCTCTTTCTATCATTTGTAGTTGTGTGATTTTCTGATATTTAATAGTGGGATGAGATGGTGGCCTTTTACAGATTAGGTATGGGAAATTTTCGTATGGTGCAGCATTTCCCAGTTACTGTTTTTATCACTGAGCTCTGAAAATGTTCGTTTTAGTGTAGGTCAGACAGGTAGATTGTCTTTTTCATAACTCAGTAAAGATTTGGGATTTTCAAATAGCCTAGGCACATAAAAATATTTGTTAGTCTAGCTGACACCTTCAGGTTTGATTTTCTTCTCTTTTATCCATACCAAAGATATATCAGGAGTGATGAGTTCTCAGGAGAGTAACTCAGTGTGTTCAAGTCTCACTGAAACTGAACAGATGCTTTTCAGTTTTGTTGAAGCTAGGTTCCTAGGAAATTCATAAGCATTTTACATGAAAATGTCTTGGCTTTAGAGTTGCATCCAGGTGACAGTGGGGAATGTAATCTTTGTTTTGGATGACTTATTTTCTTGTTTATTTAAAGCTATATTTTTCTTTGCAGGTTTTCTGTGCATTGATCACTACGGCCTTTTGAGCTTCTCCCCTTGTGGACTGCAGGTAGATTGCGTTCCAGATGGTTATGAGAAAATGTATTGTGAGAGCTGAACACTGGGTCTCGGCCCTTCAGAAACTCTATTTTGCAGAGTTTAACTGCCCAGCATGGGATGCCTGTTGAGTGCTAAAAGGAACTTAGTAGCTTGTGCATCTCTTTCCTTATTCCTTAAATGTTCAGATACATGTGGCAGTCTGGGTCAGGTCCAAAGGGAATGATCATTGTTGAGAGGAGTAAATCATGAGAGAGTCCATTTCCTGGAGAAAATGGCAGTGCTCTGCCAATGGGGAATACTTTGAAGCTGTGAAACTTGTTTTGAAGTGACAGAATCAATGTCCATGACATAGGTTTGAATGCTTTCCTATTAGGCAGTCAGACCTGTTGCTACAGCACCAAGGGATCACCTTAGCTAATCACCAGCATTACCCCTGACAGGACTCTGTGAGGCCATAAATAACTTACCCAAGCTATTTATGTGGGAAATGTTGTCAGATGTTGTTGTTTTTCTTTTAATATTTTATGCAGACCTGAATTACTTCTTACCAGAACATCAGAAATTCAGGCAGAACAGGAGCAGACTGGGAAGCCATTCTCACTTTTGAGAGAAGTTTCTCCAAATGCTGCTCTCCATAACATGGTAAAAACCAGAATGAACTGGTGAGAACAGACTGGAGCTCTCCTGTATGGTTTAAAAATACCATAATGGGTTAAATGTTGCCTAAATTGTGTCTGACCTGCAGTGCATGCCAAAAGGAATGCAAACTCTTCATCTCGTCGTGGTGAATGTTCTTCGCAGCTCATCTCCACAGACATGTCTGGTCTAGTGCTCACTAGCATTGTTGGATTTATTGTACCTGTCCAGATTAACTCCTCCACTGTACATGTACATACATAAAGCACATTCCACTCCCCATTTTGTTCCTGAAGGCCTGATGGGATGTCTGGCTAATGGGATGAGGGTACCATAGGCTGGCTTATTTAACCACACCTATGTGTAGAACCTGCCAGATTCTTCTCTGAAAGGTGGGGAGCAGGTACGTGCAAGCTCAGCTGTTCTGGTGGTTGTAGCTTGCTGCCATGCAGTTATCTTTCCTGACAGCCCAGTGGAGCTTCATCTGTTATAGAACCTGGTAGACTAGCAGAGGGATGCACAAACATGCTATGGAAAATACTCACACACTAATCTGTATTCATACTAAATGCAGAAAAAAATAATACAAAAGTCTAGCATCTTATTGCCACAGAAAAAGGATTTTGTAAAACTAACATTTTGAATAGTTTACAGCAGATTGGTAATGTTACTCTAATATAGTAAAAGGAAAAAGGAGTTTCATAATGTTTAAAACCAGTTAAAATAAATCTGGGAACACCATTGGACAGAGTCACAGTGAGGTTATATTTAGTTCTGTTGAATTGAGTGGAATTATTCCATTAGAATTATTCCATTAGAAAATGAGTGTATAATTCACTCAGGATTTAATTTGTGCATTAAGATCAGAGTTACGTTCAACCTTTTTATGCAGTCATCCATAAGCTTGTGTAGAATTAGGAACGCAGGGACAGGAAAGAAGCATTCCTTTGACATCATTAAAGTTATATCTATGCGAGAGAGAATTTAGTCCATATATTAACTTCACATTGAACCTAAATCTGTCTCTTGCAAATCTGATTATCTTCTTATTTACAGAGATTTTACAATAGATTCCTGAAATGCTGTCATTCTATCTTAATAAAGTCACATTTGAAAAAACCTAAAAGGCACAAAAGGCATTTATATTTATATTCAACCAGTACAATTGTAAATATAATTATAAAATAATATATAAATAACTATATATTACACATTTTAAAAAATAATTATATATTTTTTACAATTAGTATTTATATTGTCAAAATGCCTTAAGTATTTACCCAAAAACTTTTTGATTTTTAAAATTTTTTTTTAAATAAACAATTTTCCTACCATTCATAAAGTTTTTGTTACTTTTATTTCAAAGGCAAGAAGATTGTCAAAAGTATGTTCAGTCCCTTTATTCTGACTCCTTCCAAATTCATGTAGCCAACTATAGGATATATCTTTCTTTATCTCTGGTAAACTTTCGACTTCTTGGATTTTTTCCTCAGACTGTAAATATGTTTTCCATTGCAACTTTCTGCTCAGATTTATGAAAACTTCTTAAGTTTTTGCAAAATCTTACTCTGAAGTGTTTAATTTAACACGTGTGCAAGACTCCCATGCCTTCTTCTATGTCTGGTTTCGTGCAGTATGTACCTTGTTCAGAAAAACCGTTTCTGATTTTTTCTGTTACTGTTTTCATGGTGAATTTGTGGCCCACTCTATGTATTGAACGACACATATGATTCAACATCAGGTATTTTTGTGCTTAGGATACTCAGTATTTTTTAGCTGTAAACTTTTGAAGGAAATCAACGGGAGTGCTAGCAATAGGTGCTGTGAATTCTGGCTTTTGCTAGCTGACTTTAATTTCTGTTTATCTGTGGTATTGGTACTTGAATTTCTTGCAGTACATTTTATTATCTATCAAAAACATTGATAGAAAACATACAAACAAATCATATCTTTGGCAGAGTCTTTTTTCAAAGAAGCGTTCAATCCCTTTCAGGAGAGGTGACTGCTCAGCTCACCTTCGAGTCTGTGAGCAGCACTCTGTGGTAGTCCAACTGCCACAGAAACTGGCAAGAGAGAAGCAGAACTCAATGACTTAGCAAACTGTAGTAAACTGAGAATATGTACAGCTTACCATTCTGCTCAAACTCAGTGCAAACTGACTGGCTCCCATTCCCTAATATTTAAGGAAGAAATACACATTTAGTTGTACCAAAAATTAAGCTGCAATGTACTTTTAAGCTAATAAATCAGTGTATTGTTTTATAACAAATACGTTAAAGTAATAATTGATGCCAGAGCAATGCCACCTTACAACATGACCTTAAAAACCATGACTGATGAAATGTTAAGCCCTACTCTTGACTGTGTTTACCGCCTCCACATGACACAGTACCAGTGGAGTCATCCAGAGTGTACACTCTTAATATGTTAGACCTGTATATCTATTTCAAAATGCTAAATCAAAGATAAAGTCAGAGGAGTTTACATATACAGCTGCTGCTTGCAGCTCAGTCGAAAATAATTCCAGTCTTTTTTTGTGACTTATTTGATCACAGCTTTATTATTTTCAAGTACTGATTTGGCCTTGAGGTAGTTTTTACCAGTTTGGAGAAGCCATCCAATTGCCTTTAATTTCCTTGTCCAAATGCAGAGTTTTTGTGCCAGCTTCTCTTCATATGGCCATTGGGAGTCTTTTTTCATCTGCTTAGTGACTTTTGCTTGATGTGTTTTGTTTGCAAGGCTTGTTGCTCTCCTCCCATGACTAAGCCATCCCAGCAGCTGTCTTTTTTTGCAATTTCTTGCAATAGAGTTTTTAGTCCCATACTGTGTATGTAATTCATATACTTATTTGGAGGCATTTGAATGTAAAGACATGAGTGTGTCATTTGATCCATACCACTGGAGCCTATGTTTCATGTATGTTCAGACCTGTGGCATACTCTATTATTCTGATTTTTACCTTCGATGCACTAGAGATATTCTTATATTTCAGGTTTTGTTGAATTTTACATGTGCTCTTCTCACAAAAGAAATTCTACTTCTGAATTCTGCTTCAGACTTGCCTTTGTGATGGTAATTCTGAGTTACCTGAATGAATCCACTCATTCAAGTTTCTCAACTTTGATGTAAATTTCTAGTTGCGTATGAGAATTTTCTATTGTCCTTTATCTGTTTTTTCCTCCTGTTTGATCACCACTCAATGGGTAGTAGCTTTGTTGTTAGATCCTCTAGTTATGGTCCTTTTTCTTCTAATCAAGTTGATACAATCTACAAAGTAAAGTTTATAGGTCTTTTAACACTAGCTGATAACTTTGTCCTATCAGAAATTTCAAACACTTTGGCTTTACACTATGTTCAAGGAAAATATGAACTCAAATGGTGCAAGAAGAAATGTGCCTTTTAGTCAATTTTTGTACAGAATCATTTATTTACTTAATGTGTACCTTGTAAAGATTATACTTTTCAAATTGCTTCTCAGGCTTTTAATTCAAGTTCTAATGCAACCTGAACTTTCATTTTTTAGGAAGGAGAGCTGGTGCATTTGCCTGTGAGGTTGAATGAACTGTCTTTCTACCTTTTCTATGGATGGAATACTACTTGGTTTCTAATTTTACCTTTGCTATTCGTTTATTTTGGAGACTTAAAGTATTTAGTGGAGCTATACTTCCATGCTTGCTACAAGATTTTTAGTGACTCACGATATGCTGCATGTCAATACTTCTTTCTGATCTGAATTGCTGTTTGGTGAAATCTACGTTCTTATCTAGTATATGGAGCAGGCTCTGAAATCTACATCTGCTCTGAGAGCAGGACAGTACTCTAATGAGCAGGTTTGCAACCTATTCTATGCCAAGGAATGTATTGGCAATAAACCTACCTCACCAATCAAAGTTTCCACTGGGCAGAAAAAGAGTTGTCTTAAAATATTCTGTAGTCGTGTGGTTAGGGCAAAGTTGTGATGGTAGGCAAAGGATGTGATTTCTAGTCACCTCAGACAAAAATAGTTTAAACTTGGCTCTTTCAAATCCTGAGAGACTGTGCTAACTTGATGCTATTTATTGAGTAAGTAAAGGAGACAAGAAAAGAGGATGGTGATGCTATTTACTTTTTCTTCTTTCTTCCAAGGACTGGCCTGATTTCATCTCATAATCTCAAGAGATGGTTCACTGGTGTGGTTCTTGAAAGTGATGGACATCTAACTTTATCCAGATGCTGCATGTATAAAAAGTTTATACGCATACTACGTAGTGAGTTTTGAGCAAAGCTGGTACACAGAGCGATTCAGAGACATTTGGATGTTCAAAGTGGGATATTTGCTTTGCTATAGGACCTCAATAAAACTGACTGACTGTCAGTCAGATATCCTGCCTAGGGAGGTGTACACACATCTACGCTCCATAATATCATGGCCTAAAATACATGCCTCAGCTTTGTCTTCTTCACACTATCATAATTCTGGGTCTGGAAGAACTGGCCAGATCCTAGTATTTCCCATATCCTTTAAGAACTGCACAGCAAGGCAAGTTGTGTCATGTCTTTGGAGACCATGTAAATATACTTGAATTGATTTGTCTAATACTAGTAAAAAAATCTCTATTCTCACTTTGATATAGGCTTAATTCAAATTTCCTCAGATTTTATGCAGCTGCTACCCAGATTAAACATTGGAAAAGTCTTTCTCAGTATCAGTCATGCTTAGCTCCTGCTTCACAAGCTGTCATCTGCCTGACCACGCAGTGAAGAGCCTACAGCTTTTAAAATGTTTTATTATTAGCATATAGCTGAGAATGTGTGTACCTGTGACTTGAAAGAAAAAAAAGGAATTGAGAATTAACAATTTATTTGGTTGTCAACACTCAGGAGGGAGTTGTTAGTACTCATTAAAAAATCAGTTTACTGAAGTTCAGTGCAGTCCCTCAAATCCCACTCCAAATTCTCGCCTCAGTTCACTTTCCCAAAAATTTGCTTATTGCCTATCAGTGCATGTTTAATAAACACTAACTTCTTGAATTTAGTCAATGATTTTTTAATTGATATACCTGGAGCAGATGATGGGAACATCAAAAAAGATGGGATTCATCAAGGGTACTGTTTGTGCCCTGGGCTCCATTCATTGTCAGCAGAGATGTAGTCAATATAACGAGTAGAGCCTGTGGTGCATTTGTCTCATCCTAAAGTAGCTGTCTAAGAGAAGTGAATTGAATCAAACCTTGAAAGTGCTGGTGTCTCCACTGACTTGAAAGGGAGCAAGGCCAGAATAGCTTTCATGTAATCAGCCAGACATCAAACGTTAGATGATTTGAGCCACAACTCACACAATCAGAAGTATTTAATAGGTGTGTAAAAATACTCATGAATTTATTACATACATACCTATTCTGTTTAAAGGTTATGTGCCCAGTTTTGTAATCCTAGTTTGGACAGAAAGTGTTTATTCCGGCAGACATGGTATTGCATATGCAATGTAAACTGCTCAAGCTTGGGCACATAGTTACGACTTTTTGTTGTAGATCCAGGTGGTCAACAGTTTGGGGAGAAGAGGTAAACATTTTCCTCACTTCATAAGAAGAAAAGGAAAGAAAAGAAGGAAAGGTTAATGTAGAAATGTAATTTATATTAAACCCTTTGCCCCTTGTGGTGGTCTCCTCTAATCAGAAATTTACATCCTTTTCCTCTCTGTACTAAATAAAAAAGTGAAAGTGGAAAAAACCCCAAGCCCCTTGATTTTATGAAGCAAGGAAATAACGACAGGAAATGGGGATTTTTTTTTTTGTTCTTTGGTGTGAATTGGCGCAGGCATTATGATGAAGTTAAAATACAGAGGTTAATTGAAAAATGCGATAAACAAAGCCCCTTGAAGGTCTCAGAATAATTTTGCTTGGCAGTACTGACAGCCTACTACCATCAGGCACTAAACTTACTCTGAACTGCTGAAGATTAAAATAAAAAAAAAAAGAAAAGAAAAGGAAGAAAAGAAAAAAAATACCCTAAAGTTAATTGTCTTTCTGTTCCTTCCACCTCATTTCAGCCCAATTATAATGGAAAAGTCATTCTGACTAATTTGCATTAATGCACCTCTATGGAAAAATAGCTTAGACGATGTATTTGATCTTCCCCCCATCCCCCAGTTTATTATGGACATATTTAAAATAGAAAGAAACCCAGCAGAGTAAATTGCTATGGAAAGCCCATGGATAAGGATTTTGATTTTTTCTTCAGTTGTTTCTCTGCCAGATAAATTCTAAAGACTTAATGTTAGACAGGGGTATTTCTTCAGTAGCCATTCTTTAATCACAGGACAGAAAATGTTGAAACGCCTGCTGAAACTCCATCATCTCTGGCTAACCTCCTGTTATTATTAAGGAAGAAAATGTTCTTTGTATTGAAATAAACTTAGCTCTTTGTCTGCACTTGTATGTTTTTCATAATAACCTTCATAAAAGCTGCATAAATCCACACTTATGCTGCGTTTTGAAAATATCTCCAATGCATGATCCTATTTTGTGGACAGTTTAGTGGTGTAAAAGAACTCAAAAGAGTGGCCGTCACATTCATATGCAGTACCATATTTCCACTCAGCATTTCAATTCGCATTTTAATAAGCACATTAAGGGGGCTCACTTGTTGTTGGACCCATGTTACATCTAATTTCTTATTGAGATGGTGAAGAAAAACAGTGTGCTTTGCTCTAAATTGTCAGTCAGTATATGAGCTCAGTCTGCCTCTTCTCAGTGCCATTTATATTAATAGGTATGATTATTCATGCAGGTCTTATTTCCAATGTACTGTGTTTATACTCCCCATTTGTACATCTTGCTAGAGCTAACATGTTCATAATGATGTGGAACAGCTGGCCACAAACTGTTGTTTCTCATTAAAAAGGCATGTTTCCTGAGCTTTGGGGGATTTTTTAAACTAAACAATACATACTATTGACATTTTGCCCTTTTTGTTTTTCTTTAGCTCTTCACTGTGTTAAGATAGCTGGGGTTCAGGATTCTGTAATAAGACCTGAAGGGCTTTTGAGAGATAGAACAAAGGAGAAAATCACTTTGGGTCATTAAAGATCCCAGGGCACTCTTTGTGAGAAAAGTGTGGGAGTTATTATTATCCTGGACGGATTCCAGCTTGTATAGCTCCATTGTAGGCTATTTAATAATTTATTTTCAACGAGGTAATCTCCCCTTGAAAGGCTGCTGTACTATGTTATAGAATATGTAACGACCGCTATATTCTGGTCCAAGAACGGTTTCAACCCAGAGCTGCACGGAGTGGTTCCTTCATAGTGATTTCAACTAGGACAAGATAAATAATAATCCTGTACTAATTGCACTAGAATCTTGGTTTCCATTTATATTGCTCAGAAATCATAGGAGATCCACCTGAAGAAACATTAGGGGTTTTTTTGATTGGTTGAAAGATTTTATGCCTTAATGTAATTTTTTGTGATCATCTACTTGGCCTAAAATTGACTGCTTTTAGTATTTTCTCATTTTAAAAAGAAATTAATCTAAACTTGAAAGTTGTTCCCCAGGGTTCAGTGCTGGATCCAGTCCTGTTTAACATCTTTATCAATGATCTCAATGAAGGCATTGAGTGCACCCTTAGCAAGTTTGCAGATGACACCAAGCTGCGTGGGAAGTGAAGGATGGGAGGCTCTGCAGAGGGATCTGGACAGGCTGGATCGATGGGCTGAGACCAAAGGGATGAGGTTCAACAAGGTCAAGGGCAGAGTCCTGCACTTGGGTCACAACAACCCCGTGCAGCGTTACAGGCTTGGGGAAGAGTGGCTGGAGAGCTGCCTGGCAGAGAAGGACCTGGGGGTGTTGGTTGACAGCTGGCTGAACATGAGCCAGCAGTGTGCCCAGGTGGCCAAGAGGGCCAATGGCATCTTGGCCTGTGTCAGACACAGCGTGGCCAGCAGGAGCAGGAGGTGATTGTGCCCCTGTACTCAGCACTGGTGAGGCTGCACCTTGGGTACTGTGTGCAGTTTTGAGCCCCTCACTACAAGAAGGACATTGAGGGGCTGGAGCGTGTGCAGAGAAGGGCAACGAGGCTGGTGAGGGGGCTGGAGAATAAGCACTACAAGCAGAGACTAAGGGAATTAGGGATGTTTAGCTTGGAGAAGAGGAGGCTGAGGGGAGACCTCATCACCATCTACAACTGCCTGAAAGAAGGTTGTGATGGAGTGGGTGCTGGTCTCTTCTCACAAGTGACAGCGATAGACCGAGAGGAAATGGCCACAAGTTGCGCCAGGGGAGGTTTAGACTGGACATTAGGAAGAATTTCTTCACTGAAAGGGTGGTCAGGGATTGGAACAGGCTGCCCAGGGAGGTGGTGGAGTCGCCATCCCTGGGGGTGTTTAAAAGACGGGTGGATGAGCTTCCTAGGGACATGGTTTAGTAGGGAGACAGGCACGGCTGGACTCGGTAGTCTCAGAGGTTTCTTCCAACCTAGTGATTCTATGATTCTATGATTCTATGATTTGAAGGGATAAACATCATTGCACTAATGGCAAGGAGAGCTTATGAAATTTCTTTCAGCAGTTGATTGGAATCAATGGCCGTTCAGCAGAATTTATGGTGCTGTGCCAAAGGACGACCTGTAGTCTGCTGCAAACTAAGAAGTCTGTAGACATCTTCCCTTGTGACTGTTGTATATTTTGGTAGTGATTGTTTAATATCTGTTTATTTAATGGGAATGGGAAGAAACATAACAATGCATATGGCATTGTGCTATTCTTAATTTATGAACGAGGACTTTAATATTTAGCTAAAAATGAGAAAGAAAGGAAGACAATACTTTAGCATAAAATCCAAAACATGGGGATGGTGAAATCCAAAGTGTTGTGGTGAAATCCACGATGTGTGTTTCTCTTATTCCATGCTTGCATATGTGTGGTTTCAAGTCTCTGTGAAAGGAAATGAGGTTCTATGTGGAGAGTCAGTAGTCATGCAGCATACATGCACCATGTAGAAATACGTACTTCTGTGACTAAGTTGTGGTGAAAGTATTTTGTGTAGGAAAATACATATTTCCCCGGTACCAATATTAGAGATTGGATAAACAAAAGATATGCTTGAAATAAATTTCCAGTGTTATTAAACTAGATATTTTGAATAAACTATAGCTATGCATTATATCAAACCATGCAATGTGCTGAATGTATTTTAAAATAGGTAGAGATTAAGCATCATATATGTACAAAAGAGAGAACATTTCCTTATTCATGCATAACTTACATGGGACTTGTCACAGTGTCTGCAAAACGAAGTAACTGCCTGATGCAAGTATTGTGAATTGGCAGCATCTATCCCAAAGAAAAATCATAGACATGAAAGAGGAACAAAAAAAAGGGTAGGAAAATCTTACTTGCAGCCTATACTATTCAAAGTTGCAAGAACTACAGATTTAAGCAGAATTCTTCCTAATACTCCCTCTGCAACAATCACTTTCTTTCAGACTCCCCAGTCAGTGTTAGTACTTACACTCGCTGCAATATGCAAAACCACATTCTAGACCAATAAAGGAATATAGTCAACTGAATGTCTAAAAAAATGTGATATATATAAGTATTTCCATGCAATTAAATATATACGTTTTTAGTATTATGTTTAAGGAGTAAGATTTAGCAAGCAACAAAAAATTCCATAAGGATTTATGCTTTTGTTATGTGGGTATCTTTCGTCTCCATCTCGTTTTGTTTTCACTTTGCTTTCAATTTGAATTTGACCAATCATCAGTTTCAGAGTTACGGAATTATTTTTGCTGTTTCTCTGAAAAAAGCTCAAAGAGATATTTGGGTTGATGTGCCATTATCTGAACAAATCTTTAGAATGCCATCAATAGAACACACTCGTTGCCAAGAGAAGACCGTTGTCAAATAAGATTTAGGTCTAAAACTCTAAAATCTACTATATCACATAATCTGGAAATAGAATTCAAGGCCTAAAATATACATATGTTATGCATTATACTTACTTTTGGAATATTGACTATATTTTTGCTGTGTTGCTTTTTGTTGCAAAAAGTTTACTTGCAGATTCAGTAACCCAGAACACCCAGCTCTGCTATTTTTCTCTAGACTGACGAGTTTTGCTCTATTTATACAAATCTGCAAGAGACTTAAGAAACACTGCTTTTCTTCTGTGTGTATTGTTTTTAATAATGACAGACTGAAGACTCAGGGAGAGGAGATTTTTATGGAATCGGAATGTAATTTGCTTGTCTTATAGAAAGGAGTTCTGCCTTAAAATGTTTCAGTTGTCTTTGTTTCCCTGACTTCTCTCATAATTTGGATTATCTGAATAGACATGGCTCCGACTTGCTCACAAAAATTCTAAGCAAAGAAATTCCACAAGATCACAGAAAAAGTTTTCTCTGTATTTGGCTTCTTTATATGTCTCTATTTTTTGTTTCTTACATTGCCCTTTTCCTTATGGTCTCACAATTCAAATCCTCTCTCATGACAGTGCAGCATTGTTGACATAGTTATCATCGAAAAGGAAGGCAAACCAAGAAGTCCTGCCCAAGAACGAATAGATTTTAATACTATATACTTGTTGCTAACTGCTATACATTCATTTTATTTATTAATATTTGCTTATCCTATTTTCTGTCTTTCAGACTGATAGCTCTTTAAAAAAACCCAACTTTGATATAAGTACATGCTGACTGGATACGCGCTTGATTTCTTCTGTAGTCTGGGCTCTAGTGCTGGCCAAGATAGGATGAACTGGTATGGAAATAATGTGACAAACTTTGACAATACTTGGTCCTGTATCTCAGGGGTTTAAATGTTTTTCATTTTTTTTCCCCAGTGTGAGCAGTAATATAAAACAGTCATAATAACATTATTAGTTGTAGGCCAAAGTAATATCACAACAAAATTGCCTACTGCTGGGAGAAGTGAACTTTTGGTGCAAATATTATATGGCAAACCAGACATAATTAGTCATGATAAAATCAAAATATTTTAGCATTCCATGATCCTATTTGCAAAACAAGCACATTTTATGTACAATGATAGGAAAATAAGGAGAAATAATAAGAAGAGCTTTCCTCTTAGCATCTAACACAAAGTAACTAGAAACATGTGCTTATGATGACATTACAAGTATGTACACACAGAGGACTAAATGCCACATATGACGGGTTATAGTTTCCTCATATTTGACCATGCCTCTTTCATCAATAACATCTGGTCTTAAGCATACACTTAATTTTTAAAAATAGCAGTCCCCTTGCCACTGTTAAAATTACTCCTGGACTCATTAAGCACATACACTTGATTATGGATTTACATTTAAGAACTGGCATGAAGTAGATGACTCTTAAAAGGTTATTTGGGGGAACAAAGCATTCACACCTGATTGTGTCATAAATACATGTATCTTAAAAACGAATAGAGTACTTGTCTGTACATCTTCATCTTAGTTTCTTGACTAATGAATGTTTTTATTATACCTTAAAGTTATCTGTGTTGTAAAAATCTGAATTCTGGCTGGGGTACTGAGAGAAGTTAAGAAGATTTCTGTATTTGTAAGTTGGTCAAGTGGAGAAGAGCGTCGTCAGGGTTGAACAGAAGGCAGTTGTGATAGCTGTGCCTGTCAAATTCAGTCCAGGATTGAGACAATTTCTATTGTTATCAGCCAGGATGACCATCAGTTTGGCTATTTAGGTTAAAAGTCATTATGATTTTATCCATTCAGGCCATTGTCCTCAGAAAGCTATTGTATTGAATTAGCAACTTTTCAGTATGTTTTTTGGCAATGGCATCAGAAGTTTGCGATAATTTTATGAATTTCCAATTAAAGTCCTAGAAAATGAAAAATTAAAAAACAACAGCTAAATAATATTAATTCTTGGCTGCTCTATTTGGGTAAACTATATATAATTTGGGATCTACATAAAATGTTTATGTTGTTCATTAATTTTGAATTCAAACTAATGTAATCATCTTTTACCACAAAACTTTTTGTAGTGATTTTAATTTACTTGCGCATTCACTAGAGATCTCAGTTATTCTGAACCCAAATACATTAAGCAGCTTGGAAGATAAGAGGCATTATTGTCATGAGCAAGTCAAGTCATTAAATCAACATCAGGTTAGCAAGAAAGGTGTGATGTTTGTGATGACATTAAGATGAGAAGGAAAGTAATGCTAATCTGAACAGTGACTGCATAAACAATTCATATTGTATACACTGTACTTAGAAAGCCAATACAAATTTAATGTAATCAGTGACAAAGATGTGAGCAAAATCAAATAAAAACCCCTCAGACATACTGCTACAGAAAGAGGAAATGAATGCTGAAGCAGAAGTGTGTGAACAGTAAGATTCTAGTGCCTTATTCATTAAGGATTAATGTTATTTCTTTTAAATAGAACTCTCTAGAATAACTCTAGATATTTTATGTAGTAATTCTGTTGATAGGTGTCTTCTTTGCAAATTTCCGTCCAATAAGGAATTTGACACTTTAAAGGTGTATTGTGTAGATGAATGATTAGAAGGGTGACCCCAGGAGACATAATTTTTCTTTTTAATCTATCTCTGTTACTGGTTTGCTTTTTTCTTGGGGAAATTATGACGGCATGTAATCCAGAGCAGCAAGGTATTGAGTTTTTAAGCAGCACAGGCTATAAATTCTTATTGATTTAAGTGAACATTGGGTACTCGAGTGGTGGGACCTGCTGATATTAGGTAAAACACACAAAATACATCAGAAGCTAAAAGAAACATTTATCCCATGTGGTAAAATCATCATATTTACCTCTTTTTGTTTTGAAACTTATCAGTGAAGAGATGACATTTTCCACCACAACTTTACTCAGTTTTTCTCACAACTAATTTATGTTGCTGAACCTTTCTTAAAAGTCTTTCACTCTGATTGACTCTTTCCCATATTTGACACTTTGGAGGTCAAGAAAAAAATCTTGAGGTGACATACTGTGTGGTAGCATACCCGTATAGGTGACATTTTCACTTGTGTAATTAGCAACATCACTGCGGTCTCCCAGAGTAGATGTTCTGTGTAGTTGTAATATGAGACTTCAGTTACTGATTTAATCTTAAGTGACATTGATGTAACTATCTTATTGCAACTTCTCCTAATTCAGACATGCCTTAAATTTGTCAAATCATTCAGAAGTTTCTGCAGGTTGAAAAGTCATCCTTGGGAAACAATGGCTTGAAAAAGGAAAAGTAATCATTTGCCAGGCCTTAATGGCTACTCTGGCGGCCCAGATCAAAGTGACAAAACAAATATTCTGAGAACAGGCCTTTACTTAAAATTGAAGGAAAAAGTAAATGTTCTGAAGCAATAATTTTGCAGTTAAGAGCCAGCCCATTCTACAATCTATCATGCTAACATAGCGTGCCAGCCTTTTATTTAAAAAAAATAAAACCTCAATATTAGGTCCACACTGTTTGGAGCTCAAGGATTTGTTATTTGAAGTAGATTTGATTGATCTACCCCAACAAATACACTTTTCTGACGAAGTGCTAATAAACCCCTTCTGGCAGTCACATAGTGCTTCTTTCAACATCTTACTGTTTGTTTTTTGAAGTGATGAAATTTATAGAGGATTGTTATAAGGTTCTAATTGAATTTCACAGGAGTAGCCCTGGTGTGACCCAAAATCGGGGGGCGGAGGAGGAGGGGGAATATCCTCAAAGCTAGTCTCTGTGGAAGCAATGATTAAAAACACTAAACGGGAAAGAGAGGTCCAAGCTAGAAATAATCATGGGGCTTAATGAAGATTTTTGAGATAAGTTGAGGTTGATAATGTCTACAAGAAATAAGGTGGATTAAAAGATTCACAACAATGGAAAAGTGTTTACTAAAACACCTTTTAAGGCATCTTGGGAAACAGTGAAAATCTGCCTTTAATATTTCTTATTAAAGACTGTGTGAATTAGATAATTTTTCTACCTGCAGGTTTAACAGAACTTTTTGCTTACCTCTTGCTGCAAGGTTTAGGTGACTTTGAAGAAGTCATAAGGCTTTTTATGAGGTTGATGACTAAAAAGCTACATAAATCTCATTTTCAATAACTTTAAACAGACCCAAAGTGAGGTAGCAAACTCTCCTGGTTGTGTCAGAGCAATTTATGAGTCTCAGACTTGCTTTCTGATCAAGTCAGATAAATGAATGAAAGCTGACTTTGAAATTTGTTAGGCTATATGTAGACTTTTCTTAGTTTTTGGAGACCTGTCATTTCAGTTCCCGCTCCTTGATAAGGTCCTTACTATATTGTAAGTCCATGTAGGGACATGAACATAGGATAACTTTGTTCTCCCTCTTGCCTTTCTTGGGCACATGAAGAGTCAGCACAACTAATTATTAGCTCAAAGAGTAGATGAGAAACAGAAGTTCTCTGGTGTGCCTAGTAAAGATTTTAACTCTGTATTGGAACTGGAAAGCATTTGCAAGTACGATGAAGTCAGTGCTGAAATCTGGAACGATTATTATCTACTGGAACAATGACAGTGTCTGGGAGTCACAGCCTCCTGCGAGATGGTTGCTATACCAGATGTTGGACAACAGGCAGACAGCCTAAACTATGCATTTCCTTGTAACTGCTACAAAAGTCTTTAATTCCTCTGGTGTAATTTCAACGTACAAAACGATTTATTCCTGCACTTCATTTAGATTAACAAAGAGGAAAAAGTGCCTAGCACTAACTGAAATATGAGATATTACAAAGATTTAGCCATCTGCAGAGTTGAGTAACATAATTAACGTAGCCAGAGAGAACAGGTAAACAACAAGGTGAGAGGTTATGAGCATTGGTTACTGCTTTTTGCTCAGCTGCCAGGAGGTGATCTAGCTTTGAGGCTGAGTGGCAGGAACTAGAGTAGGTACAGTCCTGCTGTGTGCCACTAAGGATGCCTAACAAAGTAATTTCTTACTATTTATCTTGTTATTCATCCAATGTATAAGACAATAATATTAAACAATTATCGGTATAACATTTCTATCAGCCTCTAGGCAACTGTATATTTTTGGTGCAGTTTTTACAACTGTCATTCAGTCCTTGACTTACGGGTTTGGCAGCTGCAGTATCCCGTTTTTAAGTCTGCCTCTTATATGACCTGGAAATTCATACCGGTGTAGGGAAGGTGTCAGACTTTCTAAGCTACAAAGAGAGACATACGTTCTTTCAAGCCTGCAGACTTTGCCTGGTAGATCTGACATTAGACTGAGGAATTTGGTTTTCATCTGCAACCTCCTCACACTTCTTGGACATAAAATAAGGCTTGCTGATTTGAAAAACTGATTTTGGATTTTGTTCTCAATATTGGCAAGGGAAATAGCTTATGCATGCTGACTCTTCTGACAACCTGTGAAACCTCTGCATTGGAGGTGCTTCCTGAGAAAAGCTGAGGTGAAAAGATGTCACAAGAATGGATTTTACACTTGGGGAAAATAAGCTTTGTGTGTGAGAAAGTGGAAAATATATGTTTTTGAGTGGAGAATGCCTGTTCATTTGCTTTTTGTGCTTCTGTTAGGCTTCAGTCTAATTGCTTTGTCAAGGGCAGCTAGACCCTGGGACCTTCATGCTAATGTTTGAAAGGCTGATATAAATAAAACAGATAACTACACCATTTTGTTAGTGTTATATTTTCCAGTGTTCTCTCAAGCTTTGTCATGTCTCCAAGTTTTCTACTTCAGCAGCCACAGACTACCACCACTTATCATCTCAATTTGCATCACGCCTACTGAAGCCAGGTAATTGGGGGAGGCTAGAGGTTATGCTTGCTGTACTTTCAGCATCTCTCACCTTAATTTTCCTACTTTATGCGGCTCTCCTCCACTTTTTTTGCCTGAAAGTGCAGCATCAGTGAAGCTAAATATCTGACTGAATAAACAGTATTGGTGGTTTAAATGTTTTACTATTTCACTACATTTTACAGCAGTTTTATGGATATTGTATAGCTTTTTGAAGTCCAATGTAGTATGCTGTTTGTGTGTGTATGTTAGCAGATGACAAAATAAATCACAATCCAATGCTGTTGAATTGAGATATATAAATATTGTGGGTATATCTGTGCTTCCATTATTCACCCTGTAAGGCTAAAAGCCTTCTTTAGCAATTTGGTTGTCTTATGAACCAAGAAAGTAAATGAGTTGAATTAATCAATGAAAGACTAAATTTAAATACTTTTTGACATTAAGGAAGTATGCTAATTGATGGATAATTTACTCTCTATATTGTTTCATGTCAGTTTCATTGCATTTCATTGCTAGTAATATATTACATTTTGTATTGTTGATGCAGTTTTGGGGGTATCATGATAGAAACTGTATTTTCTTGTGAATGGATTAAATCATAAAAAGGGTATTGTAGCAGTAAATTGATTCATACTGTACAATAAATGCCTGTACTGAAGTGCAAATTAAATACTTATTTGCAACACATAATGAAAAGCATTAAGTATATAAAAAAGGACTACATTATAGACTTGTAGAATCAAAAATAGGAAACTTCAGAAACTGTTAAATATCCTCAGCAAGCCCCTAAAATATGATGTGGAAAACAGTATACACTTGACCAACTGTCTGTTTGATAAGAACCTATAGCGGTATGTGTGCATATATACTTGAGCATGTGTACAGACCCATGGAAGGGCACAGTGTATGTCTATTTATACATGCACGTAATAAAAATATCTAGTATGTATGAAAATTCAATAGACATGTAAAAAGTAGAGATGTATATAATAGATAATATATTTTAGTCTACATTTACAATGATGAAGATATCCTGTAAAGTCAATTGACGTATACTGAAATGCAGCTGAAGTAATATATTGGTGAATTAAGTTATAGCATTATTAATGATTGGGATTTATTACTTTCCACTCATTGGATGCAAATAAAATAAATATAAAATAACAGACATATATTTATTATAATTTATTCAGCTTGTTTGTCTGTTTTTTCAGACTCAAAGAATATTTTCTATTCCTTTGGCACATTGGGAGAAAGGGTGTATGACTTCCTTTTGAGATATGTTGAAAATGAAGTGAAAAGCGTATCTGCAGTTATTATTTGTCAGGTAGTAAGAGACTATACCGATGAGGGAGTAGAAAGCAAGCTCTTCTAAGTCCCCCTAGATTTCATGAGCTGCCATTTAAGGAAAGTTTTCAAAGTAGACTGACATCTTTGATTAACCGGCTTTTTGAGCTAGGCCAAGTTCTTAGCTGGCATAAATCACCATAGCCCTTCTGAAACACAGCGCAGTGCTGACTTTCACTAGCTTCAGATCTGGACCTGCTAAATCCATGGGTTCTTGCTTTACTTTTTGTTGTTGTTCCTTCTGTTAAATTAAGGGAATAATGTGCATCTTTTGTTGCCCTGTATGTCTGTCTGATTCTTTGTCTCCATGTAAATGAAAATAAGATCTTGTAACAGAAAGCAAGCAATCATAACTAGGAGCGGTGCACTTTGCTGCTGCAGCATTCAGTGTACTTCTTTGAAAATGTGGAAACGAAACCCACTGATTAATTCTTAAGAAATTGTTTGTTAAGAATTCTGAGGGGGTGGTTACGTTTAGGGTGAGAACAACCTTTTACAAAAAAATATGCAGTGGTTAAGTGATTTGATTATGTTAGCTGCCCCAAACCACACAGGGAAGTCCTTTCACTCCATCTGTGCACCTAGAAAGATAATAATTGGCATGAGGGCTGTTACTCTGGCTCGACATCACTTTACACTGAGAAAAATCTCTTGTGACTACTCATGAAGTATTGAGAAAAAGCTGAATGGGAAAAAGTTTTCTCTTCCCAGTTATAATTTAAAGACAGAGAAATGTTGTCACACTTGAATGAGAATTTCAAAGGCTGGAAATACCAAACTGGAATAAAGTTGTAGCAGTCTGCTAAGCAAAGCTGAAGCAATGGCCTTACTTTCTTTCTGTGTGAGTATAAACATATTAATCTACAACTGACAGTAATGCTAAGCATTAAAAACCACCACTTCTCCAATTACGCATTCGATTTTTCATTAAAGGTCCAAAAGCTTATAAAAGCAAAGTCAGTTGGAGAAATCTTCCATTATCACTGTTAAATTCAAAATATCCTCTATCTCCATTCAGTATTGAGATATAGGAAGATATGAGTTTGAAGCAGGCAGGATGTAAGCCAGTGAGCAGGACTCTATTGCAATGTATTTAGAAGTTCCTGGGTACCCCAGGTACTTGAGATGAGGGATAACTCAGCCTGAATTCAGGGAAATCTATATGTTTATTAAGGCCTGATGCAATATCAAAAGGCTGAGGGAGTGGCTATTAAAACATAATGTATTGAGAATAATAATTATTTTGCTATTGAGAAAGAAAAGGAAAGTTAACAAGAAAAAAGAAAGCTTTAAAATACATGACATTTCTTGGAAATTTCATTGTGTTCTTCAGAATGCATCAAGGAATTTTCATTGACTTTATCTTCAGGCACAAATAAATAAACTACCTGCAGGTTAAACTTGATCTCACAGATTGCACATATCCTACCTACACTGTTGTTCTTTTCTGACCTAAATAAAGTTGCTATTTAAAAATAACATTTATTCTTACTGTTTTAAGCACATGTTTTAACACTGACCTTTGGAGTTTTCTGATGCAATTCCATGCGCTTTTTTCTGGGTGAGTGCTGCAATAATTGTGCCTTTATTTACATTTGCATTAATGTCCTTTCACCTTGTGGAAAACTTATCTGGAAGGAAGGGAAAATGAAAATATGTTTCCTTTGGCGTTTCTGATTCAGGAAAAATAAAACAAGCCATTCTCATTCTAAAGGCATAAAAAGAAAGTGCAGTTTGAGTATCAGTTGTGGGTTTAACAGCAGCAAATCTCACCCATGAGGTTATCAGCTTCTGAGTGATCCTGTTTAAATCACCTCTGATACCACAGCAGGCCTTATGAAGCATACACTGAGTCTAGCCTTGGCAGTGAGAATTAATAGTATTCACAGCTATCAAATATATGCTAAAACAATGTAAGTCTGTTCAGGTAAGTATATTTCCTTATTTCTGAGAAGAATTTATCTTTATTTTTCAACAGTGCAAGGACCTAAGAGCAGAAATGTGCTAATTTGTAAAGGCTGAATCTTGTAATCCTTGCTCATGGGAGTAATTCACACTCAAATGCTTCAACAGCTTCATTCTGAGTATCTGAGTTAAGTCAGAAGATTCAGTTCTTCAATAAAGTAATAAGTAACTGAAACATATTCAAGCAATAATGGCTATAAAGTTTGAAGTATATTTTGTTCAAGGTTGAAATTTTCAGACACTGAAAAAAACAGAATTTAGAAACCTACTGGTTGAGTTTAGTTCTACTTGTAACGACATCAACTGCAAAAGGATTTGTACAGCTAGTCAAGATATGGTGCTACCTGTACTCGTCTTACGTAACTAAGAAACGCAACGAGTGCACGAGAATGCTGTGTGTCTGATCTCACCTCTCCCACATGTAAATTATGATTAGGAGTAAGCAGAGCTAATATCTCTGCAACAGTGGTCACTGGCGTGATAAATGTGTGCTACCAGAGGGCTGCTACAAAAAGGAAAAATACCACAGTGAAAACTTGATATAGGAATATGTCCTTTGGAAAGTAAATAATATTTTGTTTTGATAGCTTCAAAATTAATTAATCACTCTCTTGTTTTTGCGCTTATTATTCACTTATTGGTAAAATTTTATCTATAAAGGTCATGTTTGATGATAAAAATTACAGTGTAGCATAGTATTTTAGAAAAGTCATTGAAAGTTGGAGCCCTGATTTCACACTAAATTCTAATTATGGAGAAAACATACAAAATAATATTAAGTGGAGTAATTTGAATTTTTTTTCTTGAAATGGAATTTCCAGAAACATTTCCTTTCAAGCACAAATGATACCTTTCATTTTTGCTTTGAAATTTTAATCTCATGCTTAAATTAAAATAAAACTATTAAGTAAGCAATTTCATTTCAATTGAAAAAAATGCTTTTAGAAATAACCAAAGTATTTCCATTTGAGAGTGCTTACCATGTCAGAAGGCCTTATTCCAATTGTTGCAAAATAGAAAGCTGTTGAAATTCTAACTTCTTATGAATGTTTTATTTCATCAGCATTTCCCTCCAAAAAAACCCACAAACCTATGAGAAGGTTTTGGCCACTCCTGTTCCAGTTACATATGAGTTTATATTGCCCTGGAGGAAAGAGAAAACATGATGTAAATTAATGCAGTTCAGAAATTTGATGCTTCTGAATGTCACCTCTGTACTAACACATCAGTCAGTTTTAGTGAGTTTAAACAAATTTCAATGATAAGTGCTTAAGATGTCAGGCAAAAAAGAAGACAAGTTGCCCAGCTTGGCTATTGAAACTGCAAAGCAATATGACCTTGCTCGCACTGTCAAAATATGACTTCATGGAATCTCATCCTCTAGTTAGGTCTTGTTTTGCCAAGAGAGATGATGGATAATTTTTCAACTCCCATATTTCTGGAACATTTGCTTCTCTGACAACTATAGAAAATGAATGTATTGCCTAAAAATCCCTGTGCTCAGAAGCAGTCACGTCTCATTTCACTCTTCTTTACTCCTTTTCATTTATAGATGTAGACAATTTTTGTTTGTTTATTTGTTTGTTCAGGATGCTTACTTTTAGGAATTTAGGAAGTGTTTATGTTACCTTGTGTTAGGAAAATGCTTGATTTTATTTTTTCCCTTTCTCACTTCATACCTCACCACTCCATCAAGCATATTAATAAAAGCACAAAAGTCACTGGTATTTGAACTTTGTATTTTATCTATCTTGTAGACAGACGTTTTGCAATGGTTTTGCCTTTATATGACTGAAAGAAAACTAAAATTATTACTGTGTTTGGTTTATGATAGCTAACAACACAGGATCATTTTACAAATGCCGTATAGGAAATAATAATTAAGAATGCTAAGCTAGACATTCAAGAGTTTAGAAAGAACAGATTTACTTTTAACAGGTGCAATTTTTAATGTAGGTTTTAGTTATGAGAGTTTACAGGTTTCGTTCCCCAGGGTCCCCTGATTTATTCAGTATATAGGCTAATTCTCACCCATGGGGAGGCACTATTATTACTCTTTACAGTCCTTAGCGACCACCGCATTGTTTGCAGCCCTTAGGTGTATTGGTTCAGAACAGCTTCTAGGTCCATGCTATGTATCTATAAATCACCAAAACCTCTTCTATACCTTGAAAAGAAGCTCCAGGCTCAGTTTGATTGGGAGAAAGCAGCAGATTTCAGAATGACATGGAACTGCTCGTGCACACAGTGACATGCTTGCCTCCCACATTACATTCCCCCTTCTCTACGCTGTGTGTGATACACCTGACACTTTCACACTGTGTGTAATATACCTTCAGCCCCCAACTATGTTACTCCATACCCTTCTACTTTTCTCAGCCCAGTTTCCATCCTTCACCTTATGTTCTTTCCCCACCCCCAACTAGACTCTGCGTCCTTCAGTGTGTAGAACTGACTCACTGAAAGCGTAGCTATCATTTTTCTTCTTCATTACCAACAGTAAGTTTGAGATTTCTAGTCTTTTTTATTAAAAAGCAGATCCACAGTGAACACAGAATTTTCTTCATGGGAACTTTTGTGATGCTTACTAACATGACCCAGGATTCCTGCAAAACCAGAAATGGGATTATTTTCATATCCTCCTCCCAGGAAAATAAACTGACACAGTGCAGAACTATTACTGATGCCCAAATTGAGATGGCTGGGCCTATTTTTTCATAATACAGCAGGTCTTGGGGAGGTGGGGAGGAGTGGGGGAAAGGCTGAGCTGATCAAGGATATGGGACTCCAAGTAGACAGGTCACCAGGAAGTGGTGCCAAGGTGAATGAAGAGGGGACAGATGTGAATCTCCCCTGCAAGCTACCCTTCACGTTACTTTGCAATGCAGGATTTTCAGATGCTAATTGTATATGTTGACTACACTTACAGCTGCAGATATTAAGTACTTCGGTTCCTTTTTTTGTCTCTGAACAGAGATTCTTATCTTTAGGGGAGGCTAAAGAAGACATCATCTTCCTCCTATAACTTTTCAAGGTATATTGCATAATTAATGTCTATTTTGACTAGTATTCAAAGACGTGATGCATCTAGTAAATATCATCATATTATAATAATAATAGATTAGAGAATAAAAAGGTTTAATATGAAAAAGTGGTCTGTAAGTGATTGCAGGAAGGAAATCCTAAATCTATTTTATTACCTTATAAATATTGCATGATTGAGATGTTTGAGTTTCCTATTATGTTAAATTCCTTTCCTTCTAGGAAGAGATTAAAGTAAATACAAATGTCAGCTGAGGTATTTATTTTAGTCTCCCTACTGATAACAAATGACCACTGAAACCAAAGTCATTCTTTTGCTGAAGTCATACTGATATTAAAAAATAGAGACAAGACTAGAAAAAATTTCTGAGTCATCTTCAAAAACATGCATGTTTTTATATACAAATACATATGTATAGATTCAAATGTTGCATTATGATCTTGACCAGATTTGTGTACAATCCCCATAAAGAATTAAAACAAACTAGTTGTGTATCAAACTAGTTGTGCAGCTATATGCAACACCTTGAGAGAACTATTTCACCCATAGCTCAGTTTGTAGTCAGGACTGGCATTTGATTTTAGCATTTCTAAACATAATTCATGTCAGGCCCGTGAGCAGTCTATAAATGAACAATGAAGGAAAACACTGTTAGTATGGAAATCTTGTTTTCTGGGATGTTACCATGCTATGATATAATATACAGGTCATTAAAGAACAAACATAGGATGTTTTCTAATAATCTTTCCCTTCCTTTCTAGCTTTTTATACTTTGTTTGGGACTACTTTTTCACTTAGGTAGTGCACTCTAATATTTTAAGGGGTATGGTAACACAGGTATGTAAGTAAAACCTGCAAGTGGACAATAAAGTAATAAATACCAGTCTAAGATGTATCAGGAGACCCCAAGAAAGTGTGGATGGGACAAGGAGCTTTAAATAGACATTTTGTTCTCTGACTTATCAAACTTGAAATGTTGTGATACAATAGAAGCAAGAATCATCATAAAATGATACATTGATAGAAATAATATATTTGGGGATAGTAATCTTACATTTTTTTGTGTTCTTTTAGTGCTTTTATCTTAGGTAGGATTCTACTACTGAGCTTGCTGTCAACATCTGCTTCCATCTAATGAAAAAGATATTGCTTGATGTAAAATTCTGACACATTTGTGTTCAGAGTATAAATTCACTTTGATTTACTTTTAATTGTGAGACAGTGGTAAATTACTGTGCAATTATCACATTTAAAATTGCAAGCTGAAGCAATGACAAGTCTTTTTAGATTTTTCTTTCCACTTCTACTAATAAGTGAGCATGCAATGGTTCAAAAATACTTCTTCATTTTTTCATTGTCACAACACTATTAGGACATCTGTTCTCTTTCTAATTTCTGAATAGCTTCTTCATTTTTTTGCCCTTGAACTGGAATTTTTTAGTTCTTTCGGTTTTGTTTTTTTGTCTGGATAGTTACATTTAAGAAAACTGGTCTGAACTACTGCAAACAGATTAAGCCCTTCTGCAGACTAGTTCAGAAAGATTAGCACTGTTTAACTTGTTTCTGAACCAAACAATTTAAAATTTCTAACTTTAATTTCTATAGCTATGCCTTGTGTCCTCACATTTACAAGCTCTTAGACTGCGCCTTGAGTTGAATTACCTTTTATTTTATTATATAAAATAGCTGTACTCAATAGCTCAAGCCATCTGACCCAGGATCTATGTGTTACCAGACAAAAGAGATTCCTAATAAAGCTTGAATGTAAAATTTTCGGCATCTTCAACTTCCCTTTTCCTACTTGCACTTAATTGAGAAATGTGTTAAGGAATTTATAAAAAGGTAAAAATCCAGATAAAGAAATGGCTGACCAGACCATGTTTAACATTTACTAGAAGATCAGCATGTGCATGAAATTGTGGTGTAGGCTTTTTCAAAACTTATCTGCTAGCTGACACCGTAGTGGGCATGCTTCCCTCTATCCTCCTTTGAATCAGATGACTAATGCTTAAACCACTTGTTCAGAAAGCAGGAAGCTAACACACTCCAGATCTTTCTGGAATGAAAACCATAGGAGTATCCAGGGTATCTCTGGAATGACATATTAAATCTTAGTCTCTTTTTGCTGAAGTGATACGGATGTATAGCACATCATTAATGGTGGAGAGAAGGAGGACTGTGATTCCATTCTCTGGGAACTCATCTGGGAAGAAACATCCTGACTTCTGATTGCGAGACTTTTCATTCACACTATCTAATGACTATTACTGGAAAATATGTGACTAGAACCGTGTTTTAAATAACAAGAAAAATAGGCATAGGTCTGTTTTATTTAAAGACACAACATTCTCTCAAATTTAAGTTCTTTAGATTTAGACTTCAAAAAATTAAGCACTGGTACTGGAGTAATTTAAAATGTGTCATGCTACTTTCAACTTATTTGGGGACATCTTGATCTGTCATTCCTTAATGACATCGAGGTTTTTCTGTCAGATAATCTTATCTTGGTTTGTATCTAGAAAGCTTTATTAAATGAACAACTATTGCAATTTTGTTAAGTATATACAGTATTTATTTATGCATTTATAAATTATAGGTGTATGCATAAATGCAGTATTTAAAGCATCTTTATAAGTCCTCTTGCAAATCCATGATGCTTATCTAAGAGAGAAACAAAGAGTCAACCCCTACATGAACATATCCTTTCCACGTCATGGGGGCTCTTGCTCTTCTGACTGCTTGTTTCAAGTACTAAATACTTCCAAAGAGAAAATTATGAAGTCATAGGAAAGAGTCCTCTTAATAGTAATCAACTTTTGTTGCAGATCATGAAAGTCCATTGATGGGAAAAGTCATCTGTTCTTACAAAGTGTCCAGCTTTTCTAGGAGTAAGCCTACTGTATAACCAATAGGACATGTACTAGACACTAGCAGACACAGTAAGGTCTATGTATGTTAGTGAAAATAATTTCCAGCACTTACTCCCTCACACAAACTTTGCTTCTGTTATTGCAGTTCCGACACCACAGAGAATGAAAAACACCTGCCCATGCTTATAATCTAAGTGTAAATAAGAAAAGATTGCTCTGCCTATGGGAGATGAGATAAACTTTCCTAAACAGTTTTCCTTTCCCACAGGAAGCATCATAAATTCTCTAATATAGTCTAAAGAAATCAGCAGCCTCTAAGTTTTATACTCAAGGTTACACCTCATTTACTCAACAATGTGGAAGGCTGTCAAATTATTTTTATGCTGATTGCACTCAGTCTGTATTATAAGACATTTACATTAAGAATCCTCTTAAATGTTTGAAGTAACTGGAGTGATGTTAAAATATGTGGTTGTATATTTTAATAGAAGAACTCATGGCTTGTGTAAGAATTTCAAGACATGCTGGATGCTTCTTTAAAAAATTGTATTTAAATGCTGAGTAAACAGAAGCTGCTGTTTGTATCGATTAACAGCTCTGTGAAACAGTTGAGTAACCAAAAATTGTTCCACCGATCAAAAAGAACACTACAAAGTTCTGTTACTATTAGCAAGTAACTGTTGAAATGTCTACCTTTTTTTAATCAAATGTAAATACTCTTTAATAAAATGATGTCAATGTTTTTTAATTGAGGATAAAGATAAGTAATTAAGCATCTGTAATAATTTACTGTCGAGTAAAAGCCTAGGATAATTATTTCTTCTCACTCTTGTTATATCTGTAAAGATTTTACTGAAGTCAATAGAGTACACTAGTATAAAATCACTCTGAGGAGAATGTCAAGCCTCTAGAGCTGAAGAAATTTAAATCCAAGCAGTAGTTTTGATTTTCTGAATGTTTAGGATCATTTATAACAATTTAAATTATATCATATGCTGTTCTGAACAAATAATCTTATTAAATCGGTGACTAAATAGAGGCAAATGATTAAGTTATTTCCATTATAGAGACCTGAAAAGTGAGTCTTCAGACATCTCAGGAATCAAAAGAAAATCTTAAGAAAGAATAACAGCTGGACTGAGCATATTGATTTTAAAATGTACTCTGGCTGTTATCATCGAGGCATGTGTTTTATAAAGTGAAATGTACAGAGGTTACAATGAACTTGCTATCAATGAATATTTTTAATGAGAAAATGAGTGAAAATTGAAGGCAGTAAGTGCTTGAGAAGAAACCACCAGCCCATAATTAAGACCAAATAAGGAATAGTGATTTTGAGATGAGTTCTTGGGTTATGAATCTGAAAACAGCATGAGTGTTTAACTGTAGAAACTGAACCTTACCACTACGGTAAGTGGGATATATCTCTTCTAAATTACATGTCTGAAAGTCAGAAGTCTAGCACTGAACAGCTTGCCCTAAACTCCCTTTATAGTCAATGGAGAAGTCTAGGCATCTCTGGAGGGTGATTCATCTCTAACTAAAATAAGCATCTGAGACAGGTCAAACGAATTGCCCTCTAGAGGTGCCTGTTTCTCTCCAGTTCAGACTTAGATGTCTAACTTCTAAACTCTAAAGCTAGGTGAGAAGAATCTACTTCAAATCATCTTGATCATACATTGTTCCTCCATTGAACAGTTGAACAGGCCTTACTAAGAGAAAATCCCTCAGGTATGTCACATTTTAGATATCCAGTGCTGACCAAGAAGTGAAGAATAATGTGGTTGATTGAGTCTGCAATTAACGTTTTTAGCCAGTGCATTTAATGCAGAACTTGACCAAGTCTCTGCGACTTGTAAAGCTTCTCACGTATCACTCAAAAGAAGGTCTCTGGGTGAAATGTGCCCTTCTCTATGCCATTAAACTGGTGTGAGGTCCTGGGTTAGCACTGCATTGGCTGTGCTCCTCTTGTTTGATATTTGAGATTTGACTACATTGCTGTGTGAAGTGTTATGTCAGTAACTAAACCAGACAAATTCAGTTGAGATTTGCTTCTTTGGAGTTACGTAATCCTTCATTTTATATCCAGAGAGGCTGTAGAAATCATACTTTCACGTTGTTCCCTCGTGAATTTTGTCTTCCTTTCTGGAAAAGGGAAAGCTAGATCTTGGTGGTAAAGTGTTAGACTGCAACGCAGTTGAGCCCTTAACCTTCTGTTTCACTATAGTCAGAGGGTGAACTTATGATTTGTTTGTTCCTTTGGTCTCTGTATTGACTCAGAAAGTATTCTCCTTAGTATAGACCATCTGGCGTCTGCACAACACTGGAGTCAGGAGTTTTGGGGAGAGTATTGTAATAAATTATATTACATGGTAGTTAAGATTACACATAACAAATATGCTTTATCCATAAACCCAGTCCTTCTCTGAATCTTTGGTTACTTTTTTAACTTCATGTGATTTTACTTGCTAGAATACAGTTTGTCATGGAATTTCCTGCTGTTATTCACTATTTTATGTGTGATTAATCTAATATAAAAACATCCCTTTTCCTTCATTTTCCTGGAGCATAGGACCAAAGTTCTTCTGTAATACGTAACGCGGTTGTACTTAGAATGCTTTATCTGCCTAATATAATGAACACCCTGGTTGCTTTCTTTTGGTTTTCCAGCATCCTTGATTCTTTTTCATGGCCACAACATGTCTTATTTTAATCCGAAGTCAGAATAATATAGAGTGATAAAAAGTGGGGTTTTTTTTCAATGAGAGTATATTCTTTTACATCTTCAGGGAAACTCACTATAATGGATGAAAAGACAAAAATAACTTTAAGAAATAGTTGGTAAAATGCTTCCACTGAAGAAAAATATACTTTTATTAATTTAGGGTAACTATTCAGGATTTTACTTAGAAATGGATAAGCACACTATATCTTGAATGTACGTATCAAATTAAATATTGTTAAATTGCATACATAAATTAATTAATCAGTTAGGAAATTGAATTTAGCAATGGATCACTGGCTCTAAGCTACAGTATTCTACCTTGGGCTAAATTAAAACGTGGTGTCTTGACATCACATTAGCAAAGCTCTCTTTGCCATACACTAGTCTATTCTACTTGAGTGATAGAAAAGAGCAAATGCTACATGTGTGTAAAGGGTTTGCTGGAAATAGAATAGACCTAATCTGAAAGGAAAATATAACTGGAAATGATGGCTGGATTTTGAATTATTTGAATGAAAAATAAAGAAAAGCTTGGATTTTTATATTCTTTCTGAGAAATGCTGATGGATTATTTATTCAGGAAAAGAACGTACTATTGGCAGTTCTCTATATTGCAATGTAGAAAAAGAAATGGAAGAAGAAGGAAAATTAGAATGAAGAAGAACTGTAGGTTCTTTTTTCAGTTTGCTTCTTTGTACCATTAGACAAAAACCCACTAGAGATAAAGAATAAATACTGTGGTTGTTTTTCACTCGCTTATTGGTTCAGTATGTTCCAGGCACACATTCAGATCCTGTTTGCCTTATGGGAAATCTACATGACCAAGATGCACAGAGTGAGAGTTTGAAAGGAATTGCATACCTGATATGAAAAAAGTAAACGCATTTACGAGAAAAATAAGAGCATTACTGTTTAGGAACAGTACAATAAAAATAATTTGCACAAGCTGCAACCGCAGGTTCTTGATTTTTCTAAGAATCAGTCCTTAATTTCTGCACTCTTTTGTAATGTTAGTCCCTACAATCTGAATTCTTCCTTGATCTACAGTTATTTGTAATGATGTCATACATCAAATTTAATTTACCTTTGTTGCCAAGTCTGATAGACTGTGCTCCATCTACAATTTCAATTACCACTCAGTTTATTCTAATCCAGTTGATCACATTGTACTTTTTGACTTTGCCTTTTCAAACGCTGGCCATTTGGACCATTTCTTATTTTCTGGATCTCTGCCCTGATCTGAAGTAGTGAGTGGAATCTTCACAGACCTATACTGTAGGATGGCTTCTCCTGTCCTTGAGGTGTCTTTGTACAAACTTGCCTGCCTACAATGGAACCATTTCCATTATTCTGTTGCTGGTGTTCCTCTTTGCTCCTGAGTGGTACTTTTTTTTCTTTATTCTGGTCCTGCCCTTTAGACCATTGTAAATGTTCTGAATGTATTAAATCAGAGCCATTTCATACAGATTTTCATTTCACCTAGATTTTTGAATATATGTGTAAACAATTAATCAATATTGGTGTAAAAACCTTCTCTCTACGACTTCAAGAACGAGAAAGTCCCAACAAAATGGAAATTTTCCAAGCCTAATATTCTCTCTGGGCAGTCATCACTAAGACAAATTTTCCTCACATTAGATGCACTTCTGAGTGTTTTCCAGCTATATTTTTTAATTTGTCAAATGACATACCAACATATGTTTTGAGAATCACACAAGTATAGTTCTGTACTTAATCTCCTTTCTCAGAAAATCATAAATGCTATGTTGGTGGTTCCAAATTCTAACACATATGGTTTATCAGCACAGTTGGACCCATTTGTTGAAGTGGCTAACGCTAACACCAGTCCAATTACACCAGATCTCTATGGCATTATCATGCCATTCAAATTGAGAAGTCCCAATGAGGAGAAAAAATAGTAGCATGATTCTTGAAGACTCCAGTAACGAAGCCACACGATCAGTTGTGATCAAGCTAGACTGGGTAAATATTCAAAATACATTGTGGAATTGTTTCATCTGGGATTCTACTTTGTGAATATTGACTATTCCAAGTGGTTTTAGTGGTTCTAGTCCCTACTTTTTCTTGACTAAGGGAAAATAAGTAGCATTTCTGGTATCAACACATAGCACAATGCAAAGAGGATTTAGGCGACATTTCAAACAGCTGAATTTTATTTGTTTACTTGATAAGTTTATAATTGAGAATTTTTCTTAATAGTGAAAGAAAAGATAAATCATGCCATAAATCTACTATAAGATATACACCTCAATGAGCACATAGCAGTGCAGGTGCTTCTTTCCTTCCGTTAATTGGAAAGTGTATGCATGTAGCTTAGGAGTTGCTTGACATTATTGAACTGAATTTTATGTGTAATGCTTAGCAACATGAGAGAAATTTTCAAGACTCTGCAAAGAGTAGGAATTTCCACATAAATGCAATTCATGTAAATTAGTGTTGAATATGGACATTTGTGTAGGTGCTAATTTTAACTTCTATGAAAATCTGGAAAACTGGAAATACCTACCTGTCCATAATAGTTACCAGTCTATCTAATAAAAAACATTTAACAAACCTTGACTAGTCTACACAGGGAAGAGGTAAAACTTACACTCATAAGTAAGAACTTACACCGATGTTTTGTTGTTGACACTTTCAAGCACGTGTGATGAACCAGTTACTGCATTGTGCTGGACGGTAATAGTAATATTTCCACTTCAACTGAATATCTGGCTCTGTTTTTTTTGGCTTGGCCATAATGAAAACCTGGCAAATTAAGGCATCTACTGAATCAGTAATTCTGTGAACACCTGGTAAAGAAGACGCAAGAAAATTATAAAGATCACAATCTTTCCATCTCTTGCAACTTGGCCCTGTTTGTTGTTTGCCCTGAGTGAAACATCTGTACATTTTAGAGATATATTGACAAATATATGAAACTTCAGAGAGAAGGAATACCTTTAGAAATGAAAGTAATTTAAACTCTACTTTAAGAATATTACATATTGTGACATTTACAATATAGTTGCAAAAACTGTCTTCAGAAGAGGAAGTACTTTATCAATCAGATGATTTGGTCAATTTTCATTTTATGCTTATTGTTGATAGTTTTATGCACTGTTTTTTATACCTCAGCTTTACTACTTTTCATGTTTGCTTGTATCTGAAGGATGAATGTTTAAATTTGAACCTCTTTTCTACTCCCCAAGAAAAAGTCTGTATTTAGCTATGTATTTCACTGTTGCACTTCTGTCTTTCACGCACTCTAGATCTCTTTGAATACATGCTTTACTGGGCAAGAGTTGGACATTCCGATTCTAATGGATATTAGCTAGCACATTGAAAATTTTTCCAGTGCTACAAATTAAGTAGCAATGATAATAAAAATAATAATGATGGTGATGATTACAATAATGAAAGGATAAATCTTTTATTATAGAATGGTGATGTTGACAGTTATATTTACATGCAATCTTACTATTGCTTTGAAGGCCAAAATCAGCATCAAGTGACAGCTACTCATTATCTTGACACTAACATAAAATTGTACTGACATAATGCAGGAATAAAAGGTATCTTGGGGCATGCTGAAGCTGGATGGGAAGAAGAAGGGCAGTGTTAAATTAGCCTGTGTTTCATTGATCATAAATAGCCCTCGGTTGTTAAAACCTGGCAAAATTCAGAGCAAGAATGAAGATTGCATTGCTGTGTAATTTTCTACATCAGATCAGAATATACAGAATTATGTGTGTAAGATGTATAGATCCTTTTGAAAGCTAGCTGTATTTTCAAGAGCCTAATCAAAATAGAATGGCAACTGAGCATGTATTTCAAAGATTGTCATGATTAACATAATGATGAACATCAAAAAAGTTAATGGGTTTTAACTGCAGGTTAGTTTAATTTGGTATGAATTTGGCTGTCTTAAATTCAGGGGAGTTGTCAGTGAAGACAGGAGTTAGTGAAATGACCTAAAAGGTATTAATTACCTTTCTGTGATTTTAGTCATCATGCTTAGGTTGGAATGAATGTGTAAAGGAGGTATCTACCCCTCTGCAAATAGGAAAACTGATATTAATCCACCTAAAAATACTAAAAGAAAATTTCTTCTGAATAAACTCGGATCTATTTTTCTGTGGTCAGGTATGATGAAACAAATATCACAAATTGTCTTTTCCACAAAGCGTCCAGTGATTTTAAACCAGTTAAATTATGGAAGAAAAGATTTATATAGGCTATACTTTCATGTTTTCCTACGGTGATTATTGACTGAGCAAAGGGAGGATCATGCTGCGAACTCATTAGCACTGTTAGGTAAAATAAAAGGCAGCCTTAACTAAGTAGGTTGCAAAATGTTAAGAAGCCAGTAACACTTTTTATACTTCATCTTATGCCTGAAGCTTTTAAGGTGGATTTGGTAACATTTGTTAATTAAATCTCTCACCTATGAACAGGTGAATCTGGTGAAATCTCAAGTAAACTTTTAATTGTGCTGAGTAAGAGCAATTAATAGTAGTTTATCAAGGAAAATTTTAAATCAGTGGTAATTGGAATGACAGACAGGACTTCTCTCCAACACTTCATTAAACTTCTATTTTTATGAGGATTTCTTCATTTCCACTGGAATGAACAAGTCAGTATGCATGACTTAGTCTGCAATGAACTTTGATGAATTTTTCTAAGAACATTAAAATGAGCTGCATCTTCTGTTAATCCAAAGACCCCCCACCCGAACATATGGCGATAAACCTTCTGATGCACATGCAAGACGGAAGGATAATGGGCATGAAGGACAATCATATATGTATGTATATAAATATATATTTTTGCTTGTCAGTAATAACTCTGAACTGCCTACAGCATTCATAGAGCCTCTTAAAAGTCAGGTATTGTATTGAATTTAAAATTCTCTTATGCTGAGCAGGGAAGGAAAAAAATCAAACACTTTCTGAATTGGGCCCAAATATCCAAGGTTAATTTTCTGAGAAAGCTGCAGCCGCTAGATAAGGCCATCCCCTGCAAATTAGTTTTGCCTGCCTGGATTACAGCTAAATTTATGCAGCTTGCCTTATCCTTTCAGAAGCGCCTCTGAAGTGTCGTAATTAACTGGCACACATAAAGTGAGCAAATTTTCTGCTTGGTGGCAGCCATTCCTCATTTCATCTCAGTTCTAACCCAAATGGAAAGGTAGTTTCTTATTTTTACTATCAAAAAAACCCCACAACGAACCAATATTTTACAAGAAGTCTTTGAAAACAAACATGAAACAGTTTCAGAACAGAGTTAGGGTTTTAAAGAGCACAACCGCTGAGGGAGCAAAGTGGTGATTTTGCATAACAGTAGGTAAAAAAATAGAAGGAGAATGTGTATACAAATGAATATATATGTATATATACATATGTAGATATACACTCATACATTTAGCTTCCAAAAGTTTACAGTTCATTAGGGAATTTCTCTCTCTTTTCTTTCTGTTAAGATCCACATCCAAACTGTAGATTAGAAAGAAGTATATGTGATGTATACTTGTTTCCATTTTAACATGATAGTGGATATTTCCTGAATCATGTGTGAATTTCTGTACCTGTTTTTAAGAAAAATCAAGAGCATATTTAATATTTTTTCATGTAATTTTCTTTCTTTCTGAATAAAATGTTTTAATGTTGTAATAAACAAATAATACAATTGAAATCCCCCCCCCATTGTCTATATATGGGAAGTAAAACTGGCATACATACATAAACTTTCTGAAAACAGTGTAGACTGGAGAAAATTTAATCCCAGACTATGTTAATTTCTTCTCTTTTCTGTATAGATTTGCACCAATCTTCTTCCTGTCGTTGTTCTAATCAAGGTTTTCTGTTATTTTATACTATCTTGCTCTATTTTTCATATTTCACATTTGTTCTATTCTTCACTTATTCATGAAGTCTGTCAAATTATTTGACAGCTTTCAATAAGTTTTTGTAATAAGATGTACAGTCAGTGCTTTTTACTTTCATCCCCTCTCAAATTCTTGCGTTATAAAAACCTGTGGAAATCGGTGAGAATGACTGTTTGCTGAGAATTCTGATGCTGAATTGGTGCTGAGCAGTATCCAGCAGTGTCTGGATTTTTTTCCTCCTTTTTTCCCGTTTAGCAAAAGTAATTCTTAGATTTGCTATCAAATCTTCATGTTATCCATTTAGAGTGTTGCAGACAGAGCATTCAGTATATTACAAACCATTGTGCACTAAACTACATCCATTTCAAGTAGTCTAGCTTGGTGGAAAGCTATATTTTTTATTCCTGAAAATTGATATTAGAGCTCAGCTGGGAATTTTCTACAATCTAGTTTTACTCAGAAGTTTCAGCTATGTCAAATATAAAGCTCTTACTCTGCCAGTAAGTAGATCAACAAGTGTACTGTTGCATGTTAGTTGTACAGAGCATAACCCATGTAGTAAATCTCCCAACAATTGAATAATGGTAGGAAGAATCAAAGGGCCAAATTATGCTTTCAGCTAGACTGGATTAAATCCAGAACAAATCCACTGAATTCAGTGGAATTACTTGGGATTTAAGCCAGTGTAACAGTTAAGCAGAATGTGTCCCTTGCTATTTGAACCATAGTTCTAATAGGTACTAATAGCAGAGATTCCTGGACGGCAAAATGACTGTCAGTGGACTTGCACATGACATGAGATCATGGATTTTTATTTGCTTAACCTTCAAGTGATAAAGATGAACATTATCACTGCCTTGGCCATAGTAAAGTATCTTGCCTGCAAGGGCTGCCCTGTGGAGAACTGTCATGTAAAACCAGGAAGCTAAAGAAATACTAAAACCATAAGCAATTGGAAATCTCTTTAAAATAGCTGAGTGAAGCTGAAGACATCTGGGTTTGAGCAGAATCTAAGATTTCATCAGCAAATATGAGCCTAATTATTCATAAGAATTTTACAGGGATTAATTGGTCTTTAACCAGGAAGTCCATCAGAAAACACCAAGAATTAATTTCTGTGTACTTCAGACTTAGAAACAATTCACTAAAGGACAAATTATAGGAACCTAAAAAAAAGATATGGAAAATGTGAGGTTCACTGGTGCTTGCAATTGTCCCATACCCTTGATAACTGACTGGGTAAGTATCTAAAAGATCTCTCATTGTCATGAAAAAGCATTTCAAAAATTTTTGAGTCACGAGTAACTTATAGCAAAATCATTGTGCAGAGACAAGTGTTAAAGGAAGGTATAGCTTTTCCCCTTCCCATCAATCTACTTTCAGGAGACACATGTAATTGAGAACAGATGACTGAACACTGAAATTTGGAAATCTGTCAGATGAAAATATTGGTCATTTTTATAGACACCAGTGAAATTTTTCTATATATTTACTAAAATTATTGGATGGTTTTGAGAAAATATAGTCCTCAGGGGGTTCTGAGTATTGCCCTTTTTTTCCTGTTTTTCTTCATTGTCTCTAATTTTATTTACATTATCTTCCCTTTCTTTACCTGTTTTATCTCTCCTATTTTTATTCGTCACCTCACGCCAACCTTTGTCTTATTTTCCAAGTCTGCTTTTTTCTTCTATTTATTTTTCTTCATAATTTTCGTGCGTCTGTTTATATTTTGCAATTAGCAGCATCACTATTGTCACTGCCATGAAGTTTCTTTTTATCACACATCTATATAGTAGACAGGAATCTGTATCTTCTCTTAACATGCTCGCTCACAGACCAATATACTGGAAAGGGACTATTTCGTTGTACTATTTCTTTTCAGGAAAATAATTAGTTGGACAATTTGCGTTTCTAATAATCCATTATGGCAAAATATCTTTTCTCCTAATGCGTGTGTTGCTTTAAATGAAAGAAGAGAGAGGGGTACAATCTGAACATCTGTGATTACAGACAGATTCTTGCTAAAATACAGAGAAGGATGTTAGACTGTTTAGAGGAGAACGTGCCACCTATGTTTTCGTAGTGCCTTTCATTTTCCACTGGTCTGGTTATAAATACAGTAAAGACAAACCTAAAAACCTCCTAAAATAATATCAAAAGAGTGTTACATTATCTGTGGGTTTTATAGAAATTTGAGGGCTCAATTCATGGTTCAACATCCCATATTTCTATAAACAATACTTCTGTTGTAGAAAATTAACTGATGGTTTGTGAATGATCACATTTATTCATAGTCACAATTATTCTTTTAAGTCACTGTAGTATTTGAACAAACAGTCTTCCAAATTATTTTGTAAAATCATGGGACTAATTTATAGTAATGTAATTATTTCTTCCTTACACCTTTGGTTTTAAGACTATTGAATTGGTATGTTTCTTTTCTCAGATTTATATGGACTATATATAAAAGACTTAGTAAACATTACATTAAAGGCCTCTTGCATTTCTTTTCATATCGATACCAAAATCAACAGGAGTATCTCTTAACAAAGTATATTTTATGTAATATGATTATATATGTATATAGAAGTAATGAGATTTAATAATAGGTATCTTTAAAAATATAAAAGTGAAGAAATTGCTGTGATTTGTCAAGGTTTTACACTGATATATTTTTTTTACACATTTCAGCCATCCAGTTGCTTATATTGAATTTAAATTAAACCTTAAATGAGAAACTGATACATGTATAAAACTAATGACTAAAAATCCTGTTTACCAATTAGTTAAATCCAATTAAAACTTAAGCTGGTAATTGTATAAACCTCTAGTATGAAAAAGAAAAAAATTAACTCGGAGCTGTTGCCTACAGTATGTGTTGGAAAGTATTTTTATTGGGAATTTGTTACTGTACTGAGACATTGAATAAAATACTAATTTAACTGAACTGTGGTAGATTAGTAATATTGAAGTCAGTACTTGCAGTTACCTACTGTGTTTTCCAGCAAAATAACCTCCACAAATCTAAGGGGAGAACTGATATTCAAAAGTCAGCATGGGTACATCTGTTACTTACCAACAGGTCTTGCTATGAAAAATATGTGATTCTCAGAGGCTGCAATTCTATGCTGCTTTTCCAGAAGACATCTCTCCTGAAAGGCAAATCAGATCTGGATAATTTGATGTGTTACAGTACAGTGCAAAATCCGTATTTCCTCAGTTGTGATTTGATCCTTTCTCAATTCCATAATTTGTTTTGACAAAAGAAAAGTTCTCTTCTATTTTCACAAGGCACAAAGCGCAGGCAGATCGCAGGCATTTCACAGAGCAAGTCTCATAAGTGGTAGTTTACAGATACAGGACGTAACCTCTTGAGTTATGAAATTTTTGACTGATTTTGAAGGCTTTCCTGAATTATACAAAATTAACTCACAAAGACACGTCATAGTTCTATTGCTCCACTATGTCTTTAACTCAACAATAGTCTCTATGCTTGAATATCACCAGTATATTTGATATTTTTAGAGTTAAAAATTACTACTAATAAAATAATTACAATTACATTAAAGTAAAACAGAGAAATAAAGTAGTGTGATTATTCCCTATCTGCTGCATGAGACTAAAATGAAATGCATTTTGTTACATCAGCATCATAATCACAGAGCTTCTCCTTTCATTTAGATCCTGAATGCCTGAGAAATGTTACCAAGATTTATTGCTATTCCGATATAATAGTGTTCACACAGTCATAGCTTCATTAGTGAAGCAAAGTGATGTCACTTTATTGAATGCCAACTGAAAGAAAGGCTGGGTGAATGAATACAGGACCTTATGCCACTGTTGCTATTATTTTTATTTCTTTTTTCATTGTTCCCATTTTCATTTCCTAAACTCCTGTGGGCTGGCCTGCAGGATCATGAATGAAACATTCTAGGACAACCTTTGCCCAATTTGTTGCAAAGGTTAACAAAAACAGAGGTCTGCTGGTGCATGTTGTAGGTGTGAAGAAGATGAGAGTTTTTGGAATTCATGGTAGTTCTTCAGAACTCATGGTAGGAAAAGAAGAGTCCCTTGAACCTCCAATGGATTTTCCTTTCCTTATTTCCCCCTGTCATGGAGTAAGGGATTTGCTTTACCCCACTGATTTACTAGTCAATGCAGCTGATTCAAAGCAGGAATTGCTGGGAGTTGCTGATTTGCCATTGCTACTTTTGGTGCACAGCAAATAAAATAAAGCTTTTTTTTTTTCTTTCTCCACTGAAGAGAAGAAGGGGTTTGCTGTGGGTAAGTTGGGGAGCTGAACAGGTGTCAGGTTTGCAGAGGGGCCAGGATTGTCAGCAGTGCAGCAATTCCTCTGTTTGTTACCGTTCTTGTAGGGAGAAAAGCTTTCTTTCACACCTTATTCCAGTCTCCTTTGTCTTTTCACCATATATAGAGATTTTTTGCAAGTTAAATTTACACACTTTTTTATCTGCCAAGCCAACCCTATTCAGCTCTCAGTGCCGCATTCCTTTAGTACTTGTACTTAACCATCGTGCACCTGTGCTTGCAGCCCCTAGGCATTCTCCTGTTCTTTTACCTGAGTCCTTCGTTATGATCTTACCCTTTATTTTGGGGGTCCCTGTTAGTAAGGGAAACTGATAAAGGCATGGCTGCCTAACAAAGATTGCTGATTTTCGATAAATTCTGTACCCTGACTAATGCTCGGGACTATCAATCTAAAGCCTCATTTTATTGTTATTTAGGCACTACAATCTGGACCAAAATTTCACTCTTAAAAAAAATGAATAGATGTCAAAGAGTGGTTAATTTTTTTGCTAACTTTAAGCCTATGCTCTAGTCTATTAGATGATCAAATATCAAATAAATGTGGTATGGTTTTTTTTGTTTTCTTTTAGAGAAAGGAAGTTATACTATGGAGATTTGTGTTTGGCTCCCGAGTCCTGGGTAAGCTGTTTAAAACTCAGGTATTCTTCTGAGTTGTTTGTTTACATATATGCTATATTGTCATGCATATTTTCAGTGTTATATCCCAGCTTTTTGATACAGTCAGTCTTGCAAAAAGGCACCCAGATATTATAACAGCAACTATATTTACCAATTAAAGAAAAAACTCTCTGACTCAGATATAGACTAAGAATCTTTCTTTTTTACTAATGCCTATGAAGCATCAAAGTGAATCTTACTCCATTTTATTTCAACAAACTAAATCATATGTATTTTTTTTAAATGCTCGTATTTGTTCCTCACACATTATCACAGTATCATAAGGTTGGAAAAGACCTTTGAGATCATCGAGTCCAACCTATTATGATAGAAAAGATTATCAGAGAAAGAAAGAGGAAATGGTTCCATTACTTCTAAGTGTCTCTTTTCCTGAGTGGGAAGGAGATGAGTAAATGACATCAAAGAAAGAGAAAGGAAACTAGGACCAATGGTATTTCTCTTTCATATAACCAAAAGACATATATGCTTGATACGCTATTGAAATTATGATATATTAAGCAAATGCAGTTGTCATAGATATCAATGGCAAAATACTAATTTCTCTCCTGGCGTCTGAGTTTTGCCCACCGTTTGTGAATACTAAATGAAAGCAGTAGGGACAGAGAAACTTTCACCAGAGTTTTCTCTGGAGTTATGTTTTTGAAAGTGAGACGAGTAGTTTAGCATTTCAGAGAAGCCTTACCAATAATCATATCTATTTTATATACATATATATATTCATATGGATAGTTTTGATTATGTCTTATTAGCTATCAAAATGTTTGATTATATGACAGAAATATTTAATAAACCAAAAGGCTGAAGAATGTTCCATTTGAATATTACACATGAATGTATGTTATCAGTTGAGAGTATGTAAATATCTTGGGTGACTGCTGTGCGGGGAAGCTATTCCATTCTACCTGTTTTTCTAAGAAGTCAACTTGTGTTTTGTCGGTGAATTCATAAGCATACAAACTTAAGCCATTCTAAAGTTTTTCCAAATCTTTAGCCTCCAAGGAGAGAAGACAGAGAATGCTTATTTCTTGGATAGAAGGACTGCTGTTATCTAGCTGTGGGAAAACGCCCCCAAACAAAACGGTATTCCAGGGGAATAGGATTCCTATTGCTTCATAAGCGCTCCCAAAATTGCTCCTACGATGGTCAGGAGTTTAGAATAGCTCCCTGTCATTCCCTCTTTCCTTGAGAAGGAACTTAGAAGAGCCTAAAATACCAGGCTTGCCAAGAGTCCATCTTTTAAATTTAATCCTGAGGGTCACAGGTAAGATCGTTCTTTCAGATCCCTAGGTATGTTTAAGAACACACTTACGTATGAGCTAATAGCTAAACTACTGTTATGGTTAACCTAGAGAAGTAAGCATTTTAAAGCATTGTTCCTTTGACCTATTTTAGATGCTCACAAGAGTACAAGATTAGTTACACTGAGAACTTTTTATTTATCCATAGAGACTATGAAGTATTCGTGTTGTAGACGTATAAATAACATATAAATAACATATAAATAGACATATAAATATCTAAAGTTCAGTGGGATGAATATTACTAAAGATTAGGCACTGAAATCCAACTAGAGATAGTTTTAAAGTTTTATATTTGTTATTCTATTATCATCCATAGAATCAACGTTCAACAGCCAACACTATTGCTTCGTAAGAATTACACTACTACTGGATCATTTCTGGTTATCTAAATCCACTGGAACTTCCAGCATTTCTGAGAGTCATTACAAATGCACACCAATAATCAAGTTTCTGAGTTTTTTAAACAAGTAAATTTCTCCAACAAACAGAAAATCAGCGGGAGATCACTAGGGTGCCATGGAATAATAATTTTTGTTCTGGTGGATTTTTTTTCTCTAAACATGTAATTGAAGAACAAAAATCTGTTGTAGCTCCCTTTCTGCATATTAATAATTGTGTAGTTCAAAATGAAGGTCCTTGATGGCACAACAAATACATATATTTCTTTTATAACAAATATTTGAGCAGAAGCAAGATAAAGTAGTAAACATAATTAAACAAAGTGAGATTATCCACTCTTCTTTTACTGTAGAGAAAAAAATGACCTTCCAAGCCAAAGGCCTGGACCTTTAGCTATTAAGCAAAAAAGGATCTTGTCTTTCATAATTAAGCTACAGTGTCACAATCTATTGAGAGCAAAGACATACTTATACACTTACTATAAAGCCAAACAGTAATTAGAGGTGTGGGAAAAAAAACCCCAAACCAAAAAAGGGGGGAAGGGCTTTCACAGTAATTAGAAGTATTTATTTTCCACTCTCCCTTCTCAGCAAATAAATCTGCTTAATCTACAGTTAAGTAAAACCATTATATGTTTGGAGGGAGCCTGCTATGAAAAGATGGTGTGTGATCAAACTACATTGATTCAGTAGCCTTTTTTAAAAAATACCTCTTACAAGGCTTTGTGTCTGTTTTTGTTTTTTTTTTTTTCTCTACAGAAACCATCAAATGCAAGTCTGAGTACCAGCTAGCTTAAATGGGACAGCTGAAATTTTCGAAGTACTTCTATAGCAACTTCAGGTCAAGATAAAAAACAAGCCAGCATTTATGTATGTCCAGGGGTGCGGCAGCCTTTTTACATTTCCCTGATCCATATTTGTATTTCACGTTGAGAAAGAAGTACTAGGACAGATTTTCAAGGTAATGAAGAGGAATTAGGACTTAAATGTGTCATTATAATTTGTACTTCAGAAAATATCTCCGCCACTCTATTTGAGGCTTGATCTAGCTTCCACCTGACGTCAGTGAATCTCATATTGATTTTTAGGAAGAGCTGGATCAGGCCCTTGTTGCCTTAGCTCAATCTCAACTAGAGCAGCACATCAATGAACAGACAGTGATTACCTGGAGCTGAAGTGCTAACTTTAAAATCCACTATGCTATCTTTTCTATGTCAGAAAGAAAAAAAACAAATAAAAATGTTGGTGGTAGTTCTCTACCAGTCAAGTGAAGATATAAAATCATAGTTAGTGTGTTTCTTCACATAATGAGATAAGTTTTTAGTTAACCATTCGGAGCAGAAATTTCTGCTGACCTCTTGCAGGTACCAGGTTCTTGATGAAATCTCATATTGATTGGGCTTCCAGCCATTAACTGATGTCCAGACTTTGAAGGATACAGCTTTAAGAAACTTTGTGATGCTTTTTCACAATTCCTTGTCATGTACTGGGTACATCATGAGGGAGAAAAAATGATGGAAATTAAAGTAGTATGATATATATTTCACTTTCTCATTAGGACCAAAATAAAAAAAGTGGGATCAAGATGCTAACATAAGGCTTTTGTTTTTAAACAGGAAGGACACTGATTATGAGTTAGGTCAAGGAGACATTTATTGCACATTGATCTACACCTAATCTGTGCTGTTTGTGGAGCAGGTTGGCTAGATGCCAGTTTTTATCTCTGGCTATTGACATTTTACATCTTCAGGACCTAGTCAAGTTTTGAAATTGGTCTAATTTCTCTGCATTGAAAACTTAATACATCCGAGTAAGTATTCTTCATAGTGGTTCAAAGAATTAGTATCTGGAAATAAAGAGTTTGATAACAAAATATGACTTTGAAGTATATATTCCATACATATACACTTACCTGCTGCTCTCTCACTGAAATTAATCAATATGCACTAGTAGACATTATTTCGGATCTTGATTGGAAACTACAGGTACATCACGGTATCCAGAGCTTTGTAGGATAAAAAGAGAAAAAAAGTCTGCCTGATTTTTAATAGAACAGAGATTAGATTAGAAGTTAGAGATATTAAGTGATGCTTTCAAGGACAGCTTCTCATGAATGGGTTTTACCAGAGGAAAATTGCATAAGAAATAAAATATCATTCAAATTCCACTATGATTTCATAGAAAGATTTGTAGTAATTCTCCAAATGTTTTTAAATTTCCTAAACATTTTTATTTTATTAAAAGGGTTTAATTTCTGAGTTTCCTTATAAGCATTTCAAATTGTTAAAAAGCTGAAAGAAAAACCCCTACTGTGCTTAAAAAATGAATGTGGATTTTCTTACTTCACACTGATTCTCAAACTGATGGCTTTTATCACTTAAAGTTATTTAGAAATTCCAATTAGCATAATAGAGATTTATCCCAAACTTTGTTATTCTTGAAACATTTCCTGAATCGCAGCTTATATTAGCTATATTAATTGAGTTTTTAAAATAAAAATCCCATAATCTCATTGCATTGTCTGTGATTGTCTTTATACATATCTTCCAAGGAGAGAAAGTAGGAAGTGGATGCCAACCAATCCATTTACCGTTATTTAGACAAATAGAATCTAGGAACCACTGTATTTCACGGAAGAAATTTATGGTAAAAATAAATGATGGAAGAATATATTAAACATTTTGTAGCTGATTTCTAATTCGGAAAGAGTCCCAATCCTACTGTCTCTTCAGTACAGATAGATATCATGCCCATATGGAACAGCTTGTAGTATGAGGTTAAATTTTTGAGACATATGATATACATACCAGTTTGAGCAGGCAGCTCTAATTTGGGTACAGGCCAGAATGAGCAGCAAAGCATGGTATCATTTTTTGCAAGATGGTGGTATTAAGGAATACCATGTTGAGGTTTGATTAAAAAGCTTAAAAATAGAACAACAGTAGAAATATTAGGTGTTCAGAAGTATCAAGAGAAGACAATTTTTCCCATACTATGACATTTTCACTAAGCAGCAGTTTTGCATTCTGTATTTTGCAAGGAGCTGACTAGTGATTGCGTATCATGAGTTGGGATCATCAGGGTCGCATTTGATTGCAAAACAGGGAAAACTAATTTTTAGCTGTTTCTAGATAATTTCTAGCTTGTTCTGTTTTGCTCTCTTGCCTTTAAAGTGAGCATGTGGCTCTGTTGATGAGTTTGGTATCTGGATAGAGGCAGCTGCAACTGGGATTACTGCACCCTTTGTCTTGAGTAAGTAGTGTTTCGTGTTTGGGTGAAACACAAATGATTGCTAAAGTTCTCTGTAAGACTGGGCAGAAAACAAGACCAGTGAGGTGTGACTTTGTCGATGGCCAAGCTATTCCACATCTTTACATAATAGGTGGCATTAATGGAGGCCACTGTTAGGAAACGGGATAATGCAGCATCTGTTTGGCGTCTTCAGATTTCTGAAATAATTCAGATTTGGAACGTGATGACCTTTTGACGCAGATGATCAAAGACACAGAGGAACTTGTTGTTGATCCTTAAAGCCAGTGGCCTGATTAATTTCTGTTGTGACTTTGTTAATTATTGATAATTTGGTTTAAACGTCATTCTCTGTCCCCAATCTGAGTGCCATAAAATATAATCTCCTGGACTAAATCTGAAAGCCATCCAGTGCCCTCTGACACACAAATTCTAAAGTCATTTAATTCCTACTATACAAGTACTGAGTGTATGACAGAACCATCTGGAGTGCTGAATTGCTTAAGAAAACATGAACAATGGAACATTTCTTTGGAGAAATAAAAAAGGCCCACCAATATGAAATAAGAAGTTCCATATCAGCGTTTGCCCATTAGCTCAAAACAAAGTGTCAGTCGAGAGGCTCTAAATAGATTAACAGATTCAGAAGAAGACAACCCATTGGCGTTGTCACATTCCTCATCTGCTGTGAGAGTAACACTCAGTATTGACTCCATTTCATAACAGTTTAATGGCATTCGTCAGTGTTAGATGTGACAATCATCTGTTCTGCTCTACTGCCTTTTTGAACTGTGAGTTCATTTGCTATTACATGTCTGTTGATCAATTATTTTATGATTCCATTTTATATTTCCTTTTTATGTCAAATTACAAGCAGTGGGAAAGGAAAAGGAGAGCTGTTCCGTAAATCAGCTTGGCTAACCAACAGCTAGACTGCTACAGTATACCTGCAGTGATCATTTCCTTGAAGCAGAGGCAGAACAGAAATGTGCTGTGAATTAAAAATAAATAAGCCAAAATGAAAAGAAACACTAACCAGAAAGACTGGAATTTAGTTAGAGATGTATCAAGCATTGCTGTTTACAGCCAGTCGTTTAATTACTGACCCACGTACAGGACCAGAATCTGCTCTGCTGCCACCCTTTCATGCTGAACATGATTTATGGAAATCTTTATATGTTGTATTTCTACAAAATCAGGTGTCTTTTTCCTCTTCTTTCTCCTCAACTTGGTAAATAGAACAGTAGGATTATTAGAATCTCTGTATTTTTTCTTCTTCTCAGCATTTCAGAAATGACACAATTGGTGGAGGGAATGTAGAATCGTAAGTTTGGAAAAGAGCTCTGAGCTCACTGAGTCCAACTGTACCTGTCCCCTTACTAAACCATGTCCCTAAGAAACTAATTTACTCATCTTTTAAACACCTTCAGGGATGGTGACTCAACCACTTCCCTGGTCAACCTGTTCCATTGCCTGACTACCCTTTCAGTGAAGAAATTTTTCCTATTGTCCTGTCTAAACCTCCCCTGATGCAACTTGCAGCAATTTGCTCTCATCCTATCGCTTGTCATTTGCAAGAAGAGACCAGCACACACCTCACCGCAGCCTCCTTTCAGGCAGTTGTAGACAGTGGTGAGGTCTCCCCTCAGCCTCCTTTTCTCTAGGCTAAACAACCCCAAGTGCCTCAGCTGCTTCTTGTAGGACCTGTTCTCCAGCCCCCACATGTCCCCTCCAGCCTTGTTGCCCTTATCTGGATGTGCTCCAGCACCTCAATGTCCTTGTAGTGAGGGGCTCAAAACTGAACACAGCAGTTCAGTTCACACACATCTACAGATGCACTTGCCAAGACAAATAAAACTCTCAGCTGAATTACTCCAGTCTTATACCGATATAATAATAACTGGTTTTTTAAGTAAGGTATTGATATTTATTCTAAAAACTTCCATAGGGACATATTGTCCTATAATATTTCTATTGCACAATTTTTAACAAATATCTCTGTAGAAATGTACATTAATGAAATGTCTGATGATGAAGAATACGTTTATCAAGAAAAAGGACCTCAGGAAAAAAATTTTATTTTTATTTTTATTTTGAGAAAATGTGCTAGTGTATCTGCATGGATTGAGCTGTGCTGTGTCATTCAACTATTCTGTCTACGCTAAAGTAACTCTCCTATTTCTGAAACTAGATTTAGTAGCTGTCTGTTGTACCGTGCTTCATGGTGCTATGTATACAAGCTGTGTGCAGTCTCTATTGTTGCAAACCTCATTCTTTCTTAAAATGTGCAACTGTTAGCAGGCATCCTCTATACAGTTCTACCATTAACCATTCAAAGTAAGAACTTCCACACTTTTCCTGGGAAGCACAGGTAAACTGTGAGAAGATGCACTTGTGTGTGAAGGTAAACTACAGCAACAATTCTTATTGATAACAGCAAATCAAAGCTAAATTCTTAAGCATGTTTTCACCAATCACTGATAAAGTAAAACAACCACAGAGACTTCATGCTTATTACCTCTCCCTGGCCCAGAATGCTGCAGGATGAGTTTCCCTGAGCTTCTGGTTTGTTTTTTCATTTTTTTAATGTTTTTTTTTCCTGTACAGCAGCAGTCGTGCATTTTCCATTGTCCCCTCATGAAGCTAAACAAAACTCAGCTGTTTTGGCTCTGCGTGCCAGCGTGCTTCAGCTCTCCCACCGTATTAACGACTCTCCATTGACTCTCCTAGCTATTGATATTGCATTTCCACTGGTGAGGACTAAACCTAGATACATGACTCCAGATGTGACCCTCTGAGGGCTGAATAGAGAGCAATTATCACTTCTTTCAGCCTTCTGATTATGCTCTTACTAATTGACACAGACGAATATGGAGTTTGCATGCAGTGTTGCAACAGCACACTGTAACTTGTGACTTTATGAGGATGACCAGAACAAGGTGGATTTCCTACTGATTACTATAGCATCACACAGAGCAGGAGTGAGGCACTGCGGTTAGCCTAGGAGAAGCTTAAAAAATTACCTCATTCAGAGGTACCTAGGAACAATAAGATACCTCCTGCCCTTGCCATGACCTGTGCAAGCTACAGGCAGAACTACAGTACCTGCAAGAAGAAGGAAGTGGTGGGAGCCATTTTAATAAAAATCTGTTTAAATGATGAAGTCGTAAACACTTTTGCTTGAAAAGAACAAGTAGTACCAATGTCTTGCACAAAATAAAAGTGAAGCATCAGAGGAAACTTACAGTAGGTTTGCAGTGTTAACATCCTATTCTTATTAAAAGACTACAGTGCAAAACCAATGACATACTATGAATTCTTTTAATTGAATTCATTAAATTATATTAATATTAATTTCTTCTGAACAGGTGTAATATATTTTCAGAAAACACAGGAAATCAGCAAAACATCCACAGCTGATGAGTTGTTTTGCTCTTGTATTTTAACAGAGGAAACTGGTCGAATGTGTTAAAAGCAGCTCTTGGTAAGACTTTGCTGTCAAGACCGGAGATTCATCATCATGGTGACCTCATGATAGTGGGCACAACAGGTAAATTACTAACTAAAAAATTTTTAAGATAAAAAAATTAACATTCACAAGTTGGAGGTGAGTAGACGGATGCCTAATTCAAACTCAACCAAAAGCCAATCATCTGAGCAGCTCTGGTTTAGAGTACCCAAAACTGTTAGATCTAAGGCCTTCTGCCCTTAAGGTTGTGTGTCCAGGAGCAGCAAGGGCCAGCTGCTCCCCAAGGGAAGGACAGCTGGAAGTCAAGGGTGACACCGAGGCAGGCAAGGGCAGAGATCTGACTGTCAGGGGCACAGTCCCAGGATTGTCCGCTGAAGGGAGCAGAACAGGCCTGAGTATGGGAGCCACAGCCAGCTAGGAGTCCAGGGAAGGCAGGCATGGGTGTAGTGCACGCAGGATCCTGACAGCATGTACTTAAAGACACAGAAGAAGAAGAAAATCTGGAGCTACAAAGCCTCCATGAGTTTTTGGAAGAAATTTCTATTTCAAAGAAGTTGCAACATGAAAAAAATTAGCTTTGTCTTTTTTCTTTGTTTTTACTGGAATGTCAAATAATTTCCATGTGTAAAATACAGGAGAAAGAGAAATTTTAAAAATATTTGTGGACAGGAATTTTAGTTTTAAAATCTATTTTCTTGTACTGAATATTTCTGAACATTGGTGGATTATGGTTTTAGTCTCGTAAGGTACTGAATATCACTGACTTCTGGCAGTATGGTATGAAGCTGTTTGCTACAACGTAGTCCAGTCTCCTCAGCACTTTAACCCAACAGTCTTTGCTCAATTATTACCGATTAAAAAAGGTGAATACTCTTCCTGCTTCCAATATTGGAAATAAATTGAACTCACAAACTGCAGAACAAGCACCTTGTTTTCTCCTTGCAATCTAGTTTATTCAGATACTTAAAAATGAAATCTATTCCACACACAGTCAAGCTGCAAGCTGCATTTCACCCATGTCACTTTGTCAATTCTTCCATTCTAATCTCAGCCAAATGGACTCAGAGCTTTATACAGTATATGGACAGGAATAAACAAACATAATACTGATAAGGTGTGCTCTCTGGCTTGTATTGTCTGTCAGGCAATTGAGTGAGATAAGAAGCTGTTCTGCTGTTACATGGGCATGGAAATATATACCCCTTATTGCAGAACTAGATCCTACTATGTGGGAGGAGGAAGAACTTACCCTCATAAAAATTGTGTGCATCCAAGATCTACCAGTCTGGAAAGACACATTGTCAGAGGAAAAATGTTTCAAGTTTAGGTAACAGGACAGTTTTAGAGAATGGAGACTTAAACGTACGTATCATTTTGCTGATAACTTTGCCTTATGTCAGGTTTAACTTTCCCTAGTTTATAAATCCATGTATTTTGCAGCCTAGTACAAATCCAGAGGGTATTACTATTGAACATGGTACTTGGTACTGCTGCTACTGGAACTTAGCAAGAGAGTTCGCCAAGACATTTTGGCTCTTAGCAATACAACTATCTGTGTTGCAAGCAGTCAGAGAGATGCAAACACACAAGTATATGGAATTTGCCAGTACAGCTGCAAAGCAATATGTGGTGTATGTGTTTGGAATTTTAGAAACTTGTCAAGATCTACATCTAGTCTCATTAGCTGTCTCCAGATCTCTTAGAGAACCTGAATATCATGAACACAAACAATTTGCATAAGAAATGTCCAAGTCACGAATTGGAAATAAGATTAAAAGAAGAAACAGCTGTGTGTAATTGTCCATCCCCTGTGGAGATTAATATCACACATTACATGAAAAATCAGATTTAGAAATGAGGTTAACAGAAGAATTAACCAGAAGAGGGAGTGAGCAATACCTCCTACATGGTACTGTGTTCACAGCCATGTCTTTGCTACCTTTCAGAGGCTACTCTGTCTTGAAAAATCATCCTCGAGAGGGCTCAGGATTTGTTACCTTGCCACGTTTAACACATTTACTAACGACAACAAATTGATTTTTATTTATCTGGGAAAACAAACCTTGGTCTTTCCTCCTAATATTTAATCCTTTTCAGCAATGTAAATAATGAGAAAGACACTTACAGATCTGATTAACCTGCAAGTTCCTATTTAAGCAATGAGCGATCGATACCAGTACCAACTCAATTAAACAACTCTTATCACTGCTTGAGTCTGTGGATGCAAGAACACAAATATATGCTTATTTTTATTTCAGTGATTCAACAGTACTCTAGTTTTAAAAAAAGAGAAACAAAAGGGAAAAAAAGGAATAAAAACTCAGATTCTATAGACATTAGGAATTCTTTATTAGTCCAGCCATGCATTATGTGAGAATTTTTCCCCTTGTGACAACCCAAGGGACTTGTTTTGCTGTTACCATTACACTTATAATGTAAATCACTTTTTTAGAAGTACATCCGTAGAACATGGTGTTCTCACAAAGTGTTGAAATGTCACCTTCCATCAGATGAAAGTCTTCTAATTATCTGCAGAGCAGGGAGTGAAAGCCTGCCATACTGACCTATCAATGTCTTAAACCTAGTCTAAAAAGAAGTATCTCTAGTTGATAGATTAGCTCAGTTTCTAAACTAGTTGTTCCTTAACCAGAACTACTGGTGAGGAACTATGAATCATGGTTAGTCTTGAAACTATCGTGAATTCTTCATTATCAAAATTTTAATTGTAAATACTATAGTAGCAGCACATGAATGCATTATTTGTGGCCTTATTAGAATACCGTTGTAAGCAACAGTCTGACAACCATTCCTAACATTCTTTTAAGCACTGGTTTCTCTAATGAATTTGGAAAATAAAAGTGAGTAAGCTGTGCTGATATTTACTTTCAGATTTGTAAATGGTCACAAAGCCTACAATTTTGGGCTCTTCTGGAATTTACTATTCTCATCTGAAATTAGATATCCAAGAGTTGAAGATTATGTTCCTATAACAACTCTGGTATCTCCTATGAAAATATTGTTTAGATGACATCCCTTAAGAAGCTTTGGTAAAAACAGTTACTGTCTTGTGATTGTGGTGGGCTGACCCAGGCTGGATGCCAGATGCCCACTAAAGCTGCTCTATAACTCCCCTTAGTGGCAGAGGAGAGAAAATATAATGAAAGGCCCATGGGTCAAAATAAGGACAGGGAGAGATCACTCACCACTTACCATCACAGGTAAAATAGACTCAAATTGAGAAAATATGGACAGAAATATTTTTTAAATTTATTTATTTAAATTATTTAACTATTTATTCTTTCTTTATTTACATTTATTAATTTAATTTATTACCAATCAAACCACAGTAACATAATGAGAAATAAATCCAACCTTAAAACCAACTTCCCTCAAACCCTTTCTTCCTCCCGTGCTAAATTTTACTTCCAATTTTGTCTACACCCTCACCCTGATTGGCACAGGAAGACAGGGAACCAGGGTTATTGTCAGTTCATTACAGGTTGTTTCTGCCGCTCTTTCCTCCTCAGGAGGAATCCTTATACTGTTCCCCTGCTTCAGTGTGGGGTCCCTCCCACAGGATACAGTCCTCCATGAACTGCTCCAACGTGAGTCCTTCCTATGGGCTACAGTTTTTCATGAACTGCTCTAGGATGGGTTCTTTCCACAGGGTGCAGTCCTTCAGGAACTCACTGTTCCAGTGTAGGCCCCCTACAGGGACTCAGGTCCTGCCAGCAGAACTACTTCAGTATGGGCTCCTCTCTCCACAGGTCTTACCAGGAGGCTGCTCCAGTGCAGACTTCCCATGGGATTACAGCCTTTTTTGAGCATCCACCTGCGCTGGTGTGGGGTCCTCCATGGACTGCAGGTGGATTATCTGCTCCACTGTGGAGGGGGACAGCCTGCCTTACCATGGTCTTCACCGTAGGCTGCACAGCAATCTCAGCTCCAGCACCCGAGCACCTCCTCCTACCCCTTGGTATCTGCAGAGTTGATTCTCTCACATATTCTCACTCTTCTCTTTGGCTGCACTTGCTCAGTCTTTTTCCCCTTCTTAACTATGCTATGCCAGAAGGGCTACCACCATCGCTGATGGGCTTGGCCCTGGCCAGTGGCGAGTCTGTTGGAGCTGGCTGGCATTGGCTCTATTAGATGCAGGGGAAGCTTCCAGCAGCTTCTCACCAGTGCCACCCTTGTAGTCTCCCCACTATCAAAACCTGGCCAGGTAAAACCAATAGAGTGATATGAATGAGTGATGGCTTGGGCATACTATCTACACACCTTTTGATCTGTTCATGTTTAGTAAATGCAATGTGTCAGCTGTGTAGCACAAATTCACAGTCTAATTGGTTGGACATATTTAGATAGAGACTCACTGTATTTAGTTGTTTGCGATTTCCAGACTGATGGCAGCCTGGGCTGCAGAATGTCTGGAAATTGATGGATTAACGCCCTGTGTGAAGAGGTTGGTAAACTTGTGTCACATGTCATGGCGGATGATACCAAACTAGGAAGCAGGTCCTTGAGCTCCTGAAGAAAATTACTATTACATAGAGCAACTGTGCAGAAGGTGTTGGAATATCTCCTATCCTGCAAGGACGACAGCTGTCTTTCGTCCCTGATGACACAATTCAAGGGTGAGAAAATCTGTGCTATGCATAGCACAAGGATGAGATTCTTTGTTCTTTAAAGCTAGTGTATAACCTGCATTAGAAAACAAAACTGGAAATGGGTCATATAGTGCAGCTAGAAGACAGGTACTCAAAACTGGTGAAACTAAATGCTTCCCTGCTGGTTTCAGTGAAGCATATTTAACTTGTGCTACTCACAGGAGCGTAGTAACATCCTAGTAGGTATGATAGAGGTTGACAGACTGGGGTGATTTTTAGGAAGTATTAGCACTTCTAATTAAAGCTCCAATATCCACATTTCTTTTGGATATAATCAGATCATGCTATGCAGAATAGTTCAATTGTGTAGAATAAGTATAATCTGATTCCTATAGCATGTAAAGAAATAACAGACCAAATTCTCCAAGTTTGGCCTTATTCTTCTACATCATATGTCCTCGTCTTTGTTCAGTTATTTGCCCACTTCCCATATATCTAAGTGAAAGCCTTCTAACTGTAGAACTCGTTCTGTCTAGACTAGGAAAGGGATGGTAAAGGTGAAGACAGCAGATAGGCAAACTTCCTCTGTCAGTCCCCATTTTTTATTAGTCCCACTCCTTTCAACTGCAGCATATTGATTCCTATCCCTCATATATCTTCATGTTTTAGGACCTGAATCAGCCATTGAATATTTGCACTTTTGGGAGAACTGTCTTTGATTGCTGTGCAGAGAACATTGAGCCTTAACCAGCTTTTCTGAAGAAATGTTTTAGAAATGACATAAAAATCTGCTTTTTGGCTCAAGGAACAGTCCATTGGTCTTTAACAGCATAATACTTTGGAAGGAGATCTGGCAGAGAGAACGTACTAGCAGTTAAGTAGCAAGATGTAATAACAATATTAATCCACAGATGGTCAAATTGGGATTTATAGAAATCGACTTTTTAGACAGTCCTTCAAAAAGATAAAAACAAGATTAAATTTTTTGGAGTAATTTTAACTTCATTGCTTTCGAGAATGACGTAAGTACTTGGCTATTGTGTAGTAGGGGGGCACTTTCATAATCAGGTTGTACTAGAAGAAAAAAAAAAAAGCAAATATCCTCAGCTTCATATAAATCATGTATATTTAGGTGATTATACAAACCAGTCACCTAGGCCTCTCAGCATTCAGTGGTTCTCTCTTTGGTAGAGAGCTACTATTGCTTCCAATAATCTTTATCCCTGACCCTAGCTAGAAAGCCCTGAAGCAATATATATTGATTTAAATGAACTCCTTTCAGCGATTTGAATCAGAATTGTTCTGCTTCTTTGGTAATGAATACAAGGAGATTTCAGAAAAGGAATTTCAGCTGCTGCTTGGCTGAATATTCAAGGGAAAAACAAAGTTTACTTTACATGAGGAACGTACTTGTCTTCACAGTAGTCTGTGTAAACTGAAGTTAAATTGAAAGTTTAAAATTAGCCTTGCAAAGTTTGAGGCTTTTGACTATTGTAAGTTGCTTAGGGAAAGCAAACCGAGAAATTAAGAGAACTTTTCCCTACTGTGATCCTTTGAATTGTCTGTGTAGCAATAGACTGTGTCAATCTTGTTGAACATGCTAAACAGCCAGGAAAGACATAAGCAGATAGACTTGTCTTTTATGTTGTTGATCATTACCTACTAGTGCTAGTTGTTCTGCCAGAAGAAAGAAGCATATTTATTGTTGTTCATTGTAGCGTACAACATTTCAAAGGGGAGAGGAAGCAGTATTCTGTTTTAAACTTGAAAGAAGATATTATAAATAAGGAAACATACTGTCTACCTGTGAACAATATATGTGCAAAACTGAGAGCTTGATATATCTCTGTACCTGGGGTTTCATTTGCTCTTGTTCAACAATCTATCTGGTTTTGACACAAAGGTGGGTCTTGGCCATTTTCAGCCAACACTTTGAAAGTCTGCAGCTCGGATTGAGCAAGGTATTGAGGTAACTTGGAGCCCTGGGCACCCCAGTATTTCGAGACTCCATGCCACGAAGCTGTGAAAGGCTTAGTCGAAACCAAAATGGTCAAGTCTTTAGTCTTGCACGGAGCTGGGAAACTAGACACCTTGAGGTAAATTCAATATAATCCATTTAGGTGGGTCCACATTTCTTCTCGCCTAGAAAATACATTTTCATGTTTTCATCATCCTACTTTTGCTCTACTTGAATGAGTTGTTAGTTTGGAGATGAAGCAAAACAACTTCTACTTTTTGCATTGTTGAACCTGTTTGGAAACGCAAAACAAATACTTTTTAATATCTAGACAAATAACACATTAGTTGTCCCCTTAAAAATTCTTCAGTTCACATACACATAAATAATACTCACCTACATGTAACTTTTTTCAGCTTCCACCAAATTTTATTGTCTTCCCTTTTAATCAGAAGGATGCTTTGAAACGTTTGCACAAGTTAGATCAAGCTTGAGATAATAATTGTGTTGGTCTGCGGCACCAACTGGGACTTCCTCTGGCTTCAGGGAAGTTGCTAGGCTACTATCTTAAAGAGACAACTCACTTGATTAATTGCAAATGTAGATTGTTTTATGAAAAAGTTAATACATTTATAACAACAAAGTCTGAGTGAAATAGCAGGCTGATTATCAGAACTTGCAGTATTCCCTGAATGCAGGATTAAGGAACAAAAGAACAGCTTTTAAAAACAGATGCAGTCTGCACTGACTCCAGTCTTGCTTTCAGTGGTGAGGTATTACCTTGTTATTGGTAAACTGCCATTCAACAAAAATTACAAAACACTTGTTTTTCAACTGTGATATTAAAAATATTACCATACTCCGTATTAATGTAACCGGCAAAGAGCTTCTGTAATAATCTAGGGTCCCTCTCCTCTGCCTTGGAGGAGAGTATATGTCTGGCATATGTTTGCACTGAATGTCAGACTGCTGATAGTTTGCTTTTTCATTAAATATCTTATTACTTGAAACTCTTCAAAGGGCTAAGCCGCTTTCATTCCTCAGATCATGCAGTAATTTTATGAGTATATGTAATATGGTAATACATAATGATAATTACAAATACATATTTAAATAAAAAAAAAGAGAAAAGAAAAGATGTGAGCACCTTGTTTCTTATGAGTAGACCTTTCTGGAAATAATTTTAATTTCCATGAAATTTATTAATAAAAAACAAAGAAAAAAATCTTTGAAATTTTCTTTGCAGATTTTTTGATGTTTTCTTTTCTTTAGGGGAAAAAATCCCCAAACTCTCTTGATGGTTCTGGTTTTAATAGAAATCTGAGAACATTTTAAAAGTACTTCCTAGAGTTTGTTAAAAGCAACTTCAGGCAAATCAAACATTTTTAAGCAGCATTACATGTAAGTCTTTACATAAGCAGCAACCATCAGCTGAGACTGCTTCTCATTGTTCTAAAACCTTCATTAATAACTTGTATTTCCCTTTAAAACCCCAAATAAAATGTCTCTGTATGATCTAGAAGCAGTTTGGCTTGGTTTTTTTGGTCACAGCAATGGGAATGCATTAGGCTTTCACTGATAGACCCTAGTTTAGCCAGGTGAAGCTGAAAAATGAGCAAACTGCAATGAACTGAAAGAGCAGGTGAGGGAGTAACAGCACAGCACAAAGATTCAGTGGGAAACTACAGAGTAGAAAATATTGAAAAAGCTGTGGAAGGAATACAACTTGTTAAAATCAATCCTTCAGAGCTTGTAATCACTGGGAAGACACATGGATTGAAAAAAAAAAAGGGGAGTATGGAGAGAGTAATGTAAGACTGACTTGAAGATTTCTGTAAGTTGTGAACGTTTATATGTGTTGGAAGTAGATGATGGGGCACCTACCAGCTCCAGTTTATGTGAAACCCAAGAAAATAAGATGCAAGTCCTCTTCTGGGACTGAAAGGCAGTGAGAAGAATGCAATGCCCTTCACTGCTGGCTCACATCAGATAAGTGTATGAGTCTTTATTGGTGATTTTTTCATGAAATGAGTGAACTCTGCATCTTCTTGTTCCACACCCGTTTCACTCATAAACATAAAATTGGGGGAAGTTTGCTCACATTCTGGAAAAGCTAGGGAATATAGTAAAGCTTGAGGGCTATCTTGCTGAGCCCTATGCTGAAGATTTCTTTATAGTGATATATATTGTCACTGTTCTAAGAAAGAGGTGAGGAAGCACTTTGTGCGACAGGGTTTATGACATAATGTGACAGGGAAAAAGAAAACAAAAGGTGGTGCAGAAGGAGTCTACTCCTATTCCACATCCCATGGAAGTAAGGAGCTTATTAGTCTTCTTCTCAGCCTTATGACTGTGAAGACATTTGGGAATCATTGCACATTGTGTCCGTTTTAGTGAAACTAAAATTGCACAGAAATGTGACTGGAGCTTGTGGGTTCTAGTGATAAATAACAAAGGAAAATTCTACTGAAGGATTAAGATCAATTTTAAGTATTATCAAGAACATATTTTGACAAAGTCCTAAAACATGTTTTAAATGCTGTGACAGACCAAGTATTTTTTGTAACAATCAAGAATATATTCTATGTCAATGTTGTTCAAAAACATACTTTATTTTATTTAAAAAGTAAGGATTCATTGATATGGAAAAAATATTTGGACTGGCTATGAATATCACTTCGGATTGGTGAAAGGAGAAATTAGTTTTATATTTTCAGATATATTAACTTTCCATGCTATACTGTGTTAAAAATTTTTTTAATGAGTCAGTAAAATCCATCTTCTGTTATTTGTGTAATAAAAGACTTGGTAAACTTACAGAGCCATGAACACTTGATTTCTGCATATAAAACAGAGGTGTTTACATGTAACTATCAGGATAAATCTGTTGCATGAAGCTGTCAGATGCAACTGTAGCACTTCTGCTTACAGGTTAAATAGTCAAGGTGCTAAAGGTAGTATTATACATTATAAATTTATTTCAGTTTCCATGTATTATTTTTCTTGTAATTTTTAAGAATTTCACAATTCTTATTTTAAATTTTATTTTGTTTTATTTTTAAAAATAATTCATGGTTTGTTTTTTAATGTTTTCCCTATTCTGGTTTAGCATATGTAAAAAAGTTTTGATCCAGGGCTGGAAACCATTTACTAGACTCCATTTCAGTCCTTGTCATGCTTCACGATGTGACACAGTTGTTCTTTCAACTGATTTCAGTCGTTTACAAATAGTCCTAAGAATTAAGGAAAGGGAAAAAGGAGGAGAGGAGGAAAAAGTAATATTTAACCCTTTTTCTAGACTTTCAGCTGTTCTGCTTGGATTTCTTGGGCCAGTGGCCAAATGTAAGTTTTGCTGAGTGAGCTTGCAATGTTTACGTCACAGTGAGGTAGAGGAAACCATGAAACAGCTGTTTCCTAATCATCTCTGGTCTGTATAGAGACAAAGACAAAGAAGGCTTCTGTCATACTGCGTCACAGTGCAGCTACTGCTTACTTTGTCCTTTTCCCATCTTTATTTACTGAGGAGCAATCAGTATAGTGGTATTAAAAAAGCCTTAAAAAAACATCAAAGTCTGTCTTTACTTAAAGAAAAAAATAAAGGACTGGCCAAAAATCCATGATGTGTTAAGAAATGCATGCCTCCAATCCATGTGCAGCCACCAGCACTGGCAGTTTCTAGCTTTCAAATTTACATCTACAAGAGTTGTTAAAGTCTAAAGGACTTTATCATCAGTTAGAATAAATCAATATAACCCCACTAAAGTCAGGTTTTAATGGAAACAGAAAGGATGAGCTGTACTACTGAATACTGAGATATATTGCCAATATCCTGCTTATTTTTCTGCATGCTGTTTGTTACACAGAAAAAAAGCCAGGGAAAAATTGTAGCATGTTGGATTACTTGCTTCTGTCTGAACCCCAAAAGAATAACTGTTACAATCTTTCTGACCTGATGCTTATATTCTTTGTATACACTGCCAGTATTTCATCTTTGTTCAAGGAGGCAGAATTTCCCACAAAAGAATTTGTAGTCATTGCATAAAAGCCACTGTGAGAAATTTAAATAATACCTCCACTAAATAAATGTAAAAAACATTATAGCATTGAATAGAATGAATGCTTACTGTGCTGCTTCACTGCAGCTAATAAACCATATCAAGTCAATTTACCCTGTCCATTCAGTAGTCTCAAGGTATCAAACCTGCAGCTTCAGTGCCGGTTTTCTCCATTGAGTTGAAAAGGTAGCAGGTGCTGTGGTAAGGGAAAAATGTTTTCCCTTTCTGAGCAGTTACAGCGAATATTTCCTTCTGAATCTCTCTGAAGACAAGGCAGAAAACCTTAATTGTCATCAGATCAATACAATGGAAATAATATTTTGACATTTCTTTGCATTACTTATATTTGTCTCTCATTAGATGATACCTACAAATGAAAAAGATAGCCCTTTTTATTTTTACCATTGTTTTCATACTGCACAAGAAATTGGGAAATGCATATTTTATCTGGAAGACAAATAGAAAAACTGAGACCTGCAAATGAAATAGTGCAGTGTTAGCATTCACGACATATTCAGTTATAACTTTTTCATAGACATATGTTTTCTGTAGTGTAATTACACTATAACTAGAATATGACTAATATTTTTATGTCTGTGATGACTACACTGTCTGAGGCAACTTGAAGTTTAATTTAACAAAGGAATTATTCCAGCTAGCCTGATGTCTTGTCAGAGGATGGTTTTAAAAATTGTGTTACATAAACTACGTATTTGGTGAAATACAGCTGGAGTTGTTCTCCCTCATACTGAAAAATTTACTAGCCATTATCTACAAATATTTTGAACTATGTTTCTTTACTCTTACCCCATTCTAATTACAACTATATAATAATTAATCCATTTTATTATGAAGTATATATATATTTATATGTTCTTTTCAGGTTTTGTGCAATTCTTTGCTATCAAATCTAAGCAGAATATGGAAGAAGCCATTACCTTCAACTGCACTGGGGAGGATGGGATGTGATAAAATCATTCACTGTGATGTGTAATAAATAAATCTTTCTTGTCCAACAATTCAGCATCAAGGAATAGGACAAGAAATAGCAAAAAGTGTCTGCAGATTCCAGCTCATTAATTCAAGGATTATTTAAGTTATTAGTGATAATTTTGAAGTTTAAACTACTAATGCATATTGGCTTTGTTTCATATTATGGCTTTATAATGTTACTTACATTGAATTACCAATGAAGGTGAAATCTGCCAAGAAAAAAACACCAGCTTCTGTTTACTGTAGGAAAAAACAGCAACAACAAAATATGTTAAAGCAGCCCCAAACTGATCGCAATCTTTACTGTTTTACCTCACAGCTCCCTTCAGCTTCATGCCATATGTTAAAAGTTCATTCTCTGATGAGCCTCTAGCTGTCAGTCTGTCTCACTAGCTTTTCCCTCATTTTCTCCTCAGTATAAATGGCTGTTTTCTGAAAATTAGTTTCTATCTTGCCTGACTATTTGACTGCAGGGCATAGTTACTTCTCATGTCTTCTATTAAAGGGACAGTGGACACAGCAGGCAAGCTAGGCCAATTAAGTGGCCACTACCATTAAAATTAACCTTTTTAAAAGTGTGAGCATCGTGTCTTAGCATGTATTTGGTACTCAGTCAGTACCTCCGGGCAAGAAAAGTGCAAGTGAATCACCAGTTTCCACTTTTTTGCCTCTGTATAAGAACGGGCCTTGTGGGTCAGTCACCCCTCTACCTCAAATGCATAAAAGAAAATTAAAAAAGCCCCTCATTTGACTGCCACCAGTGTAGCTTATTAACTGTAATATTCTTCTGAAAAAATCTGATGATATTTTACCTTGACATCAATATCCTGAATGAACTTTTGGGGAAAACAATCCACAATTTTAAATATGTATCTGAATATCCAGTCCCTTCCTCAACTAATTCATCTTCCCAATAGTCCTGCTTTTAGAATAATATGTTCGGCTTTCTTTTTCTTCTCTTGTCAAGTGCCACTTCATTTGGAGGGAAAAACGTAGCAGGGTTAATATTCCTGTCTCTGTATTTCTCCAGATGGTGCCCTGCACCGTATTGTTTTGGTGTTATCCTTACCTGACGATCCGATTTTGTGCAGAAGTAACAAGTTACCTCTCTGATGAGTTCCCACTGGGACCTTACTGTTTTCACAGTTGATGAATTTCTGTTCATCCCTACATGTTCAGCAAGAAGTGTTAGGAGGAGGGATCATTTGTAGTTTCTATCATTTACTGCAACAGTGCAAACAGCAGTAGAACTTGCAGGATGGGTTTCCTCTGTGTTGTGTCAGTAATTTGGTTACCTGGACACATCTATACATACAATGTAGGATCAGGAGCTTTGGAAGATAATCTCACATTATCCCGCATGCTGCATTTTGGTTTGCATTGGAGAGTCTCTGAACTTGATTCCTTTTACATGAAACTATATGTATAGTGTGGTTATCTAGTCGTCAGCACAAGTTCTTTGCTCCTCTTGACCTGTACTACCTGCTGTCACAGATGTAGTCTTTGATGCTCAATAGGATGTAGCTCTTCAATGAAGCTTCTTTTCTAACTGGGACTTCATGAAGAGTATTTTGTGTCTACCTGAATACCTGTTTTTCACAAAACTGATCGTTAAAACTTTCATTTAGTGACTTATTTGTCAAATTTCCTTGAAGTTGATAAATGTGTTTGGATGGTATCAGGCAGTGACAACAGAATAATTTGGCAATTTCATATGCAACAAGATACTACATTGACATACACACTCTTCAGGACTAGGCTGAACACCATGGATGTAATTCTAATAAACTGTTCTTAGAAGTGTGACAAAATCAACAAGGGACACCTTGAAGCTGGGAATGGGGAAGTGATTGGGTATTTGCCTGCTGAAGATAGTAAGGATCAAATTTAAATTAAAAGCTTGTTCTGCCTCAATAACTTATTCTACCAGAGACTTATGTCTTTGTCTGATTAGATTGTGTCAAACCTAGCACATTTTCTCCTGGTTTAGGGGGAAAGATTTTTTCCACAAAAATATCATTTTCACTGACCACTGGTCAGATAGCCTTTCAAAAGCAAAAACCTCCTTCTATTTTATGATGGTTTAGATAATGAAACTCCAATTATCTGTTTTCCATCCTTAGATCTTCCTTTAAAATCTTCAATAACAGTGTCATGAAGTCTGATGCCAAAATTTGAGTGACTTCTTTTGTTTTACTTTTTTTTTCTCAGTGGATGAAGAAGAAAGCAAACTTTGTTTTTCAAGATTTGTCTGTCCAGGTCACCATTATGTATTTTCAATGTAAGTAGCTTTAACTTCACAGTTTTCTCCTTATATCTTCAGCAGCCACAAATGCTCACCTCCCCCCAGATTTGAAAATAATATCATTGAGAGAAATAATTAATTGTTTTCTGCCCTCCCTTCTTCCCTCTACCAACAGCACCTTTATGTATTGTTATTACAGATGTTATATTACCAAAGTTAGCAATGCATTTTTAATGAAGCTAATTAATGTTTTTGAATACAGTGTTAAAAGGTTTTGAGATTCACATCAGTTTTAACAGTCTTTTAAGTATCTGAGTGACTTCATAGAACTATAGAATGGTGTGGATTGGAAGAGACCTTAGAGATGATCTGATTACAACTCCCCTGCCATGGACAGGGACACCTCCCACCAGACCAGCCTGCTCAAGGCCCCATCCAACCTGGCCTTGAACATTTCTAGGGAGGGGGCACCCACAGCCTTCATGGGCAACCTGTGCCAGTGTCTCACCGCCCTCATCGTGAAGAATTTCTTCCTGATTTCTAATCTAAATCTCCCCACTTACAATTTTTTGCTGTTCCCCCTCGTCCTATCAGTACAAGCCCACGTAAAAAGTCCCTTCTCAGCCTTCCTGTAGATCCCTTTCTGATACTGGGAGGGCGCTATGAGGTCTCCCTGGAGACTTTTCTTCTCCACTTGAACAAGCCCAACTCTCTCAGCCTGTCCTCACAGCAGAGGTACTCCAGCCCTTTGATCATCTTCATAACCCTCATCTGGACCTACTCCAACAGTTCCATATCCTTCTTATGGTGGTGATCACTTATGCTAGTGATGATGTAAATAACCTTTGATTTTGTGTATCTCTCCTCCTCTTAAGCTGTTTTCTAAACTCTGAATGAAAGGTTCACACAGCAAATGTGAAGCTGAGAGTTAACATGCTATGAAAAGAGAAGTGAAATACAAGAACATACCATCCAATGAATTTACTGGCAAAACTATGGTGTTAAACTAGTTCCTCTGAAACTTGTGTTTTTTTCAGGGGATCCATAACAACTCTTTAATTCTGTTTGTTCCAAACACATCATTGTGTAGGTAAACACACTGCTTGTGTGTTTCTTTTTCCCTGAAACTATTCCACAGATTAATGGTGTAAGAAGAGCAATATATGAAGTGGTTCAATGCAGACTGACCTCCAGCTGGGCTCCAATCTGCAAGAAAATTTTCAGTCTCCGTAAATCTGCTACTACCACTTGGATGTCTCTCATATCTTAGGACATGTCAGACGGCACAGTGCACTTGGCAACTGAACTGAGACCTTTTTGACTATGTTAGTGTGAACTGAATTGTTATCTAGAATTTGGTGAATATATTTTCTAGGTCTTTCTTCTCTATTATGAAGTTAAGACTACTAGCTCACAGGTAGAAACATACTTTTAAACATTTATATGTAGATATTTCCGTTTGTAGATGCATCCCATTCAAAGCGTTTTTCTATCAATCATTAAACTTGAAACACTGTCCTCTGAAATACCATTTCAGTGAATGGCTGCTCTGACTCAGTACGAACCTAATCACATACTAACAGCGCCAGAATCGCTTTGAACTCTTCTCACTTCTTACTGTCTTCTTACCTACAGAATGTATTGTCCACGTGTTTCAGCTAGGGTGCCTCCTTGTGCTCTGCATCAGGGTGTGGAGTTGTGAGAAGCGAGAGAGAGGATTCTTCCTGGATCTCAATAAGAAAGACCCAACAACAAAAGACTTAATAAAAAATATTTTTAATAAAAGGGAATAAAAAGAGGGACATAGAGAATGAGTGAATTTTTTGATGTTTCAGGTGTTGGACACGCCACATCCATGCAGCACTGGGTGGATCCCATGTGGATTTTCTGACAGCTTGCTGTGCAGATCTCATCCAGTCAGGTGGATCAGTCAGAAAGGATGGTTACATGAAAACTTCCTGCTGCGCTGCTTGATAAAGGCAGTGGCAGGGGAGTGGTACAATTGCAGGTGCTGAGTGGCAGCTGCTCACAGGCTCCTCTGTTGTTAGTAGCTGGATGAGGTTGTCCTGGAGCCAAGAGATTTGAGCAGCACAGCACAACCTGATGCTGGATGTTGTGGCCGTTGTGGGCTCTGAACAGTTGCTTCATTTCAATATGACCTGTAAATGGGATTAGTCTGGTTTATGTGATGTCCAAGATAGGGGCCAAGAGGTATCCTGAGTTACAAGTAAGATGTGTAATGCTGTAACAGAAATTTATAACAGCATTAAAATCAGTATCACTATTTTGGAGTGGAAGGAGTTAGCTATTTGGTGGTCTTCCTGGTTTTCCTGCAATGGAGCAATTACAATTTGAGGTAGAAGCACAGGTCTCCTGCTCAGTTTAAGAGTCATGTGTATCTTTACCCCCTTGAGGTATGACAGTCTCCTGGCCAAGATCACTACACTTAAGGAAAATAGCTGTTACATGGGTAAAAAAGGTATCCTCTGATCACAGGGCCAAGTGATGTGTTCCGTGTTGGCTGAAGCCTTCTGCTGGGTAGCGTGGAGAATATACCATGGAACACTCACAACACCTTTAGGCTGCTTTTTTTCTGTGAAAAGGTTTCACAGAAGTGATGTCTGTGTGGTTATATTATTTAAATTTCAATAATACACTCTGTAAAGTCTGATGTATACAAGATTTTCACAGTTGCTAATTAGCAATGTATGTAAATATAAAGTCACAGATAGCTATTTATAATAGTAAGGAAACCAAATTAAGAGGTGTTCCTTATACAGCTTACTTCAAGCCTGAAAATAATTTCATATGAAAGGTTTGCAACAACCATAGGTACGCAAAACCTTTTCCATTACCTGTGGGTAGTAAATGTGCCTGCCGCATGCTTTTCTGACAGTTGTTTGGACAGTAGTTTTACCAGGGAAAGGGAACTGATCTTTTGACTGCTGCCCAGTTTCACAGAAGGTTTAGAAGATAAAGTACTAGATATGCCCATGCGATGATTTTGATGGGAGTGAAGCATTGTTAAATTTCAAAAAGCAGTCCAGCTTATACAGGTCCTAACAAAAAGAATAACTGTCTGAATCAATAATGTGAAAGCAGTGGATTTGTATTTGCTTCCTTTTTGTCTACAGAAAGTAGATATTAGAAAAAGTCATTTATTACTAAACAGATCATTCTGATCTGTGTTTAATTCCGTTTCTTCTACAGGAACAAGATATGAGAAAAAGCCGTTTATTAGTGAGAATGCCATTCTGCTTATGTGAGCTTAGCAAGGGAAAGACCATATTGAGGCTTGGCCAGGAAAGGGTGAAGAAAAGAAATAGTGTCAGAGGTAAAAGTGGGTGTTGAGCTTTCAGTTGTGCTTGTTATGGGTATGTTTGTTTTCTAAGGTATGAATCAGGTCAAAGAAGCTTCAGTTGAGACATGTTTGTTGAATGAACAGATAATTGCTGTGAAAGGATGCAAAGTAGGAGAAATAAAGAGCAATGCACACTGCTATAAATGTGAACTACAAAGCCCATAAATAGCAGAACTGCCACTGAGAATGTGACAGGTCTTTCGGGTACTTACTTTTATTTCTAAGCCTCACCCACCCCAAGCTATGGGTGTTACAGATTCTTGCCAGTTGTTAGCAAATGTTTTATAAAAATTCACACACATATTTCAGAAGTTAATAAATTGACATTTGGGCATTTTTCCCCTTTTAAATGTACCACTAACTGTTTTGAATCCATTGCAATTTGTACCCCATGCATTAAACATTACAGCAGCGGGGTTTGAAATTATTGCTATAAGCTGGCTTGACTTGATATCCGTGTGATAAGAAGCAGCCTTGCATCAGGGTAAAAAAGTGTATTATTTAGTAAACTAAGTGCTTTTTTATTGTTGCTTTTAAAGCTGTATCACTGCTGTTAAGCAGCTCAAACTGGTTGGCACCAACTATTTGCAAACTTAGAAAACACCCCTTTCCGTGTAATTTGCTCAGTTCAGAAACTGTACTTTTATTTTTTCAGTTTTTATTTTTATACATGTTGGCTCCTGTCTCAACCTTTCTACCTAGTTGCTTTTAGGTACTGTAAATGACTAGAGAAAAAGTTTTCACAGGACAAAGTTTCTTGTCTTTTCTGCATGGTGCAGAGGTCGCAATGAGAGATCAGAGGCAGGAAGCAGCTTGTCATTTTGTTAACAAGTACAGGGACTCAGAGCTTTGTTACGCTTTAGCAGAAGCCATTAGAGACCCATAATAAGACAGGAGCACCAGCATGAGGCTTGATGCTACGCTGGAAATAAAATGTAGCTTTGTTCAGGAATGGAGTGGAAGAAGGCATCTGGACATGTTTGGAATATATGGATGTTTCCATTCATATATCTGAGTTTACATAGATTGTCCTTTTGGCATTTGATTCAACACAGAATAAACAATATGTTGATCCTCATCACCCCCAACAAAGACAGCATAGTAAAAAAGATCCCTCTTCTTTTTTTTTTTTCTCATGCTGCCTAGCTGTGTTGTGCCTCATAAGCAGTAGAGCACTGACCTGGCCTCTGCTTCCTAAAGTTATGGGAGTAACATCAATTTAAACTTATAATTCATTAGAAGATGAATTTTCCTTTTACATTTTCTTCAGCTCACTTGGGAATTAGAATCTTACAGATTATAAAAGAATACTGCAATAAGGAAATATTTCTATTAAATTCTGTGAGATTTTATAGTAATTACTACTGACACCAATAAAATTTCTATAGTATCCTTTATTTTCCTCTTTAATTCATTTCATTGGATTTTTTTCCTAATGGAGAAATCCTCTGAAAGTATTACCCCTTCAGTGGACCCCTTTTTGGAAATTGTTATGCAAATCCAAATCCTGCAGCCTTCAGAGGGAATCTATGACAAAAGTGATACAGGCACAGCTACCTCCAGTCAGGCGATTCTTTTGATTAAGGTTCTCTGCTTTAAAACAGAGTTTAATCAAGGGTAACAAAACCAGAGGAAAATCGCTTTCCAGGTGTGCCTTCTTGTGCAGATGGTGCGCTGCCAAAGAGAATCAAAAGAGGCTTAATTACAAGAATGATCAGCAGAGTCAGACAGGATGAGAAATTGTGTGCTCTGATGGAAGCTGTTCATTACAAAACAACGACACCGCTTGGCAAGTGGGGAAGGACGAAACCGCTTCTGATGGATGACAAAGGCTTTTTGAAGTCTGCTGAGACCACGTAGTCCACGTTGTATTGTTTGAAGCATTTAGAGGAGGTGATGATCCCATGTCCTTTCTTTGGACAAGACTAAACCCACAGGGGAACACATACCGCTCACTTTCCTGGATAAATGGGCAGGCAGCAGTCCTTGCCAGTCTGCTTCCTAACAGCCTTTGAGATGCTTCAAGGAGTGGCAACAGTTAAATGCAGTGCTACAGTCTTTTGCAGAGAGAGGCAATATGACTTCTGTACAAGTGAAGTCTATTGGCTAAGCTAGATCTGGGGCCTTGCTGTGCTGCCTGCTGTTGCCACATGTATGTGGATAAGGTCTCTGAATTTTTGCAGCCTCAGTAACCTTTTGAAACTGTTTTTGTGAAGTATCACAGTATCATAAGGTTGGAAAAGACCTTTGAGATCATCGAGTCCAACCTATGACCCAACACCTACACCTACACCTATACCTACTCCTACTTGTCAACTACACCATGTCACTAAGTGCCTCATCCAAATTCTCTTTGAACACCTCCAGGGACGGTGACTCCACCACCTCCCTAGGCAACGCATTCCAATGGCCAATCACCCCCTCAGTAAAGAACTTCTTCCTAATGTCAAGCCTAAACCTCCCCTATCAAGTACCTGTATCCAAAATTGTTGAATGTTCAGGGTTTATGCCAAAGCTTGTACATTAGTATTCCATTGTATTTAAGGATTAGAGTGGGAGATGGAACCCTTCCTCATCAACAAACCAAAGTATCATTTACCTTTGATACTCCTTCCTGGCTTTCTCCAGCAAAGGTGATAGTTAAACTGTGATTAACTGAAATTAACTGTTTGTGACTGCACCCACAAAGATTCCCAGTGGGACTCCATCCAAGTACAGCATCTGGCCACGAGGACCTGCAGGCGGAATAGCCTCATTAGTATGTACTGAGGGATAAGCACTGTCTTACTACCTGTCTTGTCTACTGTTGGGTATGTAATCAGCGGTCCATAAACAATAATGCATTTGTCAAAGTATTTTTGATGAAACAAATACTAAACTCTCTTAACTGAAATGAGATCACAATTCTTCTTCTGCTGCCTTGGGACAGGCACAGTGCCCTGCATTGATGTTGCAGTTGCATGCCTAGTTTGGTGACAAAAACCCCGAATCTGCAATCGAGTCTCCAGGAAATAGTGATGCTGATTTATCCTTGGGTAGCAATTTATTTCTATTTTTTTCCAGACTGTTCCACAGACATTATTGCATTAATTTTAGTAACACCACAGTGTGCACAGAGGACTAATCCTCCATAATCAAGGGACAGACTGTCAATGACTTCAATGAGCTTTGGATTTCACCTAGGTGAAAATAGACCAGGAAAGAGAAAGAGCCTCTCCAGCAAGCAAGTGGCAAAGCTAGGATTTAAACGCCAGTGAGTTTAACTTATAGCATACTACTCGGCTCCCCCGAAAGGTCCCTGACAGCATTTGGAGGCAGAAGGTGGAAGGAAAGGGATTAAAATGTCCCAAAAAATCTCAGAGAAAAAAGGCAAATGAGGAGAAAGGTGGTAAAGTCCATCTGTAGGGTGAAAGAGGATAGAGAAAGGCAGTAGCTGTTCCTTTGACCCCAGTTTGTCATCTTTTCCCTCACTGGACTGTTTACTACAATAAGTTTCTTTGTTTAAGCTTTCCTGGTGCAGGTTCTGTATCTACCGCTGCTCTTTTGGCTGCCTGCCCATTGGTAATTGGCAGGAGATACAGCTTCTGGCAGATTGAGTGACTAAGGGAAGTGGACTAGCAGGACACTTAATAACATGGGGATCTCAAAGTACTTACAAACATTAATTAATTAAGTCTTACCATACCTTTGTGAGAAAAGCAAGACTTATTACACATACTTCTGGGGAAAGAGAATGACTAAAGCCAGCTGCTTCTAAAGCATTAATATGTTTTTATTATTTGTATTACATATATGTATAATATATAGTAACAAAGTTGTAATGGGGGCAAATTTTTTGCATCTGTTTGAAGCAACATGAAATCAAGGCATGCAAAATTAAAAATCTGCTTTTGAAAGCACCAATAATGCATAACCTTGGAAAACTAATTAAGTCAGAAATACAGTCAAGAATGTGAACACTTTGGCCTACTTCCGTCAAGAATGGTGACAGTGAGTGAAATTAAACCAATGGGGTAAACTCAGTGTTGCTATCAGGCAAGTAAGTTGGAAGGTATCAGGCAAAATTAGGAAGGTCTCAAACCACCAGTGCTTTAGTTTAGTCTCACTTTGGATGTTTAGGAAACCAGACATATAATCTCTGTCTCAGTAGGAGATCTAAATGTTCACAGTCTTTTCTTTCTGCGGCTGTCTGCCTTCTTTTGCCCAAAGACATAATAACTATTTTAGGTAACTTCACACTGTGACAAGGCCTGTGTTATGTAAATGAAATGAAGACATTCAAGAATGAATTAACAGATGATTGTGAGGCAGGACACTTGGAAAAAATGGTGAGATGATTTTTAGCAGCATCTAGTTACGCAGTGTCGACCTAAGCGTGTAGGATTTTCTAGTGACTCTTCTCAACTTAAAATTTGTTCCATTTTTTGTATCTGTCTAAATGGACATTTGGTTGGACTCTTCAGTTTATCCCATAATAATTGTCCTTGTGCCCCAGAAAGATTGTTCACTTAGTCCTGTAAAAGATAAAAGGACAGATCTTGAGTTACTTGTTAGGGAGAAAATGTGCATTGCAGGCAAGAAGATTTCTTTGTGGAGACATATTCATAGAGAAAGTTTTTAAGAATGGTAGCGTTACATGTTTCATATTGCTTACACTGAGTATTACGTAAGAAACAACACAGAATGCACAAGACCTCTGCATAGAAGACCGCTACCTGCAGCAAATCTTCAGGGTCCAATCTATTTCAGAGAAATAGGAAATGTAATGAAAAATAAGAGAAGGTGAGAACACCCTCTTCATAACAATGGGAAGGTCGTGTGTAGTGTAAATCTAATGGGAAAGAAACAGCAGTCTACAAGGACATCTTGTAGAGCTGGAGAAGGAGACACTGTTTAGGGCAGTGGCTGAAAGAATTGGGATGGAGCAAGTCTTTTGGCTAAAGTGCAGGAGATCCTTGATCAGATTTCAGTAGGCCACAAACTTCCTGTGTGACGTTGCCAAGTCTGTGCACATGTTGTTCTCAGACAAGGTGCTCTCTGCCTGGCAGTTATTCATCTGTTTTAAATGTCAAATGTCAGTGTTCCACTGGCTACAAAAGAATATCAGTGTTTCAGATACCACTGCTATGCTCTATGTCTTAATTCTGTCTTTAAGGAAATCTATACATCTCTTTAACTCCTCACTTTCCCATTTGAATAAGAATCTACTTCTCTATCTGTGCTACCAAATATATTTTTCTAGTTCTTTGTAGTTTCCCAAACCCATAGTGTTCTGAAGAAAGGCCACAGTAGTGCCCAGAAGTAGCTGCCAATACTCTCTGGTGGATTCAAAGACATCCAGATCTCAGATTTGCTCTTCTCAAGTAGGAAAGATAATAATTTAAGTTAGAACACTAACATTATTGCTGGAATTCAGTCTATTCAACAGCAGTATGAAATACAGAAATACTTCAATGAAAGCACATACAAGTAGATCTGTACTGCTATGCAATATCACTTTCATGTATTGTGCTTCCTGTGCTCCTCAAAAAGAAGACAGAGAGGTTTCATGGTAAGCAATTAGTATTCAGTGTTCTTTCCCAGGAGAACTAGATTAATTGTAGGCATTTCCTCCTCTTCTTTGCCAGCTGGACAATGATATTCTTTCTGCTTGCTCTGGGGTCTGGTTGTATATATGTTTGTGCACATTCCAACAAGCAAAATGCAATTCCACATTACATCCATGTAGTTATTAATTAATCATTAACATAATTAACCATATATTGATCATATTCATAATTAATTGTTCACTTTATAAAACCAACAATGTTCTAGAAGGTGCACATATGTACAGACCCATAGAGAAAAAATTATAGTAACCAATTTCTATTATACCAACATCTACAAGTTACAACATTACTAGTGTATGACAATTGAAGAAATTTAAGAACAAATATACTAGTGCTTTGATTTTTTAAACATTTATTAAAGTGCTTTCTGTTCTCCTTATTGGCTTGGTTTGGGTTTTTTCCATCTTCGTTCTTTTTAGTTTCTTTTGGTTTTTTTTCAGTTTTCGTTTATTTTCAGGGTTTTCTTTGCAGCTGAGAAGACACAATCTAGATCTGAGGAAGTATTTACATATACAAATCCTTACTTTCAACATGGTTTAGGCACTTTATAAGAAATTAAAGGGAGAATTACAATTCTTTGCCTACACAAGCTATGACATTAACCTGAGATTGAATTTTTAGCTCGTAACATTGAATATTTAACTTGTCATAAGTTTAAATTTCAAAGACTATGTCCTCTCCTTGCACCTGAAAATATAGCCTGAGTGCACTAAGGGTGCTTCAGTCATTTGTCTAAGAATCTAGAGGTTTTGCAGGAGCAGTAATAGTAGCAAATGCTTCCTTTTCAAATTGTCATGTATTATTCACACTTTGCCTTAGGACAAAAGTGGTGCCTTCTCAACAAATTAAAATGACAGATTTCTTGCCCTAAAGCACTTAAAATCAAAATTTATAGATCTGGCTCGGCTATTGAGCGTCCAAATATCCAGGACAAATGACCTCTTCACATGACACATCAGTTCTATGGACATGCTTTCTAAATACATGGGAGTTATTGAACATGAAGTGTATACATGGTATATGCAACAAATCTAGTGCTTTTTGATTGGAAATATGGGTACTACATCTTGAAAAAAAATAGTCTGGTGAAATATAGTCAGAAAAATGGAAAGAAAGTCTGAGAGAAGCATGTTGATGTTGATGCAGTGCTGAGTAAATGTATCTCATCAGATTATTTTGAACATTGGTTTGATAAATAAGTACTTCAAGAGTGTTTAATACACATCACATTAATTGTGTGACCATTTCTCCTAGTAAAAGTAAGCAAAAAGTTTTCGTACCGTTTTATTGCTTTTACTGTTTTCTGTCTACACCTGCACTTTAAATGCGACCAGATTTTAGTTTTAGATATTGTGTTTCCTGGCCTAGTTAGCCTAGTTGTGCTTTACACAGTATTCATAAAGCTCAGTGTAAGCTCAGATGGTGCAGCCTGCTTCCCCGTCTTTGGAAGAAGCACTTTGCCAAGGCACAGTGTTCTCACACCAAATAAACTATCTTGGCCACTGAGACGAGGTTAAAGGAGGAAGGTCTTTTTAACTTCTTTTTAATTCACTGGCCTGCTGTCAAGCCCTCTGACTTGCAAATACTTTCTTTATAAATTATCATATATTATTCATTCAGTGCCTTAGGAAAGAAGGCTTCTTTATAGTCAAATTAAACTGACTTATTTGTGCCCCAAGGTGCTTACAATTTTTATAAGGCAGAAAAGTAGGAAGGATTGCAATCAAGGGTGAGGAACTATGTGATGAGAGATGAAACTACAGAAATGAGTGCTGTTCTTATGGCTGGCTGAAAGATTTTCCATAAAAAATATCTGGGAAGAACGCTTGAGTACTCTGTAAACTCTCACGTACTGAATCATGAAAAGTGATGATGTTTTACTCGGGTAATTAGGAAATCTTTCTCCTTTTTTCATTTCATTCATTAAATAAGAAAAATAAATGCTGCTGTAAAATTTATTATAAATGGACTGATATCTTTCTCTCTCTCATTCCAACACTCTCAAAAACTATTTCAACTGGAGCAGAGGACAGTGAATAAAAGCTTTGACAGAGGTAATCAATGGGGAAGAAATAGTAGGAGGAACTGCTCCTACAGTTTGAAGTTAAGTGCAGGGTGAGAATTTCCCTCTGTTCCACAGGTCCGGTGAAAGACTACTTTCTAACTTGGCCTTGGAAAGGGAGAGTTTATCCTGGTACATTTGGTTCAAGTATGTTACTGACTTTTTCATCCTGACAGTCACTCTAAAGCACCTAATGAGAGTTAAAAATTATATTAATTAACCCACCCACTTGTTGCTAATGGAGCTGCTGAAATGAAGCCATTGCTTCTTGTTGCATGGGAATCTTTTTGTGAAATTGTTTGTATTATATGAAATATTTCTATTATTATATAGAATGCTTTTATTAGCAAGTGGCAAGTCATCTCTCCGGAGCTTTCTGATATTCTTGCTAAAGTTTGTATCTAAATCAAATGAGTGTTAATAAATTGCTAAGGCTAGCTGTCACAAAAACTTGAAACTACAACCTCTATGTCAAAGAACATTGAAGCTTCCATACTCAAGGTAGCATGGCATCTTACAATGCCATCTAAGAAGGAAATTCATCAAATTGAACAGTATTTTTTTCCCCAGTCCTAATTAAGAATAATTTTAACTCTGCCTTATTGAATTTATATACAGGCACTATAATATTCCTACATCATGCAGTCTCAGATTTGGGCTAACATTTACAGAAAACTCATTTGAGAATCCTAGAATCTTAGAATAATTTAGGTTGGAAAGAACCTTTAAGATCATTGAGTCCAGTCTTTAACCTAATACTGCCAAGTCCATTGTCTGGAGTGGATGGTGCCAATAGGCCACCAAGGAAACAACATAGGCTTTGAAAAAGAAGTGAGTAGAAGTGAAGCTGGTGTGGTGGAAATTTTGGTCATTTTCAGCTCTAGAACGTTTGGACACATGCTCAAAGCACAGCCAGGCAAATGAGCATTCTTCCAAGTGGCAAAAATAGTTCATTGCTGCTATCACTGCCACAGTCCCTTTTCCCACTGAAGCCAAGTTGTGCAACTAACTGTGTTTGTACAGGAAAAAAAACGTGCTTTGGCCACGAGGTACAACTTCCACAGCTTATTTGTGACTTTCACCACTCTGAGAGTTATTTCTCTACCGCAATTTATGGGGAGATGTCCAGATCTTGTCTAAACCCTGACACATCCCTTTTTCCTTTAAGTTATAGTATTTTCAGTACTGAAAGTGTAAGGAAGGTAGTGTTCTTGTAATTGTGTATGTTTGCCCCAAAACTCATATGTACATTCAGGCTGTTGGAAAAAAAATAAAAAGGAGAGTGGGGGACACCACACTGGTTTTGTATCCTATACATTTATTTCATTGTGTAATGTCAGAGGCAGAAGAAAGGGGTTTGGTTCCCTCTCCATGAAGTTTGTATGATTTCCTTGCTATTCCTTAGTCGCACAACACCACATCTACACATTTCTTAGATAACTTTAGGAATGGTGACTCCATCACCTCCCTGGAAAATCTATTCCTATGCTTGACAACCCTTTCAATGAAGAAATTTTCCATAATACCCAATGTAAATCTCCCTTGCCACAACTTGAGAAGCACTTGAACAGGCATAGACATGCAAAATCTTAAAGCTGTACTGATTTATGTCTGTTTATTGGTGGCATCCTTTAGTTTTCTAGATTCAGGGATGGTATATAGAGGATTTCTTACTCTATATTATATATTTTTCATCTCGGCATCTGTTGAATAAGGAAAGCATCCACTCCTTTTGCCCAAAGAAGCAGCATATCAAAGACGATAGTATATTTATAGATGTTTGAATTCCCTTATCATAGCTCTACTAGTGGTGGATGGCTTTGAAATGACTGATTGTTCCTAAGAGAAGATGTTTACACAGATTTTCAATACATTACTCTGTGATTTCTAATTAGGAAGCAAACCAAAAGTACCAAGGTGTAATGGGCATAATCTGAGGGGCTCAGACTTGATTTCAGCTGCTTACACATGAAGACAAAGATTGGTAATTTATCCATGTGAATAAATTGCAGCCTTTTGGAGAAATGTCCTGTCAGGCTTCTGAACTCTGGCAGAATATTTTTGTGCTGTAAAAGGTATGACCAGCAATTAAGCACTTGATTTTCTTTTGATATTCACCTTGGGAACTCAAGTAAGAAATGTATTAGATTCAAGCAGAGGAAGATGCCGGTCTCTGGTGAAGAAGGAGGGAGAAGTTACTCTAGAATTACCAGGACCTGAAAGAGTCAAAATTCTAGAGGAAGCTGGCACTGTGGGAAGTTCTTGCCTTGTCTCAGGGGAAAGTACACATATGAAGGAAATAGATGAAACAGAGGAATGTTTCTTTTTGTCTCTACACCTTTTCTCCCATCACTGATAATTAGTTCAAGCTGCGAAGACACACAACTGGTCCTACAAAGTGATTCTCACTTCCTTTCATTTCACCAATTATCTTTGGCTAATGTGAGAACTGGTATTTATATCTGTATAACGTCTATGTATACTCTAAAGAAACTACAGTCCAGAAGGAAGGATATTAAAAAGAAAACTGTGGGAATTTATAGAGAAAATTAATGAGGGAAGCTAAAGACAGTAAAGAAATAATTTTATTTTATGAAATCATGGTTAAAGTTTAAAATATATATTAGAAACATAGCAAACCACATCAATAGCAGGAAAGGCAAGAAACTAATCAAGAGGAAAAAACAAATATGCATCCTATTCTTAACAAGAAATGACAAAATTATTAGTAGAGAGATAGAGAAGACATAAGTGTTCTGAAACTATGAGTGTTTGTTTACAAAGAAACAGTATGATGTAGCACAGTGACACATTTTCTGGCTCATTAGTCGCAGAAAACTGCTTTAAAGATATCCGCACTTCTAAACATATATTTGGACTAAGTATTAAAATTTATTAAATACAGGAATCCTTGGAAGATTCTGACTATTTGAGACCGCCGATACTGTGTGAATGTAAAAATAATGTGTCAATGGGTGCAGAAAAATGATGGAAAAGATGAGGTAGGATTCAGTTCATAAACTAGTTAAAGCTAAGGACATAATTAATGGTAATCAACATAGTTTTTTAGATAATAAGTCTCATCAAAGTAAATTAATTTGCGAAATAACATTATAACTGTGTTTGAAAATGATAAATATACATCTTCAGGCTGATAGTGTGGGTAAATGAATACCTCGTATCTAACTGAAGAACTCTGCAGCAGTATACAGTGTTAATAACAAATGGATTTAAAATAGATGATTAACAGGTCAGAAAAAGCAATTGTCAGTGCGAAACATCTCTTTGGAAGTAGTATACTAATCTATTAGTGTTAAGTGTACAGAGAAGTATGGGATGAGAAATAATGGCAAGAATATATCACTCTAGCTTGCTGGTAAACTGAGTACATTATTCTTATAGTGAACGTGCCAAATGCAGAAATTTGTTTTTAAATCTTGAAGGACAAAAAGGTGAAGTGAGTCTTGGGAAGTGAAGATCTTAGAGTATGAGATGATTTCCAGGTTCCCAAGTACAGTGCTATGGCAAAGAACTCTGATACACTTCCAAGACCTATAAGCAAATAACTCATAGGGAGCTCACACACACCGAGCTTGCAAACCTGACAAGGGCTCAGGAAGAGCCACAGAATTGATTAGAAAACTAGAAGACTTAGCACCACTTAGACTTTAAGAACTTTCACTTATTGACTTATCACAGAAGAGACAGAGGATGCACTTAACTGCAGTGGATAACTCTCTTCCAAGGGAGAAAGTATGATGTTCAGCAAGGATGTACATAATGAGAACCAGTGTCTGGTAGGTAGCACGACAGATACTAACCAGAAGTAAAGCACAGAGAAAGCGATTAATAGCAGGAGGAAACTGCCAAGCAGGTTCTCCATCTGTAGATGTCATTAAATTAAGACTGAGTGTACATTTTTTAGAACATACATTTTAGATAGAAGTTAGATTTCAGCCAAAGGCAAATTATTACAGTCAATATAAGAACAAATATTGTATATCAAATGGACTTTGTTATGGTGCAGTTGACTAATGGGTCCAGGGCTTAGCATTTGGTCTTTAAGCTCTATAGTGATGATTTGAGCTACCTAAAGAAGGTAGTTTGAATATAGCCAATAAGTTTTTCCATGAGAGTCTCTAGAGTTCTTCCTAGCATTTCAGCTCCATGCTCATAGTTTATGCATTCTTCACTCAAAAAAAATCTTGATTTCTGAATGTGTTATTTTTTGAAATGAATCTGATTTCTGGAAGTTCAAATCTTTTGAGCTTTACTCAGAAGCTAGAAATATTAACTTGGACTGATTTCAAACTGAGACTCATTCTTTTATCCTTGAGAGGAGATTTCTATTTCTCATTATAAGACCCAAGAAGCTCTCCCTCTTTACAGAACTTACTCTGATTTGTGCTGTCTTGCTCTGGAAAAGGCTCTTTTTTCAAGACCTGACAAATATTTGTACAGAAGTTATGTTTTCCAGGCTATCTGAGCTTATAGGAGGAAAGGAAAAAAAAATGTAGCATGTGTTGAAGAAGATGATTTCCTCAAAGATTCTTCAGTCTTCAATAGACTTCAAATGTGATTTAATTGACTATAAACTAATGATTTAAAAGTCAAGCTTAAAGAACAGATGGTTTTATTTTAAGAGAACTAGAAAGCTAAATCTAAAAGGTTTTTCTGGATTTCTGTACTTTGAAGAGTACCTTCAGGTGGCCAGTAGTGAAATGATAAAGAGGTTATTGCACTTTTTTTACTAGAGGCTACTTAAATAATAGCAGACACCTTTTCATGAGTCTCTCCAAGTTATAGGTGTGTATATTAGCTTTAACTGCTATTAATTTTGACTTGCACTAATAAACTGGGCTGTGAACTTTAACAGACAACCCATTCTAACTTCTGCTGGCTGTTGGAAGAGGAGTAATCTGTACAATAAAAAAAGAGCAAGGAAGAGCAGATCTCTTAAATCTTCTGGGCATGGACTGTGCAGCTATCTGGAGGCACTTTAAGAATCAATATGAGCTTATTCTTATATCATTCACATCACTCAGAACAGTTCAGGAGATTGGCATTTTATTCAACACAAAACTTGGATTGGGTTACAAATTTGGGTGCAAAACTGTAATTATTGACCAAAAGTGTTTCTTTCTGGTTAGACAAAGATCAGAAAAGAAAATACTAAACCAGCTTTTGAATACTTTTTCTAGTTCAGTGATTAAATAATTTTTGCAAAACTTAAAAAAAAATGTCTATTGAATATGCTAGCTGTTGGTCAAAGTGGAAACCATTGCAGTATTTCATTTATGGTCATGTACATGTGAGCAGAAAGTGCCTAAAATAAATTGTGTTTTGAAGAAGTGAATTTTTAGCCTAAACCATTTGCTATTACTTTCTTATATCCCAGTAAAGATGAATTATTAAGACATAATATTATCGTTATGACAGTACTATACATGCCATTCTCCAAAGAATTTATTATTGTGTTTGACATCTGAACAACATATTTTTTGAACATTCATTTTCCTAATGGCTTTGTAAAATAACCTATGAACTACAAAGGACTTCTTCACTAATTAGTCCTTGTCTATTTCTAGGCACCAATATATATCCTTATGTCCTATATAACTAGAATACTGTTTGTTTTTTTTTTTTTTTTTGAGAACTGACTTTTACTGAGGTAGCAACAGCAATAAAATAGAAACTAGTAACAGTATAATGATGTATTACCGCAAATAACTGAAACCAAATGACCGTTATTAAAAAAATGAGTCTGCAAAGTGTTCACTTACTCTGTCATTTACAAAGGGTCTTCCTATGTAATGGTGTAGATTAGTGAGTTTCTATTGTACACATAAAGGAAACCCGGAAAACATCTGTTTATTTCTTTCTCGCTGCTAAGACGGCTGAGTTTTTTATGTTAGAAGAACTCAAAGAAGGATCAAGGCAATGCCCTACTGTATATAGACTGTAAACAAAACCACATTTTATCCTTGCCTTGCCTTGCTGCTCCTCTATTTTTATTTTATTTCACAAAGGGACGAAAGTCAGATGAGTATGTGATAAGCAGTGCAAAATCACAGTATCACAGTATCACAGTATCATAAGGTTGGAAAAGACCTTTGAGATCATCGAGTCCAACCTATGACCCAATACCTACACCTACTCATCAACTACACCATGGCACTAAGTGCCTCATCCAATCTTTCCTTAAACACCTCCAGGGACGGTGACTCCACCACCTCCCCGGGTAGCACATTCCAATTGTCAATCACCCTTTCAGTGAAGAACTTCTTCCTAATGTCAAGCCTAAACCTCCCCTGAATGATGTACAGGAAACCATATCTACAGTGGTAGTTTTCATTAGAATGGCCAAAGTAACTCATCAATGCTGTCAGGAAGAACCTATCTTTCTGCAAAACTCTCTTATAGGTGAGCCTGTTGCAGTTATTTGCCCATGGAGAGCCTTGGACAGCTGTAATTCTCTAACATAAAGTGCCACAACTGCAAAAATAGATGTTGATATTGCTGATGACATTGGATTTATTTATTTTGTCACATTGTCTTCTACCTCTCCTGTTTGAAAGTGGGACAACACTTTCGCTTTCTGTCAATCTTCAGATGGTGATGCCAAGATGATTTGTGTGTAGTTGGTTTTGGTCATAAAAGGACTGAAATCTGGATTCATTCTCTTGCTTTTGCAACCTCTCCCTTTCTTCTTTTCTTGCATACCCACTTATTTTTCTCCATCCTTTCCATTTTCTAATTTGAATAATTTTAATAACAGAAGGATAATTAATTCCCTTATTGATAACTCTACCTCTGTAGCAGGACTTTTAGATTGCCTGATTTTGACTGTGCTTACATGCCTAATACCTGAGTTTCTTGACTAGATGGTAGTGGGGTCTTGGTAGTGCATGGAAGGAGTCAGGAAGTAAATAGAACTGTTGAGACCGGGTAGAAGTTCTTAGACCTTAGCAGTCCTCAGAGAGATTTACCTCTCGGTGAAATTATTCACTAGAGATTTAATAGCTATGCCTGCAATGGTTCTGGTACAGAGTGGCCTGAACACATGAGTTCTCCTACATGTCATCCTTACTGTCATTCCAGGGAATCGGATGCCTTTGTATTATGTCTTGCATCAAGAGTTATAAGGTTCTAGGAAAGCACACTGGGTTTTTTCATTTGCTGTCATTGACTGTGTTGAATTGCCACGTAAAAGGAGGAGTAGATGTAGGCCTGGCACATAATTATCACAGCCTTTTCTTTGGCCAAGATACAAGCACAATGGAGGCAGGGTCTGAGTGTGATAAGCCATGGCAAACAGGACCACACAACAACTGACATAATGAGCCTGGGTGCAAGCCATGGATCAAAAACTAAGAGGCAAATGATACCTGGAATTGTTGAAAGCTACTCTGAGATATTGTCAACAGATTTGATAGGTGATTTGTTGTGACATCTGGCTATAAACCCCACTTTTAATAGTGATTGGGAGGAATGTCATTATGCAGATGTCCAACATCACATAGAAACAGAGAGCCCACTGTGAAACCATGACACCCTAGAGCAGAGTTGTCTCCCAAGAGCCCAACACCCAGAGGAAGTGTTATTTTCCTCTGGGCTCAAATGGGCCTCCCACCAGAGTGGTAAGTTATCTACACAGCAAGTAAACAGGTCATGAATTTGTGTGAAATTTTGTGAAAAACCAAGCTCTTTCTGTTCAGGGGTTACTAACGAAGAGCTGATTCTCTGGGCAAGTAGTGCCGACAAAATGCAGATCTAATCTTGAGATAACCCCTCAAGCTGCTCCTGCATACCAGAACAAACATAAGCAATTAGGATCACTGCTCTATTTCTCTTCTGCATCTGGGATCCAGATATTGCAAAAACGTGTTGGGCATTCTCCAGTTCAGTGGTGAGCTACCGAGTGGGCTGGCACTGTAATTACAGTGATGTTCTTGGGTTGTTGACTGTGGAAAAGGGAAAGTGGGTAGAGCAACTAGTTGGAAAAGGACCTCATTTCAAACCCCTAGTGCTAGAGTGCTACTCTGTTGCAACTTTTAATAAGTCTGAGAGATTATTTTTTTGATAAAGGCAAATGTTTCTTGCTATAATGTAATTACTTTTCTAAAACAAGGTTAGCAAAACCAAGGGAAAATAAGATTAGTTTCTAGACCAAGAAGGGATGAAGCTCTCCATTTCTATATCTAGCTGACATTGTGTGATAGCTGGAATTTGGAAAGAATTTTAAATGATGTGAATAAATATATTCTGGGTAAGCATCAGGCTTTTGGTACAGCTTTCTAAAGTTAAGTGAAGTCAATGGGTGTCTTCACATTGACTCTTCTTGGTTTTTGATCAGACTGTAAAAACTTGTCATCCATTTCCAATTCTGAACTCTCTGACTCAGCGCTAGCAGGAAAAGATGGGTAGAAAAACTGCTGAAAAAAAGGTAATTTTAAATCATACAGACACTGAAAAAAAATCCATTCAATTTTAAACTGCAGATCTATCCTTGGTTAGTCAGAGATATCTACCAGCATAAACTGTACTGTGAAAAATTTAGATTCACTTTCACTTATTTGGAGATAACATTTAGATTGCTTGGGAATCTTCAGTGAACTGAACAACATAAGAAAAACACATAAAAATAGAAAATCAGAAAGTTCTGAAACTCCCCTCAGATTTGCCTGACTTGCCCCAGATATTTATACAAAAAAATAGGTATTACTCTCAAATAACTTCTGAAAGACTATGTCATAATCTGAAACACTTCCATGAAGTCAATTCATCTGTAACTAATAAGGACCTTCCAAAGTGCCAACAAAGATTTTCAAGCATCCTCTTTTCCTCTTTCAACAGCGGTAGAACAAGATTGTTAGGGATGAAGAAATTTGCATCTATCGAGACACAGAACAGAAATTTTCAAACCAGGGATTCCCCAGGGAAGTTATTCTGCAAAAGGCCCTCTGACTGAGATGTCCTTAAATGGGAGAGGGGAATTCCACAGAAGACTCATTCAGCTCTTTCAGAAATTGCAGAAGAAAACTGGAACAAAAAACCCCCAGGGTAAGTAAAAATCTCTCAAATACAGAGAAGTCCTTTCTCCTCTTTGAAGAAGACCTTAACCTGAGTCTCAACTTTTGTTAACTGGTTTCCAAACATCTTCTTAGCATTTGAAGAAACACTTATGCTGTCTTCTCATTTTCGTAATTTGTAAAATATTTTATTATGGTTGATATAACAAATCATAAACTGTTGTACCATTTACAATAATTGCCAATAAATTAATAGAAAAACTACATTTTGCATATGTTTATGAATGTAAAAATCAGGTTTTCCATAAATATCCATGCATTTAGCAATATATTTACTAAAGTGTTCAAAAAATTAAAATCTGTTCTTCACCAGCATTTAAGTTTCAATAAGGATTCTACATATCTGCATGTCTAGTGGGCAACCATAGAGGTTTCACACATTTATATTCCTACTACAAGAGAAGTAAGGCTGGGAAATTGCTTTCCTAATAAGGAACTCTTTTCTTTCCAGATATTTACCTTCAGCTTTGGTCTGTGGGTGTTTGTACATCTGCCTGTGTGCCAGCTATGCACTAGGAACAGACTACACTCTTCTGCTCTATATACAGCAATGACTTAGGTGGAATATACAGGAATTACCGTTCAATTTTTAAGTGAAATTTCAATTCCCATTTTATCAGGCATGATAGGCGGCTCTTCACAACTCACCAGATTTTTTGAACACCCCTTTGGCATACCAGTACGAAATTACATTGCCATTTTGCACCGGAGGCACATGAAATCCAAGCTTCATTACTGAGTTTTGCAAGACATAAGTAATATGAGTTTCTTCATAATTTTCACTTCATGCATGAAGCAAAGGAATATGGTATTGTCTCAGCAACAAGATCTCTGTAGGGGGGGAGCCTTGGGAGAGAACGTGGCAGTAGTCATCTTGGAAGCTTCCCAGAGGACTCTGATGCTAACTGCTTCATTATTCTGGCCTAATTTATGAAAATGCTTTGAGAGAAAATTAGATTTTTAAATGATAATTTTGCTAATGCACTGCATATAAGAGTCAGACTTCCCTTCTGGCTGAGCTCAGTGGAAGTGAATGGCTGAGAAAGGCTCTTTGGGTGCTGCTGTAAGTACGCTCCAGACTCCTCCTTGTGGCACAATGAAGTAGGCTACAGGTGTTCTCACCTGAAAAGGTGCACTGAGGCAGTGTGTATGTGTTAGATGCCAATACAGGTGTATTAGCAGCCCAAGTCCTGAAGGAAACATATCCATATTTGTAGGTCCAGTGTTTCAGTTAGAAAGCCCTTCCTCTGAGCAGAATTTACCAACTTTCTTAATGGCGTTATGAGAACCTGCTTTGTTTGTTTCCAGTTTCAAAATTTTTTTTTTCACAATGTGATGTGGATGTAGCTTTAAGTGCAGAAATAACAATGGAGGGCACCACGCAGCTTCCCCTCACCTTCCCTACCTTTCCTTCCTTTCTTTAACTAGAGCTTTTGATCAAGTCTAAAATGCGAAATCATTTAAAAGGACATGTAAATTTATGCAACTGCATAAATATTAAATGCAATAATCAATGTTCTGCTGGTTTTATCAATCTATATTTAAAAGTTACCATATGCAGGGCAATAAATACTTTGATATTGTATATGTGTAAAATAACCTAGCACGCCTTTTTTACCGTAACTCATTTTGTGTAAAACACCATTAGGAGCAATCATAATGATAGTCATATATATCCTGAGGGACTGGTGAGCACTAGCAGATGCTCACCTTTTACTTACTGACTGATGGAAGCTGAAATTACAGGAATTTTGCCATCCATCATGCAGGTGCTGAGAGACTAAGGTGATAAGTTCAAAGAGCTGATGGTTAATAATTAAATATAATAAACATCTGCTATTGTTATTACCCAAGGGCTGAAATGTGCTATTTAGACACAGAGTTGGGTTATGGAAGGCATAACACTGCTTCGCCTCTGCAAGGATTAGGCAAGAATTGTCACTGACCTATACAGAATCAGAACTTTCCTAAGGACTTCTCTGCAAAAATTTTTAAATGCTTCAGCCAAAATTCTGATCTCCTCACTCCTTCTGGCCATTATCAATATAATGCCAGTGTAATTACTGTTGGAGTGAAGGACTAATTGGACGGAATATGCAACAATAATCCTTAGTGAGTGCCTATAACTGGAGTAGGTCTCAGCTCTCCTAACTTTAAAATTTGTCAAGCTGGACATTTAGTTTAAATCAGCTGTTCAGGCTTTAGGTCGATGGAAAGAGAAAAGCATCTTCCTAGGAAGCCGAATCTGCCCTAAGGCAAGTTGGATAAACTGTTCTTTGAAGACCTCTTTGTTTCTGTTACTTCTATTTTCATTAGCTTTGAGGTAGATTTTTTTTTTAATCGCAGATATTTTATTGATTGAGGAGCCTAAGTAGAAATTTATGCTAAACTGAGCAATTATTCTACTTAGGCTATTGACTCCACCATTATTCAGGTCATTTCAGTTAGCCAATGTTTTTAGAATTATTTATGCTTAAAAATATGTGGCCACAATACATGGAAGTAACAGAGGCAATGCTGAGTGCTAATGACTTATCAACTACTGCAAACTGGCTTCATATAATTTACCTATGCGAGTTGTGGAAAAACCCCCCACAGATAACTTCCTACCACCAAACATCGTTACCATTACTTCTACAAGAGTTTATTTATGTGGATAGAATTACTTCTGCAAATATGTCTATATCTGTTCTTTTTTAATATAGCAAACTTATGCAGAGCTTGACATCTTTTCAGAGGTATTGCTGACGATGGACTATTTATTCGATAGCCAAAGCATTCATAAGTATTGGCAAACCAGACATATTTTATCCTGAATTTAAAGTTAATAGAGTTTTCTTCATAATAAAACTCTTTTGATGAGCATTAAGAACACTTAAACAGTTAACTAAATTCACAGTTGATATTGAATTAAGAGGTGTAGTGTTACCAGTGAGAGCACAAAATTAATATGAGGACATCTCCAAACTTTAGAAACACAAACAAGAAATTACTAAATGAAAATCTGCATAGGAAAAAGTAAAAATACTACAATACAGTGAAGGTATAATAATCTGAAATATGGCTATTTAATGAAAATTAGAAATTTGGAAGATTGCCATGGTGAAGATTGCTGAAGAACAACAAATTAGATATAGATGGACAACACTTTACGGCATCAGAAGGAGAGACAGTGGATAGCTTTGGGGAGATAAAGTCTATAGTAGAAAATGCATAGAGTTTTGTGTGTAATACCAGAAAATATTTTCTAAATTTATATGAAGAACATAAGAAAAAAGTTACTTACTTTAATTAAACAAAAAGAAAAAGAAAAAATATCTTATTTTTATTTTTCCCCACTGAAAAGTAGTCCTAATACATGAAAAAGAATGATTTAATGGGGTTGGATGCCAGTGATACTCACAGAGGCAATAAGAATATGACCCTGATCTGGATAGACCTGTTTGTTACTGAATTGAGTCGTCTCATTGACTTCAGCTAAGAATATTCAGAACTATTCTTCCTTTCTTAGAACTACTTTAAATCTTAGCACTAGACTTTAAATCTTAGTGTCATTTCTAATGACTTCTTAGATAAGAACTTTTTTGGTTTTTAATTAATGAATTATCTGCTATACCTGTTTTGGGGCGGAAGTGGGAACAGGACCAAAATCAGTTATACTCAAGAGAAATATTTCCCCCCAATACTTTGAAACATGTTTATTACTTTGCAAGGTTCTAATGTACAGTTTGATACAAAAGCTAGCTTTTCCTAGTGTGACAGAGAGGGCTGGAAATTGAGGTCAGTTGTACCATGCATTTGTTTCAAGAATAATTTTTTCTGAGCTGCAACAAGATTTTTTCAGACATCCCCCCCCCGCCCCACCCCTGTGATTAATGGTGTACAAACTGATGCATTTATTATCATCTGCTATAATCAGAGTTAGACCATGCCATAGGACGTAGCAGCAAGTAAGTGTAGAGAACAGATATTACATAATGCTGAAATGTTTATATGTTTTGATTACAGACATCGAATTAAAAGAAAGACTAAATCCTGGAAGTAGGTCACAGATCTAGACCTCTCCCGTAACCCTGTCCACTCCCTACCCTAATAGCTCACATTTGCTTGCTTGCTCTCCATCTGACTTTTTATGACTCGTGCTTCTCTAACTGCTTAATGGGCAACTTCAACAGTGTGAGGAAATATTGCGAGTCCCCCTCCTCCAGCTCTTCAAGAATCTGACAGCCCTCTGAGGAAGGTCTGTCCCTAAGACCAGAATCATGGCAACACAGTCAAACCCAGGGCTGTTAGGCAAAAAAGTAGATACTGCCTTCTTCACTGTCTAAATTCTGGATGGCAATAGAGTAGGTTAGGACACAGGTATGTAATTCTCCAGTAGGTTATTAACGAACACGCAGAATGTCTAAGTTTAGGAGTTTAGGCTTGTAGAGGATTTTTTTTTTTTAGTTAACTGAGGAGTTTAGATACTATGAGGTTTAGATTTACAAAGCATTAGGGTTTGTTAAATGTGCTGAAGCAGCTTTCCAGGCTGCTGTCTTAAAAGTTTGCACCTAGGAGTCACCAAGCTCCCAGGCTATGGGAAAAGAGCCATTAACGCTTTCTCCAACACTTACAAAGAGGATGTTTATTTTGTTATTGAAAATAGTTCTCTATTCCTGGCTTCTGCCAACATAAATGACTGACACATGGAATTGCAAAATTTTGCAGGTCAGAAATCTAAGACATAATTTGTGCCTGGTAAATGTTTCCCAGTCCTGATATATCATTTGAGTTAGTAAAGGGGATGACAATAGGAAATTTAATTTACTGGTATCGGAATAAGTGCTGCCATGACCATGTCAGCACTAAGTTTCCAGTGCTTGAAATAACTGGAAGAAGTGAACTGACATAGAGCTGTTGAGATAAGTGACTTTAATGGCAGAAACTCCACTGCCAGATTATGTAAAAGCATGTTAAGCCTCCCAAAATAGATAAAGACTTGCGCTTTGGCTAAACTGATAAGCATTTTCTAATTTAGTGAACCATGCTTCTCTGCTCCATGGTAGCCTTTCTATATGGATAACAAACAAAGAAATTTAAAAAGGGAACTTTGCCTATATTGTATTTGGATGTAATTTAGTGTAATAAAAAAGGATGATAAACCATTGTGCTGATGCCTTTGTGTCTGAAATAAATTATTGGAATAAGACAGTGAGTGACTGAGTTGCAGTGGGCAACTACTAATTTTAACGTTATATGTCTTACAAAGTATATGAAAGACTGCAATGCTTGAAATTTTTATCACAAAAGGCCTGTAAGTTATTTGTTTCTCTTTTGTTGTGTTTGATGATAATAATGATAATGCTCATACAGATCAAGGGCCAGAAGTTCTCCCAAGCATGCAGCCTTGGAAATGATCAAGATATCTTCTTCAGCCTTAGGAGCTGCTCAACATTTATTAACATCTTCTCACTGTGGTTAAGTTTAGCTATTTCACATACCCTGGGAAACCGACAAAATGAATGGAGGACATGGACTGGACTGAAATCTTTATAATCTCCTGCTGAGCTGTGTGGAGGGGACAGTGAGCATCAAGAGTCTGTGAATCTCAGTGCTGTAGTGCATGTGGGGTAAATATACCTTTGTTCTGGAGAGCAGCTTGCATTTGATGCTTGCTACCATGGCTAACAGAGCAGTATTGACAGAGTGGAGAGCCCATCACCTATTCCCAAATCAATTCTCTTCTTGTCAAAGCATAATGACTGTACTCTGACAGTCGGCAACATGGATAAAGTTCTGAGAGCTAATAATCAAAAACCAAAGACCCTATAAAAAACTTTTTAGAATGCTTGGCAAGCCATTTGGATCAGAATTTCAGATTCAAAATGAACATGGATAGTGTGGATCAAGTTAAGTCATGTATATTTAAGACAGGAAAGTTGTTACCACAATATGTTGTAAATACCTGAAGTTTATATCAGTTCAAGGGAAACTGTACAAGTGCATGGAACAGGTATACGGAGAAGATTTATTAATAAAAGTCTACCAGCTACCTCTAGTTCAGGCAGTAGCTGTCCAGAAAGTGATTGGTAATGGAGGAAATAGTTCAGAGGAAATGCTTCAGAGGAAATATCATATATTGTTAGCAAATTCTTATACCTTTTCTAGGGCAGCCACATTCGCCCACTCTCAGTGACTACTGGGCTAGCAGGACATTTGGGTTAATCTGGTGCAATCCTTATTGAGCAAGATACATAAATGAAAAAAATATTTTTAAGGTAGGTAGTCTCAACAAAACTTTTGAAATTTGTTGTTGGCTGTCCCGTGTAATGTCAGGTATTCCTTGGCCCTAGCTGTACCTCTACTGCTTCTTTTCTGGCTTCACAAGTCACTTTAAAAGAAATATAAAATGTCTTAAGTGCAAAAACTTTTGTTACTTACCAAAATTTCACCCGCATCCAGGAAAGGATACAGGACTTCATAACGTGATGACATAACTGCGTCTATGCAATTTAGAAGCACCTTCTCATGTATCTTCTAACATGTTCGGATGCACAATACACTTTTTCTTCTGCCTGATAGAGATTTATACCAAGCATATGTTTCATTCATAGTCAGAAGAGAGTTTGTGGGGAGTCAGAAAAAAATTCGGTCAATATAGAAAACTAGTCTAGAAGTCAGAGAGTAGAGAGATAACATAAAACTAAAAAAAAATAAAATTAAATATGCCTTTGGCAAATAAAGCAGAGACCAAAAGCTTTTTCAGTATAAATAAATAGAAACATGAGAAACACATAAACAGAAATGTAAGAATTGCAGGCATTGCACAAATGGTGAGATCAAGACTGAAGAAAATTTATGTATAGCAACAGAGGAAGAAATGTTTTTCTTTCCTTTCACAGAGGACGATGATGTTGAGAAGAGAAAAATGTTGGATAGCTAAAAGAAAGGAAATTATGAAAATTGCTACATCTGAAAAAGCATATGCTAAGGGGAGGATTTAATTTTTTTTCATTAGAAGGAAGAAAGCTTGTAGCATAAAAGGATACTGTTGACAGAGGAATGTATGGGAAAACTATCCACAAAAGTATTTAAATTGGAATTTAGGTTTATAAATATGAGTGTGAGGCTCTGTGAAATATTTCTAGCAAGAAATATCCTCCTAGTCAAAGGGTGGGGTTTGAAAGGGCCAGACGAGTCCGGCAAACCAACAAATGGCTACAGGAATGGTGCTGGTACCAGGGGTTTGGCTACTTAGACCATGGGACTTGCTTTGAGAAATCTAGTCTACTGGGGGATGATGGGGTCCTGTTGCAAAATGGAAAGAGCATCTTTGGTCATAGGCTTGCAAAGCTGTTGAAGAGGGCTTTGAACTAAAGTTGCCAGGAGAGGGCAACCTCAATCTGTCCCATTTCTACCAGTTTGACGACAATGTCAACAATAGATACCCAAGAGCCTGGAGAAGGACGACAGGTCAGCAGGAGAGCACCTGAAGAACAACACAAAAGATTTCTAGCTAAAAAGTCAGCTTCATTGGGGCCCAATTTAAGTGCCTCTATGCAAACGTGCGTAACCTGGAGAATAAACAACAGGAGTTAGAGATGTCTGCAAGCCTGTAGGGCTACAATCTCATTGACATCATGGAGACATGGCGGGATGGGTCGTATGATTGGAATATTAGAATGGAGGGATACAGGCTAATTAGGAAGAACAAGCAGGGGAGACAAGAGAGAGTGTTGCCCTCTATGTCAGAGCTGACTGAGAGCCTATGGGTCAGGACTAAATGGAGGGCTGGGACAGGTGACATTATAGTGAGGGTCTGCTAAAGGCTAACGGCCCAGGAAGACTGACTGGATGAAGCCCATTATAGACAGATAGACACAGCCTCATTTTTGCAAGCTCTGGTCCTCGTGAGGGACTTCAACCCCCATATCTGTTGGAGGGACAACACAGCAGGGCACAAGCAATCCAGCCAGTTCTTGGGATACATTGACAATAATTTCTTTCTCCAAGTGACAGAAGAGCCAACGAGGAGAGGTATTATGCTGGACCTTTTTCTCACCAACAAGGAAGGGCTGGTGAGGAATGTGAAGCTCAAGAGAAGCCTTGGCTGATGTAATCATGACATGGTAGTATTCAAGATCCTTGAGGCAGCAAGAAGAGCTTGCAGCAAACTCACTACCCTGGACTTGAGGAGAGCAGATTTTGGCCTCTGCAGGGATCTGTTTGGTAGGCTAACATAGTGTGGGAAAATGACAGAAAATGCAGGGAACGAGAACCCCATTTCCCTAAAGTTCCCCAAGTTTTAATATTAAAACAGTTTTAGTGAGAGAGAAAGTGGCTGCAGTTGCCACTCCTAAGAAAAGAATGTAGTTGCTATGGAAGAGCCCTGCTCGGAACGTTCCATCTCACTGCAATGGAGAACAAAATAATGCTATGGGGTAGCACAGTCAGTCTTTGTTACCACGATGGGCATGGAACTGTGTCTTTAGCTGATGGATTGCAACTGCTGCCTCAGCAACCATGGCGAAATTGTGTAATCAAAAGATTTTTACACCAATCGGGAATAAAAGACTGTATGACTAAAGTCACTCAAGTTTCACCCGAAACTGTAAAAATGAAACAAAAAAGGGAAAGTTTGGGGAAGACTTCATTGAAACTTTCTGGGATCAGCTGATGGGTTGGACCCTATCTTCTCCCCTAGTGTAGATGACTATTGGTTAAGAGTTCTGTGTTATGTGTACTATATACTAACTTCTCACTAGCTGTCAGCGTCTGTCTATTCTTGGGGTTTAACCGCTTACAGATTTTTAACATATATAACTTAAAACGTATTCTTGCAACTGAACCCTTACTCTGTCACAAACTGTTATAATAAAACTGGTTTGTGTGCACATATATAAATCTCTAGAAACTTTACTAATTGACTATAAGAGATTAGAGGGTTATGCTAGTGATGCTGCCTATAAAGACTTTGCAGGCTGGACAAGTTAACTTGCTCTTGTGATACCACTGGTATGGTCCAGGCAGATTGGTCAGTGATGCTGGTAACATCAGCCTGGCAGGCTGGACAAATCGTAGAACTTTGTCCTTGTCTAACTGTCAACAGGCACACTGGTCCAGGCATGCTGATAAGATTTCTGTGTGTTCCCTTGCTCTGGTTGAAAAATGACACATGGGATAAAGCCCTGGAGGGGAGAGGGGCCCAAGAAAGCTGGTTAATACTCAAGATTCACCTCCTCCAAGCTCAGGAACAATGCATTCCAACATACTGGTCAGTCTTACCTCTATACCCAGCAAGATGGAGCAGATTCTCCAGTAAATTGCTGAAGCACATGGAAAATAAGGAGGTGATTGGAGACAGCCAACATGGATTCAGTAAGGACAAATTGTGCCTAACAAATTTGATGGCCTTCTACAATGCTACAGCACTGGTGGATTAGGGAAGAGTAACAGACATCATTGATTTGGACTTGTGCAAAGCTTTTGACACTGTCTTACACGACATACTTGTCTCTGAATTGGATGAACTTGATGGATGTATCACTCAGTGGATAAGGTATTGGCTGAATGGACACACTCAAAGAATTGAGGTAAATGGCTTGGTGTCCAAGTGGAGACTGGTGATGAGTGGCATTCCACAGGGGTCGGTATTGAAACTGGTACAGTTCAACATCTTTGTTGGAAATTTCAGCAAATTTGACGATGATAGAAAGCTGTGTTGCATCGTTGATACACTGTAGGGAAAATATGCCATCCCAGAGGGACCTTGACAGACTTCAGAGGTAGGCCTATGTGAGCCTCATGAAGTTCAACAAGGCCAAGTGCAAAGTCCTGCACTTCAGTTGGGGCAATCCCAAGCACAAATACAGGCTGGGTGGAAAATGGATTGAGAGTAGCCCTGAAGAGAAGGACTTGGGATGGACTTGGTGAATGAGAAGCTCAACATGCGTCAGAAATGTGTGCTTGCAGCCCAGAAAGCCAACCACCGAGGCTGCATCAAAAGAGATGTGACCAGCAGGTCCAGGGAGGTGATTCTCTCTCTTTACTCTGCTCTTGTGAGACCTCAGCTGCCTGGAGTACTGCATTCAACTCTCAGTAGTAGTCCTCAGCACAGGAAGGACATGGATCTGTTGGAGCGAGTCCAGAGGAGGGCCACAAAGATGATCAGAGGGATGGAGCACCTCCCATACAAGAACAGGCTGAGAGAGCTGGGCTTGTTTAGCCTAGAGAACAGATGGCTCCATGGAGATGTTATAGCAGCCTTCCAGTACTTTATGAGGGGCTACAGAAAAACTGGGGAAGCATTCTTTATCAGGGAGTGCAGTGACAGAATAAAGGATAATGGATTTAAGGTGAAAGAGGGAAGATTTAGATTATATATTAGGAAGAAATTTTTTACTGTGAGGGTGGTGAGACACCGGGACAGGTTGCCTAGAGAAGTCTTGGATGCCCCTTCCCTGGAAGATTTCAAGGCCAAGCTGGGTGAGGCTTCAAGCAACCTGACCTAGTGGGATTTCTCTCCCTTTAGTAAAATGGATATTTGTGTTCTACTGGTTAAGAAAGAAACATCAGAATAAAGTATCACTTTACAAAGCCACTTTGAGATAGTTCAATTCAGGCTTTAATCAAAAAGGAGAATGATAGTTGTATGACATAGCTACTGGCATACAACTTAGCTGCCTCTCTTAGGAAACCTATCTTATACTCAATTGTCTGGGGAAACTCTAGGGAACAATTCAGCACATTGCAGTTAAATTCCTAACTTAGCCCCTGCCTTTCTTTTGCAGTGGCTGCGGATGGAGTTGAGATTCCTACTTTAGGGCCTATATTAGGCCTGTAAAAATCTGAAATCTCAATCGCTTTCCCAGGATATAGTTTACAAATGATATAACACTGAATGAGGACTAGATCACAAAGTCTCTAAACTGTATGAATGATGATTTTGTTTCTTCATGTTTTATCACATCAGAGTTCATCTATGCAATTTGCTGTAGTCTAATAACACTCAGAATTCAACTGGGTGCTATTTATACTTGAAACTATTGGTTCTACAGCAACACTACTGGAATAGACAAGGACTTTTAACTTCTTTGGCTATCCTATGAGTAACAGAATTTGCATTTCTTCTATATCTAAAAGAATAGCAGAAATACTTTAAGGAATTCTTACCAATTTTCCCATCACTTTGGTCAGTTTCTGCATTGCTTTTGAATCTTTAACTCTTCTTTTCTCAAATTTCTTGTAGACTGTTAACATAGTTATTACTAAGAAACTTTGTGTGATGACATATTTTGTTCCTTTTATATTTCTTTCAATTCATATGCATCAAGTACTTGCTTATATTTTGTTTTGGTTTACTGCCCATTATATTTTGCTAGACAGCCAATTTTTTAATAGTTCATTGCTCAGGGTTAATTAGATATTGATCCTTATTGTCATCACGTGCTTTAAGACATTTTTCATGATTTGAATTTATTTTTGAGCCATTCATTTGTCTGGGTAGGTATTCTATAGGAATGATTCTGATTGATGTATGTTGAAGAATTTCTGATTTCTACGTTTATATTCTAAAATATAGTGTTATTAACCAGTGAGAGTTACTAATTAGCAACATCTGCAATGCAACGCCTCTGTTATAATTTCTTTGGAACAAGCACCAGTACTGTCTTTGAAACAGTGATAAAAATACGATAAAGCTTGAAAATCTAGAGATGTGACTTGCAAAATTATAAATGAAACAAGTTAATATTCTCAAAATGTTAATAATAAAAAGCAGCAGATGAGTGCCTTCAATGTAGTTTTCTATCCTCAGTTCTGTTAAAAAACTTGAGGTAGTCAAGAGTCAATTATACTGAAACAAACCAATGCTGTATATATTTTTGGACACACAAAGAGAACAGTAAGGGTCTTATGATGGTATAACCACACAGAGTTAAATAATTCTTCACACAGGAAAGCATAACTAAAATATTCCTGAATGCCACATGCTGTCTCTTCAGACCATTTAAGGCTTCTGAAATGCCTCTCTGAAGTAAAATAACCTCTCCAGTAGTCATTCTGTTAGAGAGCCAGCTAACATCAGTACTGAGATAAATGGATGTACAGAAAATTGATTTTACACTTGTACTGTAAGTGTGGTCAAACGTTGTAGGCCGGTACCTCAAATATGATTCTACAGTACTACTATGCCTTAAAAACAATAACACAGAAAATATAGTTAAATACATCTTAATATATAATTTTTGCTAGTTTTATATTAATATGTTCATTTACAATTTTATTTGTAATGTGGCACAAGATTAATTTTCATTTCTTTGTATATGCTTCTCTCTGTTGATTATACTTATAAGAAACTGACCTCCTTTTTCCTTCATCAATCACTTTGTCTCATTCAGCAGTTTCTGTTATTGCAAACCAGCTCTTCCGGTTTGACAGGTAAATAAATGCGTACTTTCCTTCAAGCAAGACTGACAAAACCTTAATAGAGTAGGAAGCAAGAGTTTATATTGCAGTTTAATTATTTTTCAACAGGGTTGTTTTAGCATGGAGAGATTGTTGAGATTAAGTAAAAGCAGCTTTTGCAGAGATCTAATTGGTTGTACAAGATACTATAGCAGATTTGCGTATGCTTCTGGCTGCTAGCCTGTTCTTTTTTCTTCTTTTTTAATTTCTTTTTTATTTCTTTGTTAGATGTTTCTGAGTTGAGAAAACATGTGTCTTTCTTGGCTCCTTGCCTTAACTCTTACTGTTTAAGCTACAGTACTATCCAACTGAGACCAGCTATCTCTTTCCAGGTGTTCAGACCTCATCGTTGTTGAGTAACACCAAGAACAATTAATGCAATATTCTACTACTGTCTCCTCCCTGCAGTGCTAAATAGCCTCCATGGTATGTAGGCAGCAGGACAACGACATTTTGAGAAGTCCCAGTGCTTCCTCGGCAGCTTAAAAAGACATTATTTGGCCTTATTTTTTTCCTACCTAGAAATTAAGACGATTAAAACAATCTTCGCATAGTTCAACATAGGATCATAGCATGGTTTGGGTTGGAAGGGACCTTAAAGATAATCAGTTCCAACTCCCCTGCCATGGGCAGGGACACCTCCCACCAGACCAAGCTGCTCAAGGCCCCATCCAACCTGGCCTTCAACACTCCCAGGGAGGGTACACCCACAGCTTCCCTGGGCAACCTGTGCCGGTGCCTCACTGCCCTCATCTCTACACAACCAAGCAGCAACCCTGTACTCCTCCCAGGTTACCCGTCCCTTCTTGCACTGCTTGTGTAGTTCCCTCTTGCTCTTTAGTTTGACCAGAAGGTCTTAACTCAGCCAAACTGGTCTCTTTTCTACCCTGTTTGATTTCCTACATTTGGGGACTAAACACTCTTGTGCTCTATGGAAAGCATCCTTAAATATTTGCCAGCTCTGTTCCGCTCCCTTGTCTGTGAGACCTGTTTCTCAGGGGGTCTTACTGGCTAACTCATTGAAGAGCTGGAATTTTGCTTTCCTAAAATTTAGGATCCTGACTATATTCCTCACCTGTCCCATATTCCTCAGGACCTTGAACTCGGCCAGTGTGTGATCACTGCAGCCCAGGCTCCCTCTAACCTTGACATCTCTGATGAACTCACTTGCATTGGTGACCATCAGGTCCAACATTGCATCCCCTCAGGTATGGATGTCTGTTACCTTGGTTAAGAAGTTATCTTCGATGCACTCAAGGAGTCTCCTGGATTGCCTAAAACTTGCTGTGCTACTGCTCCAGCAGATGTCATGGTGGTTGAAGTCCCCCAGTAGGATGACACCATGCGAGCGTGAAGCTTCGTCAGTAGGCTCCCCTTGATCAGGTGGCCTGTAGTTGACACCAGCCACAAGGTTCTCTTCGTTACCTTGGTCTCTTATTCTAACCCATAAGCTTTAAACCTGTTCATGGCTATTGCTCAAGGACACCTCTTCACACTCTGCCGATTTCTTTATATAAAGGGCAATGAACCCACCCCTCCTTCCCGGTCTGCCCCTTCTGAACAACTTGTAGCCATTGATGGCCACACTCCAGTCATGGGATTCGGCCCACCAAATTTTCAGTAACATACAACTTATCGTGTAGTGCTAGTGACAAGAACAATCCTCTCCTCTGCTGCCTTGTTTTCTTCGATAAGACTGCGTGAAAGTAAATGCAAGATGTTCATCAAAAGATCAAAGCAATTCTAATTATGTCTAAAGACAGACTCAGTCTCACTTTTAGGCAGAGAAAAAGAAAATTATGGGATCTCTAAATTAACTATAATGAGCAAAATATAGTTTCTCTTTTAGAAGTCTATTACTAATATTATTTTTCTTCCTGAAAACATTATTTTTGTCACCTTTATACACACTACTTCTGTAGTTTTTGTGCTGCTCATTACTTTTTGTAATTCTTAAAATTAATAGATCATTATTGTAAAAGCAACAAGTGATTTTACGTAAAAACATATTAATTCTTTATTTCATATGTCAATATATGTGGGTACAGTTTCAAATGCATAAAAGCAGTCACAATGTCAAAAGGAATTAATGAGTCAAGGTTCCTTTCCAAAAGTGTCTCAGTGAGTATTCTATAATGTTCATCCTCATTGAAAAGCGACTTCATGCTCTCCTATGAACAGATTTACGCAGTAGGTCACATCAGCCAAACTCAAACTACTAGTAAGAAATGAGGATATTTACTTCTTTCTCTTTTCTCTGCCTATCATAGTTTTAACAGAAGTGGACATTGTAATGCAAACTTTAAAATAAATCAGGCTCAGAGATTTATATTCTCATCCTTCTATGTGATAGGAGAGTTTCTTCATGAGTAACAGTAGACAATAAAACACTTTTCCATGATTTTACATCAGGAAGGATGGTTATAAACAACAAAAAACCCAAGGAAACAACTCCCTACCATAATCTTTAAAAAATACACCAGCGTGAAATAAAATAAAAAGTAAACTTTGTCTTCAGAAACAGAAAAATAACTATTTTGTCATGCAAATTCTTAATTTCCACTGTGTTATCATCCAAGGTGACTGTAAGTGGGTGGGTTAGAGCATAGTACTGTTTTCTGATGAAGTGTGCCATGCATAAATTCACAAACAACTCTCTAGTACTTGAAATTCATATCCATATTAACTAAAATCTAACCTACAGTGGTCTGGTTGGAAGGACTCGCCCTTAGGCTCACCTAGTTGTAAGTGAGCTGAAAAAAGTCAAGAGTATCAATGCACTTTCACCTTGTTTGTAAAGGGCTGTTTAATCAACACTGAAGCCACGTTAAAAAAACCCACAATAATAGAAAAAGCCAAAAAATACTCCCACCCACAACCAACCAGGGATAATTTTATTAATATTTACTTGAAAGAAGTAATAAATCAATATAATTATCAAGATTTAACGCTTTCTTCAGTAAATATTGTTCTTTCAATGTGGAGCTGGTACATGGGCAAACCGTGAGGAAGAGATTATCGGAAAACTTACAGACACTGAATAAAATATTCTCACTTTATTTAACTGGCATACTGCCATTTCCCCTTTCCTCAGTTGTCAGCTTTCCTCAACTTGTTATCATTCCTAAAGAAGGCTTACAGCTTCCTCCTGCTACATCAAAGATACACAGTCCTTCCAGCTCTGTGGTAGAAACAGTAAGAATGGTTGAGGTGTTATTGTCCTAAAGCTATTCTTCATATCTCTCCCCTAACCAGTATTGCCCTGCTCCCACAAAAAAGAAAAGAAAAGGAAAAAATTAAGGCTGGCACACTTCCAGGTTCCCCATAAACATCCTGCTGGTTTATTGAGCCGAAACAATAATGGAATAAAATCCTGCTGAATCCTGAGTCCTGATGAAGCTTCCAGGGGAATATCTAACGTGAACAGTTCTGTTTTACTTAGCCTTACCTGTACTTCCAGTTTGAGGTCAAAGATTATATTGATTCTAAGTTCATGCTCCACAATTTGCTCACTTAATTTTAAAGGAGATTCCCTGATTCAACAATTATAATGATGAAATAATTGTCTTTAGTGAAAAATACTGCTTTTAGTTTATTGATGAGCAGAACATCTTAATGTAAATAATTGCATTTAGAAGCATAATTAAAAATAATTAATGTGCATTGCCCTTAAGCCTTAGCATTCTCATGCTCTCTCTTGCTTATTTTATTCCAATATATGTTTTGTACGAGAATTCCTGGCAAATTACAACTGTTTAGGTCAAGTTCATGTAACACTGATAAACGTGAAAGGTAAGTAGAAGCCTTACTGATTGGTGTCTACTAAAGCCTCAGTTGTTAAACTCAAATTAGAGTGCATTCTGATGGAAAAAGGAACAATGGTTACTTTTCAATAAAGGAATCTTCCATCTTTTAAAATCTGCGTGGCCCATAATGGTTCATTTGTTGATAATGACTCCGCACTTTTATTTATAGTAATATTACACTAATGGCACAACACAGTCAGGCCTGTTTCCCTCTGAAAACACCCAAACCAAAAGCCTTAAAATGTGCATGCTGGCCTGTGCAATTATTGTATTGTACCATCAACCTGAAAAAAAATCATGAAATAATGACCTGTTAATTCAGGTCCAGAGCACATAAAAAGGAAAACCTCAGAGAAAAGAGATAATCTATTAACATCCAGCTGAGAAAAAGAATAGCTATAAAAGGTGGTACCAGCTCAGCTGTTTATTTATTCATAGATGCTAACCAAATAAGCTAGAATTGTCACAGCAGGCGTTTCTTACACATTTACCATATCCTTTTCAGTAAGTTTCCTGTAAATCAAAAATAAATCATAATCATATTAGCTTGATTGTAGAATGGCAAAGTTAACAGCAATGACACTACACAACGATCTTGGTGCTGACTCTAAGAGACCTTATTTTATAATTCTGGCCAAAAGTCCCACACAATTAGAAACAGGTACACAAGAAAATGCAGAGCCCAAAGAGCTGCAGCCTTTGAGAAAGTTTAAATGAAGATATTGATCTAAGGTAAATTAAATTCTATAGCAATATGTCCAGTGCAAGACTGATCCAGCATAGACATTTTTTTTTTTTTTTTGTCTTGTTTTCATACTGAATAATGAGCTCACTCTCTGCACTCTCTGTTTCAGAATCATGTGAACATAAAGAAACAGGTCTTGATCACTTGGAAGCTGTTATTGAGATAGAATTGTTTTGTTGTTTTTTGAAAATCAGACAAACACAGATTTCAAATAGACTTTGTCAGACTGAAATATGGGAAATTTTGCAACCTCCTATTTCTTTAATACATTCTCCACTCTATGGAAGAGATTCCCTTGTTATTTTGATATATGCTGAACCGTGATAAGGATTTTTGAAAGGAGTGAAGGGAAAGTAATCTCTGCTTCTGGAAAAGCCCATTCTTTTAACTGAAGGTTGATACAGTGTGCATCTAATGATAACTTTTATCTCTGGCTCATGGAGACACTACTCACGGAGAGCAGTTTTTTTCTGAGGTATATTAGATTACAGCAAGTGTCATTTAATTCTCATTCAAGGCGTAATAAATGCCCATAGGTTCCTTGTAAGACAGCATTTGTGTCATTTTCTACAAATTTATTACTATTACGGCTAAGACTTGATATGTTCAAGGTTTGTGAATTTGGGATATTTTTTTTTTTCTCTTTACAATGAATCAGACAGCATCAGAAACTGACACAATGAAACACTATTTCAAATGTCAGCAACAACATTCCCTGATCTTAACACAAAGAATAGCTATGTACTTGCGCTTTTGCTATTACGAATATTTACACTGTTACCTACAAATACATGCCCCTAAACAATTTTAAATATTCTGCTTGCAAATAAGCAGAGCACAGTTTAACTGTGAATCCCCAAACCATGCAAGAATTCATGCAATGTAACACAAAAATTCATCAGAACTGTGAAATGTTTTTTCAATTGTATTTCCCCAGCCACCTTTTCAATTCCTAGACAAATGAAAATGTTGTAATTTTGAATATCTATTGCTTATGTAGAAGCCTTAGAAGTGTAGATACAGTTTTCTGAAAAACTAGAAGACGTGGCTGTTCATTATAAGAAAAAGAAACTGCAAGAAACAAAAAATTATTTCCTGAACTAAAGGCAGATAAAGGATAAACAACCAAAAAATAAGTACTTTCCATGATCTCATTTCAGTGCAGGCTGTATATTGAATCAATTTATCTCCATATGTTCACAGAATATTTTTCTCTTTTACACATAGATTACTTTAATTTTCTTTATCTACTGCTTAAAGAAAGTTCACCTACAAATCCCCTAGAACTCAACAGCTTAACCTTTCATGTAAAGAGAGGTACTTGTGGCATTCGAAACTGATAAGAGACACATTCTTCTTTTACTTCAGGTCTTCTATTTTAATAGCGAAAGATAAATTAGTAAGTAACAGATTCAAGGAGTCACTGTCCAAAAGCTCTTGTAATCCAATGGCAAACTGAGATCACTGCAAAGAATTCTATATTGGCTTAATAGGATATCTGAGAATGCATTACGTCAGAGCTTATTACTAATATATTTCCAAACATTAGTTTGAATACTTTATGAATTATTTAGCATTTTTATTCAGAAGCTGCTGAACATTGAAAAGCTTTCTCTTTATAAAGGAGAAAAAGAATATGATAACATTTGTTTTATTTTATCAAATCATCTCTATTAATAAATTATTTAACAAATATTTCATGAAGTTAAATAGAAGAGAATACCAAACAAAGCATTTAGAGAAAGACAGCTTTCTTTAAATGCATTTGGTGAATAATCTGTTAAGTAATCAGATTTTTCTATAAACACTCGTAATAGATTTAATCTCTTTTTGACACATCTTTATTCTTAGAAATACTATCTTCTAAATCTGAAAATCTGAAAACATCATACATCTACCTATTTTTTCTTGAAATATCTGGTTTTTGAATATATTCAGAATGAGATTGCATATTTTCCTTCATTTGTTTTTTGCATTCTTTCTTATAGAGTCAAGATAGTTAAAAGAAGATGAATTGCATTCTGTTCATAAATCAGAACTATAGGAATGAAGTAGCGAATGCGGAAAATTATCACTGTTTTAATTCTCTGAAGATACTAATTGTCGCTTCCAGAATGCCAACATAATAATTGAAATAAATTTTAGAAATGGGTTATATAGGGCTGGTACGTAAGAAAGTACGTACTGGTTCTGGTCCAGGATCTGTCCAGCCCAGTATCCCAGTGGTAGTCAGAAGTAGAAGCTGGTCATAAAGAGGAAGAGATCAAATATACACTTTCTCTCTAACTCTTCTCAGCACACAGGATTTCCTAAGCCTACAGTGATTAGAGTCTTTAGTAAAATCCAAAATACAAGTCTTCCAGATACTAGTCCAGTTCTCCCTTTGAACCATAACATCACTCGTCAAGGATTTTGGTAGGTTTAGTCTCTGTTTCATGTCTGGCTAAGTTACCTCTATGACATCCTGAAGAGTCTCATCCTGCTTAAATATTCTTTGCAGGTAAAAAATAGTCAGTTTTAATATTTTTTATTGACTTTCTCTGAACATTTCCTAGCATTAGAAATTGAGTACAAGTTAGCAGAATATGAAAAAAACACCTCATAGCTGGAGTTAAAACTGAGATGTGGAGTTTGAAGGGTAACTAGAAACACTTCTACACCTGCAAGGCACCAGGGGAAAGAGTAAAGAAGGTGTGGACTTGTTCCTGCAGGGGTTGGGTGACCTAGTGGCAAAGAAAAGTCTGAAACACCTGATGCCACCTTTATCTCGGTCTTTACTGACAAGGTCTCCTTTCAGGCTTCCTAAGCCTCTGCGTTTAGTTGCAGAATTTGAGGGAGACCTACTGCTTGCAGTAGAAGAAAAAGGAGCCAGGGTCTTACAGTTGCAGGTAAACCAGTCAAGGTGGTCAAACAGCATGCACCTGGTGGGTGTTATTTTTAGGCCACTCTAATACCTTTGAAGGGTCATGCAAATTTGGAGAGGTCCCAAGTAATTGGAAAAAGACAAGTTTCATGTCATTCTTCAAGAAAGGCAAAGGCAAATGGAACGATCCAGGGAACTACAGACTGGTCAGCCTAAATCCAGGCATGTTGAAGGCTGCTGAACTGTGCAGCCTGACAGATGCGAGGCTGCTGCAGTTCTGTGTCACCAGGTCCAGGTAATAGCAAGGCTGAGCACATACCATCCAAAAGTGTGTACATATGCATACACACACAAACACGTTATGCATGCAACAGCAATACAGACCAACACAAACTGAAAACAATATCTTCATTGGCACACAGATAAGTGCATGTAGGACTCAAACAAATATGAAGACCGTGATGCTGCTCCTCCACTCTTGTCTGATTAACACTGAAGTCAGTAATGAAATGTATATACATACACTACATATTACCTCAGTAAATGGTGTTTAATGCTGAAGGTATACTGACTCCCATGTCTCCTGGTCTCCTTTTGCTCTGGCTCTGGGACCTATGAGATCCTGAAGTTTGTAGTCCACCTCTATATGCTGGTACTCAGATGCCAGATAGTTTCACATAAAATTACCCAACTCTGCAGAAGATGATCTGACATACCCAGTTTTTCCAGTGGGTGGCTCCTAGATCGGTCATCTGCCCTAGTTGCTGGCGCCTGGATTTATGAGCCACTTGAGGTTCATGCTCCAATTTCTGTTGCTGGTAGTCAAGCCACTTATCTAATTTTTCTGCTTATCCAGCTAGAAGTTTGCTAGCAGTCATGCTTACTCATTCACAATAGTGAGTACAATCATACAAAATAGAGTTCGAAACAGGATTTACTGAGAACACAGGATAAACTGCAGTCTGGAATTGCAGAGTTTAGACAGAAAAGCATACTGACCAGCTGCCTGTCCATACGAGACTGGCCTCTTTATCTTCTTTTCTCTTGCCTGTTCCTCCTCAGCATAGTTGATCCCTCTCTTTCTCAGCCTTTGAGAAACTTTAATGAGTCTTGCCTCCTTAAAACATGCCAAGAGTTTTACACAATCTCAAAATATTCCTGTCCCTGTGTGTCGTAGAAAGTCCTACATCACTTTAGAGAATTATCCCTTTGACAAGGGTTTTGAGGTGGTCTGTTGTAGTACCATGAATCTGGTAGATGTCTAAAAATCTTCCTGCATTATTGAACTCAGAAAACAGTGACCAGCATTCCAAAATCTGACTGACAGCTGATTATGGGTGATGTTCCTCAGTAGGTGGTACCAGACCATTAATGTTTAACACTTCAGTAGTGAGCTGGATCACAAGGGAATTCAACATGTCTGCAGATACACCACACTGAGGGGAGCCATTGAGTCTCTGCAGGAAGAACTGCTATCCAGATTGCTCCTGACAAGGGGGAGGAATTCCAGATGGCAGGAATCTTACAACTTTCATCAAGGGCAAGCTCCTGGGACAAAATAAAGCCCTTGTAGAAATACACAGCTGCAAATGACTGGGTAGAAAATATGTCTGTTGAAAAAAACCTGAAGGTCATGATGGGCAATAAATTGAAAATAAGTCACTTATCTGACCTTATGCTAAGGAAGGTTAACCACATATTGGGCTGCATTAGCAAGAAAATGTAATCAAATAAAATAAAACAATTATTCTCTTCTACTTGGCACTTAAAAGGCTTCATCTGGAGTATTGTGTCCAGTTTGGAGCCTCTAGTGTAAAAGAAAAATATGTAAACTGGAATCAGTCCAGTGGAGAGCCACTAAGACAGCTAGGACATCTGAGGACAAGTTGAGTGAATGGGATGGAGAAGTGAAGGCCAAGGAAGGATCTAATTGGAGTCTTTCAGTATCAAAGCGTGATGCGCAAAGAAGACTCATTTCCAATGTACATTGTGAAAGGGCAGAGGCTAAAGTTACATGTTGCAACAAGAATCCATCCATATATAAGGAAAAAAAGTCACAGTGAAAGTGGTTAAGCAGTGGAGAGAACTTGTCTATGTCCATCCTTGGAGATTTGTAAAACTGGACTATTCTTTGAACAGCCTAATCTAACATTGTAACTGGCCATGTTATGAAGTGGACATTGACTAGATGATCTCCAGAGATTTCTTCTAACTACTTTTTTTTTTTTAATCTCTACGTTACCTCCTTTGGGATGAGGGGACTGAAAATGGATGTGACATTGTGCATTGTAAACATTTACACAGTGGTACAGATATTAGTTATGTTTTGTTTTCTATATTCTCCTAATAGTTCCCAGCATTTGAATTGCTGCTTAGCTAATGCCTAGCATGCTAATGGTGAAAGAAGCTCAGATAAATTTCTAACTATTCTTAGGTACAAACATTTATGCACAAACTTGTAAATAATGAACACACAAAAACGTGTAGGTTTATTTCACCGTTCCTTGCATATCCCAAGATGTGCATATCCCAAATTTTCCCTCTTAATATCTCTGTTTATGCCATGTAGTTCATACATTTTATCTAAGATCTTTCTAAAAGAAAATGAATAGTTATGGCATAAGAAGAAAATGAAATTACAGCATTTGACGTATTTACTAATAACACCAACTAGTCATCACAATGAATGAGAACAAGCTGAGCAAAGATGCTTCAAAAGGATGGCAGGAAACTATTGCTATAGAATCATGGAAGTTGCCTGTAACCTAGACCTCAAGACTATATACATATGACTTATTATGACTGCAGGAGAATATTCATATGTTGTACACATGAAGAGAGATGCTCCCTTTACATTGGCAGGGGAATACACATATTAGGACTTTCTTTTTGTTGCTAGGCCCAAAGCAGATATGGATAATAGTTTGCAGCTCAAATATACATGAAAGAAATCAAGGGAATTATCATAAAATACATGGTCTTTATTTCTAAGAGAACATACAATTAGTCTTAGATTCTTATCAAGATATCATCTGAGTAATAGCAGAAGCATTCTCAGGAATATGTTTTTTATTTGGTTCCACACAATTATTTTGATCTGCAACAAGGAAAAGGAGGGAATGTAAACAAGATAAGACCATAATTGGCCATATTCCTCAGAAAATATTGGAAGCAAGAACGACAGATGGAACATCAAAGTGCTAAAAAAGACTATCTTATAAGGAATGCATTATTTCAGCCACTTGCCAGAAATTTTATGAATTGGACGGATCATGATCTCATCTGTTTCCAGTTGTATTCATTAATGTTTTATACCATGCTTTATTTTATAACAAAGCCAAAGTTATATCACTCTCATAACACTTATGCATAATAAGTGAATTACATTTTGGGTTTTTTCATTAATTCTTTTTGTGTTGATTATGCATGTGTCCTTTGCGTCTGGACATACTTATTCCTAAAATGTCTTCATTAAAGGCTAGACAGAAGATAACCACAATGAGAAATATTAAATCAAAGAAGTTCATAGGAAAGAAAAAAAATATCGGAATTGACTTGATATTTTAGGAAATACTTTCAAAGAGCCATCTATCTGGCACTGGTTTTGTTAGGCATGAATTGACTTTGACTTATAATCTTTCCAAGCTGACTTTGGAAATCTCCTCTAATATAATCAACCTTTATTAGCCTTGCCAAGTTTTCTGGCTTGTTAGTGTAACAACAAGTTTGTCACATGAAGTATAGAACAACACGCTTATTACATGTACTTTTCCTTGTCTTCTGGTGCTTTAAGATACCCTGTTGACTTTGGAACTGCTCTTGCCTTACACTCTCTTAGCATCAGCTGCAGAAAAGTACAACAGCTGGGAACTCAGCAAAGAAAAGGATAGTAAAAACTGACGACAGGAAGGACAAAGACTGTCAGTAAACCTGTCCCTTCCTTCCTTCTGAAGGACTAAGTATTTTTTCATTAGAGAAATATGGATCAGTTTTCAAAGATGACATCACTTATCTTATTAGTAGGAATGCTATTTTTCAATTAGAGATGTATTACACTTCTTGTGTCCTTGTTCATTCTGTGAAGGAAAAGGTTTCTCAAATCATAAACTATTCTTCTGGAAAGAAATATATTGTTGTGCCATGGCATGAATGACTGAATGAATTGTTGGGATGCTCCTGTTCTTTAAAGTTGCTCACAGGAGTACATCTGGTTCAGAAATCTATAACTACATGTTTTATTTTGATGTTTAATTTATTGATATTAAAGTTTTGCTTGAGTATTTGATTGGATAAATCAGTTTTAACAAAAAAAAATTAATTGAAAAAAGTTTTCTTACAGTCAAAATGGAATTTGTGGTCAAAATTAAAATTCATGTAGTTCTTGGTGAAAGCAGCCAGTACAATGATATATGTGTAAGATACAGATCTAGTCTTCTGCTGATGTTGATGTTAGTCATTGTACTAAATGGTGGCAGCATTTCTAAGCTAAAACCTTATTTAGTTTGTCAACTTCAACATTTCTCCACAACTACTTCTGTAAAAACTAATATTGAGATTTAGAAAAGACCTCATATACTCTTCCTTTCTCTTAAGTTTCTTCTTTTAATAAGCAAAAAAAAAAATAATCAAATTTTTGAAGGCAGGGAGATAGAAGAAACAATTAAGATTAATGTATGATTATGAGATTAAATAAAATAAAATCCAGGACAAGTTGCAGGGTACTGAGACAATTCTTTACCAAAAGACAAAATGCTAATAATTCCACGAATATAAATTCCCCAAATGAAACAAAACCCCTTAAAAATACAGCTGCATCACAGCTTTAAGCCTTTAGTTTAATTCCCCAACATTTTTTCTAGTTGTACATCAGTGTATGTCTGTTGCCACTTGTGTCAAATTCAGTGATAAAGTACTGGTGCAAAGCACGTTAATTTGGAGTGATTTGGTGTATTAACTCAACTACTGCAGAGAATGTGTAAAAGTCAAAAGACAGCTGGCATTTTCTATTAGAAATGGCGTATTGATACAATGCAGAAAAAAACATGTATCAGCAAGACACTTGCAAAGTGAAGTCCCATAAAAAAAGAACAACTTGGTGTGCAAACCTTAGTACGGAAGAGGAGCTGTGAAAAAAACCATTAGTTTTATATTAAAAATAAGAAAAGATACATACTTTTCTGTTCAAAACTGTGGTAAAGTTTTGTAAAACTTTATAGAGCACTTAAAAGTATTAATAATAACTTACCCAGATGGATGCACAGGAAAGCTGCAGAGGGAAAGAACACAAAATTTCTCAGGTCAAGGGAACTGGGATAGCATCACTACTGCATCCCTCTAGGTGTGAACATGCTTAAACAAACAGTGTTCTTAGTCCTGCTCACCTTGGTCAGCGGGCCTGAGTCAACAAGGAAAGCTAAACTTGGTGCATCTTATTAAAGAGTACAGTGAAGACGCTTCCAAAATGATACCGTTGAATTGGGGAATGTTCTTGCCTTGCCCCTCAGTAGCATCAGCTTATATAGTCAAATAACCACAGTAAAGTGATTTATTTTCAGTCTTTGAGGTTATTTATTTCTCAGAGAATGATGCAGGAAAACATGTCTTTAATAACTACTCCACTGCTGACTTGCACTTTAACCAAATGTCAAATAAAATTGTATAGTAACCCTTGGGAATATTTTAAATTTGCTTCTTAAGACAAAAACCTGCTTGTTTGAAGTATACCCTTTATTAGTTTAGTGTGTATTTTAGTCCTTTTATTTGTAGCTGTGAAGCTACGCTGAATTTATGCTAGATGCTGTTATAGTGTAGCATAAAGATAATGGATGCCATGAAGTAATCTTTAAGGAATGGAGTTCTGAGGGACAGATACCACACAAACAAAAAATACATTTTGACAAATCTATTCTGTCCATATTTTATCATTTTATCCTTTGCATATTTCTAAGAAAGAAACTTCGTATAAAGCTTCTTTGAGAAGAAACTCTTCACTGGAAGTATTTTAACAATTTTACTTGGGAGTTCTAGGCCGATTTTCAGCTACAGACAGACATAACTCCACTGAAATTGGTTGATGATTTTACCCTCTAAGCCTACAGTGGTTCTGCAGTGGTAGGAAAGTGATCAAAAGATCAGCCTAATTTTAGAGGGCTCATTTCACACGTTCAAGCAATACGTAATTTAGTGAATAAGAACTCATGTATAAAGGGACTTAGGTGTCATACTACTATGTATTGTAGCACTTTTTAAGCATAACTACAAAAAGTCTAGCGTAAAAATCCAAGACATAAGAAAAGCATGAAAACCCTACCATGCTGAATAGGCAGCTACCTATGCCTTTCAGCTGAACTTCTGAAGACATGACTGTAACACAAACAAATCCATCACCAGTCACTAAAGCAAGAAGACAGAGCAACTTCAGAATTCCAGATCTGGCAAACAGATCGAAGCAATTGTGCAAAGAGAAATTAAAGTAAATTGAGGGATAAGCATGAAATGACAAATAGCTGATTTGATTTTCACCCAGCCAGGCATATTTTTGAAAAAAAACATACCCTGCTTTTTCTTTCATTAAGCCAATTGAAATGAGTGTGACTGAAGGTAAAAGATTGATGAAGTTTCCTCAGATCATCAGTATAAAAAGCTGTCTTGAACTGTATCTTAATAAAAGGAAAAAAAAGCCTTTATAGAAGTCTTTCTGTATAATAAACTTCTTGAAGAGACTATTAAGAGTGAGTCAAGATTGTACAAAAATGTAATAATCAGCAAGAAAATTACATCTTGAAGGTCAAAACTTGCAGAATTGTCAAAGTGAAAGAGAAATAAGGATTGCAAGAGAGTAAAGAAATGTTCAAAGATGCTGCAGTCTTATAAATAAAATTAGTCCAAAGAAAGATATAAATGCCATAATAATGATGGTTTTGATATTAAAGGGAATCTAAGTATGATTCTCAACTAGGTAGATATTTGTCTCAATATTTGTAAAAAGGTGAAGCTGATCAAAACAATATCTTATTTTTAATGGCAAAGAAGAATGACTGCATGGAAATTACTTCTTGCTTGCTTCAGTTAGGTAAATAAAACAAATATCTACCATACATTTCTGAAAAAAGCCAACATATTAAATTTTGTGTCTATTAGGAAAGAAATTTTCAAAAGTCCAGTTGTTATATTACTGGGAAACAGTGAATTCGGTATTTATTTTTTAAAGAAGGATTGAAACAATCTGGAAATAAAATATTCTTTACTTCTCAAATGTCAATCTTTTTTGCAACACTTTGTGTTAAAATGGACAGGGAAGGGAAAACTGGAATTAACGCAACATGATTTACATAAAATTCACAGATTAAGCTAAAAATATCCAGCTTATCAGAGAGATGTTTTTCTAGGTAAAGCAAACCGGACAATCAATTTTTATTGTTTTTTTTTTTTTACTTCAGCAAATGAAAAAACATTTATAATGACTTTCATACAAGAAATAGATATGTGCTAATCAAATTTGATTTAAGCATAACTTTGATTAAGTGGGCCCTTGTGAACCTCATGATGTTCAACAAGGCCAAGTGCAAGGTCCTACACCTGGGACGGGCTAATTCTCGGTTTCAGTTTAGGCTGGGGAATGATGTGATTGAGAGCAGCCCTAAACAGAAGGACTTGGGGGTACAGATGGTTGAAAAGCTGGACATGAGTCAATAATGTGCACTTGCAGCCCAGAAGACCAACTGTATCCTGGGCTAAATCAAAAGAAGCGCTGCCAACAGGTTGAGGGTGGTGATTTTGCTCTGGTGAGACCTCGCTTTGAGTACTGCATCCAGCTCTGGAGCCCTCAACAGAAGAAGAAGATGGAGCTGCTGGAGCAGGTCCAGAGGAGGACAGAAAGGAAGTCTGAGGCTCTCCGTTGTCTTGTAAGGGCACACAGATCCTTGCATCCAAAGTAATTCTTACTTTAGACTTCAACAGGAGTTTATCTCAATAAAAACTGACAAAACGGTGCAACATATTTGAAGTGATCTGTGCACCAAGTGGAGTCTGTCACTCAGCGAAAGAGTGTATATTCATTCATCTTCTCAGCTAGTCTAAGTTTCTTATTATCGTATTTTGCTGCTATACATACTTGCAATTTTGTAATATTCACATTTAAAACAATTCACATATATAATCATCAGCCCGACCAATATGCTTTTAGAAGTACTGATCCTTAAAAACTTAGGGTTTGGACAATCTGCATCCTTAGATAGGAGAATAGAATAGGGGCTACCTGAGATTAGATCTGTTCTGTAGTCATCCGTGGTAGTTCTGCAGTCGTTTCAGTTTCAACTCTTATCTGTGATTTTCACTACTTTTTCTGTGATCTTGATTCTAGAGCTTTGCTTTTGAGAATGCATTTTGCTTCTTTCTTTTTCTCTTTGTATCCAGGAGAGGTGGAAGGGGAGAGCTGAAGATTAAATAATGTAATACTGCTATATCCTTGTCAGCAGGGACCTCTTTTAAACCTGTTTTTCTACAAGTCTGGCTGTTACTCTTTAGTTCACAAGGAAAGCAGAGAGACTCTTCCTTTAAGTTTGATATAGGGGCAAAGAGGACACAAATTTAGCACCACATTATTGATCAGAAAATATCTTAGCCCCTAGGTTACAATAAATACTTTCTTGATTTAGAACGATGTGTGTTTGTGGGACAGACAGCATCTGAAAACAGTCGGTTTTGGAAATTGTCCAGAACTATGATCTTACTTTTGTTTATTTTATCTTATATTTTATTAACAGAAATTTTGATTTTGTCTCTGCAGCAGAGGTCCAGTTTGGTGTTATAGTAAAAGTAGCTAATCCCTGCTCTCCCTTTACTGATTTGTGCTGGTCTGAGTTGTTCTGGCTATTCTCAGGTACAACTGAAGTCTGTTAAGTATATTGTCTTGAACATGCTAAGTGCTACTTCATGTGATTTGAGAAATCAGTTGATGAGTCCCACATCGCACCCTGCAAAGAAGCAGGTACTTTCGGGCCCACTGTGTCTGGTTCAGCTTGCTATCTGCAATGTGAGGATAACAGTAACATCTCACATCACATTGCACTTTGTGAAGATAAATTAATGCTTGTGGAGCATCACAGTGCCGAGTGCCGGAGAAAAGCCCATGAGGAAATTAATAATTCTGTCTTCATTGTAGCCTCTGAATACTGTGCAGTAGATAAGGTTTAAGTCCACAAAATGAACAATGAGGGTAAAACAAAACATTGAATAACTGTTCTTTTTTAATTGATCACCATCCATTCTATTCACTCAATAGGGTAAGGGTCCTATGCAGAAAAAACACAGTGTGCATTTATGTATTAAAAGCCTGTGTCATAATGCATATCCTCAAGGGAAAGAACTAGGACTGCAAAGACTGTTGAGTGCTTTAATTTTGTGCTTGGAAGTATTTGATTTTGCCACTGTAATATCTGTCACATATTTTTATGTATGAATCTTTCCTTTGCTGTCAGCTACCCCTTCTTACATGCACACACTCCCTTGAACTCTGCTTAAAACCATATCCCAATGGATGTAAGGTGTTTTCCATGGATGCTTTTTACCCCGGATTTTTTCCCCATTCATTCTTTAATTTCTTCTCCCCTCAAGTCTCCTTCATTCTTTTGTGCTGTTCATGCCAATAATCTCTCTGGAAGGGGAAACGTCTTGGCTTCTGTAGAAGCTCAAATAATTGCAGAGCTTTTTAAAGCTCAATGACTTCGTGCTTTAAGCAGTATAAGTATGATACTCTTGTCTTATTGTAGTCTTCTTCTTCAGGAGGAGAAAACAAAGTTCAGGATCAGTCAGCTACTTTACATAATTTAATATCTTACAGATTTCCTCTTTGCTTAGTTGGATTGTTTATTTTCATTTTTTTCTCATCCAGAGCTCCATCTTGTATATTCTTCCCTTTTTCTGATAGGCCTTTTGTTACATTGAACCTCAGTATGTAGTCCTTTTGTTCAATAACACTGAATATAAGCTTATTATCCTTTATTAAATGATCTCAGCAAGGACTGGCGTCTATGCTGAGATGGCAAAAAGAAATGCCAGGGATGGAAGGCCACACTTCGAATATTGTGTTCAGTTTAGGGCCTCTCAATACAAAAAGAACATTGAGTTGCTGGAACATATCCAGAGAAGGCGACAAAGCTGGTGAAGGGTCTGGCGTAAGTCTTATGAGGAGTGGCTGAGGGAATTGGGGTTGTTTAGTCTAGAGAAAAAGAGGCTGAGAGGAGACATTATTGCCCTCTACAACTACCTGAAAGGAGGTTGTTGCAAGGTGAGTGTCTCTTCTCACAAGGTCTCGTCTCACAAGTAACCTGCAAAAGGACGAGATGAAATGGACTCAAGTTGCACCAGGAGAGGTATAGATAGGATATTAGAAAAAAATTCTTTACTAAGAGTAGTAAAACATTGGAACAAGATGCTCAGGGAAGCGGTGGAGTCACCACCCTTGGAGGTGATAAAAAACTTCAGGACATGGTTTAGGAGGCATGATGGAGTTGGGTTGGTGGTTGGACTTGATGATCAGAGGTCTTTTCTAACTTCAATGATTCTATGATTATGTGAATCTATACAGGTTCATATGCCTGGAGAAGCAACAAGATAAAATCCAGTAGCACTTTTGCAAACTAATCACTACAGGAAAATTAAATTTTTCAGCTTCTACTTAGTACAGTTCTCAGCAGAAGCAAGTAAAAGCTGATTGGTACTGCTTTTTTTTTTTTTTTTTTTAAATTTTATTTTATGTCTGCACTAGCTTGTAGAGCCTCAGAAGAAATAGTTATCTACATTTTACAGGAGCTATGAACCTTGTAACTCCTCTCTGCCAGCACCCACGCTTTCACAGTCATGAATTACACCTGCAAAGATGGAAGAAGCCTTTCCAGGGAAAGTCATGGAATAACCAGTAGTTTGCTCTGAAGATCACCAGTTGCATACTGGAGGGCTGATTTTTGAGAATTTGTAGAGTTCATGATTTGGGGAAGAATGAGCTCATGTGAACTTTAACCATAAATAGAGGCTTCTTTTCTGTGCTTGTTTGCAATTACAATAAATGCTGAGGGGAAAAAATGTCGCTCAAAAAAAATATGGCGGCTCAAGTAATTTTACAAATTTGACCCTCACATATACCTGTATCAGGAAATTTTATAGTGTGATTCTATAAAAATCACTTCTTCGTGCTGAAATTACCATCAGATTTCATGTAAAAACAGGGCACCCGTTGGCAGAGGTGTGCTGCAAAAGCCATCTCTGTATCTGTTTCGAAAGACACAGTAAACTCTGATTTTCAACGAGGTGTAGCGTATTCTGAGAATATGAAAACCTTGTCTTGTGAGATTGCTCTGGCTTTGTTGGTTTATTAATTTCAGTTGGTTTTCCTCAACATTTAAAGATCACCCCAAATAAGTTTGAAATGTTTTAGGAACTTTGCATGTTTCTGGCTTAAAAATTAAGCACATAGCCTCACATGGACCCACGTGGACTCCTCTGCAGCAAGAATATGCATTTGTATATTTCAGAAATTAGTATTTGAATTATCTAAGTTTTACTAATTAAAAAATAATCCCTTTTCTTCTCAAATTTGTTTTCACACTGTTACGTTTTATGTCCTTTCTTGGCAATTTTAACAGTTACTAAAAATCTCAAATATATATATAGACAAATATGAAAGATTCCAATGGAGTAAAAATTACCAGGTTTGCTTAAGGGGGTAAACGGATATTTTTATCATAAAAATTCCCTTTACCAATGTTCAGTTTTCACGCTCTATTTCAAGCCTCTGGACACTCATACTGAAATTAGGATTCTCATTTCAGAACTAGCAAGGTATACAGCATGCATAATAAATACAACCCAGGCTGCAGACAATCTATCTGTAAGAAAGTAGGTGCTGATATTGTTACTATTTGGGAGCAGGAGGAGAGGAAATGTCAGCATCGGGAAGATGCTAATAAATGAATACATGGGCTTTGATATTGTGCAAACTGGCTGCACTGATCAAAATCCAGCACATTAAATCTTAAAGAAATAGCTGGTTTCTGGACTAGGATCTGGAAACCCTGCCCAACAGCGTATGCCCTCTATACATTTTCTGTGGCTACAAGGATCTGCTTTTGTGTACCTATTTGTATGGCAGGGGCCAATTAATATATCATTAAGAGACTTTCTTTAACAAGAAAGTTGTGGATGCAGAAATTATTATAAGGGAAGATGTATTTTTAGTCTTCAGGCTTCAGTTATGAAGAAATTTAATTTAGAAAGATGTTCCTAACCGTGCAATGTCTGAATATAGTAATGGAAATTCAGATTTTAAAGAAACTGCTGAGTAGAGAAAAAAACTATAACCATTGAGCTAACATGGTAACTATTAGAGCAGAAGTTTTATTCTGACACACAGAATCAAATGTTTAAAAATCTTATCTATACATAAGCACTACTATGAGATTTCAAGGTTGGTCCTGTGATCAAATGTAAGATTTTCATGTGCAGATTTTCATGTGATATATTACATCTCCAGAATATAAAGAACTGGTAAGAAGCAAAAAAACCCCAAGTTGTGTTTGTGCTTTTCCTTGTCTTTTCACTCTCAGTGGAATGGCTACTAAAAAAGGAAAGAAAACCAGAAGCAGCTCTGGGAATTTCAGGGAATACCTGGCATTCTTGACTATTTGATATGTCACAGTGTGTAATGCCTATGAAAATCTTTATCTTTTGCCAGTAGAAAGTCATTTCATTCTGTACTTATTCTGGCATGAGTGTGATGAGATGTATACCTAACATAATTCATGTTGTGTCAAGGATGGACATCGAAACCTTTTGAGTTGTATCATTCAGCCATGAAATGCTAGTTTAGACATTGTGCAAAGGCTTCTAAATATATCTTATATGTATAGAGTATAAATCCTGTAATAGGAAGAACTGATTGTTCGAATCATTTTCAAAGGACAGATTAATGGAAATATCGGAAAAAAGTCGGTTCCAAATTTAGCAATTTAACTGTGTTGGAAGGTGGAATCTGTACTGCAGGCCACTAACCTAAACCTACATCGTGCTAATCAAGATTTGTCTTAGCTGTCTAACTGCTTATAGAGAGAATGAATAAAACTTCAAATTAAAATTTCTTGTTTACCTATAACTATTCTTGTATAGCATCTAGACTCCTTAAGTCCCATTTATTAAATTATAGTTTCAGTATCCTGTTTAGCAAGCCTCATTTCCCATTCCCACTCAGTGACAAATAAAATAATGGAAAATTTGAAAAATATTTATATATAACAGTAAAATCAGACTCTCAGTTCAACTGAACTTCTGAAGTTGTATTGAGTGATCTGATTGATAAAATGTATTTATATTCCCTGTTTATCACATTCAAATTACAGCAAGATTAAATTCTACTTTGAAGGAGTACACGGATTTGGATCAGATATTTAGGTAGTGTGTTAGGCAATCTGAATAGTAAGGATATGGGCTTCAAAGACAACAGAGAAAAGAAATTTAAAAATGGATATATTTTCAATAAACTTGTTCTTGCAGGAATATAATTACAATAAAAGTAGGCTGCCTGTTTGCAGTTTATGTCAACTGCTACACAACGAAATATTCTTGATGGGGTTTGTGGTTGAAAAAAGATTACAAGAAAACATCTGTGTAGCTGTCTGTTAATGTACCAATCAGAATTTTGCTAATACTCTAAAAATACAGATTAACTATATAAAAAGGTAAATTAACTCAAGGACATTTAATACATTTCTCTAACCGGGTGGATGCGAGAAACAGAAAAACATAAAAATCTTATCAGATTTAATTTTCAGGCCCTCAGTATGTGAGTTTTAATATTTAACACGTAAGAAGTACCAAGAAAGAATAATACACAGTGATACAGTGAACACAATAGAAACCATTTTCATTTGCGTTGATAAGATTAATATTTCAAGGGTCAAGCAGATGTAACACAAATGTGATTTTTAATGAAATACATAGCATAATATTTTACATTCTTGTTCATTCTAACATTAGTGAGATTGCCAATGGTGCTGTGTCTCAGTACTTCAGTTTTTGCATGACTGTTCTGTTTCTGTGGCAATTTGTAGGCCAACTTTTCTAATAAAATCATATCACAAAAAAAGAAATTGACTTCATGAATATCTCGTGTTCCCAGTCCTATCATGCAACTTTTTTTGATATGTGGTATCTTATGGCTAGTTGAAAAATACAATATGACTTTTAGTTGTTAACTTTTTATGTAAATAACCTTTGAATTTTAGCCCAATTTTTACACACCTCAGGTAGTACCCTGTGTTTTTCCGTACGTGCCAAGAAAACGGTAAGACAGTTCTTTGCAATTGTCTCTTTCCTCAAACCTCTTTAGTATATACATACTTTGTGCATCAGCCATTAAATGGGCTGCTGCAGGTTTGTTAATTCAGAAATGAAAATATTTCCCAGACAATTAAGAATCCTAGCTAGTCTTCAGGATGGACAGTGTCTCCTCTTGAAACTATCTGCCTTGCCTATTGTCATAAAGCTATTGTAGTTGTCAGTAAAAGATCCTGCATCTAGAGAGAAGAATTAAATTATGCTTAAGTGATAATTAAGGGTAGTAATAAAAGAAGACTTAGGATGGGCCACTCAATGTGCTTTCCTGGTGATTCAGGATTAACTTTGCTGGATTTAACGGACTGAACTCCAAATTTACTGGGGTGTAACAAAATGGAATTAGAAACACCATGTATGTCAGGAAAACATGTGTTTATGAAGCGCAGAAAAGCATATAATCATAACAAAGCAAAAATATTTGCCCTGTGTAACAGGTACCATAAAAAAAACCATTTGTCTCATTTTCTACCTGTGTGTTTGCAAAGCAGAGAACTGAAGAGAGACTTCACGTCAATGATAGGGTCGTGACCTGTATTCATCAATTATATGGCAGCATAAAATTCACAATGATAATCCATATAGCCTCAAACATTATGTATGGCACTTTATAAACAGAGATGAAAAACAAGTCTACTTTTCCAAAGTGTATCTAGCAGCTTTTCCACTGAAGGCAATTCGGTGAGGGCAGGTATGCAGTCAAGTTGGTGATTGGCACCTAGAAGCCAAAGCTGAAACCATCTGTATGTAAGAACGAGAGTCACAGAAAAAAAAGACTCAGATCCAAAGATTGTGTTTAATCTCTGGAATTTGTCTATGTGAAACACATAATACAACAGGATTCTGACTGACGTGGCCAGAAGTGACTACCATTCAGATTAATAACAATAAATATGAAACAGGTCCTTCAGATTTGAAGCAGTCCTTCAGAGTAACAAAAGTAATGGGGAGGAATGAAGGCCAGTGTTTTACTGTAGATGGCACAATCAGCATAAATTGCATAAGAAGAGTCAGCTGGTTTCTTGCTGCCAAAGAGGTAAAACAGCACATGAAGCAACAGCTGTGGAAGCACTGAAAGCTGGTGAAACCATTTGAGAGTGTTAGTAATGGAAGCAGCAGGTGTGAAGATATCCTCGCCACTGACTTGTTTTCTGGAGTGACTTGATGGATCTGCCTGTTACCACTTCTGCCAAAATAAGAGATGCTGTTGCTCTAACTTGCTACCATCTTTGGCAAATAGGTCAATAATTTTTGTTCAGAGTGACAGAATTTAAGTGACCTGAGACTTAGTTGTAAAAGTTATATTTAAGGAGTGAAAGGTTACATTTTATTTTGCTTTTTGTTCGCTCAGCTCTCTTAGCGCTGTTGACAGTGGCAGTACATTCTCACAGTGCTGCATCTGCTGCTTTCATTATCTTGCTTGACCAATAAGCAATGTAATTATGATAGTTAGAGAGAGTGTCCATTGGAATGAAATGGATTCCAGGAAGGTTATCTGGGGGGTCATTTTGAGAGAGAAGTGTGAGATATGGGTCAGCTTTTAAAAGACAACTGCATGTCAAAAAGCTTTTAGATATGTGAACAGTATCAGCAAAAGATGAATGGTTCCCTGACGAAATGCACAGAAAGAAGAAAACATAAATTTGCCCTCTTTTTAAGCATGACACCTTGGTTCTATACAAATAGCTAAAAAGGCTTTGACTGTCTTTTTCTTTTAAAATGGAGAGACCAAAAGAAACAAAATAGTGTCAGAGCGTACCACTGCAAGTCTACAAAATAAGTGAAGCTGGATTTTGCAAAAAAAGATTAAGTATCAGGAAGACTTAAAAGAAAATATTACCTGAGACAGGGCAAGTGCTTAAGGTCAGAGTGTGATTTCATTTACACCAGCATCAATCTGAATTACTCCTATTGGTTTCAGGACAGTCGTCTTCAGTAGAGATACTCTGGATTTACAACCATGTAAGCAAGACCAGCACTTAGTGCACTGGATAGTGTGAAGTGCTACGCAGATAGAAGTCAGAGCCAAACTCTGCCCCAGGTTATATCCATGCAACTCCTCTGAAGTCAGTAAAGTGCTTTCTTTGTCTGCCTGATGCTTTGCAGTATTTCTTGTCTCCTGTATACTTTTCTCTCCCTGACACAGCCTTCTGCAGTTCTCTCCAAAAAATGGTGACGAACTAGCAAAGCAGTGACCTTTCATAACGAGAAATACTGCAACACTGTCTGCCTCATCATATTTTAACTGCTTCCTTTGCCTTACAGCTGGCAACAGTGGGCTGCTTTTCACCTTCTCAGTTCGACCAGGCAGCCTACAGGATTTTCGGTCCATTTTGATCGGTTTCATATTTGCATCTGAATGAGATTCAGCCTGATACTTGTTTTCACAAACCTACAGAAAAAAAAATAAAGTGTCCCCTGTGTTAAGTGCATAACACTGAGTGAACTTAATGGAGGCTGCACACATAATTCCACAGAGAGATGGATTCTATGCCTGGTGAAATTGCAGTGGGATAGGAGGTTGCTAGAGTTGTTGAAAGGGAAATTAAAACAAACAAACAAACAAACGTCAAACAAAAACAGGGTAGCTGTGCTATATCTTTTTGGTTTCGGTTTTTTGGTTTTTGATTAGGTTTTTTTTGACAGGTACAACACTAGAGAAAATCTGCAATACTGTGCAGCAGCACAATTCCTGCATGCTACTCTTCCTAATTCTGAGCCTCTGAGTGCAGGAGGGAAAGGCATAAAAGGCTGTGTGAATAATACAGCCATTTCCCAGCACTTGCCTAAATGGCAGGAGCACTAATTAGTGGCTGTAGGTAGAGTGACATGTCCCTGTATAACTGCATTTTCAGCTTTCATCCTGCAACTCTGCTGTTTTGTGACCCATACTGCAGAGTGATACTGTAGGCGAGCTAAGCCAACTGCTTGAGAGACCAACCTTAGCACATCTTTTATATACTCCTCCAGCTTTATTTCTCTGTCTTCACCTAATAATGTAATCAAAGGCTCAGGGGGTTGGCCATTGGGACACACTAGGTTATAAAAACATTCAGCCTTCAAAATCTAATTTATTAAATAAGCAAACATATTTATTAGAATCATAGGATCATTTAGTTTGGGAAAGATTCAATATTTTTGAGTCCAAGTGCAAACCCAACACTGCCAAGTTCACTACTAAACCATGCCCCTAAGCAATACATCTACACATCTTTTAAATGCCTCCACAGATGATGACTCAACTACTTCCCTGGGCAGTCTATTCCAATGCTTCATTGCCCTTTTGGAGAAGAACTTTTCCTACTATCCAATCTAAACCTCCTCTGATACAACTTGAGACTATTTCCTCTTGTCCTACAACATGTTTGTTAGGAAAAGGGATCAACACCCACGTCATCATAATCTCCTTTCAGATAGTCATAGAGAGTGTAAAGGTCTCTCAGCCTCCTTTTCTCCAGGCTAACCAACCCCCTTCTTGGCTACCTGGGCACACTGCCAGCTTATATTCCGCCAGACATTGACCAGCACCCCCAGATCCTCTTCCACTGGGAAGCTTTCTGGCCATTCATCCCCAAGCCTGTATCATTGCATGGGGATGTTGTGATCCAAGTGCATGACCCAGCATTTAGCCGTGTCGAACCTCGTAAAATTGGCCTCAGCCTGTCCAGATCCCTCTTTAGAGCCTTCTTACTTGGTGTTCTTCGTAAACTTAGAGGGCTACCCCTCCTTCTTTAAAATAAAATTTAGCTGAAGGTTCTTACCGTATTCCTGTCTTGTCTATGAAGGAGACTGAAAAAGTAAAAGTGTAGTTTTATCCTTCCAGAAATATTTTCAATCTTTCTATGGTACCTGCTCTTTCACCTTATCAAAGTTCAAACTTACTTGACTTCTACTCCTCTAACATGAACATACACAATTTACTTCAAAAACTGTGCTGCCCCATCCTTAGATTCTGGGGTATGTTTGAGAAGGAAATGACTAAAAGGAAAGATGGCTGGGACAGCTGAGGGCACGGTTACTCAAGAGAAATGAACATTATAATGGTTGAGGGGCTAAAGACCATATAGGGAGGTGGGAACAGAAGAAGGCAGGATTTTTTAACTGCAAAGGGAAAGAGAATCATTGGCATTTCAGAGTAAAAACCTCAAAGCACAGGACAAAGACGCAAAGATCAAATCGTGGAGACATAGATAAAGTGTGAGGGAAAGGGAGGAATGAAATGAGAAGGGGGAAAGGGAGAAGAGCTGGAACACTGAAGTAGTTGAAGCAGAGGGAAGGAGGTTGAAGAAATAGTTTAAAATAACACATATTGTAACTGAAATAAAGAGAGAGGAAGAAAGAATAAGTACAGGCAAAGAGAAAATGGGCAGGAAAGTCCTCTGAAATGAGACTTTTCCAGACAGATGAGCCATGAAGCATGAAGGAAAAGCTTTTTGATTTACTGTAAAACCGGGTTTGTAACACGTACACAGACTACTTCAGTAGCATTTATTCCCAATTTGTCGCACATACTGGTTTTCTAACATTGGAATAGTATGTATCCTGTATGCTTTCTCTCCAAGGTTATCCGAAACACTCTTACTTTTGCTCTCACAGGCAAATTTTGAGACTATGTGGATCATTGTTATGCCTATTACTTGGAGTTTCTTGTGGGGAACAATTGCCGCTGATGTGAGAATTTTGTCCCTAACACCTCCTCACTTTTCATCCTTTGCTTTGTAGAACTTAGTTCATAACTTTATGCTAGGGAAAACCAGAATTTAGTAGACAATATTTGTCATTTAAATAACTAATAAGCATTACCTAATAACATACATTTACAAAGCTTAATAGCCAATTGTCATGTGCATAATCTGCACCTGATCAAAGGATGCTCCAGTCAGCGATACTCATGAAATGAGAATGAATAACCCATAGGGCAACAGATCAAGTCCTGAATAAGCATCACGTTTACTGTTAAGAAGTATCAGGGAGTCACTTGCTGCACTGAAGTGAATACCCAGAAGTGCACATTCTAGTAATACCTCCATTCCTCTTTTTCCCAGCTGGCCACTAGAGACAGTGTGCCACTTCCTTCTTTTTTTTTCTCCTTCTATTTAATTTTTTTCTTTACATTTAGAGTTACATATGACATTACATATGGACTCACAAATAACACATTTGTCAGTATCAGCATCTTTTGTGCAACACTTGAGTCCCTCTTGGTGATCTCATCTAAAGAAGTAGAGATTGACATTCCACTCCATCTTCTATGTAAGAACTCATTTTAGTGGTTGTCTCCGTAGGAGAATCTGTTTGTAGCACAATGACCATCTTTAATTATTTCCAGATTTATTTTCCTGAAATAGATTCAAATATTTATGTAAAAATTATTCATGCTTATTATAGAATATGTATATACAAGATCCAACAATAAAAAACCCGAGATGGTGCCTTATAATTATTTTCATTTAACAAATTCAGAAAATCAGCTATGATCACCTTCAAAACAGTTCCCTTCCGAGTTGACACACAATTGCATGCAATGCTGACAACATTCAAAGCAATTCTGCATGTAATTTTCTGAAAGGCTGTTGATGATTTCCATCATTTTTGCTTTCACATCTTCTACTGATAATAAATGGGTTCCTCTGAGCACTGACTTGATCTCTGGGAAGAGGTAGAAATCACAGGGAGCCAGGTCTGATGAACAGGGTGTGTGATTAAGCATAGTGATGTTATTATTAGCTAGAAACTGCTTCACACACAAAGCATTGTTAACTTGCTGTTCACTCTTGCACACTGACATTTCCCGACTAAGGGTAAGAAAACATCTATATTTGAACATGCGTCCACTTGTAATGAGTGAAGCACTTGAGCTGAGCCCTGCCTCACTCTGACAGTTAGTACATGTCCTGTAACCATCTCTTTGTCCCTCTTCCCAAGCTTGGTTCCCAAGATATAGGGTTTGTCTCTTTTTTTTTTCTTGGACCTTGTAAACCTGGATATTGTGCTTATAATACAAATCAATAAGTATATAGAAATGTAAAATCTTTACAAGATATTAGAGGTGCTTACAAAATCCTGAAGGACAATAACAATGAAAGGGACAAAGAACCATGAAAGAACTTCAGTTTAGTGCATAATAGGCTTTCCTGAAAATCAAGGATCAAAGTGTCTTCACAAAGGAGAAGAGTCTTACTAGGTCATTTCTTAAATAAGAGTATAGAGATGATAATTGTACCTTCAAAGCATATTTTAGAAAAATATTCTTAAAATAGTACTGGCCTAATTTCTGCCCTCTGCTAAAGAAATACAACCGTATTTGCTGCAGCTAGACTTATTTTGGTAGGACAGAAATGTATGTTAAAAACTGAAGAACTTAGTTTAATTAATAATATTTATTGGGCAATTGAAGGGAGTTACTGGTGAGCAAGTAGATTGAAGAAAATATTGGATTCTTCTGGTTTTATATCTGCTCATTGCTTAGATTTTCAGTAGATACATTACTACAAGGTGATGGAGTAAGGTCATACACCAACAATGGCATTTGTAAATATTCAAATTGGACATAAATAACAATTTAGCTTTACACATGAATGTAATCTGTAGAACTGAACTGTTTCTATTCTTTGCATAGTCAAGACCATGAAACCCCAAATCCTAAGTCTTTTTACCTTAGTCCCATCTTTATTTCTTCCTCTTCTATTTGTCTATCACATAATTCTGAACTTGTATTTTTATGGACACCCACTTATAATACAGAGCTTTTGTAAATGTGGGTTATGTTCTTGAGAAGAATGTCTGTTTTTATGCTGTCGACTTGCATGTACACTATTAAAAAGCTATGTCTCTTTATGTCTCTACAGTCCTCTGCTACTTTCCACAAATGATACATATAAATCCAAGAAAAGGTGTTCTAATTAATATTCCATGTAACTAAATATTTGCAGACAATCTTTAGTGTAGTTGGCTTGATGGAGTCAACAATTAGTTAAATAACTTGTATAATCTCTTAATCTGTGATAATGAAAGAATGCATACAAACCCAGAAATTGTTGTATACAATTCAATTAGTGAGTTAAAGCAGCTTTCTCTATTCCTTTTATAGTCTGCTTCTGTTAGCGGCTCTTTAGATTCCTTTCTGCATTCTTTATTATTCAGAATAAACAAATAGAAACATGAATTGAAGATTTCTGAGCTTATTTTTCTTACTGCAGAAGGGTATATAATTTTTATTCAAGCCCTGTTTGTCTGATATCAATTGCTTGTATTTCAACTTGAATTTTGTAATAGATAGAATACTTTTTTTCTTTGGCCACAGTTTTCAAATTAAATCAAGTTGTCCCTTCAGGGTTACTAGTATCTACTAGATTGCTACCTTCTTTGAAATTCTGAGCTGACAGAAGCACTGTACACTAGTAAAACTACTAAAGAAGTGGATATCGTTAAGTAATCAGTCCACACCACCAATTGAAAATGACATAAAATAGATTAGAAGCTTGAAAAAGAAGTGCTGACCTTTTAGTAGGTAAAACACCAGCTCGGTTCTGCCTATTATATAGCTCTGTAGTGCTGTATTTCACAAAATGTTTTTGAAATGCCAAGCACTCAATCTTAAGGGTTTTTCAGGAGAGTCAATAGAATTGGCAGAAAAATAACAAGAGAAAATAACTTGCTTAATTTGTGTATCTAATTCTTTTTCTTCTTTGAATAATAATATTTGCAGCTCCCCAACTCTTTTTCCAGTTAGACCTCCTTAACATATTTCCCTTTTTGTAGACAGTATTTTATCAAAGGAAACAGGTCTCTGCCACATGAGCTGTGACATTTGACTTTCCCTTTTGATCTTGTCATGGACATTTTTTCACACAGATTTCCCACAGTGCTGCAAAAATGAGATGAAGGATTTTGGGTTTCTCCCGCTTGTTCTGAACTAGCCTTTAAACACACATAATGGATCTTTTCAGTGCACCATGTCATCTTCTAGCTATTCCGGATCCAGAAACTCACGTATCAATAAAGACACTTTGTTTTCATTTGACTTTATACATTGTCCTTATTTTCACTCTCTTCCAAAGATAAGTGAATAAGATTGCAAACGTAGCAGCTCTACAATATTAAGTAGTATATTCTTTTCTTTTTTGAGCTTGTTTTTATATACAACTTTATTGCCGTTCCAGAAGATTTCACATGTGGGTGTGGATTTGTATTTCAGTTTCTGAGCAAAATTATATGAGCAAAAAGGACTGACTACATTAAAATTGTCATGACCAGGGCTTTGGGCTCCAGGGATGGCTTAATAACTGAGAAGTTACAAAAGGTGTAAATTGGCCAGGTCTATCATACAAATAGCAGGAGCTGTAATAAATAAATATACTTAGTAAAGCCTAGTCATTTATTCTTCAAATTCTAGAGCACAATGTTTTTATATAACTTCCACTGCTGGTAGGATGATAACAAATGTTGTATTACTCCACAATACTTTTTCCCATTTTGGAAATACGACAACAAATCCATATTTTATGATGGTGTATGTTCAAAAGTCTAAACTGGACAGAAAAAGGAAGAAAAATAGAACTAGTTGATAATTTCTTAAATTGTTCTATTCAGAATGATGTTAGAATGCCAGCAAAAACCCAAATTATCTGAAATAGGCCTCCTCACTAATCTCTTCCTGCAAAGTAATGGCTTAGGCAAAAGGAAAAACAAAATATATTTTAATGGAAATGTGTTGATTTTGACCAAAATCCACTACATTCTTTTGTAATTATTCTTCTTAAGTGCTTCTAAATTGAAACTGTTTCAATTAATGTAAATAAACAGAGCAGAAGACTCAAATTCATAGGACTTCATCCTAAAATGAAAGACTTCATGGTGACAAACATTGCAGTTTGTTGTTGACCTACTTGAGAGGAAGTTTTTTTATCACAACCTATTCTTATCATAACAGACATTAGTAACTTTAACACAGTTCAAGAAAATAAGAGTCTATAAACATATGTATCCAAATTATTAATATAGCCTGAGATACCAAGAATTTTCTAAATACTCCTCAAATGTGTTTCAAAGATTAGACAAGACGGTAGCTGAGAAATCTGATAGGTTTTCTATCTTCCATTACCAGTAGTGTAAAAACATACTTGCATCTACTCCGAATGATGAGACAGTGATATGGTGTATTATGAAAAAAAGACTAGATATGTGACACGGACCTTTCATCATAGAAATATTATGCAGCTTTATTATGTTCTCTTTGCCCAAAATGCTGAAGTGATCCATAATATTCACTACTAAAAGTAATACAAAGAAATCTGACATTATGTTCAACAGAAATGTGTCTTTATGCGAGCGTATTTGGCGGCTGCTAACAATTTTCAAGTATCTTTCAACTCTTTGATATTGTGTGAGGATATTCCATTTTATAAGATATACCTGTGCTCCCTATGGGCTCCGTGGTGAATGCCTCCAGCACTTTGTTTATGAGAAGTACTTTACAAGGATCAATGTCTACATGGGTACAGTATGATGTCAGTTTTGCCCCTGAGATATAGAAGGAGCACAGCCGTATTGTTTTCTTATTATGTAAGAACATCACGAAAAGATAGACTTTGGTTCAGTAAAAAAACTGTCAGCAAATTTCCTTGACCAGTTATATGTGAGGTTGTTCCTCAAGAAGGAATACGCTGGAAAATTGTGGTCTTTGCTTTCATTTGGAATCCCTCTTAGAGCCATTTTCCCCCCCAAAAACCCAATTCCTAAACTAAGTCATTTGGAACTTCCTCAGCACCAAACCCCACCGTTTTAGTAACTACTGACAGTCTAAAAAAAATGGTATTTAATCCTTTCTTCCTTCCCGATTTCTTTTGCAGTTTTGAGTATTAGGGTTTTTTCTTTATAATTCCTGTCAATTTATTCAGTCATTCACATACAAATATACACAGCCTTTTTAAAAATAAACTATGAAATAATAACTTAGATCTCTACATTAACATCCAAATCTACTGCCAGTCGTATCTTCAGGACAAAATAAATAGTCTAATTTCATATCTTTGAATGTTTTTAGTAACATCTGCTTATAACTCATGTATTACAGTGAGTGTATGAAATCACAGACTGTGAATAAAAATTCCTGTGGATTTCAGGATAGTGTTCTATGTAGGAAAGTATTATTTCTGTCTTTTGCTATAAAGAAACTGTGCTTTGGTTTTAAACGTGAGGAAAATGAATAATGTATATATAATTAAGTAAAAAGAAATAAATTTGGGCAGCCTCAATAAAATTGCACAGCATAGAACATGAGCATTCTTTTACTTAGACTGTATTTTTCCTCCCTTCAATATTTGTTACATTCACAGAAATGCTGAGTTTTGGAGGAATTTAATCTTGTAAGGAAAGGCATATATTGCTGCTTGGAAAATTGTTTGAGTTCTGAAATTTTTGTAAAGGAAAATAGTAGAAAATCAAGAATAGGGAAATACAAAATAGTTGATGCCCTGATACGAAGATGGGAAAAGGTAAATATGGCCTTGAAAATACAAGAAATATGAGTGTTGTATACAGTAAAATGAAATCACACAAGAGATAACAGAACTTTGGAAGAGCTATAAAGAGCAAAGGTGAGTCCTGAAAGAAATAAGAGAAGGGAGTAATAATAATAATGCGGAAGATAAAAAAAAGTGGTCAAGTGGTTGGACTGAACCCAGTGTAATCAAGTGGTCTGATCTTTTGGCAGAAATAGAAGTGGATCAAAGTATATTTGTTGTCATAAAGCTAAAGATTACGCCAAGACTAAAGGCTTGATAGAAAAAGAAGATAATAATATGGCCAAATGTAACAGGGAACCAAGACACTGAGAAGGGCAGAAAGGAACAATAATGAACTCATTTTTGCTGTGTTGCATTTAAGAAACTCAAGAAGACACATCAAGACTAGTGGAAGATGGAGGAACTCGTTTTTGGGAAAAGAACTGGAATGAAAGGATGCACGTAACAGATGTCCAGATAGGTTTGAATGATTTGAGATCGTTAAAGACAAATTGTATCATACCCTGTACTTGGGAAAGAGAGTGAGGGGAAGAAAGGGCTGCATAAAGTTTTGCATTCCTAGGACTGTTCATGCTTTGCTGAGTGAAGTTATTATAACATACTTGCCATAGTATTTCAAGGAGCTACTAGGTTTCCTGAATTCCTACAGCTTTCCTGATTCAGTAGAGCTGCACTGTGATCTCTTCTCCAAAGGTGTGTCTTTTTTTCAACCTAAATGAATAATGAATTTACATATTAACTTCTGACAAGCTTAATTGTTCATATAAAATATTTATAATGAATTAATAAACTCTTAAACTACACAAAGTGAGGAGAAAAAAAAAACTGTTGGGCTACTTAGTGAAATTTTACCCCGCACACAATTTGATCTGATGTTTGCCTGATTTTGTACTGCAGGTGGCCAATATCTGTTTTAATTTATTCTTTTCTCTTTCCTGGGATCTCATTAAGTCTTGTTGAAACTGGTATTTCAGAAGGAGAATTCAGATATATATAATGTACTAGTACCTAATATTTTTTATTCTACAATAGAATCATCAGATTTTACATTCAGGGTTTTCTTCAAATCATAAAATATTTTCTTTCCACTGTTATTTCAGTCAACATATTTTAGGTTAGTTTTTTTAAAAAAATAATTAGTATATTAATGGGGCTTAATAATTAAAGAATTTCCTTCTTACTGACTAAATACTTCAAGAATGTCCACCTGAGCCTGAAGTATGTGACAAGAATAAAGATGAAATCATAGTTATATGGTCTTACTATGTTTTAACGAGAATAATTACTGAACTCTGATATGCTCTCAAGAACTTTAGCTTTGGTTTATTTTATTTTAATTAGCTGTCTGCAGGAAGTTTGTTCTTTAATAATTTTGAAATCAAAAGTTATTAAGTGAGTTGGTTGCAAAATATAAATTATGAATTAATGAAGTATTTTTTTTCACAGAGAAGTATTCAAAAAAAGTAAAAGAAAAAAAAAAGAAAAAATATTTTCATTAGTATTCAGTATACCTGAAATATTTATCACCTAGTATTATTTCAATGAAAAATAAGATTTCAATTTTTTAAAAAAGAAATTTATTAGCAAAAAGCATTGGTAAAACATAATAAATATGCTTGCTTTTGTCCTGGAGTTGCAGAATGACAATTTCACCTGTTGTTTATTTGGTGATTTTCCTCAAACTTATAGACCAAGGGTAAGAAGGCAGAGCATTCCAAAATCTTATGTAGAAACTTCAGTGTACAGAGATCAAACGAGTATCCACTTAACCCAGACAACAGAATGAAATTAGGTAGTCATTTAGGTGTAAGACTCTTCATTCCATATTGTTTTAATTTCTAATTTAGGTATCCCTGTAGATATTAAGATTTCATCAAATACAAGTTACCAGCTCAATGCAGAGAATTAGCAACAAAATTAATTCTAACATACAAATGATACCAGAGATGATTCTCATGACTTTTACACTCTTTGAAGTCTACTGTTTTGTAATAAACTGGAAGCAACCTAACAGTTGGAGATATAATGCTATCCTTAGAATATGAGTTTCATATCACATGTGGACAGGTACAATTCTACTTTCTAAGTCTTATTTCTGTTAACACCTTTGATATTTCAAACGGAGGAATAATTATTTATAGAATTAGATTAATTCTTAAAAATTTAGGCTGGATGTGGAATTAACTCCCTTGTATTCTGGTATCCTAAATACACACGCTGGAAATGAGGCAGGATAAGCAGTAGTTCTCAGATGGGGATTATATCTGGTTTCCTTCTCCTGGGGCAATAGGGTTAAGATTATATATGTATTTTACAATTGTATCGAGTGCCTATGCAGCCCATAAACACTTTCAGGTGTGACAACTGGGATGACCTGCTAGATGCAAAGTTGCCGTATTAGTAACTAAGGCTGTCCAAACTGTTTTAGAATTAGTAGCTGTCTACCTGGATGCTTCTTGACTGCCTTGAGAGCATAGGTTCTAGGACCTAACCTCTAGGACCTAACGTCTAGGTATGTACAGTTACAAGAGCTGAATCTCAGTGTTTCTTGTGCTAAGAGGAACGTAATAAATGATTTCCACTACTCATCAACAGCACACTGTTTATTCCATTGTGGTTCAACTAAATTGACCTAACATTTTAGGAACAAGGGAGTTAAGACTCTGCATGATACCTTTATACTAGATGCAGTATAGAACAGAAGCAAGAGAGTTTCTTTGCCAAACCCTGCAATCTTGCTAGGTTGTATGAGAAATAAAGTAACATTTAAAAAAATATTCAAGTGAACTGGTCAAACAAAAATGTACAACTCACAGAAATTGCATATACTGTTTGTTTTGCTCATAATTTTCTGTGAATATGTTTGATTTTATTTACAGAAAGTCTTTCAAAGAAAGCTTTTTCTTCATTTCAGTCAATCCTTTTCCACACAGTCTTCGGAAAATCATTAGCATGTAGTACAGATATGTAGCTCTAAATAACCAATGAGTTAGTTCTCTTTGAAGACATAAAAAGATACTTGGATTGTTATACAAGCAACATTTTCCCATTGCCTTCCATAAAAGACACTAATTTGGCTAGGAAGTTTAGATGTTACACAGCTCTCTAAAAATTTCATGTTGATCTTAAAAGAAACAGAAAGCAAGGGCTGTAAGAAGAAGCAATTCTTGTTTGTAATCTAAACATTAAATTTGTATATTCCTCATTTTAAATGTATCGCCTATGTAGCGAGATAAAATATTTAGTTGGCTTAGAGTAAAGTATCCATCACATCCTAGGAAGCAAACTCTTGCAAAAGGATAGCGTCCCAATTTGCAGATGGTCATTATCTGTTAAAGTGAACCAAAGTAAACACTGGAGTGAAGCGTAGCTGGATTTTTTTAATGCTGCAAAAGATCTAAGGGTTGTGTGGTTTGGTTTCTTATTATTTGATGCTAAATAACAAACACAAGATGAAATTTTAACACTTCAGATAAAAGGATACTTACTATCTGTGATGAATTGAAATTCTAAAACATGCTTAATTCACACACCTTTTAAAAATCATGCCTTCTAATATTTTAGGGTTTTGTTATTCTATTGGAGATATTAAGTTATTCAATTATTTCATTTTTCTTGTAAAGAGAAAGAGCAGGAAAAGGAAGCACTATTAAGAAAAGATCAGGAAACTGAGAACTAATAAGTGGAAACTTAAAATTTGATCCATTTGGTTTGATAGTAGCACCAAACACATCTGAAAAGCTCTATAGTCTAAATATTTGCCATGTTATAGAATTGAAAAACTTTTTTAAAGCCCCAGTCTTGAAACTTAATCTGAAAAAATCTCATGCACAAAAGTGTTATAAGCAGTCTATACACAAAGAAATTATCAGATAAAGAAAAAACAGATATTAAGGAGAATAATCTACATATACGTACGTATTTTTTACAGGAAAATTAAGACATAGGTTTTTCAAAAAATACTTAAACCATCATAAAATTGTATCGAGTAAGAACTATTGTTGGGATGATGGTGTCTCTGTATAGCTTAAACCACCTGTTTCTCCATGTTACAGAAGTATCCCAGATAGGACTGGTCCATGTTTATCTATACTTTGAGGAATAAAAAGTGAAAAGACTTGCCTATTCTAGGGGTCACATTGTTCTTCATAAATGACAAAGTTCAAAATTTCTTAATAAATATATACATTTCTGAAACTGTTCTCTAATGGTCTGACACTGCTAGGCAAAAGTGAGAGATTCTCTGCTGGGAACACATACACACACATACACAGTGCCTCTTCCAAAAAGCTTTCTAGTGATGTGTCTCAGCTCATTAAAATTTTTGACCAATGACTTAGCTTCACAATTTAGCAACAATACATTAGCCCACTTGGTCTGATGTTTTCTTGGGGGAAAAAAAAAATCTGCTTCATTGCTAATAATTCCTTGTTATTTTTATAAATATTTTCTCCAGAGGGTTAATTAGTGTCTGCTGAAGCTCCTGATGGGAGATGCGAAATGAGTGTTTTATAGCACCATAGGGGGAAATGTTCACATTTTACATGAATACAGAAAGGCAGCCCAAAATAAACCTGACCTTGTGAATGGATGGTAGCAATGGTATTAAGCTGTACTAATAAACGGGAATTTTATCTTTGAAATAAAAATTGTTCCATTTATGGACATTTTCCCCCTGCTTTGTTGTCAATGGACAAGTGTCTACACTGCTCTGCTCAGTTATTTCTTGAATATTTGAAATAAAGGACATATGGACTATTGATAGACGTTTTTCGTTATATTTCAGGCAATAGTATAATTTTTCACATCTACAGAGAGCTGTTTAGGCGAACCAAATCTGAGACTGTGTGTATAGAGAACACCCTAAATATACATACTTAAGAAAAAAGTACTCTTAAATATGTTTCTGGAGTGGAAAGATTTGAATAAATACTGGTGACTCTCCTCAAACAAATCTCAAAGGACCCACCAGGCAGTTAATCCTTTACCTTGATCTTACTTACCTGTAGAGTCCTATGTATATTAAAATTTGGAAGATTATAAAATTAACATAGACGCCAGTTTCATCTCTATGAAGATAACACCCAGCTTTATTTTTCACTATCTGCAGACAGCACCCTCATCCAGCTCTGTGGAGTCTTCAGCAGGTTTAATACCTAAATGAAAAGGATCTGTCTGAAGCTTAATCCAGGCAAGATGGAAAGAGTTGCGGTGTGCCTAGAAAATCTTTTTGAGGACTATAACTTAGTGCTGTGCTTATGGGGAAAGAGTGAACTGAGTTTCAATAGAAAATTCAGGAAGAGTGTAATAAGGAAAATAAATGTCCATGACATAACAGTCAATAGCTAAATGATCAGACACTCAAGCAGGATACGGCTTCACAGTCTATTTGTGATCAGCCTAAACTAAGACAGGGACTCAGTGTGGCTCTCTGGTATTTCAGACAATTGTGGAGCCACCACCTTTTCTGCCACTTAGAATGAGGAGTGTCATAAGTTTTCCTTTTCTACAATTAGTTGTCAATCAGGAGCTGAGAAAATCTTTCTAGTCTATCAGAGCTAGCAATGTTTAAAGGACGTTTTCTCTCTTTATGTGCTCTGTGTGTGTGTGTTTAAACTGCTGTCTGCCTCCTGTGGTATAGGCTCTCAGGGTACGCGTGAATCTTGCTTAAAAGAAAGAACTGTCCTCTGTCATGTTGTTAACAGATAAGCCTGAATTAAAAGCAAAAACCTAAACCCAGAAACTGGTGCTCAGCTGAGGGTGTAGAGCAGACTCAAGCCCGTGCCTGGACAGGCTGGCAGCTACAAACACAGTCTGTCTACCAGGGAACGTCCTGCTGCCAAGGCACAGGCAGAGGCAGGCATAGTCATCATGTACAATGCGTTATATTTTATGTTTGGTTTCAGTTGTTCTCAAGCACTAGAAAACTTAGGCACTTGTTAAATCGCTATTTTTAAATCCTGAACTTAAATTCCAGTTCCCCTCACCTCCATCTCAAAGAGGGTATGGTAGCTTTGCGACAAACAAATCTGGTGGTGTAACAGGTGAAATCATCGGGTTGTGTGACAGGTTTGCAAACTTTTCCAATGTTAGAAGGACTACAAATCACATTTGTAGAGAAAGACAAGACTTTTCTTTTTTTTAATCTAAAGGAGATCTAAACAATTCTAAAAGGAGATATAAACAATTTGCCATTTATGAATTTTCTTAACATACCACACGGCAGATTTTGGACAAATGTGTTTTTGCATTTCTACTGTATTATAGTGGCGTAGAACTATATAAATGCACAGAATGATATTGCCATAACTATGAACTCATGGGTAAGAAAGGATTTGCAGTAACAGCCACAGAATTAATTTTTTACTTTCTATTATTATTTTGTGAATGCTTAGTGTGTTTTTCAATTAATATTTAATATCCTTAATGGGGGGGTGGTTAGGGGTGTTTAATATTTAAATCAGTTTTCTCCTGCCCAAAAGATGCCTAAGATAAGAGGCTGTGGCCAAATTTAATACAACATCTTTCACAAGAATTGCACTAAAATACATCAGACCTGCATTTTCTGGCAATTCATATATTCAATTTGAAGCTTTCCTTTTTTTATGTATTCAGAACTTCCATTGATATGAATATGAATCCTAGAAGTTGCTAAAAGACTTAAGATAAAAATTTTCATAGCTTAAAAAGAAAATATAAAACACTGCAATCAGTATGCACTTAATTCAGCTTTCTTCTAGAAATATTTACTGACCAAATACATCAGACTTAGGCCAAAAAAGCTCAGATGGTGCATGTCTTTGTGGTGAGTGTATCTACAACCTGTGTACTAGGCACATAATTATATTAGAAATAAGATAAAATAGTAAAAAACAAATTAGAATGGTTTTTGCATTGCTGTGTGATTAATTCTGTGAGTACAGTAATTCTTAACCTACGTGACAGTCCTTTTAGATCTGTTTGGTCTGGAGATGTTTCTCTTACTTAATATCTAATTTATCAAGGATGATAGAGATGTGGTAAATGAGCCATCTAAGTTAACATCCCAAGAAGTGACCCTTTTCTCTTTAGATGAGGACTTACCCCATTAGGTTTAGCTTTCCTTTACAAACTCTGAATTGGCCCTACAAAAAAATATTGTTACATAAAGTTTGGTTAGATAGGTTAGGTGTCCAAGGTGACCAAAACAGGGAGAAAAGTTGTCTGCATATAGATATTTGCTCCAGTGCATACTTTGAAAGGCTTCTACACTCAAGAGTACTCCAAAGATGAGTACGCATGCATGTATATACATGAGGCATAGCTACATGCACTTTCCCACTGCTTAAAAGCTACTTAAGCAATTTTCCCAATAGTTGCTGTAAGTTGCATTTTAAAGACTTTTGTTCTTCACATCTATAATTTTCCTTTGTGAAGTCTGGCAAAAATTCTGTTATCCAAATCTGTTTCAGTGTAAAAATTAACCTTCCAAATACTTTCCAAAATAGTAATTAGGAATAAGGGTTTTAAAGATTTTTGCAAAGATTTTAGAGGGCTATTATACCTTTAAAAACACATACAGGTAAACAAGCTGGCTAATTTTTTTAATACTTTACAGAACATGAAGGAAATAGAAATTCTGAGTCACCTGTATATGGATGGTCTTTGATGTAAATGTTGTATTTCTAGATACTTCAGTTACTGTTTAAGAGTTCTGCGTGCTTTATTTTCATGATATCTGATTCTTTCTCAAAGCGCCTACATAAAAAATTGGATCTTTTCAGCTTTATTAGAGGTCAAAGACTCTCCAAATCTAGATCCTGAAAGGTATATTAATGCCCAGCTCTCATTGATTTATTTGGGTTCTAGGCATCTGAATACCATTAAGGCCATGGGTTTCAGAGAGCAATTAGTTTCATTCTAAAAAATGTGTCTGAGGTTCTGAGGGTGATTCACTGTCTGGAGATGTTTGACTGAGAAAAAAAATGGAGACAACTAGCAAGGCCAAATATTTAATTCTAGACTCTCAATATAAAGCAAGCTTCCTTCACTTGATATTTCACACAGAACTGCATGAAACAAGTTACTTGCAAAATAAAGAGGTTGTCTGAGTATTTTTTTAAGAACTAACTGACACAAACACATCCCAAGCCCCTAGAAATTATGAAAGTTATTTCTGATAACAGTCCTGTGTACAGTTAGTTTTAAAATATATATAAATAACTGAAGTGGCAGGTTTCAACATCAGAACAGGTTTCAACATCATACTATATCTCAATATCAGAATCAGACACAGAGTCATTTTAAAAGAAAGCAGACAGTAATATGAAATACCGTGGCAATCCAAGATTTTGTAACAGAAAGGAATGCATCTAGATTAGTTTCTTTGTCAGAAGTATCTTTGATGTAAAAGGGATATAAAAAGCAATGTTATCCATATTCTCATTATCACTTGAAATTTATATGCTGCTGTTTCAGTGCTTAAGATACATTATTTATAAAACATCATCTTAAAGCGTGGATCACCTGAATTTCTCCAAAACACTATGACTGCTCTGCTTTTTTATTATATTTAAATTATATACACTCTTAGTAAATACAATAAACCTTAAATCTCTCCTTCCTATTATAGAACATATGGCCAGAAGGCAAAGGCTAGAATAATTAAAAAATAAAGCTTAAAAAAAATCTATTTTATCTGTAGTTTTGCATACAATGTGAACTTTAAGTGAGAAGAGTCAGTGTAATTAGTTACGAATGAAAATAACTTCCATATTTCTCACCAATTGCTTTATAGCAGCAATTAAATATATGTATATGAACTTTGGGGTCCACAGTCAACTGCAGATACAGAACTGGACACTGTTTAGCACATACCACCCCTAGCCCAATGAAATTCTGAGTGCTTGATCGTGTACAGAACATCAATATACCTGAAGCACTCAGCAATCTGCTGATCAGATAAAAGATATCTTAGGCAGCAAGGCAAAATTCTGGCTCCAGAAAAGGCAATGGGAAGTAAAAGTTAATGGAATATCTGCTTTATTTTATCGTCACTTTGACAGGTTTTCTTTTCAAGTCAGAATCTCAGAATTCAGTTCCACAATACTTATGAAGTCTGGTATCCTACAAGCATAGATTCATGAGTTGGGCGTACCTAAATAATTTTATTTTCAACAAAGATTGTTCTCTGACCTTTCTACTTCCTCCAACTAAATTTTACTAAGCTCATTAGATTATAGAGATTGATAACATGTGTGAAGAAATAGAAGCAGAAACAGGTAGTGATGTCTAAATAACTTGAGTAAAATGGAACATAAACCTCATTTTTTTTATTGAGGAACATTGACTAACGTAGCAGTTTCCCTAAGGGGAACTTAGTGGATGCCATTAAAAGTTTTATTTACAGATATTGGGCTCATACAATTTTGCACACGTTATGTACACCTCAGTAGGCTAAATGTACCCATGGAAATTCAGGACAGAAGAAATGGATGCTATGTTGAACTGTAGTCAGGAAAGCAAATCTATTTGTTATCTACTGAATGAAAAACTTAGGACTTTACATCTTCTTTGAGATAAAGCATGATATAAAAATTATGTAAGGGGAATTTAGTGACTCTAGAGAAAGTGATAAATATTCATTGAAAATAATCTATAAGGATAAGGAAATTCCTTTTTAGCAAGTAAGATGCAATTTCAATATTTTATGGGGGATTATTTCAGTTGCATGTTTTGAATTAATTGAAAAAAAGACCTTAGAAGCTAACAAAACCCAAACACTTGTGAAAAGACATAGTAAGAAAATAAGATTTCCATTTTGTGGGAGTTTTTGATGTTTTGGAAGTTATTTTTAGTCTGGATTGGAATGAAACTGTTACATTTAGAGTGATACAAAAAATCATATACATTACGGGAAATACATTCAAAAATATTTTGGAAACATTTCCCAATACTTTGGGAATATGGTGACAGAGGAACCCATGGAACTTTAAATCCTTGGTTGGGGTGTATTACAGTCAGTAATAACAGTCACAATCTCCCAGCTACTGTCTGAGAGCAGCACTTTTTTTAGGAAAATTTGAGCTTCTGATCTGCCAAAGAGAAAGGATGAATATATATTAACCAAATTCTCACATGGTCTGCAGCCAGTGGAGCTTGTTTGGAAGATATTCTGCATAAGAGCTACGGTGTAAAATTTTCATCTACATAGATCCAGAGCCTCTTTGTTTTTTCCCTGCGGTGGCACCTTTGTTCTCTGACTGTGCTGTCAAGGTGTTACCATGCCTGATGCTTTCATCCTTAAGGATCTCTGACCCAGATTGTCTTTCTGTCAGCCTTACCGACATACAGCAGCAGCTGAGAAATGACTCCAAACCCTAGGAACTGTTTTCTATAGGAGGCAACGTGTCCTCTCTCAGTGCTGATGATCCTGCATGAAGCTGTGCCCTGTCAATAATACTGAATTTTTTCACTGATGGATTATGTTACTAATCATTATAAGTGTAGAAATCTCTTAATGTTGATGTTAACCATAGGAAAGTGTTTGTGGCTGTATAGCCTTCTTTCACCTCTCCCTCCTCAATTCCTTTGTTCAGTGGAAGAATTGTTACAGTACTGAAGCAGTGTTACAGATCTGTGGGTTTACCCTCCCCTTAAATACAGTTGATTGCTGGGTTTTGGAAAAAGCAGTTTCTTTGCATCATTTGCTTTAAATAAATGTCTCTGAAAATCCTGCTTAAAGAACCTCCCAAACCGAAACCACAATAACACATACACTGAAAACAAAACATGGACTTGAAAAAGAAACATCTTTTGTGTGCTCATCCATATTCCTTCCAGGTGTCTCTTATTGTCCACTAAAATTCTGCTAAAGTTCTTATCACAGATGTGCCTAGATGTCATAAACACAGCTTTTTCCCATCGATAGAGCTATGACAATATATTTCATAGTTTTCCATCAGTGAGTGAAAGTATGGGAATTATCAAGCTATACTTCAGAATATGACAGCATAGCATAGATACATTATAAGTAGATGGTAAAATTTTTCCGAGCTGTTTATTTCAACTAGTTTAATTCTGCGATTTAACTCAATGCTTTATGAAAACAGCATATACATTTTTCTGGCAAACAGTTAAAAACTGGACTTGAAGTTACAAAGACGGGAGATCTGTTCCAACTGTATTTGAATACAACATAATGCTATTGCTGATGGTCTAAAAGAAGATTTACCATTGCTGTAACTGTAAAGACAGTACTGCTGAGACTGCAAGAATAAGGAATACTCATTTCATCAAAGCACAAGTTTTATTCACTAAGTAAGAAGAAATTACTGCCAGATCTATGGGAACAGATAGGGAGATTATCTCAACTGTAAAAAAAAAAAGAAACTCAAATAAAAGTCAATAAAGCCAAATGAGTCAATTCTGCCTTTTTCTAGGTACAAGGCACATTGCTACAAAATATCTCTTGGAAAATCGGGCTTTGAGCTTCCCTCTAACACATTTTTTAAAAAAATAAAATAAAAATCACATCAAATGCTTCTGTACTTGCAAGTTGAAGTATTCTGTGGCCTCAGTTTATATCTTTTTTCCTGTTTTATATATACACCCTTAAAAAATAAAAAAAAATTAAGACAAAAAAAATATGAGCTGTTTCTGTTGACTTGTGCTTACTGGATCTGCTTCTGCTTTCACTTTTTAGCCTTCTTCCTTTCTGAATTTTCTTCAAGGAAATGAATTTCAGGAAGTTTTTATCAACCCTGGTCAATCATTTAAGGCCTACACAGCAGTATATTCCTAGGTGCTCCAGCAGTTTGTCTGCTACTCATTAGTTCGTGCTGGATGCCTATACAGTGAACTAGCAGCACTGAGATCTTTGGAAAGGAGCTGAGAAAAAGTTAAGTGAAAGACTGAATGAAAGGCAGTTGGATTCATGCATCAATGCCTCGCTAGAAAAAAGAGAGAGAGATTTTTGTTCATGGCCACGAGCTGAGAGCTTTTTACTGACATACATGTAACTTTTGCAGAAAAATATTAACGGAGAGAATTAAACCCACCACAGAACTCTGAACATCTTAGTGGTAAGGAGAAGGCTACGTGCTAGAGAGACCCGAGTCTCTCTCTTTGCAGACCTGGAGACTGAATTCAGATCCCACTGCACACTGAAGAGAACGATGCAAGTGCTCAGGATAGGACACCTCTCTTTTAACGTATAAAAGAAAAGGCTCAGAGTAACTTATGTGTGGTGCATTGCGCACAGGAGTGTGAATACTGTGCCCTGAGAAAACTCAGCAATGGTGGCTATCATTGCTTTGTCTGCAATGAGTAGAGTGAGGCCTGAGGATAAGCAGCTGCAAACAACTTGTGCCTGATGTCACACCACTGTGCCACAGCCTCATCCTTGCTCTGGAAGAGTGAGGTCTCTTGAAGCCTAAAGGAACTACCCTAAATCCATCTCTGATGTGGTGAGAGGAAGTAAGGGAGGCAGGCAAATAGAATGTTAGGGTCAAACTTCAGTCAGTTTTTCCTCTCTGTTATCTGGTAAAGACATCTGTACTTCATGCTACACTAATACTCACAAAGTTATTTTGTGAAAATAGCCCATAAGGAATCTAGAGTGTTTAAAGATATCCTTTTATGACTGAAATGTTCCCATCAAAACTGCTGTTGTGTTTGTCAACCATGATGAATGAAGTTATTGACTTATTGACTGAAGACGCCTCTGTCCTAGTCAGATCCACAGAAAATGGACACCTGAGGAGAGGAGAACGAAAAACTGTGACATTAGCCTTCATATCTTTTTCATAAGCACTTCACATGGGCTAGAGAGTATATTTGTATATTTAAAATATATTTTTATATATAGATGAATACACGTATAGATATATATAGCCTTCAAAAATTGAGTTTGGTTTGCTTCAAGTTGCAGATGAAAGTTGGAATTGGTTTTTATTTAATGAGTTGACTCACCTTAATGGATAGTACAGTGCTTTCTTTGCCTTTCTTTGCATTCTGGTTGCAGAAAATTCCAGGTCTTTTGTTTAACATAACATTGGGCTAGTCAGAGAGGACACCCATTAGAGAGATTACAGAGCTGAGTTTAGAAGTCTAGCTTCCTTGCAATCCTCCTTTCATCTCATCTCCTTATATTTCTGTGTTTTTCCTCCATCCTGCAATTTCTGCAGTGAATGATGATGAAAGAACATTCTGTATAACCCTTGGCAATCTTTTTTTTCCAGGTAATTTCTTCATGTACCAAACTAAACCCTAACACTTCAAGTAGATGGTGGGTCAGATTTCCCAATTACCAGTGAACATTTTGGTATACACGTAATTACCCAAGAGAGATAGATATTTCATTATATATACACTAAAAGTACCTGAGTCTCTGGGGTAATCATGTGTATAGATGCTCTCAGATGCCTTTTATGTTTGTCAGATGCTTTTTATAAGACAGAAAAAGAAACTTTCATAAAAATTAATTTGTCCCAAATGTGTTGTTAGACTTGAAGGGGCCAGTTGGTAGAATTTGGATTCATGAAAATCTTACAAGTTTGAATGACGACTGTTTGGGGAACTGAAATCTACAGATACAGCAGTAACCTATCAGTTGCCTTCCCTTTCTAATTGTTTGTTTGGATTTGATTTCTTTCCATAAATGTGGTAATAAGATTTAAGGATTGAAGACCACACATGCAATAGAAAAAGCCATAAAGGGAGTCTTTTTAAAAGAGGCAATAAAGAAGTCACATCAAGCATTCATAGAAGAAATATAGAAAATCCTCATGAAGTATAAACTTGAATCATATTGTAATACTTCTGTGCTTTTGATGATGTGTTTTCTGGGAAATGACGTGAATATTCTCTAGCTATTGTACAGTATTTTGCTGTTTGACAGTAAGGTATTATCAAATATTACAGATTGAAGATACTTTTACTATTAGCTGATTTTATGAAAAGATAAAGTTTTCTGAAGTAATTTCAAAAGAAAATTTCTGAGAAAATGAAGTCTGTATGATAATTTTGCCAGTTGTATTCTTTAAGGAGTCGTTAAAATAATCTAATCTAAACACCTAGGTGATGCAAGCCATTCCTGCACTAACAAGGAATAACTTCTCATCTTGGCTACAAAAACCTTTTCAGCCAATATAGTGCAGAGAACATTTTAGACTTCAAAGTAGCTTTTATGTGGTGGTTATAATAGTAAATTACTATAGGCCTACAGTGGACATGTCATTTTGATCATGAACCACTTGTTTTTAGTAGCTTACAGCAGAAATGAAGCTGCTCATGCTTAATTTCAGTTCCAAGTTTCATAATTTTCCCTAAAAGAAAAGTGAAATTCTCCAGGCTTTTTTCTAAAAAAATGAAGTCAAGATGTATTTCATCGTAATATTGTAGAGAATTTTTGAAATTCTAATTATGATGTGTGTTTGATCCCCACTGAAAATTGAATACCTTTACCTTTAAGAAAAAAAAAATAAGAAGAAAATATTTAATAACTTTTGCTGCTGGTTAACGGTTAATGCCAGTTCATGCAATGTATAGCACAACACCATGAATGGTTTATATGCTGCAACTATTAAGGGAGAGGACTCAAACTGTATACGCTGACTGGTTAAACACTGGTCTTAGTTCAGCGGTGAACAACGTAGCCCAGGACTGCACGAAAAAATATCGTATCAACAGAAGCCAAAAAAAGAGAAGTTTTTCAAAATATCCCTAGAAAATAAAGTCATGTTACTTGCTTCATGGTTACGTTAGACGTGTATTAAGCCTAGTTCTGAGATTTACTGATTTATTTTCTGTCAACCCTACTACTACTTTCTAAGTTTAATTTTTCCTTCTCAGTTCTGCCTGATTGTGAATGAAACTCCTGGATGAAAGAAAACTCAAGACTGGTTGCGTAAGCCTGGTCATATCTCTTTGCCAAACTCCTTTCACCTCTAGAGGTGGAAAACGAAGGACAGCAATACCTGAACAACCAGACCAATAGCTAAGGTAACGTTCATCACAGAAAGGACAAACACCTTTTTCTCCACTAGTCCCATCTTCTCTTTTAGATTTGTATGTGACACACTGAAAGTTCATTTATTTGGATTAGGATTTTCTCTTAATTTTTTCCTAATAAGTCAAAAGATATCGGGTTTCCACATAGTTATAATGTTAGATGAATTCATTCTTAAATGGAATTGATCATTGCACATGATAATTTCCTTTTCTTCCTTACATACAAGTCTTGTGTTTCTGGACAGTGCACTGAGTGTTGCTTTTTTCCTAGTTTGTTTTGCTTCTTTGAGACACAAACTTGCAAAAGGATTTGCATACATTCAGAGTTTATACCTTTGTGAATTCTTAGTTAGAAATAGAGCATGAAGTACACCAAAAGTATGATAAACTGAGTTGCAATGACCTTCACTGCAGCTTTGCAAACAGCTTAATTATTAAAAGAAAGTAAGACTTATGACAAAACCACACTATAGTATATTTATTCATTTTTCACACAGTCTGCGTTGTGCTGTATATGCTCTTTTTAAGACCAATAAAAACCTACCAAGAATCCAATGAGAAGTGAAATTATGAGTGCTCTATGCCAGCAATTCATAATCATCAATGAAAAGAGGAAATCAAAAGTATCTAATATAGCAAGCAGTTTTATTGTTAATGAAGTATTTATTTTTAAGTTATTCAAGGTTTCTGCTTTAGTATCAAACTATTTTCCTCATCATTGCAGTATGTGGATTTTGCGGCTGGTAAAACAATATATTTCTTATATATCTGCTGCCAGTTTTATTTCTCTTAAGCATTAACTTACGCTGGAAAAAACATCTACTTTGCAACATGAGTCTCATACAAAATAGGAATGAATAAATTCAAGATGCTGATCTGAAAAGCATGATATTCCCAGTTGTGGGACCTTTTATAATGGCTTACATGAATATTTCAATCATCTAAAATATCACACTGAAAAGAATGTGTTAGATCAATGTCCTTTGGAAGGCTGCAGCAAGCCCGTTGTGAATAGTCATCATTTGATACACATATTTTAAGATACCTGTGCCATAGGAACTTGTCTTTTGATATAGTATTTGTCAAGTTCCTGTGAGTATAGATTTTATGTCAGTTGAGAGTAGCAATAACCATATAGGATCTTAAAAGAACTATATCCTGGTGAAAGAACATACAGAGAAGGAAAAAAAATAACTCTACAGTGAATGTTTATCTGTTTATCATATGATTCTAATATTAACTTTATCACTTTCTTTCATATCAGTCAGATATTTATATATGGCTCAGATGACACACAAACCCAGTTATTTTCCCTGTTATACGAAAAACTAAAGGAAGACCTGAGATATTTCAGAGTGATCTGGTACTTAAAAATAGAAGATTCACAATATGAAAGTCATATGTTAAACTGCTAACAACAAATAGATTTGAGCGGAGACAGATTTTAAGGAAAAAAGGTCATTGCTAAGGTTGGTGGGATAAACTACAATCCAAATTTTATATTTCCTTACGAATTCTGCATATCTATGTAGTTCTCCTACTGCATGTACAATTGAATTATATTGAAGAGAAAAAGAAAATATAAAGGTGGATAATGGGGAGCAGTTCACTCAAGCCAATAAGAATAAAATTATATGTGTAAATGTGCAGTTCATGTTGTAAAAAGACACTCATTTTCTTATCTATTGCACCCTGAAATTTCAGTGTTTCCCTTCTGGACAGAGTTCTCAGGCTAGTTTGACTGGAGAAATTGCTATCACTTCTATAGAAAAGGCACTCAGAGCATTGCCTCATTGAAGTTTTCTCTTTGTCTTTTCTTTTCCTTGTTGATTCCCTTAATCTAAATGAATCCAGTTCTGTGTGCTTTACTTGTTGGTTGGGAAAAGAAAAAAATTATTTCACAAAATAAGATAATGGTGGATTTCAGTTTCAAATTCCCAAGGCAAAGTCATAGAAAACAGAAGACATCGAAACAGCTTGATGTTCATTGGCAAGGGAGAGAAAAAAAAGCCAGTTCTCTCTTCTCCCCTACTTCATTTTTTTCATATGTAGAAGATTTCTCAGAAAACCAGTGAATGCAGCATTGCCTGACAGCCTGTTTTAAGACTTTCTTTCCAAGTACAAAGCAAAGCTAACACAGGTTTTCACCTTTAAGGTATAACAAATCTCATCTTATTCCATTTCCTAGGAAGGATAGATCCATATATTGTAATATTATTTAGAATAGCCCACTTCAACAATTGTATCCTATCCAGAGATACCCTGTGAGGAATATCAGCATAGGTCTGTACCGTACATTAGTTTTGAGTGTTCCTTTGGACCTATGATCACAGTCACTGCCTGGAATATTTTGCTGGTTTTTATTGAGCAGGGCTACCTTCTCCAAGTCCTGAATCATAAAATTGAAGACTGCTGAGAGTCTGATTTCTGTCTTTTAATATCATCTGGTAAATAGTAGACATGGAGTCCTCACATTTAACAGAGGTGCAAGTTTAACTTGTAGTAGGTTTCAAAGTGGCTGCCAACAGCTCATTTGTATAGTCCATAAAAGAATAATTTTTAGTTAAAGAAGCTAAGTAAAGTTTATTTCTGCAATTCTAATCATTACAAAAATCCTTAGCACATGATTTTAGTCTACATGTTAATATGATATACAGTCTCTCATCAGGCAGAGTTATAACCTTGCTAAAATACGGCAACAGAATTATATACACCATTCTAAGCAATGTTCAATTTATAACTTACACGGATACAATATCTGCTACTTTGATTTATACTGGATGCCCTCTAGCAATACAATCCAATGTTCTCCTCACCTTTTTTTATTGCAGTAACAATACTCAGTGTATTGAGGTTGCTCAGATTTTCTTATACTAACTACCTGATCTTTTTAGCAAGTTCAAAACTTAAAGATATTGAATGATGTCTACTCTGTCCTCTCCTGTCTCACATTAATATTCCTCAAAGTCATTCCTGGAAAAGCAGTAATGTATGACTCATTTTTCGTTAGGCTAAATGGGATGTTCTCAAGTAAGTCAATAATTTTAATCCTTTAAAATGGGATCTATGCCTGGAAACCTTAAAAATACAATCACTACATTAAATTGTGAACAGTTTTCTTCTGCTTTTTCTTCTCCATGTGCTACCTACACTTTTCTTCATATGTTCATGTATAAATTCCTCTCCAATGTTTCCAGAATTAGAAGTCTTCTAGCACTGTTTCCTCTTATGAGTATCTTTACTGTATTTTTGGTAAGCATCATTTACCTATCTTCATGCAGAAAGAAAAAACGTCCAGTCATACTGTCTGACTGTGTGTCAGACAGCTTGGTGCTCTGTCTGTTCTCTTGTCTTTAACCCATTGGCCAGCTACCTGAGCTGAACAAATGATCTAAATATTCCCAAGATTATCTTACTACAATTTTTATGAAAAAAAGGAGACAACATACAGGGAGAGATATGCCCATACCCCCTCAGAGAGACAGAATATTTTGGAGTTACAAGGGGATTTATGAAAGTTTGAAAGGCTTATGGTGTGGTGCAAAAAATTATGACAAGTTCAAAACTTGGCTTACATACGGTCATCTTTAGCAAGTCTTATACACATCTATTCCAAGTAAATGTATTTTTATACTTTCTATTGAAGTTATTTAATATTTTCCCTAGATTATTATTATTTTTTAAATAACATATTCTCTGAAGGTCTAACTGGAATGTGAATAAACAGCAAGTCTGCTTTTCAAGCAATCTCCTCATTCCATTTGTGAAGACTCCACCTTGGAAGGTCCCCAGTACACACCTTGAAAAAAGTTCACTGTAGACTTTAGCTAATCTAGGACATCTTAAGCATCCAACCTGTACAATTCTTTAAAATTAGATACTCAATAACATATGTGAGTTTTTTACTTGAGAAAATATCCCATTCTGAGAAAGTAAAAAATCTCAAACCCATCTTTCAAAAGTAGAATATTTATGTATGTTCCGCCAAGGAACGTTTATTGTCTAGTCTGTTTTTATTTTAATCTGGTACATTTTCTAAAATGTAAAGTAATGTGATTGCTCATGCATTTTGTGTTGAAGGAAGATTCTATACTTGTGCCAAAATAAATGGCTATATCCATTGAAAACATAGATTATAGAATGAAGGGTGGAACATCTTTTCTGGTTAATTTAAAGACAAAATCTAATTTCTACAGATATGGACTGCATGCCAACCTGTTTAAACAAACACAGCTGTATACACATAACAATCAAATGCAGCTATGGGGACAATGCTTCATGGACAGCTAAAAAGTGACCATAGAAAGAACAGATGAGGCGTAGATAGTTCAATATAGAAATAAATAGTACAAAGTCATAATTTTGCCTTATTGTTACCAAGAACCAGTGCAACAATGTCTTTAAAGAGAACAGGCAAATGCAATTTCTCTCATTTTTATTTTTCCAATATTGATCTCAGTCAAAAGGAAGGCAGGAGAAGAAGAATAATCTATTTTTCTATAAGACATCAAAAGCTGCCTGTAAGTAAATATTGACACTAGGCAGTTGTGTCAGTTTATTGTAAAACACTTTTCCTTTCTAATCACTGCAGTTCTATAAATCTTCATCTGACATATTGGTGTGAGCTTTTTAGACCAGATGTTCTACATTTCAGTGAAAGAAAATAAAACAAAACAGAAGCAACCCAAAAATCTCTCAAAGACTGCTGTAGGAATGCCAATATTTTTAAAATGAAATATCCTTGTGCTATGCTGTGAAACTTAATATGTGACAACTGTCATTACCCTTGAGCTGTAGTAACACAGAGATCCTCCTTCCCACCTTGATCACTGTTGTCTTTTTATTGAATCTGAATATTTTATGAGCAAAGTATCATAGAAGCATAGCTTTCTGGCCTTGCTAGGTCTTCCGGCAGAAAACATTTTATATGATACTAGCAGGTGCACTTTAAAACTAAGGAATAACTTCATGGCTCTTAAGAGAAAGTGGTTACTAAAAACCCTAAATGCACTTTGTAAAAGTATCAAGACAAATTGGGGAGCTGGGCAATCACAAATTGCGTGAAGTTTAACAAGGGTAAGGGCATTTTGCACCTGGGACACAGTAACCCTGGATATACATAAAGACGAGCGAGCAAGGGGCTGGAGAGCAGCCCTGCGGAAAGAGATCTTGGGGTTCTGTTCAACAGCAAGTTGAACGAGAGCCAGCAGTGTGTCTTGGCAGCCAAGAGGGCCAACCGTCTCCTGAGGTGCATCAAGCACAGCATTGCCAGCCAGCCGAGGGAGGTAATTGTCCCACTCTACCCTGCACTGGTGCCACCCCACCTCAAGTACTGTGTGCAGTTTTGGGCACTGCAGTATAGAAAGGGTATCAAGCTACTGGAGAGTGTCCAAAGGAGGTCACAAAGCTGGTGATGGGTATAGAGGGGAAGCTGTATGAGGAGTGGCTAAAGTCACTTGTTTTGTTCAGCCTGGAGAAGAGGAGACTGAGAGGGGAGACCTCATCACAGTTTACTGCTTCCTCACAAGGGAAGGAGGAGGAGCAGGTGCTGATGTCTTCTTTCTGGTGACCAGTTATTGGACTGGAGGGAATGGCAGGAAGATGTGTCAGGGGAGCTTTAAGCTGGATATTAGGAGAAGATTCACACGGAGAGTTGTAGAGCACTGGAACAGCATCTTCAGAGAAGCAGTCATGGCACCAAACCTGAAAATATTCAAGAAACATTTGGACAATGCCGTTAGACACGTGGTGTGAACATTGGGTTTGTCCCATGCAGAGATAGTAGTTGGACTAGTTCATCCTTGTGGGTCCCTTCCAAATCAGGTCATTATAAAAGTCTATGATTCTATGAAAATCATGTACTAATAGGAAAATTATCATATATGAAATGAAGCACATGCTTTCTAACCTGCCCACCCGCTTCTTTCTACTTTCCTCTACAGTTCGGAATGGATTAAAAGACACAAAAGCACAAGTCAGAAGTAATCAATAAGAAATCATGCCACCCACTGTCCAGATTCTCTTGTTGCATCAGAATTAAAGTATCACTGGCAAGAAGGAACCCTAAGAGGCACAGTCTGCAATTATTTCAACAGATGGCAACTATTTTTTTTATAGAGTGTGTGTTGGTTTTCTAGAGATTGGTAACTTCAGAAAACCAAAACCTATATATTTTCCTACATGTAAGCTTGACCTTTTATTCTGAATCTCGACATTCCTGAACATCAAGAGGCTATCATTCTTTAAAAGTAACTTTATAATCTATTTGACATTTCTAAGAAGGAAGTTGCATATCAGGCTATGGACTGGGTGGGGCAAAGTAATATGGAGGCAGATTAATAGCCTCTAGAAGAGAGATAGGAATTAGTGTTCAGTGAGGCAATAGGCATCATTCAGAACAGGATTAAAAGATGAAAGAGACTGAAGATAATCTTTTGACATTCAGCTGACAGCTTGATTCTTAGTTTACAAATAGGAGGAAGGTAATTGCTAGATGATGAACAGGTCAGTTTCTGTTCCCTAGGGTGTCTGAAGGGTATTCTAATTAATAGTTGTGTAACATCACCTCTAAATTGCTTTATAAAAAGAAGCGTCTGTCTTTTCAGCTTCAGGGAAACAGCTTTAGGATTTCAGAGACCTCATCTTCCTGCCAGCTCCTGCAGTTCTCCAATGGCACAGCAATCTGTGGGAGATGACAGCTAGCTGAGCAGGTACGGTGCCAGAGACCCATCAGAACCACAAGAAGTCATGTTTGTTTCCCTTAATTGTTGTACGCGAAGGGCTTGTTGTTAAAAGGCATTAACAGTGGAACCAAAAAGTGCATAAAATCTCAGATATAGCTCTATATTTCTGATAATATGTATTTTTCCTGTCTAAACTCCAAAACATATCCTCTTACTCAAAGAGCAGAGATCTGAACTTACAATTAAACCTAAATTGTGTTCCCAGTGAATCAGTTTTCCTAAGAATGGTTGTGTAAACTGTGATTAAAAATTATGTATCCTGTTTTAACATTATTAGATCAAGTACCTTTCTGTATCAGTGCAATCTGGAGAAGATATAAAATCTGTGAGAGGACGAAAATGCTATCAACAAACTATAAAATAACTTTTTTAAAAACATTGCATTTACTTTTTTTCTTTCAGCAGGAGATTTATAACATTGCACATGAAGGGAAATGAGAAATTGTGTCTTGCGTGATTCTTGTCAAAGTATTTAAATATCTTAGTACACATTTTACCTATTGCCAGGACCAGAGCAGAAAGAGAATTTCAACATGATATTTTTTCATCAGATAATACTGCTTTGTCAGAACTTCACTATTATTTTTCCTATAGACTTACAGTTCAGGGTAGAATTTCTCGTCAGAAATAGTGTGGGATGCCTACTGCACAACAGACTACTGATTATTAATGGTTATACTTTGTTATTCATGGTTATGGGGTGGCTAGGGCAGTTTTTATCTCTTGCAGCTATAGTACCCCTTTTTAAGCAATGATGTTTTAGCGAAAGAACTGGCCAACTCTATTGACTCGATAACATAGCTATGGGTTCTGTTATAAATTAGCTTTGCTCTAAATACTCCAAGCACTACACGATCGCCATATATTTTCGGTTTTCTGCATAGGTGGCGAAACTCAATAAAAGACAAGAAGGCACAGTTCTGTTCGCACCAAAAGAATTGCAGTTGCATAGGTTGCAGGTATAGTTCAGTTGCTCAAAAATGAGCATTCATTTTCTACTCCTCCCATAACCATATAAAAACCTATTTGCTTAACTTATTTATAAGTGGGTTGTTGTAATGACCTCATTCTCTTCCAGAGAGAAGTGTATTTGTCCTTGTTTATGTCAGCGAAGTCAATGGGAGTGAAGGTGTCTTTGTACTTTCTTAGCTACTGGGCCGTGTATGACCATTTAATATATATCTTCACCAAAAAGATGTCTTGGCACAGATTAAATATCTCATAAACTCTGTGCAACCCTGTGCCAACCTATCAAACTCAATGTAAAAATTGCCATGTGTACTGAGAAGTTTACCAGTAAACTACACTTGTCATAGAAGCCTGTGTTTTTGCCACTGGAAAATAAACTTGAAGAAAGGAATCTTTTTGTTTTTAAAATTTCTTATTTTTCTTATATGGAATATTGAATTATCCTCTTTTTTACACTTGTCAAGAAAAAAAGAAATAGTACATTATCAAGAAAAATCAGCAGCAATATAGCTACTTTTGCAAAACCAGCATGGGGTAGAAAGTATTGAAGGTTTTTCTAAAAGCTGAATTTAACAGTAATGTTTCAAGTAGATTGGTACATGGATTTCCAGTGTCCCATGGTACATAATAATGATGTTTTCTGCAGTAGGATTTTTACCTAGTCTGTATAAGCTCTGAGTGTTTGAATGAAGCACAGCAGCAGTGGGGAAACACAACGGGAGACATACAAATAGACTTTGCCTTTGCAGATATGACATTGAACTACACTTTCTTTGCCAGTCTGGTGCTGAAAGTGAGCAGCTCTGACACAGGCTATGAGAGAGTGTTCTTCCTGGTCAGCCAAGTTGACTTCTTTCTGCTCCATACTTCTTCCTGTAAACACAAGAGCCACTCTGTTTGCCACCTCTTTCAGATTAATTAGAGTAGTTTTAGCTGGTTTGGTGTTTACTGTTCTCTCTAAGTATTCTTCCTAGATTCATCTTTGGTTTTATGCAGAGGTTCTTCTTTATTTAACTATTCTGAATAACTCCTGTAGTAATCTCTGCAAATCTCTATTGTTACTATATTTGTCTTTTCAGCACAGCAAACTTAACTCTCCAAAACACATAAGCAAATAGGCTGTTGCTCTCACCTTCCCAAACATTCGTGCAATTAAAGCAATTAGAAAACCAGCATGTAAAATGCAGCTAAAGATATATCAAGGTGACTCTTGCCCAGGTTTCTCCTTCTGCATTGCCAAAAAAATATAATTTTAAATTTTCATGGTAAGTGTGTGACTTAGCAGAATTCATGTGATAAAGTTTTGGGTGTTTTTTTCCTTCCTGGTATAAACAGTGCTTATTAACTAATATGGTAACAAAACTTTAAAGGCTTTAAACTGAAATTATTTAAATGTATGGGAGGTTTGAGTCCTAAGGAGGCACTTAGGTGGGAAGTTGGCCATCTAGAGTGGTAAACCAGATGTCTCCATCATATGAAGAAATCCTTCTGAGTGTCTGTTGTAGGGCAGTTTGAATTGGTTCCTGTAATGGTAGAAGTTGTGCTGTTAGGACTAGGAAAACATATCACGCTGCTCCTGGATAACAGTGAATTACTCTGAGTAATTTTTCCGTTCATCCTGTATTTGTTGTCTCTTTTCCAGTTTTTCTTTTAAAGGACGTACTTCCTCCATGACTCCCTAAGTGAGAGGCTGAAGAAGTGCAAACTGATTTGCTCAGAAGTAATATTTGATGACTTCTAATACACCTGCACTAGCACAAACCTTGTCTCCTCTTAACTTCTGAGAAGTGTCCATCAGACAACCCAGGACAGAACAGAGCTGAACTAGCTTTTCTCAAGCTAGGCTGAAAACTAGAAATAATGCAGTTTGGTAGAGCCCTACACTATGATTCTCAGTTACTGCATCCGTATGGCCATTGTAGCTGGACTTGCTGCTCCACAGAGCTGTGTCAGGCAGCCACACAAGCTAACCCAGATTTTCTACTAGGTTTGTAAAATCAGGAATCAGTTCATAACTGCAGGAAGAAAATCCGTCTCTTGTCTTCCCCGGACTTTTTCATTTCCCTTTCCCTTCCTTACCTTTCTTCATTTTTGTCAATGGTTAATTAGTGATGTGAGCAGATGCAGTTTCAAGGCAAATGTAATCACACTTTTTAACACTCATTTTACCAGCCTTTGCCTATGGGTTCTAAATCTGACCCATAAAGCTTCTTGTAAACTGTACTGTAAATCATTACAATAAAGGCTATCTATAAAATATTTACAAGACAATCATTGTAGAAGCTCTTGACAGCTTGGGATTCCATTCTCCTTGTTCTTTGATTTCCAATTAAAATTAGAGTCCTGAATTTTAACAAGGTAGTAACACAAATAGCCAAATACTGGACATTTGAACCTTCTTCTCGATAATTATTCATGACTAAAATAAGACATTACTTGCTTTGACTTGCTAAATATTCATTGTTTTTTGATAAAATATTAGAGGAATAATACTGGTAAAGACAAATTTCTAGAAAGTGAATGTAGAGAATGAATATTAGGAAAAAATAAATATAAATATCTGTAAATAAATGATATGATTTTTTTCTTGACTTTCTCATTGTACAGTGTATCACCTTGTGCAACTTATACTTCTTCAGCAGCTTTGTCATTGTTTTCTGTGTCATGGCCTTCCAACAGAGCTCTTCAGCAAAGAGAAATAAAATATGGATTTGCTGTGGCCTCTCTCAATTCTATGAGGGTTTTACTGTTGAAAAAGTCCAGCCTATGCTAGATGACTTCTAAGTCACAAGAAAATATCACCATCAAAGGCAAGAACAGAATTTGAACAATTTTGTTTATATGGTTTTCCCATTTAGCCATTTTATGTCTTCACATTAGCAGAATAAATTACGTTATCCTTTGAAATTATGCAAAACTGATATAGCATTTTCTCTTAAATTTGAATGACCAAGCATATCAGATTAACTGGACCAGCTGCTGGAAACAAAGAGCAATGTAACCGTAAAAGTTTTTCAGATTGCTATATTTGAATGCTTTGTTTCTTGTTAGTTTACATCTGCATGTGAGCTAAAGTACTTATTAAAATAAATTATTACAGTCTATTTATGACAACTGAGCTGTTAGTAAAATTGCATGAACACACATTTTTCATACTTGCTAGTTATTCTTTACTTTTTGATAATTTGGCTGCTGTTCCTCAATTATAGGAATTTTTAAGAGGAATAGTGATCCTGGAAGGTTACTGAGATTTCATTAGTCGAAGGATTTTCTTTAGCAAGAAAAAAGAACTATGGCTGGAGCATAAAACATTTTCCAGGCATAGAGAGAGAAAATTATCAGTGACTAATTATAGCTAGAGGTAACTAGGAAAAAACATCAGTGTAAAAAAAAATCCACCAGTAAAGTTAATTTGTATCTGGTAGAAGTACAGTTTAAAAAGTGTTTGGTAAATGATCATAAACTTATTTATTCCTCAAAATACTCTCAATGTAACTACCTGTTATAGCAGCGACTTTGTTATAGATAAAGTAAAAGATACATTTTGTAAGGGTACTTTATGTGTGAGTGTGTATCAAGGATGAGTGAACCAAATCTGTTCTGGGAGGTCGTAAGATATTATTAACTATCAGAACTGACAGACTTGATGTTCAAAACATAATATTATAAACATATTCCTCCTAAACGAATTTGGTTTTCTTCTTCTTCAAGTTCTCAAAATAAGATAAAAGAGGAGAACAAAATAAATTCTGTGAGAAACTATTTGGTTAGATCACTAGTTTTGGTTAATGGGGACCTCAGTTCAGTTTCTTACTCCAAAGTTAGTGTAGGCACGCCTCTCTGTTGGATACTGAATGGAATACAAGCATTCTGACAACTATTTTTGTCTCCTAAGACAACATTCATGAAGGAATTTGGTAGCTGCAGCATGTTTTCCAACCTTACGTTTCAGGTCTGCAGCCCAGAGTGTAATGAACATGCTGCACTCCATTTTAATGCTATGGGCAAATCAGTTACTCCAAAAGGAGAGTCATGGCTACACATGGATTTGCTGAAGGACCCAACAGGGAAGAAATGGATTGATTTTAAATGCCACATCTTCCAGGCAAAAAAAAATGTCAAGTTTACTTGGAAAGTGGCCTCGATCTCTGCTTGCGATATGCTGTTTTCACCTTTTTCTCAAACATTTCTGTAAAAGGATGAAAAAGGTTCTCCTTTATGTTACAAGTTTCCTTCCTTCACTCTTTCCCCTTTACACTTTGTACAAGAAGGAGGAGATTCTAGTTTGATACCTTCATCTGCTTAAGGCACTCTTACCCACATAGTGCATTCTTTTGACTTATCTCATTCAACAACGAGTGGGTAAGAAAGAAAAGAAGGCTTTAAACTTCTTTTGATGTCATTGCATCAAAAAAAGGAAAAAGAAAAATATTCCTTGTCTGTCTGCTAGTAAGAGCATTGTCTGCTGATCACAACTTTCACTAGGGAACAAAGACAACTGTTTGTCATCTCTACCTTTCAAATGGGCAACCTAACCACTTGACTAGAGAGTTATTTATTCTTTTTTTGAAAAACAATTTTTGGAACAGATGGAGATGGGAATATCAGGGTGAACAGAACGCAGAGTACAGTGTTTAGTTCTAGTCCCCACAATTCGAAAAAGATGTGGACAGACTAGAAGGGGTCCAAAAGAGAGTCATGAAGATGATCAAAGGAAGCAGAACCTTCCCTACAGGGAAAGAGTGAAGGAATTAAGTCCTTTTACTCCAGAGAAGAGAAAACTCGGGGGGGAACTCATCACAGTTTTACCACTTACAGTCCAGCTACAAAGAGGACAGAAACACTTCACAAGGAGCTGCATGGGGAGGACAAGGGGTAAAAGATGGAAATTGCACTCAGAGAGGTTTCATGTTGATATAAGAACAATCAGTAGGAACAATGTCACTGGAGCAACTTTCCCAAGGGATGTGGTAGAGTCCCCATCATTGGAGTTTTTCAAGACATGACTGGACAAGGCGTTAGATAATCTCTTTGAGGCTCCCTTTCCCACAAAAGTTTAAAACAGATGATTTTTTGAGGCCACTTCCAACCTGAGGTTTCTGTGCTATCCCTTTAAACTTCAAAATAAGTTACAATGATGAGGGTTGACTTCTGGCATGAAGGGCAGTGTGTTTGAAATATCCCAAAGAAAAGGAAGTTAGCTCAGGTCTCTCTTATCTTGACTGAATATTTGAACCTGTAAAACATGCTCTCCTTTCCTCTTCATTCTTCAGCATTGCCTTTCAGAACAGGGTTTCTTACTCAGCAAATGGCTACTGGTGTGACACTTTTGGTTGGACAGACGGTCAAACACACTGCTTTGTGATGTACTGAAGACAGAGAACAAGGCATCTCTAGAGGAATCAGAGTTTTCCTTAAGGTACAGAGATGTGACTGATTCTCTTTTTTCTGCAGGAAAACTAGGCATTTCAATGACTTACAATCTCTAAATGTAAAATTGGAATTGTTAGGTATTACAGTGCCTAACTATTCTGAATATTGTTCAGTTCCTTTTCCAGGGGAAATTTTAATTTCTTTGCAGTTGAACATCCCTGACAATGTGGGATGATATTGTTTCTCTATGCCACAAACTCTTCTCGTAAAGACAACTATATTAAAGATCAACAAGCTTTTTAAAAATAAGGATCACCAAGAGACATTTGAGTTATGCCTTGACACAGAGCAGTCTTTTCTCCAAAGGGTTCACAATTCTACAGGAGGAATACAGTCGTGTAAGAAGTTTTCATAGGTAAAGTGATCTTCCTTCAAGAATATTGCTGTTATAGGAGGGGTAAGTTTATTAAATTTCGGGTCCAAAAACTTTATTTAAGAAAAGAAGAATAACTGGGATAAAAGTCTCCATTTTAATTCTCATTCACAATTAAGAGGAGCAGATTTTAATAACTGAATATTTGAGAAGCATTTCAAAGCTGGTACAAAATTTAAAATTACATTCATATGTATCACAAATTTTATATAGAAAGAGATTTATGTACTTTACACTCTGTCCTGGAATTCCCATTAATGATAACACAAGATACAAATAAAATGTGCATTATAAAGACCATGTACCCCAGAAATCTGTCTTCTTAAATCTGAGTTCTTTTACATTTTTAAATAAAATTCATAATCATCAGACTACAAAAGAAATGAAGCAGTACAAACACAGGGAACAGACTAAGAAGTTTAATAAGGATGCTACAGAAATAATAGTCTGTTTTCACTCTCATACTGTATGACTATCTTCTCTACTTGCTTTTCTAATTTTCTATGGTCAACATTATATTGAAATTATTGTAAGGGCAAACACCATTGTACAGTTACAAGTGCCTTCAACAGGTAAAGTATACAGTATAAAGGCTCTACTGTTGCTAAGTAAATGTCATCTTTCCCCAAACCCACCAGCAAATATTGATCAAGAATCTCAAGCTTTTCAATGAGCTCCTAGGCCAGGGTGAATTAGTTTATTCAGTTTCAGAACATTTATAGTTCCAATTACATCACTATATTTTGTTCGGATAACTAAGGATGCCGGGTGATTTTATAATTTTCATGAGTGTAGAAGATGGCTACCTGAAAGGCTGCATGAACAAGTTACTGTTAGGCAAGGCGATTTGCATTTTCTTCATGGAAATGCATGAGCAAAGGTAATTCAAGAGTACTGAGGGAGCTACCTGAGGTAATTTTCTGGACACTATCAGTAACCTTGGAATAATCATGGGGTAGATGCCTCAGGACTGGAAGAAAGCAAATGCAACTCTTATCCTTAAAAAGGCTGAGAAGGAAGACTCAGAGAATTATGAGTTGGTTAGCCTCACCTCAGTCCCTGGGAAGACAATGGAAAAATGTAGCCTGGAAATAATTTCGAGGCTCATGAAAGATAGGAAGGTGAACCAGAGTAGTCAGTATGAATTCACCTAGGTGAAGTCACGCTTGACCAAACTGATAGCCTTCTAGGTTTATATTCTACTTTGAATATCGTAGGTTCATGTATCAGGAGGCATTGTTAATAATTTAGAAACTTGATCCTGTGGTAGTTACATAGCCTGCATGATTTCTTTCATGATTATTTATCTTCCCACTCCCTTTTCCATTGCTTTCTAGTTGTTTTTTTCCCTGATGAACAGATGCGGCCAAGAGTATTGCAGCTTCCATGGCTGCCATCACAGTCTTTCAAGAATATTTTTTATTTGTGGGTCAGCAGATGTTTGGCCTATGTATCCCTCTGTGCAGTGAGCCAAACCGTTGGAGATTCCTCCACTAATTTTCTATAATCAAAATGATTACACTGGAAAAAAAAGACTCTGAGAAAATCATCTGGTATTCCTCTGTTCACTCTACTGATCTAACTAAGGCAGATATGAGGAGCATAGTGGATGGGTTATAGGATGCACATTACCTTTCCACCTGATCTGTCACAAGCTGTAACGTGCTTTGCACTAATGGGAAGAATGAGGTTCTTGCTCTGCAGGTGCTGAGTGATGGGAAGTCAGCTTTGTGAGGTTCCTAAAAGTTATAATTCTCTACCTAAAAGTGGATACACTCTTGTACATCACAGGTTTAGCTAGTCAAGAATTATGTCTCTAAAAGGGACCCAGAAAGAACATTTTAGAAAAGGTGTACAAACAGGTTAAGAATACTTTACCATGAAACTCTCTGAACTTCTACAACTTTGCTGATATGTTGGGCTTTTTTACTAATCTTTTTAGTTACTCTGGGTAGACTTTTAGAGCATGATTTTGGTTGTTTTCAGAACACTTTTTGTTCACTTTAACATTCATACCGTTTGGTAGAAAGAGATTTCAAAGCATAACTATGAAACTGTGAAAAGTTTTTCTTCTGTGAAAGTCTTCCTTTTTGTTTTGAACTTGCCACTTGCCATTCAATGCTACCCAGTTCTTGAAACACTGAATAACCATTCCTTGTGTCCCCTTTCTATAACTGCTGTGATTTTTATAGACTTCTACTATAACAATCCCCATTCATTTTTTTCTCCTTTCAGGAAGATGCTAGTCTGCTTTAGCCTTCTGTGTCATGCTGTCCCAGTCTAGGGACAGACTCAAAGCCAGAATTCCTCAGCTCAACAAGACCTCCGCTTATCTAACCTTTTTTCTCAGATACCATCTAAGCTTTGGACTTAAACACAGCCATGGTATGCCTTGATACACTGGTAAGTGCATCACAACAACTGATAGATGATGATCTATATCAAGTTGTAAGATAATTTCTGATGTATCCTTTCCTCTTTAGAAAAGAAGTAGCTAACCGTCTCTCAAAGATCACATCTCTATGGCAATTATAGTGTAGGGGCTTTGTCCTAAAACAGTGAACCATCAGAGTCCATTAGGGATGTGAGGCATCTGAACTGCTTTACATAATGATTGCAGTGATTGCCATAAAAGTTGTGAAACAACTCTGGACGCAAAAGCTCAGACTGATAGAGAAGGCATGCACAGCAATGTCATCAAGCAATGCTCCTGGGATAACAGCCAGGATGGAGGTAATAACTCCTGACAGAAACAGGGGGATGAATCCAGTCCAAAGGGCATTCATTCATAATGCAAAAGACATTCAAGCAGAAAAAAAAAAGTTCCAGGAGAAATGAGCAAGGTGAAACTTTATTTCATATTGGGTGCAATTTTGGAATGTGAACAGAGCCAGCCAATAGAAAAATCCTATTTTCTGTAATGAAGGAAATGTATGCATGAAACTGTACCTATATTTAATCCTCCAAAGATGTTAAGACTTTTTGCGGACTATCAGGAACTTCAGAAGCTGCGAAAGAAGTTGGTTTCATTAAACACTGGAATTTAGAGCTATATTTGTCTGACAAAATGTTCTGGGCCTCTCTCAGTCTTTTTAGATACGTAAGACTATCTGATTGACAGTCAACAGAATTGAAGCCCTCACTGGGCAAGGAAATGTGCAAAATGTATTGTGGCAAAAAGCCAGCTAAAATTTGCTTACAGATTGAGTAGAAATGGTGGAGAAAGAGTAAAATAACAAAGAGAAAAATCAAGCAATAAGACAAACTTTACATAACTGTCATGTTCAATAGGCAGTCTACATAGAAACAATGCTGGAATATACACTGCCTTATTGTAAGATTAATAACTTGTCTCTCAGATTTTACATTTTTACACTGCATATGACTTCGACTTTCTAAATAAACTGAATGCTGCGATCTCAACATCTTTTTTGGCTCATTTTACGCAAATTTTCATAGATAGGCTTGTAGGAATAGAATTTCATTGTGCAAAAATATTTATGGAAATTTGATTGTAAATTGTCATGGGTGTTCACAGAAAGCTTTTATAATTTCAGCAACTCAGCACAGCTGCATAACAATTCTTGTCCAAATAATTGCAAGTAACAGGGTAGTACCTTGCCAAAGGTAAAGGTCAAACTACTGAACTAAAGTATTTACGCATGTTATAAAACTCACCAAACACCAAATAAAGAAACTCCCAGAGAATTCCCTTTTCCAATAATTTGGATAATATAGCATTCTACTTCTAGGTACTTCACAATTAGGGAAAACATCTGAATTCACTGAATAAAAGTCACTTTTTGGGTAATGTTCAGCTGTGGGAAGGTTGTTGTTCTAAGTATATTCCAAGGAGCACCTGACAGGTTGAAAAAGTCAATGCTTAAAAATACTTGTTCTGTGTGATGTAACTCTTGGAAAATGAAAGCAAAATCACTGTTTTCATACTTGTCTGCAAGCTGAAATTCTGCTCAAACTGAAGATTTTCACCTGATACTGAAAATATGATGTCTCTGACAATACGTATCTGCATATATCTGGGACACTCAGGTGAAAAATTTTTGGTGATAAAATTTAAAGTAAAGTGGGAGACTATTTTCTGTATAATTCAGAAATATACTGTTCAATATTATAGTGTAAAGCTTTAAGTACTAATACTATGTTGATTGCAAAACTATTTTTGTATTGCACTTGTAAAAAAGACAGTGATAATAAAAGCACGTGAATGTATGGTGTCAATAAAATAATCTCAAGTTAGCACATTACAATAGCTATGTATGAGAAGCAAATCAGTACAGCAGTGGTTACGCAGACCCCTGAATTACGTGCAGGTTTGGAAAAAAAGAGTAATTTGTACTAAATTTATGCCTGATTTATTGAACCACACTCCTGGTTTGAAGCTGTTCAAATGACCTGTCACTTTTTTCACCTTTCCATCTTTTTGATGTTTTTTGCAGCATTTGATGTCCATTGTTAGAAATCTAGACTCAAGCTTCCGGTTAATTTCCCACTAATAGAAATCTCATTTGTGCTAATTAAAACTATTCATCAAACAAAAGCCTAAAGAGCAGGCATGCTGAGGGTACTTGATTCCAAACTGCACCACTGCCTTCAAATAAGATTCACATGTAGATCTATCTACAAGTACGGCAAAACCCCACCATTCAATAAATCCAAAAAAAACAAAGGAAAATACAGGGTTACTGTCTTTTGGGGTTAGATTTTATTTTACTTTTAGTAATTTTCTTCTGTTATGGTATAAGATAAATAATGAATTATCAGAAGATAGAATAAATGAGCTCACATTAGTACTTATTTTTTTATTAAGCATTTGGTATTGTTGTGGACAGGATGCTGGACTAACCTTGGTAGTGCTCTTCTTGTGACTCTTCAGATACCAGGGACAGGTAAAGGTATTCTATTTTTCTTTATATGAGCTTATCGGGATGGATGCTGTATGGTGGATACACACAACAATAGCAATTGCTGCAACAACCATTTCCCTAGATAAATAATTTTACCTTATGTGCCCCTGTTCTAATGGCAATTGGAATTATTATCATCACACTAAGCTTTCTACTGCAGAAATAAGAATCCTGGGAATCCCGAGACTGGTTCAGGTGGAGAAAGGTAGGACACAGAGAGTCTGAAAAGCATAAAATCATATCCCAAGTTCCTATAATAGTTCTTTAGCCATAACTGGGATGTCTCTGGAAAACACCACTGTGTAATTTGTCTGGTCCAAAGACTATCTATAATGAAATAACATTAAAAAAACCTATGTGGAAATAGATTTTTACTGTATCTCAACTCCATACTGTTCCCATTTTCTGTTTTATAAATCAGGTAAATATTATATAAGCATTTTTTTAATCTAGAGGGGAACATAAATTAGATTAATTTAGAAAACTGGGTCTGCTACTACAGGTGCAGAGCTATACTGAAAAAGTGTGGTCAGAGCAGCAGTTCTGGCAATACTCTAAGGAACAAATAGATTTTTATCATTACATTCAATTTATTTTTAAGAACTTTCAGAATGAGTTACATCAATAGCTTCTGTCCTAGAATCTCATCTTTAGTAGTGGCCAATTGGGCATGCTAAAGAAGCAGGAAAGGGGCAGAGAACGGATTCTTTCCACAGAAATATAATATATCTACATGTACTTTAAAGTTTTCATTGGCCATTAGTTGCCATTCAGGTCATAGTGCTTAATAGCTATTGATACGATTTATCCTGCACGAATTTGTTTAATTTGTCTTTAAACTTTTGGCCTTTAAAAAAGCCTGTAGCAATAATTTCTACAATTTCATTAAGTATCATGTGAAAAAGGTGTTTGTGTCTGTTCTTTTCAAATTGCTGCTAGTTCTGCAGAGCTCCTTGTTTCTTTATTATAATAGTGAATAAGCACTGTTTATTCACTTCAGTTCTGCCGTTTATGTGCTCATAGATCTCTATACAGTTGTTAATTTCATTTCTTCATAAATCATTTTGAGATTTGTGTAGGATAAGTTGTTATTTCTGGTAAAGGAGGTAAACAGACTTTTCCTTCATGTGCGTCAGGACATGGATTTGTTGTCAGGAAAAGTCATATTCTGTGAAGCCCTGAGCCCCCCATTATTTCCGAAAATGGAGAAACTGCAAGGTTCAGGGCTTTTGCTATTTTTTCCATTTGTAATATGCAGTCCAGAAGCAGCCACTTTTGAATATTACACATAAAGAAATGAGGTAAGTGGACCTTGGGAATGACAGAATCATCTCAATTTTCAGTGCACACTCTGTCCACAAAACTCCTCAGTCTCATGATGTGGTTTAACTACTAGTCTAGAGTACGATTAGTCTAAAAAAATCAGCATAAATTAGCAATATCACATTTGCAGCACAATAACAACATAGTGACACTTTAAATTCAACTTTTTCTAAGAGCAAAAAATGGCTTCAATTATTTATTGAACTGAAACACTAAAGTAAATATACAAAAATACTCTTAAAACTTAAGTAAGCTTTATAACTTTCAGTATCCATCCAATCCTGAAAGAAAATATTTTTCCCCCTATTTTATTTTTACCTAGCAGGTAATAAATACAGTTGCCTGGTTTTAAGAAATATATTTTTATTGTTTTTTAAAAAAAATTAAATTATTCCACTCATTTTCACTGTGATGTTGAGTACTCCACATAACAGTATGTCCTTTCATCTTGTTTTTTCCCAGATGACTAATACTTCAAAGGAAACCAGTTTGGAAATACTTTACTATCTAGATAAGAAATATAATTTATGTCTAAAGATATAAAATGTGTTTCTTTTTGAAATGTAGAAGGTATGAGGCTTCTCTTGTTTTGGCCCATTAAGATAGTGTTAACTATTTTTTGAGTAGTATGGTATCTTCCTAAAACACTGCGGCTAGACTAAGAAAAGTCAAAACGTGGGACTAGCATCCAGGCCCTCAGTTTAGGTGTCTAGTTTATCTGGAATTAGTCACCTGGGCAGGATTGGCCCTGTGTTCCTTGCTGGAATTTCTTTGTATTGCACATTCAAGTCTCACTGCAGAAAAAAAGGAGAAACAGGCTCGGTGAGAGGGACAATAAATTTAGGCTTCCTGCTAATGGTCTGCTCCAAGCAGCAGGACGGAGCAATGGTCCCTTCTGCCCACAGCCCACCTGGGTCAGGTGGATGAGGAGTGTGGGGCATGAATTCCTTCACTCTGTTTTCACTGCCATTTGGAACCATACCTCTTGGTGATGTTGCATTATGCCAGCCTGCAGTCAATTCTGCTCTACAGCCATGACAAACCCCTTGACTACCATGTCAGACAGGAGGGCTATTTTCCACTTACCACGACAAACTTATTCAAGATCTTAAGGCTCAGTTTTCTCTAAATATAGGGAGCTTTGAGCAGGAGGCATAAGTATAGCTGCTTAAACCCAACATTTTCAGAGCAAGCACAAGAAAGTATATCTAAAGCAACCAGAGAACTTTCAAGATAAGACTGAAGCCTAGACACACAACTCGGAGCTGAACAGGTCCAGCAAGCAGACAGACTGAAAAAGCAATCTGTGACACCAGTAAGTTTTGCATTGGGTTTGTGGGGCCATTTTTTGGAAGCTAGATGCTTCCTCTATAGCCAATAGAGCCAATGCCAGCCAGCTCAAAGATAAATCCATCATTAGAAATGGTTGAGCCAATTGGTGACAGTGATAGTGCCTTTGGGATAATGTGGTTAAGAAGGGGGGTAGGAAATACGCAACTGTTGATGAAGAGAGGAGTGAAGGAGTGAGAATATGTGAGAGAAATAACTCTGTAGACACCAACCTGAGTGAAGATGGAGGGGCAAGAGGATCTCAAGGCACCAAAGCAGCCTGTGATGAAGACCATGGTGAGGAAGCCTGTTTCCCTGCAGCCCACGGAGGTTAACGGTGGAGCAGATATCCACCTGCAGCCTGTGGAGGATCCTACAATGGAGCATGTGGATGTGCCCTGACGGTGGCTGTGAAGCTGTGGGAAGCCTGTGTTGTAGCAGGTTCCTGGCAGGACCTGTGAACCCATGGAGAGAGGAACCCATGCTGGAGCAGGTTTGCTGGTGGGACTTGTGACCTCGTGGGTGGTCCACACTGGTGCAGTTCATGAAGAACTTAGCCCCTGGGAAGGACTTACATTGGAGAAGTTTGTGGAGAACTGCCTCCCATGGGAGGGACCCCACGTTGGAGCAGGAGAAGAGGGTAAGGAGTCCTTCCCTTGAGGAGGAACAAGCAGCAGAAACAATGTGTGATGAACTGACCACAACCCTGATTCCCCATCCCCTGTCCCCTCTGGAAGGGAGGAAGCGGAGAAAATTGGGAGTGAAATTAAGTCTTGGAAGAAGGAAGGGTGAGAGGAAGATGTTTTAAGGTTTAGTTTTTATTTCTCTTTATCCTACTTTTATTTGATAAACTAAGTTGATTTTCCTCAAGTTGAGTCTGTTTTGCTTGTGACGTTAATTCATGAATCATCTCTCCTAGTCGTTATCTCAACCCATGAGCCTTTCGTTATATTTTCTCTTCCCTGTTCATTTGAGGAGGGCAGTGATAAAGTAGGTTTTGGTGAGCACCTGACAACCAGCCAGGGTCAACCCACCACAGGTGCCCACCTTACAGCTGACGGGTGACTCAGGTAGACTAAATCCCATAGGAAAGTTCATTTAAACAAAGTGACACTCTTCCAACAAAGACAGCCACAAAACAGAGCTCTGGAATAAGAAGACAATCTTAAATTGGTTAAGCAGCACTAAAAGTTTAAAAAGGCAACTGCATTTTAGATTAAATCTGTGTCATTGAAGTAATATAAGTAAATTTTTGAGAATAAAAAATAGTATTAATAAATGTATCTCTTCACACTTTAAATTCTTTAATATATATAAAAAGTTACTATTTTTTCTGTATTTCGAATTCTTCCATTTAAAAGGCTAGTTAAAACAGGAACTGGTTACAGAAAATCAAATTCATTCCTCAGTCTGCTTTCTCCATATTTAATAAACACTGATAAAGGCACAGTAAAGAAGAGCTTTATCATAAGCTTGCAATGGGGAAGACACAGTCTCCTAAAACATGATCATAAAAACACAGTATAACCTAAAATTAACTGCAGTTAATCAAGTGTGTAATATGAGGCCAATATTCTGTACTCAGGCAGCAATATATATTTACAGTGTTTGCTTCCTGATGATGTTGTAGAATAAGTAAAAAAGGCTAGACATTCAATGCTATATCTAAATTTTAACTGAACTCATATTTATTTCTGCTTCAGACTTGAAGGCCTGAAACTCATTTTAATCAACGTGAGGTTTGTTGTTATCACTAAATAAATTAGATTTGATTTTTCTTGTTAAAAATACAAACTTACCTTTCTTACTATGTTGTCTGTAAATTAAAGAACGGAGATATGTTTAAAGCTCTTGGGCCAAAGTGGGGGAATTTTAAACAGGCAAACACAAATTACCTTGTGAATCATGCAGGTTGTTTCTTTATGCTTTCACCATTTTTAAATAAGTATTTGAACTTGTCACTGTTCATTCTGTAAATAAGAGTAATATCCTTTATAGTTTTCTAGAGAAAAAATGTAATTCATATGCCATCAGTTAAGAGAAATTTTACTAAATTATTCAAGATGTCAAGTATAATGTTCTTAAAACGAATTGCCAACACAAACTTTTCCTATTAAAATAAACCTCTGGGAACTTAGGTTGTTGAAATTTCTGTGTTATGATCAGTCTAGAAAGTGTACACAATTTAACTTTGAGTTCATTTAATTTCCAAAGTGTCTCTAGGAAAGAGTTTCTTCCAATTATCTAAAAGACAAAACTGGCAAATAAAGTACTGAGAGAGATGTTTCACTGAGAAGAGGTTGGCTTTGAATTGCCTCTGCACTTCATTATCCTCCAATCAAGCAATCAAATTTCTTAACCTCTGGAATTCACATTCTGCTGATTATCATTTATGTACTTTAATTGGTTACACTTTAATTTCTGGCCAGACCCTTATGAACAAAAGGACTATTTTTGATGGCTTTAGTCCCTTTTTTGTAGTTGGCTAACAGATTCCCTCCAGATTTCTCTATCATCACCTACGCAGCTCTCCCACTGGCTATAAAATAGTGCAGCAGCTTGTAGGTAATTGATCAGACAAGTGAACTGTAAAATATTCATTTTCTACTTCAACAGCTAGATAAATCTCTTGGGAAGTGGATGAAAATATTGCTTATGCACGTCAGGGTCGGTATAGTAATAGCAAGGTTGCTGATAAGCAGGGGTCTGCTACAGAGTTAATGCTTAATTCTATTCCATGCCAGAGATGGGAAAGCAGGCAGTCTCCCTTCGCCTGCAGCTAGAAGTCTCATTATGTACTGAACCCGAGGCATCAATACCAATCCACCAGTCATGGTGCTTTAGGGATGGTGCTTCCTGTTTTAATTAATCAGGTTCATCTCAATGTAACATGCCAAAGAACAAATTAACACTTAGTTACTGTAACCAACATGCTAAATACCAAAATGTTAATGAACAGGAGAGCAAAAGTGAAAAGGGACTGAGAGAAAAAAGAAAGGAGAGGCAAAACATGATTTTTTTTCCATCAATCTTTACAATCTCACTTTCTGGGGTCTTTTGCACCAATTTTCCAAATACCTGTCAAGGTGATTTAATCAAAGTATTTAAAAGCAAACTACATACAGACTTGTAGAGCTACAGGAGAAGGCAGTGAATTCTTTTCATCTTCATCTTGCTGGGTTGCCATAGTAAGAGAATCTGAAGGGAATTAGCAATAGCTTTGTTTCTGACTTATGTTAAATGTGTATTATGCACCTTTACTCAAGCCCAAAACATACTGATCAGAAAACACATGCAATCCCTTCTCCTGCTTTCTTCTCACACAAGAAGGGAAAAGCTAAGTTTTAAGTGCTAGAATATTAACAGCAGGGTTTTTTTCACGGTGATTTGTTTTTTGAAGCAGAAAAGAACATATGTTCATTTCCCATGTCCTTGGAGTATGGTGTCAATCAGTTTAAGAGGCATTTGAAATAAAAAATAGCCGATACTATCTATGTCACAGTAGTTGTGACCACCTGGGGAAGACAAATATAACACTACAATTTTGCAGTGGAAAAGCAAGTCTACTGTAGGTGCCACAGAATGTACTGTAGAGATGCTAACAAGTAAATCAAGCCTTTCTTGGATCACAACAGTAACTTACTTTAAGAACAGAAGATGGGTCCAGGTTTTTTTCCATATCAACTAACTTCTGATGACTTAAATTTAGTGCCAGAGACAACAATGGTAATAAATTGGTCAGTCAGAAAATTTGGGCAGCTTGCCAACACTGCACAGCATTAGCCAAAACTACATTTTTTCCCCTGATTATACTAGTAAATAGACCTGTTCACACATAATCATGGTTGTGAGGTAAAACCCCGGGGCGGAAATGGACTCCAGCACAAATGTATTCAAGGACACTGACAACCAGAGTTTTCTGAAATGTATTCCATCACCCCCAGAGACAAGGCAGGCTGTGCAATTTCTGCAATCTGTGAGACTCAGATTTTTCGTATGCTTTTAATACTTTTGATGCAAATAAAAGAAATTATTCCTTTAATAAACTTTGAAAAAAATGTATTCTAGGTTTCTAGTATCCCAGATACAGTGCTGTATCTCATATTTTTCTGAAAAAGACTGGTGAAAATCAAAGTAGTTATTTATAATGAGAGTACTATTCAAAGCAAAGAAACAGTAGAAAGCAATACAAAGCAAAGAAACACAAATAAAAAACCCCAAACTGGAAATAGTACACAGTTCCCCTTTGTGGTTCTCGGTACAACAAATCCTGCTAATTTAGCACTTCTTAAATTCTCACTCATTTAAAAGGATAATTAAAAACAAAAATCAAGTTCTGTTAGTAATGAGGTGATAATGAAGTGCACCATGAAAATCAAGTATCTGTTTAATAACTGTGTCTAACCTTTGCTCTTTCAATGCCATTTGTGATGATGGGAATGTATTTAAAGGGAAATAGATGGATCAGTAACAGTCTTTTCTAACTAGGATTGAAATTATATTATTTCCTCTACTATATTTTTTTATCCATCTTTGTCCTTACTTTCCTCTCTAAGTTTCTATTCATACTGTACTTAGCTGTACAAATTTTGTTTTAGTAAGCTCCTATATAACTCTTTATTATGAGCCATTTGTCTTTGAAAATAGGAATGTCTTTACTTTCTGAGTCTATCTTTACACGATTTTATCATTTCCTTTTAAATCCGGTCAGCAATTGAAATCAGTAGCAGTCTAGTTAAGCACATGGTGCATTTTTCAGATTTCACTCGGTATTAAAGTCATCTGCCTTTCACGAAGTTTTGTGAAGGACCAACTCTCCTTTATGGGTCAGAGCTGCTCGGAAACATTCAAGCACTACTGAGCCTTAATCACCTTGGGTGCTTTTCAATCACCTTTATGTCAAGCTCATCTCTCTTTTTCTATCTATATGACACAGAAAATATATTCAGTCCTCAAGCTGATTTTTTTTTTTTTTTTAATAAATACCGTGTTGCTGAGAAGCATGAAGAGGACACTGAGTTATGCTCCTATGGAGAAGCTACTAGAGGGAAGATGTTGAAATATTTGTTTCTGTCCCTTAAGCTTAAGACATTTTGCAGAGCACTCTTGGTGGGTTGGAAAAGAGTTGAGTGTGAAGAAAATTATAATGGTTGCAGCAGCTCTAACACAAACAGATATAGTGGCAGAAAAAAAAAAAACCAGGAGGGAGATCAGGTCTAGAGTGAAAGGGGAGAGAAAAAAAGAAGCAAGCCTAAAAATGAAGAGGAAAGAAAGAGAAGGAAAGGTGTACATGATACAATGCAGTTCTCTTTCCTCTTTCTTCATCCTTTAATTTCAGGTTCTGTTGATTGCAGTCCATGGAGGATCATGTGAGAGCAGCTATCCACCCTGCAGCCAATGAAGGACACCAAGCTAGAGCATGTGGATATAGCGTGAAGGAAGCAGTGACTCCATCGAGAGCGCTTCTGGCAGAAACTGCAGCACATGGAGGGAAGCCCACACAGGAGTACATTTTCTGGCAGGACCTCTGACCCTGTGAGTGACCCACGCTGGAGCAGTCTGCTCCTGAAGAACTGCACTCCATAGAAAAGATCCACTTTGGAGCAGTTTATGAAGAACTGCAGCCCGTGGGAAGGACTCCACATGGGAGCATGAGGAAGATGGAGCCACAGAGATAACATGGAATGAACTGACGCAACCCCTATTTCTTGTCCCTTTGCACCACGTGTGGGGAGGAGGTAGAGAATTCGGGAGTGAGGCTGAGCTCGGAAAGAAGGGAGGAGTGGGATCCTGTCCTGCTGAGAAGGGAGAATGATAACAGTGGCTTCTTTGGAACGTGGTGAGTAGCCAAGGTCTACCCATCACAAAAAGGCATACAACGATGATGTTTATTCTGCATTTGAAGTGTAAGAAATTACAGATGGATTTTTTTTAAGGAGGAATATAAAATGGTGATAATTCTACATAAAAGCAATTATCAACAGAGGAAGAGACTTGTTTTCAAGTAACCCAACTATTCTGAGGAATGCAGATGCAGACCTGCCACTTCCCAGGAAAATGCCCTATTTCATAAACCAGACTGTACTGGCTGGAGGGGGAAGAACAGCCATAATGGAAGGCTGCATTGCAGTGCTTATGTCTGGCAAATGGGAAGGTTGGATGTTCTGGTCCTTGTCTCAAAGAATGTGTTTTGTAACTTATGTTTAACAGTAGCTGGGGAGAAGAACTTAACTTCATGGATGGACAGCTTTTTGTACAAAACGGATGTTGTCCCAGAGGAAGGAAAGCTGTATCTTCTGCTTAATGGGTAAGTGCTCTAAGCTATAGGTCATTATAGAATATCTGCAAGTCCTAGATCCCATGTGTTAATGGAAGCACAGAAATAAAAGTTACATTCCCTTTCTTCGAGTATATGTGATGTTTTCTTGTGTGCAGCAAACGGTGAGTTTAACACCATTTTCAATAGAGTATTACATACAGCAAGAGTCTAAATATTTACAGCGATATTTCAACTGAAAAAAATACTAAACTCACAAATAACACATACAAGTCATATGTGTCTGCAAGCAGATGAAAGAACTTTCTTGTTGTTTGAGCATCCTTTTATTGCTTTTCATTTTCTCTGAATGAGAATAATGGCTGAACTAGACCATTTTTAGGCTTTTTATGCTACGACTATTTTTACTTTAACCACTGTAGTTTTTCCAAGTATTAACAATAGTTGTTATATAATTCATTTAAATACTGATAAACCTTTTCCTTTTGTTGCACAAATCTGATGTGTCAGTTTTCACCTCAGCACTGAAATACATGGCTCTGTGCAAGATATTTCTTTTCTTCAGTTAATCATCCTCCTTCCTTTCCATAAAGGACTCTGCCCCACTTGCAACATCACTATTTCAAAAGTCATTTTCACCATTTTATTTTTTTTCTAATTCTTGTTGGCTATCAGAGGTTTTTCTGAATAGCTAGAGTCAATCCTTTTACAGTCAAAAAGTTCAATTACTTTAGTCACTGCCGTGAATCTACATAATTTGCAAAGATTCCACTTCCCACTTCATTCACTTCCTTTTCAGCAGTTCTCTCCCAGGTATCAGCTATGATTTGCATGAATACCACATTTCCAGCAGGTTTTGGGAAAAAGCAAGACAAGGGGCAGTATGTATGTCCCTGAATGAAATGCTTAAAGTATTTCTCATGTATTACATATTCTTTATTTAGGTCTTGTTGCATCTGTGCCAACTCAGTTCAAACAAAGTTCAAACAATGTTGCTACAATGATTCTTGTTTATTTTCTTAATATGATTTCTCTTACTCCAACCTTTGCATGGTTATTTAGAAAATAATAACTAGACTGCAGTCCCCTATTCAGAGATTTTTTTTTAAGTGATTGGAACAATTCATTCTGTAATTTCCAGTGTAAATGGGGCAGTTGGAGACAAAAGGGAGATATGGCTTGACAAGAAGTAACTTCGAGTACGAAAAAAGGAAAGGATTCCACAGAAAATGGCAAACGGGTTACTCCTTCCTGTGAACAAGAGAAAACAAGGCAACCCCTTTGCCCCAAACCAGCCAAACAACCATGACTCATAGGAACATTTGAATCATACTTTCTCCTGAAGATACTCCTCAGTTGTACAGTTACCCTTAAAACTATATCTGACTTTACAAACTTGCCAAAAGGAACTGGAGTAAAGAAGTGTGCTTCTTTCACTGAACATGGTAATTTTATTTAGTTAAGCATTTCAATAAAATGCTTATTTAGTCCACTCTTATTTTTAGATATTACTCCTCATATCCTAACTCATTCTTTCCTTTTGAAAACATTCATGGACTTCGCTCTGGAGATTTGCAAAATCATCTACCAATAAATTGGAATTAATTTACTGGTTTGCATGCATATACTGAGGAATCGTATGACCAACTCTTCATGTTTGGAATGCATCACACATCATCCAATGTTTAATTGCACAGCTCAATGCCTTGAATTCATGCCCAAAGTTGTGTTATCATATTCATATAATAACAACTGTGATAGCATCACTCAGCTGGTGTTTTGAAAAAGTCTATCTACCCTAAGAAATATTAGGAATCCAGATTCAATACAAGGTTATTAAACAGTAATTCAAAAGTGATTTAGAAGTGGCATATGAAATCCAGTGTATTTGAATTTGAAGCATAATGCACAACAATCTGTAGAGGACATTTTATGCGTGTACATAGATTAACACCTTCACTGTTGTTCTACCTTGTACTTTTATGACACATATCTTTGAACAGAAACCCCACACTGGAAAACCTGAAATCATGAGACCAGAACATGAAATCAGTGTTTTAAGAAAAATTGAAAGCCCAGGAATGGCAAAACAGATTAAGGTAAAGTGCATAACTCTTTAGCCTAGAATAACAGGCTAAAGGTGAAAGAATCTAATTTTCTCTGGCTATTTCATAGCAGTCTGAAGAAAAAAAATAGATTTTTTTTTTTCAATCATATGTTTCTCCTTTTAGAATTGTTCTTACAGTTGTCATATCAGTGGGTTTTTTTATTTTTTCCTGTTTACTGGTGTTGCAGTAAAAATTAAGAGTTTTCATATATAAAAAGGGCAGAGACTGTCTAGATAATACTCAGTAAACATCTTGCAAAACTATCTATTTGAAGTGAAAGACTTACCAGATCTTTTGCTATTCTGTCATAATTAATTGATTTGTTCAGGGCACAATTAACTGTCTTACTAAATCTGTTGTTACGTTTTGTACCAACTGTTCTGCAGAAGGCAGCTTAAGCACAATACAAGGATAAGGAGAAGAGCATGTGAGAAGTGCCAACAGCAGCATATAATTCAATGAAGCATTGAAAAAAGGCTTGTTGTTTTTTCTCTGTGAAGAAAAAGAACAGTCACGTGAAGTAAAAGATTTCAGAGACCCTAGAGAAAATAGTTAGAATGATTTTATATCTTTAAAGAGTTCCTCTTAAATGGAAACCAACATAAATTATTCCTCTTTTCTTGTTTCCATTGCAGGAAGAGGGTGGAAAATTTTAGCTTTGGGTGAATCTTCAGAAATGTTTTTATTTGGATCTCAATAAAGATAGAAAAAATCCAAAGAATGAGCATATAACTTCCTTCTAAGTGAGATTAATAATATCCTTTAAAATTTTGTTATGGGATTTATGCTGACAATGCTTTGTAGCAGTATAAGTACACTCAAAGGCGTATTTATAACATTGGAAACAGAAGAATTTAGGTCTTGTTGCCCTGAAAGAGGAGAAGTGTAAATGAAAGAACAGACCTTCCACACATTAAAAGAATTTGCCTGCGTATGTAAGCATTGCACAAATCTACCTGGAATGTCGGTTCTAATAATAATCCAATTTACTCAGCCCTGAGAATAAATGCTAATGATGAATAATGAATGTTTCTTAATTTTACCAGTCCATCTGTCTAGATAAATTTTTATTTTATTTTAGAGTAGAAATGAAGTATGACAAAATATCCACAATGAGTATACTGGAAGCAGTGCCTGATAGGAGTTAAAAACCCTCAAAAATTCTGATAAGAAAATACCTTCTTTTCCAAGAGCATATTTGTAGAGGAATTACCAGACTATACAGAACAAAATATTCTGTATTATTAATACACAGTCTTATATTAGGTATTGTTTTTACCAGTAAATATACTCTTCCTAGCACATGCTAGGGACAGCACAAGCAACCATTTGAATTGGTTGTTGATACTATGATGAAAATACGTTTGCCATCATCCCCCATCCTGATCTTTTGCAGGCTTGCTGGGACACGTAGGGAAATCAGGGTGTGAAGGACAACCCAGGATGATCCAAACCCTTCAAAAGTTCCACTCATGGCATCGTGCATGGAAAGGGAAGAGCTTGCCTCAGGGAAAATCCTAGAAGATGATACCTAGAATGACCTCCTGACCTCAACCTGATGGTTATATATCTGATTCTTGCCTTATAAACTGAGGACAATCCATTTCCTGAAGGATACTTTCAGTTATTGTTTTGTCTTTTTGGGGGGACAGTGGGGCCATTGAGTTTTGGGTGCAGTGGCTTCTTTGATTGTTTTTTTTCCTTTCATTTAACAGGTATGGCCACTGAACTATTCACTAATACATTCAGAAAGTAGACAGACCATAGGTAACACAGTGTGGAAATATAGGTAGGCAACATAATAATCACTGAGACTAGCTACAGTTGTATAATGAATATTTAGACTACAAGGCAAGTTACATTTAAATTAAACAAAATAAGTGAAATCAGATTCAGGCTCCAGGCATTCAAATAGCAATCTAAAGCTGGCAGTCGGGGAAAACATTGCATTGTCTCTGAACATCATACAACATCACTAGTGCCAGGGAAGTCAGTGGTACTGGTTTTTTGAAGTTACACAAATGCATAACAATGCATAAAATTAAGCATTTGCAACACTTTTGGAATTGATAATAATTTAACCTTTTTGAATTATAATAATTTTATCTGCAGTCTGGGAAGTTCTCCAGGGAGGTGGTGGAGTCGCCATCCCTGGAGATGTTTAAAAGACAGGTGAATGAGCTCCCTTAGGGACATGGTTTAGTGAGGAGACAGGTATGGTTGGAGTCGATGATCTCGGAGGTCTCATCCAACCTTGTGATTCTATGATTCCATGTTTCTATGATTATGGAAAGTAAAAATGTTTTTCTGTGTTCCCAGTAACTCTTTCAAAGGAAAACTAATATTAGCTGTTAATTTACAATTTGTGGCTAATAAATTATGAGTTTTCTTCCCTGACAACATTCATTTTTTTCAGTGAAATACATACCCTTTGGGAGTCAGATATTTTTCTGGTAATGAGCAGCTTTCTCCTTGCAACATTTCAACCTTCTCATTGTAAAATCTGACTCCTATTAGAGCCAGGTTTTTTAGCTGTTCAGATTCTTCTCCTCCAATTAAAGCTTCCTGTCGAGTAGACCAGATTCCTTCAGGAGGGAAATGTTAAAAGTCAGTGAATTATGGAACATCATAAAGCACACAAAAGCCTAAAAATTGTTCCTAAAGGCTAATAAATTAAAATACTTTCTTGTATAATAATTGGTTGTGATTTTAGTTGAATGGTCTGTAAAGCAATACCACAATATAGTCCTCCTGATCATTGTGAAATGTTGTGAGCAGCAATGAAGGAAGAGAAATGCCAAGAAGAATTTAGAGTAGGGAAAAAAAGGAAAATAGAATGTAGCTTGGACTAATTCAGTATAGTATATCCATGGGAAGAAAATCCAAACACATATAGGAGACATTTCTAGTAGACAGGTGTGCTGGGAGAGATTTAGAGACTGGATGTATCACAGATTAGATACGACATTGTAATGTATTAGGAAAAATTAAAAAAATAAAAATAGTAATTCATATTTGTCTGAAAAGGAATCACGCTGTCGAGCAACAAAATAATCTGCTTCTTGGCTTGACCCCATTGCATATCAGTCTTGCTGTCAATTTCTGTAAGAATAAGATCAACTTCTCTAAGGGCCTAATCCACATAAAATTCTCTGAAATCCCTAAGAGTCTATACAGTGACTCCTGAGATCTGTGTATGACTTTTTACACTGTAATGGGCCACATGTTTTTGGGAAGATATGATATGCTGCACATATGTTGGGGAAAAACTCTCATGTAGAACTACGGTGGCACTAAGAATGGATTTATATAGTAAGATTACAAAAATATAGATGTTTAATAACAAAAAGTCAATAAAGAGGTAAAAAAAATCCGATTCTAAAGAGGAAAAATGGGATGACATTCGTAGTGCAAGGTACATTCTGTGGTAGAATAATCTCCTTACAAGGGGAACTGGTGGTCCATGCACAGTGAAACTTTGACTTCAAACAGCAAACTCCTAAGGGGAAATGTGGAAACTAGCAGGAAGGTGGTCTTATCACAGTTCCACTATCAGTATATAAAATGCTCTGAAGTTCCTTCCTCCTTGTGTCAGCAACACTTTTAAGTGTTGTCCTGATGACAAGCAGATTCATGTGGGGCTATCAAGTGCAAACATATTCTTACGTGACTACCAAAACTGCTCTCTCCACAATCAGCTGAAGCCGCAAATTGCAGCTCCTGGTGCTGCAATGGACAAGCTACAGCCCATGCAGGAAATCCTTAGTGAGCTGTTCCTTCTAAACAACAGAGTTGTTGAAAGAAAAGCTTTTAGCATTGTTTAATTTTCCCCTTTAGAGAGAATCCTGTACTAACTGGAGATGTCTTCATCTTTAGTTAAGAAGGACCTAAAGTGGGGAAGGCAGGTATTTCACAGTATCACAGTATCACTGTATCACAGTATCATAAGGTTGGAAAAGACTTTTGAGATCATCAAGTCCAACCTATGACCCAACACCTACTCCTACTTGTCAACTACACCGTGTCACTAAGTGCCTTATCCAATGTTTCCTTAAACACCTCCAGGGACGGTGACTCCACCACCTCCCCAGGCAGTGCATTCCAATGGCCAATCGCCCTCTCAGTAAAGAACTTCTTCCTAATGTCGAGCCTAAACCTCACCTGGCGAAGCTTGAGACTGTGTCCTCTTGTTCTGTCGCCGGTCACCTGAGAGAAGAGACCAACCCCTGTATTTAAAAAATACATCTTCAGGAAGACAAATATTTTTTGCCAAACTTTAGCTCTTCAATACAGCTATGAATGTCTGAACTTTTTTTCCTTTTTGCTGACATATCTAAAAGACTTGGTGTTACCTATGTTAGTACTTTTAACCTGACCCTCCACTTTAAGCCCTGTTTCATATATTTTGGAAAAGGCAGCTTATCCAATTTTCCTATCATTTAGTCTGCTGAGAAACAAAAGTTATTCTTGAATAGAACTGATCTATGCAGAGTCAGATTTGGTAACTTCAGGGTAGCAGCATTCAGACTAGGTTCAAACTTCTGACTTGAAGGAATAAACTGCTGTAGACACCTTATTAACAGAAGTTTTGTGGGTTTTTAGGATAGGACAGCAGACTCTGCATTTAGGATATATGGGAGCTATTTCTATCTGAGCAACTGATTTGCTCTGTGACTTTGGGAGCTGCAGAGTAATGGTGAGAAATGCACATGCTTAACAACAAGTTTACTCCTTTCTGCAGTTCAAATGATGAACAGTTTTCAGCAAGAGAACAAATCCCAGTCTTTATAATATCGTTTTTATATTCTTAAAACATGTACCTACTTGAAATGGCTTAACCTATAACTTAAAATAAAACTCTCAGTACACTTATTCAAACTTAACATTTTCAAAACATTTTTAGTTTGATTTGAAGGTTTTAATATGCTTTAAAAAATAATTTCATCTCCTGATTACTGTTTTGTAATTAAGTTGTCTACATGACCAGCACATAGTTGAGCTGAAACTCTACATTCCAGCCTTGATATGGCAGCTGTCCCAGGTCAGTTGTGCCTAAATCAGATCAGCGTATTTTGTATAGAAAGGCAAATAAAGTTCCTAGGGAGGCCAAGGGAGCAGTGAGGTTGGCAGCATCATTTGACAAGTTGATTGATTTGGCCCTCTCTGCTCTTCCATTAAGCAGTTTTAGCAGAAAACCTTTTACAGCAGAATCAGTCCAAACTTTGAAATAGAAACAGAAGCCTTGTTTCCTAGTGAACACTGAGGAACAACTCAAGTATTTTTAAGCCACCTCTATAATTGCTTTTGCCAACTGGCAGTCTGATTATGAAGTCAACTACAGGTTTAATCAAGCTATATAAACATTTCAGGAATGTACAGGAGCACCAAATCTTTTAAAGACAGTTGCACAGCCTTGTTTCCAGAAGTTCTTTTCTTTTTACATTCACAATAATAAAAGTGTTAATGATTTCTCACTTCATACACAAAATTAAATGCTTAATAAGCTGAACATGTTTTAGCTAAATTTCTCTAATTGTCAGCTTTAGGTTTTTTTTATTTGCTAGCCTCCCTGTGGAAAACAGTACACAGCATTTTAAAAATGCAATAAACCACTGGAAAATCTGCTTTCCTGTACTGTTTTTCATGGACTTACTAACAGCTTCTCATTTCATAGTGACTATGAAACATATATTGCAGAAAAGCAACAACAAAAATAGAGAGCTTATTTGTCAGGTTATGTGATCACATAATATGCTTTCACTCTTCATACAGAGTTTAACACCATAATCATCAAGGATCTTTTGAAAGGTGATTTTTCTTAAGTACATCTCCAGTGCTCAACATAAGAAATCAATATTCATGCCTTCATTTTGTAGGTAGGGGAACACAGGACATGAATTAAGATCTTTCAGAAAGTCAGTATCAGAGCTAGAAACCATGATGAGAGTCATGGTCTGTCTGAATCTTATTCATTAACACACACAGACACACACACTTCACAGAGCATTTCCATACTGATGTTTCTTACTCAGTGACATCCTATGCCGGGAAGATAAAAATAAAACTAACAAAACAAACAAACACAATGAGTAAAAGCATCTTCTGGGATGCTTTCCCCTTAATTCTGGGAAATTAAGGGCTTTGATATGCAGTACAAATTTGCAAAAACATTGTGAAATTCACAGCACAAAATATGGGAATATCGGCTGTGGCTCATATCTCCCTGAACAAAAGGAAAGATGTTCCAGACTGCAGAATGGTGTGTGATATCTACAGGACTAGGCCCGTCAAGTATGGATTTTTATAAATGTCAAGAAGTTAACCTGAGCGGGGTCTGCATCAGAAGGGCCTGCATCAGAAAGATCTGCATCAGGATCTTACATTTTCTGGTAAAAAGGTTTTACTCTAAGCTTAAATGAAATGCACCATGGTACAAAAAAAAAAATGCAGGGAGGAAGTTAAAATTATTCTTTCCAAAGTTGTTATTTTGGAAGAAAACATCAAGGTCTAATAAAAAGGAGCAGGAATACACTGTCTTGCAATGGCCTTGTCAGGTGTACATTGAATAGAGACAAGACTTCTCTATGAGCATCTTTACATGCGTATGTAACTGAGAAAATATTCTACTCAGTGGCTGACTGATCTAGCTACTAACAAGAATCTGATCATTTTTAATTATTTTGGTTCCAGTTATTATGGCAATAAAATGGGTTAGCTAAAATCTAAAATAAGACAGTACTGTGTAAATTATTTTAAAGAAATATTACAACAGATCTACAATAGAAAATCATGACTAAGAAATACTGAATGATTACTTTAAGGTCTAGAAAGTAAGGGAAAAATTCATGATACTAATTAAACTTCTCATTAGATTCCCATTATAAGAAATAAGAGAAAAAGCCTCTTTATTTCTCCAGAGACAGCTTTAGCATTATGAAATGAAGAAAAAAGGCTTAGTACCAAATCATTTGTGTCTCTTTCCCTTACAAGCATATACACAATGAATTGGATTGCATTTTGTATTGTAAAAGGACATTAGCTAAATCACAGTAAGTACTTAACTATTCCTAGTTCCCTCTCAACAACAAAACAGAAAGCTGATGAGTGTAAGCACGTGCATTTCTGTGCCAGTGGAGAAGACTTGGTAATCTCCTGTACACTAAATAGTATGTTTATATTGAAAAATTGGAAGTGAAAATTAGAGATAAACCTTCAGATTAAACTTCCTTCTGAGTCCAGTTCTTTAGTGGAGAGACTTTAGAGTTGTTCACATCACTATATGTGATTTACAGACCCTGATAAAGAAATCTTTTTTGCCTTCCATGCTTTGAGGAATTCTATAAGTGATGAGAACAGAATATTTACTTCAATATTTAGAAAATATGTTGTTCAGTCAGAGTAAAGCTGCTTTTTGATCCAAAATAAAATATATGCAATAAGCTCTTGACAAGACTTCTATTTCCTTTTCCATCACATATTTTGTTTTTACCCCTACTGTGCAGATGTAGTAGCTCCTCGCTATTTACCATAATAAGATTGACCTGATTTATTAACAAAATGTAGATAAACCGTTAGTGAAATAAAAAAAAAAATAATTTAAATGAATTCAGCTTAGCATTTTTGAAGAAAAACTTACTATATACTTACAGTTAAGCCTTACAACTGTAAGACCTGCAGAGGGGTTTTTTGGATGTGTGGACTTTTTAGTAATCCAGGCAGATGTCACTGAACTGATTTTAAAGAACACGTGAGGCTCTTCACTCTAGCTCAAAACTAATTGCAAAGGTGCTACAGTCCAGAATCTGGTAGTGTCCTGCAGGCCTAATTTTCAAAAAGGCTTGGATATAAGATTGGCTTTTCAGATATTAAGTAAACAAAAAGTCTTACGATGTGGGAGCAAGGATTTGTACTTTCAAAGTTCTTATCCGGAAAGAAAAGTTCCTGTTGGTGGAAGGGGTTGCATGCTCTTGGGTGCAAAGACTATTTTGCTTATACAATGGGAGTATGGCAGTGAAGGTTAGGTAGGTCTGGAGTAGGACTTTATACATGAATGTTTATTTTTGAATACAAGTGGGTTCGAATGCTATGAAAAAAAAATTAACATGCATCAAAATGTAGCATAAAAAGTGTACTACAAATAAATATTACCTAAATAAAATTGAATTTTTTCCTTATGAACATGTTAATCATCAATTCTATTCTCATACTTAATTTTCAAGTCATACATCATACTTCCAGTCCTCTGCTGTTCATGATGACAGATACCAACTTCCACGGTGATCTGGAAAACAGGAACTAGTTTTTCTTTAGTAAAATGAAAGATACTACTCTTCAATATAAATATATTTCTGCTGTATTTTCTGTCTCCTTTTTCTGATTTTTTGCCGTCCATCACTTTTTATTTATATGCTACAATGAAACAGAACGTAGGAATATCAGTGAAAGGTCATATAGATATCTGAATGTGGCTCAAGATAATTTCAAATACTACCTATTCTCATATATCTCTAAGAATTACAGTCTTAGTTAAAAGATGAAGGAAACAACAAATACCCCTTTAAAAACTGCTAACAACATTAGTAGTCTTGATTAGCACATATTTCCTGTATTATTTTGTTTTGTTTTTACTAATTTTCATTGGCAAAAAAATTTTTGGCTTTACTTATAGTGTAGACTGATCAAATACATGTTTTGAGGTACTGTATAGGTTAGGTTGACATTGTTTAATTTAGAATTAAGGGTAGTAGACATAACAAATAGCAGAAACGTTTTAAAAGAATAAGACAACTAAAGATCAACATAACATGAGGATCCTTGAACAAAGCAGGATGTTGCCAAATTGACCATGTTGAAGTTCAGCAAATTCCTCTGAAACGCTTGCCCCAAACTGAACTATGCTAATTATAATAAGAAAACCACATCTCTGGGCCTTAGGCTACTGCCTAGTAGTGAAGACCCCTACCCACTAAGTGAAGACCCCTACCCACTGAACGCACATAGTAGAGAAGAAATGTTGTGTAGCTATATGGAAATTGCTAACCAATTGGGAATCAGTGGGAGGTTCATAGGCATTACTAACCTTGAAGAAAGAGAATAAAACTTCAGCACAAGTATGAGGTGTGCTAGCTTTGTGGGCTTTGTGGAATTTCCACTTAGCACTCATCTTTGCACAAATATGAAATAATATGTTGGTTCTGTGTGTAAGATTGGCTTATTGCACACCAGGTAACGAACCCTGTCTGAGAGACAACAGTATGTGAAGAAGCGTTTACTTTTCTAAGTTCAGATTCTTTCACTTAGAAGCTGAGTAATTGAGTGCCTCTTTATTCTTGGATTGCATCGATGTCTCAGTTTTGCTTAAAACTGTCCCCTGCCCACCGCCACAGGTCAGCATCCAAACACAGGCAGATGTAGCCCCAGTTCCCACTGCAACAGGGGAAGAGAAAGGGAAATGAGAGAAGAGACTTGAGGCTTAAAACTAAGGCAGCTTTAATGGAACAATAATAATATTAATGAAATAATAAAATATATACAAGGATACAAAACCAGTTTAAACACCACTAATGCTGGAAGTAATCCAGGAACTAGATTCAGGAACACATGGATAAGTTCAGTGGCAGGCAGACAGTGGAGATCCTCCCTGAACATCTGTCATCAAAGAAGAGAGCTGACCCTTGTGATCTCTAAGCTTTTATACTATGAGGTGTATGGCATGGAATACTTCTTCGGCCAGGCTGGGCCACCCATTCTGTCTGCTCCTCCCAGCAGGTGGACTGCCTTTGCCAGCAACTCTGGGATGGTCTTGATTTACATAGAAATAAGTGTGAGCAAGGCCACTCTACATACCAATGCCCCATTACTTTGGTGATAGATATGAGGCTTATCACTTCTGGAGGCAGCCCCTCTGAAAAACTGTGTTGGTAACTCTCAGACACTGAAGTTAATTAGGCATAACTGGAAAGTCAGATAGTTGGTTCTGCTTTAGCCCAAGGAGGGACAATCAGAAAATTTAATTAAATTAAATTTAACGTTACTATTTACAACATACACATCTAAACTTCTATTATTTCATGTTGATTCTTTCTGTTATTCATCCTCTTTTGAATGCAACTCTTCCAATCTTTCCAGTCTTTAGAACTGAGGTTTTACTTTGCTTTCATCATGTTTGTGACATCCTCTTTTAAAATATTCTTTCGTTATGGATAGTATCCTGGGAAAGTAAATTGATTTAAATAAGGGAGTTATATTGTCCATTCTACCATCATTCAAGTTGTAGTAACACATTTCAATGTAACATATTACTTTTTATGATTGCAGCAGCACATTAACAATGACCTCTGCCAAGAAGCCTGTAAGATGGTTAGTGTTCCATTGGTTAATTTAGATAGGGTTAATTTAGAAAGCCATGCTGTGGACTGCATTTGTCAGGTAGAAACCCCCAGCATTATATTAATTGATAAATTTTGCTGTTGTGCTACGCATTCATCTAGTTCACGTTCTCTCTCGGAATTCTTCAGGATTCCTCCTTATACCTGAATAGCAGAATTATTTTCTTGTGCTTTTCAGATCTCAGTTTCATTGCCCTCCCTTCCTGTTCAATGATAAGAATAAGTGAAGCCATAATGAGAATGTTCAGTGAATCAATTTATTCATCTTCACCATAATGAATCTCATGTATTATCCTAAACTTAGTTTATGGGCGAGGTTTTTGTTAGGTCCTTTCTTGATGCTGCCTGCCCCATACCTGTAGGAAACTATTTAGTTTCCTTTCCTGAGGAATCAGAACTTCTAAAAGTCTAAAGAAATTATTTTTTATTTCCTTTTTTTTGTTTCATTAATCATTTCAGCATGTGACTGACTTATAAAGCTTTCTTTTTTTCTTTAAATTATGACAATCTGGGAATTTGTATGTTGTATTTTTACTGTTCCGTTTCAGATAAGCTTCTAAAAATAGACAAAAAACTAAATGTTCTCCAGTTCCATTTCTTTAAATGCATGAGATACTGCTTCTTTCTTCTCTTTTTCTATGGAATATTGAATATTTATTGAGAAAATTTGGGTGTTTACAATTTTGAGGTTTTGTACATCTTGTTTGTTATGCATGAAGTTACAGGAAAGGTTTTGAAGCATGTAGGGCTTTAAGAACATAACATTGTTATATATCAAAACTCAGCAGGTTTCATAGTAATCTTCCAAAAATTTTTGAGTCAAAATTAATGCAAAAAGTCATTCAGCTTCTCAGCAGTATTCTTATCTTCCCTCACTGCTTTGTGAGGATTTAGAAGATCTGTTGGTTCTATTGCAGTCGTCTTCTTCCAGATGTGTTTTCATGGCTTCTGGGTATTGGTTTTAAAATTATTTCTTGTTTTTTTTCTTCAAAATTCATTTTTACTCTTCTAATTTCCCTCTCACTTCATTGCTGTTCTGTCCTTCATTATCAGTTTTGATAAGATGAATCTTCTTAAATTCAGAGGATTTGCATGGTTGAACCAACCTCTTCCTTGCTAGTCTTTTTCTCTAGACTTCAATGTTTTGGTTTGCCACCAGCCCCTGCAGTATTAAGTGACAAAATTCTCAGAAGACTCCACACACTGAGAGTCAGACAAAGAAATTAGAAGTTCAAAGTACTTATCTCATTATGGACTCAAGCTGACTTATGTCAATTTGTCTCAATCAAACTCGGCTTAGTTTCATACTATGTTGCCTAACATTCCACTATTGTTATGCCCATCAGATTCAATGTGACTTTCACCACTGACAGCAACTTAATTTTGTAAGCAAATTTTGGCCAACTAAATGATGAATTCCTTCAAGTAGCTAATAGTGCTTGGAAGTATTTACCCAGATGCTAACTCTAAAGAAATGCCAGCATTTCAGGAAAATCTGTCTATAGAATTGCTTCTTTTAGGTTAAGCAACATTTTGTTTCTTATTATATATTGCCTTATGCACCACGGTTATCTATTACTGTTAATAATCTTAAATGTCAGTCCTACTCAATTTTTTAAAGGCAGAAGTGAAACTTTTTTTTTTACAATTGTATTGCATTCAACACTACCTATCATTGCCAAATTGAGAAGTAATAGATGTGAGCAGAACAAATAATATGAAAGGTTTATGTGGTTTCTCAGCTACAGATAATTAAGAAAATTAATAGCCTAACTGAAAGAGGTAGAAATGAGATTTAGAAAGAAGAATCTCCATGATGTAAAGCTTTCATATCAACCCAAACCAACTATTATAAAAGAAAGTTTTTTCCAGATCTTTTTCCGAAAAATCACCAAAACAAGAACACAGTTTTTTTTCAACAGTTAAAGCTCACATTTCCATTGCCCTCTGTCCCTGGAGGTGTTTAAAGAGAGATTGGATGAGGCACTTAGTGACATGGTGTAGTTGACAAGTAGGAGTAGGTGTAGGTGTTGGGTCATAGGTTGGACTTGATGATCTCAAAGGTCTTTTCCAACCTTATGATACTGTGATACTGTGATATGTAATACATCTATTTGATTTCACTCTCATGCCTCTCTACAATTCACATTATTATTATTATTATCTCTCAAAATTTTAGAACAATTTTTTGGCTCATGGTGGCATGTATTGTGAACTTACCACAGAAACCTTGAAAGAAATGTCTAGATACAGCAAAACGAATCAAGCATATTCCTTGAGAATAATCACAGATGATCATACCTCTGAACTTTCTGAGGTTTTGAAACCACACTTAATCTGATTTTTTAGTGGTATCCCCTATCAAAGTAAAAGGAACAAAGTAGATCAGATGAAGTTGTATTAAGGATTGAGCCAAAATCACATGGTCCCAAACTCATAAACTATATGTGTCTTTTGAAATGTAATTCTAATACCTGTGCTTTAACAAGATGGATGAATTTATACTTATTAGAAGTTCTGCAGCAGTTTTGGGGACTATTTTGGATATCTCAAGTATTTGGTTTCAGATTCTTTCTCCATCCTCTTCTCTGCTGTTGCATTCTGTATAAAACTTTAATTTGATTCTCGATGCCCTCATTTCAGCACCTAAAAAAGTAGCTACTTGATATGAAGCAGTACTTAACTACATCAGCTTCTCTGACACAAGCTATAACCTGTTAATTTGCATCCAGTGAAGGGCTGCCTATTTACAGAGACCTTACACAGCATGCCTTGGAAAGCAAGGAGAGAATTAAAAATAACTAGCTTTTTAAAGGGTGCAACTGGGAACTGGGACAATTCTGGACCAGCCATTTTTTAATAGCTTCCTTAATGACCACTTTATTTTTGTTGTTGAGGTTCCTTAACTCTTTTGTTTGTTTGTGTCTTGTTTTTAAGTGTTAGCAATCATTATGGTAAGAGTGTGTTCAACGTACTGACATCTCTGGGAATTCCTATATAAATATCAGACTTATTTTTACTTTTTGGTGTTAAGAGGGCTGGAAGTTGCAAAAGACTGTCCTTTACCTTAGTATTTTCTTGTTGTTGACCAAAACCAGCAGGTGATTGAATAAATTTTAGGAAGAATATATCTTAAACTAATTTAAGCAATGATTACTGTGAAAAAAACAAATTTAGCTTAAGTTTAAAATTAATATTGGAATTGTTTCATTATCTAAACTAGTTGCTATCTGCTCAAGTGTTCTCAATCTGTCTGAGCAGTCTTAAAAGAGATCATTTGCAACCTGATAAAGTAATAAACTAAAGCCGCTAAGAAATAACGTGTCAACTCTTGGAATTCCAGTCTGGGAAGGGCGAGTCCCTCCCTACTCTACAACTGCCTGCTTTTCACAAGGTTCCTATGATAAGATCCCATACATGCTTTTATTTAATCAGAGCCTTTTTTAATGTTCTGTGTATCTTTCATCTGAAGAAAACCTGTATGGTTACCACTTTTCCCATGATGTCACCTGCCATATGTCCTCTACTATTGGGACAATTTGCCTCTTGTAGTGCAAGTGTATACAGTCAGTGTGTGTGTCTTTCACTGAATTATCCCAAATGTAGTGAATTACATTTTAGTGATTAAATCCTATGACTAGTTACGGATCTGAAACGGCGATGCAGAGAGCTGTATGCGTAGCCATAGAATGATTCAATGTTGGAATTAGTAAGAGAATCAGAAACCCTGAGCTTAAAATGCAGATTTGATATAAATCCTGGCTGCCTCACTTCAGAAAACCAGTTAGACTATTTTAACAACAGGTTTGCCTGGCTTCGTTTACTTTTGCGTTCCCATGACATATGCAACTATCCAGGTTGCCAAATCAGCATCAAGAAGCACCCATTATGTAGAAAAAAATCTCATTTTCACCTTGCAGTCATAAATACAAATACTTCTATAAGAGGGCTAAAATATTAAGGTATCACTTTCTATGTTGCTGAAAATTATGAGCAGCAAGGTATGACAGTGAGCTTGAAGGGTGTTTGAACTGAATATCTGCTGCACTTTGCAAGAGACGGTTTTATAAATCAGTTTTAAATTGCATTGTTGTTACTGCATTAATAACTTGATAGACATAACTGTGTCCTTATAATCTTCCAAGTGCCTACAACATTAAATAATCTGTATAATATCCATATGAGGCAGACCATATCCTCCTGCTACCCAAAGAAACTGTTGCAGGAGCTCAGGAAGGTTAGTAGGTGAGTGTCCATTGACTTCAGAAATGTTACTAACAGTGCACACTTCTAAATGCGTGGTTCCTGATTTTCTGTGGTACTTATGGCCTGTAACTCAGATCAAAGTCAACGGGAAATCAGTTAGAATGAGTGAAAATGAGGTCGCAGGAATACAAAGCTAAACACTGAAACAGGAAACTACGTAACCAGATCTTAGAATGACATAATCAAAACAAAAGGGGAGGTTCAGAGGGATATAAAAGATTCAAGAACTGAGGATCTCCAGTCCCTAACCTTTAGCTATTAGTGTACATTTTCCTATTACTAATTTTAAAACTGGATAACATTATGCAATGAATCTTTGGCAGCTCTGTATGGTGCCTTTTCATTAGCCAGAGTTTAGGCTCGTAGAAAAGTGAAAACAATGGAAGTGTGAAAATACTCAAAGCCATTTGCTGGAGATATCTGCATGCTTCTTTGACACAGCTTTGTAAATTAAGTTTCCTAAGTACTGGTTTGCAAAACATAATAGCAAAAACTGGCGAAGGATGGTGAAAATAGATCTAAAAGACTACAAGAATCTGGTGATGTCCTTAATTTTATTTTACTTATTTTTTAGTAGTAAAAGGGCAATTTTCACAAATATGTGGGTTAAATGCAAAGGAAGTCCAAGCTTCTCCTCTAAAATAATCTGTGCATTATACTTCCAGTTAAGGAAGTTATTCCTGTCTGAAATGTAAATGGTAAAAAATGAAGTGGTTAATACAATGAGCATGCTAATAGTGGTAGGCAGTTAGCAGTCTCTGGAACTATACCATACCTGCTGGGGAACTCACTCAGTTTAATTTCTAGTGAAAAAACATCCTCTGGGTTTCAAGCAAAGAAATACTGAATGAACTGCCCAAAATGAAGAATGACAATGAATATGGTTGCTTGCCGACTTGGGGAAAGGACTTTCTGCTGCACAGAAAAATTTCAAACCATGAGGCATTGGTAGTAGGGCTGGAAGAGAGAATTAAAAGCCTGTGACAGACTTGCAGAGAATAAAGAAAGGAACTAGGACACATTTTTGATTGTAGATGTCTGAATTCAGGTACTGAAATCTTTCACTGAAATACAGGACCCAAACTAAGTGAAAATTTAGGTTGTTGCTTTTACAGAAAGTTCTGGCTTCTGAGGCCGTGGAACAACAGAAGGTGTGCACTGTGGCACTGCTGAAAGCTCAAGCATGACCCAGAGCTCAGGACAAGTTCAGATGACAGAAGTAGAGCTATTTGTTTAAAGTTCTTATGCTTAGAAATTACAAGTATTTCCCACAGGATTATCTCCTGTTAGTTTTCTCTCATTGTCTGGCAAGAAGAACAATGGAATCCCATTACATCTATTGGCTGACTTGTCTCTAGTTTTCAATGCATTTGAATACTCTCAAAAGTAAGATACAAAACTAAAAGATTTGCAAAATCGGAGCCTATGTATAAACAAAGGATCTGATTTCCCTTCCCGCCTTACATCATATTTATGAGGGTGTAACTGTGTTGGCTTCAGTGCAGTGTCTCTTGATTTGTAATACTGTCTTTAGGATCAGGATTGTCTCCCCAGTCTCCATGTTGTAAAGACAGAATAAAGTCTGCTAAGTGTTTTGGTAACAAGACAGGTCGCTGAGGTTGTAATTATCTCTAACTGACGCTTACCCAAGCTGTAACATTCTTTATGTGCTGCTGAGTGGCAGCCCAGACGGGTGTGAATGCCTCTTTTATCAAGCAGCACAGCGGAAAAAACCCAAAGAACTTATTTTAATTCTTGTCCTTTGAACTGATCATTCACACTACTCAGTACAAATGGGAACAGGTGTACCAACACCAATGGGAAATGACTCTTGCAAAGTAATTTTTTATCCATATAAGTGATCACTCTATTATATTTCACTCTAACATAAAAAGCTCTCTAGGTACCAGAACACCCCAACAGGCTCTTTCTTAAAAAGGTAATTCATGTTCTGCCTTCTTTCTGCAATGAACTATCCAGTGACAAATGGTGCAGCATCTCCCTGACAGTACAAGAATGGCCTTGTCAACTTTTACATAAAAAAGGCATTTCTTTTTAAGTAAGTAATCCTTTTCAGACACTTCTTCCAAAGTTGTTAAAAGGATATGTTAAAATGTTAAAAAGACTATACTGTCCCCTTGGCACCTGAAGAGTCCTAGCTCATTATTTTAGTGCCTCCTCTGAGAAATCTGAAAATTTCATTTTCATTTCATCAATCATAGCTTTTAAGCATCTCTAGGTAAAAAACATTTGCTTTTGTGTTTACTCCAAACATGCTGTCCAGTGGAAAAAACATTCTGTAAGTAGTTTCAAGGGAAGAAAATCTTATTTTTGTGTAGAAGATGAATTGTTGACTCAACATAGCTATTAAAGGCTCTTATTCTCAAAAGCAGATACTTGTCTCCTATTTAGTGGAAGGAGACCTCCATTTCAAGAGAGCAATATATATCATGGCTCAGATGGCAAACTTTTATCAGCCATTATTTTGGAAACAGGCTTTTTGCAGTTTAAATAATATCACTATAAGAATATCCAACTTGTGATTTTGAAAAGAAACACTCTTTCTGATTTTCTAAATAACAGAAAGTATAAATAAAGTATTTGCTGTCTTTATATAGGCAGGAAAGAACCAATTCATACAAATGAAAGAATGTAGTTGTTGTGGAATTTTTTCCAGTACACTGATTTTGGGAAGAAAATTGTTCCATGTATTTAATAATTTTTACCTCTTTCATAGATGGATTAAAAGAGACTCATTGAAATTGATATTGAATTGGGTTTTTTCCCCACATTCCAGGTTTTGGTGTTTATTTTTGCTAGCAACAAATGTCTCTTATTAATGTGAACCGGTTTTCAAAATGATCCTTCAGATTTTAGCTCTCACTGAGTTTTATCTTCTGATTGGCAAATTCTCAAGTGATTTTAACTGTTGGCTAGGTACCTTTGAAATATTTAATCTGAAGTTTATGATTTCTTGGGAAAAAAAATCCACTTTTCTATACATTATTTTAGTTTCGACTGTGGTACTTAAAGCATAAAATAATAGCACCAGCTAACAATGAAATTCAGCTTTCCTAGATAACATAATTATGAGGCATTTCACCATTTAGTAAATTTGCTGGACAAATAGACAGTAACATGTACTGTTCAGAAGCTTTCATTAACATTCCTTAATGGTGCTACTAGTACTGGTTAGGAAGTAAAGCCATAAGCAAGAGCATGTCAACCAGAAAGCAGACTTTGTGTTAGTGTCTGGAACTTTGTTTGTTGCTTATTTCATATGTTGTCTTGAATGAACTGGAAATATAACTCCATAATACCCCTTCTCAGGTATTATTTTGAAGAACTTAATGTATTCATAGTGTTAGTATTCCATAAATTTTCCATTTGTTGTTGACCATTTTTTCATAATTTGGGCTATTTTTTTTAACCTCGACATAGCAACATTTAAAATGTGTTAACAACAAGATTTACATCATGAATGTATTCTTAAAGCAAACATTCAGTTGAAACAGTAAGAAAATTGGCACATTTTCACAAAAGGAGACTTCAGGAGAATTTTTTCACTTTAAAAATATTGAAATTATTCTTTTCTTGAAAATACTTTACAGCTTTTTGTGCAACTGAACTGTTTAAATTACAAAAAATAATGATAAAAAAAAGATGATATTAAGACCGAAAATTAAGTTCTTAAAGTTCGGATTTTCTGTATACTTCATTGTTCCTTCCCTCTGTATTTTTGTCAGATAATGCAAAATATGGGATTTGTGGCAGTTTAAGACTTGAGTGCGGTACAATAAGTATAAACTCATTCTTGTATATAATATAAATAGCAGAATTCTAAATCTTTCTAGACTTTGCTCTAAACCTCAGGTCACACAGTAAGTGGTCCCTGCCTTGTCTTTGACAACCTGAATGCATGTTGGACGCAAGTGTGTCAGAAGAAAGACAGCACATCGCAACTGACAGTTTTGATTATGCTTCTGCCAGAAAATCTGCATGAATAAAACAGATTGCATTTCACCTTTCCCCTGTGGGAAACGTGTTGAGTTGGTATGCAGTAACGTTGATATATTTAAATCTTACTACATTTAAATTTTACTACCTCAGCAGCCTGCTGTCTCAGAATGAGGCTGAAAATGAAGTCACACAGACAATAAGGAAACTTACTTCAGATTTATTAAGACTGAAATAATGTGCTTGAAAACAAAAAGGCAGTAATCCTGAAGGCTCAGCTATACCAGTTTGGGTATTTGATGGACATATAGGGCCACAGATTGCCTCAAAAAAATTATCACTAGTTAACATCTAGTTACTGGAAAATGTTAGGAAAAGAAGCTGAAAATAAAACTGGTGTCAAGTAGCATCGATTCCACAGTTCAAAATTATAGGAAAGACTGTCTTCAGTAGCAATAAAATCCAGTGATGCCTTCAAAGTGACGGATAAGACTAGACTGACAAACACAAAATAAAAGATGGCCAGAGGACAGCAAGAACAATGAAATAAGAAAGCTGCATTTCATACATCTACATTAAGAAAAACCCTGATCAACTGATTAGTGCCAATGATAGCAGAGGCAACGAAAAGAAGAACAAATATCTCTGGAAAAAGTAGAAACCAAGTTCTGCTATATGGCTTGAGAAACTGGACTAAACCTGGCCATATATAGAAAAAAAAAAAAAGAGTAGTTTCTCGATAAAAAGGTTCTCCTGCATAAGTTGTATCAATGGAAGATGATGACAGAAGACATTTCTCTACTAAAAAAAATAAATCTATCTCACATGTATCCATATACATCAATTATACATATACAGACACAGCGTATAAAAACTCCATGTATTTATTCCTTACATAGTCAGTTAAGTGAGAATTAGCCTTGATTCCAGAGACCTATGCCAAAAATTCAAAGTACTGCATGAAAGAAACAATATTTTAAAAACTGTAGTGCCAGCTGGTACCCTAGAACAAATTTAAACAGATCCTTAAAAAGCAAGACACAATTGCTTCAGTGAAGCTATTTGTCTACCAAGTTATTTTAAATTTCTCTAAATACTTACAAAAATGAAAACAATCATAAATATGCAGCTGATCGTTACTCTTCCAAAGGTTATGTCATGCTCTGGTGAAGCATTTTCTGTATAATTCTTTGAGGGATACATTCTCAGTATTGTAAATTCACTGTACAAGCCTAACAGCTCATTAATTTGCTATTAGTTTAAAAGACATTAAAAGTGTGTCAGAAACCAACAATACTTGGGGAAATGGAAATTCCAAGTCTTGATTTCAGTGTATTTTTAAAGACATAGATGGAACACTCAGCCTAGTGGTGCTAGTGTCCATCATTTACAATCCAATATACACAAATTTAATTATAATAGATAACAGAGAAATGTAACAAAACACAGTAATACAAAACATAACTTTGTTGAAGAGAGCGGTTGATTATAGGATTCTGTTAGCCTGGGCTAACATAAACACCGGTGTACTGCACCCAAAGGCAGGCTGGCTTGCACAGCAGTGGCTTGGGATTTTGTGGCAGCGTCTATGCCCGTGTTCCTGTGTATTTTCAGCTAATTTGACTGTTAAACTGTACGCCCTTCGAAAAATCAAGAACTGACTAGATGAAGTGACTGGAAGAGAAGGAACTGCATAAGACACAAGAAGGAGAAACGAGTCCCACAGATGTCCTGGAGATCTCTCAGAGACAGATTAAGCTGTTACCTTTCACTTTATAAGATAATATGGAAATGTCATGAAATATGACCAAGGAAGGGCAAAGGAGATCTGAATTCCGCTGTCTGCTTCAAAACAATAATTATATATAATACTTGAATACTCTTTGAAGCATGGTTTGAAACCTCAGTTTTCTTATGTCCCACCTGCGCATGTTATTAACATATTCATTAACTATTTTGTTCAGTGGATAGGGAGTTATCCTGTGCAAAAGAAATCAGTGATTCCATGCAAAGGTTTAGAAATTTCCTTTCTAGAAAAAAACGTGTTATTCAATAATTAAATCATTTTCTGAGAACTGAAAAATTATGGTTCAAATTACTGTGGGTAAAAGAGGATTTTTTGAACTGCGGTCTTTCATATTGTGCCTAAGCATTGTGTTTAACCAGGAAATTAATGAACAAAAGGAGAAGGCTAGTAGTTACTTCTCTTCTACTGTTTTTTTGCGAATGGACATAGATTTACAGGTGTGCTGACTGGATTGCAATGTGTGCATGGGCTCAAAGCTTCAATAGTCTAGCAGCACCTCTCCAGGTTTACAGCAGGGTTTAATGGCATGCTGGACAGCCAGGACCGGCCAGCAAAGTGTATAAACTCAGACATTGCCAGCTTGAGGGGTGGAGAATATGTTGCAGAGCATATGGGTATTCAACAGGAGCCAGACTTAACTCCCTACTGCATGCTGTTTCCTGGATACTGGCGTATGGGACGATGAGGTGTATTTGTGTCAGATTACAGGGAAGACTGCTGGGGTATGAAGTCCATATCTGACCATAGGATTAGTGCACATCGGGCACATGAGAGAGACTACGTATCTGTCAGCCTGAGCCCCACACTCAGTACTTTTCTGCCTTGTATATTACTGTGAACTAGACAAGATGTATGGCCATGTAGCTGGTAAGAAACTGAGACTCAATGCATGAGGCATTCTAATATCAGTTGTTGTTATGGACTTTTAAAAAATATCAACAAGGGAAAGAAAAGAAAAAAAATTCTACTTTTTAAGTTAAAAAAATATCTGAAATACTTAACCCTAAATGGCAGAAAAGTACCTGTGGATAATTTTAAGATAAGAATTATGATGTTTTGAACAATAAGAGGGTTGTTGGTTTTTTTTAAAAAAAATATCAATAGATTTAGTGTAGACTAGAAAATTTCCCAAGGCTCTTTCCACTCTTTTATTTCTGTAAACACCTTAGTGGTATCTTGAAATGAATAGAAAAGGAGAAGTTTGCTTTACAAATGTTCAGCGAGGCCTATATATATTAAAATGATCACTCTGAAAAAGATGTACTGTTCTATATTATCTAGGCATTATGGAATCTAGTAAAAAAAAAGAATGAAGAATAAATCACCATCGTTAATCCTGATAGTCTGTTATATCATTAGTTACAGCCACACTGCTACTGCCATGTAGCATTTAGTGTTTAGTTCTTGGAGGAAAATGTTGAATTTTAACTGAACGTTTTTAATAAACAATAAAGCCAAACTTGCACTTCCTATACTTAATTTCAACTAGGTTCTATGTTCTGGAAGATAAGCCAGATTATAGACCTTATAATTCTCATTGAACTCAAAACCAGTTAAGAAGTAAGTTAAGTTCGGCAAAATTGAAAAGGATAATACTGAATTACTCAGATCAGGTCCTGGAGAAATTCTGGGAACTTTGAATTTGTAAAGTGTCTGAAGAATGGGACCACGACTCTCAGTGGTAATTCTGGAGTGAAAATGGCATATACATTATAGAAAACTTATAAGTTAATTGGATAGGGTTTCTTTCTTTGTACCCTCTAGTATTGAGATCATCACTGGAGAAAAATAACTGCACATATATTTATTGTAGTAATAACAAAGAGTAAACCAAGTGGTATGCAAATGAAGTGAAAGGCTAGTGAAGAAAAGTATTACAAAGCTAAGATTTGATTTTTTAAAGCATAGGAGGACTTAAATATCAGGAGAATATGATCAGAATACACATTTTAAGCAGCAGTGTACTGTATACAAATAGAGAAACGTGTTACAGCATTACTGATCGTTAGGTATTCAGTGCCAGTAATCACTCAAACACATATTTTTTACAAGATAATTATGAAATCATGCTCGAAGTCTGAGTTCTTTCCCTGGTTTACAGTCACAGGAATTTTCTTCTCTTTTGCTGGAGCGCATGAGATAGCATTTTTTATCTCTAGTTAATTTCCTTTCTCAGTTTTTTTTAGAGGGACTATCTGCCTCAAATTGAGGCCAGAGTGATTCAGGGTTAAAAAATGTGTATAATAGAGATGCGACATGTTTAAATCCAGTCTTTAGGAACATAAAACTTGATTAGGAGTAGGGTCTGGCAGTGTAGAAGAGGTGTGAAGGAGCTGACTTCTAGTAAATTATCCAGATCTTCATCAAAGTGCACAATGTACTTTAATTGTAAATATGGTGTAAAAAGAAAGTTTATTCTGGGGTAGAGAGTTTTGTGGGTTTTTTTCCTGGACATGGGAAGCTGATGTACTATACAGAAGAGATAAAGAAAATTTAGAAATAAGATTAAAAATGTGACTTGGTGAAAAATATCAGATACAAATTTTCAAGTGTTGAGGAAAAAAAATTAAGCAAAACAAATCCACCCCCCCAAATACAAGAAAAATATTTTTGAAAGCCACAGCCTATTACTAAATAAAACATATATTTTACTTAACAAAATTTGATGCTAAAATATTTCATTCCAAATCAGAAGATATCTATAAATAATAAAAAATAACTTTCAGTGAAGAACACATTGTCAAAAGACATATAGACCTGGCTCATGAAAAGTGTTACAGCACTTTGTTCCACTACCTTATCCTTTTGTGAGGTAATCCTCAAATCTTCCCTAACCTAACAGCTAACCATAACAGCTTTAAAGCATTACTGTGCTTGTCAATAGTCAGAAAGATGTGGTGATGCTGAGAGTTTCCCTCCACCACTCCCTCCCCTAGCTGTGTGAACCTGTTTTGGCTGACTATGCCAATCTTACCCTCGGGACTGGCAGTCTGACTCTGTGTCATCATCTCCTGTAGTGAAGTGATTCTACAGCAGTTGGCTTCACTACGTCTCAGTAATAATACTATAGCACACCATGGCTCCAGAGGAGGTTCATGGTATTTTAACTAAGAGCAGAATAAGGCGGCTGGAGCATAGTCCTGTTCTCTGTGTGTGCCTAAGAACAGAGAAGAGAGAAGGAAGGCAGGAGGTAGGATAGCAACTGGAACTGTAGCTGAGTGAAGCGTGGTTGCAGGGAGACCTTCTTCAGGATCTACACCTCATGTTTACAATCTCCAGCATTCTCACGAATATATTTTACATGAGCATTTAGACAAAACAGAATAATTGGTTATTGGTATTTATTCAAAGGAGCTAAATCTTATGAAAAAATGATTCTGAATTAGGAGTTATTTCAAAAAGCTTTTTCTCAGGTATAAGAAAATAAGATTCTATGGTGAATCCCTAAAGAAGGCTACAAAAATAAGTCTGCTAAGCTGAAGGAAAATTTAGAGAGAAGCCTTTTCTACCCTTGCTGATAGAAAATTTTCTGCTCACACAGAAGATCATTCTTGGTGAGCCTATGTTTTTCTGCATCTGTATCTTCCTTTATTTGCACTTTATTGTTAAAAGAATTTGCCCTGATACTGTATGAACAGTATGATACTGTATGTGCCATATGACACCTTATGAACTGTATGACAAAAAGGCAAACAGTCAAAACTCATACACACAGGGCTTAAGTATTGGGGATTAGCCACTTGAATTTTAAAATAGGTCAAATAATATTATTTTGTGTATTCATCTCAGACTCATTCAGCTTTGAATTAGAACAGCCTAAGAGCACAGATCTGGAGTGGAATCAAATCATTCAAGAAGTTATGAATCTGTTCCAAGCAATTGCCTCAAGTCCATCTGCCATCACTGGAGAGCTGTAGATGTGCTCCAGGGAAAACTTATGCCAAGCTACAATAGATATCTAAGTTAAGTTAAACATGGGACTATATAAGACAATTAACATTCTAGACAGTCGAGATTAATTTTATTTTTGGTAAAATAACAATTTCCTCAAAAAACATTTATTTAGGCTGGGCCAAACTGCTAGTTAGCTGTACCAAAGGCCAGCTAAATTTCTTTGCATCAAAATCCACAGTATGCCCCTGGAAGAAAAGTCAAACTCTGCTATTCCAGTAGATGAGGCTGGGGATCAGGTGCAAGAGACACTCTATGATAACCAGTTTCATTTACGACGTTTAAAGTTGTCTTAAAGTAAAAAAGTCAAAATAGAGATACAGACTTGTACCTGTATCTAGTAGATTCTGTGTACTGCCTGTCTTCTCCATAACTTTTTCAACTTCACAATTGAATGACATATTTATGACTGCCCAAATTATAACTCTTATCTCAATCACAGGGTTTGGCAGTTGATACAGTAGTAATAGAATGAAATTTCATGGTTTGCGGTCAAGCAGAACACCACATTATTTTAGCAGATTATTCTTATCTTAAATCTGCAGTTCTATTATATAGCCAGTGGTTGAAAAGTATCCTAGTGGATCCAAATAAGAAACATACATATAGATGTGTAATATCTATACACACATATATGGATATATATTGGTTCAATAACCAATGCTTATTAGTTGCTTAGGGATCAAATTAAGGCATACAGGGATGAAGCAAGGATTCCTTTTATCAGTGATAGAATTTCATATGGTAGACAGATCCAAACCTGCCCTTCTGCAGACAGAAAATCATAAACTTTCAGTGTGCCTCTGAGGCTTTAAATCTGAAAACAGGGCTTGTTACACAAATCTTTCGGCACAAGATTTCTGACCATTAGGAATTTAAAACTATATTTTCTCTCTGGTAACACTACTGTCTTTTTGTAATTATCCTTGATCTTGGGAAGACTTTTGAAATCCCACTAGACATCAGTCTTCATTTTTAAACAGTAAAACACTCCTTAAGAGCTGAAGGACTTTAACTAGAGTGACAGTACTGAATGAAGCAATACACATTTGCATTAAGAAAATGAACTTGTGGTTCTTAATTTCATGTTTCTAAAATGAAATATTCTCTTACTCAGCAAGGTGTTAGAAATCCATGTTTATGAGACACAGAGATATATTATCATCACTAGTTTTGCATAAGGAATTAAACATGAAACAACAGGTTGAGTTCCTCAGAAAAAAACCTGAAGTGAGAACTTCAAATTCCCCAGACTATTTGATTACGTTTGCATGTATGTGAAAAAAGAAGAATTGCTAGCATAAATATGACAGAACTCTGGAAAAGAACTGTAAATTTTCCACTCAATATACTACTTTAAATGCTCAGAGGAATTACTGCTCTTTAATTAAGCAGAAATTAGAATAGAGTTTTTACACTTTATGTTTCTCCATAACACCTATACCCAATATGATCTAAGTAAGATTTTTCTTCTATGAATAAACCACAATTTCCTTCTGTTAGGACTCTCATTAGAGCATCCTCAGAAGAGGATCCACCCTACTGCTCCCAAGCAAGGTAGGTTGCATCAAAGGTGGCACTGAATCTATGCCTGAGATGCCACTACTTGCAGAAGCATTCCAAAAAGAAGCAAACAATTTCAGATCAGGTAGTACACATAACTAACATAGCTTTTTCTGTCTTCACCTTATATGTAGATGTTCAGGATATGTGCAATGATAGGAAGAAAGAGTTTGTTAAAAGAGAACAGGAAAATGAAATGGTCTTAGCATTGTAGTATTGGAAATGAAAAGAATGTATTCTCTGAAAGATTAGACACTGATAGCACGAAGTAAATGTGCTCTGTGAATGGGGAAAATAAATATCTTTTTTTTTTATATATTTATTATTTATATTATTATTTATTATTTATTATTTATATTATATATTTATTATTTATATATTTATTTTATATTTATATATTTTTTCCTATCTTTGGCTTCTTTTCAACTAATCCAGAGCCTTGTAGCTATAACTGAGCACATTTGCATGCACCACTGGCTTAGTCACTCTGATTGCTTTTCAAGAACAGCCATACAATTAATTTACAGTACAGTCTCTGCAAGGTATGCAGTAGATGGTTGTTGGTTTATATGGTTATGTTTTGGCTGGTCTGTGGGGTGCACATTGAGGATATTTACTCTCTAATAATCTGAATTTAGAACCTATGTCCTCAAATTTAGTTGTCCATCCACAGCAGAGAAGAACACGCTAGAGCAAATGCATGTTGGATCTTTTCCTGCCATGGAGCCTGAATACTTGTTCACACTTGTGCCGCAAGCATTTAAATTCTTCCCACAGGTCAGTTAGGCACAGCCACAGGGACCAGTTTCCATGAGCTATGTGTCCCTTTGAAAAGATGTTTATATACCATAAATTGTGCATGTGATCTGAAAAGCAGTGATTTGCAGCTTCCTCCCACGTAGGCTTAGCCCATGTTATTAACTACTCTTACAATAAGCATGCATCACAAGCTAATGGGCTTAGGGCTGACACAAGGCTTTCAATAACCTCGGCAAAACAGAGAGTACTGCAAGCCGTACATACACATTCTTTAGCAAGGACTCAACATTGCAGTTTCCAATCAAGTAACTATTGTGGTTAATAGTGCAAATAGACTATTCTAGACCACTCTGTGCCCTGCAATGTGTGAAACAACTCTTTGCTGATATCTTTGTGGATTGAACACTTTGCTTACTGGTATTTGGCTCCCAGTATTTGTTATCTGAGCCATCTGGTCCAACCATTTCCAGAATCAAACAATATTTTCTCTGGCTTATTCCTCTTGAGGACATTATACTAATCTAGAGTTATCCAATGTCAACTTATCTTCTTTTCCTAGTTTTGAAGTGCTGACAGCCCCCCTGCAGTAAAACGTCAACAAAAGCTCTGCAACTCCTTGTCTTGGAAATAATAGATCTCTTCCAATGAATAAAATGTCCGTCCACAAAATCTTCCAGCTGTTTTTTCCCTAGAAGTATGAAACGAAGGAGGGATAGGGAAGGTTCCAGAAGCTTCAAAGAGTGAGTCCAGGGAACGCATATGGTGGTACTGAAAAACTGGTTGCAGAGCTTTTCTGCAGATACAGACAGGGAGGTGGGTAGAAAAAGAAACAGATTGGTACTGTCTTAAAGAGCGCTTCATTACTTATTGCAAAAAAAACTTTACTTCCTAGGTTTTTTTCCAAATTTATGCAACATGGGAGAGAGAACATCACAGTATCATAAGGTTGGAAAAGACCTTTGAGATCATCGAGTCCAACCTATGACCCAACACCTACACCTACTCCTACTTGTCAATTACACTATGTCACTAAGTGCCTCATATACATTTAATAGGGACTGTCAAGTTTGTTTTTCCAGTGAAAATATAAGCTCAACAGAGGAAAAAAAAACAACCAAAAAAAGAAACTCATGGAGTTTTCAACAAAGTCCAAAGAATTAAAGAATTTTCATTGAGATCTTAATATGTTTTATGTTGAATTTCCCAGAAAGACATTTTTGTTCAGCCAGATTGAATCAGTCAATGTTAAAATTTTGTCCTGAGAACTTCTTTCACCAGGTGTTTTCTTGTCATCCGTAGTACTATTTGCCTACTCCACTTAGATATTCTAGCTAATTGTCTCAAAACTAGATGGCATTCATATTTTTTTAATTTTGTATTCTCAAATCATAGCTGATTTGGATTCCACACAGATATTCTTATACCTAATTCAAAGCCATACGTCCAAGATGCATGAAAAATATCTTTGAGAGAAAGCCCAATAAAATGTGTTTTAAATTGTAAAGATAGCAGTAGTTAGTATTTTCCTTTCAAGGGGAACATCCGCTAGAAGCTAAATTTATAGCTTATTCCCATAGTGCACATCAAAGAAGTACAATGGTCAAGCAGCAAGTTTTTACGACTTTGAGTTTTCCAAAGGCTGTTGAATTTAATATCTTTTGTTATACCCTCAGATACGATGTTGCTGAATACCTACAGATACCATGACAGAATCAGGGAACGTTATGCTGATGTTCCCTGAAATGGATAAGAAAATGGATAAGAACCACAGCAGAATTGTCAGAAGAGCAGAACTGCAGGTTTTGTTATAGGAAGACAGAAAGATTAACACAACACGGGGATACATTTGAATAGAAGCAATGGAATTACCAGGTCAAGCTCATTTCTTTTGTCTCCTCTAAATAACATTAAATATAACAGCATGTGGAGTGTTTTTATCTTCTCCTAGGAACATTGTGTGAGCAAACTTTTAATATTTGTGTGTTTTTCCTTATAAAAATCCATGAACAAAGGACTTCACCACTCTAAAGGTTACATAGAATTTCAACAATAGGTTTAGTTGATTTGAATAGCCTTTTGGCATGTTGATTTATGCTATGAGTGGCCAAGGTTTTAACAGTTTAAACAGGATAATGGGGTAGAGAAAGCATGCTGAGCAAAATGCATTCCAAGAATTAAGGACTTAAAATGTGTGAATTAAACTACAATGACATGTATTCATTCTTAGCAAATTTGCTGTAATTATATCTGGAAATTCTGAAGCAAGGCTGAAATCACCTGCCAGTTGATCAGAGCGGATACTGGTTCCCATTATAGGAACTACATTTCAAGCTGTGGGTTGCATACGTAGACACTAAGTAAATGGTGCAATATCTCAGTTAGTACAAAAGAATTTCAAAATCAAGGCCATTTTAGATTTGACCAACCTTTGCTTAAGACACAGATGGAAATATAAATATAAAAAAATCCCCAACAATAACCCAAACAAAACTGTCCTTAGTAACAAAAAATATGTCATGGAATTAATCTATAATCAGTACAGTAAGATGGTCTAATCATACACTAGTTGTTCATGTTGGCATATGTTTCTATAATGAAGTCAATCACTGAAATACCTGAGAAGGTCTCATAATTCTGAATGAAGAATGATTTGCTTAATGAATAAATATAAATGGCTATAAAACCAATTTATTTGTAATTTAACAAGCATTTTTTTGCCCTCTGACTTTAATAATCTGTGAAGTTCAGTAAAGCTCAATTAAATCTGGGACATTCAATGAGCTATTTCTCTTCATAGTCTCATCCTAGGACCTCTGTTAACATTTTCATGATTTATGCTGTTTTCCTTTTCAGAGAAATTTGGTAATCTCCAGAATGATTTTACCTGCAGCATCTTTGAGCAAACATGCCATAAGGATTTCAGATCTGGTGTAACAAGGTGTTTCACTCCTCTGTTCTGGTGCACTGGGACCTGCTAACATTAGTAATTTAGAGGCTAATGCAAGACACTACGAGGGAAAACTCTCCAGGAAATGAACTGAAATTTCTGTGGTTTCTCAAAAGAACCCATGTTCACACTTCTTTCTTATATATGTCTCACAGGTGAGTCAAAGTTGTAAGACCTGTATCGTAATCTGTAACACGATGCCGATGTATTTCTCTTCTCCTCTTCCTATGATCTCTGCCTGTTTCGATGGAAGCAGAGGTCTCTCAGCATCTAACAGACTTGATTTATTTTTCTGTAATGCTTACAGTTCTGCAGTTAAATTGCTCTAGTTTTTGAAGGATGAGAGCTGTAAATTGCTGAGAGCTTGCATACGATGCAGGATTTAGCAGCAAGGGCACGGAAAAAGATTCTTATGTTTGACATTTCCAATATTAGACATCTAAATCCTCAGTTAGACTCTGAAGTATATGGCCTGTTTGTTGAGCAGCTGCTGTTCTAGCTGACATCAATTGGCACTACGGGTGAAAAAGAGCTTGAGATATTGGAATCTCTAAAAATAGAGGGACAAAAATAAAAAGTAAATGAAGGTGTATTTTTAGCTAGTTTAATTCATTGTGGTTAGAACTAGTAGAAAGAAAAGTCAAGTTTTGTTGTTTGGTGTTTCTTTAATAAGAATTTTTAAATTTTAAATTTTAAATTTTAAATTTAACAGAGATTTTTATGAGGATGCAGCTCTCCTTACTCTATTCACCAGGCAAGCCTGGCTGAGAGGTCACATCTATTAGGTACTGTGCATCCAATGGGTGAGATAAAGTTTTATTATTTGGTAGTAAAATACAAACAAACTCAAAATACCCACCAACTAGTGCATGAGTCTTCCCAAGACTGGAAAGAGATGAACTCTCAAATTTTAAAATATCAGTATGACAATATCACTATGAAACCTCCTAGTAATTTCATTTTTCTGCTTTCACAGCCCTTTATTTTCTTTTGAGGGTTTTTTGTTTTTTGGTGTTTGTGCATCTAGATATGATATCCCTCACTGTGTCCACAGCCTTGCATTTAATACAATTAATAGCTTCCTCTTAACCAGCAAGAAAACCATGAGAACCTCATTTACAGACTGCTGTGGGGTGTGAGTTCTGCCCTGTCAGGGAACCTAGCTTTCCCTTTCATGAGAGTCCTGTTTCCCAGAAGATATTCCAGCTAGTACTCATCATGAGTCAGTATCCTACAGACATGGAAGGCTTTGTTCTACAGATTCAGTATTTTATTTTATTTTATTTTATTTTATTTTATTTATTTTATTTTATTATTTATGCACAGAAAGGGATATTTTGATTCAAGATGAACACAAGTCACTTATCTCTGCTTGCTAATAAAGCATCAAACATGTTCTAACTCACTTTCCAAGGCACCTCCTGTTGTCCACTGTCAGAAAACTGGTCAGCACATGCGAATTAATGGAATCAGTGTGGCTGCCCTTATACTCTTGGCTGGTGAAGTGAATGAGGAGGAAAGTTTGCACAAATCCATTAGGGCATACATAAACATCTTTGCAGGAAAGAACAAACCCAAGGAGACTTTCCTGTAATCTTTGTTACAAGCTTATTTACATGGATAACAAACTGCAGTTTATATCATTGTCTCTTTGTCAGATATTTAGGCACCTAACGTGATGGATTTAAGTTGGATTATAACAGCTCTCTTCGGGGATTTCAGAGCACTGCATGTACCGCACCAGAGAAATTCAGCAGAGATGAATTGCCAAAATATTGCTATTCAGACTTGGCATGTAGCCCTAATAATTATTTTTTTTACTTCTAGTTCCTCTAATATTAAACATATCTTCTAGCTCTATTGTTAACGTATCTTCTATAACACCCTTAAAGTTAAGACATATATCTATATGTGTATCTGCATATTTAGTATTCTTTTCTTTCACCACGACTGTATATATCTCATTTAGAGAAATATTTTTGCTTGTTTTGTGCTTTACCAATTGTCACAAATGCATATCATTTTTCTGCTTTATGTTTCTGAATAGCAAGCAGAGCTGGAAAGGACTTGACACTGTGATGCACTTTCAAAAAAATTTAGCTACTTTGAATGTAAATTTGGTAAGTGGAAGCAGCGCTGACATAGCTGCTGTACAGCTTGCAAAGCCTTAAGCAAGTGCAAATGGATTCACTTTGTCCTGAGAACTTACACCTGGTGGAGAGCTCTTCTTAAACCAGCCTGCATGAGATGGAGCTGCTGTGCTGAATTATTAAGGCAAAGTTCTACTGCAAGACCCATTTAACTCTGATGAACAAATGAAGAAGTACTAACCCATGGTTTCGGGGAATTCAAGTCTGCTAAAGACAAGCCATGTAACTCTTGAAAAAAAATGTTTTCAGATCTCTTTTTCTGGATTAGAGAAACTAAATGCACATGTAGATCATGGAAAAATGATCATGCAAGAAAAAACTGAAATTGAAAGTTATTTAAGGTGAAGGCTTTTTCCCTTAAAAAACAGCTCTATGCCTCGATATAAGTGTTAGAAATACGTATATTTTCATGACGTTGCTTGATTTGCTAATACTGAGAAATGCAAAAAAAATGGCATGCTTCATTCTAAATGGGGAAAATAAATAGTCTGAATTTTAAAAGTCCTTACATTTAGATACATTTGCCGACTAACTCAAACTTGCTTTAAATTTTTTTTTTTAAAAAAAAATGTGTTATTTCTTTTCTACTGACAGGTTCCAAATTCCCTTCCTATTTCTCCTCCTGGATTCCATTCTCTGCATTCCTCTGCTGTTTGCCAGTCAATGTTTATTGCTAGCTTCCCTCTAATATATTTTTTTATCTTTTTGGTGCGTATCTGTCATTCTCCCTCTTCTCTAGATGTTGCACACAGACACACACACAGAGACACACAGACACACACACAGAGACATTCAAGTCCACTCGGGTGCTAAACTTGCTGCAGTTCCTCCAGTGCCGGTCTTTTCTAATAGGATATTGGGTTGTTGCTTTTTTTTTTTTCTTTTTATCCCTCACCTCCTACTCAGCTCCCAGTACAGAAATCAATGTTCTGCTACACTGACTGGAAAGACAGTAATGCAGGAGATGCCAGCCCAACAACTTGATGCACAATGAACCCTTCTCCAAAATTCCTCTCTTCGAAAGAACGGAGAGGAGGAAGTCACACTTTGTTTCCTCCTCTGTGGACAAAGCAGCAGTCCCTTTTCTGCCTGCTCTGCCTCTTCCTTCCCCCATCCACAGCCACCCCACCCACTCCCCCAAATCCAGAAGTGAACAACTAGGGTTTGCAGGATATTGGTACAACGAAAAGGCTTAAAAACTGTTCCTTCTTTACTATATCATAATTTGATATGAGTCCCAAACATAGATGCTGTTGGTCTCTGAAAGGCAAAAAGAAGGTATTACTAGGGCCAGTGAAATCTTTTGGGGGATTAGTGGTTTTTAGCTCAGATTAGGAGACATTTAAAAACACATCTTCTTAAATCCTTGATAGTATTTCCCTGGGTTAGTCTCCTCTGGTGGCTGTGAAAATTTGCAGTGTCTACAAACATCTGCCTTTGCTGGTTATGCCATGCAGTAGGATAAGTTGTGAAACAACCCACACACTCATCGTTCAGGAGCGTAAAACTACGCTCCAGTGCTAGAAAAGGTGGGTGACAATGTATTTCATTTTCAGCTGATTAAAGCTGAGATGATATAGAGAGAGGTTCAATCTGCTTCTAGTGAATTCAATGTGTTTCTCTGCAGCTCCTGATTTTTTCTGGGTTTTTTTGGTCTTTATTCAAACTTTGATTTTATTTTTTTTTTTGGAGGGGGGGCCCCTGTGAAATATAAACATAAGATCCCTGATTTCTGGTCAGTTTGTATGAATATTGTTGATACGGCAAATCTGATGTTGTTTTGATTCATTTTGCATGCTGAAATATCAGTGTTTTTGTTTCCTGAAAGGATGAACGAAACTGGTGGGCTCAGACTCACTGCTCATTGAGTAGCTGAAATTGCACTGAGTAGACCAGTCAGGAGCCTGTTTAAACAGCCGCAGGATTTGACCCGCAGAATCAGGTTAATCAGAGCCTACTGGATTTCCAAATGGGTTTTGTTAGAAAATTGACTGAATATTATGTGGGCTAGGCAAAGGCAAATTTTGCATTGCTTACTGAAGTGGTTTGACTAACTCTATGCAAGACTAGTGCTTCATACTTGGCTCTTCTCTCACCGCTTTTTCACAAATATATTTGATTTGAGACAATGAAAAATGGAAGGAAATGAGACAGTTAGAGGCTTACTGGCAATACACTTAAAGCACAGGAAGGTTAGACAAGTACCTGTGCTACATCTTTGCAAACGTGACCCACTGAGCTATTTAAAAGTGACCTGTTCCATGGAAATTTTATCTGAACATATTCACCAGTGTTTCTTTTTGTTTTTTTGCATAATACTGGGTGTATTAGTACTTCAGCATGGACAAGTATAGAACTTGTGAAAAAAAGTATAGATATTAATCATTATTTTAGTTGCCTTCAGCATTATTCTATATTTCTTCTGAGTAAAAATGTGCGCTTGAACTAGGGACTTTTTTCTTTCGCGAATCTTATGTTTCTTGTGTTTGAAAAACACTTACTGTAACAATGCTACGCAATAGAAGTGCTTTTCATTTTCAAAGCATTAAACAAGGAATGACTAATTACATTAGCTGTTTGACACAGCCACAATAGAGCCTTGATCCTTCATTCAATTAGAGCTTGCTTTGAATTAGGTGGGGTCAGATTGCATCCCAGTTAGGTGTTATGACTCAGGTCGTGACCTACCCATATTCTTACAGTTACTAAAGTAACAGTAAGAACTTTCGACAAACGTGGTGCATTTCATTGGCTCTGTTTAGCAGACAGGGAAAGCAAGTCATAACAAAACGAAGTAACTTAAACAGCAAAATCAGTCCTTAGTGCCTGTGAAGCTTGAATTTGTAGGCATTTTTGGTACAGAAGGACTACAAATGGAAAGAAGAGATTTCATCTCTCTTGATCAAGTATATTCATAGTCTTGCTTGAAGGGAGGAAGTACCATGAATTGATACACAGGGAGCAGACATAGGTGACACAAACACAAACCTGGACATTCCACTGGGAGCCATTTCTTATTCTCTGCTCACAGATGTGCACACAAGATGTACATACTTTCCATATCTGTGGAAAAACTCTTAACAAATCTTAACAGAAGACTAGCAAATTATTTAGTAATGCAGACTCTAACAACTGCTGCCTGCTTGTTTTTTCTGTAGTTCAATTATACTGACAGCCTGCCTGCTGTTTCTGTAGTTCAATTACACTGACAGCCCCACTTCAACACCTTACCTGATTCTCTTAGTCAGCCCAGCTACTCACCAAAGTTCCTACATTTCACATATTAAACCAACATGAGTCTGTGTGTATATAGACACTGCCAGAGTCTGGCATAAGAACTTTTGGCTTATAGTCAGAAATGAGCCTACCTAAAAAATCAAGATTAAAACTTATTTTCTTGCTCAGATTAGAACCCATCTCTGAACACTCACTAATGGGCCTGGATATAGGTGGCCGTGTGCCTAGTATTTCTGTCAGCTGCCCCAAAGCATAATGCAGAATATTTGGAAATTCACATGGATAAAACTGACCGAGTGACAATATCTGATTCACAGAATCACAGAATCATTAAATGGTTTGGGTTGGAAAGGACCTTAAAGATCATCGTTCCAGCCCCTGCCATGGGCAGGGACACCTCCCACCAGTCCAGGCTGCTCAAGGCCCCATCCAGCCTGGCCTTGAACACTTCCAGGGAGGGGGCACCCACAGCTTCCCTGGGCACCCTGTGCCAGTGTCTCACCACCCTCATCAGGAAGAATTTCTTCCTAATATCTAACCTAAATCTCCTCCCCTTCCAGTTTAAAGCCATTTCCCCTCATTCTATCACAACAAGCCTTTGTAAAAAGTCCCTCCCCAGCTTTCCTGTAGCCCCTTCAGGTACTGGGGGGCCGCTATGAGGTCTCCCCAGCGCCTTCTCCAGGCTGAACAACCCCAACTCTCTCAGCCTGTCCTCAGCAGAGGTGATCCAGCCCTCTGATCACCTTCATAGCCTCCTCTGGACCTGTTCTGACAGTTCCATATCCTTCTTATGGTGGGGATTCCAGAAGTGGACACAGCACTCCAGGTGGAGTCTCATGAGAGCTGAGTAGAGACTGAAAGAACCTTGTATGCTAAGGGTTATTAATTTGTGAATGGGATCCAGTTTTCACGCCTGGAGCATAAGCGTGGCTTTAGTGCCTGATAATTTATAGCATCTGTCCCGACGCTGATGGTCGGTGGGTGCCGAGAGGGAGGGAGACAGGCGCAGAAATCGGTGCGGGACGCGCTCAGCCCCGGTGCCGCTGGCGGCGCAGGCGCCGGGACGTAAGGGAGCGTGACCGCTGGCCGTTTTCCCCCGCTCCCCTTCGTTATGCCCCCGTTCCCCCGCGCGATGGCAGCATTTCTGAGCAATCCCACCGGCGCCGGGAGAAGCAGGGCGCCGTGCCGAGGCTGGGGAGCCTGCGGGGCGCCGTGCCCGTGGGTCTGGGCTGAAGAGCAGAGATAACGCGGGTCCTCCCTCAAGGACGAGATGCTCAGCTCTTCCCAGCTCCATAGGCTGCCCCCTGGCAGCGCGCCGAGGAGGCTGGTTACCTCCTGGGGTGTCTCGGGTGTGGGAAACACAGACCGCACGTCCCCCGGCGCCTGGGCGCTACTGCCTGCGGAAGGGCGAGGGCGGCTGCAGCTTTCCTGTCATCGGCCTCTTCCCAGCGGGCACCTATCAGTCTCTTCGGAAGATGGGAACTGCGAGGGAAGGCGGGAGCGCCGAGCCTCGTAGGGTGTTGTCCTTCCCGCCGTAGGACTTGCAAATGCAAGTCAGACTGGAGATGCACGTGTGGGTGTTGGCGACCTGTTCAGCGTCTCCAGGCTTATCCTTATCTGAGGTCGCTTTCAGAGCCCCTGCTATGAGGTGTGGAGCCTGAAGAACATTTGTCAATGATCACTTCCCAGTCTGCAACTTCTTTTGAAATCAGAAATGCACAGATATTTTTTTTAAAAAAAGTAAACTCTCATTCTTCAGCTTTTTTTTCGCCCCAAGTTTGCAAGACCAAATGTATTTTTACTGGGTTGATGTACAGGGCTTTCATGATACTTGCAGTAATTTATGAAGGTGGAAGTGGACTAAAGTCTTTTATACCATTCTTGAAGAGTAGGGTAACTGTCTTTTGCTGTAATACAGTTTTATGTTATGCTATAAAATACTCTATAACCTATTTGATAGACTGGAAAAATAAATTTTCCTCAGCATCACCTTATGTTGCCACAGCGTACCTTTTTGTTGACTCCTTATGCTTCATGTTCAGTGAGGGACTACTTTTTAATAGCTTCACTGTATTCATACACTGATAATTCCAACATGGTTGGGGCAACGGGTTGCAAATAGTAGACTATTGTTAAAGACTAAGCTTAGAAATCAACAGGGAAGCTAGATATCCCGCATAGGGTCCTCTACTTGGCTAAATGTAGCATCCATGAAGAAGACTAAGTATCTTTAAAAAATTGTTGGTTTAGGAATGTGAAAGCATGCTTTTGCCTGGAGTTTTGAAGACCTAGATTTTAAAGTTCAAAGCAGTAGAAACATAGGCTTGACAGAGGGCAGGACTTTTAATTCTTCTCTGATTCTTAGCCAAAACACAAACTTTTGCTTTCATTTTTTTCAGCCATTTCACAGATTAAAAATTGTTTTACAAAATTTTGAGGCAATCACAAGACAGACACAGTATTCGATATAGAAATCACTGGCAGATTCAAGACTTTGGCCTACAGCTCCTCAATCTTAAAACATGGGACTTGCATGGCTAGTAGAATCTGAACATTGTGATTTACTTCCAGCTGTGCCATGGGCTTTAAATAGTTCTTTTATCCTCTCTGTGTCTCAAATTTTTACTTGGATAACTGAGTCCAATGCTTCTGAATTCCTGTTTTCATTACTTTGTTTTCTAATAAACAAAGAGAGTATTTATTAAAAATCCCTGTCTGGGTATTTTGGCAGCTTCTAAAATTAGGGTAGCTTCCACCAGAATGAAAGCAAATTTCTATTATTTCCCTCAATAAGTAGAAATATTCTGTATGACAGTAACAGGAGATACAGAAATTAGACTTTCCTTTTTTTCTCTACTAATATAAATCCAAAACCATCAATGACCTTGGCCCAGCATGTCTTTTTGAGAGTTAGTGACTAGATGAAAACACTTCCCCAAAAGGGACAGTGATTAATCCCCGGTAAAATTTACTAGGCATCAATCGGTTTGGAAAATCATTCAATAGAGTTGTGGAAGAATTTGAAAAGACATCATTTATGAATCTGAAAGGTGTTTTAAAATTAACAGAATTCCATAAAGAGTCTGTTGAGTAACATATACTATTTAATTAGAAACTGTAAATGCGTACCTCAAGGGACATTGTGATTATTAGCTTTCTTAGATGTAATGAGGAAATAATAAAGTATTATCGCATCCAAGCTGTATGGAACATGGGACAAGTGCATCCATGACTATATAGTAAACAATGGAAGAAAGCAGTGAGGCTTGCGGTATTGCCTGGAGTGTGATCACGGAAAGACAGAAATAACATTTTCCCTTTCTATGAATAAAATGATGACATTTCCCTATGCAGTTTTCCATTTCTGTTCTAAATTGGCCTGGCCTGGATATCCTGGAGTCGGCCTCCTGCTTAAATGGCAATGAAATATTGTCTGTGGAGAAAACTTCATGCCACTAGTAATCTTTACAATCTGCTTGGTCTTCTAAAGGTTCAAAGTTCACTTAGGAGCATATGTGTATAACTAACTCATATGCTGGTGAGGTCTATGTTTGTGCTGATTCAGTTCAGTATGTTATATATGGACAGTTACGCATGCATATATTACATGCGGATTGTTTGGTTAATGATGTAGCATTCCATTTGAAATAAAATCTTGATTATACTGGAAGAATAACACTATGTTTCAACTATTATACCCTGTGGAAGTTTGCATAAAACTGACAGCATGACCAGTACAGGGCCAAAAGATCTTCGTAACAGATATGTGTGAATTCACTCGTATTGGATCTTTGCGGTCTTTAAGTATTTTGGACCATCATAACAAATTGTAAATTTTGTAGTCCTTTATCACTCTAGAAGGCTGACAAATAAAAACCAAAGGTAAAGCATTTGAGTGTGTGTGTGGGTCATGAGACTCTTTTATAACGTAAGCTGTAAAAATGATGTTACTTTAGACTAAACACCTATTTGTTTTAAGGTTGGTCATAATCTCAAACTTCATATATCACCTGCAAAAGTCTTTGTTACAGGAAAACCTTTCTATTCTCCACTCTTCAAAGCAATCTTTTAAAGCCTATCTTTTCAGCCTTCTAAGCACTGCAAGGGGTTATATGGATGTATGAATTGTTCTTCGTAGCAGCAAGACAGCTTTTAAAAGCAATGGGTTTGACAAGCTGCAAAGGTGGCCTTAACAGTAACTATGCCAAGAGCTACTGTGTGCTAGATTATTTAGAATTTATTATTTTGAATGTGTCCCAGGTGCATGTGTCCTGCTTCAAAGTGGAGCTGCAAGCTGTGGCTAAGTTCACTGACATTAGCTATTGCTCATAAGCTAAGGAGGATTCTGAGCTAGGATATGCCAGTCTTAAGGTGTAGTGTGCTGTCAAGGCCATCCAAAGTTTGAACTTGTTTGGTGTCACTTCGGTGTGCTGTGGAGTTGAAAGGCTGAACAGCATCTGCTGTTACATGAAGGAGCTTTAGTTTGCCAGTAAATCTTAAACGAATACCAATTTTAGTTCTTTGAGCTGCAGAATTCTTTTGAACTCTTGTTGGATACAGGGATCGCAGGGATCAATCAAACTACTGCAGGCAGGATGTGTTCATTCAGTAGCAGCAGCTTTGGCACCAAAAGAGGATTGTTAGAGCCTATTTTCCTTTTAGCAGCAGGAGTAAGTACTGTAAAGAAATAGGACTCAGTGAGATTGCATGATGCATAAACAGTGTGTAATCCTCTGAATGTGCAGGGAATTATACACGAATGAGGAATAAGAACAAAAATCCAGTTGTTACTTTTGCAAATGCCTGCTGCTGAATATCCCAGTTTGAATTGTAAGTTAGGGATGCCTTTGTTTTCAGGAGGGAACTCTGAAACCATATAGGACTTCCTAGTTCCTCCTTGGGGATTTAAACAGAGAAGTCCAGAAGGTAAATTGATCAGTATTCAGTGGTTTCAGCTCTGCAGGTTTCTATTTTGTAAATCAGATAAAATGCATTCCTTTTTACATTAGCAGAATAGTCTGAGGGAAAAAGTATTTATTGGAAGATTTCTATAAACAATCATGGAATAAAACCTAGGGCTTTAGTAACTAGAAGCCAGAAGGGAAAGACAATGGAAAAAAAAAATACAAAATCTGATATGCAGTCATAGAAGTTCCACTACAGAATACTGAATGGTATACGATTAGAAAATGATAGGAAATAAGACCTATTGCAGAGACCAGGTTATAACACTGTTAACATTTTTTTCTCCTTTCGTAGGAATGCTTGCATATTCACAAAGAAAACAGAGATACATTTAAAAAATATGAAGGATTATATGATTTTTTTCTAGATTTGTTTTTCTTATTTTCATGGAGATACTTTTGGTGAAACAGTCAAAGGCTATAATAAAGGGATTAAAAAATGCATGCACGCATGCATACACATACATGCATCCATCCATACTATATCTTGAGTTGCAAATTATTTTGTAGAAATAAACACAGGAACTGAAAAGATCGGTAGCAGAAGGGTTTTGACAAACATTATACCTGCAGCTGCATTTCTGTTTCTATGAGAAATTTGATTTGACATTCACTCATGTTAGCATTTGGAAGAGAATAAAGCTTGGCATATGCTACTATGTATTTTCCTCCTACAGAGGACAGAAGTGGCAGGCACCCTGCTATACCTTTTAAATTGTTCCCTTATTGCACAAATTGAAAGAGAAATATTTAAACACACTTCAGAGGTTAATATATAACAATTAGTTTCTCTCTTTAAAGGCACATTTGTTTCCTGTTTTTTGAAATCTATAAAAATACAAACCTCAAGAGACCAGCAAACCTTTCTAATCTCCAAAAAGAAAGACACGGTTTCTTAAGGAACTGACTGAACTCAGTGCCTGAAAAAGTATATCGTACCTCTATACCTTTTTGTTCTCAGGAAAACAGAGATGGATCTACCTCAGCCACATGTTACGAGTTGAACCCCAGCGTGCAGGAATTGTTGAAAATAGAAGTTTCATCCCAATTATTACCCCCAAATATATAACATGCTGATGGTCTTGACTGCAGAGGCTGTTGAGGTTAAACAGACATACTATTTATTAAGCTGATGTCAATGACATCGTCTAGCAGCAAGCAACAGAGCAAGACTAAGCAATTGAAGCTGGACAGACACAAACAGGAAACAGAGCATGCGTTTTTAACAGCAAGGGGCAGTTATTTGTTGGGTATTCAGGGCTATGCAGAAGTCCATGCCACTGAGCTCTAAACCAAGCCTGCTTATCTCTTGAAATAATGCTTTCTAGCTCAGCAAGAGATTTTAGGGCTTAGTACAGGATTGTTTTAAGGATTCCTGTGGTCTTTGTTACAGGTCAGATGAACTTGGAGAACCATCTTGTCTGATCCTCAGTCCCATGAATCTTTTGACGAGCTAAACACAGGGGTTAGTATAGCCATGCAACAAAGATCCCTCCCATTCTCTTTTCACTGCTGTCAGAATCTCAGCTCTGAAATGCAGCAACACCAAGTTGTACTCCAGTGTATTGGTATGTAGTTATGAAAAACAGGCATGTGTCTCACTGGGCTTTTAAGTACCGTAATGCTGCATGTGAGGAGACAGCATGCTTTCCATTTTTGTAGTTTAATTTAGTTGTGAAAAGTTGTGTCAAACCCCCATACCTCAGGCAATATAAAGCAAGCTACTGTAATACAGTGGCTAATTAGTCTGAACCACCGTATCAGAGCGGCTGAAGTTCGTCAGTACTCACCTAGAGAGATGGCTCCAGACTTTCTGAAGACCTATTCTGCCTACAGAATACTTACACAAAAAATTCACAAAAAGTACAGGAACCAATTAATGTATTAGAGGGAAAGAAGAGGAATCATAATGTTTCATAATATACTCTGAGATCTAACTTACAAAAGAGTATACCAAGTTTGAATTACATAGTATGTTATTATTTTTATTATTAAAAATAAGCTTTCTCCAGTGCAACAATGACACTGTACAAAAAATGAGTTCAATCTAAATAAAATTCATGAACCTGATTTAAAGCTGGTTGAAAATTCCCAGGTCGACTTCAAGGAACTTTGGATCTGCATGATTTGATTTGTTAGCATTTAGTGTAATTTTTCCTGTAGAAGAATTCCTGTGTGGAACAAATGTAAGATATTTCCGAGAGTGGTCACTCAAATCTCCTTGTATAATGACTAGGGGGATATAACAGACCAAGCAAGAAACAGACAAATACCAATAGAAACGTGCAGAATGTTCTGCAAAGGGCTATGTGCCTCCACAGAGGAGTAGAAGAAATAGGCAATGGTGGTTGAATATGTTAGGCATTTAAACATATGGATTTATGGATGATAAGCTTTTTCGTGATGAGCTCAGCTACCACTACAGCGATGGAAAACTCTCCTTTTGGATAGACAGAGAAAGGAAAATTTGGAAGAGGTTTATGAGTCCTGTTACCAGATTAAGTAATCAGGGTTACTCATGCTCAGGCTTGAAGAGTTCATTATCAGAATTATTTTTTCTACACAGATTTATACTGTTTTTACTAAGGCAAGCATTTATTGTTAATGATTCTTGACCTATCTGCGTTCTCAAGTTCTGTATCTGGTTGGACATTAGTTTTGCCACTTTTATTTCATTCAGAATCGCCAGTGACTCTTGTTTTCCAGCTCTTATTGTGACAATTAACAAGGACAATGGAAAGTGCTCTGACAGATGCAACTTTGTTGGCATTAGCAGGTGCAAACATATTTTCAGTTTAGAGTGCTAAAGGGCATCGGTTCAGAGCCTTAGGTGGTTTTGAGCATATGCTGCTGATGGAACTAATAAGAAATAAGAGTATTTTGAAGACAGTGGTGTAGGCAAGTGTGTGCGAAGCACTTAACTCTCTGAACACTGAGAAGAAATGTCTAGACTATGTCAAAATAATTAAATGCTTGTGATTAAAAAAAAAAAGCCTGCTAGAAGTCCTCTTGCAAGCCAAATTCATTAGTGCTCTTGTACACCGCTGCGGCTCTCGATGTTTTCTTTTACAGCTTCTGTAGAAGACAATTGCCCTTGATATCATGGTGATATTTCAACACATCTTTATGGCCTCTACCCAGACCCCTATTATTAAGCATTTTTTCTTCATTAATAATTGATGCCTGTGTTTAAGGCTTTCATTTGAAAATATCTCTCACATCTACTTTATTAGATTTTGAGTAAATGTTCCCCAAATCTCCTCAGCATTTTGTTAAAAATGAATGTCATATATCTTTTGATAAAACCTACAGAGTTAAGTGCCTAATAAAATACTACATGACTAAAATGACTATTAATATTTTAGCATTATGCTGAAGTATGAGTGTTCTCCCGGCAAAGGTATGAATCACTGGTTTTTCATTTCTTTAATTCTTTATTAATTGGTACTTGAGGCAATAAACCATAACATATAACTTTGGCTTCAGATAAGGTTTAATGAGTGCCTGACCTTTGCTTGGATAATTCTCTGTCAGTGAACCAATTCAGGATAACCCTTTGAAACTTGAATTCCTATATTGAATGCTTGCTTTTCACTGTCCTTGACTTAAATAGAAGGTACTGAAAGTTGGCTTTTTTGCTAAAAAAGGCTTCCATATAAAAGCTTTCTTTTAAATTACTAATTTAGTGTAAATTTGAATTTTGTCTCTTTCTATTTCATTAATTACTCCGCAAAAGAATGGCAATCTGATCATAGTTGGAACTGAGGGCCACCTATCCTAACATAACTGAATTATATAGCCTACTAAGCTGTCATAATCTGCGTGGTGGCCCTTCCACCTAAACGTACATCATGCATATGGATATGCAGTAAAAAATCCAGCAGAGTAAGTTCTAATTCTTTTACACTCCCACAGAGTATAGCTGGAGAAATTAGAAATTTATTACTTAAATGAAATTGCATATTAGACAAGGGACATGAATAGGGTGATACCTTTCAGGTAATTCTAAAAAAAATGCAGATACCCAGCTGCTACAGGCTCAGAACTTGACTGAAGTCTCCTGAGAACAGGCTTCCCCAAGGGGATCTCCAGTACTTTCTAGTTCTGTCTGGACTTGAAATACTATGAGAACAGCCACTCATGCTTTAAATTGGGATTTATGTTTTCTCTTCCTCTCTGAATCTCAAACTTAAGCTAGGCAAGAAGAAATGTGAAAATGACCCAACTTATTCTGACTCTAAAAATATATCACGATTTTAGACAGCACTGAAAGATTAGACAATGTATTCTGTACCTTAAAATATCTTATTTCTGGAAGAGTTTCAGACTATCATGCCTAGAGTTAGGATCAACTCTAACATTTGTTTCTGGAAAAAAGTAGAACCTGATTAAAAAAGGGAAAAAAAAGGGGAAAAAAAGCGCAGCTAAATCTTTTAGAAGAAGTAGCCTGTTTGTAATTTGGCACTGAGCATACACAAGGAAAACTAAATTAAATACTTTCTTTCATCTTTGGCAATTATATAAGTTAAGGCCAGACACGTCTTATGAGACTGCCCTACACACTGACTACTGTGACCAGTGTGTACATTGTATTCTCTATTGAAAAACTGTTTCTGTGTATATCAAAAAATATAATATTCACTGGAGCAGGGTTTGGAATTTGAATATTATGCTTTTGAGCCATTTTAAGCCTCAACGACAAATATCTAATGATGGAATGCAAAATATAAGAGCTTCACTTCAAAATATTAGCAGTGTTTTAAATATGTTCAGGGTTCAATTACAGTTTTCAATAAAAAATCTGAAACTATCTTTCAAGGATATGCAGACAAGAGTTTATCCCCATCCTTTTGTGAAGGCAGATAATGAAAACATATTAAAACAATGTAATCATATCTGTGTGGTATCAGATTTTATCAGTAAATTGATCTTGAAAATTTTAATATTTGTATGTGTCATATTTAAAAAAAGGTTTGGTTTTGTTTGGGGTTTTGGTTTTTTTTATTTATTTCTATACTTAGTTAATACCATTTGTTGCAAATAATTCACAAGCAATTTAATGCATCACAATTGCATTCTTTGATAAAATGCTCTGAAAAGAAAATAGCTAGTCCTAATTACATGCTTAAATACACATGTGCTTCACTGCTTTGCTAAAACTTGTGCCCCAGGCCCTGGTATTATCATTTGCATACACTGATTCAAAATATTTGAGAACTTTTACCTGCAAAATCTGCCAGTTTCCTCATGGAGTCACACTCAGTTCTGTATCAAGATTTGGACTGTTCCTTCGCATTGAACACGCCATTTGCAAAGTCAAGATATCAGGGTTAAAAGGAGCAACCTATAAAGGTAAAATCGATCCAGCTGCTTAAAGCTAACAGGATAAACCTATGGAAACACGCTGCCTCACCATGGTTAAGAGACTCCACTCCAATGAATGGAATTAATTAAGTTCATTTCTACGCAGGACTGCCCTTGGTCCACAGAGAGTCAAAGGGCAGTTGAAGAGTATAATTACTTGTGTTAAAGAGAAAATGGCAATGGGAGTGAGCCCAGCCTCACAATGTGATTTGAAAGAACAGCATGCCTTTATTGTATTTTGAGTTTGATGTGGATGAATTACAAAGAGGGGGGAAAAAAAGCTCTGTGTGAAACAGTACTTATCGGATATAAATGGAAACACTCTTTCCAGTTTTTCATTCAAAGTAGAGAAGGGGAAGGAAAAGGAAAAAAAGAAATTAAACATTCTTATAATATGTCCAGCAGTAGAAATGAACACCAGCATTCAAGATTTGCTTGAGATTATCATGAGAATAGAAAACAATTGCCAAGTAAAAACTACTAATTTTTGACCTTATTAGAAAATGTTAGATGTTGTGTCCAGTCATTCTCCTTGATCCAGTATGCACTAAGATTTTTTCCATTTTCACCTGATCTGTACTACACTGTTCACCAAAGTGTTACAGTTATTTTAACAGCCTAACTGACTTCAGACTCTGTATCCCTCCAGGCCATTTTCAAAGCTAGTGTAGCAATGCATTTCTTTGGTTTTTTGTTACCATCTTGCAGATGATTGCCAAGCTTTTGTAGCACCTATTTTTATTTTCTTTTCCCTACTCACAGTGGAGTAATTTAGTACAATTTGGGATTATATTTTTGCCTTAACCAAATTATATAAATGCAGCAAGAGTCAGTTACTTTCCTTTTCTTTTATTGTTACCCAGAAGGAAGGAGCTGTAGCTCTTTTTCCTCTCCTCTTTTTTTTGGGAGGCTTCAAATAGATGGGAGTTTATCAGAGACAGGCATAATTCCACTGTTCCCTTTGTTGATATATCCATTAAACCTTTGCAATCTAACAGTATTTCAGTGCCACAAGCAGTTCTAAGAAGCAATATCTCTTCATGTAAACTGTTCTGGCTTGAACAAATCTCACTGTGTTGGAGAGTGCCAGAAACTGATGCTGGATGAAAGGAGAGTGCAGGGGAAGCTGCACCTCCATATTACAGGACTAGTAAAGCTGCAATTATTCTATCAAGCTTAGAGAAAGAACATGGTGGACTTCATCTCATATCGACAATTGAGTAACTGCACAGGGGTTTTTTTAGATGCTGGAAGAAATCTCTCTAATTTACCCTTCTAAGATATAATTGTCATAAAAGATTATACAAAATAAACAGAAGAAAACTCTGAAATTTTTCCAGTATGTGGACAACAAATGATGTGTATGTTCTTTGTTCCTGGACACCCAGGATTCTCTGTTAATTTCACACTTTTTGCGTAGTATATCTGAATATTTTTTAATCTAGTAATATTGACTCACATTGAATAATAATAATCTAGGATATTGACCCACATTGAGGCACAATGGCAACAAAAAAAGTGTCAAGATGTAATTTCAGGACTAAGTAAAAAAGACAACACTATTACCTTGAGTAGAAGTCACTGTACTAACTGACTTAAACTGAACTACTTGTGTTATTTCAGATGGTAACAGTTCAACATGAAAGCTAAACCAGTGTGGAAGCAACATTAATTGCTGAATCAGCTGTGTAATAAAAAAATCGGAGAGCTCAGAGTAGCTTTCACAAAACTCACAGTGATTTTAAAAATACTGAATGGAGGAGAAAGAGAAATAAATGAAACATGCAACTTGCACTTCAAAATGCACAGATGCATAAGAAAGAGGGTAACAACAACGTAATGATATGTAATTATGTGACAATATTCACAGACTAGAGCCATATAAAACAAAATTGATGAGACAATTCACAAACATAAACCACAGCTATGCTGTTTGCTTGGATCAGGTCCTCTTCATAGAGAGGAAGGAAGGAAGGAATTTGAAAGGATTTGCATGATTGGAAAAAGACAGGTTTGTTTGCACAATTGCTTATATAGTACTATATAAAGGCTGAAGTGCTTGTGTGATTTAGCTCATTTTGGTAGCAGATGCTAAGAAACATGATTAGGAGAACACAGAACGGCCCAATATAGGAAAGACTTAGAGACTTCAATGACAGGATTGCAGTTTAATAGGCTTGGGCATTTGGTCTCATTTCATCTGGAGTGGCAATAGGCAGTTAAAAAATATTGTAAATAAGCAGAGAAGAAAAATGCCTGTACTTCAGCCCAATTTCTAGTTTCCTGCAGTGAACCTGGGTATGTTTATTATGATAGCAGTGAAAAGGAATCTACTATATACTCCTGAATTTCTCATACCTACCAGATTTTTCATTTAGGAACACAGTTGACACTGGTGCCTGATGTTATCAACAGAGAAAGCTCTGGAGGAGCCTCCAGATGACTGAGATATATTTTATGGGCCAGATAATCCTCTGCAGGGGCCTTTCTGTTTTCATTGTCTATCGAGGGAAGCCATGGACAGCTAGATTTCTGGCTTTGTTGGCTCAGGACAGATGATGTGAGTCTCACTGATTGTGGGTACATGTACTATAACATAGATTTTTCTACAGCGAAGGAAAGCTACAAATTAATGAAAAAACTATCCATTTAGAAATGTTAGGTAATCCATATCAGATATTTTCCTTGTGTTATTTTATATATGCATTTTAAACATCATATTTCCGGACATGTTCTGGCAGCATCTGCACATGTGTAAAGTCCTGTTGCTGTGACTTACAACTCAGAATATCCATTATCCAAGTCCAGGCTGGGAGAAGTTGAGCTGATCTTTAGCCACCCTCAAGACTGGATATTCCTGCCTGTTAGCAGGAACTGGCTTGCAGCGTGGTTATGTGAACGATGGTCTTCTCACATGTTGTCACTGCAGAATCACTACCAGTGAGAGTGGTGACTTCCCAGCATCAAGATGACCTATTGAGGAGGGTTCACGTTACCCACCTGACATGCTCAGGGAGTTACTTTCCCTGGTCCCTGTGTATAGATAATGAAAAAAGCCTTTAGAAGATATCCAGAGCAGGATGCAGCTTAAAGGCTTAAGCTTCCCCCTAGAGGCTATAAAGAAACTATGGAGAGACTAGCTCTAGTTTTGGCTCAAATGTTGGCGTCTTCAGGAAGCAGAGGCAACACAGTCATATTCTAACCTTGTAACTAAACTAGGTCGATGCCCTTTATTTATTTGATATTTTGAGGTATGTAGAAATGTCAGCAGGAAGTTTATGATTAAATATTAGTAATATAACTTACCCGAATTTAGTAAATTGCTAAGCCAAATAGAGAACTGAAATCCAATTCCAGTAGTTAGTGACACCATGCATTTCAATCCACTCAGGTGAGTCCACAGTTTCCACCTCAGTACAATATATTACTGGGTAAATATTGAGAGCATAACTTCAGTAGTGAGGAATGTCAGCAAAAGTAGCTGAACTTCATCTTGTAGTTTAGTTTCATCTGGAAGGAATCTAGTTCCCAAGGAATCAGGTAAGGTGTTTGGAATCCTTCAAAAGCCAATATTAGGTTCAAACACCAAAGGTGTAGGGTAACTCTATGATAAAATACATCTTATTCCTTTCAAGCCTCCAGACATTCTGTCTGTATTAGCCCTGGTTTTCTCCCTCAACAGCCTATCTCTATCTGATATGACGTTCATTCTGATCCACAGAAGTAGGGTATTATTATGAATTGTTGTTCTCCGCAAGATGTCACACATTTAACCCATGTGACAACAGTTTTGTAATAATTTTTTTGTTAATCACTTGCTATGAATTTATGTTTTGTCCTGTTACCTCCACGGTGGGATCAATGTTCTTCACTGCTCACAGAATCATCACATCACAGAATAGTAGGGGTTGGAAAGGACCTCTAGAGGTCAGCTAGTCTAACCCCCTTGCTAAAGCAGATTGCACAGGAACACATCTAAGTCGGTTTTGAATACCTTCAGAGAAGGAGACTCTACAACCTCCCTGGGCAGCCTGTTCCAGTGCTCTGTAAAGCAGAGAAGTAAAGAAGTGTTTCTTCATTTTCAGGTAGAACTTCCTATATTCCAGTTTATGCCCATTGCCCCTTGTCCTGTCACTGGGCACCACTGAAAAGAGTCTGGCCTCATCCTCTTGACACCCACCCTTTAGGTACTTCTAAGCATTGATAAGATCCCTTCTCAGTCTTCTCCTTTCCAGGCTAAACAGACTCAGGTCTTTCAGCCTTTCTTTATAAGAGAGATTCTTCAGTCCCTTCATCATCTTTGCAAGCCAGGTTCATTGCTGTGGCTGCTGCATGTTCTCACAGATATCGTTTAGTAACTGCCAATATCAATGAAATTTTCTGCCCATCTTCTTTCACCCTAATGTCTACTACTTCTGTTTATCAGCTGCTATTGGGAAGTGGAAATATGTGGGTTTCAAATTTTCGTAATTTTCATAAAGTATAAAGATGTCCAAGCAGTACATTTAAACTGTCAAAATTTCTTTTTTTATTCTTTTTGAATCAAGCTCTAGGAAAAAAAAAAGAAAGAAAGAGAAAGAAAGAAAGAAAGAAAGAAAGAAAGAAAGAAAGAAAGAAAGAAAGAAAGAAAGAAAGAAAGAAAGAAAGAAAGAAAGAAAGAAAGAAAGAAAGAAAGAAAGATGAGGTGATGTAATAGTAACTTTAAGATTAGAAAAGAAATATAGATATAATATTTGAGATTTCTTATATTACAAATGACTTAGTTTTTTACGTTCGAACCATGGAGAGAAACAGATATCCAAAGAAAGGGTTTATGTTCATCTTTCAGTTTGTTTATCCAACTATATCGAGATAAGCTTTGCTATAGATTTCTAGTTCTCCTTTGACAGCAGCTGTATCAGCTACTTCCATCTGAGAGTTTGTTCAGGATCAAGTCTGTAGTAGGAAATAGCACAATATTTCTGTGTTATCACTACCTGAACAAGATGTCTTTTCAACCTATTTCCTAATCTTAAAGATACTAGGAAGCTCAAATCCATTTTACATCTCAAAACTCTTAAACTCTTATATCAAGTATATGAAGTTCAGAATTGAAACTTTATGGTTAGTGATAAGAGAGATTTTGCCTAGCAGGTATGTCAACTCAGTGCAAGTTTTCACATACCTGATTTGTCTTTGTCTCAGAAAATGTTTCAGATTCATCCTCCTGGAGACTGATGAGCTATTCATTGCTATTTCCATCAGGATTTCAGACTATATCCTGAAATGTCTCTTGAAAAAAACCAAACCCTAGTGATTACAATTCATTTTTTGAAATTGGGTCATTCTGTCTTCCCATGCCTTGGGATAACCAGTTACAGAGAGGAAAGCTAAAGAACCAGAAGAAATCCCCAAAACTCTGAGATCACCATCCTGTCATCAGTCTTTAACAGCATCAATTTAATTTTTCATGGTGAAAACTCAGTATCTTGGGACCCTTTATAGTAGTCTTGACACACTTTTAAAAATCAACAGCTCTAAGTGTTCACTGTATATTTAACAATATGGTAATCGTCACCAGAAGACCACAGGACAGCTGCAAAAAGAGACATTAAACTGGAAAAAGATGAACATTTTTATAAAAATTTTGGCAGTGTGTAACTATATTTCATAGTTTAGTCCTAGACTTCTTAAATAATTATAATTATGATGGAAATATGTCTGAAATTGTTGAAACTATTTTCTAGGATGGGTGCTCTTTTGTTAAAGTTCATTCATACATACATTGGAAATTGCTTTTCAAAACTTATTTTTGACAAAAGATCATAAATGTTACTTTGCACACAATGTAACAGTGTGCTATTTTAACCACTTCCTCCCAAACATAATACTTTAGTACTTCAAAATTATGTCATCCTATCTTGAATTTAATAATGTTATTTTTACCATTACAATATAGCAGTATACAATGGAAGATGAGAACTATAATTGTTGTTTTGATGAAATGGAAACTTGGTATCAATCACTACAATAGTCATCCAAGAGCAGTAAAAGCATTAGTTTGAAAGATGTTGTATATTAATTATCTTAAAAATTATGCATATTCATTTCCAGTAGATCTTAGAACAGCAAGGGAATTCCAGAAGGCTGAGAGAAGTTTGAGAGTGTGTGAATGTACAAAGGAATGAACAGACTGTTTGGATAAACGAAGAAGAGTTGGTCTGATGTGAGTTGTGGGCAAAATAATGGACAAGGTGAGATGAGATTCAATTCTTAAAGGACTAAAGGATAGATATATATTTAAGACTAGAGAACATGATCTCTAGTACTCGTATTTGGAAGCTATGGTGAGATTGGAGGCATGTGTTATAGGGAGGCATTAAGAAGAATCATGAATGACCAAAGAGACTGGGTTGTCAAACTGGCCTTTACTGGGCAAGCAATTTGCAAGTGTAATTTACTTCAGGCTCAATTTAGCTAATTTAAACATCTAAGTAGCAATTGTGTATTTGTGTCAGGTCCCAGGACATCAAAATGACTTAAATTGGGGTGCAAATAATTGAAGAAGAAGAAAAATTGTGCCTACGATTTACAAAAATTAAAGCTGTAAGAAAATTGATACCCTCAAAAAACCTGTAATATGCATGTATGTTATCTTTAAGGTAATGGTATCAAAACTTTCCTCTCAAATATTTTGCTGTATCCATATACCTTTTCCTATTTCTTGCATTCTTTGCAATTCTCCCCAAAAATGAGAATAATGATTAGTAGAGTCTAGATGAGTTTCTTTACGATAACATGTAGTAAAGATGTAATTGTATTTTTTTGTATTCATATTTAGGTAGGCTGGGAATAACGTATTTGTTAAGATTTATGTGAATGACTTTTCCTGGATATGAAGTATTTCTCCACCCCCTTATAGGAAACTGTTAGATGAATTAAGAAATGCCTAACAAAAAAAAAAAAACTATAGGAGTGCCCATATAACACTTTTGCCCCTAGACTTTCTAGCCTTTATCAATAGCCTTCATCTAGTCTTTCATCAATACTTTCTATGACTTTTTTTCCTTGTCTATCTTACTTGTTTCATTACTTCTTATCTAGCTGCAGTTTTGACCAACAAGAACATTTCTGATAGTTTTTATTCAATTGCTTCTGAGAACTTTGGGGATTTGTTTGTTTGTTGGTTTTGTTGGTTTTGTTGATTTGTTGTTTTTCTTTTTTAATGGTATTTTACAGGCATTTGGCAATCAGTGACCAGATGATGCAAAAAAATCCTGTAGCTCTGGAAACTTCTGTGCAAATCATTAACAAAATTATTTCTTCTAGAACTTTGTGCAGGCTAGGTTCACACAGGTTAAACCAAATCAGGATAAAAGTGATTTGATTTGTTAGCAATGTGCAATTAGCCAGCAATTAACGATGTATGCATTCAGGATCAATACCAGCAACTCAACAGATAAATCACAATATTAGACACTTACTAAATGTTAGTATACATCTGCACATTTCTCAATAGCTTTATATAACTGATCCTAGAAAATTGTAATTGCATCAACATGTCCCCCCCCCACTTGCCTGAAGTTAAATATATTCCCACCCCAGAGTAAATGTGTGTCACAAGAACCACACCTCCTCACCCCTCCTGTGAGAATTTTTAAGTGCACCTATACTACTCCACTCAACAGCTAACCCACATTCTGCTGAGCTCATACCTGCACAGCTATGGCAGGTCCTCCTGTGTTGCACCTCATTTTGCCATCCACTCCACAGGCTGTGGAAATAGTTGTCCAGCCTTGGAAGTAGCTGTGATACCTCAAAGTGGTTTCTGGCAATGGCAGGCCTGTCATTGACCACTGCTCTTTCCACTGCAAGGTTTTTCTGCACTGCTGCAAATATTTGCTCTTCTTTTATACTTCTTTCAAGCTGACTCCCACTCGGTTAAAAAAACCCTCCTTGCAGTTCCTAGGTTTAACCTGGTTGGAGGCCATCTTCCTCTTGAACATAATCAGTTTTGGGTAAACCTTCTTTTGGAGAGTTTTGTGTGTCCCATTAAGCTGTACAATGCACGCTCAGGTTCCTGTCTCAGCAGCTGCGGCTGTCCAGGCCCTTTTTTCAAGGATGCTGTGAACACCCCACAGATCCCAGAGGCATACTGGCTATCAGAATAGGGCCAGACACAGAGCTAGGACCTTGAAAGAAGAAAGAAGGAAAAGAGATTGACTGAGAAATTATATTAGAAATGCTTCCAACAAGTGCTAAGGTGCTGTTGCAGGGTTTGCTGGTTTATATAGCCACTGACTGCTTTTCAACGCTGTTTCTCCAACACTGACCTTGAAATCTCATTGTCAACCATTGCTTTGAATCTATATTGTTTTTTCCATTGAAAATCCTATGACAGAGTTTTTCTTGTAATTACCCCTCACCGGAACCTCTTGATATGGCAAATCATTTGATTTCTTTGGAGTAAGAAATATTCTCACTGAGTCTGTTCTTTCCTACTGCTAACTCTAATTCTCTAGGTAAGGATCTCTCTTTCATAAATCTTTATTTAAAATTGTTTATATTTGGTCTTCATTAAAGTGTTCATTGGAGTTAGGAACCAAGAAGATAAGCAATAAACCTGCCCAAATATAAAAATTAGGACTGTAGTTTTGATTATTTATTGTCTTTCATTTTCAAATTTGCTGAAACTCTGGCAAATCAAGAAAACTGTCAGCTGTTCTAGCAATTTTTATATGAAAATGATCACCCCTGTTACTGTTCCCTGGCTTTGAAGGAGAATGTAGAAAAACATGTTACTATTATCATGATTTGACTATCATAATAATTGCATTAGAAACATAAAGGAAATGAATCAGGAATTAAACAAAAGGAAGATGTTATAAGTTTAAGAGTTCACCGTGTACCTGAATCCAGACTGAATTCTAATTCTACACACATTCCTTTAGAATAGACAGAGATATTGATCTTTTTATCACTTTGTTAGAGGTGGAACTAAAGCTTTGAGGAAACAAGACTAGGTTGTGGATGGCTAGGTTCAATGATTAAAGCTAGGCTAGAGTCAAGTGTGGGGAACAGAGATAGCTACTACGGCCAGAGAAAGCCAAAAATACGAATTAGAGTTACACCTGGTGCAGAATGAAGGACTGAAAAAGTATCAGGACTGAAGGGTGAACAAAACTGATGAGTCGAAGAGAAGCACGGTCAGATGTTGTCTGAAACTTCTTAAGGAAAATAAGTCTATGTTGGAGAATATGATTCAAAAGAAAGAAGAGGTTTTGATTAACACTAAATAAAATATTTTGTATTTATGATACTGAAATTGAAAATAAAAGTCAAAGAAAAACAAATTTAAAAGCAAACAGCATCCCACAGGAATAAAATATTTTTGGGGCACTTGATCAATAAGCAAAACAAAGGTAGGGGTAAATATGTACAAATTTGGTGGAGGTAATATTCTTTTATATAGGAAATTGAAAGTTTAGTATATCCACCTGGAAGTAAGTAGTATTCAGGGGTTTCTTTTCCCATTTGAAAGCATTTGAACCTACACAGACAGAGTACTATATGGCACTATATAGTCTGAGAGAACAGAAATGGCTACTTGCTGATGGAGATATTACCATTTTTTTCTAAGTAAACATGAAAGCATGAAAACACTGGAAGCTAGGCAAGCTCAAAAACCCACTCTCTTTTCCCATTTGATAAAAAAAAATACTCACCTCAAACATTGTTCCAGTTTCTCAAACTATTTATGCATTGAGTCATAAGGAAAGCAAAAGAAAGCCGCACACCAGAGAATAATCTTCTAGTGTGGGGCAAGATATGAAGGAGAAGCATGTGGAAGAAGCTTTCCAGTAAATATTTAATTATTTATGCAAAATGGCATGGTATTGGTAGGTCAGACTGACAGTACTACAACTGACGTTATTGTAGAATGTGGTAATTAGTGTCGTGCGGTGTGGAAAGACTTCATCCTCCCTCAAGTGAGGGATTGACCCTAGCTACTGCCTCCTGTGGGGCATAGTAACGACATCTTTGCTAAACAAAAGGCAACGACTCTTCCTCCTACAGTTTGAAATGAGGGCCTAGTCTGATATATTCAGCCAAAATTCATAAATTATTATGCAGTTATTGAAATCATGTCTTTAATAAATTTTTTTTTTTAAGAAAGTTCTCTGGCCTAAATTACAGTATCTGTTTTGGAGCATGCGATGGTATGCATGAGACTGCGTATTTTCCTGGAAAGTGCATCTAGAAGGAGGGTTCTGTCTGTAACTTTGACAACATCAATGTGAAAATTTTCTTAGTTGAGAAGCTATTGATATATATATATATTACCAATCAACTACATCAGTTGTTCCTCGTTAAAGTATAAAGGATATAACAAAGCAGCTATATAGCAAAGTTTCAGGACTGTGCTAATTAGAACAATATTAGCTGTAGCACAATAGAAAAATATGTCTTAGGAAACACCAAACAAAGAACATTTTTTAAAAAAATTAGTACTAAAAAGAATGAAAGAAAACATGTTAAGAATTGTAATATTTAAAAAATCTTATCACGTGCTGACAATGCACAATGTATGTTCAGGCAAGAATCTTGTAGGCTATTAGAGTAGGAACATGAAAGTGTTAGTAAATAAATAGATTGATTCTATTGGATTTATTACATTGTTCTCACAAATAGAAATAACATAATGTCTTTACATTATAAAAGCAGATACTTGAAAAAACTCAATAAGAAATCAATCTTGAACTTCGTTTTTTTCCTCTGTACTTGGCCAAAACCAGTGCAGTTTTTCCTACATCAAGTATGTATCTTAATCTATTGAATAGCATAGTTTAAAGAAAAGGACTATAGAGCTGTCTAACAAGGATGAGACACACAAGGCAAGTGCTTGTTTGTCTGTGAGCAGTGACTGACAGGTTTAGCACATGGGTCATACTAGTATGTGACCTAGAAAAAGTCTGCAAGTCAGAAAGATTGTTCTTTGGTGCTTGCTTGTAGCTTAATTGGCCATTAAGGAGGGTGACACGAGTGGCAAATAGTGAACTTCATTTAGAACAGCTATTTATTTGATTCTTTGGAAACAAACCCATTCCTTTTTTAGACTGTAAGTTGAAATGGAAAAGCTGGGATTTCTGGAATGGAACATGTCATGTAAAAATATGAGACTCTTATTTTTTTAGGTGATTTTTGGTGATGATCCTGTCTAGACATTTCTTTGTTTTTTTCCTCTACTTTCTCAAAAATCCACATGAATTTTTCCCTATAGTGGCTGCAGTAGCAAAGAGAAGGATTGGACTTCTGGCAATTGTTGTTGGAGAAAGATGGATTTAAAGACAAGGAATGCTTGCCTCAGAAAACTATTTGTGTGAAAACAAGTGGGAAGAGAAAGTTCTTAAACACATGGAGGAAGAGGTACATGCCACTTTTAAAGAAAATATTCTGGGTAGACAGAGCAAGGAAATAAAAAAGTGATGAAATATTCAATGAACAGTGATTAAATCTGTATCAAGTCCTTTTCTCTCCATCAATGGTATCTGGGCTAGCTGTTCAAAGGACACATTTTTAGAGTTTGCATTTAATACAGTTCAAACTGCAACTTATTTTTTCTATAGGTCTACTGAAAAATGAGCAATTCCATTAATTGAATTCAAGTACAATCATATCTGATCTGTGATGTAAAATGCAGAAAAAATCAGAAAAAAGTATTCTAAGATTATGGGAACTTCAGAAAGGAAATAATATTTCATTGTCTTACTTTATCTCAGTCTCTTACAGAAGTAAGAGCATTGATTCTATTAATATCTTTAAACTTCTCAAAAATTTGAGAATATTGTAAGTCAAGGTTTTGTTCATGGGCTTTCTTTCGAAAAATATTTTATTTAAGATTTTTTATGATACTTCTGGTTGTAGATTTTAGATATTTAGGTGCTATAGTAATAATAGGAGATTCATTGTTCATTGATTGTAGCCCCAGTGACTGCTGCTTAAACGATTTTGGAACAGCCTCAATACGTGTGCAGTAGCTGAAATTTACACATGCAAATAAGCTGCATTCTAAATTCTTTAATTAGTTGTTGCTTTAGAAGCTGCTGACTGAGATATTCCCTGTTTCTGTCTGCTCTGACATTTACTAACTCATTACACTTTAAGGAAGACACTGAGACAAAAGGACAAAGAAGTTTCCTCAGGTCTGGAAATAAAAAGCCTTTGGTTTTTATACAGTTTTAACACATTAACTGATACCTTGTTTATAACAACAGCAAGTGCAGTTTAAACTATGTAAAACAAGCATTCAAAAATGGGTTATCACCTGAATTTGTAAATTACTTCCATTCTTCATTTCTGCTTTTGGTTTGTACACGTTTTGAGACCTCTGGGTTGACATCTCAAAAAGCTGGTCTGACACACAGAGCACATAGAACAGTGGTTTGAAATTTTGTTTTAAATTAATACCATCATAATTTATAAGAGCTAGAGAAAAAAAGCAGCATTACAAGGGATGACTGAGCTGAGGAATTTTAAACCTTTGACAGAAGAATGTTCCTGTTGGACCAGAAATACATGAGGCAGAGAGACCTTCGTATGGACACTAAACCTGGAAAATGTGTCTTTAAAAGAAAATGGTATGGTGTTAGAGTTTAACCTTTCATTGAAATTTTGAGTCCAAATGCTCTTCTGAGTTGAGTCACTGTGTAGTAAACCATAAAGAAGAAGTGATAAGCATCTGTTGGTGGGACATGAACAGCTGAACCGTAGGAAGATATTTCCCCATGTGCATGTCTCACTGAATGTGACACTGGGCTTCATTGTGTGACTTTCAACTTTCCACTAGATTTTATTTTATTGTATTTTAGCTATTTTTGACCTGTAACTTTTGTAAGGCAGCTGAGACCTGTTGATTGATATAAGACTTACAAGCTTCTAATCTGAAAATTACTAAAAGGGGATAGAATCAATTTGCCTATGGTACACTTCAGCAAATCCCCGTGATGCCAGTTTATCACTGAATAGGGGCTCACAAAACTGCTGAACCTGTAGGAAGAAGATACTAATAGTCAGCTAGCTTTGTCAGAAAATACCAGCTAATCATTTCAGCTGGGTACCAGTTTCTTATATCTAAATAAAAATATGCTGCTTATTTCTTGCCTTGTTCTCTTCAGGTTATTTTAAAGGTAGTAGTATTCTACTCTATGTCCTGGTACTATTTTTTAAGTCCATATATTACAAGTTTATACAAGTTTGAACTTGTATAAAACCTATTAAAATTATTTCTGTAAAGTGCCAAAGAGACAGTTTCTCAAGTATTTCCATCAGCCCTCGCAAAAATATTTCTTCAGTCTAAAAGTTCACACATGCATATAGCTTTCATATTTTCATACACTTTAGCATTCCTGTGTAACTCAGATACTTTTTTCCTCAGCTCAGAACTGAAGTGGCACAGCAGACTGGAGGCTTTGTTTATGGTGAAGAATCACATCTTCAGAGGGTACTAGAGTGCATGTTTTCCCATCAGGAAAGACAGAGATCCTTTGGAAGATGTTGTGTACTGTGGTTTTGTTGAGATATAGTGCCTCATAGTGTAACAGAATTTTTCCCCTCCTCAGCAGCAATGTGTGTGGGTCAGGCAATACATAAATGATTTTTCATTTTGGTTGCAACCTTTGAAACATTGACACCAAAATCCTTCCTTGAATGAAGAAGCAGGAAATGAGCACTAATCAAACTCTCACGTAAGTCATTGGTAGTCTTCTTGGTAACTTATTGAAATAATTTCTCAGTGAGTGATTGTGATACTGTAAAGCACATAAAAGGATATCAGATCTTTCTTACTGTATACACAGTTGATGGCCTTAAGACAACAAACATCTGTCCAAGTGAAGACTGGTTAGCTTTCTGCTGACCTTTCAACTACTCCTATCTTTCTACCCATGAAAATCAATATAACATTCCTTATGCAGAAAGACAATGCATTTACATGTAGGAGTTTGTCACTGTGCATCCCCACCTGGATCTTTTGATTAGGACCCTTGAATGCTAAGGAACCACCAGAAAGTCAAAAAAAACAAGGAGGGGTCAGGAAGGGAGAAACTAGAGAGAAGCAGATAAATGCATCAGCAATAATTATCTTTGAATTAACTAGCTGTCCATATAACCTGCTTGCTTCAAATATGCGTATAAACATATATATATGTAAATATAAACAAATATACACTTTTAACAATCTTCTGGGGTCTTTTATCAAACCTGAGCTATTATCTATACTTTCTAAGAAAATTAATATAAATTAGGAATAGAAATTACATTTTATAAAGGAAGAGATTAATTTCACTCCTCCTCCATCTGATGCATTTGCTTCTGGGCTTCTTAAGAAATTTTCACTCTCTCCAGCTCAAGTTTTTGCTACAGCTCTCGTTACCAGCTTTTACCATTATTGCCAAAATAGAGATTTCAGGATTTGATTGTCTGAGATCTTCTCCTCAGATAGAAATTCTTCCTCCACTCCTCTCTGCTTCCTTTCCCTCCCTTTCTTTTTCTCCTTTCCTCTTTTCTTTTTCCCCTATCATTATTATATTATTATAAAATTGTCAGCCTACCAACGCACAATTCATCTTTCCCTTTCTCATCGTTTACACTGATGTAACATGTGAAACACTATTATTTTGATTTGGTCAGAGTTCATATCTGTGAAACAGGTGTAATCTGCCGCAGCACTGTGAGACATTGATGAATGGGACCTTTAGAGATTAGCTTTACATTTCAAGAAACTGCAAAAGAGTCTAAAGGAGAGAGAAACTAAATATATGTCATAGCACTTGCCTCTCAGATAGCAAGAGCACTAAATCCATGTATAGACACTTGGTTCAGCAAACACCAGGCAAGAATTCTAGAGAATACAAAGCAGCTCACTGATTTGCCATAAAACGATAGGGTGAATTTGAGATTCAGGATGGGGGAACATATGGTTTGTGCTGTAAAACATATCACAGGTGTCCCAGTAATCTCATTTTGCTGTTTATAGTCACGTTCAAGGACTTGACTTCCTTTTCAATGAAGAACAGTTTTCCCTATTGGTTTACAAATAAACAGAATAGGTTCTTAAAGGAAAAATAACTGGAAATTAGTTACCTTAATCACAGTTACCTTAATCGCAGTTATGTAGACATTTCCTGGGTGGGTTTATGTCCAGAGGTGCCCATCCTTAACCTCTGGTCCCATTCTTCCTGATTGACTTCCTACTTACACATAATTTTTTCACAAAACTAGATTATGCAGAAAATTTGAATCTCCCCCTCCCCCAACGCAATATCAAAGACTACAGAAGGACATCTAATATGAAAAGATTATGCTTTAAGTATACAAATTGCAAAGGGCAAACTGTGTTGCTGTGCTGTAATCCAAAATTTTGATCAAAAATCATTCTTAGTACAATATTGTAAAGGCTGGTATTAAAAAAGGATTTTCTAAATACTGTATAGAGAATCAATCAAACATTTTATTGCAAAATGACATCTTAGAGTTTTTTCTAAAACACTAAATATATTATTTTGTCTAGTTTGTGTTTTCTGTTGCCTTTTATTTGCTATAGATGTAATTTAAATATCATTGTGATAAACAGAGGAAAATAACTTTGAGGCTTCATGTGGAAGTTAAATTGTATTTGTAAATGCTTCACTGAACAAAATTTTTCAAATATAATTCAAGTATAGTAATCATGTTTAAAATATATTTTTTCTTAGTTCTGTTCCATCTGCTCAATACTGATAAGGAGTTCAAAAATCAAGCTATAAAAATCAATGCCACTAGATATTTATTAATTATATAGAAACTTGCTTAGGTTATTGAGCACGTTTAATAACATAATGTATATTCTAAGGTATAGATGCAAATTTTAGAAGATTCATTTTAAATATAGTTAAACTGCACAAAGTTTATAAGCATCACACCTATTATTTTATTTAATCTGATTCTACACTGAGAAGATCATTTCACTGCAGGTAAAGCACATAATTTCTGCCTGGGTAAAAAAAAAAGTCAGTGCATATTAAAAGTCAGTGGAGCATAGTGGGTAAAGCTGCATACAACCTACCTTCCATCATTCTTGAAAAATTATCAGTAAATTTAAGACATGTCTAATTTTCTCAGACATTATTTTTAACTCCAGTAGTATCATGTACTGATTTAACCAGCCAGCGGCGCGTGAGGCATTCAGGTCAATTAGATTGACACAAGAATGTTTCATGTTTTTTCTCAGATCCGGCCTCACAAAGGACACTGGAGAGGGATAAACTGCATTAACAATAATTTTTTTGACATAGATACTCATGGCTGCAGGAGGAATCATCCACAAAAACAAAGCTTACAATATTAAAACAGCAAACTGTAGAGTAGCGAAAGTGGCACAGTAGGAATGACTTAATTAGAGGCTTTATGAGTACCTTATTGGAAGATGTGTTTTTATTACTGCAAGTCTTGTTCTGGTAGAAGCAAGCACACTTGAGAATACAAGCAGTCAGTACCAGAGACAATTAAAAACAATAGACCATAAATTAATTTCCAACTTCAGCAACGTAGCCAGAAGTTGATAGTGCCACCACAGACTCATCACAGATTTTTGGATATGTCTGTACCATAGACGAGTACTGTCTTTCAGAGCAGCTCTGTGAGAGCTATGTTCCAGTTTCTAACTGCTTTCTTTTTACTTTGTCATTTCCAGTACTATCTGAGCAAATATGTTTGAGATATGTTTTGGCATATGAGGGTAAAATCATGCCTTTGCCTGCAATACAAAGGGAACCTCATCCTCGGGTCTGGCTTCAAACATGCTGAGCATAAGCTGTGTATCCTACATACCTATGCAACTTGAGACCAAGCAAACTTTCATCAGCACAACTATGAATAGAAAGTTTTCACTTTGTTCAAAACTATTCAAGTTATATTTCTGAACCTTTGAAAAGAAAAATTGAAAAACCCCTGTCCAAAATACTCAGATTGATTCCTTCTTACAGTAGATTCCAGTCATAATGATTTAAGAAAAATGCTGTTTATGTAATTTTTTAAATTCAAACCCATGTTTTTAATATTATTTCTTTTGGGAAACGTTTTCTATTACATTGACACTTTTACAGATTATAGACTTCTGCCACCCCTATATGGATGAGAAATATTAACCTTGTTTTAGATCAGCAGTGTACCACTGTTTCTACTACCCACACTGCAGTAATAGATATTACTACTGTTTGCGTAATGGCAAAAATTGCTTTATGGAAGAGAGAAACTTTAAAAAATTCAAAATAAGGTAGACTTAGAGGCCACATTACATCATTTATGTTGTGCATCTATAACCATCAATGATCTACTGAGATTTGTTGACTGTCCGTAAGAGGCAGAGACTTCATATTGGCACTTACTTAAAGCTCTAAAGCTATACAACAGCAGTGTCTGGCCAGTATGGTTTTACATTTAAGCATTTATGGGAAACACCATAATGTAGCCAAACTTCCTTTATATGCAAATGAACAATGTCTTTGGTGCTGTATGTGCTTTAATATAAAAATTCAGCTTGATTTCAAAATGTCAGTATAACCTTTGATAAAGGATTCATCTGGCTTAGTTAAGATTATGCAATTTACATCCAAACTAAATTCTAAGCAACTTCCAAATTCCAGTCTTTGAGGCTTAAAGGTTTTTCCTGTAGGTTCTTATATTCCCCAAATTCAAATATTTTGTTTCTTGTATAGATGATTGTGAAAGTGGCCATGCAGTTGGGATAGGTTAGTAGTGATTCTCAAAAGCTCTATGAAGGGGAAATAGAGTGCAGGTTATGCAGCAAGAGAGGAGAATGGAAGAACAGACTTCACATATATAATTTTTGCTTTGTAAGCTTGTACTATGTTGCAGTGTTCTCAGTACCATGTACTTCAGTGTTAATTCCAATTACTTTTGATCTTTAAAGAGTTTTGTGGCAACTACTTCCTGTTCTGTAATGAGAAAGGGATTATACTCCTTACTTCTGCCACAAATGCAAGAACAGTGCTGCTTTAGCCATAATGAATTCAAACTGGACAGTTTAAAATAACAAACACGTAAGAGACCTAAAAAATGATCCATATCAGTGTTACCTCTAAAGAAAAAATTTTAAGATACTTGTGTTTGGTGATGCACAGGAAAATTATCCTCCAATCTAAATAGCAGGGAAACTGAAAATAAAGGTAAAATATCAGGCTCAGTGCCTCAGGTAAACTATGACAGATAGATTTTTGATTATTCTAAATTCTATTTTTAGCAAGGTTGTTAATGCATCGATACATTATCCTTTGGGAGAAGTCATATTGCTGTTGGTATTTCCTCAGACTCAAATCTTAGATGCTAGAAAGCCAAGAATTTGGAACACTTAAGACCTTTTACCGAGCAGGTAGTAACCAGAGCAGATTGTGATTGCCCTGTTAGTTGAAGAGCAACCTGTTAAAGCCACAACTGAAAACCCCAAGAGCACAGAGACATTTGGATTCCAGGGTAAAGTGCTATTTTCAAGAGCCATTTTGATCCTCACCACTTAAAAAGAACTTCTGAAATTAATATTTCACTTTGTAGTCCCAAACATAACTTAATTGGAAATTAGAAGACAAATAGAAAATGAATACTGGGCTTAGTTGGTCAAATCAGATTTAATCTGTTGACAATTCCAGATAAATTCTTAATTAAGACTTAGCATCAGAAAATAGTGTGGGCCCACTCAAGGCATCTCTTCTCCAGGCTGAACAAGCCCAGCTCCCTCAGTCTTCGTGCACAGGAGAAGTGCTCTAGCTCCTGACCGTCTTGGTGGATGTCCCCTGAACTTGCTCCAGTTTATTGATGTCTTTCTTGTATGGGGGCGTGTGTGTGTGTGTGAAAGCTGGACACAGAATCCTGTTGTGGCCTAGTCACATGCAGATCACACAGAATGTAGGAGCTGGAAAGGATCTTTAGAGGTCATTTAGTCCAGCCTCCCTGTTAAAGAAGGTTTACCTAGAGCAGATTACACAGGAATGCATGCAGGTGTATTTTGAATATTTCCAGAGAAGGAGATGCCACAACCCTTCTGGGCAGCCTGTTCCAGTGCTCAGTCACTCTCACAGTAAAAACGAATTTCCTCACGTTTAGGTGGAACTTCCTGCATTCCAGTGTGTGCCCAATGCCCCTGGTCCTGTTACTGGGCACCGCTGAGAAAAGCCTGGCCAGGTCAGCCAGGACACTGCTGGCCTGATTTTCTGCAAGGGCTCACGGTGGGCTTATGCTCAGCTCACTCTCTGGCACCCCTGCCAGGCCCTTTCAGCAGAGCTGCTCCCCAGGCAGGCAGCCTCCAGCCTATGTTGGTGCAGGGGATTCTTCTGCCCTGGGTGCAGGGCTTTTCATTTCTCATTGTCTGTTTTCATCAGGCCCTTATCAACCCATTCCTCTAGCGTGTGTAGGTCTGTCTGGATGGCAGCCCTGTGCTCCAGTGTGTTGACTACTCTTTCCAATGTGGTGTCATCTGCAAACTTGATGACTCCATCACCTATTCTGGAGTTGCAGCTCTGCAGGTGGAGAAGGAGCCATTCACCTCCTGCCACAAGTCACTAGCTTTCCACCTTGCCATCCTTGTGAGTCTCCATTTGCCACTCAAACAAGCATAGTCAAAGGCAAAGCCAGTGATATGATAGGTATTTGTTATAGTCTTTCTCGTTCTTCCCATCCCCATTGTTTCCCCCTGTGATTATATTAACAACAGCAGTGACACAACATGGTTGATTTAGGGTCCATCTGTTCTGAACATATATAAGACCTGTAGGAACAGAACAAGGGGTAATGGTTTTAAACAAAAAGAGGGTAGATTCAGATTAGATATAAGGAAGAAATTTTTTTATAATGAGCATGATGAAACACAGAAACAGGTTGGCCGGGGACCAGCTGCAGATACCCAAGGTTAGGTTACTGCTAGTCAGGCTGATAAAGTGTGCCTATGGCAATAAGGCAGCTTTCAGACTTGCAATGTTGTGAACTGAAAATGGAGAAAATGAAGTCAGAAAGCCAAACCAGATGAGGCTTGTTCAGAAGAGGATGTTGCAGGCCAAAAGCAGAAAAACAGTACAACAGTGTTCTTCTCCCAAGTCGTCCAAATCTTTCTCTTATTCACACATTCTTTGTAGTTGAAACACTTCTGCATCTCTTAGCAGACCTTCCTGTTTCAATGTTTGCGGTAAACACTGTTAGAAGGTCTGATGAAAAATAAGTGAGAAGTAGTCCCCAGCAGCACTTGTGTTATGATAAATATTTTAGAGGCATCACGGGTAAATTGCTAATGGGGTATTTGAAGCTAAAAATAAACTTTTCCCCATATAGCTTTTCATTTAATATTTTTTTAAATCTTCACTTTTGCCTTCACAGCTTCTCACTTAACCATCTTTATGATCATACATTTTTTTATTCATCTTACAGTTTAGTAGTTTTGGAATTTTGTTGGTCATGGTTCACACAAGTATCCACAAAATTCTGAAACTGCACTTAAAAAAGTTATATTCTTAAAATATCTTTCAGTTTTCTTTAATGGTGTTTTTTAGATTGAGTTCCCTTGTCACTCATGATATAGACTTTATGGAATTAGCCTAGATTCACAGCAAGGTTTTCTTTTGAAAAGAAAAGTGGCATGTGGTCTGGTGTGATTTAAGTTCATATTCCTGAGACCTCTCTCTGTTATCCTTCCTCTTTTTTTATTTCACTATTTCATAATGAAAAGATGCTTCAAAATAACAGAATAAAACATCTCAAAGTTTTAAAATGATAGTTTCATTGTTTTTTTGGTAAATTTCACTGGCTTTCTATTAAACCTGAAACATAAAAGAGATTTTGAATTCTCATTTCCTGATTTCCAGCCACATTTACTGAACATGTTAATGCTACTGAATTCTATTAAGCATGCTCCTTTTCTTAGTGGGGAAAGATTGTTTTTAGAGATGGCAGGACAGATGCATATGTAGAATAAAGAACTTAGCATAGACCTTGAATATTTGGAGCTATTGGGAGAACCTCAACTTGTTACTAGCTTCTTGTTTATGAGAAAAGGGCCGGAAACATAATCTATCTGGAAACAATGAACTAATGTTGTCTGAGACTTTGGAAATTACTAAGGTATTTGAATATTAAAAATATTATACAGTCTAATTCTTCCAGCTTTAACTACTTCCTATTAACTAATTTGCGTAATAGCATTCTCCTACAACTGCATATATGAGTAATTAATGAATCTAATAGCATGTTCCTGTTTATAAATAATAGGATTTAAAAATTCTACCTACATTAATTATCTTAATCAGTTGTAATGTTTCAATGATAAAAATATAGGCTTCTTATAAAAAAATAGGTATTCTTTTTCCTTGCTTTTGACATGATTAGATAGAAAAAAATACCACTGCAGTATTTATATATCTGGAGTTTCATGAAGAAAGCATTAAGATCTAGATTAAGCTTTTTAAAGGTCAAGGCAATATATAAACTCAGAAAACTTTTTGGGATTCACTTTTTCCTTTTCCTTTAAAGAACAATTGCCTCATTTAGCAATAATTGGTATTCACAAAGGAAATGCACATGTTCTGAAACCTAGTAATTTCCAATTGCCAAGATACCTAATGAGTTGTCTTAACAAGATTACCAAACATATAAAAGGAACTAATTGCATTGCATTTAATTCTGAAATCACAACTAGATGCAAAAGAGGTTTTGCAGCTGGCATTTTGCTGGCAATGCAAGACAAAAATGAGGAGGTAGCTAGAGATCAAGGGATCATCTTGCTCAGTTTTCAGGAAGAGTCACTCCTTCCTCCACAAATAGACACCAAAATTATATGGCATTATTGCTTGAAGAGAGAAACATTTTAACAATCTGTGACGTGACATTGAGGTGCTGGAGCACGTCTAGAGAAGGGCATCGAGGCTGGAGAGGGGGCTGGAGAACAAGCCCTATGAGGAGAGACTGAGGGAACTGGGATTGTTTAGCTTGGAGAAGAGGAGGTTGAGGGGAGACCTCATCACTGTCTACAACTGCCTCAAAGGAGGTTGTGATGGGGTGGGTGCTGGTCTCTTCTCACAAGTGGCAAGTGATAGGACAAGAGGAAATGGCCACAAGTTGCTCCAGGGGAGGTTTAGGCTGGACATTAGGAAGAATTTCTTTACTGAAAGGGGGGTCAGGGATTGGAACAGCTGCACAGGGAGGTGGTGGAGTCACCATCCCTGGAGGTGTTTAAAAAACGAGTGGATGAGTTTCCTAGGGACATGGTTTTTTAAGGAGACAGGCAAGGTTGGACTTGGTGATCTCAGAGGTCTCTTCCAACCTAGTGATTCTATGATTCTGTGATTCTATGATTCTATGATTCTATGACAAATGATTAACCAAACACATCGATTATCCAGGAACGTCTTTAATTGACTGACTTTCATGTATTTATTCACATTATGATCTACTATTTAAATAACAATGTACAGGTATTGTTTAATGACATCATTTGGGGTTTATTTTTTCCATCCACCCATTTTATCTATGACTTATCATAATGTTTGCACATCCACAGGTGCAAATTGTTGCTAATACTCCCTGGTAGTGCTTGAGCTATTCCTTACCAATAAAAAAGTAACATCCTTGTTCTCTTTAAATATGAATATAATATTTTGCTATTCTCCAAAACAGGTAAGTTAGCTGTTATCCTTATTCACACAATCATTGCACTCTCACATGAATTCTAGGATTAGATTTCTGTTGTATTTTCAAAGAACACTATGCACCTGGCATGATGTAATGGATCAATTTATTTTTTCTTACATCTGTACTACAGAAATTATTGTCAATATTCCTATTTTCAATGTGTCTCACAGTTTTATTCAATAAAGCGAAACATAAGATGTATAAACATTCTAATTTTTTTCTTTGATTTTCAAGAAATTGTAAATTGTGTTCATTATTTTCAAGCTATAAGATGCTTTAAAGCCCTCAGAAATCTCTGAATAGTCTGGTTAGTTTTATATCTTCTTGAAAAATAATTTGCTTAGAATTATTTTCAATTCGAGGCAAATGTCTGAGATAAAGAATCATCAATGTTTTTAACGGGTTGTATTTCGTTATTATTTAATCAACATTTGATTTGTAACTTCTAGGCTATTACAAAGGACTATTCTAATTGACACCAGCTAGTGACAGGCTTACACAACAGTAAGACAGAAGATCAGGACTGAAGAGTATGAAGGGGTGTGACTAAAAGCCTTTCCTTTTTCTTTCACTTTTTTTTCTTTTTTTTCCACATTGACACTGGTAAGAAGTTGGTGTGAGGGTTCATCTTGGTTTTTTGCTGAACTTGATCTGGACCATTTGAAATATTCTTTACAGATGATTGCCACAGTGTAGTCATCTTTTTCCACAAGCTATGTATGAAGCTATTATATTCTTCTTCAAAAGTATTGATTGTTCAAGATTACCTACAAAAGATTAGGTTAATTATTTTGAGGCACTTAGTCCTCTGGTCACGGTTTTTTAGTGTTACATGATTATCCACCTGAACTGTATGTTTGACAAATAAATGGCACATGTCCAATTAGGGGAAAATAATCACATCTGGTTATTATATCTTCCACTAGAGGACCTAGGAGCACCAAATCAAGGTAGTAGGCAAGTTCTAAGAAAAACAGAAAAATGGGATTATTTTATCTTCGTAGGCTGACTTGTGAAGTTTCCTGTGAAATGTTAAAAGTTCAAGCAGAGACAAGACAAGGTCATGGAATCCTTCAGGATCTTGAAATGTGAAGAAGAAACAAACAATTCACAAAATACCTGACCTGAAAATAGGTGGAATTCAAGGAGTAGTAAAGTATCATATTCATTTGGTTTGGTTTTATGCTTCCCTAGATCAATATTTATTCTTCTGCTTAAAGAAAGGGTACTGAGATAGACCAACCTTAGTCTCACCCAGTATGGCCCTTCTGTTTTCGTGGTAATGCCAGTGACATCTTTGAGGTCCATGAGCATTTTCACCAGTGTATTGTATGTACATCTCCAGTCTTTCAAATCGTTCAGGGCACAACGACAGGAAATCTAACTCAGCCCTTTTACTCACATATGAGATTTCTGCTATTCAGCCAGCTCTAAGTGTTTCTATTGTTAAGGGCATATATCAATTTCACTTTCAATTTCTGCTCTAAATTGGTACCAGGAGAAAATAATGTTGCGGAGGAATAACCAACATTCAAATTTGACCTGATAATATCTTTCTTTATCTCATGTTCTTATTAAAAGGTGTTCCGTAAGAATGACCTTAAATACTGTAGCTGTTGTTAACCAAGATAGGCAAACTGTGAAGCCCATGCATAATCCTTCTTTAAAAAAAAATAGAATGCATTTTTATACCTCTTGACGTGTGCCATATTTTCTGTAAATACACAAGACTTTTCATCTAAAATCTGCAAACCTAAAATGAATCATGCTTGTAAAATTTTACTATCATATTATTGCTTTGCACATCTGTTTAAGTCTCTGCTGTGATTGACTGAAAGGCTTGAGTAAAAATAGGAAAAAACAGACACAGCTGCACGCAAAACAAAAAAAAAGAGAAGCAAAGAGTAAAAGACAAATGATGTAATATACAAACTGCTGTTTCCTCCTCTATTTCACCTTTACTTTCTAATTCCTGTATTGGATTTCTCTGTTTCTACAATATTTCCCCTAATCACTAGTCATTATAATGATTCCTTCTTTCTCAGTTGGGTGTGTTGATTGTAGCATGTGACAGGGGGAATGTTGCAGAGACCCTGAATGGAACAGAATTCTCTTTTCTGTGAGGGAGTTTCTGAAGATACAATATTTCTTTCCTAATCCTTTAAAAATAGCCAGCAGAGCTTCTCTGTTCTCTTTTGCTTATCTTGCCATTTACATTTCTGCTTCTTTAAATGTGACTTGTCCATTTTAGACAACGCTAGTGATCATGCCTAGATACTGTCTTTGCAATATGGTGGTATCTAACAGAGAGACAAAAGAAGCAATGCTTCCATACAGCCCTTTTAGGGGCCTTTCAGTACAACCGTAGTCTTGGCAGAGGAAGGCACGCATGTTCATCCATTCACATTGACACCCAGGGCCTCTTAGGGTTGCTGTTCTGCAGAATTGGAACAGAGGAGGCAAAAAAATGGGGTTTAAGCCTTGGTTAGAGAGTTTTATATCTTGATTGCCTCATCTTCAGACTTGCGTGCACTGATTCTGTGTGGAAGCATATCTTGATCCTTTACAGAGCACTGAAGCAACCTTGTGCCCTCTGCTATCTCTAAAGTGCCTGAGTGCCTTACTGCTGACAAATAAAGCTCTGAGGGTCACCTGTACAGTGTAACTAACAGTACCAAAACTGTTGAGCAAACTTTTAATCTTTTAAGTTTGTATTTACATTTTCTAATCATAGAAACTGAAGACACATAAGAATATATGCTGGAGCACTATTAAAATTAAAAGCTATCTCCAAGAAACAAATTTATATGAATAGTACATTGGCACTCTCTCTTTCAATCACAACAAATCTGTTGAGTTATTATTTAATTTTTTTAATTAAGTGATGTTCTCAAAATTCTTGGTCTTCGCCTTTGCAGAACCCGAATAAAAGAATGTAATAAACCTGTAAAATTAAGATACTGCAGAATTTCTGAAAGAGTGAAAGCATTTGTCTCATCAGTTAACCTCCAGCACATATAAGTACTATAAATAAAAAGGCTGTACATGATAAAATTACATCTACTCCTATCATGGAGGTACAGCAAAATGAATCAATGCAGATAACGAACTCAAGCAAACTTTAATTCAAAACTGGAACCAAATGGCCACAACCAAGAAGGTAATGAGAAGAAACAGAACAACACTCTGATAAAATCTGACAATTTATAGGTTTGGTATACCAATTGGGGATGTTATTACTGCACGACAACATGCAGGAGTGATAACTGAAAGTGTACATGCACTCACTCACTAAAGGAAATCTCTTACTTCAGGGTATCTGGTAGATAGAATCAGTCACCCAAAAGGTATGCGGGGACGCTCAAGGGTATATCCAGAAGAAATAATCATTCACTAAAAGGAGGATTAGGGTACTCAGTCTTGGGAAATTCACTTGCGTGGTATTCCAGTCCCAAAAGGATAGTTTCCAGTTACAGACCCATTGTTCTAAGGAGAACCACTCAAACTGGGTCTCTGGTGAGAACCTCATTTTATAGGCTGGTCAGATCTGAAATGTGGTCATCCTTTGGTCATGGTCCAGATCATCCTCTGGGCCAGTCTTGGCTGGGGACCCTGTCTGTTGACTAAGGGGTCCCAACTCCTTTATTTCCACCACTAAGAGTGGAGTATGTGCTGGTCAGAGTGAAGTGGTATGATTATAAATTATTTGAATGCTACAACAAAGTATTTGAGAACGCTTGTTAGAATATAATCATGAATGTGTCTTTTAGCAGGCTAGTCTTGGGGCATGACAAATTATTCCCCACCCAAGAAGCCGCTGAAGTGAAAATATCGACGCTGAAAACTTCTTATGTGATATCTATCAGCTTGATTACAAAATCAAAAGTGACTTCTAGTCCATAGTCTGCTAAGTTACACTGAACTTCCAGTTCTGTATATCAGAACTGTAATAAAATAACATGTTTTCTGAATCATCCATAGAGAAAAACACCAAAGACTTATAAAACCCCAGTGCTTTATTGCTTATTTTGGAAAAATAGAAACTAGTCCTGAGCATGCAAGCTTATAATTCTTTTAATATGGGTGTCTTTGCTGGTACACAAGTAAAATTTATGTACCTAAACATGAATGGACACAGACAGGGTGTTGTAGAGTGAACAAGTTTATACCATATGACATCTCACAAAAAGAACGATAAGTCATATAGTTAAGGAAGTTTACACTTGAGTACAGACTCATACTACCCATGTCACCTCTGGGTAAATTTAATTTCCCTCTTTCTCGATGTTCATTTTTACTGTAACTTCTACAGTTTACTGCAGTAAGTTACAAATGTGCCTACCTGGGTTTTAATCAGCGAGTAAATTAAACCCATTCATGCCCGAAAGTTTCCACCTCTCTGCTTATGGTCTGTGACACTTTCCACCGGGAATGGTCACAGGAGCACTTCAGGTGCTTGAGGATTCCAGACTAGGGCCAAGACATGAAAGTGTGCATGTGGAAAAGTTGCACAGAGAAATATCAAGACTAAACCTAATCCCAAATGTGTGCTGAATAGGAAAGAGGAAACTGTAGTTTGCTTTATATGCAAGGTGTGGGAGCAAACCATAGATCACACAGTCATCCAGTAAAGTGATATAAAAATGTGACAGCTGCTGGAGTATTTTATGCCATTAGAAACTGTGATTAGTAATACGGTCTTTGTCTACTCTTTGTAGCAACATCTGGCTGAACATCCATTTTACTATATAATGTAAATTATGTTTAAAAATATACAGCACCTGTAACACTTACAGGGAGAAAGTTGTTTTCTGAAGACTTTTTGGCATTTTCAGATATCAGTTCTGAAGCCTTTTGGACAAGCTTGTAATGTAGCTGTTTTTACATTAATAATCATAAAATCATAGAATCATAGAGTGCTTTGGGTTGAAAGGGACCTTAAAGATCATCCAGTTCCAAGCCCCCTGCCATGGGCAGGGACACCTCCCACCAGACCAGGCTGCTCAAGGCCCCATCCAGCCTGGCCTTGAACACTTCCAGGGAGGGGGCATCAACAGCTTCCCTGGGCAACTTGTGCCAATGTCTCATCACCCTCATTGTGAATAATTTCTTCCTAATGTCTCGCCTAAATCTTCCTCCTTCCAATTTAAAGCCATTCCCCTTTGTCCTATCACTACTTGCCCTTGTAAAAAGTCCCCCCTCAGTGTGCTTGTAGGCCCCCTTCAGGTACTGGAAAGCTGCTATGAGGTCTCCTGGGAAGCCTTCTCCAGACTCAACAAGCCCAACTCTCTCAGCCTGTCCTCATAACAGAGGTTCTCCAGCCCTCCGATTGTATTTGTAACCCTCCTCTGGACCCATTCTGGCAGTTCCCTATCCTTATTTTGGGGATTCCAGAACACAACACTCCATATGCAATATCAGGAGAGTGGAGTAGAGGAGGTGAATCCTCTCCCTCAGCCTGCTGGCCATGCTTCTTTTGATGCAGTCCAGGACATGGTTGGCCTTCTGGGCTGTGCACACACATTGCCAGCTCGTACTGAGCTTCTCATCAATCAGCAACGCCAAGTCCTTCTCCACAGGGCTGCTCTCAATCACATAATCCCCCAGCCTGCATTGAAACCACTGATGGCCCTAACCCAGATGTAGGACCATTCACTTGGCGTCGTTGAATCTTATAAGGTTCACACAGGTCCACTTCTCCATCTTGTCCAGGCCCCTCTGGGTGACATCCCATCCTTCTGGTGTGACAACTGCCTCACTATTCTTGGTGTCATCTGCAAACATGTTGAGGGTGCACTCGATCCCACTGTCTATATCATTTATGAAAATATTAAACAACACTGGTCCCAGTACGGATCCCTGAGGGACACAACTTGTCACAGATCTCCATCTGGACATTGAGCTGTTGACTGCTACTATGAATGCAACCATCCAACCAATTCCTTATCACTGAATAATCCACCCATCAAATCCATATCCCTCCAATTTAGAGAGAAGGATGTTGTGAGGGATTGTGTCAAAGGATTTACAGAAGTCCAGATAGATTACATCCATTGCTTTTTCTGTGTTCATTGTTTTGGTCACCTCATCGTAGAAATCCAAGCTGTTTGTATTAGTTTGGAAGCCAAGCTAATCTAATTAAGAACATAAATGTTTATATAAGCTATTTTTTGCAGGACAGGGGGATAAACTGTTGTGATCAAAACTGGACTGTCCAGGAGTCACCAGGATTGACCTTGGGCTTCCCTGTAAAATTTGTGGGTTCCTCTGAGGCTAATTAAGGTAAAGCGACACCAAATGAGCAATTTAAAAGAAATTTATTTACACAGGTGACCTTAAGAGTAAGATGGCATCAGCTTCTTAAATCTGTAGTAAGGAAAAAAAGAGAGAAAGGAAGGCAGAAAAGGAAAACCAAAGAAAAGCGTAAGATCACCACCCCGGACTCCGCTGTTGTCTTCAGAATCCCTGAATGGCAGGCATACTGGTCCTGTCTCCAGATTGTTATTTATAGATCATGGTCCTCGAGACAAGGGGGTTTAGTGTACTTGTGCAGTCCCTCTTCTGGAAAGTTCTGTAATTGAGTCTGGGGGTCTTTACTGGTCTGAGGTCTCTGATGGTCATTCTGCCCTTACTACCTTTACCGTCAGGATTGCAGTAAGACCTCTCTTGTCACACAAACGCTGTCATGATAAGGAAGTTGCCTCCTTCCTGCAGTTTCATGGCCAGAAAACAATTGATATATTCATTTGTGGAATATATGTAGAATTCATATTCTGGTTTCTGGTTTCAATTGAAAACATGCTAAGATTAAACCCGCTTTTTAAATTTTAAAATAATACACATCATAATTTATCTTAATTATTCCAACAGTTAAAAGGGAAAAGCTTGTTCAGTGTCACTGTTGTCAATACTTGCATAGAAACCAGGGGCTCGTGCTATTATTTTACTAAAGTTCACACAAAAGCAATTATTTTGCTACTGTTTTAGTTAAGTGGATAATACTTTCCTTAAGAACAAACTAGAAGGAGATTGTTAGGTGAAGTGTAAAAGCACAAAGAAAAAAAAACAGTCCAAAAGGACATATTTGTATGTCTTTGCAGCTGCCATAAGCAATATTCTGGTTCTGAATTTTAGCTTGCTATCCAGCTGGAGTCTGAATTTGCATCAGGAAATTACATCCAAATCTTGTGCACAGAACTGTTTTCTCTCATTTATGTCAAACAGAGGTGCAGTGCATCAGTGTTACATTTTTTGCTTTACCGTTATTTGAAAGAAGGAGAAAGACCTGCCGAAGAAGATGTAGTCTTGTGTGTGAACAAGGCCGTTTCATCACCTGACAATACTTCTCCTTTCAGTCTTGACAGCTTCCTACTATTACCTTCGATATTATTCATAAAGTTATGATCAAATAATCCAGCTATCATGAATTGTGTCAAACAAGTCCTGTCAGAGATTCTAGTAGCAGCATTGGATTTACTATATTAAAAGATTTCCCCTTGGTTTCCTTTAACTAATTGACGCATAAAAAAATAAGACTCCTCTGTGAAGTTTCCTTGGCAGACAATAGAACCAGGTGCATATGTATGCTTGTATCATGTTACTCTAAGAATTTCTGAAAATAAATGGGAAAAAAATACATTATTTCTATCACATTTTATGTCATCTGTTTTATTTTCTTGTATAGTTTCTAAAAATTGGAGTTGGTCAACTTTATCTGGGAAAAAAACCCCCGTTTTTGTGGCCACTTACTTTGGAGAATATCTTGCACAAAGAATGAATCTTGGAAGGAAAAGGTCAAGCTCATCCCTTACTCCAGTCAGAGGACATTCTGAGATGAAGCAGAATTCTTAACATAATAATAATTCTTCTTCGTTTCAGAGAAAATTTTTACTTTGGGAATACCTTGCCACACAAGCATAGCGGTCATGTTCTGATGTGGACAGATGTATTGAGAAGAGAGAATTTCTTTAAAATGATCAGTTTTCAGTTAAATTAATTCTACTTTTCTTCACAGCAAGAGAGACTGATGCTCTTGACCTTTGATGCAAGAGATTTGGAACTCTCAGCATTAGTGCATTATAGAAACAAAGCCAAAGACCTAGAATACTCATTAATGGACTGCTATATAGATCAAAAGGAACAGATCTGAGCACTTTGCCAAAAGTAAGACAAATGGAATGAAACCCTTTGAGACCTGTCAGAGTACACGAATGAAACTGACTTGATCTCTTTGGCAGATGCATGATGAAAAATCTTCAACATACAACAGATAGGAATGAACCATTTGTGAATGCTTACTTGGAGAAGTTAAATATATGAAAGAATAGTAATGCATATGCTGCTCTCCTGATAGAACCACTTCACCACTCTGAAGACTGAAGAGGAAACACCCATTACATCCGGACAGTCGCCGACCCAATCCACTCTCCAGAGAGGTGTGCTGCCTACTGACTCGTATCAGGGATGTCACCAAGAGGCTATCAAGCCTAATACAGCTCAGTGGGTATTATCTGATGCCATTGTTTCATGTGGGCACCAGTGATAGAGCCAGAAGCAGTCTGATGGAATATTAGGAAAGATTATAGAGCCCTGGGAGCAGTGCTAAGGGGCTCTGGATCTCAGGTACGTTTTCATCAATCCTCCTGGTTACAGGGATGGGGTTTGAAAGGACCAGTTGAGCCTGACAAATCAACAAATGGCCACAGGAATGTTGCCACATCCACGAGTTTGGCTACTTAGACCATGGGAATTACTTTGAGAAACCTGGTCTACTGGGGCATGATGGAGTCCCATCTGTTAGAAAAGAGGAAGAACATACTTGATCATAGGCTTGCAAAGCTGGTGAAAAGGGCTTTAAACTAAAGTTTCAAGGGGAGGGGAACCCCAATCCATCCCACTTCTACCAATTTGGCAGGGACAGGTGACATTATAGTGGGGGTCTGCTACAGGCTACTGGATCAGGAAGATCAAGGAAATGAGGCCCACTATAGACAGATAGATGTAGCCTCGTGTTCACAAGCCCTGGGCCTCATGAAGGTCTTCAACAAGGCTGGGACACAACAACCCTATGCAGTGTTACAGGCTTGGGGAAGAGTGGCTGGAGAGCTGCCCGGCAGAGAAGGACCTGGGTGTGTTGTTTGACAGCCGGCTGAACATAAGCCAGCAGTGTGCCCAGGTGGCCAAGAGGGCCAATGGCATCTTGGCCTGTGTCAGACACAGCGTGGCCAGCAGGACCAGGGAGGTGATTGTGCCCCTGTGCTCAGCACTGGTGAGGCCGCACCTCAAGTTCTGTTTTCAGTTTTGGGCCCCTCACTACAAGAAGGACACTGAGGGGCTGGAGCGTGTTCAGAGAAGGGCAACGAGGCTGGTGAGGGGGCTGGAGAACAAGTCCTGTGAGGACTGACTGAGGGAGTTGGGATTGTTTAGCTTAGAGAAGAGGAGGCTGAGGGGAGACCACATCACTGTCTACAACTGCCTGAAAGGAGGTTGTGGCGAGGTTGGTGCTGGTCTCTTCTCATAAGTGACAGGTGATAGGACAAGAAGGTTTACACTAGACATTAGGGAGGATTTCTTTACTGAGAGGTTGGTCAGTCATTGGAACAGCTTGCTCAGGGCCCAGGGAGGTGGTTGAGTCGCCATCCCTGGAGGTGTTTAAAAGATGGGTAGATGAGTTTCTCAAGTTTCTCTGGACTCAGTGATCTCAGAGCTTTTCCTTCTCTAAGTGATAGAAGAGCAAAGAAGGAGAGGTTTTATGCTAGACCTTGTTCTCATCAACAAGGAAGGGTTGATGGGGAATCTGAAGCTCATGGGAAGCCTTAGGTGCAGCGATCATGAAACGGTGGAGTTCAAGATCCCTAGGGGAGCAAAGGGGGTGTGCAGCAAGCTCACTGCCCTGGACTTCAGGAGAGCCTCTTCAGGGATCGACTTGGTAGAGTACCATAGGATAAAGCCCCGGAGGGGAGAGGAGGTCCACAAGAACCAGTTAATATTCAAGGATCACCCTCCAGCTCAGGAGTGATGCATCCCAACAAAGAAGAAGTCAGGCAAAACCATCAGGACGCCTGCATGGATGAACAGGTAGCTCCTGGATAAAGTTAAACACAAAAAGGAAGGCTACAGAGGGTGGAAGCAAGGGCAGGTAGCATGGAAGGAATACAGGGAAATTGCCCAAGCAGCGAGGAATCAGGTTAGGAAAGCTAAAGCCCTGATGGAATTAAATCTGGCCAAGGATTCTATAGGTATATCAGTGATAACAGGAAGACTAGTGAGAATGTGGACCCTCTCTAGAAGGAAACAGGAGACCTGGTTACCCAGGATATAGAGAAGGCTGAGATACTTCCATGACTTTTTTGCTTCAGTTCTCGCTGACAAGGGATCAAGCCACACTGACCAAGTCACAGAAGGCAAAGGCAGGGGCTAGAAGATCAAAGAACCACCCACTGTAAGAAAGGATCAGGTGTGAATCGTCTAAGGAACCTGAAGGTGCATAGGTCCAATGGAACCTGATGAAATACATCCACAGGTCTTCAGGGAACTGGCAGAAGAAGTTACTAAGCCATTATCTGCCATATAATAGAAGTCATGGCTGTCTGGTGAAGTTCCCACAAACTGGAAAAGGGGAAACGTAAGTCCCATTTTTAAAAAAGGACTTGTGCAAAGCATTTGATGCTGTCCCATATGACACTGTGAGGGCAGTGAGGCACTGGAACAGACTGAACAGGTGAGTCGTGGATGCCCCATCCCTGGCCAGATCTGATGAGGCTTTGAACAAACTGATCTAGTGGAAGATGTCCCTGCCCATGGCAGGGGAGTTGGACTAGATAATATTTAAGGTGCTTTCAACCCAAATCGTTCTACGATTCTATGAATTCTGTCTCCATTTGGCAGTTTGCTGCTTGCTACTGTGAGAAAGAAATTGAAATTTCCATCAAATACAGCTTTTCTAATTGTTGACGTTTAACAGGTCTTAGTTGCTCAAGTACATGTGTAGGGAGATCTCTGAAACTGGAGACGCCTACGTGATTTCAGAAATAGTGTATTACTTTTCAGCAATAGTATGTTCTTAGAATTCCTAGTGTTTTTATAAAAGGTTTTGGGTTTTGAAACTTTTTGCTCTTTTTTGAGACAACAAGTTTCTGAAGTTTCTGTTTGAAGGTCAAGCAGCCTTTTAAGGAGAAACAGGAGTATCTTTAGTTCAATAAACTTTAAACCAAAGAAGAAGAAATGTTCATTTTGTGTAGGACTGCTCTTTGTTTTCCCAGTAAGGTCACCTAAGGGCTTACTCTGCAGCTCTGAGATGTCTAAGGAAGACTTTAAGATTTTACCTAAAGTTATGATCATTTCAAAACTGAGGGAAACCTTTTATCATATTTTAATTATTTTTATCTCTTCTAGACTCTAGTAGGAAAAAAAATCTATTCATTGATCAGTCGAAATCTTTTCATGGTTCTTGCTCTTGAATTTGTGAAGTTCTGAAGAAGTATTCCTTAATCACTGAAGACGTAGCAATGCTAGAGGACCTACCCTTTTCTGTGGATTTTCCAGTTGTGATTTCCTTCTAGAAATGCCTAGTAAACTAGAGACTAATTTCTCCACACTGCAGAAATTTATGTGCGAAATTCTGAAAATGAAAACACACAAATTAAGATGGAAATCTAAATCCCCAAACAGGCCTATTCTCTTTTGTAGTCATCAAAGAACAGTTATTTGCCCAAATTGAATAATGAAAAGTACACCTCTAACTAATTTTCCTTAATCACTGAATGTACTATTTTTCTTGATCTAAAATTCCACTTTTTAGTTTTCATTTCCATTTATCTATAATTCACTTTGATAGCTGACCAATCTTTCTCTACTAATTCTTATGCCACTGAAATAAATGGCGCATTTCTGTGCATAGAGAATTTAGGCCTATTGAAAAATGTTGAATTATAGTTTTTGCAGTAAATAGCAGAGTTGTAGACAACATGCATCATTAGTATAGTCATTCAGCATATAGTATTACACCCTTAAAATGCACATTAGATGAATATGTTAGATTTGTAGCTTCATTCAAACAATACTATTTTTTTTACAGCTCTGTGTATTTATCTTTCATCCTGAACTATTTAAAAAACTCATGTCTGATCTCTGTTTTCATACATGCTTATATTTCTTCTCATTCATTTGCATAGAGTATGTCTGAAAACATAATCCAATTGAGGTTTCTTCAGGAGTTGAAAAAGAATAAGCAGGACTAAAACATCAAATAAGTGAAGCCTGTTTACTTACTATTTTTCAGAATACAGGTCTATCTTTTGCCTTCGGTCCCACTGAAATCAATAAAATACTGTGTACTATGCTTATCCACAGTGGTTACTTTAAAAATTCATCAACTTACATTTTTAGAAAGTAGCAAATTCCAAATGTTAAGTGAGAGGACTTCTTTGGAAATTAAGTGACCTTTGTAATAATATATGAACTCCTGTAACTGTTGCTCAGAGATCAGCTCATTTATTTGGAGTAATGGTCTTTCATTTTGCATGTTTTTTTAAAAAAGTTAAGAGTAGTAGTAGAGAAAGTCCATGATTTTCAGTTTGTGTAAGATTTTACTAGAAATTGTGCAACAATACTAAACTAAAATACTAAAAATATATGTCAACATAATAAAGCATAATGATTGGCACTTACATCAATGTCTTAAAGACAGAGATCATAAACCTGTTCCTTGGAGCTTATCACTGTTATCTAGTGAAAGGATTCAAAAGATTGCAGAACACTGTGATCTCGTCTTTTCTGCATCTCACCATGGACTTGGACAACTTCTTATAGACGGTGTTTGATTTTCTCAGTCTCCAGCAAACAGAGAAAACGCTGCTGTTCTCCTAGCTATTGTCTTGAACACTAAAACAGTTCTGGTTGCAGATTTATGGTCACTTCTCTGTAGAAGGCTATAGGTGGAGTGGAGGTACTGCACATTTCCTGTCAGTAGCTTCTCCAAAATGGGCAGGTTTTTTGTTCCTTTTTGTATTCTGTTTCAGTCCTGCTTAGCCCTTCCATCTCCAAATAATAGCAAAAACATTGATAATCAATGTTTAAAACAACCCCAAGCCTGTAAATAATTCTATGATTTTCTCAGGACAAAAAATTTTCATCCTCCCTACTGGTTGAACCACCAGACATATTAAGTGTCAAGCAGCCCAGACTACTACAAATCGCACTGTGCCTGGTGAGTCATGCAAACTAATGCTTAGAAACCCACATCTCTGTTTATTCTCCTATAAAATACAGAATTACAAAACTAAACAAGTTGGCACATGGAACTGCCAGCCTCAGCCTACATTTCCAGAAACTATATAATTAAAATAACTAGTACAAAAATATGTGTCTGCAGAATAATATTTACTTATTTGAAGCCGTTAAAATTAAAAGACCCCATACTGATGAAAATAATATTAAAGTTTTCATACTCTCAGCTTTATTAACCAACCTTTTCTTCTTCCAAAAATCTCTCTCAGTGTACCAAATCCTTTTTTTCTCTGTAAAAGAATTTCTACTGTACATAATAACAATTTATTTTCAGACAGCTCTATCCTTAGGGACAGGCTTGTTTCTTCTCTTTTCAGAGGGTGCAGCACTTCTCTTACTATAGAAACATAAACATTTCATAAGATGTTTTGAGTGTTAATAGAAAAAAGTGCATATGCATTTTCAGAGACTTTACTTGCAAATGTGTTTTACTTTATCTTGCCTTACAGCATGGAAACTCATAAAATATTTGGAGATTAAAAGATATAAACATTTTTATTGAAATTTTTCATGCTTTTATAACTTAACATAACCATTGGGCTAATGGAAATTGTAAAACAGGTGTTCATTTTAAAACTAAAATATTGGGCTTTCTACTGTTTCTAAGATTTGAACTTTTTATTCATTGAGAATAAGATATAGAAAGGATAGGAATGAATAGTAAGAAATACTACAGAACATTCCGTATCTGCCACCCTTTAAGCCTCTGGATATTATCTGTTGATTACAGGCAGAAGAGAGGTCCAAGATCATATTATTCTTGCTATCTAGAAAAGTGTCTTGGGGTGATTGAGAGTAAGATGAGATGCAAGACTTGCTCTGTTCCTCTGGTTTAAAGTCATTGATCAAAAGTAATAGTCAGATTATTATCTTTGTGCAAGACTTAACAACAGAGTATTCCTAGTTCTGTAGCAAAAATACCAAGGCATCCATTCAATTTCAGCATGGGCAGGATGAAAACCTCAGTAGAACTCATCATATCCCTTCGGCTGCTCTGCCACAGATAAGCCAGTGTCTGAAGCACCTTGTTTAGACTTGCCTGATCTAAGTCTATTCTTACCTGTACCAGTGTAAGGCACAGGTGATGCCACAGAAATTAAGCTAGCATAAAGCAGCAGGGAGAAATACAGTTGTGATGCCTCCAAAGTTGAGGAAGAAGAATTCAATGAGTAGAGGGTGGAGAGTCTCTGCGTCCCAGTTTGCTCACTCCTCACCCATGGGTTTAGTTCTCCATGAGCTTTATTTATAATTTTTATTTTTAATTCACTAGAAATGTGAAGAAGAGAAGTTTTAATCAACATGAAAGATTAAAAAATTTAAGGACTTTTTAAGTATTGAGAGCTATAAATGTGCTGGCATTTCATTGCCAGACATTATGCTAGAAAAATAAAAAGCATTTCTTATTTAAAAAATTCGTTTTGTCAACATAACTTAATGCACTCCCGTTCAGCCAAAGAATCACTTTCAGTCCTTACTGAAGTCTGCATATCTGTGTATGCATAGTAGAAAGGGAAATTACTCTGGTTTCCCTTCCTTTTTGCCCAGTACCCTGTTGTGTGCAGTAAAGTGTGTCACAGGCTTGTCGGAATCAGCTACCCAGTCAGTTAGCACTGCGACCTTTGCAAGATTCCCTTGGCTTTTTGTGAGAGTCAGATGTCGGTATCATTAGTTAACTATGCTATATGACTTTTCCTTTGAAGACGGTCAATTCATACTCATCAGAGAGAATATATGTTACATATCTGTCACCATGTTCCTCATCAATGCCTGCAACATATGACAATATAGGTTAGTTTACCTAAGATGCTAAAGTTCATTCTGAATTATGATTTATTATAAGATAAAAAATAAAGTCTATCTCTAAGTGGTACAATTTTTCAAAAAAGTGAAAAATTACTTTGAATATAGAAATAAAGTATTGTGGCACTCATAAGCATACTCATTTCTAATAAAACAAACCCATCCCATTTCTACAATGCATTCAATTTTGCAAAGCATATTTAATTCTAAGTGTGGGGTTGTACTTACCATGAATCATGTGCCTAAATAAAATTATTTAAAATATAATTAAAGAAGAGTAATTAAGGAAACAATAAATGTCATGTTTTTATTATTGTTTTGCCACTTGCTTGCAATATAGATTTTAGCATCTTCAGTATCATAAACTGAATTATCAGTGACTGGATTACATCAAGAATATGATTTTCCACAGTGTATGTCATGGTAGAAAGTCACCGTAAAAAAGCTATTGCATTGCTACATGAAATGAGTGGAATTACCAATTATAATACACAGAGATGTAATTCCCTGAGTTTTCAGGAATTGCCTCTTTTTCTTCAGGAGAAAACCAGTAGCTTTTAATTAAAACAGTCAAACCCACCAGAATTTAATGACTATTTAATAAAGTGTGTAATAAAGTTGTTTCTTAGATGTATCTAAATCAGAAGTCCTACATGTGGAATCACTCTCTTCCTGGTGGAGTTAAAATCCTAGAGCTTTATGGAGCTCAACAAAATAAAATTCAACACTAAGCATCTTATAGGGTCTACAAATCACACAGCTATAGCGGATGACAGGGAGGATGATTTTCTGTACATGCAGCGATATTGTTTATACTACAGGTCACCTAGGGCCTGTGGGAAGTCAGGCTCTTTTGCATCTCTATGCAAAATCTTAGTAATCAGAGCTCTAAGGATTTCCCCAAATCAGGTCTTCATATATATGCCCATCCAGTGGTACAGTCCAAAGGAACAGTTTGGATTTTTGGGTAACAAACTGACTTGCTAGCAATCAGTAGCCACACTCCAAGCAAATATCATAATGCAGGATCAAGGCAATTAGTTTTTCATTTTTCCAATGTAGAGTTTATGAGTCACTGTTGTACAGATTGTAAAACAATGTCTCACTGGGCACGTTAAGTATAAGGGTCTAATTTCCAGTTTACTCCCAAGCATTTCATCTTCTTGGGATATCTGGGGTTTGTGGCTACCCAGCCATTTCACTCTGTGTGTGTACAAGCTGGGAAACCTGGCCAGGGCTTCATCAGAACTAGGAAAAAAAAGAAAAAAATATTTCTAAGGGGATCACAGTATACAATGTTGGATGGTGTTAGTTGTGCAGCTTCCAGGCGACTCTACCAGGTTTCCTGACCTGAATGATTAGCCTTTTTTTGATGTATTTTTCACATCTACTCCCCCTAAAAGGAGCTACTGAAGACCCCTGGTCAGCTAGAGCATCCTGCTAGAATTCCATGTTTTAAAGGACATTGTGTTCATAAGCCATAAGATGCAGACTGAAGAGATCACACTGGTTCAGGGTGCCACTTTTAATACTTGGAATACTTTTGAGATAAAATAATGTCAATTCTCAGTGTTATGTCTCAATTTGGTTCATCATCACCTGTATCTCTTTCAGAGCCAGAGAGCCGTGGCAAGTTTAGTGTGGAAACTGACTGCTTGGAAATGTCCCTAAATGGAGAAAATCCTTGTCTTTTCTGTCCTGTACTCCTCTTTAGAATTTTCATGCCTGGTTTTTAAAACATTTACTAGTAGGGTTTGTAGTTTTTTATTTTGTTGTTAGTGGACTACTCAGACTTCAAAAATACTCTATCATGCTATCTAGTGGCTAAATCAAACTATAATTGTCCTACCAGTGTTGTATTGTGAATGGAGCACTTAAGAACTTACATGTTCTGGTTTCAAGGATAAAGCACCAAATAAAAGTTATCATTTTGTCATTTTATCCTCTTGCACATTGGTTTTTAAAGAGAGATTTTCTGAAATCTAATTTGGATTGAGGTAATGATTAGCTTTCTTCAGGCTTGCTCGCTCCTTAAATATGGTAAACTCACTGTTTTGGATAAGAAGATGACTGTAGCTAGTAAAGACAATCCATCACCATAATGATTCAATAGCCTTCAGAGTTTTAAATTTGACTACTTTGTCCTTTGTGAATAGCTGTTTTGCATAACGCTCTTTCTTTTAACAATTCTAAGTGACTATTTGTCTTCCAAGTGTCTTGTCAGGTACCCTGAAGATATTTCTCTGTATGCAGTGTTATGGAAAAATCATTATATAGTAATCTTAGGTAAATAAGTAAAATTGGGACACAAAGTGACATGAGATTAGAAGCTAAAAGCTGAAGCCATACAAACATGAAGGAAAAAAAGTGCAGTGACTGAAGAAATCTGTCTTCCTAAAGGTTGAATGCCTGTGTTGACTATCTAGCTGGGCAACAATCCAAACAGTATTTTAAGCTTCTATTTTTTATTAATATTTTTCACTTGAGAAATTTTCTTTGTTAAATTAAAGGCAGAGAGAGAAAGGAAAAAGTCTTTTTCAGTGATGGCGATAAATATAGATCACATGAAAGCCTGATGTGAACCTTTCAATTGCCTCAGCTGTATGCAATTGGATGCAATTTGGTTTTCATAGAAATACAAAATCATTGAATGCTTTGAGTTAGAAGGAAACCCAAAAGTCATCTAGTCCAACTCTCCTGCCATGGGCAGGGAAACCTTCCACTAAATCAGATTGCTCAAAGCCTAATCCAACCTGGCCTTGAACGCCTCCGTAGATGGGCCATCCACAACTTCTCTGGGCACTCTGTTTCAGTGCCTCACTTCCCTCACAGTAAAATATTTCTTAATAATATATAATCTAAACCTACCCTCTTTCAGCTTAAAACTGTTCCCCCTTGCCCTATCACTGCTCTCTCTGATAAAGATTCTCTTCCCAGATTTCCTGTAGGCCCCTTCTCAGTACCGGAAGGCTAACATAACGTCTCCCCGGATCCTTCTCTTCTCTAGGTTATGTGGTTATAAAGGTAAATGTGGGAATAAAACTAAATGTGGGGAGAAATGGGAACACTAAAGATTTCTGAATACTTCACCATAGGTTGAGTACAAGGCTGTTTTTCTTTAAAAGCAACACACACAGGTGCAGCACACTTTTCATCAGAAAGGAGTGCAGCAAGGACATCTTGTAGGGGTAGGACACTGGGAGATGGATGTAGCCAGCCCCTGCTAGGTGTTGGTTGACATGAGCCAGCAGTGTGCCCAGGTGACCAAGAGGTCCAATGGCATCTTGGCCTGTATCAGACACAGCATGGACAGCAGGAGCACGGAGGTGATTGTGCCCCTGTGCTCGGCACTGATGAGGTCGCACCTCGAGTGCTGGGTTCAGTTTTGGGCCCCTCACTACAAGAAGGACACTGAGGGGCTGGAGTGCGTCCAGAGAAGGGCTACAAGGCTGGTGAGGGGGCTGGAGAATAAGCCCTGTAAGGAGAGACTGAGGGAATTAGGGTTGTTTAGCCTGGAGAAGAGGAGGCTGAGAGGAGACCTCATCACTGTCTACAACTGCCTGAAAGGAGGTTGTGACAGGGTGGGTGCTGGGCTCTTCTCACAAGTCACAAGTGATAGGACAAGAGGAAATGGCCGGAAGTTGTGCCAGGGGAGGTTGAGACTAGACATTAGGAAAAATTTCTTCACTGGAAGGTTGGTCAGGCATTGGAACAGGCTGCCCTACTGGGCAAGTGCGCTTAAGTTTTGGCAAGAAAAGCAAGAACTTTTTCCCTACCCATCAGCAGGGTTTAACATAATGACTTCAGTCACTCAAGCTTGAGAACTCAACAATTAACATATAATGAATATGTTTTTTTTCTTGTTTTTCATTGTACTTCAGGTGAGATTCCAGAATTTCTGAAGATAACTGGAACTCTTTAGTGGCTTTGGGCAGTGATATCATAATTTGTGAGAAACTCATAATGGTTTGATGATCTGGGGAACCTGATAGTATAAATTCCTGTTGTTGGTGTACCTCCAAATAGAGTCACCATATTAGGAGGTAACATGAGAACCTGCAAGGGATGATGCTTATCAGTAAAGTAGAAAGAGTCTACTTTCACACTTGGTTCATGGACAAATGATCTTGTCTCATTTAATTGAACGAACCATGGTGTTTTGAAATTGTACGGTGATCGGCTTCATTCATTGCTTCACTTCTACCTGTTTACATCTCACAGTATGAAGCTCAGGAAAGAGGACATATTTTGATGCTTACAAAGTCCCAGTTCCCCACAAAAATAAGATGCATATTAAATATGTTATTTTATAAAATATTTCATACGGAAACTCATGCACATATGCTTTCAGTAGTATTTCAGTGGTCAGTAATTCTGTCAAAATAGGACAAGGTGAACAAAACATACACCTGTAAACAAACTGTGAAGCAGTTGGAGGAAAATATAAATCAAAGAATGTGTTCTGGTTTGAGCTAAAATAGAATCAGTTTTCTAACTTCAGCTAAGTCTTGTCTAACTAACTCCATTTTCTGAAAGGGAACTGCATCTTTTTCAGTCAGTGTTTCTCCCTAAAAGTGATATTATGGGGCACTGGTATGCAGAATGGTCATTGCTTACACTTATTCCTATAGTAACCAAGGCCATTCTTCAAGCTGGTAGAGTGCCAGAAGTTACAGAGATGAAGAAAGTTACACCTGCATGGATGGATGGACAGGACAGGTGATCCCCAAACTGACAAAGTATTCCATCCCATATATACATCCTACCTGGTATAAAACTAAGAGATCATCTGGGTCTAACTCTCTTTCTCAATGGCTGATCTCCAATGAGGACCTCATCTGCCTGTTTGCCTCAATCTCAGATCTGTGCATTCCTGAATCCAATTCTAGTGTGCTGCCGCTGACCCTTTCCCCAACTGGCTCTGCAGCATTTGTGGTGACATATAGAAGTCAAGCAGTAGAAGTGCAATTTCATATATTTGTATATATTTTAATATTTTCTTATTAGTAATATTTTCTTCATCATTATTATTATTTCATTAAAGCTGTTTCAGTTATTTTCCAACTTGCAAATCTTTTCCTCTTGTTTACCTTTCCACTTTACCCGGGGGTGGGCAGAAAGGGAATTGGAAGCCCAGCTGCTCAGTTTTAGCTACAGAAGTTGGCTGGGCTGGGCCTAAACCATGATAACATGGCAGATCATTTAAAAGGGTTATGTCTTTTCATGTGCTTGTGTTTATTAATTTATATTTGTGTCTATTTGTCTTTATGCTTTTCAGAATGTTTTGCAATGTTTCATGGAACACTGAAGAGAATGAAATAATGAAAGATCTTATCTTCAGTTTCTCAGTGTTGAAAATATAGTTAAAACATCAAATATTACCTTCGTGTTGCCTGTAAATGTCTCCAGATGATAAAAAGTAGGAAAAAAAATAAACAGAAAGATGAGTACTGAAATATTCAGTCCTGAAATGCATGGTTCTGAGCAACCAGTAACCTAGAGATGTGGTTTTCATAGTGAAAATTGGAGTAAATCTGTATAGTGCAATATCTGACCGTTACTGTAGATGAACTTAACTCTTTTGATATACTTGCATTTTAGTCATGCTAGTAGTACTAAACCAAGATTTTTGCTAAAAAAATCATTACATTAAAGTCAAAAGCATAAGAAAAAAGTTATTTTTTCCATGCAAACCTCTTTATTCACATTAAACAATGTTGTTAATTATACATACATGATAGCTTTTTACTTTTTCATTTCATTCAGTATTCATTAAGCACTGAATCTGGCCTACGCCACCTAAATGCAAATTACAAATGTATACTTGAGAACACTTCACATCTGAACTTGCAGCTGAGAGTGATTTTTTTGTTGCTTAGTAGTAAATCTTTCAAAAATAAGGTTTATAATTAAAATGCTGACACAGCTATAAATGTAGAAGCATAAACAGTGCCACTATAAATAGTGCAGTAACTGCAATGGCAGACTTTGTCAAGCAGTTTGTATAGGACAGCTAGGCTGTGGAAGCTGATGTGATGGGCTAAAATATGTTCAGGTTTGCTGATCGATTCTTTTTAATGTTATGGTTAAATTTTTTTCTTCTTCAGCAAGAACCTACATTAGCTTTGCGTCCAATCATGGGAGCATTACGTGAAATGGACAATATCAATATAATTAATTAAAATACATATCTAAATTTTAGTAAAAGAACAAATTATACCATATGGACCTTGGCCTTGACATTTAAAATTATTCCATAGCTGATTATACTCAATGGTATTTAGAGGCATACAGGACGTAAAAGAGGAATTAATTCATTGGAGCGTTCACAAAATTTGACGTAGGTTGTAAGAAATTATGGAGACAATAGCCAGAGTTGATGTTGCAGTAAGCTTTAAATATTTAAACTTCTTATGAAGAAAACAAAAAGAACATGATAATAAATTTAAAAAATGATGTTTAGCACATACTCTGATGTCAAGCTATGTTGCTTGACATCAGTTAATATGTTATCCAAGATGATATATCAATACTATTTTTGTTTTATAAATATTTTTTCTCCTGTAATTGTCCATTTTTTTCCTATAAACTTCTTTCATAGAACATTTTATGAGAAAAATCCAATCACTTTATCTGTTTCTAGTCAAAATTTATTAAGGGTCCACTGACGTAATGGTGGTCTATGGCAGCTTATTTCTTCTTAACTAGACAAAGAAGCACTAAATGCACTTTAGGAAAAAAAATTATCCTACTTTTCCATCTGCTTGACCTTTCATTCTACCTTCCTTTGCTTTATAGAGGACAGTAGGTGCTGCTTGGTTGGCCATATCTGCGCTAGCAAACTAGGCTTGAGCGCCAGTGTAGGATCATCTATACTGCTCAACTGTTAAAACACATCTTGATCTCATTGTGGCCAGCTGTTAGTGCCTGGATATAGTTTGAGACATAGTGCAGGCCAGGGGCTGATCCCATAGACAACATGGAAAAAGCTATCCTGCCTTGTAGGGAACGGAATTAAACCATGAAGCTCTGCCACATCAGTGGCCTTCAATTGCAGGAGCAGGCCCTGCCTGTTTTACTTAAATGAGAGACATCTGGCTCTAGGGGAAAACTGTTAGGACTCACACATAGGTTCAGAAGTCATATAAACACATGTTTCTAGACCAGTTAAACTAATTTTATCATTCATTACACTGTTGCACATACATAGATGATCCTGTATACATAGGAATATGTAAGAAACTTAAAATTCAGTTCTCCATGTTCCTAAAAAAGATTCAAACAATTTCATTTACAAACACTGGCCCAAGTAATTTGACATCTGGATTACCTGATAGACATTATTAAAGTGGAATAAAATTAAATCTGCTACATTTGACCAAAGTATATTCAGTTGTATTGATTTTTGCTTTGGCCTAAGATTCATTTGCACTGAAGATACTATTCTGGCCACAGATGCTACATACATGACATGAATTACCTCAGTGCAGTGATTAATCTCTTACTAGATACAGAAACTGATATTTTAGTGCCAAGAACCCACATAGGAAAAAAGGAGACATTGGAGAGAATAACAGGCTTTTTCAAGACAATGAATTTGATTGTTGTAAAAACCCCCCAAACCAGATAAATTGTAGTCTTTGGATTTTAACTCAAAAGTTTTAAATGCTGCATGGGCTGTTCTTGCAGTTTCAAGTAATGGTTGCTATGGGTGACCCAGAAATGAAGCAAATCACAATATTGTAGGTTAAAACTAAATGAGCTGGCAAAATATTTCCTCTCAAGCCTGTTGTCTCAGAAGTAAATGAAAAGGTCGAAAGACTTTCTATTTATTCTGAGACAACATGGACTGCTTGAACTAGGGAACATATTAATGTTTTCACCACAGCTTTCTATTACGTGTCAAGAACTCCATTCCAGGATATTACAGTGGAGGTGATGAAAAAAGACAGATGATAGAATGGAATGGTTGGACCTAACACAAAATAATCAACCATCTTTATATTTCCAGTTTACATTATATCAGGAGCCCTGATTGCATTCTATAGGAGGTGGTATTTCACCTGAAAATAACAGCTGCTACAAAGTACATGGCTGTCCATGCAGTTACAGTTCAAAATGCAAAGGATTTGTCGGTGATAGTATAAGCAAAGTGACATTTTTTTCATGAAATAAACAATGATAGCCTTGATGTCACAGTTAGGCTCCAGTCCGGCCAATTTCAGCAGCTAAAACTGAGCAGTTGGGCTCACAAATCACCATCTTCCACCCTCTGGGAAAAAGGAAAGGAAAATGAGAGGGAAAAAATCCTTGCAGGTCACAAACTAAAACTACAAGTTTAATGAAATTACTATTGTTGTTGTTGTTGTTGTTGTTTTACCTTTACTTAATTGATTTTTTATAAGCCATATATATCATGAGTCAATGAAAAGCGACTTGAAAAGCCCCCAGTTTTAAGATCAAGAAACGTAGTACAGTCAGTTGGAAAGAAAAAAAACCCTTAAGGTACAACGGAAAAGAGTCTCAGAAACAGAAATCAGTGTTTTTCTAAAAGAGGGTTTTGGCTGCCCTTCCTTGCTGAAATCGTATTGCTACCAGAGTGCTCCCAGTAAGAAGGATGATTGTGGTAAACCAACACAATGAATAAAGTCCACAGCTTGAACAGTTCTACTTTACTTTCAATCAACAGTAACCAACCCACCTTTTCATTTTTTATTAAAAGAGAGAAAAAAGTCACTGGAATGCACAGGCTCCTTCATGAAGCATCTTCATTAAGACTTGGATGTTGCCAAGTCCCTGGCAAAGGAAGCTTGAGGTGATAAAGGATTTTGAAAACATTCAAAGAGATACAAAAAATAGTCTGAACTAAGCCAACTAAATTTTTAAATAGGGAAGAACCTGAAGTCATTGGAAGTGTGGAACTTGGAGATCAAACAGCAGGCAGACCCTTTATCAGTAATTATTTTAGCATTAACAATGATCAGTGAGAAAACAGCAGAAAGTGCTTTTCTTCACAGTTATGACTTCCAAGATGCACTGCTGTGTGCTCTTTTTTCCAAGTTTTAATAAGAAATATGATGATAAATGGCATCCTTTGCTAATGTTTTTAAGACAGCCAAGGTTAGAAGATAGTGCTTCTTGTTAATAATTTTGTAGCATGCTATATAAGATGTGAGAAATCAGAATGTGTGACACGAAAAAAAAATTAAAAAAGTAAAGGATCTACTGTCTTTGAGAGATGCTTTCTAAACTAGAAATACCATTTTTTCTTACCTTTGGTTCTTTATAGTCCCACATCTACAAAACAAGTGCCAAAGCTAAGTCTCTGCCTCTGCTATTTCCTCTCTTCTTAAACAAACTGCCATATCTTTGTTGATTTTAGATGCCCAGTGGGGTAAACAAGGGATTTAGTGCCTCCTCATCATTATATTACTTTTATTAGCTATATTCTTAATTAAAAATCTGTGGAAACAGCTAAATACGAATGCAACATATGTAAACAGAACTGCTCTTTAGATGACCACATTGTGCATTTAATTTATTTCCTAACAAATTACTTTAGCCATAGGCAATTATTTTGAAGAACAGCAGGATTTCTTGGGAAACTGTATCTGATCTTCCAGGTATGACAAGATTTAACTTAGAATTATGGAATCATAGAATCATTTAAATTGGAAAAATCTATAAGATCGTCGAGTCCAACCCTTCACCTAGCATTGCCAAGCCACAGCTAAACTATACCCCTAAGCACCACATCTACACATCTTTTAACAATCTCCAGGGGTGGTGACTAAATCAGTTGCCTGGGTAGCCTGTTCTAATGCTTGACAAATCTTTCAATGAAGAAATTTTTCCTAATATCCATTCTAATCCTCCCCTGGTGCAACCTGAGTCCATTTCCTCTCGTCCTATTGATTGTTACTTGGGAGAAGAGACTGACACCCACCTCACTACACCCTCCTTGCAGGTAGGTGTAGGAAACGATAAGGTCGCCCCTCAGCCCCCTTTTCTCAAGGCCTAAAAGCCTCTGTTCCCTCAGCTGTTTCTCATGAGACTTGTGCCCTGGACCCTTCACCAACTTTGTTTCCCAGTCTCTGGAAATGCTCAAGTAACTCAATGTCTTTCTTGTAGTGAAGACCCCAAAACTGAACACAATATTCGAGATGTGGCCCACAAGTGCTGAGTATAGGGGAACGATCTCTTCCCTGGTCCTGCCGGTCACGCTATTTCATATACATGCCAGAATTCTATTGGCCTTCTTGGCCACTCGGACCCACTGTAGCCTCACAATCCGCCTCCTATTGACCAATACACAACTTAGTACAATACAAATTGAGATGAGATTTTTCTGTAGCAGTATCCTACTTAGAACAATTGCTGTGAGGAAGCATAAGAAGAAAAATGAAAATAGCAAGGAAGAAAACCATTTCTGTAGGCGGCTCATACACCTTCTGTTTTATTTCACATGGAATTCAGTGTATTTCAACAGTAAAGACTTGATTTCTCAAGAGCTTATCCTGTCATGTTGCTTGTTTTCTGTGTGATGTTATAGTTTTCTGTTTCAGGCTTCATAAAAGTTTCAGAAGCAATAAATGAGGTTCCAAGCCATACAGACACTGGAATATAGGCACTGGATTTTTGTTTCTATATAAATGCTAACAGCAATGATTGACAGCATAATTAAAACCAGATGAAGAATCCTTCTTCATAATTTTACAAGTTTTCAATGGGTACTTAAGTGAAACCCAAAACATATATAGACATATTCTAAAATGCTGAATGACACATGTGTGAACATTTTAATGTTATGAGCTCCACTAAGCACCCTGGGGCTTTTTTTGTGAAAGGTTGAAACTATATCATGGGAACTTTTCCTGAGAGGAAGGTGCCTGTTTTAATATTGTTATGAACCTACAGATACCTTAAAAAGCCCCATATGCTACCACAAAGGAGCTGACATTTCACTAATACAGATTTTCATGGAGATGAATAATATGAGTCAAGCAACATAAAGCAGATTCAAATAGCTCAGAAAGTGAATCAGAAATTCAAACCATGCTGAATAGCACCCTTCTGAGCTAGCTTCATTTCTAAGCCAAAAGTTCATCTCTGCTTTAACGATAAGAATTGTGCCTAATGCTCTGAAAAAAAAAGTAATTTCAGTAGACCCAATTGTTCTAACTACATTGCCAGACAGGTTTTGAGGTTTTTTTAAAGATCAGGAAAATTCTGATACCTCCTGTGGTTTGAATAAACACCTAGAAATCCCCTTCCAATCCCTTAAACAACAATAAAATCTATTAAATATAATACCTTATTATAACCAATCTCTGCGGCTAAAGTGAAATAATTCATATATGAGAAACTTTGACCTATCTTTTGTGTTCATAAGTTCCTAAAATGGAGCAGGGATCCAGACTTCCTCTTCTATGTTTTTCCATAAACTCTGTCTTCAGAGTCATCAGGGATCCAAATGTTAAATGCAGTAGGCACTGTCTAGCTCTACTTCATTTCTTTCAACAGAAACCATCTTTCTGAATGAGGATTCCATCATTTTCACATCCGCTTTTAAAACTGACTCTAGTGTTATCCTATTTGGAATTCAGAGACTTATAGAATGATTTGAGTTGGAAAGGGCCTTTAAAATTCATTTAGTACTACACCCCCTTCAATGAGCAGGAATCCAACTAGATCAGATTGCTCACAGCCCTATACAACTTGTCCTTGAATGTTTCCAGGGATGGGGCATCTATCACCTCTCTGGGCAACCTGTGTCAATGTTTCAACACCCTCATTGTAAAAAAATTTCTTCCTAATATCTAGTCTGAACCTAGCCCTTGTGCATTGCTAAAAGCCTTATTAAAAATCTGTCCCCATCTTTCTCACAAGCTCCTTTTAAGTATTGAAAAGATGAAATCTTGACATCATAATTTATGAAAACTTTGTTGTTTGCTTTTGCAAATCTTTTTACTTCTCAATGTTCAGATATATTTTGTTCACAAAATCCTCATGCATGCAAGCTTCCTTGATATTTCTACTGGTATTTCTAACTGGATATTGATGTTTCTATTGATATTTCTAACTGGACCTTTTCGATCAAAGAGGGGGCCACTTAGGTCCAGCATGATTATGGGAAGGACTTGAACACACATTTGGTTCAGTACGATACACCCCTGTGCTGTTGTCCACCAAATTTTTTCAGCTTTTATCTGCCCATGTAGCTGTCAAAATCCTTCAGCTCCCCCCAAGTCCCGTAAGCTTTACATGTTCATCTGGCCTTATTCCTTCAAAGTTCTGCACTGTCACAGACCACCCCCTCAACAGGAACAACACTGGTACTGAGAAATGTCTTAGCCTACTTGCATGGGGAAAAAGCCTGTAGGATGAAACTCCTGGTGTTCCATCTTCTACTTTCTGGTTTCAATTTTGTTAAAAGTAGACACTGAATTTTCCTTATGTTTCCTCAGCGGTGCAATAATAAGCCACAGGTGTAAAAAATACCACTTTGTTAGACCCAGGTGCACAACAAGGCAAATTTAAAAGCATGTTGATTTCTTCAGAATCATGAAAATCACTAAAATGTTGGAAAATAAGACTTTGACTAGAGAAGCTTAATGAGTCAAGGAGTTTTCCTCCTAATCTAGCCAGTCTGTGTCAGCGCTGGAAAGCCCCAGGCATTTTGTGATGTCTCTACAGATTACTAATGTGACTTTACATACAATTTTTATTAGTTAAAGATTAGAGTGGGACAATACATATCCACCCACACTTGATAAAGAGCGTTATTGTCTTTGTAGCAGAAGAGATTTCTTGTAAGACAAAGAAATGTGAGAACTAATTTGAAGAATATGAAAGCAATTAGAAGAAATGCATTCTGTCATTTACTACCACATAAGATGTCTCCTCCACTGAGTTCAACTTTTACAACAAAATTATTAGGCTCAAACCACGAATATTTAAAGCCAAGAAAAAAATTACATATGAAAAGAGAATGGAGGTGGTATGTTACGTAGGTTTGCTTGGCATAAGGTTATACCAGATATGCCACCTCACTCTTCTTCCCTGCAATTTAAGGTGCACTTTACCACGTCATTTTTATTTCATCAAGTGGGAGATTTTCTTGTATTCTTTAAAGTGAAAAACAGATCAGTTAATCTTCTTTGCAATGCATTGAGGGAGAGAAGTGTACTATTTTCTCACATATCTTGATACTACATTACGGCCAGTCTTTCCTATTCCTTTGGGAAACCCCGCTGTTCAGGATATCAACCCCCTGAATGCAAGCTAGTGTCAAATATTAACAGTGAATTAAAACTGCAGGTAAAATGGTGACAGTGGCATATTCCTGTCACTGGGCTTGACAGGAAATTTATTTTTCTGTAGCTGAAAAGTAATTAACCTCCACTGTGAGAAATTCTATTACTAGTAGCTATTCTGCCATGCAAAGTACACTACATAGAAATGTTACAGGCCATCAAGCAGAAAAGGCAGATTTGTCTGCATTTTAAACTAAAGCTGTCCCTACCCCCACTTTCCATTCTTATTCTCTCTTCCCTCTCTCTCTGTCTTCACTGAAGCTAGAAATTGAGATGCACATATGGTAGAAAGAAAATGGTATAAGGCATAAGAATTTTCATAAGGTATTTACAGGAGTTAATTTCTCCGTGTGTGTGTAATAGCAAAAGTGTACTCCTTTTAACAACCTAAGCTTTCTGTGGGAAGAATTTAGCAATGATCTAGATTGACTTTCAAATCAGAATAACTTTCTTATTAGACAGATGTCTATGCTAAAATGTCAACATATCAGCTGACAGTCCTTCTCTCATCTTACACTCCCTTACACTCTGCTGCTGTTGGTAAAAAGTACAATCATCCTCTTCTGAAAAGGTACAAAACCCCCTCGGAAACTCAGAACTAGGACTGTATTCTGAGCGGGGAAGTTAAGCTTTTTCAAGTACATTGAATGATTATACTTTACAAAATATGATTGCAAAGCAGAAGGAGCCTGCCAGCTTCTCTGAACTTTTGTCTGCCTGGGAAAACTAGCAGTTCTGGAGAGGAAAACTGTTATCAAGATCTTCCCTCTGAGATCAGTGGCTGTCAAAAGTCATTAAGTAGGAGACAGAATCCACCAGTCTCTGTGTGTGATAGACAGAAAGTTGAGATGAAAACCAAAATCACTTTTCTGCCTCTGAAAGAGAGTGGTCTGTTTTTCTCTTCATGCCATGGCTATACTATGAACTGGTTGTGGTGAGTTACTGTATTTTGGAAGCCAAAAAAAGCAAATCTACTGAAAATTATAGGGGAAGAAAATTTTGAGTGTTACTGACTAATGGTTTTGTCCAATTGCTTTGCTGATGGGTTTGTGAGTGACAGCTGTGCATTAACAGCATGCCGTCCTCCTCCCTCTCAGGAAGAGGTGGTGGCTACAACATTGAAGCTATAAAATGACTTCATCTTAATGATGGACTATGGGGGGAAAAAAATACATCTTAGATCTACATTTTAAAGCGACATTGCACTCTGGGATACCAGATTACTGTTATTAATGAAAGAATGTTTAATACCTTTCTAGTAGGGGTTTCTGAATCATGCTCAATTTAAAAGCAACTTCACTTCTCTATTAAAAACCCAAAGTTTCTGGGAACAAATAATTGAAGTTTACAATGTGCCACCAAGGAACATATTCAAAGGTCTTTTATTCTCTTTTTACAAACTCTCTGTGATCAAAAATCAGAAAATGTATGTGCTAAAAATGAGTAATGGACCATAATTGAGCTTTCTTATGTTTTCTGTATTAACAATGACTCCCAAACCATCACCAACCAAAACCTGAAGTCAACAGTTTACCTTAGAGATTTATAAACAAAACAAAGCAAGAAGAAGTTGAGGGAATTGGCCTAAGGCAACAAATTGCAAAAACATGAACTCTAGGAGTCTGGCATTTAATGTGATACAATTTTGAAAGCTACAGAAAAGCGTGTACCAAGGAAGTTACTACCACAGGAAAATACATTTCGCAATGGGGCTATATATACACACAAATACATATAGCGTGTAAGTATATATTTGCATGAATATATTTTGTGCAAGGAACATCACTCAAATCTTTGAAGTTACACAGTGGAGCTTTTATCTAAATTGTTTTCACATTCAGTTTTTGCGCTGATTCAGACTTACGAGTCAAAATTATTCTTATAGCAGGCTTCTGATGCATAAATCTCTCCAGGATGGATTATTGCTCAAATGATTTTCATCGCACATTTTGAGGTTAGACAGGCTACTTTGTGTAGATAAAACAAGTGCATATGATTTTCCATTGCATTTTACAAAGGAAGCAGACCTTTGTTGAGAAAACCCAGTGGGCTGCCTGTGTGTTGCCAAAGGGTGTTTCCTGTGGTTCCTCTCTCCTACTTTTGTTATAAAAACAGCGAGCTGTGGCTTTGGGTAAGATCAAAAGATGACAAGTTCCACCCTTATTCTCAGATGTACAGAAAATACCTTATCTGACATTCTGATGCATCATATGTGCTAGGATAGTTCTTCAGTTTTCTCTGTCGGTAGCAACTAGCCAGACCAAACGCAGCTCCCTCAATCATCTGCTCTTTGTCTTCTAGGCTTTAGTCCTGAATGCCTTTCTCATGCCTTCAATACCTACAATTTCCTATTGGTCTCTCATCCAAGTCCCCAAAAGTCCGTGCTTATGTCCCAGGAACACACCCAACTGAGTACATGCACTTTAGTTCAACTAAGACAGGTTCAGTTTTACTGGTACAAGAACTCCTATTAACAAATGAGTTGCCATGCTCTGTAGCAAATACATGGAGGTTGTCTCTATTTTAATAGTCAGCCATTACATGATATATTATTGTGTAAACAAAATGGCAGCAGCAATGTCAATGTGACAGTGGCTCAGACAGCTTAGTGGCTCCCACACTGAAGTATTTGCTTTTTTCATTATTTGCTTGTCTTAGCTCCAAACCTTCCACAATGGCATCTTTTATATTGCCTTCAGGTATATCTGCTGTCTTTCAGTAAAATAACTTTATAGAGGTTTTCTGGGTACTATTCCATAATTTACCAGATTACAGTCTAGATTAGTCCCATAGTTCTTTGCTTTGTTATCTTCTTTAACCAAATTTTTGGACAGGATGTAAGGGAACCAGCAGTGGTATGTTTGAACTACATTTCAAAGTTTCAAAAAGTTCAAACTCTCGCTTACTAACTGTAGCTCATTGGCAAACGTTACTATAACATATTTGAAAAAAGGTGAGCCTGAAACCAATGGATTTCATAAGTACGGTCAAGCATTTAAATTATTTCAGGAAATAGTTTAGGCCATTTTGTTCCACAGCTACTATAGACAAATCTTTGACTGTTCACCTCTGTAAACAAGATATTTGGAAAAACCTATATTATTCCCCTAACAAATCACTACTGTAATTTGTCCGAAATATACTTTGTTCAGTATCTTAATCCTAATTATTCAGCATTGTAACTGGATTTGTGCCAGCAGATATCGCACTAGTCTCTCGAAGGTACAGTTCCCCACTTCTGGCAAAATTTTCATAGTTTTATACAGCACCATCTGATATTTAGCATGGGAAAGCTTGTATCAATTTTTCTTCATCAACTTTTTGTTTTCACTTGGAAAAGTCTACTTGTGTTAATTTTTTTTTCTCATCTATAAGAAGCAGTAATACCCCTTTTTCATTTTCATTGGTTAAAAATGCATGTGTTTGTGTAGATGTATGTATTTGTGTAGATGTATGCTAGCACAAAAGTGTATAGGTGTGCATGCTGGGCATGTGTAGAACAGTTTGGAGTTCTGAAAGAACAACAAAAAGATGAGTCTTAGAGAGTTCTGAAGCATCAAATAAACAGTCACAAACTTTCATCTTCTTGATACAAAAAAACCCCAACCCCAAAAAATGATAGACAAATTGACACTTCCCAGAGAAGATTCTGATGTGTTTGTAAAGAAAATTCCTATAGCTAAAAATCTTTATTTTTGATAATTAATAAACTAAATTATGTTCATAGGTCATATTTGAGGAAATGTCACATGTTGAAGCATTACTTTTTACACAGTTGGCTTAATCCTCTTTCACTCTTCTGCAGAACTTTTTCTACTTCGGAGATGGAGTAAGATGAAAGAAACTTCTATTATTTGGCCAGAGGAGGAATGCCTAATTTGAGGAAAGATCTTAAGCAATAGAAAGTGGTACTATAAATATAAATGACAAAAGTCTCCTACTGAAGTAGTAGTCTTCCAGCAGAAATTTGTACAATGGGGTTTTTCACCACAACCGACTGGTGAAAGTTGCAATGCTTGCTGAGCCGTTGCGGTACTTTAGGCTCAGAGGTAACTCCTACCAACGCTGCTTCAGGAAGATTTAAAACCAGACGTAAGCACACACTACAATCTGAGTGTCAGTTGAGGAAAAAACAAATCCAGAAGCATTGAGAAATGATGGGGATGAATCTGTCAATCCTGCAACAAAACAACTCCTTCTGGAGGTAGTTCACATGAAATTAATCTTCTTTATGTGCGATGAACGTAAAAATCCCAAGGAATTAAGTAATCAAGGCTGTTTCTCAGACCCATGAATGCAATCCTACAAGCGACCTTCCTTCCACTGTGGTTATGTTCAGCTTATTTTCTGTTCCCTGGCCCAAGTGCACAGCTCTATGGAGTGGTTGATAGTTTGCTTATCTACAGCACCTGGCACAAGAATTCCTGGTGTATGAGAGAAGCTGCTGGATGGTGCTGATAGTGCCACATACATCATTGAACTCTTCCTATGTCACAGCTTATCAGTTTGACCTTTTCCTCATCCTGTGATGAAAGATCAGCTTGGGTCGTGTATATGATATATTTCAGTTATTTAGTTCTGTCACTTGCAAGCCCTCATCGTTTTCTGTTTACCAGGTTTAAACTAATGAAGGCACTGAATGAACCAAACCGAAATTATCAAAGTAAAATAAAATACCACACAATTAGCAAAGATAAACAATGAGATCCATTTTCTAGAACAAGTTTAGGCAGTGTAGGAGGCTATTGTGTACTGAGGTTCTCAAAATTAGTGGATAGCACCACTGTAGAAGTAAATAACCTTTCTGAAAGGCTATCAGTGAGAGTGCAACAAACAAAATGTTACTATTTAAAGCTACATAGGGAGACTACCAGAAAAATGAGCAAGTTAATTTATTTCTAGTTCTCCTCCAAGTACGGCTTGAATTAAAAGTGGGTTTGATTATTATTTTGTCTTTTCTATTTTGAACACTATGGTGAGAGGTCACACATCCCCACATACACACGAGGGAAAAATAATGGATCTTATAAATGGAAACTTTCATTTGTTAGTTTAAATCCAGAAAAAGGTATTTTTACTAAGAGCTATTAACATTTAGCCGATATTCTGTAAGCAAATTAATGTTCTCATTCCTAATGGAAAGAGGTTTAGAAGGAAAGAAATCATAGATACTGCAAACTAAGTAAAAATCAGGTATAAGTTAAAGTAGCTTCTCAGATTCTGAATTTTTTTAATTGGGTTGGAGTGGAGCTACATTAATTCAAATATGTTGTTTGTGTGTGAGAAACTCTTAGAGATGCTAAATACCATAGCATCAAGTTGATTCTATATATGTGCACATCCACTTTCATGCATACATGTACATGCACACGTTAATTTCTTCCTTTATGCCTAATCTCTTTTGTAAATGATAAATTGCCAAAATGTATGTATACACACAGAGAAACAAATATACACTCAGAATTTATGTATTGAGGAAGATTCTGCATGACAGAAAGAGTGTATGCTAGGAAACTTATGCTTGCGTGGTTTACAGCACAGGAATTGAGAAGAAAATGTCTTAGGGAACTTTTAAGATAGCTATATAGAAAGAGACGTCATGCAGTCGAACTACATGATTAGCACTCTTATACCAAGGGAGCATGCAATTTCAACTGAGGTCTTACATTACACTGTGTTTCCTAGAATTGTTTCCTCAAGAGGGGGGAATAATAAAAATCTCAGGAAAAAAGTGATGGACAGACTGAATGGTCTTGGATCTTCCTGGAGTGAAGCACACTACTTTTCTTTCTATAAATGGATCTGAAGAGTGAAAAATATAAAATAAAATCGAAACCTTTGGAAGAAGTGCTCATGACTGTTTAATGATCAAATTCTGCATTATAGTCAAAGGAAAATAAGATGGCAATTGCTGTAAAGCCAGTCATTCTGAAAAAAGGTAGCACTGAATCAGCACGTAAATTCAGAGAAGAGTAGCAAGTATGTATTTCTTTAAAAGAAAGTGTTATAATAAAAAAATTGTGAGTGTGATATCCTACAACCATGACAAGAAGAGGGACAAAACTAGTGGATTGAAACTGTCTGTAATTCCATTAACAGCTCTTCATTAATTTCTCCTTTCATAATCCTTAATAGAGCAAATGCTGATTTATTTAAACATTTTTGTGTCTACATTAGAATTAATAAACACCTTTCAAACAGAAAAGATGCAGGAGATGCACCTGCTTCTTTCCATTCACAGTATCAACTCTTTCTATTTTTGTGCTGTCTTTCTGAATAAGCTGGAGATTAATTTTTTAATAAGATTTGGCTTGCAAACCAATTCCTTATCTTCATTCATTCTGAAAATAAATAGGGAAAAAATAGGTAGATTTAAATGACTGGGGTTTTGATCTGCTAAAACTGAAAATATTCTATGGAAAAAGCTTGACAGAAACATCTGGTCTTCTTGACAGTGCTAGTTTCTTTTTTATGCTTTGCAGTGTAGTTCGTTCCAAAGGAGATAAAATAGTGATGTATTTTTAAACTAGTACTGAGGTAATTGGAAAAGAATATAGTCACTATCAGGAGGGAAGAAATACAGAGGGAACAGACGGGAATAACCTCTGTAACAAGAGGCTGGATGTAGCTTCTCAATATTAGGATCATCCTGAAAAGCAGCCAGGCAACTGAAGCGCAAAGCATAAGCAGGTTATTTAATGAAAGATTTCTCCCAACAACGTTTTCATGCATCACCTTGAATACTACATTTATTTGTAATATGGGGTTAATGCATGTGATAATAGAAGAACAGAGATATTTCAGTAACAATTGCTGCGTAAAAGAGAATGGAATCTGAAGCAACAGTGACAAGGGTGACACCAGAACTGATGAATACTGTATAGTCTGAGTGTATAAACAAACTGAGGTTAAGTCTACACTGCAGACTGCTATACGGTATAGAGAGATCACTCATTTAAAACTCCACCATGCTGAGGCCTGCAGAGTGATTATATACTGAGAGGCTTTTTGAAGTATTAATTTTATCTGCACTCTCAGACATAGTATTTGTAGCACTTGACTGCAGTAGAGGAACTCTTCTTTCATTATTTTATAATAAAATATATCAGGCACACACGCTTTGTTGTGAATATTTTTGTTTCATTTATCTTTCTATACCTTTAAATACATCATTAATTTTTATTTCTGTCTCTTATTGTAGTGTTATAGTTGCCATTCTATTCCCACAGTTATACATCCTAGATGACTATTTCAGAGGGTGTTTGAGAAGACATGAGGATATTGGGAGTTAGCAGTGGTGTTGCTGGTGGACATTCCCAGAGTGTTGCAGTCCACAATGAAAGGACTTTAATTCTGCTTGCTGACTGGAGTCTGGGAGCTGGAGAACTTTCTTGCTCTAATTCCGTCAAAGGATGTAGGTTTTGGGTGGCAGATTGTCTTCTCTACTTCAATAGATTATCATTTCAGAAAACAGGAAAGTGGAAGAGGAGTGACCAAATAGGTCACTTCAAATGTTTCCCTGTTAAAGTAAGTGGGTTGTGGTTCTGATCATGGTTTGAGGGGTTCTAAAATCCCAGATTTCCCTGTGCAGAGGAATACTCTGACAACAGCTGAACACACCAGTTTGTAGTTCACTTTCAATATGATTTCGTGACATATCAGATCATTGGTGGGATGTTCTGTTGATCCTTTAACAAATAAATCCTTCAAGTGTGTCACAAGGTCACTCACTGCAGGGTTTCGTTTTTACGTACACATCTCTGGGCAGCATCAGGCTCCTCTAGTCCAGACTTTATTCTAGAACCAGGATGCTTTCCTCATTTTTGTTAGTACAATTAGACTATGTGGTGAATCAGGACGAAAAATTGTTCTTTAACATACTGGAAACTTACATGACTCCATATTTTTCCACTTACAGTACAGAATAATTCCTCAACGTCTGCCAGGAGTCATTTGGATTATACAGATATAAATGGGTGGGCAACTGTAATAATGAATACAAGTAAAAAAGCAAACATATATGCAAAGATACTGGAAAATTAGTAAACCTGAGTTTTCATCTAAAAGTATTTGCACATATTCTGTGGTTATTATTGCTGTTCTCAAATAATTGTGAAAATACAACCACAATTATAATGGTCCCTACAATATTAAACTACAATATGCAGAGATCCCTTACTTACACAAAGGGAACTAAGGGTAAATATCAGTGAAGAGTAGGGGAGGAAGTTTATTAAGCCAAAATCTGGAGGAGCAGAATTGTATGTTTACACAATTTGGTCCTCATAGAATTGTTTTCCAAAGACAGAAGGAGTTTGTTTGTATTAATAAAAATGTCCTGTTTCTGATTCCAGACATTCAGCTTTGATGATCTAGTTGATTCAAAATTCATGGAGCTAGAATTATGTGTATATGAAGATGCTGTTGTCCTTTGCACATAAATGTGTTTATCTGGTTTTAGGATTCACATCATGACATTTTAGATATATGATAATATTACATTTTAAAAGAAATATCTTTTAAAGAGAGTGTATAAAAGTCAACATTCATATTAGCCAAAATATGAAAAATGAGGACACTGATGTGACTGGACTATACTAATAGCCAAGCCATAGAATCACTTCAGCTTTTAGATACTGTTCTCTAATACTTTTTTGTTGTTTTTTTTAACATAAGTATTAACTTGATAAGAGCTACTTTATGAAGAAATCTTGGAAAGTATGTCACTGTATTATGGTTTGGATTTTTTGAAGGCAGAGCAAAAGTTTAGAAAAAAAAAGAATTAAGAAACTACCTTGGGGTCATCTCTTGTCTCCATTTCCTCTGTTACTGCCTGATGTACAGAGGGTCTCAGTTGATGCACTCACATTTAATAAATAGATAACAGATCTCTCTTTTTTTAACCTTTTTCTTAAAATATAGCACACTGGTTTGTTCTAGAAAATTATCTTGAATTCAAAGACATTATATGAATTACACTGATCTAGAATATCTGCCATCTCAGCCATTGGAATTACAGAGTAAGAAGTTTGTCACAAAAGTAAAATATATGCAAAAAAATAAAGTATTACAACTGTTGCTCCTGTTGCTGGTATGTGAAATAAAGGGTAGAACAACAAGCTTTGTGTAAAGTTTTAGTTTAGTTAATGAATTCTTACAGTTTCATACTACTCCCATATTTAACTAAATTGACAAGCAATACCGGTAATTAATTATCTAACAGGCCTTAACACACACAATGACAGTTATGAATAAAGAAATACTAACTAAAGTCTATCAAAGGCTACCAAAAAAGAACCCTGTCATTTGAAGTCACTCAAGGACACAGGAACTATTTGACTAAGGCAATAGCTGTTTGGTAATCATATGACTGTCGTTATCCAGATCTTACATATGCAATGTTAAATAAACTTCTGACTAAACAGATGGGCTGTTGTCTGATCTCTCTTGAAAAGCATCAAAACTTCTAATTAAGGGCACTGATAATAACAGAAGGGAGGTATGCTCTTTTAATTGGCAGGGTGTACATTTCGAAACAGAGAAGGAATACTACTACCTAGGATAATTAGATGGAGGCCACTCTGAGTTTTGTAATTTCAGCTGACTGAAGAGCCAGTGAAGGATTTTGTTTTGGAAATAGATCCTGAGATGGTTTATTATTTAGTATAATGAATGAGATTTTCCCTCCTTTGTATCGCTTTTGTATCTCGTTGAAGTAAAGATCACTGAGAATGAAAACCGAAAGACCTACAGTAATGTTTAATAGCATTATTCTTCTAATTAGTTTGGCTTTGGATTAGGATGGCATTGTTCCAGAGTGTTGGTGCTGGAGTGTTTCACATTTTTATCGACCAAAACATTACATTTTGGAACAATCAGTTTATTCCTTCAGACATAATAGAATATCACTTAGTCAAAGTACCATAGTATCCTTTAATTGGTGTGGATGAATAAGGCAAAAGTAAAGAAAGTAATAATTGTAGGGACTATGGTCTTTTACGTGATCTGTTAAAATATCCCTGGCTTTTTATAATATAAAATTTTACTAATAAATATCAGTGATTCAACCAAAAGATACTTCTAGAATAAGGTATAATTGTGCATAGTAACATCAAAGAGAAGATAAGGCAAACACATTCATAGCCACCTCTTTCTTGCAACTTCTCCTATTGCATTGAGTCTTTGCTCTTTGTTGTGTTTCACACTTAATTTAAAAAAAAAACCCTTTCAGTCAGTCACAGGTGGCAGTACACATGTACATTGAACCTACATAACAGAGTGAGAAAGCTTCTGAAGGTGCTGGGGTCTGTTGAATCTGGTCACTTTTTAGGTCATCCCTCCTGAGAGCACAGGACCAGGCAATTCCAAAATGCCAAAAGTCAAGCAGGCAAGGCAGGGCAGCCTGGCTGAGCAGTGATATTCTACTGAAACTAAGGCATAAAAAGAACGTGTATGGCCAGTGGAAACAAAGACAGTTGACATGAGGCATTCATGTGCCCAAAGCTCAATTAGAGTTGAAGCTGGCCAGCACTGTGAAGAACAATAAAAAGAGCTTTTTCAAATATATTAATAGCAAAAGGCAGCCCAGAAATAACATTGGCCCATTACTTGATGACTATGGACACCTCATAAACCAGGATACAGAAAAAACAGAGATGTTTAATGCTTTCTTCGTCTTGGTCTTCAACACCAGTGACGAGCTCAGGTACCCTGAGAGCCCTGGGTTAGAGGACCAAGACTGTGCAAATGATAACCTCACAATCAACCCTGAACTCTGGCAGGATTTGCTTCAACTGGATCCTTGTAAGTGGATGGGAGCCTGATGGAATTCATCCAAGGGTGCTCGAAGAGCTGGCTGATGTCATAGCGAAGCTTCTCTCAATGATTTTTCAGTGCTCCTGGGAATCTGGAGAGGTACCATCTGACTGGAAGCTAGCAGATGTTTTCCCAGTCTTCAAAAAGGGCGGAAGGGACAATCCCAGTAACTACAGGCCTGTTAGTCTTACTAGTTAGTCTCACCTGCTAGTCTGGTGAAATTATGGAGAAGATTATTCAGGGAGCTATTGAAAAATACTTAAAGACAACACAGTCATTGGTCCCACTCAGCACGGGTTCAAAAGGGGGTGGTCCTGCTTGACAAAATTCATTTTCTTCTACGACAACATTACCCACCTCGTTGACCAAAGGAAGCCAGCTGAAGTAATCTTTCTGGATTTCAGTAAAGCCTTTGATATTGTCTCTCACAGTATCCTTCTGAACAAAATGTCCAGCATACAACTGGGTAAACACTTAAAGCAATGCCTGAGCAATTGTCTGATGGGCCAGGATCAAAGGGCCATAGTGAATGGGGTTTCCTTGCACTGCTGACCAGCCACTATCAGGGTTTTGCAGGGATCAATGGCAAGTTGAACACGAGTCAACAGTGTGCCCTGGCGGTCAAGAAGGCCAACCATGTCCTGAGGTGCATGAAGCATGACATTGCCAGCTGATTGAGGGAAGTGATTGTCCCATTCTACTCTGCACTGGTGCAGCCCCACCTTGAGTACTGACTGTGTGCAGTTTTGGGCATAACAGTATAAAAAGGGATATAAAGGTACTGGAAAGTGTTCAGAGGGCCACAAAGTTGGTGAAGAGTTTAGAGGGGAAGCTATATGAGGAGCAGCTAAAGTCTATTCAACCTAGAGAAGAGAAGATAGAGGGGAGACCTCATCATAGTTTACTGCTTCCTCACAAGGGAAGGAGGAGGAGCAAGCACTGATCTCTTCTCTCTGGTGACCAATGATAGAACCCAAGAGTATGGCAGGAAAATGTGCCGGGGAGGTTTAGGTTGAATGTTACATTGATTACATTGTGACTAAGAAGGTGATGAAGTACTGGAACAGGCTCCCAGGGATATAACAATATTCAAAAGGCGTTTGGACAATGCCCTCAGAAGCATCTTTCACTGGAAAAGGTTTCAGATATGTCAATCTGTGTTAAAAATAAGTAACGCTATGTCAGATTTAGAAACGTGTGAAAATAATTTCAGGATCTTGACCCCAAGAAGGAAAATTTACATTCGAGCCAAAAGGAGAAACCAGCTATTTTTAGTTTTAATATAATATACAAATTGAAAAAGAATTCTCCATTTCTTCATCGCATCCCATTTTAAAATGAAAGCTTCTTATATTAATTGATTTCCTTTTTTTTATTACGATTTTGACCAAATTCTGCACTTGTGGGGGCAACAGAAGAAGCTTTCTCATATTTAGCACTCTCTACTGCATAATAATAACCATCAATGTCATCATTTGATAAGGCTATTATGGGTGATTTTTCCAGAAAACACACCGGAAAAATATTAAATTAAAAAAGACATCTAAAAGTACAATAACCCATCAAGATATTCTGTTCCAAGGTCTTCTGTACTGAATCCCAACAGATATAAAATGGGATAATTCTCTGTTCATCATACTATGTAATGGACGGTAGTATTTGGAGACGTTAATTTGTAAGAGGTGTAAAGAAACTCAAACTTTAAAGAACATTTGTGATCTTAAGGGTGTCAAGCAGGTAAAATCCATATCTAACATGATCTGTCCTTGACATATAGTATATAAGGAATTAAAAAGACCAAAAATTTTCATAGCACTTAAAGTGAAGTAAAAGATTTAATTAAATGTAGATTACGAATCTGAATCTAACCATATTTTGACCAAACCCATCAGAGACCAGACTAAAGATTTGTTTACACTTACAAAATCAGTGAATTCAGAATTTCATATGCTGTTGGAAAATACATGAGATTAAGTGTTTCTAAGTTAAAGGAGAAAGTATTTATTAAGTCTTTTCTTTTCAAACGTTTTGCTCCAAGGCAGGCACTAGTTAGTTGTAGTTACTATTGCAGTATGTTGACATCCAGAAACTTAAATCCACTTGTAGGAGTGATAATTCAACAAAAGAATCTCATCACAATAGGATAACTGAATGCTTTTTACGACTACGAGCTCAAGTATTTTTAATATGCATGTCTTTTCATTTTATTTTCAGCTTTCTAAATCTTATTAGATAATGTCCTGTATTTTACAAAATAGACCATGTTAATTTGTAATATCAAGAACTGAGAGTGTCTTTTGCTGTGACCTCCAGAAACACAAATTGTGAACATTGAATACCTTGACCTTTTTTGTTAATGCTTCAGAAAAAAAAAGGCACTTCTCTCTCTCATGCATTTGCAACATATTTGCTTTGAAAAGGAAAGCAGGCATAGAAACACCCATACAAAAAGACACACATTTTTGAAAGTTGCAAATAACTAAAATGTTTTTGTTGCTTTTGTTGGTTGCCTGTTGCAGTCGGTAAGATAAATCTTGACATTTTTCTGCTTCTTCAATTGTATCTTGGTCTTGTTTCACTGTAATTATTTAGATTTATTGTGCCTTATTAATTCTGTTTAATTGTTTATATCTTTCAAGTGTTTTCTTATTATGTTGAAACAACTTGATTTGGAGAACAGTTGAAAAATATTCTAATTTCTATCTAAATAATAGTTAAATTCTTTCAGTTAAAACTCTTACTGCTATTCCATCCAGCAAATCTTCTAGGTGAAGAATAAATAGTTTTAAAATAATCATAACTGTACTGTAAATACTAATATGAAATTTGTCTTCAGCATGGAGAATGAATTTAAATTCACTCTGTGAATTTTCAAAGCCAGCTATCACGTTTACATTGACATCATCTGTTAATGTTTAAAGGATTTAAGTAACTACATGTTTCATAGAGAATATGAAGCTGCATGATTCAGGCCTGAAGAATATATCATACTGAAAAAGAGAATCTTTAAAATCAGGGTTGTTTTTTCTCAGAGCCCATGTGACAATTCTCTTTCGTATGGGAAAGTGTAATACTAGTAAGGATGTCCTCTTTTACGTGACATTATTCAGGCTCTGTACCAAAGAACTAAAGTTTCTCTGAATTTTCACACATACTGAAAGATATTTGGAAAGCTTAAGCCATTTCTTGCTTATAATTCTTATTAGTCTACATATAGCCGTTCAATATTCAATAAAAATAAAGGACTACATGACCTGAGATAATCAAGGTATCTGGAAGCAGCAGTTTAAACCTTTGAAACAGCTGTCTTTTCCTGTAATTTTCAAGTGTTAGTCTATTGAGATTCACATCTCGTTTCCAGGGGTCACTGGTAATTCTTCTCGTACTCACCAAGCATCATGTAATGAAGTTGTTCCATCCTATCTGACATATATAGGCCTTTATAGAGAAGGTAAAATTTTCCAAAATTCTAATTGATGTTCTGTAGCAATGCAAATAATCTTTTTGGCTTCTAGGGAATTCAGCCATAAAGGCTACTAGAAATTAATTACTGCTACAATGCAGAGCTTTCATCCATCTTTCTTTGCACTTAAAAGGGGAAAACTGACTAAGAAAATCAAGCAGTGTTATAATAAAAAAGTTTGAATTCTGTCACTTATTAGAGTGTGACTGAATGGGAAAGAACTCTGGAAGACTTCAATTTCATATTCTAGTACTTATAAAAAAGTGAGATTTACTCAGCCTGTAAAAACTGGACAATGTAAATAGTTGGTGCAAAGAGATGGAAAAGTGACAATATTTGATAATTCCATGTATAAGATATCTACTTATCAATTGTATTTTTATCTTTCTAGAGAAAGAATCAAAGACATCACTGAAATATTCTCAGCCATAGGAACATTTTGGAGACAGGTTATCTGATACATGCCCCTTGTTTCTCACAAACAATGATGCATAGGTGCAAAATTCCTATAAAATAAAGTAATCACGCCAGTTCTGTTATACCTTTACTTAAATGGTTTCTAAGTGCTGCCAACAAATTAGTCTCATACTGCTCCTTTGAAGAAGCAACTTGAGGAAGAATAATTTTGGTAAATAAGTTTGTCAAGCAAAATATATGGTAAATTGAGCTCATACAACTTGTCCTAGCATACACTGAAAATCAGTGGCAAAGATGGAAAAAGCATCTGAATCTCCTTAACTCTCATTTTTGTACTGTTAGCACAAGATCATCTTTCTCTGCTGTAATTAGCACTGATATAATTCATACTGTAACTTGACTGATTATAGCACCACTCAAGTAGTGTTAAAAGATGCTGCACTGTCCACCTTCGAAGTAATTTTGTTCAGAACTACAAGGTCTTGATCCTCCTTGGAATCTACATGCCAACGTAGTGAAGCAAGCTAGTGAGAAGCCAGTCATTAGTTAAAGTACTTGACCTTCTCATATAAATCCTTCGACCTCACTTTTATGCTGTCTGTATAAAAGTCAGGTTAACAGCTGGCAAATCGTTGTAGTAACAAAGGAAATGGTAAATCTTCATCTATTTATCTTGGCTGTAAATTTCTTTTTTCCTGTTGTGTTGTTGTTGTTTGTTATAATACATTTCAGACATCAATAAAACAACAAAAACTACCTCAGGTATCCAAAATTGTGAAAAAAAAAATAAACATGAGGCCATTCAAGTTTGTCTACCAGTTTAAAGTCATGAATGTTGATTGACAAGTTGAACAAAACTGTTTTTCTTGATGAGGGATGTAAAGAGATTTTAGCAAAGAAAAAAATTCTCCCTGTTTGTTGACAGCTGAGGCTGCCTTCATTATTATTTAACAGGAATTTTATTTGTTGAGCAACAGGAGTATGGTACATGACAGAATGTCCAAATCAGAGTTCCTCAGAGCTGAGAACTGTACTCAGTTTTCCTACATACAAGTTATCTTTTTTGTCACTGAATCTTTTTTTTCTTTTTTTATCCACCACTCTGGCAACACGGTACTGTGCGTGTCTTTCATGCACACTGGAGTCATCACACAGTTTATCTCACCAGTTAATGCAAAATTCCTACACATCTGACCATAATTGACTGCAATGTTCTGTCTTCTGTACACTTGCAAATGAAATGAATGTACTGTTCTGAAATCAAATTACAGGAATTCAAATTCTCAGCATGATGTTCTGCTTCACTCAAGTCTCAAGTTCAAAGTGTAACTATCTTGTTATTTCAGAGGGAGAGTCATGTTATGTAGCTCCACTATTTAGGTGAAGCCAAATTACTTTGCAGCTTTCATGTAATTGTCTGAGCTGTGTGCAACCAGGAACCTTTCAAATTGTCTTGAAGTGGAGGAGAAAGAAATAATCTCTCTTAAACAAAAATATCAAAGATAAGCGTTATCAAGTTCATCCAATCCTTGTCTACACCTCCCACATGCCCTAAGTTTCTCTTGAGAACATTGATTGCCTGATAATCATATACAAACATTGCTACTAGGGTTAACATTAAGATACCTAAAAGTTAACACAAGATCATGAAAAGTCTAATAATTTTTATCCCTCATTCACAGTTCTGTCTTATTGACCCTACTGGCCAACCAAAAAGACAGAATAGAAATCTATATGCACATAAACTGTAAGACAGATATATATCCACTGAATGGGTGTCCACTTCCTTTTGATACTTAAGTAATTCACGTGGAATAAGGATACAATTTTAAAAAAGAAAAGATTAAACAAGGGTTGAAAGTAAAGGGCTTCAAAATCCCAAAGTTCAGACAAGTACAGACCCAAGACCTTCTGGAAGAAAATGCTTTCATTAACTCCTGCACATACCATGTTGTGTAACACATTGACATATGTGTGCTTATATCAAACTTCTCCGAGGGAAAAAGGCAAGGTTCATTTCAGGTTTAATTTAGACAGTTATACTACCTGAGCAAATGCTTTCAGAGAAGAGCAAGCTGGTAGTGCCACTGATGAGGTAGAATCAGGTAATGTGTCGTTATTTTAGTAATATATTTTTAGCAATAACAATGCAATTTTGTTTTGGAATGACATTGTGATTTCAATTACTAAAAATTCCTAGGGAAATGAAGTCTTTAGGTCCTGTAATGTTATAAAATTCACAACTGTGGTTCCAGTACGTTTACATTCAGTTTAAAATTAAACACATGAAGAATGCAAAGAGCTTATAAAGCATAGAAGGAGGACAGGGGAAAGTGACAATGATGGGTTCATTTGAGAAAGATGTTTTGTAGGCAATGTAATAAGTTCTTTTGACCAAATAATCTGTAAGTTTTAAGATTTTTTGTGTTGTTGTTAGGTAAACAAAAGCAAAACTTTGTATAAATAACCACTCACCCTTGGCTTGTGCACTCGCTGTTTAAGGGCTGTGTCACAGTAAAAGTGGTTCTTGGGGAAGGAAATCATCTGACAAAGAAGCGACTGCTGTATTTCTTGCTGTTTACTTTTAGGAACTTCTGGTTTTATCTGCAGAGCTGCACTCAGGGAACTTTCATCTGATAAAATTTTTCAAGCTCTGTCTCTGAGGAAATGTCACCACAGGGTTAATGGAGAGGATTTCTCTACTCAGAACCTACAGATTATTTCAAGTAGCTGTGATGTTATTTTCTGTTAATGTAACCTTCCACAATCTATAACATTTGGATATCTGAAGTCCAGTATTAGCTGGAAGTGATAGAAGGAACAGTTCTCCAGATTACTAATTCTGATGTTAATGGCCCAGATGTTAGTGGTAGCTGCCAGCTGCAAACACAGTGAACAAAATCTTTGCACGTGTAGTCTAATGCTGCTGAGTAAATCATTTGACCACAGCTAGCATTATTGGCCTTTGTGATTTTTATGCCTTGTAACCTCATTACTTCAGTCTATATCATACTGGAGAAATTATGTGAACTGATAAGCAAAGAATGGATGCATTTTAGATCTGCTGCCATTCTGTGATTTTCACAAATCACCATTTTACAATATGTCACTCAGGATTTTAGAACCAAAAAAAAAAAATCACCATATATACATAAACGCGTATCCTACTGTCTTGTATGCCAAAGAAAGATTTCCCAAGTCTGTGTAATTTTTGTCACTATGTCTAATAAAATTATGTATTTATCATCTGAAAACCACAGCAAAATTACTTTTTAAATTTCAGACAGTGTGCTGTAAGGGTCATATTTCCAGGTTATATCGAAGGAATTATAGCCGATATGTTCTGTAATTTCAGCTATATATGTCAAGTTCAGCGCCTTCTGCAATGTTTTTGGATGCAAGGAACTCCTTATAAAAGTAATGGTGGAAAGAATGCTTGTGACTTTCTAGATATTCAGTGGCTCACATAGCTGCACACATACATGGCGATTGGTTTCACATTGGATCATTAAGAATTGTTTTCAGCATACTCCATTTAGACCTTTTCACATATATTAGATTTTTTCTAATAATATATTTCATGAAGCAAAATGCATACATGTAGAATAAGTTCTGGAAATGATGACTACATAGGAAGACAACCTTTTTCTTTTTTCTGGGATTCTCTCTTTTAATTCAGCTAGTATCATTACATATGGATGGTCATATTTTCAAGAGGATAGATAATAAAAGAAAAGACAAAAACAATAACGAAGAAGAGATGCAAGGTAGACAAGCTGCCAAAAATTTCTAAGAATTCTGAAAGGGCAATATTTTTTTCCTAACAACAATTTCAGTAGAATATGTAGCAGCACAAAAATATTTAATTAAATTGCAAATTATACTTAGAAATATTAAGGTTAAGATTATGCTTCAGACTTACAAAAAAGTTTGTACATAACGATTACTTTTTTCTTTGTACAATGCAGTGCATTTTAACTCATTAGATGAAACATAATATGGATTATAGTTTATGATTATTTAAAAGTCTAAAAGAAAAGCAAAAAATGAAGAAACATTGTCTTAAACTTAAGGACCAAATCAAAATAAGGTACCTCAAAAAGGTTATACAACTAATGCTAAGATTGTAATTAGAAGAATAAACAATGAAAATACTACATATCACCATGTAATAACTCACATTCTTCTCTTGGAGTTGTCATAGTTTAATCCAGGTGGGCAGCTCAGCTCGAAATAGCTGCTCACTCGCTCCTCCCCAGCAGGATGAGAAGAGAGTTGGAAGGGTAAAATTGTGCAGAATGGTATGTTGAGATATATACAGTTTAACAGGTAAAAAGAAGCTGCATGTGCAAACAAAGTAAAATAACTAATTCATTCATTCAGTACTTCCCATCAGTAAGCAGATGTTCAGCCATCCGGGAAAACAGGGCTCCATCATACGTAACAGTCGTAATAGCTGGGGAGACAAACAGGAGACAATTATGAGCACTGTCTTAATCTCCGATCCTAAACACAGCACTATGCAAGCTACTGTGAAGAAAATTATTTCTATCTCGGCCAAACCCAGTACAGAATTCTACATCTAGTAGTCTACATCTAGTGTATTTTAACATACTTGCATTTCAACAGTGCCTGCAACTGGCCAGTGTCAAATCCAGAGCTATATTAATATTACATGGGAGACTGAATAAATGCATCCATTCTATGTATAAGAGAATTAATGAATACAAGCCTTCTTCGCTTTCAGGTCTCCTTTCCACACAGAATTTTGCAGTAACAATTTCTCTGGGACATCTGCCTTAAGTATATAGGAAAGAGATACTGTGTACTGTGGCTTCTCTTGAGCAACTCAAGTTAACCGGATGGGCTGTCTGTCTATGGTGCCTGGCCAGCTAGCTTTTTCCAAGCAGATTTTACAACCTACAAATATTCACAAGTAAAGATCTACCTGATATTTCTACAAAAATATAGGGTTTTTGTCTTCTTGGCAAATTCTATTTTTCACACTGCTTATAAGAACTTATTTTTCAGAGCACTTCTCATCTTTTTTTAAGATTTGATTGAAGCTGACCAATAGTTTAATTAAAACACAGAAAAGGAAGCAAGAAAGGAGAAGATTGAAACAAAGATTGTCTTCTTATGAAATCAAACCAAGAATATATGAAAAATTGTATGAATTGATATTCTCATATTTCTCTAAAAATTGTCTAAAAAAGGTCATTCTGTTCGCTTGAATGTTGCATATCTCAACAGAATAATGATGCTTTGCCATATGTCCCATGGCATGATATGATGGATCTTTCTATTTGCTGCTTTGCCTTGGTAGTATGACTGCAGTGCATAAGAGAAATCACATGTGAAGTCACAGTGGTTAAAACTAAGAGTTTTGGATTTAGGACCATCTGTAGTTGGAACCAGAAAACTTGAGCCCTGCGAAAACCTTCTGCTCACTCCAGAAGACTATTTAGTACGTTGTAAAAAGCTATAACATGCTGACTGAGCAGGAAAACCTGAATATATGAGTAATATGTTAAGCAGATGTTGAAAGAGGGGTTTGCCCTGTAACCAATATGTTTAGGTGAAAAAAAAAAACAACAAAAAATTATTGCAATCACATTTAAACAGCTGGTCTCAGCACATAAAATTGCGAAATAAGTGACAAAATGCTGTGTTGCAGCTCTTTATCTTCTTAGAACCTTGCAGGACCCAAAGTTAGGTTTTGAGGTCCCTCCATGTCTAGGAAGTAAATCATTTCAGACTGATCATGTACTAAAAGGAATCCTTATAATCTACCTCATAAGGAATGCTGAGGAAAGATTATCCTTTAACTGCACTCCATAAAAAAATTACTAGTATTTGGTAAAAAGACAGCTGAAATTTCATCTCTGCTTGTGCATCACAGCTGTAGATGCTCTCTGCATGTCATTCTTTCTCTAGAAAGTGAATTTCTCAAAGACACTTCTGCTATTCTTTTTGCCTTTAATCAAGTGCCCATGGAATGCTCCTGCGATGGATGCAACTTCAGACTTTTTCCCAATCATAGACATTTAAGTTTATGGGTTATGAGTTGGCACTTACTGGAGCTAATCTGTGGTCTGCTCAATCATTAAAAATGGGAGACCAAGTCATCCAGCCTCCCAGAAAACCATTTTAACTAGTCAGCTATGGAATCACAGTGTGATCCCACTCATTTTTTGTTCAAACACAGATGCTGTTGTCATTTTCTTTCCATATTTTACTTCCCAGCAACATCCTAATACTGAATTCCTTAATGGTTGAAAGATTGCTAACATTGCAAGTAGTAAAGAATTCTACAGGATGTGTCACCATAGACCTATCTTCCGCAAAGCCTAAAAGAACTGCTTTTGGTTCATTCTTTCTCTGATAAAATATTTTTGGGCCATTGACTCTGAATAGACTAGAAAAGAAAGGACCATTCTTATAAAAGAACTTTCACCCAGCACTGATGAGAGCCATTCATACGATCAGTTTTGTCCCTCACAGTTTTTTGTCTAGTGTCAATTTTTTATCTCTCTTAGCAAGGCTGAGACATGTCTGCCATCCAAAATTTGAAAGATATAAAGCACGCTCTATACCATCTTCAGCTGAAATTTACCTACCAGAGAATGTAGCCTGTGAGATAAAAGGGAGGGCAGAATGAGAACTCACATCCCTCTAAGAAATGGAACAGTCATTTGACAATCCACTTATGGATAAAGTAATTTATTTTAACAATTACATTGTGAACTCTTCTTGGAGGTCAGAGGGCAGCACTAAGCTCTGACTGCAAAAGGATAAGTGATAGATTCTAAGCTTAACTTTTAAAGCCCATTCTTTTGTCTGCTTATGTCACAACCTTAACATTGCATCAGCTTAGGTCAAAAATAAATAAGAGTTAGTCTTGAATAAGGAGTGACTAACCAATTAGTTTACCTGTGTCACAGTCTTGTCAATTCCTCTCAGCACTACTGGGTTCTGTGAAGAAGAGGCACAATTGGAAAAACCTAACACTTTTTTGTTCCTTTTCCATGCATCCCTGATATCCCATCAAACATTCTTTGCCTCTCCAAAATCTGGCTGTATATTTCATTGAAAAAGAAAACCCTTGGGGTATAACATTCTCAAATTTAAAGTAAGAGGAAAGAGTTATTTCAAGTTCAAATCCACTTCCATTTATGAAGTAATTTTCTTTGTCTTTAGTTTCTGTTATTAAAATTGCTTTTCATTTGTCTACTACTGTTATTCCTGCATTAGAGATTTAAATAAAATGAACTTTTAGGAAATATTTGCTTTTTTTCTCTCCTGCTTTTCACAGATAATTTCACTGATGGTAGTTAGTAAAGCAGAAGTGAATAAGCATCCTTTTCCTAATTACATTTTAAGTAAAAAATAGAAAATCGTGCCTAAAAATATAAAAAAATTTGTATCAGTTTGAGCTATGTCACCTTTACAAGGTTTGGGAAAAGATTGGGAATTCAGTTTGTCTTTTATGATGTATATTCCCTTATGTGTCTTAACTTACATAATTTAAGAAATTGCTTCAAACTGTAATGTTTCAACTGTAGACTTAGCTTTGACTTTCTTATGCATCCAAAAAATGTGTTGCCCTGGAATTGAAAGACACACACTCTGAAGACACAGGTTCGTATATCTCACTGTTAAAAGTTCAGAACCCTGTGAAAAGGCTAAGTAACAGGTAACAGCAACTTCAGTAACAATGGACACAAGCAGTAGTGAAACAGCCACTGAATTAACTTGGCTCTCTATATATTTGAGTCATTTGTCACTTAGCCTTCCTCTTTATTTTTAAGGGCAGTATAGAAGGCATTTATTCTGAGAATAATTGATACCTACTGACCAATTCATGGCTACCAAGATGAATATTTAACAAAAGATTTTTGCTGTCTTTTTTCAGTAAGTAGACAAGTTTTGATCCTTGCACCAGCCCAGCTGACAGAAGTTTTAAGATAATTTAACTGGATTTATAATATCTTCTCCATTTTCAAATATAATTGCCATTGGTTACTATGCTCAGAGGTGAATGGTGAGGAGAGGGGTCACAGGTAGACAAGGAATAGTCACCTAATGTTCAACGGCTCTTGCTGAGTCCAAGTTCAGCTGCTTTTTGAAACATATATTATTACATTATGTGCACATCAATTTCCCTCGTTACAAAATCTTGCATTTTAAATACTGGAAAAAAAGCTTTGACCTAAAAGCAAACCCTCTCATCTACCAGGAGATTTAGTGAAGTGCCTAGATAGAGTAAAGGTTGTTTAATGGCTGTAAGCTGTAAGGCAATGTCATGCAGTACAGGCTTACAAGAGAAATAAAAAGGTGCAGAAGAGGGGTCAGCCATCTATCGATCATAGTGCATTTGCTATTTCTCAGATCTGAGTAGCAAAAAGACAGTGAAGGACATCAGTGCTGGACTAGCAACAAAAGTTTTCAATTTTGTGTCAGGACAGCCCTGGTCAAGATCTGAAAACTGTGCTGAGAGATCGTTTCTGTTTGTGTTACACACTTCAAAAACAAATGAAATCACACTTTCCTAGAACAATGCCTGACAAAGGGTCATATTGAGATTTACAAGTGCTTTTGAATTGATAATCATGTCATGACTTCATAACCTTTATATGTGTCTAGAATAAAGTAAAACTGGAAAAGAATTAATTTATTTTTCTGTGTAATATTTTATAATATTTAAGAGCATTACATTTTGCCCCTACCAGAGAAGAAGCACAAAATGATGATAGAGATGATGTTCCCCCAGGTAAGTTCTTGTCAGCAGTATTTCTGAACAATCCATCCATTCTGGTGAGCCAACAGCTGCTTTGACAGTTAAGGGATGGAATCAGAAACTCAATTGAGAATGAGAGTGGCCACTTGCTCAATAGGAACTCTCTGAATGTTCATGTGTATGTGTATATGGAACATATTTGTACATAACTGTGTATGCACGCATATATATACACACACGATGTTTTCAGACACTCAAGTAAATGCTATACTCTAGTTTATTTCAGTATAAGAGAAAACTGTCAATGTATGCATTAGAAATGTAATTTATCCATTGTTGTGAAACACTGAGAAATTTGCCCACATATCATTTACTCTGTTTATAGGGTCTATTTATGATGTTAAGTATTCCTTTGCTTTCTTAACATGCTTTTCGCATAAGCACATTTGGCGTAAACTGTGATTCACACAAACAAAACTGTACTGAAAACATTTATAATTTTTTAGGTAAATACAAATAAAATGAAGTAGAAGAAAATTCTGTAATGTTTACGATAGATGATGTGTAACTGTATGGGTGAGACAGCCAAGATTAGGATTTTCTTAAAACATAGTTTTGATTTAACAAGCACCCTGTGGTAAACAAGGAAGGTAAAGAACATAAGATAGGCGTCTGAGAATAAGAAAGTAGCCAGGCTAGAAAGCAAGTATCAACAAAGTAAGAAAGAAATTACATTCCAGGTACCTGCATGTAACAAATCTTAGTTATGCTGCAGAAAATATGAAAACGTGAATGTAATTTAGTTACACTATGGCTACAGACACTTCTTTTGGAGAGCGTTCTTAAGAGATTCCCTCTCCATCTGGCTGAAAAGATCTGGGGGGAAAAAGTAATCTCTCACTCTTCTTAAAGGCCAGAGAACAGCAGCATTTGGTAGGAGTTCTGGGAGGAAAAATGAGCTTGGGGCATTTCCTTGCATGATGTTCTTAATACATAATTAAGACTTAACATTTAACAGAGATGTTTCCTTTTTTATAGACATCAAATGTGTTTTATTTGTATACATTTCCCCAGTTCCTTTTCAAATCAATTTCAGTTAATTTTTGCACATTTACATCATTACTGTAATTACATCTAATTGCCTGTTTTAGTATAAATACTTCTCCTTGCATAATTAAAATTTAATTATGACTCTAGTATATGATGTATAACTGCATCATTATCATCTGTGATGATGTCACAAAAATTCCTAGAAACTCAGAATTTATTACACTTTATTTATATGTTTTAAGTGACATTGCAGCAAGGGCTGTCCTGAGTCCCCTTAAATAACCAAGTTATCAGCATAATTTCTATGCACGATATAATGCATATGAGTTATGCCTTCCCAAAAAGTGAGATGATAAATCATAATTAAGTTTCCAGACAAATGTATACAGAGAAAATCAACATAATTGTGACTACAGGCAGTGATGAAAAAACAGATGATATGCACAGAAGTTAATTGCAAGTTTCAAAACATAGTGTATTAGTACATTCCAATGTTTTTTTGTCACATATTACAGCTCCAGATTCAGCCTTGAACAAGAAATAGAAAGAAAACGTTAAGTATAATCATGTTGCACTGACTTAGATCCTAACCGATTCTTTAATCATTGCAGACGAGGATTGAATATAACCTTAAGTGTCATAGCCTTTAGTAATACGTAATCCTGTACATCAGACAATCTCTGAATGAATGAGTTGGTGAGTGGCAAATGCATACCATGAGTGAGGTTAACTTCGTGAAGGTAAGTCCATTTCTCTAGCCTACAAGCCTTTCCAGGTAACTAAAGAGAGGAAATATTCAGGAGTCTACTGATCATTGAATTTTGAGATCTGTCCAGCTGGACAGAGAATCTTGCACTTTGCTTTTTTGTGAAATATGTTGTTTCACAGAAGTGGATGTAGTTGTTATGGTTTAAAGATATCCACGCAGTAACAGGAGGTGTGAATGAAGGAAGAAATATGGGCTAGTGCACTTGCTGCACACCTCTAGAGAACTTGTTTTGGACTCTAATATATATAATTAAATTAAATTATATTAAATTATTAAATTAAATTAAATTAAATTATATTAATATATATAATTAAAATTGACTGGCACTTCTCATTACAAAATCTTGTGTTAGGTTGCTTATATCTTTAACAAGTTTGATCATATGTATTGACATTTGTTGTGGCAGGTGTTTGCCTCGGGCTTACTTTTTCATTATTTGTGAAGCTCTGTGATGGGTCAGTTGTTTCCAAATAAAGGACTTGGGAGATTATGTTAGAATAAGTCTCACAAGTCTACAGTTAGGAAAGTCTACCACATTTTTTGAATATGCTTAAAACCATAAAGGATGCACTATTCAGTTGTCTTAAAGATCTGTCTAAGTTTGAATAACTCTCAGGTCCCTAAAAATTTCAGTCTGTATATTCATATAGATGACTACTGTACTTAGGCAGCCAAAGTCTCTGAGATGTCTTTCTCCGCTGAATCTGCAACATCTTTTTACAATTTCTATGAGATAACAAACCAAGCACTCTGCATTTTACAGGTTCTTATTTATGCCAAGCTTATGGAATATTAGAGTTTTATTACAAAAATCAGTCTCAAATTTTCAGCTCTTGATATCACTATAATCAAAGTATGTAAAGTTCTATAAGAGTCATTCAGCTATTCCAGAAAGAAGTTATAGTTTTGGGCCAAGGTTTACCCATCCCTGCTTAATTTCTCTTAACTGTGTTTTGAAAAAAAGCATTTCTGGAGATTTGAAATGCAGGGAGGAATCTACAGTTTCTGTGCAAAGTTGCACTACTCCTTAAAGATCTGAATACACCTGGCGTTTTTGACAATTTAAGAACTCTGAGTTTCCTTAGAGATGTTGTGTGGCGCAAGATAATAAACTCGAATAATTATGTGATTTCCAGCGATTGTTTTCTGCAGACTTCTGAACAGATTAATCCACTGTAAGGTCTAAGAGTTATGGTGGATTTTTTATTTTATATAGTGAGTCTTAAAGTTGCCTCTCTTTGCAGCTGGAGCTTTTCCAGAGCTGAAGTATCTCTAAGTGCTTTTCCTGTGCCCTCTAAGTTTATTTGTATGGTGTCTTGCTGCATTCTCACAGCTTGTAGCTTTTCATTGCTCATTTGAAATGACTCCTCAAGTTTTACCATCTGAGTGGAGGGAGGGAAAAACTTGACCTTTGGTTCTAATGCGTAGAGTGCAGCTGGAACAGTATTCAAAAGAACCTCCTCTACCCTTTGGGGTCTACATGTTTCTTTTGATTTATTGAGCTTTTCTGACAATGTAATGAATTTCAGTCCAAGAAATGCCACAGCCAACAGAACAATAATCTGAGACCCTTAGAATGGATGAGCAGTGTTGTTGAGTCTACCATTATTGTTTGAGGTGCTCAGGCAGAAAACAGTGAAAAAATTGAGACTGTTGCTTCCAGAGAGATGGAAAGTCATGCTGAAAGTCATGCTGAAAGATAAAAAAGAAATTGGAACTTCGAAACTTAACCACCTTGGTTGTGGAAATCATCTAAGTGTAGTTCAAATTTTACCATTTGATACCACCTAGCTAATCATTATGGGCACATTCATTTCCTTAAATTTTCGTTCAACTCTTCATGTAGTCCTTTTATCATTCCTAATTGATCTACAACTACAAAATATTTCTTCTTTCCTCTACGTATCTTTTTAAATACTGAATACATATTTTTTAACTCTGTTCTCCAATCTTTCGAAAGGCAAGCAAAGTGCTTTTTTCCCCAGAAGTGAAGTCTGAAGAATTATTAAAATGCAATAGGAACTGGATATGAAGAAATCTTGAATAAACTTTAGCCAAAGAGTAATGTTTATAATAAACAAAGCAATAGTGTTTTAATTCTACCAGAACCTGAAGCAATGGAAGGAGTCTTTCTAGCTTATCAGAGAGGTTTTTATATTTGTGATGAAGTTTCTTCTAATTGTGAGGTCTTTCAAGTTCTATGTTTCTATGAAAAAAAAATAAATCCTTTACAATATTCCTCATAATGAGATTTGAAACAGTTTTGGATTGTTAAAAGTTTTTGTATCTATAAACTTGAAAATCATGCTCTGATTTTGAAGAGCATTAATATCTTTTAACAATGTGTTATGTTTATTTTTTTCTTTAAAAAAATGTTTGGATCCTAAAGTTAAAATTTGAAAAAAGAAAAATTTAACATATTTTACTTATGATTAATCAGTATTTTATGAGTGTAGAGGATGTCATCACTATTGTTCGCACTCAGACCTGAATTAGTTTGGTCACTACTGGCATAATAGCACTTTTCACTGAAGGAATACCTATTTGGGATCATGTAAATGTGATTTAGTAACAGGAGTTAAAGGGTTAAAGGGCTTATTTTCTGTCTTTTCTGTTGTGTGTGGTTCTGCAAGCTCATATCAGAATTAATGTAAATTTTGTGGGGTTTTTTTCTGGGAAGGAAAAATTTTCTTAAATATTTAGTGTGAGTTTAGTCTGTTCTGTCTTTCCATGACAAGTAACTTCTTGTTGCTTTGCTTATCCAGGAAAGTTATTATAAGAAACTGTCAGATCTGAACAGTTGGCCTAAACAGTTTGTTATACTCTCATTTTAAAGGGGAATCCTGCTTTTTTAATCTTGAGAGCAGTACAAGAAGGAAAGAAATTAAATTCTTCATCTCCATCTCCGTCAGCCAGTCTGAGCAAACACAGCTATAGAACTCCTTAATACATAATCCTGCTGGATTCCCAGTGTTAAACTCTGACCTTTGAAAGCCAGGTCACAGATCTTTTACTTATATTTAATCTCCACTAAAATCCAAGACATACCAATGATCTGATACTTCTTCATATCTTGCAATCAAAAGGTGTCAGCTGCTCCCTTTCTTCCCCTTCTCTTTTGCAGTACAGAAAGATTACCGTATTCTGTTGTTTATATATCAAGTAATTGCAAACAGTCTCTGTTTCATTTTGTTACACCTAGCACTGTCTCTCAAGGAATTGACAACACATTTTGTCTGCTTAGCCTGCTTGTCCTCTTTCATTTGATTTGCATTTTGAGTAAAACCTCTACAATACTTTACTTAGATATTTCCCTATGGATTACTTTTAATGCAAAAGGTTCTTAATTCCAAGTTTAATAGCTGTTCATTCACTGACCATAATGAATTCATTTGGTAGAAATCTGACTATCATTTTAACTTACAGAAGAGAGTCGCTATAACTCATCTTGGTTAAACATTCATTAATTTGCAGACACAGTATGTTGCTAGATTTTACACAAAGTGAATCTGTAATGCTTTTCTGATCTTCAGTTCAGTGCATAGGTTTATTATCTTTCAGACTAATTTTGAAAACACTGGTTATTAACCTTTAATCTGGTATTTTTAGAATGCAATTTGCTATCAATATATTTTTATTCTTTCTCATCAGAAACACAAAGGGTTAACTTAATGTATTCCAGTCAAAGCTGACACTGCCTGCATTCCTTCCTCTGAGGTCCAGTTTTACTTCAGTAATTCTATTAGACTTCTGAAAGAGAAGTGGGTAATGTTTAGTGGGTTAATGTTATGAATGAAGGAATGACTACAGAAAGGAAGAAAATATCACTACTTAAATAAACTAAACATAAAAAGTTAAAATTCAGGGGTACAAGAGAATACTTCTTTCTGAAGTGGATGAACTCGGCACTGGTGAGGCTCAGTTTTGGGCCCCTTACTGCAAGAAGGACATTGAGGTGCTGGCGCACTTCCAAAGAAGGGCAACGAGGCTGGTGAAGAGTGTAGAGAATTAATTCTATAAAGGAACCGAGGCTGCTTAGTCTAGAGAAAAGGAGGATGAGAGGAGACCTTATTGCTCTCTACAGCTGCCTGCGAGGAGGTTGTAGTGAGGTGGGTGTTAGTCTCTTCTCCCAAGTGACAAATTATAGGACAAGACAAAACATCTGCATGTTGTTCCAGGGGAGGTTTAGAGTGGATATTAGGAAAAAATTCTCACCAAAAGGGTTATGAAGAAGTGGAAGAGGCTGCCCAGGGACGTGGTTGAATCCTGGAGGTATTTAAAAGATACGTAGATGTGATGCTTAGGGACATGGTTGAGTTGTGGACTTGGTCGTGTTAGGTTTATGGTTGGACTCAATGATCTTAGTGGTCTTTTCAACTTAAATGATTCTACAATTCTATGAACAACTTGGGTTTTGTAATAGACTTTAGTGCATTAATAGCTTATTTTTTTGGATTACAAGTTCTTTGTTTCCAGGGTTTCATTGGTGGCAGACATGATAATAGTTCTGAATGATACACAATCACAGTACACTGCTATGAAAGGTGTTATATTTTTCATATAATTTCTCCTGAGCGTTCAGGATTTGTGCTGCGTCATACTCCTTAGTGCTCTTCAGTATCTTGTATGAATTACAGGTGGTCTTGTAATCCAGTTTCTCCTTGCCAGTCACACTCTATCGTGATAGAAGGAATACTACACATTTTGCTTCTTTTTAGGTCAGGTCAAAAAAGGAAGGAGCTTTTCCAAAGCTTGTTATCTTGTTGAAAGTGATGTTAGAACATTACCAAGGCTAAGGGGATAAAAGGTCTTGCTCAGAAGCCACTTTCTGAATCCATAGACGGAACCTTTCATGGTAGTATATAAAACAATCTTTGTTTTTCAAGCAGTGCTTAAGTCACCAAAGGCACCTGGAAGCACTTCTGTAATGAATAGCATCTCAGGCTTCTTGAAAAATACTGTTTGTGAGAGAAAACAATGGAAAATACTCAATGAGGCAACAATTACTTAACCAAAAGATCAAGTAAATAACTTTTCCCTAGCAGAGTTATTAATTTATCAGATTTACACGAGCAGATGGGAATGAGAAAAGTGTGCCGTAATATGGGACTTCAAAATGAAAACTCTCATTCTTCAGTGGTAATGAGCCTTTTGTGGCACATTACTGAAAAGCAATCTACGCTTGAGTGAAAGAAGTACGTCAGAGAGAAAGAAACTATTCAGTGAGGTATGAGAGGGAATGTGTTTTCAGAAACAGAGTCAGATAACCTATGACAGTAACTTTTCTGTTAAAGAAACACAATTCCTCTGCACAGTGAAGTTTATTTCAATTGAAGTTTATTTAAATTGAAGTTTATTTCAAGTAAGGGGCATAATAATGTTATTTTAAACTTGGTTATGATTGCATATCCCAAGACATGCACACAGGTTCAAAAATGCTGGAACCATGTAAATAGAAATTATTCTTAAGCACTCATGGAGACAACGGTAGAACCACAGAATGCCAGGCTGGAATCTATCCTGTCCCTCCTCCATATTATGAAAACTATTATGACATCTAATATAAAAAAAAGTACAAAAATATTGTTGAAGATGGCAAGTCCTTGGAACAGCTAGAAATAAAAACCATGTCTCTCTCTTGACTGCAGAATCATCCTTGTTTATTAAGACCATGGAACTTATATGGCTGAAGTACCAAAGTAGACCAGAGAGAATAATTTTCTTCTGCAAAGAACCGCCATGCTCCCTATCATGGTGATTACATTTCAAAGTGGAATGGATCATTGGAGCCTAATCTTTCTCAAGGAAGGTCTGCAGCAGAACACTACGGATTCATTAAGTCATATCTAGACAATTGAGACAAAGTTGGGATTAAAAGGATAAGAACAGGCTAATTATACTTAAAACTCTATCAGTACAAAAAGTTCATACTCGTACGTTCAGCATAAAGGAATAGGAATCCATTCAATTAGAGTCCCTTGGAACTACATATGATAAAAAGGAGGACATCTGGTCCTTGTGGGTCTGGAAGTATTTCCTAGCTTCCCCAAAACTGAATCTACCCAGCTCTCTTGCAATATTTACCACTTCAGTGCGGGTAGTTGATGTTAGTTTCAGGTGGATGAACCGATTCCCTTGTCTTTGTCCTTTGAGGTATAGGCCTTTGCCCATCAAATAATTTTTCAATTAACCCATCTACAACATCCTTTAGACCAGGACCTGAGTTTGTGCAGCTATTTTTTTCTTGTTATGAATATTTATGCTTTCATTAACATCAAGAGTATTCATGTGACTTTACAGACAAATTGGATCTCTGCAAGAAGTTTCTTGTGACTACAACTACAGTTTGTCATAATGTACTAAAAACTATACTGAAGTTAAAGAAAAAAGGCAAAAGTCAAATAATAAACAGACAGAAAAAGTGACAAAGTACATAAAAACATTCCTATTTTTGAAGAAGAATGTCTTCAAAATAATGTAATAATACTTACTATTGAAAATTAGCACCGTCTCTGTCAGCTCCCCTGAAGGCAACCTTTCCTCTAACCAGTGTTTTCTTTCTCACTTCAGCAAAGTTGTTTATTTTCTTTATTATTTCATCTGTCTGTCTATACACAATATCCCATGTTAATACCTGCAAAAGATCAGGAGAATATGATGTTTCATAATGTGATTCTAAATCCTTTGGGGTTTATATAGTGCTTCATATATCAGATATTTTAACCTTTTCCTTCTTAAAAATTATGTCTATTATATATACATTATTCAAGCAGAGTCATACAAGTGTTTAGGAAAAGACTATGTACTATAAACATATCTGACTTATATTTCATTATATTCATTATATTTCATTTGTTGAGTTTTTAGTGGGTACTAATGGAAGTCTTTTTAGCTTCTTGCATTTAAAAATGTTGCTAAGTTAAAAACAAAATCCTCAAATAAAAAATCTAAAATTAAATTGAAAAAATGAAACATTAGAAAATGTTCAAAATGGCCATTTTCCCTTCCCCAACTTGTTTTCCCCTCATTTGGGAAAATATTAACAGAATCTTCTAAAAGGAAGGATCATCAAAGTCATCCCTCAAGCTTCTATCTCTAGATGTGAATTTTTGAAATGAAGAATCTTTAGCCAGTGCAAAACACAAAAAACCCACCACAAAAAGCTTATGTATTGTGAAACCTTGATATTGCTGAAGTTTGTGGAAAAGAATCCTCTTCATATCCAAAAATCTGAAAAAATAGACAAAAACCATTCCATTCAAATACATATTAGCATATAAGTGCATACAAAATGCTTTTCAAATAGGAGCCTCTAGAGAAGAGAATAAATACTTAAATTAATCTTATAAACATAGTTTTAATGCATACTACTTTGCATTTCATGTTACAAGACCTATGTTTTTATTGTGCAGGATATCTTCTGTCTTCTATACAGAGACAGTTTGAATGAATGAGCTATTTCCTCATTTCTTCCAGAAATTTTGGATGATTATTTTTTTAAAGATTTAATTTTTAAAAAAGAGAGAAGATGGACTGCCAGTGACTGGAAAAGTAGAGATGATGATTCTTGTGGTACTCTTTATTAATATGACACATACATGAGTTATTCACAGTGACAAAAGTAATATGTTTTTAAAGGCTGTTCTTAAATGTGTCTTTTTGTGTGTTTTAGCAGTTCTTCGGTTTCATACATTATCAATACAAAATATCATTCTTGATTTAATCAGCAAATTAGGAAACGCCACCCTGAAAATGTGTTAAACTCAGAAAATTATGAAGGATGCAGTTCACTAAAGCTCTCAACTGAGGTTTTAGGTAGAATTGTTCCTTTTAAAGTTGAAGAAAGAAAATACATCCTGCACAGTAACTGCTAGCAGAGAACAATAGCAAATCAGTACTCCAACTTTATGGACTTCTCTGTGCATTTTTATATATTTCATTTGTGGACCAGAAGAAAATCATCCACAAATTGCAAATGTTCCTTTCCTCTCATACATATAACAGATTATAGGAAATAATAACATGATTTCATTTTTTACCTGTGCTGAAATGAAGCCAAGCATTTGTAGAGATAACGTGTGGATATACTTTTGATTTTTCCTGCTCTAAAGGTTGCATTGCTCTCTATCCTTTCTTTTGTTGCCCTACTTTATAGTTTCTACCAATTTTTTCATGAGTCTTGCAATGAAAAAAGGGATAAACAAGGCTGGCACCATGGTAGAATTTCAGGAATGATGGTATGACAGACATAAAATATGCAATGTACATATTGTGGGATGTAGAGAGGAGCACAGCCTTGTAGAAAACATGAGATGGGACCTGGAGAGAGCATTTAATCTGTTAACTTGCCTCAGGGTAGGATCAACCATATTTAAATTATTCTCAATTATTTGGCTAATGATAGATATTCTAAAATCTCCCTTGGCAACCTATTTTACTGCTTATCTGTCCTTCCCATTAGGATATTTTTTTTAATGTATAACTTAAATCTCCCTTGATAACCTTTAAGCCCATTAAGTCTTGTTCTATGCATAGTAGACAACTTCTCTGCAAAAATCTTTCACTTATTTGAGGACTGCTGTCTCCCATTAGTATCATCCTCTCTAGACTAAATTCTAAGCCCTTAACATTTCCCTTCAACACAATAATTTCTGAGATTCTGAATGTTGTGCTTTCTCCACTAATTATTTTTCTTCTCTTCAATTAATTATGAGAATTACTGCCAAAATTTGAATGTAAGTACTCCAGTTGAGCCCTTACAATTGAAGGGTTACTTTCTGTGTCTTACAACATAGGCTGTTGTCAGAATTCGGAAGATCGTGGATACGGCTTGTACTTGACGGGTACTGGGATACACAGTACTCTCTACATTGTTTATCTTATTTTTTGAAACATTCTAAATTCAGTCCTGTCCTGAAAGATGATATTTATACTTCCTAATGTGTTCTAATAACGATAATAATAAGATAATGTGTATGAATTATAGATGTGATTTTTGAATTATGTAAAAACTAGGACATATCCTTGCAGAAAACTGAGTGACTCTTTCAGATGCATCTTCCAGTGCATCTTTGACAACTAATCACTGTATTCTCTGAGTACTATTTTCTAATATGTTTCTTCCCATCAAAGTATTCATCTAGTCTGTCTTGTCAATTTACCTATAAGAAAGTAATAAAAAATAGTTCCTTCTAAGTAAAACAGAAGTCTTACTAAAATCAAGAAATATAACTACTGCTTTGTGGTTCATTGCTTACTGGAAATGAAAATTAGTCCAATTTAGTCTACATGACTTCTTCCTGACAATTCTGCATCTTCTGTTACTCACACCTTTGTTTGGTTTACATTCATAAAAACAATTTGTGTCATGAGTTAGTCAACCACTTATTTTGAAAGAGTTGCTTTTACACTCTATGGTCAAAAAATCTCTGGTACAAGTTTTGTTATTTTTAACAACAGACTCCATGTTTGACTGTTCATCAAACTGTTTTAGTGCCAGTTGTATGACACTAGTGTTCAGAAATTTAACTAGCGCAAATGTCTTTATTCTTCGTCTGGGATAGGTTAAACTTTGTTATGCATTCAAACAGGGGTACGAGGCTGAAATGTGGCCCTGCAGAAGGAGACCTAGGGGTTTGGGCAAGTTGAAAATTAGTCAACAGTATATCCTGACAGCCAAAAGGGCCAACCGTGTCCTGGGGTGCTTCAAACACAATGTAGCTAACCAGTAGAGGGAGGTGATTGTCCCACTCTGCAATACAATGGTACAGCCCCACATTGAGTACTTGTCTGCAGTTTAGGTTGCCTCAATATAAGGACATCAAACTATTATAGTGTGTCCAGAGGAGGACAATGAAGATGATGAAAGGTCTCGAAGGCAAGACTTACACTGAGGGTCTGAGTTCACTTGGTTTGTTCAGCTTAGAGAAGTCTGAGGGGCGACCTCATTGCAGTATATACCTTTAGGGGGTAGTGGAGGGGGAGCTACTGATCCCCTCTCTCTTGTGAGCAGCAATAGGACACGAAGAGACGAAATGAAGTTGCATCAGGGAAAGTTCAGTGAGGACACCAGCAAAAAGTGCTGCACTGAGAGGGTAGTCAGTCACTGGAACAGGCTCCTTAGGGAAGAAGCCACATCACTAAGCCTGTCAGAGTTCAAGGAGCATCTGAATGATGCTTTTAGTCATAAGATTTAGTTTTAGGTAGTCTTGCAAGGAGCAGCGTTGGATTTGATCATGCTTATGGATCCCTTTCAACTTGAGATATTTATGGTTCTATAATTCTATGAAACAATAGTTAAAGGTTCTGAGATAGCTTCAGACAGCCTTCTAAACATCTCAGCACAAATTTCTTAGAATCTGAGATATCTGAAACCATCAAATTTATTGTTTTATTCTAGACTAAGATCCAGGTCTCTGCTTTTGTTACTAATCAATGATGTCTTTACATTTCAGGGAACTGTGAAGTAGTAAAGCATTAAAGGTTTTGATTCCCCTGGTTCAGTACAGGGTAAGTTCTTCCTGTAGTTTTTGTGCCATGATTAAACGTCTGATAAATTGATTCTTTAATACTGCTTGTGTTATTTGCTAAATACAATTCCTTTATGATTTTGTCTCTAGACTTTTCTTTCCTATTCATTCCAGCTCCTTTTTTTCCAGATATCCACCTTCTACACGCTTGCCTCTTAAGCTTTAGCTGTGCGCCCATACAGTAAATTGCTACTACAAAGAAGACAATTTAAAATATACTAAAATTTGCAGAATCTCCTTTAAAAGTTTACTTAAGCTTTGTGCAGACATCTTCTCTATCTCCAAGGATCTGAAATAGACAGAAAAAACCTCTGAATATAGAGACACAATGCTTTTATTTCCATTGGGTCTGAGAAATATGTACAAACAAGACAGATTTTGAGATTAGAGATAAAATTATCGTCTTACAGGTTAAATAACTTATATTAAATAATAACTTATATATTATAACTTATATATGTTAGATACATGCTTATGCTCAGATTTTCCGAAATACCTCAGTATCAATGAGGACTAAGGTTTTGTAAAGAATGTGGGGAGCTCCAGAGAAAAACAATTATTTCAAATTCTAGTTCTGGGACCAATATTAGTTACACAAAGACACGTCATCAATGTAAAGGAGCTGCTATTGCAAAGCAAATAAATCTGTTACATTTTCAGAAAACTAGGTGATTCCTGCTGTACTGTGAACAGAAGAATCATATTTTGATCCAATAAACTCAAACATAATAAGAAAACTATGGATTAATATTAGGTAATATCTTTATTTCACTTTACCTTCTAAACCCAAATAGGACTCTTAATAGAGTTCCTCTTGTTTGGAAGGCAAAACAGATACTTTTCAATTATTTTTTTCTTATGATCCACCTTCTTAAATAGTTTCTGGATCCAAAGGTCACTATCTGATATCTTCCTCAAGAAGGAAGAGGAAGGCAACTTTAGAATAAAAATATCAAACTTAGATAAAAGACAATCCCAGAAAATTCAACTGATTTCTGAAAAAAGAAAGGCAACTTCTATTCCCATAACCTTAAGATTCAAGGAAAAAAATATTTTCTTTTAGTGTGTTTGTATGTTAAAAATGTGGAGCCCTGCAGCTGGATGTCTCAAAGAAAGTTGATTTTGTGATTCCCTCCCATAATCTTTTGGATCTTACCATATTGGCGTCTTTTTTTGACATTGCATTTTGACCTTTTTTTTGACATTTCTCCTTTTTTGCTTTTAAATACTGTCTCTGCTGCAGAAGTATTGCATAGAGCCTCATTGTGAAGTTTAAGATGTGTGCCTGAAGAATTTGTTTGCTGTTACCTAATATCTTTACACAATGCAGGACTATTTTTAGAGCTGAGAGAAGTTACTTGAAAGCAAACTTCAAGGCCCCTGTGTGATCTGAAATAAAAGTTGCAGCGTTAGGGAGGAAATAGGCCCACTCACATATGAAATATATATTTCTGCAGAATGTAGTTAGATAGTGTATTTTATTTAGAAAAGTTATGAAACACCCAATAGGGCATTGCTGGATATATAGAAACAGCTACCTTCAAGTGTAACTGAAATGCCAGTGTTAGTCATACCAAGTTTCCTCATTTTTCTTTCCTTGACAGCACTTTTTGTAAGAGAACTAGATCTGTATTGTCTACCTATTGTAGGGTATGAAATAATTTACAATAGCCAGAAATAAAAGACTATAAAATGTATTATTACAGTTATTTCCAGCTTTCCAAGGTACTGCCAAAGTCCTATGACAAATTTCTTTTTCACAAATTCTTATATTGTGCTATGTACTGAAAGGCTTTGGCCTGTTCATTTAAGCACAAGAAGGAATCAGAAAATTTTTAGTGTGCTGATTCTGCTGCAGTTTAAAAGAATGACACAGAGCCATGATCTAAACCAACAGAAACCAACTCATTATAACTCTTTTCACACAACCCTATCCATCCACACCTGTGCATGCACAGAAACACGTTCCTCTTTAGTGTAGGTGGGCATTTAAGATGCGTAAGTCTACATCTCCCTACACAAATCTTAGTAAGGATAAGTGCTAGTATCCATTGCCCATTATTCCACTTGGGCATCGTCTCATGTGTGTCATCTGTCTTATTTAAGCGTACGACTTCTACATCCACTCATTACCCAGTGATGTTCAGATTGAGTCATAAGAACAGAAGAACAGTAGTTTGTATCATTGCTGGAGCTCATTTGGAAACACTCTTTTGCAAGCTCCGGGCAGCTGCCTTCTGCATGGTATGAATTTGTTGTGCTTTGTACTTTGTTCTGTTGACTATGCTTTTAAAACCTTCCTACCCATATGGCACTATCTTTGAATAATACATCATCAGCATGCCTCACTCTAATGATTTACTAGGCTTATAAATCATTTGAAACACTGTTCAGGCTGATGATATATTTCAGTAATATATCATCAGAAGATGCTGCTGAGATGATATATTACTCTAAAGATGGCGCCGTATAGAATCATAGAATCATAGAATCATAAGGTTGGAAGAGACCTCTGAGATCATTGAGTCCAACCGTGAAAGAAGACCTGGAATATATTCAAATACACACTATACTAATTTTTAAAAGTTGATGCCTCTAAATGGAGATGCTCTTACCTTTTGACTGCATGTCATAGCCTTTCACACAGGAGTTTAATAAAACTTACTTTATCTTTCTGAGAGGAGAGATTCTGTGAGATTCTCAGACATATGATAATTTGATTTATTAAAAATTCTGGATTTTTTCATAAAATCTGATTTAGATTTTTGTGTTTCAAATTTATAAAGTAATTCCAATTTGGATTAGAGAAAAGAACAATATAAAATATATCTCAAAAGCAAAAGAACAAGGATATATACAGAAAACTGGAGAATCTTTAGTGTCTATGCTAACGTAAAAGTTAATCAAACCCAAAAATATGGACTATCATGAAATCTCACAGAAATACCCAACAAGTGAAGGATCATCAACTAAGCTACAAAATATTAGAGGTTCTCTATGTAGTAATTTTACGTTTCATTCCAGTTGATATTGTTTTCAAATTAATATTAGCTACAAAATATTTCAACTTAGACAGCAAAAATATAAAAAAACTCTTGGAAATCATTCCATGAGTTCAACATTTGTCTTTTTTTCAAATTAAAGTAGAATCTTCTTTTACGTAATGCAGGGAACATTTTGTTCAGAAACGCAGCCAGATTTGTACATCTCATTCTCCAAAGAAAACTGGATAGCTCGTTGCAAGCTTGGTGCAACAGCACTGATTAGGAAAGGGCTTCTTCTTGTACTTCCATAGGGCAAGCTATTCTGTGTCACCAGGTAGCAAAGACAAAGCTTACAAGAAAAATCACAAATGCCTACACTAGATACCTGATTTTGATGAAACCCTTCTCAAAAGTTATGCCTTTGAATGATGAGCCCTGCAGTTTGGGTGGATACTGATATTTGTTTGTTCTAACAATAGAATGGTGATGGTTACTGAAATCGGTGCAATCCCAGAATAATAGGGTATTACTGAGGAGTTTCTTTGCTGTAGATTAATAAGGGATTTTGATATACGGAAGTTATCCTAACCTGTAACAGTTTAATTTATTCAAGAAATAAAAAACAAATTAATAGTAATCATTATTTGTCAAGCTTTTGAAATGTTTGCAAAAACAAGGCTTTAGTGAAAGCAAATCCTTTTGTAATTTGGGCATGAAGTGTTCATAAGCAGAGTAGAAGGACATAACTGAGCTTATAGGTTGTCTCTAAAATTCTGAGTAGTTGCTATATTGAGCCAAAAAAAATAGTTGAAGGTATTAACTAATATTAATTAGTCTGATGTTAAAAAATAAATATATATAGCTGACTGATTACAAAGTAAGAGTTAGTCTTGTTGCTAGTGTAGAAGATTTGTAAACACCTGTTTGATGCATGGGTAGTAATCATAATTCTGCGTGTAACATTCTACTCACTGTACCTTTATAATTTTTTCTGTTAAGGACAGTGGTATGATTGGTGCTTCTTAAATACAACCATAAAAATAACAATAATAATATATGACTGGTTCTTCTATAGTTTTCCTCACAATGAATACATACTGTGTTTTGAGAAGAAATAAACAAATATAGGTAGAAAAACACAAGGTGTTTCATATATGACATAATGAGAAACTAGACAAACCCTCTAAAAGGGTGAGAGGGTAGTAACGTATTATTTAGGAGCAAATAAATGACTGAAATCCTGGTGGATCTTAACTGGTCTCTGAATGAAAGGCATTAATAGTTAGAATCATACGATCACAAAATGGTTTGGGTTGGAAGGGACCTTAAAGATTCCCTAGTTCCACTGCCCCTGCCATGACCAGGGCCACTTTCCACTAAATCAGGTTGCTCAAAACCTCATAGAATCTGGTCTTGAGCACTTCCAGGGATGGGGCACCCACAACTTCTCTGGGTAACCTGTTCCAGTGCCTCACCACCCTCACAGAAAAGAATTCCTCCCTAATATCTAATCTTAATGTCTCCTCTTTCAGCTTAAAACCATTACCCTTCCTCCTATCACTGCACTCCCCATTAGAGAGCCCCTGCCCTGCTTTCCTGTAGGCTCCCTTTAAGTACTGGAAGAATTATACTGGATCTATCTTTAACTGCTGACAACTCACTATATTTCAATCAGAAATAACGGAGCTAAGCCAACATCTAACATTAGATCAGTGGAGTGAGGTTCTGTGGGAGAGCTAGAAATGCAAACAAGAAAGAGAATTTATGAACTGAATGAAGCAATTATCTCTACTGAGAACAGTGGCATTAGGGAACCAATGATTTCACATACTTGATTTTATGTACCTTCTACTGCATTGCTTAGGGAAAAGTAATCTTGTTTCACATTGAAGACAATGAGGCAATTTTTTTGGTAACATCCTACATAAAACTATAAAATTTGTGATTATGGTATTTGTGGTTCCTTAAGCAATCAATTTAGCTTATGCAATCTGAACATCAAGATGACTAATAAGCAGAACTTCTGGTTTAAATACTAATTACTCAATAACATGTTGTACAGAAGTGCTTTTATTGGCTGTGTTAGATGTACTTTCCAGGACTTTACAAGTACTGGTATTTAACAAGATCGCTTAAAGAGGTAATGCACTGGTCTTTAAAGTCACCCAATTCCTTTACTCATTGGCAAAATTTCTAGCACAATAATTGTATATCACAAAGATTATATGAAAGTTTTAGGAGAATGAAGGCATACTTTCTTAATAGAATAAAATAATTAGATTAGTTTGTTAAACATACAGATTTAAGGGAGGGAAAACATATGCATCCCTCTGTATTGCTGGAGTGAAAGCTACTTTTTGAGAGGTGCTCATTCATACTGAATAATAACATCACAAAAACTAATACCATTTCATCTATGATGGACTAAGAAACTAAGAGACAAAATGTCTTGTAGAGGGAGGGATATTGTTCTTTAGATCGTCTGTTTTTTCTAAGAAAAACAAATAAACTCTTGGGTGAAGAATCAGACGTGAGAGAGGATATGTGTAGCTGATTGCTTTCGAAGCCGCACAAACCGGTGGTAGATGTGGTCATACTTACAGGAATATAAAATTTGTTGGTAGGCAAGTTTTCCAGCTACTGAAAACATTGATGGGTGTTTTACACAGATGGCCAGGAAGCCTAACAATTCCTTTATAGCAAAATACTTGCTTATCTTTATTGAGTTATTACTATTAAACCAAATCCACTTATTTTTTACCTCTCTTCAAGAGCAATAATGAATAATTGCACTTTTGTTTTTGCAATAGTTAAGCAAATTGAGTGTTTAGTGTTTGGATATGTGCATACATGCATGTGTACATATTGTGAAAACGCATATTTTCCAAGGAATTTAATTGTTCTTTGTTTGGTTCATCATTTAACTTTCTTCCTGAGTGCAGTAATTTTACCATTTCCCGGAGGGGCATTTCACTTAATTTCCTTTGGGATTAGCTGGTGCTCTGAGTTTGAATTTAAAGTTTAAAGAAACCATTTGATTTTAATAACTTTTATGTGTAGTGCTCCATTGAGTTTGGATTTTAGCACATAGAACTACTTTTCCATAAGGTGATTTTTAGTAAATCCCTGTGTGTAAAAGAAAGATAAACACACATCAGTGAGTTTGTTATTGCAATTAAATTATTGGATTTCTACATTTGAATATGTTTCGAACATTGAAAAGCATGAAGAGACATTTTTCTCATGTTGGTCATAGACACTTTTCTAACACTTGAAAACTTGAAATAAGCCTGTCTGGTTTTCTTAGATCTTGGAGAATATTAAAATGCCATGGTTTCCTAAATATATACAGTGAGTTCAAGAAAGCAACGTTTCTTCAAAGACATTGTTAAACTGAACACTTAACCAATAATCATCTTAGATTCTGCATTCTTAGATAAATATTTATTTACTTATTTAAATAAAATTCCACACCCTGCTCCATCTTCCTGTCCTTAGTAACTTTGCCTGTCTCAGTTCCACTTATTTCAACTAACTCTAAGGCTGTGTGTTTTTTTAAAGCAGAATCTCAGCAAAGCTAAGCACAGATCATAGAATCATAGGATGGTTTGGGTTGGAAGGGACCTTGAAGATCATCTAGTTCCACTCCCCCTACCCTGACCAGAGACAGCTTCCACTAGGTGGCCTCATCCAGCCTGGCCTTGAACACCTCCGCAGTGAGGCATCCACGACTTCTCTGGACAACCTGTGCCAGTGCCTCATCACCCTAACAGTAAAAAATTTCTTCCTAATATCTAATCTAAATCTACCCTCTTTCAGCTTAAAACTGTTACCCCTTATCCTATCACTACACTCCTTGAGAAAGAGTCCCACTTCATCTTTACTGTAGGCCCTCTAAGCACCGGAAGGCTGCTACAAGGTCTCCCCAGAGCCATCTCTTCTCCAGGCTGAACAAGCCCGACTCTCTCAACGTGTCCTTGTAGCAGAGGGGCTTCAGCCTTCTGATCATCTCTATGGGCCTCCTCTGGACTAACTCTAACAGATTCACATCCTTCCTGTGCCGAGGACTCCAGAAATGAGCTCAGTACTCCAGATAAGGTTGCATGAGATTGGAAGAGAGGGGGAAAATCACCTCCCTCCACCTGCTGGTCACACCTCTTCTGATACAGCCCAGGATATGGTTATCTTTCTGGGCTGCAAGTGCACATTGCTAACTCAAGGGTCCTATGCCTATTCCAGGATTTGCAAATTCTATTTTGCTCATTCTGTTGTTCTTTAATCTCTTTGGCTTTCCAATTCCAGTGTGAATTACATATGTACTTCTATAAATCTTCAGAAACCGAAAGATAGATTCACCTCGTTTGAAGAACCATTGTATTAGAAAGCCCTCATTGTACCTCAGAAATGAGGAAATGTTCAGCTCCTATTCACAAGGTAAAACCAAGCCACAAGAAACTTAGACTCAGTGTTGTTTCCTAGAGAGGATGAAGGAAGAGAAAATATACCATATATTGAATGCAACTCCTTTGGCGCCCATAATTTAATTTATCGATAGAAATTTGTGGATTAAGAAGTCTAGAGCATTAAGAAGGGCAATATAGTAAATGTTGTATTTGGGAACATAATGTTCAGATTACCTTGAATGGTTGTGCAGGCAACTTTATTAGAAGGCAATCTCTCAGAGAGTAAAATCACTTTTTCAGGTGTATAAAGAGGCACACATGATATATCCCAGAGTTGTAAAATCTAAAAATTCAGCCAGTGTACCATCTTCTGGTCTCTCAATGCTTGTTCAGAGAAATGAATGAAAACAAACTCTGTTGTCCACAAATGTACGTTATTTTCAGACAACATGAGATGTGTTATGAATCAGTGTAGATACATTACTGACGTACCTGCAGGCTTGCAATATAGATTTGCAGTCACACTCTGATTTCTCATTGATCTCAAGGACAAATATTAGTAGTTCCAGTCCTCATTTAACAGGATTGGTAAGTTAAACTAAAATGTATGCTTGGAGCTGGGTTTTGCATTATTGCAAAATTGTGCAGTTCAGGAAAATAAAGTCAAATCATATAATATCTTTCAAGGTAAACAGAATAGAATGAGGAAGAGAGAGCTACCAATACTGTGAAGAGCGTTAAATTGTAACTGGCTGATGTTCAACTGTAATTGAACATATTTTGTGCAAGTGATTACTCACAGTGGGATGTGCTACAGTTTTCTGCAGCAGCTTTTTCTGCTACCAAAAAACTCAGTTTCAGGATTCATACCTTCCTACTGAAATTGATAGCATTATTTAATTTCAGTCATTTTAGATATCAGAGACATAAAAAACGGACAATTACTGTGAAACATTAGTATCTATCTTCTTATTTTATGAATGGTGAGGATTTGATCCCCTTCCTCAATTTTCTTGTCTGTAAAGTTAACACTTTAAACCCCCCATAAGGATTCGAAAATACCACATTAGTGCTCATGATAATGAAATGACTGGTTTAGTCACTGAGATTATTAGGACACTGTTTCCTGTAGAAAAAAAAACAGTTAATGCATTGAGAAGAAATAAACCAGATTCCAGAATCTTTCCTATCTATTAGAAAATTTATCTCATTTTAAAATGCAGCATTATTTAAGATGTGATTTTACTGTAGTAATCTCCACTGAGTAAGTCTTGTGTGGGTGGAGGAGGTTTGAAAGAAATCTTTATTGAAATGTACAGACTCTTTCAGAACACCACCACTTCTTTCAGTTTCTTACACTGCAGCAGCTGGAAATTTGGTCTACTGTCTAACCTTGATGTTCAGAGGAATCTGGTAGTTATCTAGGAAGAACAGTTTGCTAACAAAGAATATTTGGCTTTGGAAACATATTTGTATGCCACATAATACAGAAAAGCAATATTTGGTTTCTCATTCTCTGCTTCCAGTGCCAGTCAATTCGGTCCATTATCTATTTAAACCTCAAAGATCTTCCCTGTGTTTAAAGAAAGAATATTGTGCAGGAATTATTAAGAGCCTATTAAAAACATTTCTGTACTGCTTAAATAATGCAGTCAAATGAAACTGAGCTATCATAATAATAATCTTCACACAAAACCAATGGAAAAATTCCATTAGCATCTTCAAGAGAAAAGATGACACTAGGAGAATAAAACGGGAGATTTGGTCTTGCATGCTCTGGAACTTGCTAATTTATCTTAACTGGTTCATACCTCCCAAGTTTTCTTTCAACATATTTTCAATAATCTCAGATATTTAGTATAATTGACTATATGTTATATTCTTATATTCGACTTTTTGCCCAAGTAAGTACAATAAATTTAAGGGATTCTTAAAAAGTCATCTGTGGTAATTTCTGTTAATACTTCTGAACAAAATTTAGCTCTAAAATACAATGCATCAGTTCTTTAAGAGTACCTTGAAATTAATTTGAAGAAAATAACTATCTAGAAAAGAAGCACAGGAAATCTGTCTACTACAGGTATGAATTCAATCAAAAATTAAGCAGGATACATGTGTGATTCCAATCAGTCTTTAAAATAAAAGGAGAAGAAAATTTGAAGAAATAAATAATACAAATCAAGATCAATCTTATAAATCTCTTATAAACAGAGTATCTATTCCTAGTCTTATCTCTCAGTGTTGGAGAAAATTTAAATAAAATAGATTAGGTTTTTTTTCTTTGAATGACCTTTTGCTAAATAATTATCTGCTTTTAAAATTTATCTGGTTCATATAGCAGCAAGCTGATTCAAAAATTAGTATTAGATGCCAGATTTAATGACATTCTGCTTTTTCCTAAGCCAAATTCCCACTCCAGGATTCTGAGCCACACCTGAATTTTTCCGATTCCCTTATTTAATATAACAAGGGAGATTAATTGGAAAATTGCTTTTATTTTTCACATTCTTTTCATATACTACTCGTTGTGATTCTTTTCAGCTTTTTCACACCACCACTCTTCAGCATGAAATTGTCCTCAATAACAGTACAGGCGTTTGAGACCTAGCATATTGTTCTATAAAGTACACTGGATCTTTTTGTTTTTCAATGGCACCCATGAGACCCCAAAATGCCAAACAGCAGAGGATAATTTTTTTTTGGTAGCATCTGGCTTCTTGGCTGACTCCCCAGATAATATTGGCAGCTTTGCATTTACTTTCAGAGCCGTCATGTAGTTATGTTCCTGATAGTCTGTTAGCATCACTGTGCACTTCTAGTTGCAATCATATGACTCTTGTTTCAAATATATTCTATCAGTATCAGTTCGAGTCACTATTTATACAAATAAATATTTCAATTTCTTAAAGTAAAAATATGAACCTGGAATGAGCTCATCTTTTCATGCTGTGTATCTTCATTTTGACAATTGAAATCAAGATTCAAAATTTAACTGCAAAATCACAAATTAAAGCTAGGCCTATGTTATTTACATCAAAGATTTACGAAATGACATGAAGAATCCCATGGTGGATCACAAAAAAAAGCTAAGTCAATCATATGTCCGATTTCTTCCAAGTTCATGCAGAAATTGGATCAAAATCACACTTCACTATCCTTTGGGCAAAAGCTTGGCACTTAGCTGTGGCCCTACTCAGGCCCTTGTAGAGCCTTCTTTTCTGCTGAAACAACTAAATCTGGAATAAATCCAGGCAGTGAAGCTTTGATGGAAGCATATTCACTGAGAATCTGTGATCACATCATAAACAAAATCATCTGTGAATGCCAGCATACCAGAATGTTGCTGGAAAGAAACATATGGGTGGAAATATTAATTCACTGATGTCAAAGTTCACTGTTCTGACATTTTCAGAATAAGCTAATTCTATTTTTTAATGGTTGGTCATTCCATTTTTTATTCAGTGTATAGTATAAATGTGTGAATAATGTTGGAGGAGTAATTTCTTTACAAAACCTGGTTAGAGAAAACTAATAGAATGACATAATTGCAGTCAATTCCCAGGTTCCACCAAATTAACAACTACAAAAAAAACTAAAGCTGTTTCATGTCAATATATTTGAATGAAATGTTTCTATTTTCCCTTTTATTATTTTGAAATTAGATAGCAATTCACAAAGTATGTTGAAAAAGAAATAAAACATTAGTTAGGTTTTCATAGAATCATAGAATCATTTAGGTTAAAAAGAACCTTTAAGATCATTGAGTCCAGCTGTTAACCTAGCACTGTCAATTCCACCACTAAATCACTATCCTAAGTGCCATATCTATGCATCTTTAAAATACCTCCAGGGATGGTGATTCAGCCACTTCCTAGGGCAGCCAGGAGTGCTGTTCCAATGCTCAACAACCCTTTTTGGTAAAGAAATTTTTCCTTATTTCCAATCTAAACTTCCCCTGGAGCAACTTGAGGCCATTTTCTATTGTCCTGTCGCTTGGGAGAAGAGACCAACACCTACATTACTACAACCTCCTTTATCTAGACTAAACAGCCCAGTTCCCCTAGATGCTCGTAGAACTTGTGCTCCAGATGCTTCACCAGCTTCATAGCTCTTCTTTGGACAGTCTCCAGAACCTCAATGTCTTTCTTGTAGTGAGAGGTTCAAAACTGAGCACAGTATTCGAGCACACCATTGCCAAGTACAGGGGGAACATCTCTTCTCTAGAGCGACTGCTCATACTATTTCTGATACAAATCATGATGCTGTTGGCCTTCTTGGCCACCTGGGCACACTGCCAACGCATATTCATCCAGCTGTCAACCAATACCCCAAGAACCTTCAAGCAGATCAACATCCCCGTCCATCTTGGTATCATCTGCAAACTTATTGAGAGTGTGTTGATCCCCTTATTGGAACACTGATAAAGATATTAAACAGAACTGGCCCTAGTACTGAGCTATTGGGGAGCCCTGCTTTGACTGGTCACAAACCCGATATAACTCCTTTTACCACAATTCTTTGGGCCCGGCCAATCAAAGAGTTTTTTACCCATTGAGTCATATGTCCATCCAAGCCATGATCAGCTAATTTCTCAAGGAGAATGCTATGGGAAATGCTGTCAAAGCCTTTACTAAATTCTAAGTAAACAACATCCACAGCCTTTCTCTCATCCACTAAGTGGGTCACCTTGTCACAGAACAAGATTGAGTTAGTCAAGCAGGTCCTGCCTTTCATAAACCCGTGCCACTGGGCCTGATCACCTGCTTGTCCTGTACATGCCATGCGATGGCGCTCAAGATGATCTGCTCCCTAACCCTCCTCATCACCAATGTCAGGTTCTCAGGCCTCTAGGTCCCACGATCCTCTTTCCAGCCCTTCTTGTAAGTGAGCATTGCATTTGCTAAATTCCAATCATCTGGACCTCCCCAGTTAGCCAGGACTGCTGATAGATGGTGGGAAGCAGCTTGGTGAGCACTTCTGCAAGCTCCCTCAGTACCCTTGGGAGGATTCTATCGATTTCCAATGGATCCACAGTTCTAATCAAAAGCAGTTTGCTTCAATGAGGTGGAGTTGTTACTAGGTAGTCTCCAAAAAAGGAAAAGCTTCCAAAATATTCTTTTTAACAGGACACGCTATGTGAACTGGAAGCTCAGTTCTGCTGTTTTGCAAAAATATGACTAAAATCTTGGCATTGTTTAATTATGTTTCTTTCATTCTTAGCTATCTTTTAAAAAAAATGTTTAAAAAACACTATAAACTGTGTAATGATCTTTGTTCTTATTTCAGCATCTGGCTTACCGTTCTACCTTAGTGTTGGGAGAATTCATTCAACAGAAGGAAACGATTTCTTCTCTAACTCTGCAGCAGTCCACTGGCCCTATATAAAAACATCTGGGGTTATCAGAAATTAAATATGAGATTTTCTTCTTAATAATTCCCTATCTCAATCTATTCATCTTATCTTGATAGACTGATACCTTGTAAATTTGAAAATTCACTTGCTTCATTTGGACTTCATTAACTTTGTGTTCAGATAAGACAAAATAATACTTCATTTTTATCCTATAATAATAATTATATAATAATGTGCTTTTAATAATAGTTTTCTGCTGCACCTTTTTGGAAACATGTTGATTACTAAACTTTTCTTTGCTTTATGGCCTAATGTTTAAGAGATGTATAGAGAAACGGTGGCATAATCCAGTAAGTTGCACCTCTGTAATTTGTTTTATACTTAAAATTGGTAAAATACAGCTCCAAAATTCACATTTCAACAATTTTACTCTTGATTGACAAAGAAACAAAAGCTCCTCCTTCATATAAACTTTTTAATCATCTCCTGGTTAAAGTTCCTGGATTCACTTTGAGTAATTACTGACGTAATCACCATGAAACAAATATATCCCTGGAGAGAATGTGTTGATGAAGTCATTAGTCAATTTTTATCAAAGATGACTTTACTCAAAACCAGTCAAACCTTCACTGTTTGACCCTTGAGAATCAAGAATAGAAAAGTCATGAGGTGAAATTGGTGAGAATTGAAGTTTGAATTCTTCTTTTTTAATGTTTTTTTGGAAGGGGCACCTGCCTCTTCAATTCACTTTTATGAAGTCCTTAAAAATAAATACCAAACAGCCACCAAAGTCATTAATACGTTCTTTTGGGGCTGAAAAAGGTGTTATTCAATGCTTTTATACTTAGTGTCAGGTCTTGACTTAAAAATTTAAAATGAAATTGAAATTACTGAACGCTAAAATGAAGTCCCTTGGAACACTCATTTTGATTCATGTCCTAAAGAGAGACTGGACAGTAAACTTCTTAGATGACCTGTAAAAATCTAACTTCCAAACACAAAGAAGAGAAGATGCAGATGGAAAGAAGCTATCATCTCAGTGCTTTCTAGTTTTCAAGATTAATATAAAATAACATCACTTATTTATCTACCTTTAGATTTAATTCAAAGCTTATTACATATCAGTCTGGAGTTGGATTAGTGTTTGCATGCCTATTTTAATTAAAACATTGAATTATAAAACATCATTTATTCTCACAAATTTCAACAGCCAATGTAAACCTAAAGGCGTACTCAGAGATAAGAAAAAGGTGGAATTCATTTCTTAGTGCCTACATGAAACTCCCATTCCTCAATTAGTAATTCAGACTGGAGAAACTAGAAAAAAAAAAGGTCTGACCTCCTTTTATTTCCATTTTGTATATTTTTATTTCTCCTCGCCAGATTTTATACAGTACCACAAGAGTTCAGCAGTGAAAAGTTAGTTTGGTAAATGTTATCCTCATGAATTCTGAGATGCCAAAGTATTTTCCCCTATTTAAAAAAGTTTATTTATGTTACTAAGCTACTGTGATGCAACTGCCTTTGATAAATGCTGTTTAATGGACACCACCATCTTTGCATATATTTGTGTGCTGTATACAAGCAAAACACCTCATTCTAAAATTTTATTGATACATAAAGCCGTCAAGAGTAATAGTCTAAATAGTGTATTTATCATTAGCACGACTGATCATTTTTCATTCCACTTAGGAAATAAAATATATGCATAATGTCATTTAGCAGCATTAAATATAATTTAGAAAAATAAAGGGTTCTGCAGTACTCACAAAGTTCAAGGGACTATTTAGATGTAAACTTTCCCAGATGTACTTAAGCAAAAAGGGCATTTGGAAAACTAATGCATACCAACCTGCAGAGCGGTATTGGATATGATGCATTTTCAGAAATCGTCAGCCTTTTCTTCCCTATTCACTTATCTTCAATGCCAGCTTTCAACGCAGAGATTTTTTCAGCTGTGTTATTAAATCCTGAGTATACGAGTCTAATATGGAAATATTAACAGATATTAGCTACAGTATTGCTGGTGGGTGATACTCTATTACACATGAAAAAATTGCATCTGAGACAAGGAAAGTTGTGGTATCAACCACTTACAGTACAGCCTAACTACATAAAATGAAATGAAAAACCTTTTGAAGACAGAATAAAAAGACATTGAATACCTAAACGTTCTTCTTGTAGGCTACAGAAGTAATGCAGGTTGAACACTGATAGCAAACAGCATGAGACTGCCAAGACTGAGGTGCCCGAGGGCCAGAAAGGCTTAGTTATAACTTTAGCCAGATTAACTTCACAAGATTTGTGTGACAACCGTAAAATGTATTGCAAAACCTATTGGAAAACAATAAAGATCATCAGTTTAAGAAGTGAGGAAAAGCTCCACATTGTTTCTTCTGTTTCATATTCATTTATTTCAGGATTATGAATCCACTGTCTTGCTGTTATTCAGTTAAAACATGGGTAGGTACACCTACAGGAGGGTTTGTGCTGCCTGGAGACTGCGCTGGAAGCAAATCTACCTTGACTGGGAATGGTAGGTATCTTGTTTTCTGCCACAGAAAGTACAGTATTTGGCTCCAAAAATTCTGAGATACAGTAGATAAGGAAACGTTTTACAAGTTACAGAATTCTCTACACCTCTAAAATGGCACCTTCTTAGTCTTTAACTTTGAACATAACGTAAATGTTTTCAAAATTGACTTAATAGTATTCAGCTAAGCCAAAGCAGATTTTTCAGTATTTCTCTGTTAGGTCACAATATAACTTCCAACACACATCACGGCTCTAACTAAATGTTGCTTCAGCTGAAAAGAAATATTTTGATTGTTTCAAACTAATAATTTAGATGTATCAGACTGCACAAATGCAGCTACTTGTTCACTGAAGTGCTGCAATACGATATTCTTAGTGAAGTCTATTGGTTATTTGTTTGATTTTTTTTTTTACAGCTGTGTCAGTTAGGCATAGTTCTAATAAAATATAAATCTTCCATAAGAAAATAATAGGACCTTCAGATATTCATGATTATTTGAGCTTTTCGTATTCCTGTTTTCTTCATTCACATTAATAATTTTGGTAAAAAAAAATCTGTACAGATGATTTTACAAACGGCTTGTGCATTCCAGCAACTAAGTTTTTGCATGGAAAACTTTTCAGAGTTTGGCATGATAATTCAGAATGACTATTTTTGATATGTGTGGTCTGAAAATGCAGGAGAAATATTTGCAATCAAACATTTTGGAAAAAGGTTATATATGGTCACTGTAGAAATATATGCAACATCCTCCATGTGTTGTGTCCTCATAATAATAAGTCTTTGAGGAATTATTCATAGCAAAAAAAAAAAAAATATGCAAAACAATACCTGAATTGTCCATGTAAAAGTTTACATTTAATCTACTACTCATAGATGTTTAATAGAAATTTTGTCCAGAACCAGAAAATAATATTATTTGAAATATGTTCAGCTTAATGATCATTAAAATTTCCTTTTTTTAAGTGAAAGAAAATTTGTGGGAGAGGTGTAATTTTATAGGATAAATAACAAGCAAACAAGCCATTTTCAAGTCTTCAAGAAAAGTAGATGTGGGAGACAATTACTTCGAATCTAATTTCATTATGTTCTTATAAATGAAGGGAAATTTGAATGAATTATCATTTTAATGTTGCTTCTGCAATTATTACTTTCTATTAGCTATGTCGTTATCGAGACATTTTTCAAAGACTGCTGACAGAAGCAACATCAATTATGTTCTTCCAGTGTACATAACAAACCATGAACCATGTACAGTACTAAAGTAACAGGAGAAATGAACCTTCCTCTCGACTCCCAGTTATGTCTGAGATTTCCTTCATGGACATTTTGAATTTATATTAACATTAGAACTGAACAAACACAACAATAAATAAACAAAAGTGCAAGCAAAGATTATATTTCTCCTATGAATTTTTCAAAATATCTAATTATTTCTTTCATACTGTTCCTCTCTCTGTATTCAAAAGAGTAGTCATGACTGTCTTCCCAATCTCTGCTTTAACAATTGAATTTATAATGCTGCCTACAAACCATTGATAAAATTTAAATTATCAAGTATTTTACGAGCTACTACTTCATCAGTATTGGCTTTTGTGCCTTATCTTTTCTCATAGGGTGCTTTAGAAAGAAGGAAGTGTCTTTTTTCTGTATTGGTGACTATCTGGCATTCTACTGCTCCCAGTCCATAAACAGAGCTGAGTTACAGTGCAATAATAATCACAATAACAGGAAGAAGAATGAATGCACTTGCTAAAGTATTGGATAACAGTACCAAGATGAGCATGATAGTGATAAACTGGTAAAAAAATCAGGTTTGTGAATCACAATTCCTTCCTACTGTGTTTCTTCAGTCAGTATTCTTACATGATATTGAATCCTCTTGACAGGTGTGTAGGTGAGATTAACCACAGATGGAAATGTAACCACTCACAAATTCACTTTCTGTAAGTAGTTTTAACAGCAAGGTAAGGAAGCAGGAAAGAATTTTTTATTTTTTTTTCAAATAAAGGAGATTTAAAATTAAGTTTAAAATTTAAAATTACCAAGAAATTTAACCTATCAGATTTAACCAAGGAATTGGTCAATCTCATTCAGTTTCAGGGCTGGAAACCAACTAGCAATACACATGTTTATTTGCACTGCTGATTCCATCTTAATTTAAAGCATGTAATATTGTCAGATGTTAGAATATTGTTTATTTTCCTTAACTGATGAGAAATACAAAGACTGTCTTCACCACATACGGAAAGGCGAAGTGTAAGAACAGTGCAGGGTATCAGCAGGGAATGTCTGTTGATGTAATACAAATATGAAGCAAATGGTTATCAATCTATATACTCCATAGTAAGTTATAGTTTGTAGACTTTCATTTTTACAAAACCACAAATGTACCAGTAGTCAGAAGGTGAATGGAGAAAGCTTTACACGATTCTAATACTGAAATAGCTCTAAATGATCATATTTATTCTGATCTTAATTAAAACCACACCCATTGAGGCATTGTCAGGTGATTAATGAATGCCTGGGCAAAACTGATAGCTCAAAGCTATGGTTTGAACTGTAAACCCTAGCCAATGATCAGTCCCCAGGAAATACACCAGGCTGAGGTTAATATCAGTTTTAGAGAAATTAAGTGAGAATTGAAGAATAGTCTTAACCATACGTGATGTTCTAACTTAATAGAAAAAATTACATTTCTATCCATACTTTTTAAAAGCACTAATATCCTTCTTTTAGTCAATTAAGACCCTGCTATCCAGCATCTACTGTAACTTCTTACATATAAATGCTTTATATACATATGCATGGAAATGATATAGAATACCCCGTTCAGCACCCAGAGTCTCTCAGGTTTAAAAAATAATTAGTATTTCATCCCCAGGTTAAGCACCTAATTGTCCATTTCACACACAGTTGAAGAACTGTTCTCGGTGTACACTATTGCATTGATCTCAACCACTAGAACCTCAGGGCTAAGGTCCTACATGGAAACATCTTGTTTTCATTTAACAATTACAGAGTCAATTTCTGTCAATTTGTGCATGGTCGTATTTTTTTAAATTTGTTAAGATAACTGAGAGAACATGAAGCTTTCTAGCCCCTAGTCATGCTAGGTAGGAACAGCTTTCCATGAAGCCTTTTTGGGAAGCTACATACAATTACATTATTAATAAAAAAAGTGCATCATCCCATGGGAGTCAGAATACAAAAGAACCACTGTCCATTTTTTACAGTGTGCCTCAATAAACTGACATGAAAGCACCTTTTGTGTGAATACTGAAAAGTGCACTTAAAAATATATTTATTGAGTGCACTAAATGATTTTCTCTGGACAGTTTTAGACTAGGATTCCATGAACCTGTATGGTCGTAAACAGGAGTGCAAAACTGGTGATTTAGAGAAATGCAAAAAGAGGATGCATGGGGAAAGCGAATATGAATTCAAATCTAAGGAAAGGATCCTCAGAAATTCCTTCTGTGGTATTACCCAAAGGAAGTTTTTAAAAGTCTTTATCAAAGAGGTCAAAAGAAAGTAAGGAAAGAAAATTCCATGGCTGTTAGGCTGTAATGCAAATTCCTTTTTCCCTCTGCCTTCAGCTCAGGTACCTGTGCCATCAAGACAGTGTTGAATTTCTTTGAACCCCTCTAATTTAGGTTTCAAGCATCACATTTTTTTTAAAATGTTTAATAATTTATTCACTAATTGCTTGTTTAAACCCACTCTAGCTGCCAAGCATTCTGTTATAACTGATAAAATATAGATCACTCTGAATATTTATGTGTGATTTGTGTGCAAGTGACATTTATGATTAACACAAACTTAATTTGGTAGTGGAATCAAATAAGAAATGTCTATTCTACTGGGATGATTAGCAGAGGTCATTAATCAAGAAGTCCCTTTTGTTCTTAATTTTACGCCACATGAATGAGTAAAGATATAAAAGAACTGAGTATTTCATCAAGCTGGCTTTCTTTATGTGAAATATTCAATTCTCTCATTAGAAACTTCCACATCTTTAATGTTTTTAATCACTGCTCTTTTGTGTGTGGCCCCTTTTCTGGGTGAGGCATATATATCATTCAGGAAAAAATATTTTTGGAGTACATAGTCATGAATTTGGCTCCAAGTGGCTTTTTCAGATTAGTTTTAGAGTCACATCTGAATCCTGATCAAGGCCCAAGTCAGAGCAGAATCAAATTTTTGAAGTCTGCAAAGATCACACCCTAACTGAAAAAATTTGGTTTGGGGTTTTTTCCCCTTAATTTCTTAGCTACCGAGTCGTATGTTATTTCAAAACTTTGATATACAGTAGCTAAGGATGATCCAACAACATATACAGGTGAAGCAATAGATTGAGAAGTAAGGCTTACTTTTAAAAATAAATCCGTTGTTGAACTAAAAAATTGTCCAATGGTATTGTATAACTTCCTAATAATATCAAGCAATATCTCCAGAAAAAATAAAAATAAAGATAATTAACTTATTCTTACAAAATATTAAAATTTCTTAAATCAGAGATAAAGAAATGAAGATTAAAAAAAGCTCTTAACCCTAGGCCACTGTCACAAACAAAACAGAGATGGGTAATGAATGGATAGGTAATGTATTTCTGCTCATCACTGCTTTGTGTGAGGTTAAGATTGTTTGGTAACAAAAATTATGTCCCAGTGGGAGTATATAAATGTACCAAAAGAGAGTTATAGAAGAGAAAAGTCTTACAGAAAAGTCTTACAGCAGCCACTCCAAAATCAGTAGTCTTCTGTTGTGTCTTAGATGAGTCTCATAAAAGCACATCAAAGCAACATGAATATTTTCAAAACCTTATGCACAAGCACAAAACCCAGATCTTACACTGCCAGGTAATTTTCTGCGAAAGACCCTGATTTAATGTTGGTTTCGCTTAGGGTAGAACTCATATAAGCAAATGGTGCAGAATTATTTAAGCTGTTACAAATTAAACTGCAAAGCTAGAAATTTGTACATTTGCTAACTTACAAACAAACAATTGTCAAAGCCTGATTGGGTTTTATGTTTGCAAATTTATACAGTCACAAATAGAAAATAACAAAACATCTGCAGTTGTCAGAAAGAGCAAATACAAGGCAAACAAACTAATGAGTCGCACCATTTACATTTGAAGAGTGCACTGCAAGTTTGTATAGATCAATAAACATACTGCTAAATCTAATTATTATTGTTAGACTACTAAAACAATATCTGCCAGTTAAAAATTTAACTTTTTTTTTTTTCTACAAACCACAAAAAACTTGATGAAAACTACACAGAAAATCAGTCATAAATCTTTGTCTGCTAGCTGTGTTTCTTGACTCGAGATATACAGGGTGGTGAAGTGCAGTGAACTGGGTTGTGTAAAGCCCTCTGTAGGCTATTTTTAAAAGTCAGATTTTTTTCTAAGGCATATATAAACCAGCTGTCTTGAGTAACTTACTGTTACAACGCAAAGTTCAGTATAGACAAAGTAAAGGTACTCCTTACTAACCAATTTTCCTCTGTAGCTAGTTTAAGCAAAAGTACATATTTTGTCCCTAATATCATGCAAGATAAAACCAGAAGCAACTTCCATAAATCTGTCTTGCATTCTTGAAATTGGATAACTATACATATTAAATTGTGTTGGCATAAGCAATTATCTTCTTGCTGAGAATATAGAAGGATATAAAGGTTTTACCTTTAATGTTCCTTAATGTGATTTTACAGGTGTGGTCCATACAGCAGTTTCAGAGGTCCTCTAATTTCAGATCTTCCCTTTTCTGCAGTCCATAAAGAAATCATTGAACCACAAATTGCACCTTCTGGATCTTAGAAAATACAAAAAGAAAGCACTAATATTTGATATTTATTTCACTTTATAATGACCTTGTCTGTTATATTTTCTAACATCTATCTTTTAAAAGGCCTTTTTGTTTTAAAGATTTTTTTCTGGTTTTAAGTCTGCTCTTATTTCTAGCATTGTGTTGAGGGAATCATGGAGATCTTGATTGGTAACTGTTCTACTTCACATCTTTACTGATGTAACAGGATTGCAATAAAAGCTCACAATTCTTGTTAAGACTGACATCTGTTATTTGCCAAAACCTTCATCTCTCTAGTAGCCTTAAGAAAGAAAAAAAAGAAGAACAAAACATATTCTTCTTCACAGCAGTATTGTCTGATTCTCAATTGTCGCTTCTCTGCTTGTTTCCCAAAGCAATAGGCACCCAAAGTATTTTCCACTAAAAGAAAGGTACTGCCCATTACTTAAATGACAGTGCTTTTACCCAGTTTGAACATGAGAACCTTGTACAAAATTTCCTGTGGAGAAAAATAGGGTTTTGAAACTGATGTCAATTCTTCTCTGAGTTCACAGTTCTAACCACACACAAAAAGCAAATGTCAAATGACCAAGATAAGAAAATTGTAGAGATCGTTAACCAAGGTCATTTTCTTAGCAGGTGTAAAATAGTAAGCCACCTTGAGCAGGAATGTATTGAGTATTAAGAGCTGCATAAACTTATCTTCCAGGAACTCTATGGTCTGGCGTTCACCTTGAAAATCACTTACATGATACTATATTTTGACTTGACATCGTCATCTGCTAATTTCAAGAAAAAACAGGAACAACAAAATCAACCAACCAACAAAACAACCAACTGAGATTCTTTTAAGAATGAAGGCAAATATCCATGACTGAATTAAAATAAATTGCTATAAATATATGCCAATTCTGCCTGAAAAACTCACTGAATATTTCTGGTCAGTCCTTCATAACGTTTTCTACAAATGCATTTTCTCTAGAATGAAGTCATCTCTGGTCCATAAGCATGTAATTGTTTTCTCTGGATGTTGAAACATGGGGATGCAGCCTTAAAGCAGCAGGACAGACAGGTACAAACCCAACAGTCAGGTTCCAGGGAGAAGAAATGCAGATCAGCTGAGGAATGAAATACAGCCCCAATCCTGGGAGTAAGCCTGAAGCCCACATGTCCATTCAAATGAGTAGGTATATTTATTAACCATATAAGACCTCAGCTCAAGGATTCTTATTTGCTTTTCTCATAAGAATTACAGGGTAATAATAAAGACACAAGCCTTTCACTGAGTCTTCTCAGCATCCTCAGCACAGAGCAGCTGCTCAGCTATGTAATGCTGCTATTCACCACAGTTTCACAGTAAAGGAACTTTGACAATTCACTTTGATAGGGTAAATACGTAACAACCATGAGTGAGTAAAATAGGCTATATTACTTTCTGGGTAACAGTCACTTGCAGATGATTTTCTGTGCACTTAAACTGATGAAGTACTTTTTATTGGGTTCAGTTTGTTAAGGTCATTGTATCTGGAGCATTTATATTCTGTACAAGGACTGTCCTTTTTACTGAATGTGTGTATAGTTTCAAGCCTGATCAGACCTTATGCCAGAATACAGCCTCCAGAAAGTGTTTAAAAAAGTGTTATTCTGAAAATAAGAGAAACCTGTTAATAGTAAGTATCTCTCTCAATGAGATAGCACAGGAACAAATTCCTGGATTCATATGCAGTTGTTTCTTCTTTAGCACTTAATAAGTTGTTATTGGGCTCTTATACCTAACACTCCCCCCACAGCATCAGTCCAGACCAAGGCTCAGTTCCTTTAGAATTTTAATTGAATATGCAGTAACAATGTCAGTATTTCCTTCCCTAAGTCCACTCTTTTCCTCATTAGGGTAAACGTTTCCCTTGCTGATAGTGTCACTTTGTAAGCACTCATTACTTATTAATCGGGCACTATAGAAGTGCATGGATGGACTGCTAAGCCTACACAGGCACTTGTTCATTTCAATAAATTTCTGATATGCCGTGCTATGGAACTTCTTAACTGAATATTGACAAGCTCTGGCAGATTTTCTTTTTTATGAGCCAAATATCATACTCCATGTTTGTTTTGTCTGACTTTCTGTCATTTCACTGTCTCTCCTTATTTTCTGTTTAGCCTGTGCGTATCCATATGGCATCAATATAAATCAGATTAAAATCAGATTAAAATTAGATAATGTGATATAATTTATATTGGGTTTATATATAGCTAGCTATATCTATTATATAAGCAGTGTGTGTGTCTCCATATGTACATATATGTAACATATGTGCATATACACATATTTGATTAGCAATTGTTACCAGTGTGTCAGCTCCAAGTCTTCCAGGCACCTCTTTGACGTAGACCGAGACCCTGATTCTGGTACAGGAAGCCCTGAGGATGATTCCTCACCACGACATGTTGGAGCCTGTGGCAAAGGAGGTGAGGTGAAACCATTGCTACAGAAGATCTAGTCCTCATTTGCTGTCAGGGTTCAGTGGGGACTGTTCAGTGGAACTGTGGGGGTCCCCCCTAGGAGGATTAGGGCAGGGCCTGACAGCCTATCCCATTCCTTGCCCCAGCCAGGGAGCAGGACAGTCAGGGGGACACGGAGGGCAGCCGAAGCCCTGGGCACCGGGCACCTCCCGGGGGATGGGACAGGACTACTCCAGGCTATGACATGGGCCCAAGGGTTACTTCTTATTTTGTTTGTATGCCCAAGGGTGGCAGGACTGTGGGCACAGACAGGCAGCCAGAGGGGGCTGACATGGGGTCCTGGGCTGTGGGCAGGGGGCTGGGGAGGACCTGGGGAAGGCCCGACAGAGACAATCAGGTCTGGCAGCACTCTCAGGGCCCTGGCAATTATGTCAACAGAAGGGAGTTTATCCATTTAGTTGTGATTTTAATGAAAAGAACAGCAAAATGTGAGTAGGCTGAAATGGTTTCTGTCCACTCTAGAGGGTACACGTGGAATGGATTGTGTGCCTACGTACCCAGAAAGAGAAAGGTGCTTTTCTTATCCTGTCACCCTCCAGATAAGATCTCTTTCTCTAGAGTGAAAAGTTGCATAATTGAATGCATCTTGATACTATGTACCAGGAAATGATGAAAAAAGCAGTGACGCTGTGAGTAGATGTCAGAACTACAGAAAGGCCAACATCCTAAAAGTTAAAAGAGAAATGACAGAAGAAAGAAATATAAGAAATAATACAGAAAAAAAAATGTAAATACGTAGAGGTCAGTATGTGCAGACAGGTTAGATGATAAAAACTTGTGCCACAAAAGACAAAAATGGGGACTGTAGCAATAGCCCTGAAGAAATGTGAAGGAAACAAGGGAGAAGAAAAACCTTAAAAGGAAAGAAGAAAGTTGTAATTCAGCCAAGGTGGCTATACTATCAAGATGATTCTCATAACCCTATAAAAAGGTGGTTTAATAAATACATACAAACAAAATAAGAAGTAACTCCCTCTGGCACTATAAAAATAACAAAAATGATGTTGTTATTTTGAAAAAGATGTGTAGGAATGGCTGAAAATACATTCACAATTGTCCTGAGGGAAGGAATATATTAAGGTGGAAGCCTTCTGGCACTGAATACATTTTTGCCCCACCTAGTATGTAAACTGTGACACGAACTGTGTTTGTAAGACAAATCACTTTTCTTTTGGCAGTAATTTGTCTCTTAACAGATTGAATGCTTTATTAACTATAATCCATTACATTATTAATTTCAGTGGCCTGCAGTAAACAGTATAGATGGTTGGGTACCCAGCAGTAAATTTTTATTACTTCTCAAATATTCCAATGATTTCAAGTTGTATTTTCCAACCACAATTCTTTTTATAGGTGTACATAAATATCAACTAACAAAACAAAACAAAATCTGAAAAAGTTATCTTGTCATTCGCTTTAATATAGAATGCCAAGAAGACATGCTCTCAAAGGCTGATCAAGTGCCTGTCTACACAAGTTTTCTAAGGCATGAGAAAGTCTTCATTAAAAATAACATAATTTCTGTTTACAATTTACATAGTAGTTGTTGCCACATATAGAAAATTTTAAATAATCTTTAGCCATTCATTGCGTATTTTTTTAATCCCTCTGTTTTTCAGAAGGGTCCCTGTATTCTTTCTATAGCAGTGTATTTGGAGTGTCCTCTGGTCTGTGATTTAAAAAATCATTTAAATGTGAAAGATTCCAACATCCAAAATCAATTATTCACAGGATTTTTATGTTGGGAGTCAGGGAGGGAGTTGGGCAGTTGGTGTCTTTTTGGTCTGAAACAGGCTTAGATGGGCTTTTAACGTGGCTCAGTGTGGGTATCTTTACTTTTTACAAAATGTTCTTCTAAACAAAGTTCAGAGATTGAAGACTATATTGGCAGTCTTTAATTGACTGTATCGAGATCATTCTTCGGGCAAATACCCAGGTTTCCACACCATCTACATATTAGCTATCATTTTGGATCTAACCTAATGCAAGCCATCTGTCTCTACAGGTCAACAAACCCAGGCACAGGACTCAATGGTTCACACTGATTTCTACACAGTCTAACAACTTGAGCCTGATCATAAGAGTATTTCTGAGGCTATAAAGGTTTTTATCCACTTAGACACGGTGAGACTTAGAGCAAATATTGTGAGTAGCTGTACCTAATTTCTCCTTCCTTGTTCTTTTGTAACTCACTTTGAAATCAGTGGCTGTAAAGTAAAAATGCTATTTGTTATTGCTAATCCTCATTGTCATCTTATCCTTGCTGTAAATGGACAGATGGGGGTTAGAGATGTAAGGGATCATTTGTATTCACATTGAAGTTTATTACTTGGATACTGTGTGGTAAATGTATGAGGTCAAAAAACTATAGCTGAATCAAAGGGACACCAAATACAAAAATATATCCAGAAACAAAAAAAATATTTATGTCTTATGCATATAGTGTTTTCCTCTATATCTGTATCACAGATTTCTTAAGGTAGGTTCTACCTCTGTTCACTTAATGAATTGCATTGATTAAACAGCTATTCTTCATACATTTTTGCCTTTTCATGTTTAATAATCTCTCCTTTTGACCCAAACTATATAAAAAGAAAAAAAAAATGTTCACAATCAGAATGGAGAATGTGTGACTGTCAAAATGCAAATATTGTATTAGAAATCCTTCATATTTGCCATCTTTTGGTTTCTTTCCAGCAGAATACTTTTCTGATTAGACCCAGAAAATGAAATTGGAAACATTTCATTAATTTTCTGAAAAAGGAGAGATCTGAGTGGCATCATAGTTCCTTTATATTTTTCCCCTGTTCATTTGTGCAGCTATAATTACAGATTCCTCGTGAAATGTTCATGTCAATCCTTATTAATCTCTAATTTCTAATCACAGGCATAAGTAGGTTTAAACTTCATTGCAAACCTTCTGAGAGATCTATGGGTTTTGAGGGAGAAATGACATGTTGCTCATCTTCATAATGTGTTCTGGAGATTTTCATCAGTAATTTTTCCAAAGGGAGAGAAGTTAGTAGAAAGAGGAGGGGGAGAAGAAAAAAGAAAAAGAAAGGACCACATTCTGCCTAGGCAAGAAGTTATGTTCCAAATTTTTTAACATAATTATGGCTAGATTTATTGGTGGGTGTGACAGTTCCTGGTAGAATTGCTTCAATGAAAAGGAAGATAAATGAGGTTACAACACCTGGGAGACATGTAGGCAAGATTAGCTGAGAATTAAAAAACTCTTCTGAGATTCAGAAACCTATGGAAAGATCTGGCAAGAGTTTCAGTGTAGACATTTGAGCAGCAAGGAACAAATTGCTTGGAAAGAAAACGAAAGAATGGCATTTTTAGCTTGTTGCTTTATTTGAAATCAATTATGGCAGTGAAGCTAGCATAAAGGCACCAATAAGAAATTAACTTAAAAAACAAGTGTCAACCATATGTTTCTTAATACAGAAACTTTTTCAATATTTTCGGATGGCAGTAGTTCAGTAGCTAATCCTTATGTATATAAAAATATACTGCTTGTCTTAATTTTGTTAATACTGTGATTTTTTTTTCTGTCACTTTTTGCATTATGGCAGTTCTATTTACCAGCATGTTGAGTCTGACTTGCAGAACTGGACTACTGCAGGATAAGCTGAGTCTGTCTCAGCTTCACGTAGTGTGGTCATGATCAAATATCTGATTTTTATCAGAAAATAAGGGTCTGATTCCAAGTAATTTACAGTTTCATTGATTTCAGTAAGTTTTATGTGGGTTCTAATAACGTATATCACAGTTGGACTTTAAAACACAGACAAACAGACCAAAATGGCATGAACAAAAGAGACTATTTGGAAATGGGGCCTGGAGGGGTCTAAAATGAGATAGATCCCCTGGAACAATTGGACTTATTCTTCTTGCATCTCTAGAGGACAGCACGTTGTATGTTACTACATCTCTCTATGAAGGTATAATCTCTCAATGGAGGTATAATCTCTTTCTGTGATCTTTTGGCTCCTTATCATTCCACTTACTAATCTGTGGCTTGAAAACATCTTAACCTTTTGAAACTGTTGATATCATTTAAGAAGGTTATATTGTTGTTTGCTTTGATTTCTGAATGCATTATTCATCATCTATTTATTTTTTTCAGAATGAAAAATCATAATATTTATTCAAATTGCTTATCTAGAGTTTATACAGTCCTTGAAAATGCAAAACTATATGGCATATTTTGGAAGAATAGGCTCTCTCCTTTTAAAAAAAAAATAATCTTATATTTCCAGTTTCAGATTGGGCCAAATAGAGATATAAAGTCTGTATTTTATTTCAATACTTCTGCTACATATCTCAGCCAGACATTACGTAAAAAACGGGACTGACTTCCCATGAAATCTGGCAAATAAATGACAAACCTGAGTTGGTTAGGTTTGTGTCTAGAAGGAACAAAAAAGCTCAATAAAAAAGTGTGGGCGTAAAGTTATTAACAGTTAACGGTAAAATTAACAGGTTTTAGAAAAGAGACGTATTAGGTACACTATGACCTGGGTTGTCAGGGATGTTGAGTATTTACTGCTATCATGGACTGTGGCTATATCTGACCAGAACTTAGACACAAATCACAAAAGAAGCAGGAAATACTGCTGACGATGAGACTACTAATTTCACAGTGTAAAGAGAGAAAGTTTGATCCTGTGTTGACTGAGTATACACTTTACTTGAGATATTCAGATTAATTTACTACAGAACTGGTCCAGATCTAAAGGGATCTGTTGCTTCATATTTTCTATCAGCCTAGATATATTTAATGACTGCTACTTTAGGTTTGGATTCAACAGCCCTGCATGGGTAATGATGATTCTGTCCCTTTTTTCCTTCCAACTGACTTTTCAATCAGTTCATACATTAACTGAAGATTTGACTTCTTACAACTTCTAATGTGAAGAACATCAGGCAAAAAAATTGCACTTAAAAACAATGTAAATTTGTGCAAAAGAAAGCATATGGAAAATAATCCATTTCTTACTCCATACTATGTTGTTCCTAGTTATTGATTTACACAGCAAAAAGATACTTTGTATTCCTCTCGGTGCTCATCAATAGTTTAAAAAAAATCCAAACAGTAAAATACATTACATATTAATAGAGAAAGATTAGAGACCAAAACTGTAAACATAACTGTAACATAAGCATTCAAACAGCCTCAATCAAGTGTAAATACAGTTCCTCCAACTCAAAAAAGGAATAGAATTTCAAAAGGTGAAAGAAAAGTCAACAAAGGTAATCAACTGATGGGACTGATTTAATCTCTCTCCATCAGAGGAGAGGTTAATGACCTATCACCTTTAGTTTGAACAACAGGCAGCTGAGGGGAATATGAAACAGGTGGTAACATAGAGAGGCGCATTAAGAAAGGGAACAATTCAAGAAACAAAGGGCATCAGATGGACTTAGTAGCTTAGTAAACCAAATTAGGCAGTTAAACTAAGGAATTTAGTGATAAAATCTGGATGGATTAAAAGAAAGTTTAAGTAAATTAATAGATAAAAAGTACCTATCATGGGCTATAATACAGATATGATCTCTCCTCAGAAATTTGCTGAAATAGTGATTTCTGGAAGGTGAGAAGATAAACTGGGTGCATTATTTGTTCACTTTGTTCTTATGGTCCTTCTCTGTAATTGGCCACTGTCAGGTATAGGATAGTAGGTTAGCCTTTGGTCTGAATCAATATGGTTATTTCTATGTTATTATCAAAGTATAGTTTCTATTTCAGGCAATAGACAGGAAATGAAGCGTTTCTTTCTTCTACTGCAAAGAAAAGGAAGAGCTAAATCCAGAAAAGGTACACCAGATGGCAAATAAGGAAAAGAATACATGAAAAAGAATTCATCAGACTGTTCAAAAATTTTCAGAAACCAGTCACCTAAGAGAAAAGCAGAAGGCAAGAAAATCAATGGAACAGTCAGTTACTAAAATGTGACTAGAAAGCATACCAAGCAAATATGTGCGGCTTGGCCAAATATCAAACAATTACTGTCTTCACTAGCAATGAGAAGGAATAAATAGCACTTTCAGAGATTTTGCTCAAATATTTCAGATATAAATTAAGTTATAATATTTATCCAAAAGTTGATTCATTGCTGAATTATCTAAAAGGAACAGAGTTTATGACTTTTTAGGTTAATTTATTTCTTAGAGCAGTGAAGAATGAGCACAGAGCTAATCCTTCATTAAGAAGAACACAAGTGAAGTAATGTGATGATATGCTGTAACTTGAAAAGTTCTATCATTTAACAATGACAATTTGTACTGCAGTTCCCACTATTGCACTGTAGTGGGAAATACCTCCAAAGCATGACAGAGTACAAAGTAACTTTATGCAACTTTCATGCCATTTTATGCATTATTGGTATAGGAAGTTAACATGCGGGCTCTTTTGGGGATGGTTAAACAGATCAAGTAAACAACTTTAGTTTCTTTACAAAGATCTTTCTTAGTCCAGACTAGATTAGGTTTAAACTGAGAACAGGTTCCTCTCACAGTTCCAAATCCTTTTTCAGATAGCACTTGCCCCAAATGCCTGCTTTCTGTCAGATTTAAGGTGACATTGTCAATATTATTCTGCCATCATACTTATCTTTTAGATCTCATTTTTCTTGTTTCTTGATGTTTTGCCAAGTATACAGAGTTGCACAACACCATCAATTCAATGCCTAGAGATGCTATTTTTCTTGTTAGAACAGTTTCTATGAAATTTCATTCCACTCCCTGATCTCACTTCTGCCCAAACTTTTACCAATGTGCTCTTTTTTCTAGCGCTGTCTTATTGTATCAGCTGTCTTGTCATACATAGGAGTTCAGCTGCAGTGCAGTTTTTCAGAACTACTACTTCCTGGTCTTTCTCTTCTTTTATTCATCCCTGACTGATCATTCCCTGCCTCAGAGCAATTCTGGGCTCATTAATACATGTACCTGTACCGGATTTTCTTCCCCTGGATAAAGCTTCATTTACCTGCAACACAATGTAGAAATCAGACTCCTGCTCCAAAGCAACTGGGAAAAAAAGGGTGTAAATTCTTGTTTTGTGATATGTCTGCACTTCCCAACCTGCTGTTTGTAGGGTCAACTAAATACAAAAAACGCTATTTTTCTCAGAACTGACTTTAACTTATAAAATGGATAAATGGCCTGAGAAACAAAGCAAAAACTCTGCCGTTCCTCTTAAATGTGATGATCAGCTCCTGAAAAAATAGTGTTACAGAAAGAATCAGCTAATAAATATTGTCTAGAAGAACAGAGTAAGGAGCTGATATCTACTTATGATCTGAAAAATAAAATCATCTGAAAAAGAAATGGACATAACATCCCCTTTGAGAAGAGAATTACATTTTCACATATGTTCATAGTGTATCTGTCAAGGGAAAGCTCTGATCTTAATCTGGGCCTCTAGTCACTAAGTTAATATAAAAATACTAATCAATAAAGTAGCCTGTAGAAATCCCTAGTAACACTGTACAGTACAACCAAAGAAAGAACAATGGTAAACCCAATAATTATAATCACATTCTAATTAGTATTTCTAATATGTTATTCTAAATATTGTGATAAGAGACATGTTTGTAACAAAATAGGATTGAATTCATAAGTCTCAGAATATTAAAAAGCAAAAATTATTTTTTTCCAGATACCAGACATAACATATCTGGACGATGTCGTATATGTTGTCAATGGCTGGACTTAATATCAGACAGCAGCCTTGATTCTAATGAAAACACACATACCAAAATGAAAAATCCTTCCAACCATAAGAGAGTTTTGCTAACCTTGTCTTAGTGGGAAGTCACTCTTTGCATATCTTAAATCAATTGCTTTATCGCTTTACTCAGTCTCTTTGTTTATTTTATAAGGATCAGACACTTCCATTCACTCTAAGTGAGGAGGATAAAAAGGCTGAAATAGAGAAGTGGTTTGTAAAGTACTTTCAAAAGTACTGTCAAAACTTGACATGAAGTGCTTTTAAACTGAAAACAACAAGCAAATGAGTTACTAATCTCAAATGTCTCTGTGTATAAGCTGACAGCTTCTGTCTGCCCCTTGTCTTTGCTTCCAAAATGCTTGCCTGATGCTTGCAAGAAACTGTCCAAACGTGCTCTTTGGCTGTTCCTTCTGAAGCTGTCAGGCCCGTTTCATTTCAGTGTCTCTCCTCTGTTTTCTATACACTGTGCAAGTGTCAGCTTGCTCTGGGGAATCAGAGCAGCGGCAGCTGTGCAGCAGAATATGCCAGCTACATCAAGAAAAAGAGAAGGTCAGGAAAGAAACTCTGGAGGATCTTACAGTCCAGATTACATCACAGGGATCAAGGGACCAGACCAAACGCTGTGAAGCCCAGCCAGTTACATGATGGCTCTGAGAACATTATTTTGGACTATATTCAAGTTTTGTAACCAGAACTTATATGTTTTCTTTCCTTCAAATAATTTTTTTATGAAAATATACCTAAATCTCAACTATCTCACATCATCCATGACACACACAAGTTACATGAATTTTGCAGAGGAAAGACGTGAGCAAAATAAGCTTTACTGAGACTCCTCTTAGTCTCACTGTGCTGTGTGCTTCCAGCATGAAACAGACTTTTAATTTGAAAAAAAATGCTTCAAGTAGCTACTGTATCAAGGGGTATTCAACATAATTCTTTAAACAAAAATTATCCTACTAATATGTGAGTTACTCCAGACAAAAGTGTTATCTTCCATATTGCTTTAGTTCTGATCTGCACCCTGTAAACAAGTTCTTGTCCAGTGGGACAATGAAGAGAAACCTGTGCTCTGAGACTGATGGATTAGAATCCTACATCCCGGCACACCAGGTTGAAAAATCATCTTTTGAAGTGTAACTGCAATGAAAGCTGTAACACATGCCCTGCAAATTTGATATTGATTCATTGTATTCTATGCAAATGTGGATGCAGGATTCTTTTTGTTCTTCTGAATGAGGTAACTGATCTCTACCACAAATCGAAATTGTTTTTATTAGCTCTGACTGTAATTACCACAAACAGGAGAGATTAACTTTCTCAATCAGAATATCTGACATTTTTTCTGGAATTAATCTTATTTGTTCTTATAGTTTTTATTTGCTTCTGCTATCATTTCATAGTTTAGGAAGCCTGTATTTTCAACACTGAGAAGTTCTGCAGATTAGTTTTATAGGTATATGGAATAATATTTTCTTTTTTGACTTCTAGTTGTGCACTTGGCTTTATATGGCAGTTATATTTACATATAAAAGCATGCTGCAAAGATTTAACGCAATGTTAATGTGAATTCGTTGTCCATTTCAGTAGTTTGTAGAGAGACTTCTTATGCATGCAAATCCATTATATATATTAAATACTCCACTTCCACAGATTTCCTTAAATGAGCCACTGGATGAGGCTTATAATGAACATACTGGAAATGGTGCAGTGATGCAAAGGCACATTATGAAGTGAATAAATCAGAAAATGCATTCTTGCCTAAACTGGCATTTTAAATGTTGTTTCAATCATCTTATATGTAATTTTGAAAGCCTCTTCCTTTCGAATTCTCTGTTTACAAGGGTTCTGTCAATCATTACCTGTATTGCAGGGTGGGAAACTGCAGCAGTGTCAGGCTGCTCTAATTTCCTTTAAGTCATGTTCTTCATCTCCACAGGGAGCACAAGTTTTCATAAATGCCAATGTGCATATATATTCAGTACTGCAAGGATATTTCTCCCATTGATTTCTTCCTGTGTTTGAGTGAGAGCAAGGGAGGCGGGGGCGGTGGGGCAGTTCTTCAGCTCTTCATATGCGAGCTAAGTTTCGCAGTTCCAGAATTAAATTACATAATATATGTTCAGTCACTACGATGGTTCCCTTAGGGCTCTTGTTATTAATGGCATAGACTCATTCGTGAAGATTTTCATGCAGCTTGCTTGAAAGGGCCTCAGCAATACACCACTTCTGAACAAATAACAGGCCAACAATATGCTCGCCAAAGGGGTTGGTTGGCATGGAACAGATTATTTAGGCCTATTTGACTAGGAGAGAGTACATTGGGAGAGGAGAGGAGGAAGAGAGGAATGGCAGTGATCCGTAAACAATGGAGAGGGGAAGTAAACAATAACATAAATGAGCAATTTATACTTTTTAACAATTAATATAAAGCCTTAGCAATTAACAGAACTCTTTCTTCTAGAGCAAACATGTTTGTGTTAAGTGTATGTGGCTTTAAAACACTTTTGGAAGAAAGAGACTTGTGAAATATTATTTCATTTGTATCAGAAAGGAAAATTCCTTTCCATCAAGATCTTCATTCTGTCCATGTGGTTTGTGGATTGTAAATTATGGTGTTTTCCTCCCCCGGGCAACTGACAGGAGAGTAGATATGATGCATCCGGTGTTTCTTCATGATTGACCTACCAAAAGACAATAAAGCTCCCACACTATGATGAATCACAAAAAGAGAACACATGTTCCAACACCTTAGCGACAGTCTTAATTCCTTCTTCTTGGCACGATTTATCCTCCTGTGATCACTTCTTTATCCCAGGTGTTCTACAAGAACAATCATTAGGGCCTATACTGTGTAACTTTAGTAAGGATCTTGTGACGTCTCTTCCTTTTGTTCTATGCGCTGTCTTAGAAACATATGGTTTCATGTGGTTTCCCTGTTACAGCTTGTGATGTCAAAGGTTTAGAGACAAAGGACTGGAACTGTTTTCCTTCACCTTATTGACTGCATGCTATGATGAGAAGGTTGTCTTTTACAGGTCGTGATAGGGAGCGATAGGGCCAAAGAATGTTTTGGTCATTCCAGCAGAAAAAGTATCAACTGACAGAGAGATTTCATCTTCCTGTTAGGACCCCAGATATTACAGACATAAATATTAGAAGTTTATTCATTAGACTCAACAGTCACAGACACTTAAAATCCTTTGTCTTCTCACATTGTATCAGCATGACACAGAGGTGAACAGTGTGTGTGTGTAGTGTTAATTCCTGTGTTACTGGCATATCAAAAACTCAGTCAGAGTTCATTTAAAATTTCTAGGTACAGGATTGCTGTATAAAGAGACTGTGAGTATACAGGAGTAGGAGTTATGTCAGGATTGAAGTGTATAGACTCCAACTATATGTACAAGTTTTCCCCATATACACTGATGGACACAACCATGGTCATTTCTGAATATCTGAGTAATCATTCCTTCTTTCATTCACATACGGGATTTAAACTTGTTTAAGGTCTTTTACCCGTATACCTAGACTTTAGACTTTGACCCAATAAAGCACTTAAGCATCTGTTTAACTAGAGGGCAGTCCCATTAGTATGCAGAGTGCCGGTACAGATATTTGCCTGCACAAGGCAGAACACAGAAAAATGTAGGCCACCTCTGAAATCAAGTCCTTTATGTTAAAATAGATTTTATTAAAGTAATTATCAGTGAAATCTGACTTACAGAACCACTCAAGGGAGCTACAAAAAATTGGCTGCCAACTTATGCTCTCTATTAATGAAGACAGAGCAGTACTGTACTCAGGTCTTTGGAGATGGTTTTGGGCAGTGTATTAAAACACCAGGTTGCCTATTAAAGGTAACTTCTTTTAAAACTCATTGAGACTGTTTAGATCAAATGAATTTAATTAAAACTGCTATGATTTTCACTGCTTTTTAACATTTCAAGAGATTCTTAATAAAATTTTGGGGTGTGGAGGGAAATGACAAGTCCCACAAACTGTTGCCTCTTTAGTATATGGGGTTGAAGTGTAGAAGGGTTAAGTTCAAGAAATATCTTTGCCTAATCGGCAGCACAGCTCTGCACAGAGAAGAACAAGGACCTTTGACATCGGACCTTTGACCTTTGACTCCTGATTTTACTCCCTCAAATAATCTGTATCATTCAGATCTTTCACCTTCTCTTTTCAAACCGAAAACAGATGTTTAAACAAATTTAATTTTAATGCAGGACAACAAATACATTTAAACCTTCTACAGTTGTTGTAAAATTGAATCGTCATCCTCCAGGCGACACTAAACTCTGGTAAAATTTTAATTCAGTAATGTAATAAACGTAATAGCACCATATGAAGGACAAATGCATATTTAGGTAATGTGTATATGGTACTTTGTAGGCAGAGGCAAGTGACCTCTGCCTGCACTTTCTGCTGGCCAGAAGCCAGGTGGATGTGATTAGCATAATGTTGAGCCAGGATCTGCACTAATAAAGCTTCCTGATTGTAGAGGCTGTTACTTGGGCTGAGTTCCATACTAACGATACTTGCATAGCTTCTGGTTACATCTGTGTTAGTGTTTTAGTCTAGAGTATGAACGTGGATCTGAAATGAACGTCCTGACCATCTTTGCTCATTGTGCTTTCTATCAAACCCATGAGCAGTCTCTAAGCATGTGCACTGACTTTCTTTTTTGCTTGAAATGAAATGGGAAGGTCAGATCTCAGACTGCAATGAAATCAGCACTACTGCTAACAAGCATTCAGTTTACAGGGTCATACTAGAGGCAGTCTGAGATAGATCCCCTAAAATGTGTATAGCATCGATACTGAGTCCTCAGCACCTAGTGTTTTGCTCTTAAAGCCTGCTTATGTTAAGCCTTTCTAGTTGTTCTTGGAGATGCAGTCGGAGTCAGTACTCACAGTAAATGTACACTTAGTCTGCTGTGGTCCGTGGAGAGAGAAGAAAATTAGGGGAAATCATCACTACATTCTAATAGAGAAATAGAAAGTCATTATACAAAGGAGCATTATTTAAAGTAGTCCACCAGTGTGGACTTGGACAGAGGATCAAAACTTTATCTGCAATTTGATGTTCAATTTCTCCTGTTTCTTTCCTGGTTTTCTACTGTCTTTAGTCTTTCTCAGATTGTCTCCAACTATTTGGGTCACTGAGATGGCTTTGTAACCCAGCGGAACAGAGATTGAAAGCTACTTCCAGTGACACAGTACTTGCCTTCTCATCTCTCTTTGGTGAAACTAGAGAACAAAATTATATCGCTGTTGTATGACATTGATCAGCTCTAGCAATGATACTTTTCATAATTATGAAGTAACTATGAAGCAGAAAGCATAGAAAGATGGCTTTATCTTCAAGACCTATAAAAACATCCATTAAAAGATGCTTTAGCTGTTTAATAAAATATTTAAATGTTGGTCTTTGCAATTTAGGTTTATTTCAATACAGTGACTGCATACAAGTTACTTGCTAGGGAAAAAGCTATCTCAGACAATAAGTGTAACACAGGTTACCTGGTTCCCTCTCTGGCTTAAAGCAGGGCTCCATGGATTAGGTTCTCAGCCTTGGTCACTCAAGCTTTGAATATAATAGAGATTGGAGCTCTCTCTGAGAGATCTGCTTCAATTATATTATTCGTTTTTACAGGCAATATGTGTTATTTTCTGAGTTTGAACTTCCTCTGAAATTTTTTACTGTGAGCGCTTCTAACATGAAGTTAATGAAATAATTTTCAGAGATTCTAGAGCTACTAAGTATTATTTGGAAACCCTCAAAATTTGTTCAAAGAGCATTATGAAGTTTTAAAATTCAAAAATTCAAAACTTCCTAAATGCCAAAATTAAGGCTGCTCTTTACAAGTTTAATTATTATTACATTTATAACTCATAGTTTAAGTAATGCTTCACAAATCTTACCTTCAGAAATCTTTTTTCTCTGTTGCATATGCATGTAAGAAACGAAAGACTGTACCTTTTACAAATCAGAAAATTGAGGCACAGATGGGTTTTGGCTATTTTTTGGTTTTGTTTTGCTTTGCTCTGCTCTGATACTGTAATCCTCATTTTCTGTTCTTTTACTGAATCCACTCCCTGTCCTGCTATGCTTAGCTCCTTTGAGCCTTGTACTTGGTATCTCAAAAATAATTTTTCTCCTTCTCCCATCTGCCTAGACTATAGAGTAAAGGTACTTTGGGAAGAAGGAGAAAAGCAAGAGGATGGAGGGAAATAAAACAATGAATCATATTTCTTTGGACATGGTGTCCAGTGTCTTTACTTGTCACTGCAGTGACATCTCCTACCTAGAGTGTTAGAGTGAACACCTACAGATGAGATAGTGTGAGCTCAGTTACTCTATATGGAATTGTGTTTTTTTTTACCGATGCTGTTACTGGTTTGAGGATTTTTGTTGATATTTATTGGGTTTGTTTTGTTGGATTTTGTTTGTTTGTGGGGTTTTTTTTTCTTTCCTATAGAGGGCTTGAATATGCTTAGGTAAATTTAAACGAGAAAAATAAGCTAGAAGGTTTTTTTTTCTAAAAAGTAAAACATCAAAAGCAGCAAGTTTAAAAGCAGAAGAGTTATCAGTCTAACAGCTGCACAGCCACAGGAAACTGTTGGGAAGGAGAATTAAAAATAGCTAGTTTTTATAAAAGTATTTCATTGCATTGTGAAACTACAAACATGATAAAATTTCCATTTTATTAAATATAAATGGCACGGAAGCTCTTTCCTCTCCAGAGCTGATGTAATAATTTCTTAACACCTGTTTTAAAATAGCTTAAAACGCATAGAGATATAAAACCTTACAAGGATTCAAAACCCAGTCCTGTTGCAAAACTGAACAAGTAGACAAAATTAATTTTTATATCCCTATTAAACAGGTGTAACCCTTTTTTGACAACACATTTACTGAACTCACTAGATTGCTTACAGTCTAAAGCAAAGCATACTCTGACTAAGGACAAGTTTATTCCCAGCCTTCTACTCTTTTTTTACATACTCTGATGACATACCAGATGTTCTTAAATCTTGTAAATTGTAGCTATCTCAGAAATGACAGTTAGTCCTGTTCTTTTTACTTAGCTCAAAATCGTCTAACAGATATTAGTAGAAATTTTATAACTTATTTTACCATTGATTAACAAAATAATCTCCATACCTGAATTGTGTATCTTTGGAAATTTTAAAAAATATCAGTAAAACTGAAGCAGAGCTCTTAATCTCTTGTTTGAGTCAATTCCATTGAAATAATTTAAGCAACCACTTTAAGAGCATACATAAACAGTAACTTTCCTTAATAGGTCAAGTGAGCATGTAATCGTGTTAAGTTGTACATTTGCAAAGAACAAAACTGAAATATTAACTATCATTTTCCCAGCACCACCATAGCCTCAACAAGGGGTCATCATCTCCTCAAAATCTGAGATTTTTTGAATTGTCTTACCTAACATAAGATTCAACATTCTGCCACCAGACTGATATGTTATAAATAGAACTGGTTTATTAAAGGGAATATATAGCGATTCAAAATGACAAAACTTGCTGCCGTTAATGTGTATGTGCTGCCTGCATTGATAACCATATGACAAGGAAGACTGATTACTTTACTCTAGCTGTCCTATGAGTCTTTTCCTTCCTGTCCAATTAGAAGCTTTTCTCTACAAGGAGTTCTAAATATTCCATGAAATCTGTTATTTTTTTTCTCAGTCTTTTAGCTTTAGCTGTTAGTAGAATGCACTCAGTCTTCTGTGTAGTTTGGGTTCTGATTTCTTACTATATGACGAATGGTGTCTTTCTTCTAGGAAGTCAAAAATGTTTTTGTCCCTGGGCATCTTCTTACAGCGACATCTCAGTTGACGAGCGTTCATATGACACAGATATATTTGATCAGAAATATAGAGAAATTCCTGACTCTTTGGAATGATTCCTGCTGAAGACAATTATGCCACAGCCCAAGAGCAATTGATACAGCAGCAGAAGGTGAAGCAGATGCAATGGAAGAAAAATGAACAGGTGTCTGGCACTAAGAGAAGCAGGAGTTGGGTTTTCTCTGTCTGGTGTCTAGAAGAGATAATGGCAATACACAAACTTGCCAAGAATGTGTTGTTTACACAGTGTATGTACACCCACCTGCTCCAGCTGAAAATGAGCTTGTAAACTCACCTGACTGAAAAGAACAGAAAAAAAGATTGATGTGTTTTTGTATTGTGCCTGTTGAACTGACGAAATGTATTATAGAAAATTAATAAAATCCACATGAGGGAATATCAATGTCCTTACAGTTTAAATGAGATTTTTGAATTACTAGCTATTTTTTTTGCATTCCTTAGGTTGGATGTGAATGCATATATCTGATACAACTGTTACACAGTTTACCTTTATTAACATGCTTTCCCTTTTCTGTTAATCTAAGTGTTAAAATCAGCAATGATGGAACTAAGAAACATTCGTTGCATATATTTTGTATCACATGAAATAAAGAAATCCAGTTATGCTACAGTGACATGTGTCCATACAATTACTTAAATGTCTAATTAAAATCAGATTCTAAATGTAGAGAAGTTACACTACAGACTAAGTGGAAAGTTAGTCAACATTTTGGTTGTAGGGTAAATGAGAGGTGGTTTCTTTATTTCAAGAAAACTTGTATGGTTCATAAATGGTATCTGTCCAGAAATGTGTCCATGGAGTTCTCTCTCTGATCACTGATATTTATTCTTTTCTCTTCTTAGCAAGTTTACATTTTTAAATGAGAAGCTGTTTTGAAAGCAAAAATGAAGCTTTAAAAAATCTGTTAAAAGATAGGTGGCAAACGTATAAATGTTGAAAATTGAGCAGACACATTTGAAAAAAACAGTCATTTCCCTGATTGGTTTTGGTTTAAAACAAAACATCAAAATGTTACAAAATATTTGTCAAAAAATGACTGATGATCTTCTAGGATGAGATGTCACCTCTGGCAAATTTTCTTCGATTTAGATGTACAGCAGATATTCCTAGCAAATAGATATGTGGTTCTATATAAATCTATGCACTGCATATCTGGCAAGACAATCAAAATTTCACAGAATCACAGAATAACAGGATCATTTAGGTCGGAAAGGACCTTTAAGATCATTGAGTCCAACCATAAACCTAACACTGCCAAGTCCACCACTAAACCGTGCTTCTAAGTGCCAAGTGTACACGTCTTTTAAACACTTCCAGGGATGTTGACTCAACGCTTCCCTGGAAAGTCTGTTCCAGTGCTTGACTACTTTCAGTGAAGTAATATTACCTAATATCTAGCCTCCTCCCCCCCGGCCCAACTTGATGCCATTTCCTCTCGTCCTATCATTTGTTACTTGGGATAAGAGACCAGGACCTGCCACACCACAAAATCCTTTCAGGTACTTGCAAAGAGCAATAAGGTTTCCCCTCAGCCTCCTTTTCTCCAGACTAAACAACCCCAGCTTTGTAGCTCTTCTTTGGACACACTCCAACAGCTGATATTTATTTCAGGATAAAGTAAATGCTCTAAAACTGTACTGATCTTCAGAGCTGTGGCTGCTGACCTCATTATTTCACGGTGGCAGTACCCACCTTTTGACTCTACCCTAGGCTCCCTCATAGCATTCATTAGCAGTTCATTCTCCATCATTAAAATAGCTGAAAGTATATAAATAAAGTTGGTGTAAAAAGGTGGAGATGTGAACTAAAAACACTATATTCTGGCAGAGTGACATTCAACTTTCTGAATTATGGTTAATAGGCAATATCAACATATGTATTGTAATATCGAAATTGTTAAGAAAAGAGTAAGAGATGTCTTCCTTCCAGCTTCCTTCCCACTTCAGAAGTCTGGGGTTAAGTTTCAATAGCTGGAATTGTGCATGTCCTTTAGAACTGGTGTTGATGGGCTCTTCTGCCACAACTCCAGCCTTTTATAGATAACATCTTCTTCATGTAACCAGCAGTCATCAAAATCTCCCTGCTCTGTTGATGAGTATGTGAACTGCATCTCCCCTTGCTATATTACCCAAATTTTCCATTCATTAAGCTTAGCCTAAATTTAAATTCACTTGCAGTGGCTATGGATTTATAATAGCTTAAATGAGGCTATAATTTGGTCTATTACCTTTGTACAGCTGACTACCAAGATATTTTTCTTTTCTGAGTCAAAAACCTATGCTACTCTTTTGAACAAAAATTCAGTATCTGCCAACATTTTAAAAAGACATACTGAAATATATTTAACACTTAGCATGCCAGTAAATATTTTGATAAACTCTTTGTTCTTTTTCAGAAATAACAAGTCAGACCTGTGCCTCCAGAAAGGAAATACTGAGAAATGATAATGTCTGATCTTTCATGTTTCTTTTTATCAGAAGAAGATACAAACCAACAAAATATTCTGAGTTACTGGTGTGGATCTGAAATAGTTCAATGAACTACTTTTAAGACTGAACACAGAAGATGGAACAAATTTATTGTAAAAAAAAAAAAAATCAATACAGAAAGGCAACACACGAATTGATCAAATGAAAGATTTTGCTTTGAAATACATATGGTACACTAGTATATTTTCCTTTAGTATTTTAATAACTTTGTGTACATATATTGAACAAGTGCACAATACAAACAGATAGAATCCATTACATTTTGGTGGCTTAAGTTACTATTTCACTAATTTTTCTAGGTGATTTTTGGAGGGAAAGAAAGGAAAAACACATCCTATTGATGAAGTTCAGCAGATCATTTTGTTCTTTTCCCCTTTCTTCTCCTGGAATAGTCTAGAGATTCGGTGTATTTTTACCCTTTAAAAAATAAAAAGCAGCCACAGTAGAGGATGCATTTTCACATTTCACATCATCACCAAGAAGTACAGAGCCCTGACAACCAAGATAAATGAACAACAAACCAAACAGCAGTGAAGAAGGGTCAAACCCATTTGACTTATGGGCCACTGTAGAGAATGGTAGGTCGCTCAATCTTTTCTTTTGCTTCTGAAGCTACCAAGTGGAAACAATATAGGATAAATGTTTCCCTGATTTCAGAATAAAGAAAGAGGAATATAACTTAGAAACTAAAGGCTGACTATGCCAGGTCTTGCATCTATTACTAACGCTTGTTAATTACATAACAGGCTTGATTCATTTGCTTAAGGTTCAAGAGGAGTGGGAGAGAGTCAGTACTTCCTGTTTTTTGGTGTCAAATAATTTATTCATTTACAGTCAAGTCTTGATTTTCTTAGTTGTGGAGGAAACCCACCAACTTGTATTTAACCCAGAAACCTGCTGCCAGAACTAAGACTGGGTATAGAAGCCCCAGGATTCTGTCTTCTGTGTTCTTAGCTGTGTTGAAAGTGAGAATATTCATGTTCAACACTTTTACTCTTTTCCTCTAACATCTCACTTTTCTCTCTCTCTCGTGCTTTGCAGAATATTACGGTGCAAATAGTTTCATTTTGACATTGTTATCACATTTAGGAAAAATACTCTCTCTCATCTTCTCTTTCCCCTTCCCAAATGAGGATGTATATTTTCCTGATCATGCAGAAAGCTGACAGTTGTCATATAATGGGAAACAGGAAGCTGTAGTCTAAATGATAATACCAATTTGCTGCATCAGCTAGTCAGGAATATAATCATGAATTCTTGGATTCAGAATAGAAAAGATCAGAGAAGGAAAGAGCTGCTGTTAGACAAGTGGGATAAATTAGTATGGAAGATTAGTCAGTGATTAATATGTTTCAAGAGTTGTTTTTATACTGTTACAATTATAGATATATACTTATCTCCCCTTCCTGGCTTCTCTCTATTTATGGACAGTAATAAGATGAAAGGGAATGGAGAAAGAAACTGGGATTTGTCAAAATGCTGATTGTACAATCAAGTTTAATACATGGAGAAGTATCAAACATCACAAAAAAAGGAAGAAAGGAGAAAGTGAGCAATGTGCAGAAGTCTGACTCTTTATGAGAAGTTAATGCCTCCACCATGTTCTTTAAGGGCTATTCATCTGTCTGAAGCAAGAAATATGATTACGATAGAAATAGAGTTTTATCCTGACTAGTCATCATGCTAGGTCCTGGTATTTCTGATGTATGTTGTCTTCATTGCTTACAATATCTGCCTTAACAAGTATTAGTTGGACAGTATTTATTTAGATTGATGGAAGTGAACTGTAATTGTTTTAATCTGACATGAAAGGGTTCATATTTTTTCTCCTAAAATCTTCATGTTACTGTGCAGTGATATAACTCATGGAAATTATCTGGCTGCAAACTGATGGTTAGTTTTAATTTTGATTTGTCTTCAGTTTCCTTGTTTTGGCTCATTAGACAACTACAGAAACATTGTTGTGACACATATGTGCATGTGTGACTGAGCCACTGAGAGAAGGTGAGAACCAATTTGTCAAGTGCCAGTACAAGTTTAAATTACACTAAAGTGACAATGTAACTCTGGCTTAAACAAGAATAAACACACAACTCTAAGAACTCAATGTTTGATCCAAAACTCTTCAGAGATCTAGAAAAGGCATACTGGCAAAATGATAACGGGTTAGACTGATGGTAGATAACTACCTTATAATATATATTAGCAATTTCAATTAAACATATAAATAATTCAACTCTCTCATTGAAATTCCCCAAGAACAAAAACAAAGGAACAAAAAGGAACATTCAGTGAAGTTGCATCATTGCTAAAGTGACTGGATTTAAAATAAATAAATAAATAGAGATATTATGGACAACACTGTATCAGGTTTTCCTGTGAGCGTGTTGGAGTGTGCAGATCATTTCAGAAAGATCACCACAGAAATAACTCTTTTTCATGTCTTGTACAACACCTGTAATCAACACATCAGATGCAAACTACCACTCCCTGTACTTTCCCATTAGCAGAGTGAATGCGTTGGTAATTCAGTTTTGTTTGGACATTGTCATAAAGGTGGTCCTGTCTCGGTTTTGTTGGAATTTGTCCTTCAGACAAATGAATAGACAAAGCTGTGAATATTCTCCTAACATTGCAAAACAGCTGAACACAATATTACTCTTACCTGAACAGTAGGTTCACAAATTTTTTTGATTGGAAGGGACATGCAAGAGCCATTTAGTGTACTCTCCCTCTCAAAACAGGAGCATTAGATGACCTTTCTAAGTTCTGTTTCAGTCATATTTGGAATATATCTCCAAGGAGGGAGATTATACAACCTTTCTGGCTAACCTACTCCAATAATTCCAGAGATTTTCCTAACAATCGCCTGCCATTTCCTCTGGTAGAAGTTGTGTCCATAGTCTCTTCTCATATCACCATGATCCTTCCAAAAAAGTCTGCCTCCGTCTTCTCAGCATCCTCATGCCAGACAGCTGCAGACACTAACCAGGTCTCTTTTCAACCTTCCTTCTAAAGACTGAATAAAACTAATCATCTCAACCTCTACTTACATGCCACGTATTTCAATGCCATAATCACCATTGCAGCCCTTTGCTGGACTCACTCCACAGTATATCCGTATGTTCTACTGGGGAGGCCCAAACTGGACTAAATACACCAGATAAGGTATAATGTTCTGCAGATTACTATATATATTGGGTGTTGTTCTCCAAATGATTTAACTTTGTGTAAGAGGTTTTGGCATCACTGTGGGAATTCTCTGAAATACATTCAGAGTGTTAAACTTTGACCAAAAAGAAAACCAAAACAAAACCCAAAACCTAAACCAGGAAACATTATTGTGCCACAGCATTACGAGTTACAGTGCACCCAGGTACTAAATCTTTCACTTAGATCTCATCACTCCTATTTCACAAGTGTTATGATAAAGACTGAAAAAGTATAAAAGAGAAGAGCAAGGATTATCAGGTGTATGTAAAAATGTGTTTCAGTTCTAGAAATCCATGACATCTGGGACTTCTATAAAAAGAATATTTCATTATTGTTATTGCATAAATTCTATATGTTTTGTGTTTAAGGATGCATATCTGCCTTCAGCTCATTTCCTAGGCATGCAAGTTGTCTTGCAGTCACAAACGTTTGGATTTTTTTGCTTTACGTGCTGCTTTTCCAGCATCTCATTAGGAACCTACACTTTAACATTAGGTTTCCTAATTTTTCCTTTTATGAGACTGATAGGCTACGCAAAATAATTGCATCAATTCATGTATGTGGCTAGGCTTTTAAGAGTTGTCTCCACCTCTGTATTTTTATTTTCATGTTGCATGATATAGTAGCAGCAGGAAGGCATCAGGCAGGACATGGTTATTCACATTTGCTTTCAACAGGAGCCGTAACACACTCTTAAATCACTGCTTGGAGTTCTGTAGGCATGCACCTTCTTTCTTGCGGTTTAGTTGAATTTCATTTTTGCTTTTTAAAAATAGTCTGTGAATGGAGCCTAATATTTGTCATGGATGCTTGAGTCAAATTTATACAGAGAAATACTAAAATGAGTATCTTTGCCATCCAGTTTGAGTTTTCAACAGCTGGTGAAAAGCTGGTTGGGTCTGGAATAAATAATTTTCATGTGTTTCAAAGCTTCACAAGATTTTGACATCTGTGGTGAAAGAAGTATCAAAATTAAGCAAAACAAAACAAACTCAAATGCCAGCTGCAAATTTTCAGATAGTTTTTTTCTGTAGAGTGTCAAATTTGCTACCTCAAAGTCTAATTAGAGTTGATTTTCTACTCAGTCCTGCAGCTGGGAGAAGTTGAGTGGATTTTCCAAACAGCTAATGAAGATTTTCACTGAAATAAATGTTGTTTAAACAGACACAGTTCAATGACTTTATATATGATTGCAAAGATAGGTTTGGATTCCAGATTTTTAGGTGTTTAGTAGTCACTTCTTCTAGGGGCCTCTTCTAGCTGTCTGACAAAGTTCATCAGCTCAGGATTGAGTGACATTTTGAGTGGCTGCAGTTTCTCTGATGAGATTTAAACTCCTAAAGAAAGTGTAGAGAAAGCTGGAGACCATGAGACCAGACGAAAATCAGAAATTATGGAATTAGTAACATGTGAAATGATTGCTGGAAAAAGGGTGAGGGCACAGAAGAAACAATATCACCTGTAGTGGCATTTTCCTTTAATTTTACACAGACTGAAAGGTATCAACCATCAAAGTACTTTCAGTTTTCGTTGATACACTGTGTGATAAATTATATAAAACATCCAGATGTGTATGGACTAAGGAGTATCTGTGAGACATAGAGGGTCTATCTTCTCTACACTTCATGTATTTTTTTGCGTAAGACCAGAGGAATATTTTTCCTCTTCATATTTGATAAAATGTTCTCTTTTTATTCATAAGTATAAATATACAACTTAGCAAATATATAGTAAATAATTTTAGAACTTTTCCTGATGAATTTGCACTTGTATGGATGTAGACACTGTAACTTGTCGTCTAAAACGCAAGATATGTTTAGAGAGATCACTTCTATATTCTAGATATTTTCCCACCATTTTAATATAGGAACACCTTAACTGGTGATTTGTTATGGCTGAAACCAGTGATGATGAGACCAGACACCAATTAAAATTAAGTTGGTCATTTCTGAGATAGCGTGAAATCTAAAATACTCCGAGGGAAATTATCAGCTTAGAAAGTCTAGTCAGGAATGAGTTTGTAGTGACAGAGATGGGGATAGAGAGAAGTGCTACTTCAAAAGGAGGAGTTAATATCCTCGAGAAAGTAATAGGGTGTGTGCTTTAATAAGGAAGCTCCTATGTACACATGTTGTAGGAACCTTTAGAGTTTTAGCATTCTTCATCCTTCCCTCTCTTCAGTTCTTTTGTTTATGTCTAAGCTTAAGTTTTCTTTTGAAGGTAATGCCTCATATTCGCCGTATCACAAGATATCATGAGACCAGGAATAAAGAAGGAAAGGGAGATGGATTATGTGAACTCATTGCTAGTAATATGTATCTTTGATATTTTTGTACACAGACTTGTAGTTGTCTGATCTTGGAGTCCAAACTGCTCTAAGCCTGTATTAGACATGAAACCCATTTAGAAATCCTGTTTTCTGTAAGCATGAGCCAAGGACCTCAATGTCTAATGAATTTTAATCACAGAAATGAGAGCCGAGAGACTCAGTGTGACTTCTGAAATGGTGAACAGGAAAAAGGATGCTTAATTGAAATCAGTGTTGTTGATTCTACAAGTTCACTTGCACAAAATTCACCTGTTTTTTTTTTTAAAGTAAAAACAGAATGCATTATTGATTTAGTGACTGGTTTTTTTAATAAATTCACTTTGTGAAATCCCAAGTCTTCGTATGATCATTATCTGGCATGCTCCCATGTAAATATTCTTCGTGTAGTTCTGCTCCAATTCTAAGGTTTTGTGTGAACCTCGCTGACTTCATTAACTACTCATGACAGTAGCAAAATCTTCATGGCCTTGTTGAACATTTATAAACTAGCAGCTGCTCTAAAAGGGAAAAAAATATCATGTCAACGAGTAATGTACATGAAGTAGTATATTTACTTAAAAATACTGTAAATGTTCATAAACTCTGAGCAAAAACTAAAAGAAAAATAATAAAGATTGCAAAAATATTATAAAACTGTAAATTATATCCCAGAAATGCATTAATCTCACCTTGTTACTCCAGAATTTTTCCCTGGTTGCTGCAGGCAGCAGTACAAAGTGGTTGATAGCTACAGTTTGAGATATAGACTGACACTTTGTTCTGCAGCAGTCATGAATGAGTTATTCCAATCTGTGCTAGCACAGCTGGAAAATTTACCTTCACACGGCTGGAATTCCATTTCAGTCTGTCATGATACACTACACTGCGTCTGTTTCTTCATGAGCTACAGCATTGGTGCAATGTGTTCTCTAAGGCTTCTGCCGTCACAAATGCAGTCACCAAAGCCATCTATTAGAAGTAAGTTGAGATTGAAATGCTTTGATATCAAAAAATAAATTATTTTGAAAAGAGCCAGTTCTCTCAGGGTTAGAAAACCTCATATAATAGCTATGATTTTATTTCCTTTTTACATTTTTGTAATTTATATTGTTCCTGGGCCAGATGTATTTTAAGATTCACTTTCTTAGTACTTACCAATGGGTGGACTATTCTAGCTTTTATTTACTTCAGTTTAAGGGAACTAAAAGGGATTAAATCTTATTCATAACTCCTTTTCCATAGATTGTTCACCCTGGTAATCTGTCAACATAAAGGGTATAAATAAGAATTAGTTAATATGTGTTATTTCTTCAAGAGGTCAGCAACAAACCAATAATAAGGCCTGGAAACTGGGACAAACTCAAAGTCGATATGCAAGTTAAACTTCCAATTATAACTTCAGCTTGTGAAAATTAAAAATAATTTCATTTAGACAGTGACATTTCTGAAGTCCATACAGAATTGCTGTCAAGAATGTGAATTTGAGTGATAGTTTTCCTCTATTACTTTAGAGCAAAAGTTTAAAACTATAGTTATAACTAAAGTTACCTTCAGTGTTGATATTGGTACTCAAGTATCACAAAAAAATTGTTTAACTTTACTGCTCTATCTTTTAAATGCAGGTATGCAGCTTATATGGTTGCTTTGACTGATCCTGTAACCTCCATCTCAGTTCTCTTTTGATTTTCTTTTCTAGAGTTACTTGTGACTGGTGGTGTGAAACGTATGTTCTATAGTGAATCATATGTGATCACAGCAGAGCTAAGCGAAAGGCAAAGCTTTCATCTTGAGTTCCTTGAGTTCAGGTCTTCTGTGGTCAAAATCAGTGTGTTGCTCACAGTGCTGTCTTTGTAATATAGGTAGAAGGAAGAAGCATAGAAAGAAGAATAAGTGATAACAGGGCTATTTGTTTACCCTTGGTAAAACTACCGTGACACAAGCAATGATGTGACTAAAGTAAGACCTGTAATATTCTCTCTTACACCTCACCCTTTTTAAAGGTGATTCTTGTTGCTGCATGTGGCAGATTACAGAATTGACTAACGTTTCTTTTGTATTCATGGACTTTTTCTTCTTTAAATAAGCTATCTATACATTGTGTCTACTCAATGTGAACCAGACTGTGAGTGTTAAAATGTTATTTACAATATCCTTCCACCTGCATCAAGGCAGGTACCACACTACAGTAAGCATAAAGAAATGAACTTTCGCCTGTGTAGGCCGATTACGGTAACTACTGTAGAATTGCTTGAGTTTATAAGTAGCAAAATGTATTTTCCTGATGTGGAAAATGCAAAAATATGAAACAGAAGAACTATCCTTAAAGGTTTTCAGAGTTTAGAAACCTAAGGATGGTGACCAGCTATACCTCAAAGGTATTTGAAAAGAATATTTTGAAAGTTTTGAGTTCTCACAACATTTGAGCATTCAAAACAACTTAAGAATGACTCACTGGTAAAGTCCCTGAAAAAAATCATATAGAAATAAGAGCAATGTGGAAGGAAAAAAACTTTAAGCATTTTAAGATATGTTTATGAAAGGCACTATAGAGGAGGTAGGTACTATATTGTTGTTGTAACAAATAGTTCAATTCGGGGTTTATATGCAAAATTCACTATGAAGAAAGAAAACTGTAAATAAAATACAGATCTAGTTCTGTTCATATGTACATGTACAGATGAATGTCTTTGATTTCAGAGGAAGTCACACATACACACACGCATAAAGGCAAAATTTTGCCCTAAATTATTAATTTCTATCAAAGCTGTTACTATACCGTGTAGAAACAATGTGCTACCTACTTTTGCAAATGCCATATGGTACTGACATATTCATTCGCTTCTCTTAGAATCATAGCATCATAAGGTTGGAAAAGACCTCTGAGATCATCGAATCCAACCATACATGTTTCCCTACTAAACCATGTCCCTAAGAAACTCATCTACCTGTCTTTTAAACACCTCCAGGCATGACGACTCCACCACCTCCCTGGACAGCTGTTCCAATCCCTGACCACTCTTTCAGTGAAGAAATTCTTCATGAAATCTACATAAACTATGGCCAGCTACTGTATCTGAGAAGAAGGACATGCCATCCACATATGCAAGGAAAAGCTCAGAATACAGAATGAAGCCATCCTTTTTCAGAAGGTGACTATCAGCACCAAAAATTTTTGAGCTGCTTACAGGAGTTGATCTTTCTCCAATAAATGTATAAGCAGCTTATGTTTTCTAATTGAGGTATCCTTTACACCAGCTAAAATTTCACAGGAAGATTTCACAATGTATGGACACCATTTACATGTACAATGCATTCAGAATGTGGTGATATGTGGAACCGGTAACTGAACTCAGGTCTCTGGATCAATCAGGAACAGAAAGACAAGTGATAAGATTTCTTCTGCATGAGTTCTCTAAATCAGCTCTTTTCATTATTACTGAATGAGGAATGCCTGGTCTGGGTCACACTTTTCAGTATATGCTTATAAAATAGTCAGTTCAGTAACAAGTAGACTACTTCTAAATTGGAAAATAAGAGAAGGCACTGAAAATGCTTCCCCTCCCCTTCTATCTCCATATTTCTGTGCCATGGTAAAAACAAGTCATCTTTGCCTAGATATTTGACCTTATTAATTGAGATTTTTCCTGGGTTTTGAAAATATACATCGTTATCTGCATTATGGGGGTCTATGTAGTATACAAAGAATAGTCTGAATCTCAGAAATATATTTCTGAAGATATCAATTTTGAGAAGTGGCAAATGAAAGAGGTAGGCAGTATATATTACATGTATAGTTGCAAAGAAAATGTTGAATATATTCTTGTTTGGAGCTTCACCCCATCAGATCAGATATTGTACAACTGCTATTTGACCGAAAGCACAGCTTTAAATTACATTGCCTCAAAGCTTAGGGAGACAAAATTTTTAAAAGAGGATAAGTTATTAATTGTGTCTACATTGCATATGTATTTCTATGGGTATTTTAAGCATTAAATTATGGTGTGATCTTGTTAAGCTGAATAAAGTGGGATCTTATCAGTGCTTATTAGAAGATCCATAGGAGTTGTTTGTAGTTGTGTGGGATTACTAGGAGTTTATGTGTTTGTGCTAATTCAGTACGTAGATTTTACAATCTACAGTTTGGTTGAATGTGCCTGTTCAGATGACATGAAAAGGAGAGTTCTCCATGAGCTGGAGATATTGAATATTTATTGGCTCTTTGTCTTAAGGACTCATGTGCTTGGGGTCTGTTTACTTTTACATTATCTTATTTCTTTGGATACACTGTCTCACTTGTCTTAACCAGTAGAGTACTAAAGTTAGGCTGTGAACTGCAGAAAGCAAAGTACAGAGGTGTAGTGAAGGCACCTCTGAATGTTCCTTCCTTCCATATTAAAAGAAATTTGATGCCTCCTTGTTAGTAAAATGCTTTGCTGCTCTCCATCAAAGAGTAATATTTATCATCTTTTGGTTTAAATATCAAAATCTCTGTGGAAATTTGGAGTAATTTCTTCAGTTTATAACATTTCTAGGAAGAATTACTTTTCCATACTGTAGATTTGATACTGATGATGAATGACGCAGTGATTTATTTCCAATGACTCAGTGAATGTGGAAACTTAACGGTTTATAATAATAACAGACCAATGTGATTCACAATAAAGACTTGGCAGTAGGATCTCGGCTAACACATAGTAACACACAGTTATAACATGCACCCTTTATTCAATGTTGTATCTTTGTCATTTTGTATTTGATACTCTGGAGAGATTTCAAAATGAAATAAAAGATGACACTAAAAAAGGGGTGCTTCAGTATACAATGTCATTTTAAAACTAGCTAAGCAAATGAAACAAAACCAAAAAGAACTGTCTTTACAGCATGAAGTCATTATCATATCCTTTTTGGAGTTCTACAATGAAAAGACATGTAAATAGCAGTAAATCCTACATGTTTGACTACACTAGCTAATTAGCAAATGATTATGCCATGGCATTTTGTCAAACTTGCTGGTGCTCCATTAAGGTGCATCTCAGATTTAGTACATCGAACATTAAATTATTTAGCATTTGTTGCTTTTGACACTTTATTGCAGTATTTTCTACAATAAATGAATAAATAAAACCCAGTTGATATATGAAATAGAAAGTTTCTTTGTTTAATTAGTTTTGAAAGTTGTAGATGAATTACCACAAAACTCTTAGCAATTCTTCTATCCTTTTCCTTTTTAAAAAGCTGACAAGCAGTTCAAGCAGAGCGAATTTCCTGATACTCATAAGCCACCCACAATTTCTACTGGCCATATGAGAAACTGCAAGCTATTTTTACATGTAAAAGAAATGAGGGAATCCTTATCTGTGGCTGTTGATTCAGATTAAGCTTTCTCCAGCATTTGTAATCCTCCTTCTAGGATTGATATTATAGTGATTTATTTAAATTGGAATTTTCAGAAACTATTGTCTGACACTCCTTCACTCAGACACAAATGGGGGGGACACAATTGGACATTACGAATAAGTAAAAGAAACTGTGGTCTGTTGTATCAAAGTAATTACTCCATCTATGGAATTTAGCATTCCCTTACCAGACCCTTTTCTCACTCTCTCTCTGCCCTTCTTATGATCCATTTTCATACAGTCACTTACTCAGGGCAGACTGTAAAGTTATAAATTTATGATTGCTCATGTTGTATTAGGAAAATTCTAAATCTAGAATTAAAACAAGAAGAGCCTTGAGAAATTCTACTAAAACTGAGCACCAAAAGAGATCAAGCTTACATTATATTCAGGTACTATGGACCTGGACAATAGTTTAGAAAATGTGTTATGTACATCAGAATAGTTCATTTTACCATTCTGACTTGCAAGTCAGAAAATACTTTCATGGGCAGAATGTTATCTTATTGACTACTGCAGCAGTTGCAAACTATGCATGCCATATCAGGATTCTTTTCATTATATGCTCGGGCATTCTTATCCTCTTTTGCTCCTTCAGAGCAGAGGTGTCTGCTCTTTGAAGACTGAATCAGGAAAATTCAGCAGCATTGAAAAGATTACTTGAAGAAGTCAAGGCTGTGTACTGTCAGGACTAATATGCCTATCATTTACAATATATGCAGTTAATGTCCCAGTAAAAATGTGCAGTATTCTTCTCCCACAGTGGGTTTTATTACTATTATTTTTATGCTGACACTCTTCCTGAGCCTCTTGCTCTCCCTCTTCCTCTTTTCTTTTTAATCGTCAGTTTTAACGTATGGGGTTTTTTGAGATCTATGAAAAATGTTCTAAGCCCTACCATGGCTAGTATTCTTAAAAGACACCAATGAAAACTGAAAGTAAAACAACCCCAAACTTGGAAGGAAGTAAGAAAGCACATTTATAAGTGAGTATTTTTTAGATGGATTTTTTAAAAAAAAATTATTTTTCCTATCTATTATTACATTAGCAGAATGTCAGACAGATGACATTAAAATAAAGCAATCTTATAATAACTGGGATTGAAAATATCTAATGATTTTTATATCAAATTCTGTGTAGTCAATGTCATTCTGTAGCAGACTCGCTGGACCGCCTACTACAAGAAGTATATTCATAGAATCATAGAATCATCGAATCACCCAAGCTGGAAGGGACCCAAAAGGATCATCTAGAGTTGCTAGAGCATGTCTGGAGAAGGGCAACAAACCTGGTTAAAGTTCTTCAGCACAAGTCTTATGAGAAGCAGCTGAGGGAATGTTTAGTCTAGAGAAAAGGAGACTGAGGAGAGACCTTATTGCTCGCTACGGCTACCTGAAAGGAGGCTGTAGCAAGGAGTATGTTGGTCTCTTCTCCCAAGCAGTAAATGGCCTCAGGTTTCTCCAAGGGAAGTTCAGATTGGATACTAGAAAAAATTCCTTTACTGAAAGAGTGATGAAGCATTGGAACAGGCTACATAGGGAGTCAAGGGAGTCTTCTTTCCTGTAGGTGTTCAAAAAATGTGTAGACTTAGCACTTCAGGACATGATTTGGTACGTCTGGTGATGTTGGGCTGATGACTGGACTTGATGATCTTAGAGATCTTTTCTTTAATGATTCTTCAGTCTATGAAACTCAGAGGCAAGACACGTGGTGACTTTTTTCTTAGTTAACTTTGAAGAGCTGCATTCCTTTAGGTTTCTATTTTAAACTTTCTGCCAAAATTGTTCACATATTTTAGCAGAAGACAATTTATTTTAAAATTATAAAGCATTAGAGGAACTGTTTTAATAACTTTTGCTCTTTATTTAAACACTACCACAACATGTTACAGGAATTTTTAAATAAAATATTATTATGCATTAAGCAGCAGTTACATTTTACAAGGCAATTTCTAATTTAACATTTTAAAAAATCACTATAGGCTGTTATTTAAATTTACATTCCAAGAAATTGAAGTTTTTATGAGTAGCTTTCCAATAAAATTTTATCAAAGATGGAGTCATTGCATTTGAATAAGTTTTTATTATGTGTAGTTAGTATGGTGCTTGCAGTTTAACATTTTAAAATTATGTAATACTTAATTTAAACTAAATAGAGAGTGCTATATATATACATATAGTTATATATACTTCAGATGTCTTATCTAGCTTGTTTAGAATATAGATGTGTTTGTTCCTAACCTGATTTTTCAACAGGCTTTCCCATGTGTATTACCTTTTTCAACAAATTTACAACAAAGCATTGCACTTAATCTTTTATTTAGGAACGGCAGAATTTAGGAAATATATTGTTTAATCTTTACTTTTTTCTTTTATTATGCAGTAGGGTGGATTTACAGGAAGTGAATTCATTTATATAAAACAACAGCATAAGCACACATTGCAGAGAAATATTTCTGTTTTCAAATCATGCTTCAGACATTTTTCATTTGCAAATGCTGATTTGCATCAACTGTGAGACTACATATGCGACGGAATTCAAAAGTTGCAGACTTGTTTTTGCATGTAACTCCAAGCATCTAACTTAAATTATGAAAAGGCATAAGTTATTCAGACCTGGCTGCAGAGTTTTGGGGAACAGGTATATATACACATATTTGTCACTCAGTAATCCTAGAAATCAGTTTGCTGCTTTAAGAAAAAAAAAGTCATCTCACATAATTTTATAGATGTTTAATTTAGAATAGCTAGTTGGTTTAACTCTATAGGCAGCTAGAAAGAGAAGAAACAAGGATATGCACATGTGTGTAAGCGAGTGAGAAAAAAGGGAATGCTTTTCTTCTGTTGAAGATGAATGTCTGTAGTGAAGACCGGAAAATTAGTTGAATGAAACTGGGAAAATCCAAGAGAACTAGTTTGTAGTCAAGAGAGTCAGCTAGAAGGGGATCACATGAAAAACTGTCCTCAAGGTGGCAGTTACTAAATTGTGTTTTTTAACTGAAGGATTTAAGCTAGAGAACTACATTAAAAAGATGTGATTATTAAAAAAAAAAAAAACCCTTTGATGATATGGTTTAATATCAAGAAGTGTCCAGAGGATTTATACAGGTTAACATGACGATCTGGATGAGGGGATCAAGTCCTTCATCAGCAAGTTCGCAGATGACACCAAGCTGGGAGGAAGTGTTGACCTGCTAGAGGTTAGGAGAGCCCTACAGAGGGACCTTGACAGGCTGGAGAGATGGGCTGACTCCAATAGCATGAGGTTTAACAAGTCCAAGTGCCGGGTTCTACACTTCGGACACAACAACCCCATGCAGAGCTACAGGCTGGGGACAGAGTGGCTGGAGAGCAGTCAGGCGGAAAGGGACTTGGGAGTGCTGGTGGACAGGAAACTCAACATGAGCCAGCAGTGCGCTCAAGTGGCAAAGAAGGCCAATGGTATCTTGGCCTGCATCAGGAAGAGTGTGGCCAGCAGGACTAGAGAGGTCATCATCCCCTTATACTCGGCACTGGTCAGGCCGCACCTCAAGTGCTGTGTCCAGTTCTGGGCCACTCAGTTTAAGAAAGATGTTGAGATGCTGGAGTACGTCCAGAGGAGAGCAACGAGGATGGTGAGGGGACTGGAGCACAAGCCCTATGAGGAGTGACTGAGGGAGCTGGGGTTGTTTAGCCTGGAGAAGAGGAGGCTCAGGGGAGACCTTATTGCTCTCTACAACTACCTAAAGGGAGGTTGTAGTCAGGCAGGGGTTGGTCTCTCCTCTCAGGCGACCGGTGACAGAACAAAAGGACACGGTCTCAAGCTTCGCCAGGTGAAGTTTAGGCTCGACATTAGGAAGAAGTTCTTTACTGAGAGGGTGATTGGCCATTGGAATGCACTGCCTGGGGAGGTGGTGGAGTCACCGTCCCTGGAGGTGTTTAAGGAGAGATTGGATGAGGCACTTAGTGCCACGGTGTAGTTGACAAGTAGGTGTAGGTGTAGGTGTTGGGTCATAGGTTGGACTCGATGATCTCAAAGATCTTTTCCAACCTTATGATACTGTGATACTGTGTTACTCTGTGATACATCCCTTTGCTGATACTGTAATTCTAGAAGGATTTTTTGTTTTTCTGACTCTACTGAAAAGAACAGATCACATCAGTAGTTACTGGTGATGTATTAATAAGGGGAAGAGAAAAATTTCCAGCACAAAAATCTATTAATGAATATTAATCTGTGGATGACAGGGAGAATATCCTCAGGAGCTATCATTGTATTTAAACTCTATTCCTAAGCAAGCATTATAGCTGCTGCAATGGATAGGTTAGAGTGCTAGATGAACACCTTGGAAGAATTCTTCCATCCACGGACTTAGACTTCTAAATTTACATATGCCCAAAATAGATTTATGCATTTCAGATAGGTGTTTAAGCTCCAGCTATACTGAGTGGAGATCAAGTCTAACAGTCTAGACTAACATTTTGCTGACCTGCATCTGCTTTCAAGTTCTAACAGCAGCTTGTTTTTTTGCCAATAAATACTGACAGATTGTTTCCTGACTTCCCTGAAGATATTATCTGTTTCTCTATATTCTCAGATTTTATTTGAAAGAAAGTAAATCTCTAAGCATTGTGTTTGTGGAGTTTGGACATGAATTGAATGCAAAGAACACAAAGATATGTGAAGAATGAATCAGCACCTCTGAGAGACATGTAATGTCTTCCCCCCTCCCCGGCTTAAACAGTGGACAGTCAGTTTCTCACAGAATAAAATTCAGAGAAAAAATCAAGTTTAACAGAAGTCATCACTCTCAAATCTATTTATTTCAGGAAGTTTTCTTAATCTCTGCACCGTAATTAGGTGTTTTACATCGATGATATGAAAATATATCATACTCTGCAGGTCAGATCTTCAGAATTACAGCCATCTTATTAATTTTCTGGAAAAAACTGTGTAATGGAGCCAAAAATGAGTTCGGTTTTAACGGCATAGTCAGTTAATTTTCATCCAAGCCTACAAGAGCCAAAGGCATTTGCAGGCTCCTAGACATAACTGGAGGAACTAGGCTTGTGGAGCCAACTAAAACCAAGAGGCAATGCAGTCACATTTGGAATGGTTTTAGAGGTAAACTCTGTCCAGCTTCTCATCTTACTTCCTTATTTTAACTGCAGTACTTTTTTGCTTTGCTGTGCACTTATTTTGTTTCTCCATGAAATGCTTGCTTTTCAATTACTATAGTATATATGATAATATTATACAGGATAAAAATAAAATAATATAATAATAATATATACCAGATAATAACATTAATAAAACCTGAGAGAAAGGTGAAATATACCAATAAAAAACAACCCAAACTGTGAATTTTTTTTCTTTCGCCATGTCTACAATAACAATGAATGTCTAGGTGGTTTTGTCAGCAAACATGTTCATCCCTACAGAGAAAGCTACTGCTTTCACAGTAAGATAGCTTTTCAGTTACAGTGAAATAAATGTTTATCTTCTTTAGAAGTGCCTTCTATCTTTCAGAGACAGAATTTCCTAGAATAAATGCTGCTGCCCTTCTGTTAAAGTCCATAACCACTAAATCTGTGTAACTGAGGATTCAGTGTCCCATCTCATCTCTTATCATTGGCCAGTTTTAATATCCTTTATCTCCCCAGAATATTTGTCAAGGGCTTAGAAATCATCTCCAAGGTGCAAGGCAATACATTGCTGAGGATTTTAAATGGGTGAATTTCTCCCTGCATAAATAATACTGGAAAAATCTTACTTTTTTAAAAATGGCTTTCAGTTAACAGGTACATTTGCTTAATGTGTAACAGGCAATCTATAGTAACTAGGAGATTCTATCCCTGTATTGCTTTAGTGGAACACAGACTACATTGGCACTGATCCAATAAAAAGTAAGAGCTCATTAAATCTTGCCATATTGAGATTATTTCACCAGAATAACAGGCATCATTGTTCGCCTTTGGCCATTTAACATGACTAACTTATCAATTCCTAAAAACTCTCTGACCCTAAGATATCAATAGGTATGCCCTCCTACAAAAATATCTCTTTGGTTAAACCCTTCAGATTAGGACAAGGAATAATATATTGTCATTGAGAATAGTTAGATACAGGGCCAGATCTTGAAAAGTGTATTCAATTTTTGCTAGTGTCATCTACTATTTCAGATAGCCCCAAATGCATCTTCAAAGTACCACTATGGGCTTGTACTGCTTACCAGATAAGGGGGGAAAAAGTCTTCTTGTTGATGGAAGAAAAAATCTTTTGTGGTCTGTGCTTGAATGTAAATAGATTAAGTATCTGATTATGTTAGATTTTTTGTTGAGTTTTGTCACTTTCAGATGACAAAAAATATTGTATGCTTGAAAGTATTTCAACAATGAAAGCAGGTGAAATGACAGGGTTAGTTGATGTCTCAAATTTTATAAAATCATTCATGAGACCTGACTGGTGCCTGGATACGTTTCGTAAAGTGGAGACAACTACATACTACTCTGCCATCTAGATCACCTTGATTTGTTTTATCGTGACAGGCGAGAAATAAGCAGTTCTAGTCATCTCATCCTAAAGAAAATATCTAAAATACATAAAAGTTATATGGATAGAACAGGTCACCTTAGTTGATCTTTGAGACTAATTTTATTCTTTGACTGTATAGTAGCATATGGTGATCCATACAAATGGAGCAGTTAAAAAGCAAAAAATTTAAGTAGGAAAGGTCAGACCCACTCAGCCTTTCTGTTAAATCATAAACAAAGATCTTTCAAGTCTTTTCATCTGACAATATAGATGCTAATAATAAACCACTCATAAGTCCTGCCTGTTAACATTGGTTAGTGTGCTACCCAAAGACTACTGCCGATTTGATAGCTGGCACTGGACTTGGAAGATCTCATGAGTATGGGCTGCAGGAATGTAATTAGAACTGATATTTCCTTTCTGGGCTATCTCATATCCCCATGTAGACCTTTTGAGTGAATTTTACAGTGCACAAGAATTGGAGAAACAACATAGAGCTCCAGCTCCAGCATTAATGTTTTTAATGCTCATTGACACATTTATTGGAATCAAATATAGTCATAATAATCTCTTGTACTGGTTTTGGCTGGAATAGAGTTAATTTTAGTCATAGTAGCTTGTATGGCACTGTTTTAAATTTGTGACCAAACCAGTGTTGATAGCTCACCAATGTTTTAGCTATTGTCGAGCAGTGCTTGCCCAGTGTCAAGGCCTTTTCTGTTTCTCTCCCCATCCCACCAGTGAGCACGCTGAAGGTGCACAAGAAACTGGAAGGAACAGAGCCAGGACAGCTGACCCCAAGTGACTAAAGGAATATTCCATAGCACATGATGACATGCTTAGCAATAACATTTGAGGGAAGAATGAAAAAGAGAGGACATTCAGAGTTAGGGCCTTTGTCTTACCAAGTAACTGTTATGCATGATGAAGCCCTGCTTTCCTGGAAATTACTCCACCCACAACTTTCACTTCATGTATTAAGCTGACAATATCACAACTACAAATATTCTCACTTATACTTTTCACATGAGCAAGCAGATGTAGGGTTTGGCTGTCTACCGGGTTTGGCCCATGGCAGCTCTGAAAAAGTAGAAGGAAAAAATGAGAAAAACTACCATTAAGTCACGTAAAATTCTGTTAGGGATTTGGTTTTATGTTTTAAGAGGGAAAGTACATGCTCAGCTGAAAAAAATTTAATATGGATGACATTTTTATTTCTTAATAGCCTATCATACTTGTTATTGATTTTTTTCAAAATACCTTCTTTTATGTCTGTGATTTGTCTAACTTTTGTCTTGAAAGTTTCAGCACATCTGCAAGTGTAAAACATGACTGAAGTGTATATTTTCTTAGCAAAAATTACTTCCCACATAAAATCTATTAAAAAACCAACACACCTAAGAAAATGGAGTCAAGTTACCAACCGGCACACAAATATCCCAATCCATGTTAATTTCTCTCAGAAAAATCTAGGAATATGTATTAATGTTTTCATATGTTCCAGGAAAGCTAACAAAGCTGGACTAAAATGGAAAACTCACTGCCACCGTCCTTACAGTGAGAAATGATAAGGAACACTGTCCTGAATTCAAGATTTAAAGAGCATTGAGTGTGTCTGTCTCCTCTATAGCCTGCCAGGTCTTCTTGTCTGAAATTTTTTTGATTCTGATATACTGTTTTCCCATCAAGAATTAGTATAGTGGCACGGGTACGGTCCATTCCCTTTCCAGAATGGCTGGCAGGTTAGCCATATTTATAATTTTTGTGCTCATTTCATCTTAATGTTGGTCTACTAGATAAAAAATTAGAGTTGTCTAAGTCTGTGCAGACGAGTTCTACTGCCACAGGGGCTTTTCTATGTTTCTTAAAGGATTAACAATATAATTAAATCTTGCAATAAAACTTTTGGTAAAACAATTGTCTTCATTTCAACCTAGAAGAAACCTAAGGTCACACGGTAACTTTATTTTTTAACACAATGACAAGGGCATTGTAGAAGGTTTGGAGACAACGGTACTGAAGTCCTGATCTGGTAGAAGTGTTGCACTCTGAAGAAACGCGTAGTCCAGGATTTATTGTTTGAAATAGCCTATATAATAGTCACAGATATTTTTGTATCAATGAAACCACAGAACTTGGGAAGTCATTATTCTGACTTTGCTACTTTGAAAACTTCCAGCGTTACCAATAATGAAAGCATGTCATCAAATTTGGAGGTTTTTTCTACATAAATAAGGGTTAGATACTGTAGACAAAATAACAGAAGTGTAGAATGCTGCTCTGGGATACCTTTGTTTAAAAATTCTAGCTACATTAAATTTTAATCTCGTAATATAATTAAACATGTTGACTACAACATGTCAAGAGCATAAAGCAAAATAAGAAACTATACGGAGGAGATCTTGTAAACATTGTAAGTGATATTGCATTATTGGATATATTTTAATCACAAACTAATAACACCACTTTCTGGTGTCATCCTCAGTACGAGAGGGGTGAGAATAAGCCCAGAGTTAGTATGTGTCTGTAAACACCCAGACGCATGGACATACAATCTTATCTGCTGCCTGGTTGACAGAGTCTTCACCTAGGAGGTAAGAAACGTGAATTCTCTTCCCCTGAGGAAAGAATTTTTCTCTGTAGTTGACTACTAGGTAAAACTGGGTGGTAGTCACAGGCACTGATTAAAAAGAAAGTCATTAAATCTCCATTTTAGACATTCATGCCACTGGAACAGGTCAGTACCTTTAAGAAGCACAGGTATCTCTCCACCTTATTTTTAAATTTCCGAAAGAGATACACCAGAGTTTGGACTCTCCCTGCTAAAATCTGAGAAGCAATATAATGCAGACCATCATTCCTAGAAATCCGAGGCAGCAACCAAACTGGAGGTTTTAGATTCCATTTTCTGATTTATGCAGTTCAGTCTTTCCCAGTCTTCTCTTTGACACCTGATTTTTCCTTTTAATCTCAGTTATCATCTTTTAGATGGTCTCTGTTTCTTTCTTCTTGGAATGGTGGAATGGAGAGACATAAAATTCTGTGTAAAAACCAATTATATGATATTTTCTTTGGGTGCAAAGAAAATCAACTTGCAGAACACAGGCAAGATCACTTATAGCTCTTTTTTTTTTTTTTTAATGAGGTACATTTCCTTCTGCTGTCCCTCTTTTTTCACAATATAGCTTTTCATGGAGGCGTAATATGGTACTTAATATACCATGAGCAAATTGTTCCTAAAATGAAACAACATGATCTCCACTCAACCAAGGAAAGAAAATTTGATTGATGTACTTTAACTGAATTACATGAATGAAGGTCAGATTGTAGCTTTCATGCTTTTGTGTCATATTGGTGTGAAAGATAAATCTTAATATGGATACTGGGAAATCAGACAAGCTTTCATTAATCGTTTAAGCTCTTGGAATCTCAGCTCTCAAGGAAAAATGCGTACACTGAGTCTTTCCAAACTGTTTTGTGTTACTAGGGGTCAGATACTAGACACGGGAGTAATATAGCTGTAAAACAAGCAGGGACTGCTTTTCCATATCTAGTAGTAATTCCTGGTTGTCTTTAAATTTCTGCCTGTTGCAGAAGGAATAACGGTATAATGGTATACTTTCAGATTAGACAACACCATGAAACTACACTGGTTTTCCTGATTGTTTATTTTTTTCAATATCATCAAAATTGTTAAGTCTTAATACGTTTTCCCTGTGTTCCATTTTAATTAACAGCTGTACGATAAAAAAGAGGTTGCAGCAAGGCTGTGAGGGAAACAAGACAGTACATTTATGAATGACCTGAAACCATGGGGAATTTGGGCACAGTGGTAATGGCCAAGCCACAAACAGTACAAGTAATGCCTATATTCTCAAATTTTATTTTGCACTTTTCTGAATCTGCTTCCATTATAAGCAAAATGACCATGCTAGTCGTGTCAAAACAAAGGCATCTCTAATTTGCATCAGCTGATAAAATATCCAAAATATGATGCTATACATGGAAGATGGCAATCATGCCCTCTTCCCTCTACAGTGGTGGCAGTAGTGAGAAAAGGTGCTATAATTTATGAGTACTGATATTGGTATTTTATGTCACAAAAACATATCCGTGTGCATAATTCTTTGCTATGAAGCAGTGATAATCAGAGGAATCATAGAATGACAGAATGCTAGGGTGAAGGGACCTCTGAAAATCATCTAGTCCACCCCCTGCCTGCTAAAACCAGTTCACCTACAGCAGGTTGCACAGGAATGCATCCAGGAGAGTTTTGAACAGCTCCAGAGGAGGCTCCACAACATTTCTGGTCAGCCTGCTCCAGTACTCTGTCACTCTCACAGTAAAGAACTTTTTCCTCATATTCAGGGGGAACTTCCTGTGTCCCACTTTTTGCCCATTGCCCCTTTTCCTGTCACTGGACACCACTGAAGAGAGCCTTTCCTCATCATCTTGACACTTGCCCTTTAGATATCTATAAGCATTGATAAGATACAACCTCAGCCTTCTCCAGGCTAAAACGATCCAGGTCTCTCAGCCTTTCCTCACAATAGAGATGCTGCAGCCCCCTCACCATCTCCACGGCCCGCCGCTGCATTCTCTCCTGAATAGGAAGGCCAGGGCTTTCCATTTTCTTCCTGTTTCCCAAGATATTCTTTGTTATTCAGACCCTGATGATGTGGAGCTTCTAAGGAAGTAAAAGTGCTAGTACTGATGCAGCTCATTTGTTCTTGCATTGTGCCCTTGGCTGTTGTGTTAGCTTTTGTATACTTACAGCTATGTAATGCAAAGCAATACTGAACCTGAAATCTATGACTCTTTATCAAGTGAATTGTTTGATTTTCCCTTCCTATAATATAACTTAGGTAAGTTTAACCCATCACTACATGACAAATGAAAGAATTAATCTTGTTTCTAGTATAAGGTGCTGTCTTATTCCATTACATTGTAAAATACATATTCTCATGTAAATATATATTCCAATCTGAAAAAGTCCTTGAAATTTACTTGAAATTTAGCTGGAAAATAACCAAAAGTTATACACTTTTATTATTTTTTTAAGTAATAATGGCATTAACCAAATTAAATTACTCTAAAATTATGCTTCCTTCCTCCTTTTTATTTTCATATCTTTGTAAGAAGAATAATCTTTTAAATGACAAAAAGACTATACTCAAATACCTTAGTTATAACTTCACAAAATTCACAATCTACCGCCCTATGTTACTTTGTAAATGTTTTACACATATCCATTTTCTCCATATATATATTTGAAATAATGTCTGCATACATGTTATTATACTATATTGCAGTTTTCCCCAGCTGATATTTGTATACCAAATTTGAAAGGATTGCATCCTTTGGTCAGTCACCAATATTTGCATATGAAATTAAGTTGAAAATATCTTTTGTGATGATAAAAAACCTAAAGATAAACCTCCAAAATATTTTTGTGCATGTTTCTTTGAAAACTTCAGAATGCATTATTTTAGGGTATTAGAAAATATTTCATACAACTTTTCAGCATTTACTGGTATTTTGACACTCAGAAAGATGCTTTCAGCGTTAGAGTTCTCTGAATAACAGTGATACTCCTTTCTCTTCACTGTTTACATTTGAAGAGGATACACAAAATGGTATTTATCAGGTGTGCTATGAACTAAGGTGATTTGCACCCATCAGTAATGATGAAACCTGCAGTTCTGCATAAAATGGAACTTCAGAGATTGGATTGCTGCTGTAACTTCCATCGGTGTTTTTTATATTTTAATATGACACTCCATTATAGTTTGTTCCTTATGTTGAAGTCATTAGATGTTTATGTGAAGTAGCACGTCATTATCTCTGTTACTGAACAGCAATTATTCAGAACAGTTTAGGTTGCTATTAAGTGAAGACAATTTTTGAACTGTTTTAATTTTGTCTCTACGCCTGTTCAGCTTTTTTTCTGCCTCCCTAGTATTTGAACTTCTTTTTTTCACCCTCATTTCATTTTGTTAAAGTGGTTGACAAGAAGAAGAGCTGGCTTTTCAATGCAAGTGCTCATGAACGCAGTAAGTTCAAAGATTTATTGTCTAGGGAAACAGACAAAGGTTGACATTCCAAGTTCCTTTTATGTAAGAAGTCCGTAAGTCCAGCCACGTGCCTTACCTGTCTCCCTCACCTTGTGGTGCTTTGAGTTATTCCTTTAACTATGCTCTTGATCCTGTTTTTTTGGCACATTGTTTCTGTTGAAACCATCAGTAGCCTTTCTAATTACCCTTACTGTGTTGAATTAATGCTGCTTTCTGGAATTGCTATAATCTGAGACAACCTGAGATATTTTTTAACAGACTGAGGTCCCCCAAACCAAATTCTGGAATTGATTGACTCACGGTGTGTAGCATAAAATTATCTTCTGTCTTCCTGCAAACTATAATTCAGGCAGTATGTCCAGCTGAGGTGTTCATGGACTATTATGTACTAACAGAGGTGTTGCTTTATCATTACCCATCATTTCCGTTTGCCTGTCTTAGCTATTTATCCACTGTCAGTCAATGTAATACCTGTGACATCCAGAACATCCAATCCCTAATGGTTCTGTAGAGATTGATCATAATCATGAGGAAGGTACAAGATGCTCTTGCATCTATACTGATCTACAGCCAGTTTTCAACTACCTGATCCAATTTTCTAGGTTTTTAAGACACTTTTGTTAACATAATATTGACTCCTGACAATAGAAACAACACGCTCTCTTCAGTATCAGCCTTTAAAAAGGATGGGTGAGAATATTCATACAAAAAATAATGGATAAACTAACATGAGCTTTAGTAGGAGAAAGATCACACCCTCCAAAAAAGTTAAATATCTTTATGAATGACACTGGACAAACAGATCTAAAGTTGGGAGACAATATGACCTGCAATTCATGAAATCCTTTCAAACTATTTATTGTAAACTGGCAGCATTTTCTTGTATAAGATGAAGGATTTGCTTATTACACAGCCCACAAAATAACGATCTTCTTTGCATGGTTCTGTTCTTTGACTTCTTGCAACAGAACATCCACTGCTCCCTTCATATACCTGCTGCTTTAGGAAACACAAAGAATATAAAATGTGGTACCAAAAGCTTTGTCAAAAACTTCAGCCAGTGTGAAGTGAGTATAGTGTTACATTACCCACCTTCAAGCCCATTACTAGAGTTTCGCGTGTGTCCCCATTACCTAAAATACAGGGAGAAGACCAGCAGAATCATAAACATTCAAACACATACGTGACTATTTTTCTAAATCTTTTTCTCCCAGAAAAGCAAAAAATTCAAAAGTCTCGTATATTTTTATGTGATAAATAAAGATACACATGTCATTCCCACAGTACCACTAGATCACATGTGGCAAACACAATACCTGCGGGCCAAATCTGGCCCTCCATCTTGTTTTATCCAGCCCAGCACCTTGTTTTATCCAGCCCAGCACCTTGTTTCTACCTGGCGGCAGCACCGAGCTCCTTGCCCTCACACTTGTGCCTGTGCACTGGTCACGTGTGCAGCATGTGACGTGCGTTGCACTGCAAGAGCAGGCTGATGTGGCCCCCACTGAAAATGAGTTTGACAGTTCTGCAATAGATCATAAATTGAAAGTCACGGATATTTTGTTTGTATTTTACAGATATTGAGTCACTGAACTACTGTCATTTTTTTACTGTTTCATGTTAATGAAGCAGTAGTTGAGTTTTGTTTGAAATGCTTTAAGCCACAAATAAGAATCATTGGCTATTTAATTTTCAGGGCTCGCATAAAAAAGAAGAAAGTAAAAGAAAATACATGTTTCCAGTATGTAGTGCACCGAAAAAGGGGGGAGGAAAGATTAAAAGTGAAAAAAAAATTGTTTCAAATTATAAGTTTCCTGGTTGTTACAGATTTTGTTACTTTTAATTAAAATAATTAAAATGGTTTATATATTTAAATAGACACTTTTTACTAAATAGTAGAAATATTTTTGTCAAAGCATAAAAAATAAGTATGTATTTAAAAAGTATTTAATTTGTTTTTAAAAGACATGGCTCTTACATTATGGAATTTCACACACAAAACCTTGTATAAGTGCAATTATCTGTCTGAAAACTATTCCTTAAGACTCTCTACAAGGTATGAAAAGCCAATAATTATAGCAGAAATTATTTTATAGTTTCAAATTCATATTGAACTTTGAGCAAAATATTATTTTCATATTGAAGAGCAAAAAACTAAGCATTAGGTAATCTTAAGATAAGTAGGTTTTATGTATCATGTTAACTTTTTTTAAACTTTTATAATCTTCTGTAAGCATTTTGTATTACTACTTAAATACAATCTTAGAAATATTTTAGACAAATTATATGGAAACATATGATCCTCTCTTCTGCTGTACAAATGAATTCTATCTCCTGAACTGTGTTCTTTGACAAACCTTTTGAATCAGGTATTCATCACACTGAAAATTTCTTGATTATTGAAAAGAACAATTCTCTAAAGGTTATTACAATCTGATATCACTTTAAGCACATCTTTGGTCTGAAAAAGATGAATTAGTGTCTTCAAACATAATTTAAAGCAAACTGGACATTCGGTGTCAAACACCCACTGGATATTCAAAGTATCAGTCGTGACAGACAGTTTGTGGGACAGATTCTTAGCTCATGTAGATTGATGAGACTAGATTAACATCAGCAGAGTGACATTGATTTACGTTGCCTTTGAAATACGAACTGCTCATCTTTGATGTCTTCTTTTGCATAGTGTGACTCTGTTACAAAATTTATTGAGATGTTTGTCCATCACAAGTGTAAATTAAGTAAAGGGAAATATGTTTGCATATGTCTTTCTGTGATGATTATGTTGCACTTCCCAGAAGTACTCAGTAAATTACAAAAATGTTACTCCTGAGCACAATAAACAATAAATTTTACTAAAGGAGATCCTATATTCTAGCTCACATTTGGTATCAATTAAACCTCAAATACCAGTCTGTAAATAGCTGCTGAAATGAAGAATTAGGCATACGAAATGATGAGATGAACAGAAAAGCCCCTTAGATTCAGTATTGGCGGGTTTCGTGCACTACCAGAAGTCCACTGGCTTCTCTAATGGAGTTCATGGTATTACCATTGGTTTAAAGAATGATCAGCACTTTCCCACAGTGCAACAAACCTCTTTGCTCTGCTTTCTACCCCCCGAACATTGCAGCCTTTGTTTGCCAAAGCAGGAGAGGCCAATACTTCTGAGCCTTTTAACCTGTCTTCATGCTGGTGATTACATTTGAAATTCATATCATGTGGATTGTGGATGCTATTTATAAATCCCTGTGGGGGGATGGGAAAAAAAAAGGGAAGAAAAGTTAAATAAGTAAATAAATAAATATGTTTAATTCTTCCTGAACAAAGCCAAACTGTCCAGTTTTTAAAGCACATGAAAGTTTCCAAAATGTGCTGAACAGTTAGAGCATCAATGTCTCACATGCTTGCTTATGGGTGTACCTACTGTGAGCATGAGGCAAGCTGTTCTGTGTCGCAGAGGGTAATACAGACCCTGAAGCCCATTCTGCCATTTACATCTGGAACAAGACATGCAGAATTAGAATTTTCATAACACGGATAACAGTTTTTGCAGATGTTTAGTCAATGGTGAATTTGAACAGAAACCACTTAATCTTTACTGAACAGGAGCAACAACTTTGTGATGTCAAAAATGCTATTTACATTCTTTGTAAAACATAGTCTTGAGGCCAAAACAGAAGGAAAGGAAAAAAAAGGATTTTTTTTTCCACAGAAAAACTAGTTGAATATAATAATAATTCTTATTGCATATAATATAATAATATAATTGAATATAGTAATAATATCTTGACGACTCCTCGTAAATTTGTAACCTGACAAAGATGAGGACAAACCACTTCTTTCTAACTCACAAGGCTTTAAAGTGGGTGGTTTTGGAAGACATAACCTTTTGTTGGCAAAGCAGCATCTCATAGAGGAGCGGTGAGGACCATGTGCCCCGGCCATGTTCAATTCCATAGTAATAATTTACTTTTTTTTTCTTAGTAATGCATGCAGATCTCTGTCAAGTAGTGCAATAGAGCTACTGTTACCCATGAAACAGAACAGGTGAGGAAGATGAGCAGACCAAGATGGAAGAAGGTACTTTTCAAACTATTATCTGGGTTTGTCCATTTTCAATTCAATCTTTAAAACCAGAAATTCAGACTGTGAAAAGGAAAAAAACAGTATTTAGCATACTGCTATTCTAAATAGAGGTGATGGCAAGGATACATCAAAACTGAGATGTTTATCAGCTTTTTTTCCATGCACAACTTCAGATTGTCTGTGAGCCAACTAAGGAGATCTACCTTTCTTGAATTGTAACTAAGGCTTCTGCAGAAATCCTAGAGGTACCACAAGTTGACAGACTCTTGGTAGTAACATATACATGTTGAGTTGTATCCGTCCCAAAGCCATGTCCCCAAGGAGCAGTGTAGCTTCAACCTGTGGCTGTTTGTACCTGAGCCAGAAACATTAAATATGATGCAAGATTCGAAGTACTTCTAGCCTTCTATGGCAACAAAATAGACTGGCATATATATTAATCTTATTTTATCTTTCTTCATTTGACAAAGACAGAAACAAGAAAACAATATAATCCCGCTTTCTTCTAGGAAGAACTCCCAGCTGACTACAACTCTAAAGGAGAGAGGCTAGCTTAAACTACATCCAGTGAGAGGGAAGGATTTCTTACATTTCTCTTGTATTTCACTGAAGCCTAGACCAAAGAAAGTAATATTAAAGGTTATGTTTCATTCTGCTATACTGGCATTTCTTAACTTAGGAGATCATGAGTAAAAGCCGCCTGTTGAGATTTGACATGACAAGCATTGTCATCTTGTTGAGGTACAGCTTATAGAACAGATGTCAATTTATAGAACAGTACAAAATCTTTAATGCCTTTTAAAAGCAGAGCTTTTTAAAAGTGCATTTCAAGGGATCCTTTTTCTTTTTTGAAGAGACAAAAAGCTTCCACACTTTATGCCCGCAGCTACTGCTGCACAATACCCTCTTTCTCACCCCTGGTGTGATCATTCTCTGGGAAGTCACAAATGAATAATGACTTTTTTTTTTTTTTTCAAGTTAATGGAACAACAAACAAATCCCAAACCTCTTGCTTTTTAATAATGATTTTGGATTTCACAGAAGGTAATAGCTTCAAGAAGGACAAAAAGTTTCTTGCATGATCAGCAAGGTACTTCTTCACAATCTCAATGCATTCATGACTTTAAAAGTGGTACTATATAATTGAATGAAATAAATAGCAAATTGACATAAATACAAAAGCTTAACTTATACAGAGGACCAGAACAGTCTTGCGTGTTACTCACAGATACTTCCAAAGCTTTCATTTTTCTGCTTAGTATGTTATACAACAGTACAAATATGCACTGATTTCATTATTACTCATTGTGAATAATTCTCTCTTTTTTTCGCACGTTTATCTTAGATAAGTAGTTTAGAAATTCAGGGCATTTGAAGTACTAAAGAGTTCTGAAGTCTGGCAAAGTTCTTTTTTTCTTCTGTTTTTGATAGAGTAATTCAAAAAGTAAAGTTTCATATCTTAACCTCTCTTCAACCTTATTTAAGCATTCGATCATGCCTCATTGACTTTAATATGATAGAAATATGCATAAATCCCAGCATGTGCTTATATCTGTGATACCTTTCTGAATCATGGCCTAGAAGATAGAACAACCAAAACTAAAATCTATCATTTCATATACATAGTCTTACCTTTGATTCTCATATTGCAAGGACAATATGTCCTTTACTCCATAGAGTTGGGGTCTACCATATCCTTCCTGGTTAACTGATCTTCAGGGGATAAAAGGGTGTGAGTTAATAATGCCAAACATATACATTAGCAGATGATTTTAAAGGAATAAATGAAAGGCTTCAAATACCAATTGACTCTAAATGGGATGTAATTGCATTTTTTATGCCTTAGAAAATATCCTCCATTATAATATTTCAGCTTGGTAGCTAGATGTGACTGTGGTTTCAGGTGATTAGGAAAGCTGAAGCTTGCATTTTTTGAAGCGGAAAAGTATGGATGGTACTTATTCTGTTAAGTAATAATAGATTTATCTCTTATTAAACTGTGGGAAAGAGAATCAACTAGGCCAAAACAATCAAATATAACTGGAATAAATAATACCGTTTCCATAAAACATTGGATAGTAAATCTTAGTTTTAAAAGCACATAATGAAATTTAAAACTACTCATTTTATATCCTTTAAAAGAGACACATTACATTTGGTGTCTCAATATCTCAGTACAGAATTTAAAGTTATTATTAAGTCTTTGCTACTGAAGCTTTCATGTACTTTCTGAAAACACTTGTTTATTAAAGATTACATATAGCGTCTTCAGAAATACTGTTGGTACCACTGCTTTCCAGAAAGAGTGCAAATTACATAATAAATTTAATTTAACTAATGTCATTCATAAAATCCATAGGGTGACACACATACTGTCTAGAAATTTATCATCTTAATAACATTAATTCCTAGAACATGGTGTTTATTAAAATACCTCAATGGTGTCGTGATCTCATGTTATATAGCAAGACCTACATCATTAGACTGCAAAAAGATCTGTAAACCTGTAAAGCTAACAAAAAAGACCTTGAGAGTATAATTAATCTCATTTTTCAAATGGAGAAATTGGAAAATAAAAGATATTAAGTGCCATCTTTGACATCAAGAACGAAAAGAAGAAAAATAACACTAAAATAGGAGATGACGGCATAATCAGGCAACAACTCATACTGGATGCAGCTGTATACTTTCAGGCACTACTTACTTCATATGCTCAGATTTCTTTTTCTTAGGTTTTTCATTGCAGGTAAAATATTTATTTTTTATTATTATTATTTAGGAAGATGCTTTCTCACTTACAGGTGATGTAAGCATCAGGAGCAGCAGCAGTGACTAAGCAAACTTTTTCATGAACAACAGAGTAAACAGCCTCATAAAATCCACATGAGCTGTTAGTGCATGACTTTATGGTTACCTTGGGGCTGCAGCAATTAAAATATGGTATTTACTTAAAAAGAAAAATGTCAGGCTCTTTCAGTTCTCAGATCTATGAGTTGGTTTTGTGTTTTAACTACTCCTTTTTGCTATGGGACCATCTGGGATCTGAATATTATTAAATGGAATATAATTAAAAAATATGTTACTCAGTTTATTGAGTAGGCTTTATAAAGACTCCAGCAAGTTGATGAGGATTTCTTTAGAGAACCTGAGTGAACAATTCAGAATGGTATGGTCAACAAGCTTGGAAAGGAGTCTTATTCTTTATTTAAGACTTGTCTTTTCCTATGTGTAAATTTGCTATGAAATCCTTGGCTGTTGAAAAATCTGGACTTGTAGTGTGAAGGGGAATGCTCTGTGCTCATGCCTTCTTTTTATTTTAGTCCTTTTTCTTTCCAAGAATGAAGGCTCCGGATGGAGATTAGAAGATGTTTAATCACCCATCAAGTAGAAAAAATAGAAGACTTTGGTTAATATTTAGCTAATGAATATTTAGCTCATCTTGCCATGAAAGCTTCTTGTCGGGGTTTTGCTTTAAAGACACATAAAACCAACAGAAGTACTGCTTGCCTCCCTTTGTCTCCCAAGACTACTATTGAGTGCTGTGACAATTTTTCGGGAAACAGACTAGAGCTTCAACCTCTCTCAGATCAGCATTTAAATGAATTAAGTGAGAAGAATCAAAACCAAGTCTGTACACAATAGTTTTCCAAGTTTTCTAGCTTGGGAAATTGTTCAAAATTTGAAGACTCTATCTCTTTTGCAAAATATGTTACCAAGATCAAGAAAACAAAAATCAGTAAACTGAGATGACAACTTAATCTAACCATGACCTAAGTATTTTAGAATTTATCTGGGACACCGAACATAGAAGCTCTAAAAATAAATCTAAATAAGAGGACCGTGGGCGTGGCATATCACTTGCTAGTGCTGGCTTTTCTGGGATGATGAACGCTTCTTGAGATCTGATCAGAAATTCTTTACTGAGAAGGTATTTCTTCACAAAATCTTCAGTGAATGAGTATGATCCAACAAGCACTTCAGCAGCATTTAAAATTATTCTATTAAAAATATTTTCAGAAGGCTTTAGATTGGAGTTCATGCACACACACGTGTAGTGCACACAAACAAAAAAACTAATGAGCAATCTGCTGAGGCAGGTTGCTTGTCCTGACATATTTTCACTGAGCATTTAAGAGATAATGGCAGATAATTTCTCATGACAGTCTTTACTCATATCTGTGAAATACTGTGCCATCATTGGTTTTAGTAAGCCTACTTGTTTACTGAAAATTCTCAGATAAATAGCAGGACAGGCTAAGAACTCAAAGACATGCTTCATTACACAAAAAATGGGTATTCAACATAGTAAAAAATTATAGATTACTAAAATGTACCAATATTAGATATATCTATATATAAAAAACAGCTATAAGCAGAGATACAAGCAGATTTATTGACTGAAATTTAGTTTTTGAGCCTGGACAGTTAGATACTAGATCAGAAAAAAGCCTACATGAAAAGGATTGATGACCAATCATTCAAGTGACTGCATAATTCCAGATCATGACATTATTGACAAAAACTGGATTTATTGATTAGTTAATAATTAATAACAACATGTTACTAATATATTTGTGCAAATTAAATGCACGAAATATAAGCTATGACATTCTACAGACTGCGATATTAATGTCTAAATGCCACTCCATGATAACCTCTGCATCAAGCTTCCTGACTCCTCTGCAATTTGTCTATTCATGTTTGTATGCACTTAGGCAAAAATCACAGTGAGACTCTAAGTGATTGGATGATACCTACGAAGCTGCAAAATGACTCAAATAAAGGAAAGACCTCAATCCAGCTTTCTCTCAAATGAGTGTTGGACCATGTTGGAATACCAGCTATTCTAAGGTATTTTATGTCCTCATAGGAAAATATGCTATTAAAAAGATATTTTTTCCATTTAAAAGGTTTTTTTGTCTAATAAAACATAATGCCTGGCTCAATTAATCCTAACATAACAATTTAATGATGAACAAAACCCCCCAAAAATAGGAATGAACAGAATATCTTGTTCTATTCATTCTAAAGTAGAGAAATAGCAAGGTGTTTCAAGTAATTAAAATTTTGTTTTTAAGGAAAAAAATCTCTTACAAGCTATATTGTCTTTTTTTCTTGTTTAATGAAAGAAATAGCTGTTGTTCATCTGCTGTCTACATCCTATTTACATTATTTCTCCCAGTTAAAAACTTATAAGGTCCTTTCCATATGACAGTTATGTTTTCCTCTGAGGCAATGAGATTTCTTTCTCATTTTTGCCCACTGTAGAGAAGACTGCTTTGTAATCTGACGATACATGAAAGGAGTGATTTCAGTCTGCTGTTTGGGGAGATACCAAAGGGAGTAATCACGTGGGATGGGCCTGGAAGCTGAACTCACCGCCTAGCTTTCATTATTCTTTCTGGAAAAGAGAAAACAGCAGTGAATTTCTCAAATTCCTGCAACCAAGAGCATCAAGAGTTCTGTTCAAAACTGAAAGCGTGGGAGGAGCCAAAAGTCCAACTCACTGTAGAACTACATTCCTCATAAAAACAGCTCAAGTCTTTGAAACTCTTCCAGGATTATTGTAGATCTGGGAGAATACAGCATGTATGGAAAACAGATGCGTATCTTATATGAGGGGGGAAAGTATATCAGACTAGAATAGCAGGAAAAGATCTCATCACAGGTTTTTTTCATGAATGTCCATTTTACAGAGCATTTCTGTGTGAGTAATACAGGATAATTCAGTGAACACAAAAGTGACACAAAAATGTATTTTCAGACATCCTCAGAAGCCTTTTGAAGCTATTTATGTTAAGATCTTCCTTCCTTCCTTCCTTCCTTCCTTCCTTCCTTCCTTCCTTCCTTCCTTCCTTCCTTCCTTCCTTCCTTCCTTCCTTCCTTCCTTCCTTCCTTCCTTCCTTCCTTCCTTCCTTCCTTTCTTTCCTTCCTTTCCTTCCTTTCTTTGGTTTACCTGTGGCTTAAGCACTTAACGGAAACTGCAGTTTTGACATTTATGCAAGGCTTAACCGTGCACAAATGTAGTTTTGGAACTCAGCATCTATAATTCTATCTGTAACTGTGTATGCTTTAAATGGGGAAATGATGAGATGAATGTCATATTTAGCCTTAACAGTTAAAGTAATGAACCACACCTCCCCAGAGGTACTGCGTAGCCGTAGAGAAAATAAGTACATTCCATAATGTAGTAAAAGAATGTAAAGAATTTACTAGTAATATAGGAAAGGGGGGACTGAAGAGGGGGTCTCTAGACTTAGATTTTTAGACTTTAGTTTTAAAAAGCAGAACCGATGAAGTAACCGCTCACAATAGAAACAGATTATCTTTTAACAAAGGACACTGGTAACAGAAGTCATTGTCCAGAACTACAGAAGTAAGAGAGCAACGCTGATAAGGCCCGACAAGGGAAAGCAAAATGTTTTGTTAGCAAGAGATAAAAAGAAACCAAGGTCAGCTCCGGTATGCAGAAGTGGCAAGAGGCAAAAAACCCATGACTATGCATGCGCAAAGCTGGAAGGTAAAAAGTTCAGCCCTGAGGATTACTTACTTCATCCTCACGACCACCACCAGAAGACACTGCGCAAGCGTGATGGGGAGGAGACTTAATTTTAATACGAAGTGGGGATAGGTGTATTGGGTAATCACATAAATATGTACTATTTGACTGTATATAAACTGGGACCAGTGGCAGATGAGTTGGGCACGTTGCTGGAGGAATTCTCTGCCGTGTCCCCAGTGCTGTATTACCCAATTCCTCTTACTGGAAAATAAAATACCTCGCTGCTGAATTGGACTAGCAGAGTGGTCATTTACAACTTTTCTCTTTTCTTTTCTTTTCTTTTCTTTTTTTTCTTTTCTTTTCTTTTCTTTTCTTTTCTTTTCTTTTCTTTTCTTTTCTTTTCTTTTCTTTTCTTTTCTTTTCTTTTCTTTTCTTTTCTTTTCTTCTCTTTTCTTTTCTTCTCTTTTCTTTTCTTCTCTTTTCTTTTCTTCTCTTTTCTTTTCTCTTTTCTTTTCTTTTCTTCTCTTTTCAATATTGGAAGGAAATGCTCTCTACTTCTCACATTTTTTCATTAATTAGCTGGCTGATGGGCTATGGCCAGTTCCACAGCTCACTAAACAGTCTAATATTAATATCATGTAGCTTTGTCACTTTACCCAAATGCTATAAAGCTTCTATTGCATAAACAAGCACCAGCTAAGTAACGAGAAAGCCTCTAGGGTTTTTTTTGCTGGTGTTTTTTGGGGGGAGGGAGGGTGTTGGGGATTATGTTTTATGTGTGATAAAGACAGAGGAATTAAAAAAAAAATTGGTCTGGTGAGTCCTGTGTGTGGAAGTAGTGTTGCAATCAGTCAAATAGAATCCAATGACTGGATTAGAAACATTTGAATCTTTCAAAGCCAGAAAAATGCTAGTGTTAATATGATATGAAAAAAGATTTTTATTAAGTGGATTCCTGTAGAAAATATGGAAAAAGCTGTAGTTAATTCTCAGTTTTGAGCCACCCTCTGCAAGTCAGATATTGACAAACTGGAGCAGTTCTAATGAAAAGAGCAATCAAACAGATTGAGGGCTTGGCCACATAGTTTATGGGCAGACACTAAGGGAACTTCATCTGGGGGTGAGGGAGAGGATCTAGTTGCAGTATTCAAGTATCTAATGGGAGGTTACAGGAAAAAAATGGAGCCAGACTCCTTGCAGGTACTCAGTGAGAGGATTAGAGGCAATGGGAACAAATTTTAGTAAGGTTATTTAGTAGGGAAAAAAATAATTATGAGAGCTACCTGTACATTCTGCAGAGCATTTGTCTTTGGAAATATTAAAAACTTAACTGGAAATGCTCTTGAGCAACCTGAAATATTATTAACTTTGTAGCTAGACTTGCACTGAAGGAATCACCTGGGGTCTAAATGACTTCCAGAGGTCTCTCTTCTAGCTCAAATTATTGTATTATTCTATAAAATAAGAGAATTGTAGTTCCTTGTGTTTCACATATTTTTTTCCTTAAAAATAGCTACTCATACACATAAATGAGAAAATCCTCATTTTAAGTTTGAGAAAGAATGGAAAAAAGTAGGTATCAACTTGCCCAGGATGACCAGTTTGGTGGGGATGTACTTGTATGAGGTCACTATTTGCATTTGAGCTTGGTATGGCTTTGAACTTCCTGAACTCCTGCAAAAGGGCATCTGGTGAGCTGAATAGCTATGACTGATCCCACAGGGGCCACTTACATTTCCTGACTGAAGTTTAATGAAACAATACTTTGCCATTAACAGGACCATTGAGTTTGAATGGCTCTTTTCAGGATCTGGAGTTGCTGGTGTTGTAACATGCAAATTCCTCCATGGAGAAGTGAGGTGGGAAGAGACTCCATTGTCTGTTTGGAAAGCTCAAAAGACCATGATGCAATAGTCAGTGGAGACACGTAAAAGGCTTGTCTGATCTAAAGTAGCAAGCAGAAAGAGCTGAGACTGGTGTTCCTATGGATGATGAGAACATTCAGAGTGTAATCATCAGTTTTTCTGCAGTCTGTAACTTCTTTCAGGAATAAAGTGTGGTTCTGTGGTTCCTTATTTCACAGTCAATTTCTTCAAAGTGGTCTTGTCTGAAGGGAACATGTTAAGCCACCGAAACTTTGGATACGTTACAGAACTTGACAGTCCGCTGCCATAAAAGGTGTAGATGCATTATATACACATAGAGACAGACATATACGTATATGTAGTATATACATAGTGTGTGTATATATAAGTATATTAAGTATTTACATATATTTTATATATACATCTGTATGGTACACTACGTTAAACAGAATGAAGTGTAAAAACTATTCTCAGCACATTATTAGCCACAGATGTCACAGAAGCACACTGTCCCATCCTTTGACAAAGTAATTGCAGGATAATTTTTATTCAGAAAGCATGGTTAGACTGAAACATGCTTCCAAGACAACTAACTGAACTCTCACCTCCTGTACTTTGTTATTATTAGGAAAGAGGAAGTTCATTGTGAATAGCCAGACAGTGAAACTCCTTTCCCAGCAATAACACTATCCAATAATCAGCTATAGTTTTGTTGTAATATTTTTGTATTTGTGACTACACAGATCATCTCATCCAATTTTCTTCAATTCACCTATTATTATTCATATTCATTTTCATATTTCTTAAGTTTGGCCAGAACAATTCATCATATGTTTCTATATTTGATTCTCAAAACTGGAGTCTGCACATCACAACCAGGGGATACACTTACTTATGTAAACCCTATGGAGCGGACTTACCTGGAGAGCCAGAATTTTCTTTTGCAACTATACAGAAGAAAAGGGACATTCTTAATCACTCCAAAGGTTATACACACACACAGATGTAAAGATTTCAACAAAAAAAGGTAAGTTTTTGTGAAGCAAGAACATTAGTGAATATTAGAATTAGTGAAGACTTAATTCCTGTGGATCAAGGAAATATGGACATGCATAATTCACTCAAGTGAAGAGAATTCAGAAACTACTTGAAGAGACTGTGCCCATTACTTAAAGAAATTTTATCTTGACATAGTTACAGACTACACAGTAGCTTACAAAGATCACGTCACTAATAGTTCACTGTTTGCTGGGTCTTCTGCAAACAGCTGTGTTCTCAAAAGATACTGTGAAGGTCAATGTAAGCTCTGTGACACAAATCTAGTGAGTATTTTGCTCACGTGTACTGTTTCTCATGTAAAATGGGCTAATGCACAAGATACACGGTAAGAAAACAGCAAAAACTATGTCTATTTCTAAACTAATATTGGAATGTGGCCCACTCTGGAATTCATTGTTATAACCTAGATGGGGCATGTTCTTTGCTGACTAGGAGCATCATCCAGGTCTGCATTTCTTTTCTTTTAAAATAAGAGAGACTAATGTGCAACAGTACACCCAGTGCATCGTATGTTCTGAAATTCTTTTGCAACACAACACACAAGTTAAGTTTGACCGTGTTACTTATACAGACTTCTATAAACCTGGGATTAGAAAAGGAATCTCTATCTTCCCTTTTCTTGTCTAAGTGCAAGGAACCAGCTATTTCTCTGACTTACGGTTTGTAAGAAAGTGCTGTGTCTCTCTGAAAATTTGGGACAGAAAAACACATTTGGATGATTTTTGAGTGGGAGATTGAGATGATCCTTGGTAATCTAAGATTTTCTGGCCAAAATGAACAATGAAAAGTTACATTTTCTAACTTGTTTCATGATAGAAAATGTAACTTTCTAATGATATATAGAATGTCCCTCACCCTTGCACTTTTCAGCAAAAGAACAGTCTGAAAAATATCACCACTACATGGAATAATCTTTGAATAGACAGTAAGCAGAAGGGGAAGAAACTCTTTCCTCATTGAGTAATCTAGAATCATAGAATCGATTGGTTGGAAAAGACCTTTGGGATCATTGAGCCCAACCCTACCTGTCCAATACTAAACCATATCCCTGAGCACTTCATCTATCCATCTTTTAAATACCTCCAGGTATGGTTATTCGATCACTTCCCCGGGCAGCCTGTGCCAGTTTCTGATAACCCTTTTGATGAAGAATTTTTTCCTGATGTCTAATCTGAACCTCCTCTGGAACAACTTGAAGACATTTCCTCTCATCCTATCACCTGTCACTTGGGCAAAGAGCCCAACGCCCACCTCATAACAACCTCCTTTCAGGTAGTTGTAGTCAGTGATAAGTTCTCCCCTCAGCCTCCTTTTCTCCAGGCTAAATAACCCCAGGTCTCTCAGCTGCTCATCATAAGGCTTGTTCTCCAGCTTGTTCATCATTTTTTTGCCCTTCCCCTTCCCTAATATACATCAGCCAGTCTTGTTGTACACTGATGTGCGTATCATAAACTTCTGGATCATAAACCGACACAAAACCCCCAGCTTTTTATGTCTATAGTAAATCTGAGTATGTTATGTCAGCTAATTTGTTGATATAGACTCTACACAGATGATTCCGAAGTGACTGTATGGTAGAGTATGGATACTGCCTTTAAAATAGCCTTTCTATATCTTTTAACTTATGTTATCTTTCTCACTGACTCTCAGCATTTGGTGTATTCTGCCCTATCTCCATTATGATGGTTTTTGCTGACTCATGGTTATATTTACTGAGTGTTGCACAGATTTTTTCAGGGGGTTGACTGTATAAATGATAATATGTTATTATTCTTGCCATGCTCCTGAAATGGCACAGGCATTGTGCACTATAGCTGTAGCAGTCTTGATTAAGAAAAGTCAAGCAAAATAGGAAAAGAACAGGAAGGTTATGCCAGAACTACCCCACCCTGATGTTACGTTCCTTCAACTGGAGAGTTTATGCAATGACTCTGCAGGAACGGACATGATTGCATTAGTGATACAGTAAAGTAAGCAGTGAAACTTAACCAGAGAATATGATTTTCTGGCAGCCTATTAGGCAGAGCAAGATGGTGTAGAACTCATATCACATTTTCTTAACCCAGCATATAATGTCATTAACTCAGACAGAAAAGCTCTTCTGATTTTAGAGAGTTTTGAATGTTCAAAGTTATGGCTATAAAGTAACCTGAGAATAAAGAAGGAAACAAATTATTATTAGGAATTTCTGTTACATGTGAGAAATAGTAGAGAAAGTAGCAAAAAATGCCCCCAGTGTCTAGTCATAGAGATAGACTTGGAATAGCAGAAGCAGAAATATATTTGGTGTATGACTACACGCATATGGGAAATAATGCTTGCTACTTGAGATGCCATTTGTCTGTCAGCCTCTCTGAAGTACTTGTACCAAAGCAGGCTTCAAGTCTATCGTTAGTTCTGATAAGAAGTGTGAAGGAGAAAACTGATGGGCAGCCATGTGAGAAGTTCAGTGGAGTAGCAGCGAACACAAGTTGAAAAATCAGCAGAGTTCTTTTAGATTAAACCTGAAGTTAAAAAGAAGAAATGAAGCTCTGGCTCACTTCTTGAGAAGAGCTGATCTTGTGCCCAGAAAAGAAGCCAGGGGAAGTTTTGGTAGATGAGGGCAGTTCTTCTCACTCTTCATCCCTTTTATTTTTAAACTCAGTCAAAACTATAACTTCCTAACTTCAGGACGTATAATACCACTTGGCAAAGTACAAGTAGGTATTGAAGTTTGTTGGAATCCACTACAACAACAGCACTTTTGCGTTATCTCAAGTTATTATCAAGAGAACATTTTTAACCAGACAGAATTTATAGAGATGAGTTTGTTCATTGGTGGCTCCCGTGTCATTCATTTTCAGGGCAGACATCATTTCTTCCATATATCTTACTGTCTAGTACAGTAACAGAGCAAACATTGAATACTTAGCAATGCAATGTTACAATTAACTTGCAATTATTAAAACAACAGATTTGTCTCTGATGCAAATGTTCCTAGGGAAGAAACTGTAATCAAGCATCATCATATGGACAACAGAGATTTGGATCAAACAGAAAAGAGAGAGTGACTAGAAAGAATTAGTGGGTGTAAGTTATTGTTATGCTGGAAAGTGTACACAAATTTACTCCTGTGTCTAAAGACATTAAAGCTGGGGAAACCTTCGGTACAAGAAATTTAGTTAATAACATAGGAAGAATAACAGGGCTCATGTTTCCCTAAACGTTCGCAAATATAAGCCAAAAGCAGTAGCATTTCTATCTCTTACATCTCAGGGCAGTTCTAATTTTTGCTGTATAAAGGGTCACTATTGGTTTTAAAATTTATTACAAAACACTACACATTTAAAATCTAAAGGTGAAATCAGCAGCAAAAAAGATGGCAGCTTGTTTCTTAATATTAATAAACAAAAATGCATTTTGGTTATGTTCTAGGAGTTGATGCAGCCTTAGGGCAGCTGCCAATCAAGTCATATTTTATGACTCTTAGTTCCTTGCTATTAAAAACAATCAAGGTTACCATGGAAACTGCAATTTTATCACGTGGTTTTTTTGCAGTCTTTCAGCCACAGAAGACATTATTAAAGAAATATTTCTGAAGGCTGTGTACTTCTGTATTTCTTAATATTTTGAATGACAATATTTTTAATCCACAGTCAAACTGTGCCTATTAGGCATATTTTATTTTTGCCATAAGGGTTGTATTACTGAACCTATAAGACCCTTTACACTCCTGAAATCTTCCACTGTAGAAAATAAAATGAAAAAACCTCATCCTTTATAGTTGTGACTCCACCTCCATCCAGATAGATAGTAGTTTAAATTATGATGATTTTACAACTATATTTTTTAAAAGAATGTTAAATGTTTTATTCTTATTTATTATTACTGTACATTTAATTTGTGTTCTTGATTATTCTCTTTACAGGCATGCAAAAGCAAAAAGAGTTTGTACTCTTTGGTTTTACGTTTGGGAAAAACGTTGTTCATAATAAGAATTTACATTTACAAATACAAAACGTGTAGTTACAGCTTCATTGCTTCAGGTGTATAAATATATGTAAAGGTGTATAAACCTCATTACTGTCAGCGTTTTACAGTTATTTGGCAGAATAAGTAATCCAGCCAGAATCTGAAATGCAGTCCAGCTGGGTTTAGCACTCTCGAGAAGAAGACACCGAACCCAACAAATTAATAACCTGTCCCACAAAGGTAACAGAAGGATTACTCCTAGTTATCTGACTCTTAAATTTTGTCATGAGAGTCTATCAGAGTCAGTTTTAACACTGATAGGAGAAATCAAGTTGATAAGCACAGTTTTATAAATCTGGATGTGGCATTTGTTTTGGAATAGATTGCTCATCTCGAATATGTTTATGAAAGTAAGAGAACACAATGATTTTTTTTAACTTTAGAACCACTGAGTTTATTTATTTGGTGAAGGAGTGAGGAAGCATTTTTGTGAAGTTCTTCAAACCACAAGAAAAAAGGAAACTAAAATAGCATGATTAAGCAGGTAGGCTGAGCATATCAAAATAAGCTATGAAAAGAAATAACATTTGAAGAAGCATTAGCAAAATAAACAGAGAATTCTGGCTAAATCTTGCAATTCCATAAATTCTTAAAATTTGCAGGTATCGTATCAATTTTCCCCCCAGGAAGCTTACTTTCTTATTCTCCAGCCTACTACATATAGTAATTCATCCTATAGGACAACATAGTCTTCTCATAAACACATATTTATATTTCAGTGGGGATGACTTTTACTTCCATTACAGTTCTATTTTTGTTATTAGCAATAGTTATTTATTGGATAGCAGTATTAAATAAAGGGCAGTAAAAATGCATAACATTAGTGATTCTATTTGAGACAATGTTTTAAGTGCTTGCATATATTTGCAGTTGTGGTGACTGAATAGTGATAAATAGTAATAAACTATAAACTCAAATTAAAACCTACAGTGTCATGGAGTGAATGATCCTTTTACACAGCTGAGTAATATTGAGTACTCTGTCTTGTTGGATGTTAAACACCTTAATATGCACAGGAAACCACACCAGATCCCATCCTTCTTTCCTCTTACAGTCAGAATTTCTGGATAATGATCAGACAAGGCAGGTTCGTAGAAAGTCTCCATTTCTTAATTCTTAATTACAAGGAAGGTAGGGCCTATCTAAGTCAGGGAAAATATTATTTCATGCAGATATGCTTAAGCTGGTTCACTATGTCATTCTCTATGACACCATGAGCTTGTGTATCTGACTTTGAATAGCTTCTGCTATCAGGTCTGAAGAAGATAGAAAACCACACAGACTTGTTAGTGCATATGTTCTTTAAGAGGTACTCAGAGCTCGTGCTGACTTTCCCCATCCTTGCTGGCTCAGGAGGCCTAGAGCACTGCAAACAAGCAGTTCTAAGAGAGACCAACAGTCCAGTTCTGGGCCCCTTGTCCGGTTCTGGGCCCCTCAGTTTAAGAAAGATGTTGAGATGCTGGAGTACGTCCAGAGGAGAGCAACGAGGATGGTGAGGGGACTGGAGCACAAAGCCCTATGAGGAGCGACGGAGGGAGCTGGGGTTGTTTAGCCTGGAGAAGAGGAGGCTCAGGGGAGACCTTATTGCTCTCTACAACTACCTAAAGGGAGGTTGTAGTCAGGCAGGGGTTGGTCTCTTCTCTCAGGTGACCGGTGACAGAACAAGACGGCACGGTCTCAAGCTTCGCCAGGGGAGGTTTAGGCTTGACATTAGGAAGAAGTTCTTTACTGAGAGGGTGATTGGCCATTGGAATGCGCTGCCTGGGGAGGTGGTGGAGTCACCGTCCCTGGAGGTGTTTAAGGAAAGACTGGATGAGGCACTTAGTGCCACGGTGTAGTTGACAAGTAGGAGTAGGTGTAGGTGTTGGATCATAGGTTGGACAAGATGATCTCAGAGGTCTTTTCCCACCTTATGATACTGTGATACTGTGTGTGAAATATTTTTCGTGGTACTCTAACTGCTGATTATTTTTATATGTTAGGCTCTCCAACTTTTGACAGTTTCTCATTAACAGTGTAGAGTGTAATCTGGTCCCTTATAACTGACCGGTACCCTTCCTAAGGTCTGTTTCTCACTGGCTTGCAGTTTGTGCTGCAGTAGTGCCTGGCACAGCTCCCTGCAACTGCACTGCCCTAGCTGCAGTTGTCGGCAACGCGATCGGATGAGAAAATTTGGCTGAAGTGTTGTCTTTTCCAAAGCATTGTATTTCTCTCTCTCTCATACCTCATCTCCTACTTGCTTAATACTCTTCCACCTTCTTCATTCTGTGCAGCTTTTTTTTACTAACGTTGCACAGATATCGTTTAAACGGGTTCAGCGAGGAGTTGTTTTCATGGAACCTTTGTTCCCTTTGCTGACATCTTTTCTACAAGAGCAGCAGACTGCATTGCTGCTGCCACTGCTTGAATCTGAGAAACAATTTCACAGTGAGGATTTGCTTCTGTTTCTCTACAGGCTGCTTGACAGTGATACATGAGGAGGCTACTGTGAGCAAGTGTTGGCCTCCTCCCTTCTCCTACTGACACAGCTATTCCTTCTAGTTTTGTTGCAGCTTACAGAAGATCGCACCAGAGCTGAGGATTTTGCTTTGGTTTCTCTCTGATGCTGTGCTCTAAATGGAATCATTGAGCTCTATTTTTCCATAGTAGCCTCATGCCTTTCTTTCAATTTTCTCATAAATAACCATTTAATTTTCTTCTTGGATGACTACATACATGAGGTCTAAATAGGGAGAAACGGAGGAAAGGCAGAAACACAAGCACCTTATCCTGTTAACCAGAGAACAGCCTGTTCTTCAGAAATTTTGCCTGTCTTATAACAAGTAACATTTTGCTTCAACCTGTAGCTAAGCAGGAAATAAGTTTTTAGCTTGGTGGAAATAGTAGTTGTGAAGTCTTTGTGAAAGTGTGAACAAAGATATATATGAGGTTACAATTGTTCTTCATTTAAGAAGAGGATCACCAATAGAAATACAGTCAACAAAAATAAGGAGAAGAAAATAGAATTACCAAACTTGGGATTGGGAAAATGCCTTCTCTGCTTTGCTTCGTGTTTCCTGTCTGACACTGGGCAAGTCTCTGAGAAATCAAGTACAATAGTGACAAGTATTTCTCCAGATGGGAATTAACTTGGAGCAGAAAGGGAGAAGTACAGGACACAATTTATTTGTGATTTGTTACTGATAGAAAGTTTTATATGGAAATTCTTTACACTGTAGTTGGTTTCAACTGAAATTCCTTATTTTAGATATAAACTTATTAATCTGTATTTTATGTCTCTACTTTTTAATAAAAAGGTAGCTCTAGAAAGCCTGATTTTATAACAAAATCTTTTATTTTCAATAAAACAATGTAAAAATGAATATTTTTAAAAAAATAAACGTAATTTTTTTTGTCAAGATCTCATTATTTTCCTCTCTATTCCCTCAATTTTATCTCTTCCCCCTCCTTTCCTATCTTTAATTTCTAGACTCAAGGCATCCTGACCACCCCTGGACAGGGAAGAAGTCTTCTTGTCTTTCACATGGCATTAAGAAAAAGAATGGATAATGAATATGAGGGTGACATTTTTATAGAGAAAGAGATGAGAGAGCACTTACCAGCACTAACACATGGGAATTTTGCTTTGATTTGTAGTTTCCCATGGATCTTTGTACACCACAGCTACACATATCAAGTGAGACAACTTCAGACAGAAAATCTACATTATAGTTATGGAGAATCTGTGCAAAATAAAAGATAGAAAATGGTAGATGAATAACAACTAAGTTGAGATATTTAACTCCTTTAAGCTCCTTTAAAATCTGTCTGTGAGTAAAATACACATTTAGAGGTCAGGCAGACAGATAGATACTGTTATTTTGCCATTACTGCTTATTTAGCCTTTGACCTTTGATAATGGACAAGGCTGTTTGAGAAAATGGAGTACATCAGACAAAAAATGTGATTCCATATTTGGGTACATCTAGGATCAACCTAAAAGATATTGAATAGCATAATATAGACTGACCAGTATTTTCATTGTTAGAGTAATAACATTTTATTTTTCTTCAAGCATCTGCTACATCTGCAAAAAAACCAAACCTGTAGTAGATTTACAGTTTGGCTGAGCGTAAATCCCAATGAATTTCTTTATGCTGGGGAAATGAATATTCCTATCACTGTATAAATCTAAAACAGCAAACAAGAAGCAGAGTCCACAGAAGAGACAAATCTTTGACAGCCTTTGGCACTGATACTTAGTCCACTGCAGTCAGTCATGTGTCTGAGTTTTTACCCTATTATTCCTCTCTCAAGGTGAGACACACCTTGGTGCCTCAAAGAGAACGGGATTTTTATTATAACTATGGGCCAGAGAGCACTGACCTGAAGCAAGCAAGTTTGGCAAACACAGTATGGACCAGAGGCTTTACGGGCTTAACAATCCACAGACAAGACATTTCTCAAAATATTTGAAACATTGGCTAAGGAGTACATAAGGAATCATCTGGAAATATTTCCTGTTGGAAAAGAGAAGATTATATTTCCTTACGCAAGCTCAAGCACTTTTTGTGACACAGAATCTTAAGGCAACCTTTACTCAGACTTCTATGCTTAATGTGCCCCAGACAATACAGGGTAAAATATCACAAAGTCTCTCCCACTTTCTCCCTTACTGTCAAATAAACAAGAAAACAAGCCCATCTGCTGCTTTTTGTTGATGTCGAAGGACCCTTAAGACAGCTGAAAGTGGAATATTTGCCTTCATCATTGGGTAGGATTCTATTCACATATTTACAATGCAGTCAAATTTAAATACAAGAATGCAAAAAAAAAGTCCGAGCCAGCTTGAATTTTGTCTATACAAGAGGGTGTAAAAGTGGTGCTTGAAAGAGCAGTACTCTAGAGAGCCTGAAACTGGAAAGTTATCCATGAATATAAGTGAATAGGTTTACTGTACCAATCAAGCATGCTGGCAAGGAGGACCACCTGCCAGAATAATCTCTCTCCGAGACTTACTTAAGGAACTAAATCACCTGCTTAAAGTTTTATTTAAGTGAAATGGCCCAGAAAAGCAAACACACTGCAGCTTGTCAGCAGGCCCTCAAGGGAGGGTCCATTTGTTGCTTGCCCAACTCACCAGACGATGAGCACTATGTTTTCACTTAGTCTGAACGATTGAATTTTGTGTTGAATAGTAGTCCTCCCCTCCTACATGGAAACTTCATTGTCTCACCTAAATCAACATAACAAGTTGTTGTCCTGCTAGGACATAGCCCTTTTTAGTTCCACCCTAATAGCTTACAGAAAGATTGCTCTTTCTCTAAATTGTGAGTGTTGTAGGAAAATAGCTGTCTTTAAGCGTTAATCTGAGACTTTGTGAAAGAGTTAGCAGTCACTCAGAAATTTCTGAAAAATATGACTGATTTCTTTTTATGCCTGCATTTGCATTCACATCATAAGATATTTGGGTTAGAGAATCCCTGTACTGTGATGTGTCCTAAAATTTCACAGTCTTCATTCCAGGTTCTTGGATTAAAAAATTTTTATAACCACTTGGCACCTGTACTAAACAGAAAGGAAAGAAAGGCTTCAAGCAGTGCCTTATGTCTTGTACAACTCTACTTATAACTAATCGTTTGTATTGAGAGCTGGATTCTGTCATTCTCACTGACAGTGAATTTTCACTTTGCTACATGAATTTCTCCATTGGTTCTAATGTGATTTTGCACGCTTTGTGGTAAGAAACTGAAAGTAACAGAATTAAACTCAGTATCTTTTGGGCTGCACTAATTCCAGGAATGATGAAGGTATCATTTTTTCCTTTGCTTCCATCACTCTCTGTGTAGGTCAAAGAAGACAGGCATAAGAGAAAAGCCATTTTTTTCCAGAATTCATCTATCAATACAGTGATATTTGAGGTACACATAGGTCTTGATTGAATTATTTCTGTTTATCTGAGCCATGTGTTTGGGGTCGTTGATTAGTCAGGAAGTAAGGACCTGAAGTCAAGAGAAGTCTTTTGTTTAAAATATGTTGTCTTTTATGTCACAGAGGTGGGTAAAATAAAAGGTGCTTATTTTTTAATGACGTCTTTAGAAAAGCCATCACTGTTTTCTTTGCTTTTTTCCCCACGTAATTTTGGCTCAAAATGAATAAGCAGCCTCCTTTAAAATTGCATTTACACACTGAAATGAGAAAAATATTGTGATGTAACATGTTATTTACAAAGGTCTCCAGGTGGCCACAGCAGAATTGCAATGTAACAACCAATTAAAATTAAATGCCATATAGCATAAAAAAAACCAACAGAAAAAAGCGGGGGGTGGGGGGTGGGGGGTGTGGGGGTGGGAGAGAGAGAATTAAAAAAAGAGGTCAAACAATTAGATCTAACAAGGCTTTCAACATTGTAAGGTCAGATGGTTTACAGAAAAATAATGGTACAGAGTCAACCGTCTAAATTCTCAGAATGCACACAGGAGGCTTTTCTGACATTTTTTAAGTTTCCATTTTTAAAGTGTAACTTCCATCATTTGTTGCTGACTTGAAGTTCACAGTGCATGACAGATAGACAGACCTTTCCCTAAGAGAAAGAAAACTACATGCAAGATACGTAAGTACGTGAGTACACACGTACAGATCACACAAAAGAAAAAAACATTAATTCTTTTTTCCTTGACTAAAACTGGCAGCTCTGCACAGCCTCTTTAACATCTAGGGAAATTCATCCTGGAGTAACTCAGTGGGCTGTGATGGTTTGCACGCAATGATCTTCAGAAAACAAGTGGCAATGTTATCCATTTTCCAGAAAAGTCTGGAATATTCTCAGAAGAAGTCCGATGTCGTTAATGTGAAAAGTGTAAAGTGACAACCAAGCTTTTTTTTTCAGATCAGTGTTTTCTGTGGTGTTTCAAAGCCCAGTGAATGAAAACTGCACAAAAGAACAAAACACGAGGCATGATTCTCTGAAGTAGAAATTACACAGAACTTGCATCCAAGTCAGAGGGGCTGAGAGTGTTAGAGCTTGGGAAAATCCACCCTCTTCTTTGACTGTTAATGCCTCAGTACTACAAATTAACTCTAAAGTCATGGGTGATACTAATCACATCTGGTTTACATTTTCACTTTGTACACAGGCAGCAAAGTAAGAGAAAACTCTAAATAAGTGTTTCAGTTTCTCTTTTTCATTTGTTATCCAGGATCAGCTTTAAAGTTACAAGGCTTCTGCCTCAAACATAAGAAAATATCTTATGTGCTCTACACAGAAAGGAATAGAGCTGATGGCACAAAAGATATGCACTATAAAATTCTTAGGGCCCCTAGATGGCAGTCAATAGAGGGATTAAAATTGACTTGTCCCTTCAGCTTCAGAAAATGAGTATCAGGGAGACCTCTCTGAACCCCTCTTGGGACAATACACTAGTGATTACTTAATTCCATATATTCAGAGTAACTTCTTTCCTTCCCTTTTTTTTTTTAAATTTTGGGAATACGTGCCTGGCTACTACCACTATAATTGTTTCTATAAGTCTGCTTGATAACATACATGTTATACAAGAACATGTATTTGTAAATGAAGCAATTACAGCAGAAGAAATCGGGGGATTCAAAGGAGTTGATGTTGCACAGGACTGACCATGTTTGCCATGTTCTGCAAAATGCATCGCACACAAAATCTGTGGGCTGAAGCACAGACAGATTTATGTGAGTTTACTTTCGAGATCCTTCTGAGAAGGGTGGGGTTTCTGGACCTGCAGAGACACTCAAGATACAAGGACTATGACAGAACAGCACTGACTGCCAGCACTTACAGAAGGACCTTTCTGTCCATCATCTCCCTCAGACCTAGCTAATTCTTACTCCCTTTGCTATAAATCTGCCTTAAAGTCAGATCTCCTTCTTCCTCAACAAGTGTGGATATAATTTCAAGCTCTGCACATTTTTATCAGTCACAGATGTGTATTTAGTCTTAAGTATGCATAACCAAGAAGCATGTTTATATCCCCGATACAGATTTTTAGGGCCACTGTAGAAAGAAATGCAGAGTTCAGTGATCTTTATTCACTCTTACTTATATTCATAAAGAAATGTCTTTATCCTATAAAATTTAATCTTTAGCTAAATTACTGAATCTGATCTATTTAAATTGAACTATGTTATAAAATATTTTAGCATATAGGAGCCAGTGCTTCTTTCACATGCCTTTTATATTAAATGAGCTGTTGAGATCGAGTCCTAACTTCTGCTGATACTTGAGTAATAGCAATTTAATTTTCAGAGTCTCTGGGAAAGCCAAGATTCCGAGGAGTTCAGTGTGTTTTGTGAGTTATCAGAAAAGCAGGCTTTTTAAATTAATATCTTTGCTTGGGATCTGAAAAGAATCCCTTTCATTTGTTAGTTTGCATGAAAATTAGTTTGACTCTTTTGTTTAACTTCTGGCCTGTTGGGCTGAATGCCTTATATTAAGTTTGCATACCCTTCAGCCAGATTCCAAGGTCCTTATCAAAGGTCCAGCTCAAAATATTTTAATCAATCGGGTGCTTCTAAGTTGTAACAGTGAAAATTTTTGAGAGTTAAGATCAAGTGAAAATGGGAGGAATTTAGGCAGCTGGGTTCAGTGCTGCTGCCATGCTGAAATAATTGATTCATCTGGGAACAGGACTGAATAACTATTGAAAGCAGAAAGTACAGAAGGCTTCTACAGTTAAAGGCAGAAATGATGGCTTCTTTTTAACAAGATAAAGAAATTATCAACATTTATTCTTGTTTAATCAACTGTATTTCGATTATTTTCTGTAAGGAATACACTATAGTTCAGTGTATTTAAACTTTTTTGGTTTCAAGTACATGTTTTGCTTACCACTTTTAAAATCTTATAGACTCTTACAGCCCATTATTAGGGTACATTCAAATGGATCTCACTGTGTTCCATATTCAGGAAAAAACACTGACCTTCATGTACATACACTTAAGAGCTCTGATGTATTCAGACAATTTTCTGGAGGTTTAGCTTTTGATACAGTCTTTCAAAAGATCTCTTTCTTAATCAGGTGAAAAATTAAATGCTATACTATAATTCTTTTTCCACATATAGATCTGTATGATTTCTATTACACAGTGTACACAGAAAATGTTAGAGATTGCCAGTTCTTGCCTGAAGAGGTCCATTTTAATGTCCCAACCAACTTGATATTTTCACTGCTGCTCTAGGCAGGGCTTTGTGGTTCAGAAATTATCATAGATTCTTTCATTGTCATCTATTGATTTTACCGGGAATTAAATATATTACAAGCTCTTGGCTTTGGTTTTTCTGGGAGAGTGTCATCTACTGGCAGCCATCTTGTCAGGTATCTAATCTGAATTGACTAATTTAAGGTCTGGGCTCCTTCTAGTGTACTAAGAAATAGAGAAAAGCACTTCCAGAAGCTCATTATCCCTAAATAGGTATTTAGAATAGTGAAAATAAACTGTTCTCTGGAAGGAATATCTTTCTATCTTGATTTGCTGCTGAGGGAGGCTAAATCATTAGCTTAGACTCAGTGGTTAACTATTCGACAATTAGCCACGTGTGGTGAATCGAACCGGCTCTGTCTGAATATCCATTTATCAAACAGGAGCTGTACCTAAAAATCTCACTAAGCATTTAAGATTCATCTCTCACTAATGAAAATATTTCTCACGAAGGCCTCATGCAGTTGATAAAATTTTTGAGTCATACCAGCAGAAGAAAGTCATTTTTTTAAGGGTCAAGCCTAATTCCCCAGTCACTTCATAGAACACTACACCCATCTTCCAAGCAGGCATAATCACATTGAAATAAGATATGGATATTGACATTTAGTGACTTGTTTGCCTGTCTTTTCTGACTCAATTAAAAAAAATCTGTTGAAATGAAAGCAAGATAGACACTTTTAAAACAATCTGTTGAAGACTTATATAACAACTGTTATTCTTAATGACTAGGGAAACCTTTTTCATCTTTTTCAAAATTTTTAGGTAGTAGGATAAGGCCAGATTCTACTGCTCTCGCTTGTTTTGCTTTACATGGAGTATATTGAGATTATTGGGGTTTTTTCTAAAAAAAAAAAATCCAAAACAGAACAAAACTATTCTACTTAGCTTGTCAGTCATTATCAAGAATAATAAATGCTGACTTTTCAAAAATTCAAGTGTTGACAGACTATTTAATCACATTTAATAAAGGTTGGAGTTTAATAAAAAGATGTAGATTCAACAAAGAATTACATGTTTTTGACTAATTCCAAAACTTACTTATAAATTAAACACGAGAAAATTAAATGTAAAATTTTCTTTCATATGCCAATTAAGATATCTTCCCTTTCAAGAAAGGATTAAAGATCAGGACTTGAAGACTTAGGCATCTAGTTTCTCTTATAGCAACCATATCATACTCATAGTTATTTTCATGAAATTACTGAGACCCTTCTTAAAATCAATTAAGTAACCTTCACTCCCTTCTAAACAATCCTGTTTTATCGATATTCTTCCTTCCTAATTCTGAGCTGACTACAACAGCATTAATGATCATATCCAATTTTCTTATTAAATATATTAATTTCAAAAATTACACTAACTTTACTGGCGTTCTTACCGATGTTAGTACTTTCTAGCTGCTGTGTCCTCAATAATATTGTTTTTATCTACTTCTATGTTCACATTTATCTAAGCTTTCTTTTCTTGCAAAAATCAAAGAAGTTAGTACTCTGAACATTTACAACTCCTTTCTCACCATTCCTGCCTTTAAAGATGCTCAGAGGGACAGCAGTAAGAGTCCTTGTTCCATGAATGGGAGCATCAGATAAACTCCAGCTTTCTCATCATGGTTGTTTTGTATCCTCAAAGCATCCTTTCTACCGCCACCGCCCCCCAGCATTGCAAAGGTGTTATATTCTCCCTCAAATATGTCCTAATGTTATGGGCTACGACTTCTGTATGTTGAAAATAGGTCTGAGATCAAATTCCTCTGTGAATCCATCTCGAACCTCGGGTAGGGAAAACCTCAACATTAGTTTGGGATGCTGCAGCAATTTGGGTTGCTCCAAGAGTGGAAGAGGACACAGGGTGCCGCTGTAAGAATCCTAATACACTTGTACAAATAAAGAGAGCAGTTGTCAGTGTGAAAGCTAAAGGATATAATACTTTCAACTGACTTTTGTGTTTCTCCAAACTTGTTTTCTTCTATGTTGCAGGTAAGCTAGACTTGCTGAGCTGATGAGGCTCTTTCAGTTCTCACCAGTCCATCTGAATTTGGGATTTTGTCTCTCTGAGTCAGTACAAGTATTCTTTCCTGACAAGGAAACTGAATCAAGACCAAAAAAATAATATTATTTATTAATCCAAAAACAGTTATAAAGACCTGAAATAGATTAAACAGTCCAATGGAAAGTCACGCAGATGAAAAAGCAAGGAAACCATGAGTGGAGGAGCAGATTGTTCTGGCAAGAAAATCAAAATACACAACCAAAGAGCGGTCAATGGAGGATAGAGTTTTTATTGAATATCTGCTTGACAATTTTGAGTTGATATTGTATTTTGAGATAGTTAAAAATATGCTGAGTGTGGCTCGGAACTATACTGTTACGCTTCTGCCTTCTAGAGCAGACAGTAATCTGAATTAATTAATACTAATCTACTTTTAATAGAGTGTTTCTGAGCCACATTTCAGTAACAAATGTTATACACCAGAAGATAAAACATAGCCCTATCTGATATATGTGGAGCCTCAGCTGTACATATTTGACCCCTATTTTACACAGTTGTGGCTCATTGATTCTCTCTTTTAAACTCCTGGACTGAGCACTCAGCAATCATTGGACCACCCATACATCTTCTGAGCTGATTTAGTCTATGAACTGTAACCCTGCTACAGGGCTGTAATGTTTCTGGCACCTACGATGCTGGCTGCTTGTCATTATGACATATAACCTAGAAGATGTACTTAAGAACAAATAACCTCAGAAGTGTTTACATGCCATCAGTCTTTTCAGCTAAAGCAAAGACAAGGCTCAGGACTACCCAAAAATGAATAAATGAGCAAATTCACATACTGTCCCAGTAACCACCAAAGCTCAGGCTTGAAACCAAAAGTGCTGGAGAAAGAAAAAAACCTAGACAAGGTCTTAATGGCTTAAAAAAAGTATTATTTTACCACATGAAAGACTATAAATTTATGGGAGACATTTTCCTTGCTTTTTCTTGAAAGATATATTCTTTTCCATAAAATGTCTGCAATTTGGTGATGGACAAGCTTAAATTATAAATATTTTTCTTTTCCAAGGTTTATTAGAAATGTGAGTATGAACAATGACCAATTGAAATAGGGCATCCTAATTAAATTTAATAGAGCTTTCTAGAAGGTCAGGCAAAATATTTTACACAGAAAATTAAAATATAAATAACACTAGAACTGGAATTAGTGTTTATCCCACTTCAGTCCTGTTCTTAATGAAATTGTATTGAATTTTTTATAATACATGAAAAAGTCAACACGAAACAGTTCATGGGGTATTAAATATATCAAACATATAAAGCTAGGTCAGATAATGGAAGAATTAAACAAAGACGAAAGGTAACAATACTGGCTTCAATTAATGTAGTGAATTAATGAATGATCTCTATTACGCTACTCATGTTCATTAAACAAGTATAATGGGCTTCTGAATTGTCCATGTGAACCTAGAGAGTCTATTCAGTCAAAATTACCTATGCTTACTGTCAATCCCTTGCTGATTATGCATTGTCAGAGGCATACATAAGTAGCCCTTTGGCATTTCAGTCGCTATGGACTCCAGCATGCGGTATTAATGGGGCTGTGCCTATGCACACTGAATCAAACTCCATTTTATGTAATGGGGGTGTGTATGAATTTATGTTCATAAATAACATACTGGTTTGGTTGCCTGTAGGGGTAACCAAATTTTCCAGTTATGTACCCATCCCATCTTTTAGAATAATATTGTGATCTGGGCTGTGGACTCCCACAGGGAGTAACAGATGTGTGCTGAAAGATCAAACAACTTCTTTCAACTATATTAAGCTCTTCCAGCAGAAATCAGGGAGGTGGAACGACAATGTGGACAAAACAGTGCCTTTATGAGCCAGCAGTATCAAAATACAGGTGTGCCAGCAGTTGTCAATGGCCGCTAGAACTACAGGCAACCCCTTGTAAGGGAAGGGACTGTGGCCCTTGCTAGCAGTCCCTTTCATTCTGGTTTACTGTAACTACTGTTACAGCTTATCATTTTCTATGTCTTGGAGTCGGTGTAGGACTTCAAATTTCCCCACTGCCCACGCTGATTAATGTAACCTAGATAACAAATTCCTGTCCTCATCATGGCGAATTTCCCCAACTAGAAAAATATAAACATACAGAACTTCATGTGTGCTTTTTCAGTGAACTTTAAGAACGCAATATTGCAACCCAGTCCTTTGTTTGTACCAAGGCCAATGACTTCTGCTTATTTAAAATACATTATCTTATGGAATCATTTCTGCCTCGCTCATATTTACCCAACCAGTTTCTCAGAAGCTGTAGAAGGAGGATCATTTTGCCTGCTTTGATATCATTTGCTTGAGTTAGGTGATCATATTTCAGCCCTTAACCTTCTTATGTTTTTCTTGCTGTTTTCAAGCTGAAAACAATAAATCTTTCTCAATAACCTATACAAGATGGCCCTGTGGTTTTCTGTTAAGATGCTTCATTATTTTTGTGCTATTTTATGACAGGAGTATTAGAATGAGGTGAAAGCACTAAACTCATGTTAAATGTTTCTGTAGGAGAGATGGTTGCATTTATTAGGATTAATAGACTACTTATGTTGGAAACTAAAATCCTCTTTTTATTCACATGCAATATAGTGTGCAGGTAACTAAAATCCAATCTTCTTAATCCTCAGCGAAGCAGCTTTTTTCCTGACTTCAGCGACAGTTCAATTTCTGTTATGCTAACCATATGCTCCTGATTGATTATCAGTTATATTTAATTATTCAGAGTTACAGATGGCAGTTTTGTGAGGCAAACTGCTGATCCCTGGAGGCCCTGTGTGCTGATGCCACTGCCTCTGCAGTTACAACACTTGAGTCCCTGAAGTTGAGAAAAACAGGTAATTTAACCACTACTGTAAGCTGTATTGGCCTACACAGTCAGTAGAGAATGAAAGGATTCTGATACTAAGGTGGTAGATTAAATCCATGGAGACAGAAGAGAGGACGGTAAGATGAATGCTCTGAAACAACCTGTGTTGCTTGAATGAATGCCACTCTTTCTCCTTATCCATTGAAAGAAACATTTGAGTTGTATCACAGTATCACAGTATCATAAGATTGGAAAAGACCTTTGAGATCATGGAGTCCAACCTATGACCCAACCTACACGTACTCCTACTCGTCAACTACACCGTGGCACTAAGTGCCTCATCCAATCTCTCCTTAAACACCTCCAGGGACGGTGACTCCACCATCTCCCCGGGCAGCGCATTCCAATGGCCAATCGCCCTCTCAGTAAAGAATTTTTTCCTAATGTCAATCCTAAACCTCCCCTGGCAAAGCTTGAGACTGTGCCCTCTTGTTCTGTCACTGGTCACCTGAGAGAAGAGACCAACCCCTGCCTGACTACAGCCTCCCTTTAGGTAGTTGTAGAGAGCAATAAGGTCTCCCCTGAGCCTCCTCTTCTTCAGGCTAAACAACCCCAGCTCCCTCCGTCGCTCCTCATAGGGCTTGTGCTCCAACCCCCTCACCATCCTCGTCACTTTCCTCTGGATGCACTCCAGCATCTCAACATCTTTCTTAAACTGTGCTACATTCTTTTCCTTCATCAAGTTTTTTTCCATTCCTCACATTTGAGGGGTATTTGTTGTAGAGTAGTAAATCAAACACTTGCTTCCCTACTTGGTAGGGATCTTATAATCTAGACTCTTCGAGGCCCTGCTGTTGCTCCTTGGAACACCAGTGTGCGGTACAGAGCAATACTTGGTGAGCAAAGCAGGATGCATTGGTACCAGAGTGGAAAGTACATACACAGCAGAAAATGAAAAAGAACAAAAAATTCCATCTCCCTTTCTCCCAATGTTAGTAGTTAAAACCAGACAAACAATCCAAAACCAAGAAAAGACTTTATTCAGCATTTCTCCCCCACCCCGTGCATTTTTTTTTGTAATGATTACCACAGGGACAGTGGGAGAGAATCTGCTCTTTTTCTTTTTTTCACGCTGCTTTCTTGAAAGAGGCTTTTTGTTTTCAATTCACCTGATAGTGCAGTCCCAGCAGAATGCACCTAACAAATCATAGTGAGTGTCTGTACCTTGCTATGTATCAAAGTCCCTTAATGTGCCAACAAAGTTCTCCAAGGTCAGAAAAGCAGTTTATCAAACTGTTATATCTCTTATGGCAGACAATAAATTTATTCTACTGTTGGAATGTATGAATATTTCAGATGTTCTGCGAGATAAACACTATTGCTTAGGATGCTCTCGTGTCATTGTCAACTAGTACCAAACATTGTCATTGCTCCACATACTCTGTTCTTTTAGCTTACCCTCCGCTCAGGAAGATGCAGTTCTATATGGCTTGTACTCTTCTATGTCCTTTATCTCTTTAAAGTCTGGATTTTTTCCTAATGCATCCTTCTATTAATGAATAGATTGAATCAATTAATGTTTGGAATAATTATTCATTCCCCTCTGTCTTAATTTCTAAGCAGTCTAAAAAAACCACTTTAGAAACAGAAAGAAAACTTCTTTTATAGAGCTCTGAGTTCCTTAGTCCTATTAGCAAAGAAAACAAAATATCTTCCTTGACTCTTTTTATACAGATCAGTGAAATCTGGGATATTTCCTATTTCTATTCAGCTTAAGCAAAAGTATATGATTTCATATATACTTATGTCTAGCTAATCTTAGAATACTTTTGTGGATTCCTTTAAAATATCTAATGAAATATTTAACTCACTTATTCCAAAATCATTCTGAGTTTTATCACATTTTAGAACAAGTGCGCCAAATTAAAGTTAGTTTGTATGAGCTATTAGATAAGGAATAAGGAAAAATTTTAATTATCAGCTTTCTGAAAGAACTTACGAAGTCAAGGATGGCACTGAACTCCTTCTGTGACTTTCTCCTTGATCACAACCATCATATAGAAGTAAAAGTAATGTAACAGCAGTTGACTTTGTGACTTATGCTGAAATTTTAGATTCTTCTAGGATGTCTCAATTTCTACATTTATATCTAGTCAAGGGACCTTAAACATCATTTTGAAACTTTAATTCATAGAAGTATTTGTTTTTAAAACATGGTAAAGTGCTGGCAAGTATTGCATGTATATACGAGATATTTATATACCTGTGTCCCTATTTATGGAGAATAAAAACTTCTAAATTTCAATGTATGACCTATCATGTATTCTACTATATTACTAAATAAACCTAGCTCCATTTCACCTGGAAAGACATTTTTCCACAGTAATTTAACATGATACTAAAACCTACTTCAAAATCTTCAGAGTCAGAATTTTGGTAGTCAGTTTTGTACTTAAAAATATGAATATGCACAGTTTTATGTGATATGAAGTAAATCTTGTTACACTGATGAGCTCCTAAAAGTACACATATATCTTTAAAATAAAATAAATAAAAAAAAATGAGAAATAAGATTATGTCTCCTGATTATTTTTTTTTAAACAACAATTATACTAATGGCAGATTTCCAGTAAAAGTTAACTATTCAAAAAACCCCCAAACTTAAAGAATAATAGTCATGATTTGGCCTCAAAGAGGCAAGTTGAAAGGAATGACAATTTTCTTATCTTTTCCTAAATGCCTTCTCCAATGACACACAACTTTGTGCAGCAATCCCCAATAGATCATTGCCATTTTAGTAGATTTCTCTGTTTCAACAGTGACAAAGCTATAAAAGGCAGAGGAATTGTTTTAATGTGGTAGCTTTTCTAGTCATTCCAATGTTGATATAATGTAAAGGCTTCTTTAAAGGAATTCATTTCCTTCTTCACTTGCTTAGCATCATCAGATTCATAAAAAAATAACTACTCCCTGTTGTATAGCTAAATTGAATCAAATCTTTCAAGATATTTTTATTCTGTAGACTGAACATATGGACATAAGATAAACATTTTGTCAAGATTGTAGCATTTATTTCAAATGTTGTTTATAAACCGGTATGAGAAAAAAATATATATATTCATTTCCTGTGGTTTACAGTATGATACTTGGGTTAAATATTAGGTAACAACTGAAAAGATGCTATCTAGAAGGTTATATTTTCTTCTTTGTTTCTAGAGCAAAATGTAAAAGCCTTATTAACTTAGTAATAGTCAATCTATATGAATAATCAATTTGTTTATTTTAGCTTAAATCCATTTTCTACCTCAAAGCACCCTTAAAAACTAATCCTATGTATTTAAGGATGTGTCTTGAAATTTAATAATTAATGTCAATTTAAATATTCTCCTACAAAATATTAAGGCTTTTCCTTAAAAACTCCCAAAAGTGGTTTGATTATAAGTTTTACATATTTAGTGTATGCATTGTACTAGTAATCTGAAAAATTATCTCTAAGCCTCACAAATTCAGATTAATTTCTGAGTAATATTGATTTAAACAAAATAGTGTTTTTTCATAACAATTCCACTAGAATAAAAAATGACAAAGTGTTTAGTGAGAGCACCTGAGGAGATGAATTCCAGCCTCAGGTTTCTGGGACAGTGTCTGCAAGTATCAAAAACTCTCCTCTAATTTAAAGGTTTAACAGCAGAGCCGCTGCTCACTGGCTGTTGAAACATTGCAACTGGTGTAAAACCAAGGCTTTTTCCTTTCACCATCCCCTCTCAGGCCTTCTGTGAGTTATGAGGACCAAAGAAAGACCATATTCAGAGGTAGGTGAGAAACCCTTGGAGTAGCAGTGCCCAGTCAGCCCGAGAGTCTACACATACACCCTAGGTGACGTGTGACACACATCAAGAAGCAGAGTAAGCCCCATGCTGACTCTTACTCTATAGGGAAAGATTTTTTTTTTTCTTTCGTAATTTTTTTTTCTCCCCAGTAAAAATGCCTTTTTATTTATTGCACTGAGAGAATAATTATGTATGCTCTGGACTCTTTGGTCTCTTCTCTCAGGTGACCGGCAACAGAACAAGAGGACATGGTCTCAAGCTTCACCAGGGGAGGTTTAGAATTGACATTAGGAAGGAGTTCTTTACTGAGAGGGTGATTGGCCATTGGGATGCGCTGCCTGGGGAGGTGGTGGATTCACCATCCCTGGAGGCGTTTAAGGAGAGATCGGATGAGGTACTTAGTGCCATGGTGTAGTTGACAAGTAGAAGTAGGTGTAGGTGTAGTCATAGGTTGGACTCGATGATCTCAGAGGTCTTTTTCAACCTTATGATACTGTGATACTGTGACACTGTGACCTAACAAGTCTGAAAGATGCTAAGGCGATCTACCCTAAAGTGCATTTCAGTGTATGTCTGGACGGGGTTTTTTCTCTCCTCAGACTGATATAGTCCCTGAGCTACAGTAACCTCGTATGCAACACCTTGCTGCCATACTATGGTGATGGAACTAGGACAGATTTCATGGTTACTGTAATAAGGTTCCATTTTCTTCAGGTCAGTCTGGCAGAAGACAGTTAAATATGCTCTACACTGTTAAATGGGTTTATACAGTATTTATTAACTGCTGCAAGATGTGATAACAAAAAGAGTAAAAACACTGGAAGTCTATACAGAAAGATATTTTTTATATAATTAGGCTTCTTGCAGAATTATTTGCAAAATAGTGTCACAAAAATAGTGACTACTTACAGAATGGATTTCCTACAGCATAGAGGAACCTTGTGAACCACTACCTGACTCAGCTGTGCAATGTAAACAGTATCTACATATTTTTGTCTTTAGTACCATTATAAAGTAATGTTTCTTTTATGAGTCTTATCTTCCAGTTGTAAATTTAATAATTATCGCAGACTATACCACTGACATTAGTTTTAATGATGTGAGACTCCAACAACACCTAAAGAGTTTAACATTAACATAAAAAAACCTTAACTTTGTGAGTCATGACTTATTTTTATTAATATCTTTGAAGTTTGATTTAGATTGAGAACACGAGACAGTATTTTTTGCCTATAGAAATGAGAGGCTGTTCATTTTATTATATCATTTGTAAACAATATGTGTTTGATTCTAATTTCTCTATGCAATAAGGATTCAAATTTTTTGCGGGGAGGAGGGATGAAAGGCAGGTAGGTCAAAATTCTTGCAGGCTGCATAGCACCAGTAAAGGACCCATTCACACTCTGCAAAAGGGGCTTTGTGGGAGGACTTGGTCATCTGCTTCAGATCCAGACCTGTGCTTCAAAAAGCAAAAGTAAGTCTCAAGTATCAGAGAAAAAAAAAAAACCACAAAAAATTATCTGCTTTGTGGGTCCAACAGCAGAGAATGGAATGTGCTGTTATATCAGGTAAACCCATTGTCAAGTTAAGGCCTGATATTTTTTTGTACCCATCTAAGCAGACCATTGCAAAAGTATCTTCCTACTCCATTTTTTCAGATAATAAGAATGAGGCTATCAGGAATTGAAGTAAGAATAGAACAGAATAAATAGTTTTCAGATCGGAGCTGTTTGACAATGAAGTGTCTGAGGTACTGACAATTTAAAGGAATGAACTGTAATACTGCATGGAAGCAGATATATTAACTAATTTTAAAAGATGTGTTCATCCTGATGCCAGGGATTTCAGACAAGTAAAAATGAACTCAGTACCAGATAATTCATACAGTTTTAAAAGCAAAATTGTAACCATTGCTATGTTGTAGAGAGAGGAAAACAACAATAAAACCCAAGAGTCTTCTTTCCTGTAAAATAAGACACCATAACACATGAATACACGCTTATCTGATCTATTTGATGATGATGAATAGTGTAAAATGATTCTGCAAAAGGCCAAATTGTGTAGAAAATATCTTTCTGTGTAGACTTCCAATGATTTTACTCATTTTATTATCACTTCTTGCAACAGATAAAAAATACTTTGATGATATCAAAACAGAGGCCCATAACACTGGTGATTTATCAGTCATTCTCACTATCAGGGTTCAGACAAGAGTTATCAAAATAATATTAAGCAATTCCATGTAAAGGAATGGGATTAATAATCTAGGACTGTGAAATGTCAAAAAGAGACCCATAAGGAAAACAACATTAATACTAAACCATGTGATTGGCACAAATAAGATGTATCCTTTTTCTTGTTTCTTAGCTCTCAGGAAATGAAGATGAGAGACTTACTGATAACATTGAAATGAAAAAAAACCAAACCAAAACATAGAATATGCTAGAATGGACACTACTTCCATCAATATTTTGATTATTTAATTTCGTGTTGGCAGTTTTCAAACTGAACCAAATCTTCCAGATCTTCCAGGTCCTGTTCTTTCATAAATGCCGGCCTTAACTTTTGGTTTAGGCCAAGTGGATCCCACCCAGTCAGAAAGCAAAGTAGAACATTAACTCTCTGACCTGAATTAGAAATAGTAACAGTTGCATAAAATCAGGATAGGGATTGTCGTGACCTGGCTGTCATAGAACATGAAGTTTTATCAAGCATCATGAAAAATGCGTCCCGCATTTTTGGCATTTATCTAAAGATATTTAATGAGGAAGATATTAAGGAATTGAGACCTATGCTATGAAATAAGCAACATTACCCACAAAAAAAAAAAAAAAAAAAGCAGTTCTCTCAGATCTGGGTTCATTAGAAGTAATAAGGAAGGCCACAAGCATTTTAAATCCCTTGCAGTCTCAGAAAAAAAAAGCAAGCTATATAGCACATGCAAAAGGTTTCAGAGAAAAGCATACATTTTTTAATAGCTTATGTTCATGGAGACTGTAAGTAGAATGACTCATTGAATAAAACAATGACCAAAGAATGAGCATAGCATCATTTTTAGGGCATGTCTAGAGAAGTCCATTTCACAGCTGGGAAGCTGAAACGTGGAGAAATCAATAGTCTAATGTTTCAGCATTGAAAGCCATGCATAACCTCTCACAGATTTCAGTTTTATTGCTGTCTAAAGTTGAAAACTAGAGTGACTTCCAAAACTCTTTTATTTTTTTATACTCTTTTCTGTTTCTTGAAGTTGTAGCTGTGTCTTCTTTACGTCCTGTTATTTGTTTTTAAAGGCAAAGAATTTCATTGGTGGCTGAGACGTAGTCAGAAGTACCCGTCCTTTGATTTGAGAATTGGACTGGAAGATAAGGCATTTTATTTTTGGAAGTTATTGGCGATTAACCACTGCCAAGAGTTTTCACTGGAGCCTAGATTAGTATGTGTTTTAGTTCCAAGAGGAACAAATAAAAATGAAACAGTGATCTGTGTTACAATATCCATAACTGCCAATTTACTATACTGCTAGGTTAAAAATACTATTTTCTTGTTTATCTGGTATTCTGCTTTGCTTCTTTTCTTTTTGTTTGCTAGCTTTGTTTAAATACTTGTGCTAACAAATCTTGTTGGTCACTACAGTGCTTGTAAATAAAAGTTATTAAAGGGAATAAAGATCTCAACTTGTTGCTTTGGAAACATACTTCATTAAAAAGAAAGAAATCAAGGCCTAGCTATGAAATCTACTTTTTCCTGGACAGTTTCTAATATAACTTGCACTCTAGCTGTGTTGAAAGACTGCAGACTGCATATAACTTGAAAGAACGCAAAGAAAAATACTTTCCTGTGAGGTTTTTTTACAATCTGACTTTCATTAAAAGCGGATCAAGAGGGTTGTTTTAAAATAATTTTTAAATTGACCCTTTATTTGTTTATGAAATAGATTAGAAATCACCATCTGATGCACTGTCATGGTTTTCATTTATTGAAGTTCCCTATTGACTTTGATAATTGGCTTAGTGATTCCTATTTTCTTTCCCTACGATATGTCACACAGGTATATTTGCATGGATGCTTTATTATATCAGCTTTATAATAAATTTCATGTGCTCTTCCTATTCTATATACTGTCTTTATAGTTGAGTGAAAAGTTCTCGAGGCAAACAGACTCCAGTGCTTGCAGCAGGTAATAATTGAAATACAAATAACTGAGCAAATGTTGTTAGTGTAAGCAAGTGTAATGCTTCTTATGACCGATGAAACCACACACAGAATTCCTTTCAGTAGCCTCTGGTCAAGCAGGCAAAGACATTTTTAAACTTTTAAAATTTGTCTTAAAAAAATTGCAAATTAATAAATTCCTAGAATGCAAAGCCAAAATATTTCTTATTCTTGTTTGTTAACATGAATTTGTTGTTCACCCTATTAAATAGGTACGAAAAAATACCAACAAAATATAGGTCATCTTTAAAACTCATAACACTTGCAAACTCCGTTTTACTATATCTACATCTAAAATATATTTTTGTAACATATATCAGGATTCCTTAGTAGACTCCAAAAGAGACCATAACATTCCTTGACAAAGAAGGTGAAAATAGGAGCCACCTTCTGTCGTATATTTCTACCTAGAGTAAAATATATGGAGATTTCAATAAAAGATTCCTACTTTCTAAAAGCTCATCTAAAAATACGAAGAGAATTGAAAGTTAGGTGACCAAGTTAATTAAAGGATACCATGACACCAAAGGAAAGTAGGGCCAAAATATTTTGGGTTCCAAACCCTGTGAAACCTGTCATGGTAAATTTTGCTTGGGAGATTTGCTACATGGAATATTTAAAGGTCAACATTACATAATATATAAATAAACAGCTCAAATATTGTTAAAACATTCATCTAAGATAGGCAGAGTTTGCCAGCATTCCCTTGCTAGCAAATGGTTATTTGACATCATTATCATTAGTACAGATAAAGCTAGCAGGAGTAAATGATGGGAAACACTGGCTTTTGAATGACAAAGTACAGGGTTTGATATTATGATAGGATCTTTTAGGCCCAAATAAATAAAGATATTTCTGTTCATGAAGTCACTGGAATTCCTTATTCTTTATTTCAGTTTCTGCATTATAGGTATCCAAGAGTCAAAAAATTGTTGCTTTTCCTTAAGTAGTGAAACAATATAGATCTACAGGTGTGTATGAGAGAGACAGGATCTGGCTTAGGACACAGTAAGTTCTCTTTCAAAGGTTAACCTCTAAGATGCGCTAGCAATGCAGCACAGAAACTCAATAAAGTGAATTTCTTCAAGAGGATGAAAGGAGAAGTCAAAGATGTTCTTTCCTAAATCAGTCAGAGTTTATTAGGGAGGTGCTGGTATTGCAAGCTCTAGTGCTGTGTCCTCTACTATTTTTTATTCATATAAATGAATTGGATAATGCTATTGAAAGTAAACTTTCCAAGTGATTCTAAGTTAGGAAGAACAGTAAATAATGAGGAGCAATGCAGACAGTAACAGGACTAATAGATGACAAATGTAGTTCAGTGCAGCTTAATGCAGAATAATGAATCCAATAGTGAAGAAAAAAAAAGAAAAGAGAGAAAACATGTACCACCTGCAAGCTCAAACACATACACACACAAGGTCAAAATAAAATGCAACAAACAAAAAAGAAAACAAAATTAAATTGCGGGTGTGTCTTTTCCTAAAAGGAATCCTTTGCTATGCTACAGCCTCAAGATCACCTGAGGATAAGAAAACAGATTAGAGTTTGAACAAATTCTATGGAGGATATGGGAAAAGAAATTATTATTATTATTATTATCATGCTTACAGAGAAAATGCTGAGCTTTTGTGAGTCTGTTATTGTCTTATCTGTTCATTTTGGTCCCTAAACAGTCTGTCATGGACTAAGGACATGCATCGATAGTTAAGTTGATGCACAGGCAGTGACTGTTGCAGAAGTTTGCACTTCATTTTGCAGTTAAACTGCTATTTTCAAACAGGTGCAATCCATCTTTTGTTGTTTGTCTTCAGTTAGCCTGGTAGCCATGGTTTCTAAAGGTTCCCTGTCAATACTGCACTACTGGAAGTTATTTTTGTGAGTATACGTAGTGCTTATGCACCCGACTGCATGTCTGCTTTCCCAAAGCTGCTTTTTATTGTTTAAGTTTATTCATACGCCTTTTAAAAAACATTTCCATGAACAGCTTTTTATAATTAATCTTTTCAAGTTACTACTGCCATGTTAATGAGACCGGTATTCTCTAGTACTGGAAAATTGCTGTTAGTGGTAGTGGTTTAATCTTGCCAGTTTTCAGTTGTAAGTGCACGAGAGCACTTCATCTGAAAGCTGCCTGGTGTGTTGATAGGACATTCAGATTCATGGTTCTCCTCTGAAGAGCAGAACAATTTGGAAAGCACCACTGCATGGTAAAACATGGTCTTTATCACAAGCAACTGTGATGTAGCTTCTCTGTGTTATGATATCATTATGAGATGGACATTCAAAGCTCTGATCACTTTAGTACGTGCTTAATATTAAGCATCTGAATAGTTCTCTTGGTGTGGATATCATTGCGCAGTTTCTTAAAGAATTAGATTTCTTCAACTGATTTTAATTCTTTTGGTGTGTCCTTTTGGAAAGTTATGCATTTTATTGGGTAAATTTGTTTCTTCTAACTTTCTTGTTCATTGTTGTTCCTACCTGGCAGAGGATTATGGATAGGCTTGTGTTTCTTACTCCTCTTTCCTTAAAACTATTGGTTTGTTTTTTGTCCTAGGGCTCCTGTTTTCTACACTAATAGTATTAATTGCATTGTATCAGATTTTTTTTCCAAAAACAAAGTAAGTTTGCTCACTGCTCTAGAATATTGAATTAGTACTTTTAAGAAAAAATAAGGTATTTATTATTGAAATACTTGCATGCATTTTTTTCATTTGTTTTTCCTCTTAAGAAAATAATTTTATTTATTAGAAAAAAAAAGATCAACTAACTCAAGGTATCATATTTCATGTGCCTTGCAAGGTTCTTCTGTTGAATTCTTTGACTGACAGTATTCTTATTTCAAACACTGGATCCTGAAGATTAAGGCTGATGAATGCTTTTTTGGTCAGATGGAAGGGGAAATTGCCTTGATTTTGTTCCAAGCAGGCAATTAAGAAATGATAAATTGGAATCCCTGTAAAGCTTGAAACCATAACTCTCAGATGTGTCATGCACTCTGAAGTGTAAAACACCTGATAATAATAATAAATACCATTACTAATTACAAAACAATGGAAATTAATATAAGCGTCTAAGAAAGAGGCGGTTTAAAAGCTGGAGTTTGTTTAGAAATTTCTCCATAATCTTGTGAAGTTAATAATTTACCACCTTTTCTATGTGATGTTTGAATTGTCTGTCCTTTGTAATGTAAAAGTAATCTTTTAACGCCTTAACATCTGTCACTTCTATAATTTCCACAGGTAGCACTTCAACTGAAATCCAGGACTTCCTCCGCACTTGTAGCAAGCAGTAGCACTTAAAAAGGACACCTAGTCTGTTACCTAGCACAGCAGAAAGCCGTGCTACTTAACCACTTTCTCTCGGTTCTATAGGCTACATCCAGAAATTAAAATCTAAACCCAACTCATACTTCAGAACTTTTATTAACCATGTTGCATGAACAGCAGAATTTTCTGAACAAATTTGTTGGGTTTAAGGCATTGCAAAGGGAAAGAAAGACTATCCATCTTTATGATCATGTAGAGTTCAGAGCTGGGAAATCTGGTTTTAGTTCGTGGCTTGTTTTACATTTACCAGCTTCTTTGTTTTACTCTTCTCATGTGCAATACATTGGGATCTGCAAGTTCCAGTGTGTAAGTGTATTGCTAGTGCTACTACAACCGTGGATATTCTTTGTCTTTGTCAAACAATACAAACAAAATGATGGCTCGTGGTAACTGTATTTTCTTGATAAACCCTTATTCCATTTTTTTTTAATTAAAACCAGCATGCAGAGCAGAATGGGACAGTTCAGGAAAGAACTGTAACTGCACAGGGAGCACAGCTAGGAGGCTGCTGCCTTTCATGTATGCTAAATCTCATTTAAAAGAATCTACTTGTTACACTCATTTCTGTCATGACTGCTGCTAAGTGAATATGCGTCACCTTCTGGGTATGAAAGTTTTCACAGCCTTTGCAATTTATTTCCAATGGTTGTCTTTTTTTGATTTTAAAAAAGATATTTCAGGAGATGTACTCCGTGATGTTCATGCAGATAATATGACCTAAGTGAATACTCTTCAATGTAGTTTAGTACAGGGATTTATGTGGAGGTAATATAATTATTCTGATTACCTAATTAAGTAAGTGTCCTTCTACAAGAGCTGAAAAATGATAATGATCTGAAATTGAACATTAACTTTGACACTTTTTCTACTCAGGGTTTGAAACAAGAAACAAGTATCATGTTTGGAAATTTCCTTGCAAACAAGAGTTTTTCATTTTTGTCTGTTTTTAATTTTCCATTCTATCTTTTACTCTGGACTCATAATTTGGTGTAGGGTGGCTAACAAGTTCAGTAGAAGGGGAGGTAAATATTAAAAAATAAGTCATCTGACTATCAGCTAATATGTGTTGTAGACATAATTCCCACTAGAGTTTTTTTAAATGTTTCACTACTTACATTTGAGCATATGTGAATCAATAAGAACTGAGTCTTTTTAAGATTTCCATTCCAATTATTTTACATCTTAAAGAGACAAGAACCACACAATCAGAGATAATTATTGTACCTTTTTATGCGGTACAATTTCACCCATTTCATCTGCAATTCATGTTCATTAACTGTTTCTGAAAGAAAAATAGGCCCTGTTTTAATTGGGTTCACTTGAAATACAGCACAAGGAAAGGCAACTGAAGAGAAGCACTTATAAACAGAAGCTATATTTGTTAATCACAATTAGAAAAAAAACAAAAGATATAGCTTAAAGGTTGTTCAAAGAAAGCATACTATTGACTTATTTCCTTAACTGAGGATCATAGTGATTGTGCTGTATCAGAGAGAAAGCTATTCAAATGAGTCTTAGCATCACTCCAACCCTTTGTTTTAAATTTCTGCATAAGAATAGCTTAAAAATTGTTTGTTTGATCTACATTTGAAATCTAGGTTTTTTCATCTGTTCTGTGGAGACACAGAGGCTTCTTAAATGGGGAAATCCTTCCTTTCTTTAGGGAAATGTCCGAGATCAAAAGACACATTGGCAGAGTGCCTACCTTTCTCAGTGACGACATCTGGAACCCCATAACCACCTTAAGCTTTACTTCTGATTTTTAAGGAGCTGGAATAACATGAAACAAAAACCTTATATCTGTAATTTGACTGACAGTGCTGTGAACAAACAATATAATATTGGAGAAGTTTGAATGTTACTGTAGTTGAAATCCAAGATGGAATTACCAGTCTGATCCACTGAAATGCCTCTGCAGTTACAGGTACTTAAAAGCTTAAACATTGCAAACTGGCAAAGGCCTCAATGCTATTGTTTGTCCACCTATGTGATAAAATTTATGTGTTGCTATTACGTCTACAAGTAAAAGGAAAAGGCTGACTACTTGTTAGCAGATGTGGCTTTTTTGAAAGAAAATGTTCCAAGTAGATTTCTTATACATGAAATTAAATGTGTGTATACATTTTTGAGGGCTGAGGTCTTATACTGCAAGATTTAGCAAAGAATTAACATTCATTTGAGCTCCTTTCCCGAGTCTGTACTGGGTTTAGCTCACAAATGCTGTGATGTGTCCTTTATACAAGCTTTAAAGTTATGCACAGATTTTGAGGGGGAAAATTGTTTTCATTTCAAGCTAAATAATGGACTTTTACATGTTGCTTTTTAGATTTTGTTACCCTCAATATGAACTTTCTAGGTTAGAAAGAGAAGTTTCACCTCAGTGTCAGACCGTTCTAGGCAGTAGGCAAGCCCTTCTGCAGTAATTAAAATGAAAAAAAAAATTAGCATGATTTATTTATTTTCATAGTTAGGATAATATTTATCTGCATTTCCATCATTTAAAGACTCATTTGAAGGATTGTGAGTTAAAACTGCCATCCTGGAAATGCAGTAATTTAAAAGACATATAAACATTGGTTTTATCAGATCCCTTGTGAGTTATTATACTTTTATTATGGTTTATTGCTGCATCTCTTAAGCAATACTTACTGCATCTAAAATAAACCCCAAAATCAAAAAAGTACAAAACCATCCCTTGTCCTGTGTTGTTTTTTTTTTATTGTGCTTTAAAATATAATAATTAACTTCAGGTTAACTTCCTGTGAGAAAAGTTATTAGGAAAGGAAAAGACCCGCAGTTCATATTTTACCATCCCAGAAACTTGCTGAAGGTTTAAGACATAGAATAAAATTAATCTGTAACATTTGAAGCCATACTTTTACATTGATTGCCAGGTTCTAATATTCCTAAGAGACCTGAGACAGAATAGCTGTCTCCGAATTAGTGAACTCATGGCAATGTGCTGGGAGAACAGCAGAGTTTTGAACACTTTTCTTCTTGTCAAAATAAGATACAGAAACCAAATTCTAAGCTAATCTATTGTGACATTCTTGTGACTTTTCCCCAGGGCACGCTCCGTAAGACCAAGAGCATTTCAACAAGTCCATAATTGGACAATTACCTTTCTCCAGCCCATAAATGCTGACTTGGGGACATGTGTCCCATTAGTCTTTTGTCTACCAAATGGCACGTACATATTTATTTCATAATGGTTACTACATATGAGGAAAAAACCTCTGTCTACCACTTCTTATGGTTAAAAATGTGTAACAGCAGTAACGTGTTTCAATCTTTCAGTGACCCAGTGGGTTAGTGCACTTAAAGCTTTTTGCTTCTGGAGACCTAAGTTCAAATAATTTGTTTGAGTTGACAAGGGAAATGTGTTGGCCTCAACATAGCAGATGTTTGTACACAACAACAGTCATCCACATAATTCAGCATGATGGATAATCTCTGTTCAGAAAAGCGCTTTTATGTCTAAAACAACAAGATGCAATTCAAGTTCTAGTTCAATCAGTGTAGCTACTCACACGGGGGAAGTTACAAGTAAAAAAAGAATAGAAAGACATTTTCAAATGCACACATACTGTACTTCAATTAAATTGTGTAAGAAGGTCTCAGCTTCGCAATCCATTTCCATCGTAAAATTCCCATAGAGAAAAAGAATTTTACCTGGAGATTATTTGCTTGACCAGCCCTGCAGTTTTTGTGAGTTGTGGTCAAACTGAAGAAAGTACTATAATTTCTTCAGCCATTAAAATCTCAGTAACTAAACTAGAAGTGCTAAATTACCATGAGCTCAATTAACAGAAAACCACACCATATGCATTTTGTGACAACTCACAAAAAAAAAAAAAAGATTTTTGATAATAGCTATAAATTCTTAAAAAACTGGAATAATGTACTATTTATTTTAAATAGCATCTTGATTTTCTGGGTCAAACGTGTAAAGGGGACTTCAACTAAACTACTCATTGTGGTCACAATCAATAGTATTTAGAGTTTAACTACATGATTTGTGCCTGCAATCAGGTATTTGGACATCTAAATACTCCAATTACTTGCACCTGTAATTGATAGCCAGTGCAAAATTAGAGGTTGCATTTAAAAATGTGGTCCACGATGAAAAACAGAAGGATGCCAAATAAAGAAAGATGTTCTATGCTAAAGTGCCAAAGTAGTCAAAACTGATTATTGTTCGAGTATGACACTAGGCAAACAACATCTGCCAATCCCATCGAACAAGCAGATACAATCCATTAAGTGAAAATGGAAATGGTAACTGAACAATATGGAAAGAATGAGATTCACTAAAATAACCTTTTGTAAATAATAATCAAAACAGCTTATTTTAATTCTTTGCATACTTTGCAAACTACCGTTCTATGAATGTGAAATAATAGTGAAAGTTATGTTATGTTAGGCACTATGCAAGTGAAAAATAAAAATACTGGAAATGTTTAAAAGATCTAGGTATATAGAATGAAGAAAAGTAATTTGTAACTATCTCCCAATTAAAGTTTAAAAAACCTGACCTATGATTCTTACTTTCTTGGAATTTACAAGGGTGTTGTCCAAATGATTCTTGAATATTGTCAGGGTTGTCTCCATTTCTGCTCCCCGGGAGAATCTGTTCCAGTGCTCTACTACCATCTGCATGAAGAACTTTTTCCTAATATTCAACCTCTAGTACATCTTCCTGCCATTCCTTTGAATCCTATCATTGGTCACCAGAGAGACGAGATCAGTGCCTGCTCCTCCTCTTTCCCCTGGGAGGAAGCAGTAAACTGTGATGAGGTCCCCCCTGAGTCTTCACTTCTCCAGGCTGAACAGACCAAGTGACTTTAGCTATTTCTCATAAGATTTTCCCTCTAAATCCTTCACCAACTTTGTGGCCTCCTCTGGATGCTCTCCAGTAGATTGATATTCTTTTTTGCACCGTGGCACCCAAAATTGCACACTGTACTAGTGAGTATGTAGACACACTCGAGGTATGTAGAGGTTGGGTTTTTTCATGTTTTGGCTTTTGATGGGAAATCTTTCAAGAATAATTTGAGTGAAAAGGAAGTATTTTAATATAAATAAAATCAATCTCAGTTTTCATTATCAATGTTTAATCAATATCTGGTTTGGATTTCTTTTTTCATAGTTACTAGCCTATCCCTGCCCACATTCAAAAATTCATACTGAAAAACTGTATTGTTCTTTCAGTTTATTTTTAGTAAATTTTTTTTTGTCTGTTTCTTTCTGAATGTATACTAACCTTATAGGAAAATGCATAGATTTAGCTGTACAAACCCCATGAGTTCTCTATATAGGCATATTAAATAAGGATATTTTTGGACAAGGTCAAATAAAAAACAGCTATATGTGTGAAATTTCAGTTGGGTGGATGTAGCAGAAAAAAAAGAAAAATTTAGAAACTCTTTTTTGTTTAATGGCTTTTTTGTTAAAAGTTAAGACTGTTATAAAGTATTTAATTATGAAAAATTATATAGTGTTTTTGCCTTTTATATTCTAAACCCTTCTTGTCATAGGGTAAATATGGTAAGAATTGGACAGCTAGACTAACTGAAGATGACAATAGGGGAAAGGACAAAGAAATAAGTCTGTTGTAATTTAATTTTAAAAGGTACTATCATTTATTTTCAGTTGGCATTCAATTTTCAATACACTCATTTTAAAATGCATTACTGTTTAGTTTTGAATGTTATGGTAATTTGAGAATTGACTTAGCTTTTCTCAGAGTTACAGATATAAGGCATATTAATGAACATGAGTTTCAGATGACAAATGGTGCTTGAAGTTTCCCTATCTTTTAACTCATTTTTGATTAGAACATGGATGTTTTCTGAAATACAGCTGGCATTTGCTAGCCAAAATGGTCATCTGATATCAACATACAATGTGATGCTTCAGTGAAGTTTGAACTTTGGAGGGATTTAAAATTCATTGGTAATAGTGCTATAAAGGCTGTGTTTCCTCGCTCAGAATGCAATAAACTGCTGGATAGTATCTCCTTTGCAGCCACACAGAACATTCAGTCTATTTATTTCATTTATGGCCTTCTTTTAATGAATGCTATGTTAACCTGTGAATTCCAGCCGTGCTACATCATGTTTATATTGTCAAAAGCAGGTGCTGGCATATAACGATTTTAGCAAAGGAAAGAAAGCATATGGCATAAACTGAATTGTATTTTTTTAGAACACAACAGAAATACATTAAAAAAATAGCACTTGTACATTAAAATGGATTCTGGGGAAGATTTTGTTACATATTTGCAAACCCAAGATTCTGTTTATAATAACCAACGTTATTTTTCACATTCCATATTTTCTTCCTACTCAGCTCAGAAAAGCCTACAATTAAAAATATTTTCAAGATTTCCCGTGTTTCCAGAACACACAAATAAACCAAACGGCAGAGGGCCTTAACAGAGTCCCTCGATTTTTTTCAAAGATTACAAAAGTCAAGTTCTAGTCATATGCACAAAGCGTAATTCACCAATTATGTTATCTTTAAAAATAGTTTTTAATATTTCCCTTTGAGAGCAGATCAGCCAGGAACCAAAGGTGGCTGCACCTGGGGCCGTGGCCTCAGCAACACGGCCCAGTCCTAGGAGGGCTGAACACAGTAGGCAGAGCCAAGTACAGGTAATAAGGTCTATCAACAGGAACGAAGAAGCAAGTGATGTACCAAGTCCAGGGGCCTTCCATGGAATCCAGCCTGGAGGAAAAGCAGATGGGGCCAGACTGAAGACAGGCCTACAGGATGAGGCCAAAGTCCATTCAGGAGACAGGACCAAAGACAAGGCTGCATGCAATGTATATCCAAGCACTTCAGGAGACAGCCCACTTATTACACAGGGCCAAGGTATATCCGTGATGCAGGGTCAGAGATGGGGCTGGAGATTCACATCCAAAACAAATTCTTCTTTGTACTCTCAAAGTATTGTGTTCAGGTGACAAACCAGCAGATTCTAGTAGAACGCTTATTATGGGAAATTTGCTCCAGATGTTTTTGACACTTTAAGTGTCTGTTATATCTATGTTAATATTTGAAGATATCTATATTTTCACATCTTCCTTGAAATTGGTCAGCACATATTACCATTTAGGAACATTATCCTTGAAGGCACAAATGCTGATAAACTCAAATAATTTACTAATAATTGGATAGTAAATTTTGGAATCTTCCAGTATTTCCTCATCAGATTTTTTTCCCAATGACTTCTGTGTACCGTTTGGAAATTATTATGCCTCTTTTATTTGTTAAGAAAATCTTTTTGAACATTGATGATTTCTGAATTCTTCTTTATGGACAGGAATTAATGGCACCCTGAGATAAAAGACACAAAGGTTAGACATGCTGATTCCCAAGAAGAGTGTGGATACCAGCAGTGGTGTGCTGTTACCTTTGCTGCATATTTCATGCTTTCACTTGATTCAGCAGTGGTATCACATGAATATTTAATAATGTCTACAGTGAGGTTTTTTAAACTTTTTAATCCTACTGGTAGCAGTGAAATGAAACCTGAAAACAAGCTGGCACTAGTTTAGTTTGTGCTGAATCATTGAATACTTGCCCAAAAACTACTGAAAAATGAAAGGCTTTCTTGGGTGTTGGACAGTGCCTCTTGATATTCAAGGCTGTTAGTTGGTGGCAGATGTAAGATGGCAAAGTCACTTACAGGAAGAAAAAACATTTCCACCCAGCAAGGTTTATGGAAAAATTTTCATTAACTGAAGTTGATAGTTTCATATGCACATTGAACAGGAATAAGAAACTATATATTGTCTGTTTGAATAAAGTTTTAGTATTATTGATTTGCTGTGAAACAAGCTCAGGTGAGTATGAAATTTGTTTAGGGCTGCAGCATACAATGAAATTAAATTCACCTTAATTACTTGTAACTGCTCTGTTGACTGTGATTATTTTGAAGGAATTATTTATGTGAGTTTCCTATATTTGATACCACAAAAAGTATATAAGCAAATTGAAAGTTTTCCACAATATGGTGTACTGTACTGTGAGTTTGAGAAAAAGATGTGGAATAATTACAATGAAAGTGTTTTAGTAGATGCCAATAATTTTACTTTTCTGCTACTGAAGTCAATATATAGAATGTCTTATAGCATGGCAGACTAAAATTTTATATGGTTGACATCTTTCTCTATATCAAAACATCAAAGAACTACAGATTTCCACTGTGAAGAGTAATACAGGTGGTGAGGTACCAGCACCACCCATAGTCAGCTGAGGCTTCTGCTGTGGAAGGCTAAATTCAAGACCCTAAAGTTAATGATAATGCAGAAGACATGAACACCATCCATGTCCACAAGGGCTTAAGTCTGTTAGACATAATCATTTATGCAAGACAGAGAGGATCCTCACTGCACTGACGACAGACTACAGATGCTTCCGTTCACAACCACATGTTGTGATGTCAATTTTACCTGCATGAATCAAACCTCTGCTGATTCTTTCCTAGGACTGGGACACCAAAAACTGTCTCTCTCCATAGGAGGATGCTTCTGTCATCAAGATACAGGCTATATTGTGGACAAAGAAAGGTGAGAGTCTGTCCTCTGGCTTTGAAATTATAGCTGAGAAGAATCAAGATTTACTGTATCAAGAGCAAAGCAAGTTAGCAAAGTTAAAAATTTTAGTCTTGCAACCAAGAGACAAACCTCGCTACACGCAACATCTCACTATCTGCAAAAAAATGAGACATAGCATTTATGTGAAGGTCTAAGAGATTATTATTAGTTCAATTAACAGTTTAACAATCTAATCAACAAAGAACAAACCTCTCTTCTTATCAGTCCAGCCCCAAGAACAATAATGTTTCTATTCTAAACTCTGCAATTCTCACCCATAGTTAAAACTGTTATACTTCCTAATATTATTTTCTCTAATATCACACTCATTCCTCCAATTTTGGACTCCAAAATTGATAACCATGTGTCACTATTCCTGAACAAAACAAGATAATGAGTGTGCACGCACGCGCATGTGCACGTGTGCCTGAGCGCATGTGAGTGTATAAGGGCATATTTTAGTGAGTCATCAGAGTTCTTTGCTAGGAGGAGTATAATGTTACTGGTGAAGATTTCTGCCTCACACAGTCTATTCATTTGCTCTTTCTTCATTGGTTTCTACGAATGTGTTTGCTATCTAATTAGCTAAACGCATGTTAGTTGTCAGCTAGAGCTGCAGGCTCTCCCATGGACTAAAATTTTGGACCTGAAACTTCTAAAAAGGTAACAGCAGCATATGTATCACCTGAATTAGTTTCAAGTTTGAAACCCCCCATGTTTTTTATTAAGGGTTTATTCAGCCAATTTTGTAAAGGAAACCTCTTTTTATATCACAACTGTATAAAATACAAACAACACCTTATATGCCAATGTTGTATGTCCTTTCCCTTCAAACTAGACATGCAAGAACATATTTGAACTGTAGATCTAGCAGCATATAAGCTTAATTAGAATCTAGCAGTAAAATTCCTCTAAGAATAAATCCGGCATTGCCGTGAAAGGGATATGAAAGGGATATGAAATATCCGTATAAACACTTCTAATACTCATTAATTTTTCACTTAGACAAAGTATAAAATTTAAACAAACAACAACCACAAAAAAAGAAAGCAAAATGAATAAAAACTGAAGCAATTTAGATTTCTGTTTTCAGCTATATATATATTTTTTAAGTTGTCCTATAATAAGATAAAAAAAAAATAGTTCTTAAGGGTAGTGTAGAAGTGAATTTAGAAGCCTTGGCTTATAGGAGAAATGCATGTGCTTGAAAATTCTGGTTTTGTATTAACTTTGATTGTAAAACTAAAATTTCATAGTAATTCTTGAAAATGTTTTTGTGTTAATTCAAGTATTTTATAAACCTTTAGATATCTGCTTTATGCTAACAAACTTAGCGGACTGTCTTTCACTTAGAGTGGTGTAGCAGGAATGTAAAAAGGCACTATCTGAAGATGTCCTGTGCTGCTTTGTGCTGAGCACACTCTTGAATTATCAGTTGTATGATTCAAGACAAGACATTTTTTTTGTAAGAGATATTTATAACAAACACTTACTGAGAGTGGTCATATGGAAAAGTTCTTGTAATAACAGCACTACTGGATGGAACCAAATATCTCTTTAATCTATCATCATTCTTCAGAGGTGATCAGTGTAGTCGTACAGAGAAGAATATGAGACAAATATAGGAATATTTAGTCTTCCTTGATGTTCCTTGTTGCTTGTATTGTGAATAATTACTCCCTGTGCTACCCACAACTACGGACTACTATTATACTCCCCCTTAGCTGTTTCTTTTACAGCTTAAACAGTCTCGATCTATCCCACAGCTAAAATAATTGTATGATCATTATCATTATTCCATCTGTATCTTTTCAAAGTGTACCACATTATTTCCGGCATTGAACAACCAGAATTTTACGTATTAAAATACAAGTGTAACATGGATTCTTAAATGGAAAATATTTGTGTTTTATTCCTTTCCTATGAACCTGCAGGATTCAGATTGTTAGTCGTTGGGGTATTTTTATCACTATTGAGATATTATATTTTCATAAAATTATCTAGCTTACTCGAGATGCTGTCTCCTGAATTGTAGTAGCTTGTTCTAAATAAGCTTTGAAATAATGATACACAATATTTTCAGGTATGAGTATTTGTATATGTAAATCTTGCAGCTTCATTTATCCATTTTCCATATTTATAAATTGCCTAAATTTGTTGCAATATGGGTTTGTGAATACATGAGCGTATGTGATTAACTATATTGTGATCACATTTTTAAGAGCCCTAGAACTGATTCTCATTGGCCTCAAAACCCCTTTTGACCAAAATTGTACCCACTCTAAAACTACTGCCAGTATGATTATATTGTATTTGAATTTAGACAATATTCACATTCAGATTGAAAATCCAGCTAGAACAATCCAAAGGGCTTTCATTTGCACAAGGTAGATGTAGCTAGAATATGGAGAAGCAAGGTACGTAAAAATGTACCCACCCCTATGCCAGGTGACCCACACCCTGGTTTGCATGACTGGATCACAGCCTCATGTGGCTATGGACTCTAATACTTGCTCCATACTTGCCCCGCTATTCTGTATTTACTTCCCCTTTAAAATTAACAGAAATTACAATATAGAATCAATTACAATTAGTTGTAATTTATGGTTAAGTCAGTGAGACCATCATGACAATCAGGAACTACATCATAAAAGTCTGTATAGTTACTAGCTATATGAGTACATCAAAACACCTCCACGTATTGAAAAAAATGGATTAACTAAATACCTTTTTGTTGCTTCAAGAGAGCAAAATGCTTCTATAACATTGTGTCCCTGCATGATGCAAAAGACTGATGATACAAAGGACACAAAATATTTCTGTGAATTTCATTTAAGTGTCCACAGTCCACTGAAAAGCCTCTACAGTAGTGTAGCTGCAATACAATAAAGAAAATTTTAAACCTGTAACTCTACATTATTCCAGTCTCTCCAAATATTTCTTGAAAAAAAGGACACGTCACAGCTCATTGTTTCTTTATCTCATAATGCCTTACCCATAAACAGACTTTGTTCACTGTCTTAATTTCTGAAAATCAGTGCAGCTATGGGACATAGTAAATATACGTAAATGTTTTTCCCATTATTTTTTCATAGTAACAACCCATAAGTTGAATGTGAATATTGTCTAAATACCTGTAAGTTTCAAGATCTTTTTCCTTTTCCTTCTCCCTTCTCCTTTTCTTCCTCTATTCCCTTCTCCTTCTATAGCTGTCCCTAAAACTATGTCCTGAGCTACCAGCAGAACCCAAATGCAATAACAAAAGCATTCAATATTTACACTTGATAGGAAAAGGAACTTATGAAAGAATACAAAACATCATCGGTATCAAAGCAAATCCTTTCTTAGCACATTAGCTGTGTAGTATGGAAAGAAAGATCTAGTAAAAACAGACACAGTCTGTTTAACCTTCTCACAAATCTAAATAATAAGAGGTATATTTTAATTTATTCCAATTAAAAAAATTGGTACATTATATATGGAATTACTGTGAAAAGCATGTTTAAGTTGTACTCTGAATGAAATTCAGAGTTTTATAGAAGTACAGATTGGCTTTTGATTTGCCCCAAGGCAGTTCTCTTGTATCTCCTATGTAAAATCTGTTGCTGCTAATTCCTTGATTTGTACTACAGAGCCACAACTCTGGATGATTAAAAATCTTTAATGTTGGAATACTTACTATTTTTCATTAGGCAGTGTGTTAAAGGAAATAGAAGGCTGTCTTTTTGGGGGATAGAAGACCTGGGGCAAATGTTCTGAATTTCTGACAAACCTTTAGATCTTTGGGGATGGTAGGAAGGAGAAGTTTCTATTTCTTTTGTTGTTGTGATGCAAAATTCTCTGAAGTTTTTCTTCCTGAAAACGTATTTTCTAATGAAGCTTTTTGAATTTGTCAAATGCAGTTCTTTTTAATCAAACAGATGCAATAACAAAGGAAGCTTATTCAGAATCCAGAAAGAACGATCAGTCACAGGTTTGCAAAGCAGGAAAAGAGAAGTAAACATTCTAAGGTACACCCAAGAATTAAAGTTTGGCAATTAGAACTGCGATTCTGTACAAGACCTCTTAGAGCAAGTTATGATTTATGATCAGTCCAGCTCAGCACTAAGTCTGTTCATCCACAGGATTTTATGGCACCTTGGCTGCTCCTCAGATACCAAATAGAACTGACAGTGTAGACATTGGGAGAAGATGCTATAATTTCAAAGTGCTTCCTTGCACTGTGTTTAGGCCCAGTAGCTGAGGCTATATCTAGACTGTGGGCTGGTTGCTTTTTCCATTTTAATGTCAGTAGTCCCGATCGGAGCTCTGAATGTAACACCCTGCAGCTCCCATAGGACCTGTACTCTCAACTTCCTTCCCATAGAAATCACGGTATGGGGAAGAAGAGGAGAACAAAATACCCAAGTCTTTTCCCACCATGAGTAAATATACATCAAGGATGCGCACTTCACTAAAGACCAGTAGAGACATCCCAGAGTGAGTAGTTTGGACTTAACCTTAGAAAACTCCGGACGACAGCACCTTCCTGTGGTCATGGACAAGGTTCAGCTTCATAAATGTCCCCATTGTTTCATATGGCACCCAAAATCAATTCTGCCCCTTTTACCTTGAGTTCTATCACACGTATTGTGAAGAACTTTTACAGCTATCTTCCTCAGCTCCTTCTCCAGAAGATCCTGTAACCGGGAGCATGGGGACATGCACTAAAGACACTACAAGCACAAGGCAATAAAATATTTACCTTCAGTAATTCCTGGCAAACATAGCCACTTTTTCGACAATAGATTATCATGTTCTGAATCTAAACAATGCAGGTTCTCTTAACTACGTTTATCCACAGAACAAGAGAACAGCTGAGCTCTTTTCTGTGAATTAGCATATAAGGAAAAATGAACCCAGTTATGTCCTTCTTACAAGTATCTCTGCTGACATAAATTCAAATACCTGCTATTGTCAGTTCTTTTCCCTTCTTCCAGCTCTCCAGCATGATGATGGTGAACAAGGTAGTGTATAGTATTTGACTGATAACAGCAGTAGGTTAATTCTGTATCAGAGTGAATCTTGTAACTTTTTCAGTGTAGAATAAACTTAAGCCATTTTTAGTTATTAAATCTGAGCCCGGTATTCTTGCCACAAGTTTAGAGAGGCTAACAAGAACCACCCAGAAAAAAAAAATAAAAAATTGCTTAAAAAATTTTGTGAGAAGCCAAAGATTTTTGTATCCTGTGTTCTTTAGGCTGGACTTTCCTTTGGCTTCTTGCTAAGACTTGCTTGCAATGTTACCTGTCCTCGACTTTGGAAAACAACAGGCCTTATAAAAAATATGTCCTTTGGAAAGGGGAAATACTTCCTTAGTATACATCATCAGTAAAAAAATAGCTATGAGCACTGTGACAGTTCCCTCCTGCACACACCCTTCATGTGCTTCATGAACTCCTAAGTTCTGTTTATCATTGATATAGTGTCTCCTTCACCTTCTCTGATGGAATACAAATAGGGTTGAAAGAAAAGGTTAAAATACAATGCATAAACAATACCAGAATCTCATCTTACAGAAAATAATCTGTTATGATAGTTGAGTGGAACACAAATTGAATTTCTGAGAAAATGTCTGCTGTTTGAGGACAGAGAAGCTGATTTGTCAGTAACAGAAAGGGTTAAATCACAGTGCAAGGACAGAAAGTAGTGCTCATGGCAACGGATATTATGAGCAAAAGATACAAAGATACAGTGCATAAAGTGAAAGAAACTACTTAAAAGATAGGTAATCAAATACGTTTAAGATTTTCTTTCAGTGTTGTATTATACTAATTTGCTTTGAGTGTGTAACAAAAAATTTAGTGAGATGTAAAGAAAAAATTTTTCCCCACTACTTTTTCTTATTCAAATACTGTTCAGACCAAGGTTCTTTACTTTTGTTGCTGTTATTGCTAAAAATGTGACAACTTCAGAATTCTTCCAACTCTTATGTATTTTGGGGAATGGAAGCTGATGTTTCAAGATTAAAGCTATAATGATAGTCTGCTATAAGCACAGTGAGTGAAACAGGAAGAGAAGAAACTTGCTGCAAGAAAGCACTGTTATGAAGCAGAATTCTGGTTGAAATAACATTTTGTTTTCTCTAACAAACCTCTGGTTCCTTCATCATCATAGTTCCAGAAATCAAAGCTCTAGAAGAATCCCAGGAGACCTTCAGATTCTAGCAGTCTGACAACATCCTTTATTGAGTTTTGACCAGCTGTTAGACTTACAGACACTCAGCTTTCTTATGGCACTTCATGTTCTTCCATTCATATCTCCAGACATTTGATAAGTAAAGCACTTTATGAAGAAGAAGTCACTCACCAGAAAAAAGAACCCCAGCCACTCCAGTCAAGAAATTGGACTGAATAAAACACTTGAGCATCTATATATTCATAACTACAATATTTCTGGTGCCTTAATTTTCATCTTACAGCCCCTAGAGAAGAATTCAACTCATAGAGCTGATCATGAAAGTTCACTGTGCCACATGTTAAAAAGTTTTTAACCTAAAGGACTTTAGAAGAATTATCCAGAAGAATGAACTAGAGCTGTGTAACATGAAGCACAGCAATGTAACTGAAATAACTCCCTTTTCTGAAGGTCATGCACCTAGAACATAGTTGAAAAAAAACTTTTCACAATCTAGAGCCTGAATCTTTTACAGAGGATCTACATACCTACAGGCATTTGCTGTAGACCTGAGGAGACCTGGTTTTAACTGATATACTAGTAGAAGAGTAAAACTTTTCTGTTCAAGATGTACAAAGTACTGATGCTTGGTGTTTGCTTGATGTTTTAGGGAACATGAGTCATAGTTTGACAGGGAAATAAAGGAAACATGATCACATTTCTATTGCCTGGTTATCACAGGGTAAATATATGGGTACGTGGACCTTTATGACTAATTAAATTAGACATTCAGTGGATGACTAGATGGAGAGACAAGACTTGCTGTGCTACCATATTGGGAAGGTATAAAACCATATGATTTCTTATTTTGTCATTTCCCTGTGGTATGAGTCTTACACTGTTTGTTGAACAGTGACCCAGTTTTTATAAATGCTGTGGAGAGGTACCTCAAAGGAAAAGGCATTACAGCCCAGGATTCCCTTGAGCTGGCAAAGTCTTTTATACTGCAAATTTCTGAGATTCTTAGAGCATTCTTTATATCATCAGAGCAGTTCCTTACACAGCTATATTTTTTTATATTGTTTGAGAAAATATTTGCAGGGGTAGCATTAACATTACTGAAAATCAGAAAGCTACTTTTTTCCAGAAATACTTTGCAAAAACCCTTGTCCAAATCCAAGTAACAAAGCGTGATACACTTGGAGATGCATTCTAGACTGCTGAATGGCCATTTGCTTCTAAATATTTTCTTTAAGTTTTCTTTGTTGTTCAGTGTATCTTAGTGGTTTGCGGCAAAGGAACAATGGCAACGTTTTTCTCGACATTGCATACTAGTTTTGCCCAAGATCTTCAGCTTTTCCTTACTGAGACATTACACATTCATTTGAAAGAAAATATGTGAGAATGGTTAATAAAGTGAAAAACACAGTCATAGAACAGACTGTATTCACAGAATAAAATCATTAACTTGATTTTATGGGTAACATTTTACCTTTCTTACCAATAGCTTTGAAATTTTTGACTTTTTCATCTTGTCCTTTCTGAGGCAAAACTGGGAACTTTGCAACTTCCTTTGCAAAATTCAGACAAATAACTTAAGTCTTGAACCTGCATGCATATGCATTAAACACCAGGCTAACAGCTATTCCAGATGGAGTAATCAGCCTACTAGAGGTATTCCAATCACATAACAACAGTTACACCAGAAAGAGACTTACGCTGCAGTCCAAGATTGTTGGCAAACATTTTGATAGTGAGCAGAAATGTGAACAAGTGTCTCACATCCTCATTATATCTTCAATTTTTTGTCATAGCTTTCCATGCAAAGAAGAGATATTTATTTATGTGAAATCATTCAGCTCAAACAGGAGGATTTGACAGAGGTATAAACCAGAACTCTTGCTGTATTCATGTTTAAGTCAACAATTTGGGATTTAAAATATGTGACTTGGGAAAAACTATTTTTTTAAAAAAAGACTAGTCTCTTTCTTTATGATTTTCACAGAAAAAATCTATATTATGAATAAACAATGTGGACAAATTAAAACAGTGACTAAACTAGTAATGTATTTTTTTACAAAAAATCTGTTCTGGTAGTTTAGTATTTCCCAATGGCTTTAAAAGCAAAAATTTTCCAGTCAGACCCACACTTGAGTTACTGCCCTTAATAAAAGCAATACGCTTTCTCACTTACTTTCCTGACACTCAACTTATTTCATAGGTTGGTTTCGCTTGTGTAGTTTTAGAATAACATTTTCTGGTTCCTTTATAGCAGATATGCAGTTGTGCTTACTATATAGAAGGCAGAGTTATTTCAACAAACACAAATATGCAAGACCTCAGTCCACAGTGATCAAAGCTGATAGAAACCGGCTCTGGTCCAAAATTCTTATAAACACATTGTAGTGGCACAGTGCCTAAGTTAATATACCTTGCCATGAAGATCAGCTTGGGAACAAGATTATATCTGCTGGCTGACGCCTAATACCTGGCTAATGCATATCATCAGCAAGAGAGTTTGCATCAGTCTTAGACAGCCACATGAACACATTCTAAGAATATAAATATGTTTCCATCATAACTCCCAATTTTTAATTTCATGAAAGGAAACATTCTGCTTTTAAGATATTTTCTGAAGTTTTCTCCTTTCAAAAAGACATTTTTTCCACAATTATTAAGAAAAATCCCTTTGACCTATTTTAATCCACCTATACTCTATAAAAGAAAGCAAACCATTTGTTTCCAGGGTAAATTTTAAATCTATTTCTTATTTTTAAACTGATTCTAACCAAAGTAACTGAACTTGAAGCTTGGAAAAGGATACGGACATAATTTTCTTTGATTCCTGGGATGAAATTCACCGTGCTTGATCTCTACCCATTAGCTAATTTTTTAGATCAAAATCCTTCTTCCATTGGCCAAAATCTATTGTGTGATTATGTTGTGAAGTAATACAAACTTCTCTTTAAATAGGCTTATAGCAATAAGTAGTATAAATTTTCTCTTGGGTAACAATGCTTCATTAAAAATGAATTTGAAAATTGCAAATCTTTGAAAAAGGCTCTTGGAGCTTATATAATAGAACACAACCATTTCATGGTCATTGTAATGGTGTATAAGATGCCATATGGACTATATGCATAACCTAACTTGTAGAGAAAGAAAATGAACTGAATGGTCCTCTTTCCATGTTCCAGTTGCAGTGCAATATCCAAAAAATTAAGCACCTCCTCCCAATGAGATGATCTCAGGCAATGAAGATCCAGTGTGATCCAAGGGGTGAGAAGAAAGCAAGTCAGAATGCAGAATACGGAGAGCAAGGCTGCCTGGCCTGGGCCATGAGCTTTCCAGTCAGAATCCACAGCTCAGTCTCTGCATCTGGGCAGAGGTAGCATCCAACTGAGTGACTCTTTCTCACAATGACATCGTTTCATCTTAAATTTCATCTGAAGTCAGAACTCTGGAAGGCAGGCTATCTAAAAAGGGGTTCAGACCACTGAACAGACTTTTTGCCTCCATCCTTGCCATCTTCCTCATCAGAAACAAGAGCACCCGCTATTCCTTTAAACACTCCATTTTCTGTGGCAGAAGCGAATTGGGCCCAGCCTTCCCCTAGATTTTCAAAGTCAAAATTCATTTCTGCCTCTACAGAATTTGTGGGACAAATGCCTGCATTTTGCCTATGCCATGGTGTTCATTAGAAGAGAAAGGAAAAACATGTTTGCGCGTTGTTCTTGAAGTTCTTGGAACAGAAGATTTATCGATGCCTTATTTTTTAATTTAGGCAGTCATACTGCACGAGAAGAATCATTTCAGATACTTCTTTGGATTTTTTCCCTGGCTATTACATTTCCATCCACCACTCCAGCCTCTGAGCACCAAAATTCCTATGTCTGATGGTGTATTGCTATGGTTGTCTCCAATATCAGCCACAGCTGAAGCTGCTTCACACCAAAGACAGGATTGGCAACAGGAGAGAAACCAGACCAAATGTTTTGATTCAGCATTCATACCAAATTTTCTTTCAATTATAGAACTAAAGCGCCAACCTCACAAAATCATGGGCTCTCTTTTGCAGGCAAAAAAGTGTTGTGATTCTAAAGTCACAGATGTGTTATTGTGAGAGTGCACTCAACATTGTGTTTCAGATAAACTTTGATAGCGATTACATGAGGAGTCTGGAAGGAAGCTAATAGAGGAATGAGAGACAATTTCTGTCTAGATAAATGATGTGGGTGATCCTGCTGTAATTATGAATTTCTCTAATAACAGATCCACATGTAGAATCTATCTGAGTCAGGGTGACAGAAGAGATTAACAATTTCCAACTAGAAGCCTTGTGTTTTATATGGCTTTCCAGAATTTACCAGCTTCAGATCAATACCAATACTAAATAGGAAAAATGAAAATTGGAAGAGCACTTCCAGAGGTGAAAGCTAAATCCATTATATTTTAATTAATCAAAGAGCTGTTTTAAAAGATAGAGGTTTTTTTCTCCATTTTTGTACAGTAAACGTAGAAATAGACAATCTCTTTTCTGTGTTTGAAAAGATTCCTGATTTCATAACTCAGTTTTCCTGAGTTCATTTAATAAGATTGATGACCTGATTGGCATGGCACATAGTCTGAGACAAGTTAACAGGAGAACTGAAGTATTTTTTTTACCTTTTTTCCTTACACTGAAGCTTATTCCATGTTTGACTGGTAGTGGCAGTTTACTTTTAAAGGAGAAAAAAGAAAAATTAAAAATATATATTTTTTTTAAATGATTTTTTTGTTCTCTATTAACAATCTAGGTATTTTGAAGGTGTACAAGATCACAGTTTATAACCATTAAAAGTAAGTGTGGGTAATAGGTGATATGGAACAGAGCACTATTAAAAAGTTAAAACATCAAGCTTGGTGAAAGAAAATAAGAAGAGATAAATGGACAATTTGGAGGATAATAAGACTTGGGAGAAATCTGGGGTTTTTTGAGGTCACCCAAAACTAGGTAGGTAGGAAATATTGTTTTAACTGCCTTTTCATTAGTTACTAAAAACTGTGTTGGAATTTTGTGCAGATGGACAGGAAGGCTAGTGGCTCCTATGTAATTCGCCATCCTTCTTTGGGTGTTTTCCAGCACACACAATTATTACAGTAGTTTCTATATATCATTTGTTCAAAAGAAAGTCCTTCAGGAAAGTCAGGAGTCAACTTAAGGGAAATCCACTTTAGACTGAAATTAAAAATGAAAAGAAACTAATTCAAAATTTGAATCAATATTTTGGTAAGAACCCAGTTTAAACTCACAAATAACTCACTTGAATCTTAGGACCTTCACTCCACTGCAAAATTAGCTCATTCTATTATGCATCCATCAGATGGCTTGTTTAGCATGCAGGACAACCAACTGGCCCTTATAGAAAATTCTACAACCTGAATATAAACATGATGGCAAAACATAAGCCTCACACTTGCTGGTTTCAGTCAAGCTCCAGTGATTCTGCTTTGGATATTGAATACATTGATTCTTTCTTAGAACCCAGAAGTTCTCTAACACTAGAAACATGCCAGCAGTCTGACACATGCGATCTCTTTATCTACATGACAATCCTTTCTTGTAAGCATTAGTGGATGAAATGTTTAGTAGCATTGACCCAATGCAAATTATAGTTGTTACTAACATGCAGGGAAGATATATTCACTCAAACTTTATTTAAGTTTCTAATTCTATCCTGAAGAAAAATATTAAATGTGGCTTAAGTCAACTAAATAGATCACTGGTATGACATGATTTTAATATTTAGCAATATTGCAAATGTCTTAAGAAGAAAGAGACTCAGTGCATGTGTAGAAAAGTTTTAGGATCAAGTCTCAGATTTATTAGTCATCCTTCAACACCCTGAGACCAATTCAATTTGTCAGAGCTGGATATCATTGCCATTTTCCACAGAATCCTGACTTTTAAATCAAGGCCAGCATAGCATCTAACCTTGGAGTGAAAAAAAATGTATAGTATTGCTGGAAGGGCCATGTCTCAAAGGGATTTAAATCTTTTGAATAATCCGTTCTGATTTTTTTTTCCCCTAAAGGTGTAAAAGAGGACAGCTGCTACTATGTTTAACAGAGTAAGTAATAAAATCACATGCACAGCAAGAGTGATCCACACAGCAGAAATAATATGCCTGTCTTCAGAATTTATCTTAAATTAGGATTTTACAATAGGGGAATCATGCATGGTCTTCTGATCTGTTTTATGTGACTTTGAGAGATTTAGTCTCTCACATATTTTAGTTTGCTTTTATTGTGGATGGATGCTTTAGCAAGAATATGATTAATTTTACATGAAACATGTTAAGGCAGAAATTACACTATGCCACGTTGCACTATGCCAAGATGTATACCGAGTTCATAAATATCTGCATATATGTGCATACATTTCATACACACACATACATCTTTCAGGATTGTGCAAGTAGCCACGGCCTATAGTTATGCCAAAATTTAACCAACCAAACTGAAATTTGTCATGTCAAGTGTGTGCCTTAGTCTATTATGTTTAGTTTTAGTCAAAAATGGTTAAAATCTATTTGACTAGTAAGCAAAAAGACTAGTACATAATTTCCCTTATATTGCAAAATTCTGACACCCCTTTCTTTAACAAGCTCAAGCACTGTAAGTCCTTGAAGCAGAAATTTTAAGTTCATCTTTGTGAATACCTGCCTGAATTTGGCTAAAATTACAAACCTTCTAAACAGTATAGTTAATAAATACCCAGTGAAACTGTTTTATTAGCTGGAATTCTTCAATTTTCTATGTGGTGAGCATGTTTTACTCTAAGGCTACATGGGAATTCCCTTCCAGCTCTGAGCTCCTGCAGCTAGTGTCGGATCTTGGTACCTGATCTGAAAAGCACAATCAGTAAGATCGTGCCTCAAATGCTCTTGATGCCCTTCTTGACTCATCCAAGGTGTACAAGGCATCTGGAAAACTGCCTAATCTGAATGGAAAAATAATCTAACAGGGTGGAACCATGGAAAGTTGCTAAGGAAACAAATCATTGTAAGCTCCAGGGGAAGGTACTGAATAGCAAACCGGGGCTGAGAAACAAGTCGTGCCAGGACCAACAGGGCTTGCTCTCCAGGAAGGGAAATTAGGCAAGGGAGTAGGGGAGTCATAGCCAGTCAAGGAACAGGAGGGTACGCATGAAGAATGAGAAGAGCTGTTTGAAGTGTCTGAATACTTAAGTGAGCAGAAGAGGGTGAAAGATGTGCGGAGGGAGTTTTTCAGGAGCTGCAGTGAGAAGCCAAGGAGGAGACTTGGATGAGAGTTATGGTGAAACACACAGATTTTCTCAAGAAGAAAGAAGGTGGATAACAAGTTAAGGTCTTTTTCAGAGGCTGGGATTTGGATGAGAGAGATGTACAAAAAGCTTAAGAGAGAAGCTCATGAAGACAGACTGAGAGAGCTGGGGTTGTTCAGCCTGCAGAAGAGAAGGCTCTGGTGAGATCTTAGAGCAGCCTTCCAGTACCTGAAGAGTACAAGCAAGCTGGGGAGGGGCTTTTTACAATGGCATGTATTGATAAGACAAGGGGGACTATTTAGATTAGACATTAGGAAGAAATTCTTCATGATGAGGGTGGTGAGACACTGGCACAGGTTGCCCAGGGAAGCTGTGGATGCCCCCTCCCTGGAAGCGTTCAAGGCCAGGCTGGATGGGGCCTTGAGCAGCCTGGACTGGTGGGAGGTGTCCCTGCCCATGGCAGGGGATTGGAACTGGATGGGCTTTAAGGTCCCTTCCAACGCAAACCATTCTCTGATTCTTTATTTCTACATCTAAAGAGAGAATGGGCCTATATAGGTGAGGTATGTAGAACTGGCAGTGGACTGCAGAAAGAAAACTTGCGTCTGAAACTGAATTTTTTAGAGTTCTGTATGCAAGCATAAATGCAATACACAGAACCACCTAAATAAATCTGTTAGTTATTACTGCTGTGTGAAAGATATAAGATATAGCTGTAAGATTTGTATTCTGTGTTTCTCAGTTTTTGCAAGGAAAACATTACTTTCTTACATGTACTTAAAGCGTGGGCATCTCTTTAACAGTCCACATGCAAAATAGTAATCCCACCTCTTCAGGAGTAACTGATAGTCAAGTACAAAAACGAATTCATTATATTTTTCTATTAACTTTTGAAAAGAGAATCCCAGAATGAAAGTACTATACTCTTAGCTGAACTATAAAGCAAAACACTAAAGAAAACACTTTAGATGGAGAATACATATACATATACATAATCAGGTGGACTTTAGAGAAGAAGTAGTTAAAATCTAGCTCAAAATATTGATATTTTTTGGTCACTTCATTATTTGTTTATTCAATGAAGATATCCAAAGTGTTCCATTCTGTGATATCAATAGCTGAAATATTAAATCTTGCCATGATATTTGTGGAATATTAGCAATAAAACAAAGGATAAGAAACATAATATAATATAATAAGAAATATATAACATAATAAGAAAAAAATAGAAATGGTTTGTTGTTGAGTTGGGGTTTTTGCTGCTTGTACTGGTTGTTGGGCATTTGGAATAGATGCATGTGCTTAATTTATTTTTTTCACAAGTTAAAATTTATGAGGACTTGATAGAAAAACATTTCATTTAAGGAAATCGCATTAGTGGGGTTAGAGATCTAAAATAAGCAAATTAATATTTAAAATTAAACCTGCCGTGAGCTGAGTAAGTACAGTACTGCTAGCTACATCTTAGAGACTTATTTTTTCAGAAACTTATAGGGTTACCCAAATCAGACAATTAGATTTCTAATAAAAATGAAACATTATTTTCCAAGCAAAACCAAAAATGAAGAATAAAAAAATCTGAAAAATGTAATAGAGTTACTGGAGATTGTTATGGATGTACTCAAGAAAAAAAAAACAAACAAAAAACCAAAACCAAAAATGCTAGCAATGCCAAAAGGAAGAGGAAAGGATTAAATCCATCTTACATCACACAAAACAATGAAAAAACCCTGTTCCGATCTTCTAATGTTCATAAATTGGAAGCAGGAGCCATTCTGAAGGCTGCAGAATTAATTCCTGCTGTTTCCATGCCTATTCTGGAATGGAAAAAGCAGGCCATACTCATTCCCCAGCTTCCTAGGCAGTGCAGTGATGATCACACTATTGAAATCTAAATAGACTTAAAACTATCCTGAAGTCTGTAATTTCTTTGGAGTCAAACAGACACTAAGTAGTATTCCCACATTTCAAAATGTATTCATTTCATAATTTATCTCTCTATAATGTGTGATTGAATCTACATTTATTGAGTTGAAAAGGACTACTGCGTGGATAGCAACAGCTGAAATGACACACCAAATTGAACAGAATAGTGGTGAAGTCTCAGAGATTAAACACACTGAATAGAGACAGGCACCAAAGGCAGTCGATGTTTGCAATTTCCAAATGTGTTACGAGCAGCATGAGATAACACTTAGAGCAAAATAAGAGTGCTTCACAACATCGGGGGTGCTGATTGGCTGGTGATTTGTAAGGTTGAATTGCATGGCAATCTAAGTTCATTTTGATTGTAACACAACTTCAAAATTGCTAAGGTTTTAAACACTACTGATTATTCTAAATTATTAAATGAGCTGGAAGCAAATTACCTATGGAATCAAAATAAGCCTTGATGATTTATATTAGTGGTAACAAAAACATGTTGATATTAGTAAGATTGAGAAATGAATAAGTACTTCTCTTCTGGGACTGAAATTCATGAGAATGTGCAGTAGATGTGGAAGCAGTATTCATGGTTCTTGGAATATACATAGATATGTATAGTATATATATATGTATGTATATATTATTTTCCTCTGTGGCAGAAGATTAGGAGCCTTCACATCCCAAAGTTTTCTAATCTTGAGTAACTTTTCTGTTAGAATATATAATTCAATATAAAATCATATAACATTATACAATAAAAGTATATGAAGAATGGAAAAAAAAAAAGTTTCTTCTTCTGGAAAATCACCTTTCCTCAAAAGTATTTCTGGGCATGGATAGGGGGTATTTCATATAATTTAAATTGATTTTTTGCTATCCAAGTATATGAAATACCATTTAGAATTTTCCATATTTTGCCAACAAAGATTGTAGTATGCGTCTACCACAGTTAAATTAAAGAACAATTCAAGCTGCATTTTGTGAGATACTAGAAAAATTATATGCAACGTAGTAGCTCTGTTACCAAAGTGACAAAGCATATTAAGAACTTCCATTAGCCATGAAGTTATTAAGGAAAAATCCTGGTTTTCACAATACAGAATATGTCATTCAAATTTTTTTTCTAGTCCTCCAAAACTTCCCATGAAACTGATTCTTTTTTTTCTAGTCCTCCAAAACTTCCCATGAAACTGATTCTAGAGAAAGAGGTTTTGTTGGTATTGATAATGCTTTAACAAAACACTTACATTACATGTTTAAGTCTCTTCAAAGTTCTAATAACTCAACAAGACTAATGTTTTAAAATTAAATACATGAAGAAGAACTCTGTCTAAAAGGTTCCTTTTTTGTCTTTGCAAGGCTGTATAGTTACATAATTCGGGGCTTCAGCAGGCCCACCTGTCTGTCCTCTGGCTTATTCCTCAGAAAGTCTCTTTCTGAGGAAACGTGCTCTCAGTCTTTGGCTCATATGCAAGACAGTAGTCTGCATCTACAAAAATATGACATACAGGTCTGAAGCGGATGGAGCCAGTATGGATGAGTGTTTTAACAGGAATAGGGTGAACTGTGGTGCTTGTATGCAAAACAGTGATGCACGATCCCTCTGAGAGCCTTACTCAGCCAATCCTTATTTTGTTGTAAGACTGTCTAAGTGCTTAAAGTTTTGTTTCTCCCTGTGTCCAGATTTGCCCTAAGTGAACAGTCCAGTGTTACTCATTGACATCCTTTCCCTGCGGTCAGAAGTCAGAAACCAAACATTCATCAGTGACCCCATGAGTGCAGAACCTGGTAGCTATCTTGGAAATTGGAACCGGTACACATCTCATAACCATCTATTATAACATGGACCAGAGGTTATTTAAATTTTAAAAGGAGACCTCTTTTCTGTCGTAGCCTCAGGTTTTTGTGGCATTTCAAATCTTCCTGCTTTCCTGGAGAATGTACCAGTGTATAAGCCTTCTTGAATGTAGAAATCTTTCTGCTGAAGGATATGTGAAAGGGGGAGTACAAGATTATGTCAGAAAAGTCAACAGGAAACGCCATACCCATGGACTGTTGATCTGAATCTTGGATGAGGGAGACATCATCCTTTCTTTTTTTCCAGGAAAAAATGTCAGGTTGTTACTCAGAAGACAGTTGATGGTGTTAGCAGAGGGACCTACCACCTCTTCTGCAAACTATTGTCAGGCTTCAGGTTTGGCTTCAGGTTACACTGAACTGCAGCTCTATCTTGCCAACCCTCCCCCTTCACTGAAAGGAAAAGCCCAGTCAAAGAGTATTCCAAGTATTGTAAGTACCTAAATATAAGTAGTATGATGCTTAGCTTTAAGACTTTTATGTAATTTCTTGATTTAACCCTGAAATAATAATGACTATCATTAGTCTTCCAGAACATTAGAAAAATGTAAGGTTTTGTAAATTCTGAGTAGTCACGTTAGAGACAGTAATACTTGTACATGCAAGCATACGACTTATTTTGTAACATACAAATTCTTTTCGATGTCATTTCATTGATAGAAACACAGTGGATAAAACGTTATTCATTTCAATATTGTTTACTATTGCTTCTACTGAACCAACATTAGACAACTATGGACAGAAATATTTTCCTTTGTTTTCTTCAGTAAGACAGGATCATTATAACTTGGACAATATCAAAGAAAAACCAGATATACATATATATACATATAAACTATAAAATACTTTATCATCTGAAGTAAATGTTGTATAAATAATGCAAAACCAAAAAAATGCATGAATGTGTGCTTGTATTCTATAGTACTTTAAAATTAATTCATGCTAGGCAGAACTCGCCTTTAGACACTGAATGCTTGAATGATGACATTTAGATCTGGGAATCTTTCCAGTTTTAGTGAATATTTCCTCAAGCAGACCTTTTTTGGTTTTACTTTAAAGTTATGGGATTCTTTCCATTCTTCACTAAGCTATGTTATCACAGATATTTTATTAAAGACACATGTAATGTGGAACCACCTAATTTCAAAGGATATGGAACACAATTTGCCTAATAACATGAAATAATATTCACACAGTAACTTGCACAGTGTATTTAACTATACAAAAATGATGTTACAAATATTAGCAATGCCTCTTACTAACTTATGGAGACAATGTTTATGAATTGTCTTTCTTGTATGTTAAAAGCCTACAGATAGAAGCTACATGTGAAAATTATACAACACAGATTTTTGTGTTGCAGAGTAAAATTTATTGATTTTGCAACTGAATTATTCAAGTCACTCATTGGTAGTGGAATTATGCAGGCTTAAAAAAGCTGAAACCAATACAAAATTATAAAAGAAAAGTGTCAAATATTCATAACTGAGTTGCTTAGTGAAATGATAATCTTGCATACATGTGGAAAAATCAGTAGTGTCTCAAATATGAAATAACAAATTATCGATAAACATAAAGCCTTATTCGCAGCTTGAAACAAAACTTAGATTTAATAAATAGCAGCATTTAATTTTCAAAACTTACAGAAATTTATAAATCTAAAAAATCTTATGAAACACGGAAAATTATACCTACTGAGAAAGTAATCCATGTCATCTATATCTTAAAAATGTAGACGTGTTGTATGTTCTTTGAAATACTCTAGTTTAATGCTTCTTTCAAATACTGAGGATGCAGTTGTATTCAGATGCTCAAGAATTTTTGTGCATATGATAACTTTCCTGACAGTACTCAAAACAGATTAACACCTAGGATCCTGTCCACTGGGATGAGAATTTAGCCTTTGTCATGAAGCACTCAGTTTCCATTGCAAATCTTCGTATCTACCCATATCAAATAGAACAGTGTGATAGCTCAAAGTCTTATGTAGTGTGAAATAGGGAATTTGCAGACATGGATGTTGACAGTTCAAAACTACTTAAACTATTTAGCAATAAAATAGCGTCCAGGACATAGCTGCCAGTTAACCAGACATTTGATGCAGGTCAATTTTATACTGAAAATTCATGATTTAATCTCATCTCTTATTGTCTTGATCTGTAATGCAAGCTGTCATTAAAGTACATGAGAGACTAAGACTTGAGACTAAGAACAAAGTGCAGATAAACAGAATCTCAGCTTCCCACAATTCTGAGCAGACTTCCCTTGTTTTTTTCAGATTAGCTATTTGCTAGAATTTGTCCTGTCTTTTTACCCAAGTACCACTTTCTTTATTTCACTTCCTCTTTCCTTGCCCTATGCTTTTTCTCCCATATTTTTCCTGTCCCGTTTGTCTGCCACCTTCTTGTTCTTCCCCATTAATATAACACCAAAATGTAATGATGAGCTCTTATACAGTCCATTACCTTAACATTACTCTCAAAGTTTCAACTTGTGTGTGTTTGAATTCACTTTGTGACTATTATCTTAAAAGTAATGATCTATCATGTTTTAGTGGAAGCCACAAATCCAAAAATTATTTCAGAATTCTGTTGCAGCCTCTTCTTCAAGTGAAATCTGGTTGAGAAAGACTTCTGGATTACAGCAATGACAAACTGAAAGCCTGCAAGATTTTCCATTACATTCCCATACTGTTGTTATGTTACAGTAACTGTCCTTGATAATCTGTGAGGTACAGCTGACTCTCTCGAGGGACCAGAGGCCTTGTAGAAGCATCTAGAGAGATTGGAGTATTAGGCTATGATTAATAGGATGAAACTTGACAAGTTCAAATGCTGGATTCTGCACCTAGGAGTATGATTGGGCACAAGCATAAATTAGGCAAGGAATGGTTGGAGAACATCACATCCCTGCAGAAGGGGATTCCAGGGTGGTGATTGATAGCAGGCTCAATATGAGTCAGCTGTGGCCCGGTAGCGAAGAGGGCAAACTGCATCCTGGGGTACATCAGTTGAAACGCCAAGCCTGTCAGTTGTTTAGGTGCATTTGGAAAATGTCTTTAATTACATGCTTTAACTTTTGGTCAGCCCTGAATTGGTCAGGCAGTTGGAGTAGATGATTGTTGTAGGTCCCTTCCAACTGAATCCTCTCCTCTCCTCTCCTCTCCTCTCCCCTCCCCTCCCCTCCTCTCCTCTCCTCTCCTCTCCTCTCCTCTCCTCTCCTCTCCTCTCCTCTCCTCTCCTCTCCTCTCCTCTCCTCTCCGAATTCAGTGGATGCTGAGGTATCTGAAGAACCTGGCAGGCAGGACCTTATCTCCTAAACCAAAAGCAGTTTATGATTTTTAGACAATCAGTTCACCAGAGGTTGTGAGAGCTGCTAGAAAGACAAAATTCAGTAGGTATTGCTTTGATCCAGTAATGTCTGTTTATCTCAGCAGGTAGGTAAAGCCCTTCATTAGAAGAGGACTCTTAAATCTCTCATAGATAGGGAACTACCATTTATTGGTCTTGTAAATTTTGAGGTTGTCCTATGCAGGGGTAGGAGTTGGACTCGATAATCCTTGTGGGTCCCTCCCAACTCAGGTCATTCTGCGATTCAGTGCTGAATGCTGTACCCAGAAAGAGCTATGAGATTCTGCTACTGAGACAAAAGATCTTGACTCTGAGCATTGCAGTTTTTTAAGGTCTGGGAGACCTCTTAAGAGTCCTGTAAGAGTAGCTGTATCCTTGCAGAGCAGTACTTACTTAACAAGGCAAGGTGTTGCTTGCCGGACTGGTAAGATCAAATGTTTTCTCTCTGTTCTGTCTTCAGCAGATCCCCTGCCCCTCCAGGAGGCAATGTTACAATTCTTGCTTTCTTTCACTATAAACAGGCCTGTAAAATGGTGCCTAAAACTGTGACATTTTTGTCCTGTGAGCCACCTGAAGAAATGGTATTGCTCTCTTTTTCCCCAAAAATTTTGGGGAAAACTTAAAAAAGGATAATAATTCAGAGAAAGGAAAAGATTTCTAAATGTTCACATTTTATTTATTAAGCAGAATTTTTTAATAGAAAATAATGTTTTATGAATGACATCTTATTTCAAAGGTTATTTATCTATTCACACAGATCTCTTTGCCTGTGAGGAGAGAAAAAGCACCAACAATTTGTCATATAAAATAAGAAAGCTTCTTGCCATTGGCAGTAACTAATAGTTGATGTTAAAAGACAAAAGGCCCAGTGAATGCCTCCAGCCAAGCATTAAATGCTGTAGACTGGTATAAAAGGTAGAAGGAAATGTGTCTCTTGACCTTTGCAGAAATTAGCACACACCTCAACACATGGAAACATGAGAAATGCAGTATTAGTCATAACTATTAATAATATGAATGCTTGATTTTTCAGTCTGATGGTGGAAATGAAACTTCAAATAAAAACCTTTTTTTCCCCCAATTTTTTTTTTTTGTATTGTTACACTTTCTTTGCAAAAGAAAAGATTTCCAAAGGAAATGTGTTTGGAGCAAAATGTATCTATATATTCCAAAAGGAACTATTTATATATAGGAAATGAAAAGATTCAACCTCTACAAAAATATCCTCTCCCTTTTTAACTACTCAAAATCATAAATATGTGTGACTTCTTGGATGCTACAGCAATTTTGACGTTTCTCCACATGAATTTGTCCAGTGTAGTTTGTAAAATAGAGACTCATATAAATGCTTTGTTTTTAATGAAAAATGAATTCAAGGTAGCGTTACATGTTTGAAAAGAGAGATCTCCTAAAGCTTGCCTGTATTCATTGGAAGAAACTTTTTTTCTTTTTCATTTTAAAATGCTTCATGTTTCTCCTATAGTCTCTCTCCAATCAGCAAAATAGTTATGGTAAATATCAGGAGAGGAAAGTCCATTCAGTTTTGAAAAAAAAAGCAATTTATTCTTTCAGAATCCAATTCAAAGTGAGCAGATGATGTTTCTGTTGAATTCTTCTCTTCTTTACAATTGCAGCAAAGACTCATAATTTTTTTAAGAGATGTCAGTGTATTCTCAAAGTGAAAAGGTAAAAAATGGAAAAAGTGAAGGAACTGATTGGAACAAGAGAAAGAGACTGAAAGGCTTGTCAGTTAGTAGAAAGAAACTTAAAAAGCTTACCTTGAAAATTAAACAGATATGGATAGATTTTCTGTGTCAGTGTGTGCCCAAATATATGCCATAATACCATGATGAGGTTTTTTTCTGTTTTCAGAGATTTTGAGAGAATGGTTTAATAAGGAGTAAGTAAAAACCTAAAAGCAACTTAAAAATGGCTTTATTGTAGAAGACAGAAAAACCTTACATAACTTTTTCAACAGAACTATACAACTTGCATTCAGCACATTAAACACTCATTCCTTGTGATACCTTGACAATTAAGTTGCTGACACTATTTGCTTCAAATTTTAACAGCACCATTATGAAGCTAAAGATAAGAAAATTTTCTGCATGTATAATTATCTAAGAGGACACACTACCCTACTATGCTTAAATAGGTTATAATAGTATGTAATAAATCTCCACTTTTTCTTGATTGATTATCAGAAATTGTTTGTCATTTGAGGTAACGAACAGTGGTAATTTTTAATTGATTATTTTTATCCTCACTTCACAAGTGTAGTTTTGGTAACCTGTGGAAGAAAGATGACATGAGATTTCAGAGGCGGAAGGTAGCTGAGAATTCAGGTTTCTCTTTAAACACTAGTTAACATGTTTCCTCCTTAAATTTGTGGGCCAGAGGAAATTAAGACAACTAAAAGAAGTATTCTTTTAGCTTGATGATATTTAGGTATAATATATATACAAGGAGTACAGTTAAAAAAGGCATAACCTTTAACAATAATATGATGCAATAATGCATCATCAGCAACTGTAAAGAAAACAACCTCATTAGGAATTCTGTTAAGACAGAAATATAAACAATATTCTAGGACAATTCATAATATTCCTCAACATGAAGAACAAAAACCATAAAAATTTGAGAAATATAGCTGGTACTCAGAACTTTTACCTGGACATGGTCTTGATGTGAACTTCCATAATCCGCTTATATTCTATCTAATGTCTTACATTTGGATTTGAAGTTCTTAAAGTTCTTTCCCAACCTAAATTATTCTGTGTTTCTATGATTCTAATATTTGTAAGTTCTGTCTCTGTAAATCTGTAGGTTTTGGATGAAACTATTTCTGAGCTTCCAGAATACTTTTTGACAGCTTCTGTCAACACCTCTACTGAATCTTTCTGTTTCTGCAAAATCAATGAAAAACTCAGTAATAGATTATTCTTGGTACTCTACTATGCATGCCAATTTTGCAGTTTAGGTAGTGGCATTGTGTTCTTGCAAATTTCTACGTGTATCATCATCTCTCTTATCTAAATTCAAACTTGGAATTTAAGTGTTATGGATGAAGGATTTTCTTGGTGGCAGTATGACTGATAATATAATACAGTTAAATTTCATGACCATTGTTCCTCTGTAAGATGTAACAGTGTAATAAAGCCATTTGTTATGTACACTGTGTATAGACTTTCTCTTTTAACCAGAGGTTTTTGTTAGAAAAATTGTTATCAGTTCTGAAAATAAGACTCTATTTGCAAACACCCTCTACTTTTTCTAAAAGTCTTTCTTGCAAATACTCCAGTTTGTGAGGCAAAAAAGTTTTATTCTCCAATATAAAATTTCCCCTACAACCTGTGGCTTATTTAGATTTAGTTAAATAATATAAAATCAGTTTTCCTCAAGGTTTTAAGGCAATTCTACAAAAAAACTTACTGAATTAGGTTTTTTCTTGAGACAGGAACCTAAATTTTACAGAAACACACAAAATAGGCATGGAAAATGAAAAATCATAAATTACCTGAGAAATAATGAGAAAGTTACTTACCTGAGATTTAATTAAAGAATTATGCTAACACAGTGAGATGTGAAAATTTTTGTTCTCCAGCGTTCAGACTGTAGGATTTAGGACACCTGATAAGTTCTTGAGGTAATTTAAGTTACTACAGCAGCCACACACTGAGTTTTCTGGCTTCTGCATATGACTTAGTCAAAGAGAACGTGTACCCATGGTGTCTTAATACTAACCCAATCTCATGGAATTTTTAGGCCAAGGAACCAAATTCAGGTCAAGACATCTACTGATGTGTAGGCAGTTGTTCCCTTCTGTCAACTATGCTGTGGAAATAGAAACCTCTGGCGGAGAATTAAGGCAAGTTGCTGGGGTGATACTGTCTTTACTTAAAAGGACTCACCAGAGTTCATCTGTCAGCGCTGTTAGTTCCTCTAGTAGAGATCAAAAGAAGCAATTAGAATTATTTCCAGCAGATTTCGTTTTTCAGATACTATTTCTAATGGGAATTCTGAAACCACACATTAAATACCTTTCATCTTCTTTTCACGTTTAAAACATTAAGTGCTGTGTAACTTATCTGAAAATCAGGATCTTTTGTGCCTACAGAGCAATTCCTGGAGCCAAATTAAGACATATATTGTAAGAAGCGTGCTTATAGATTGTTAAATAGGAAAAGATACAATGTGAGTATGTCTCTATATGTGTCCCTGTGGGGCCACCTAAAAACAAAGGTGTTCATGGCACATCTACTTTATGACTAGTTCATGCACCAGAATAAATCCAGGCCCACATACATATATTCTTTAATCCAATCTTATTTTTACTAAATTAAATAAACGATTTATTTTACACTGTATTGTGGTTTTATTTTTAGTTCAATGCCAAACAGTAGAGTACACTTCAATGTTCCACGCATGGGTTTGCTTCAGCCTACAGCATCTGATGTTACAAGAGATACGAAACATGACATGACCAATGAAACTTGGTAAAATGTGCCACAATCCAAAGCATTGCTCTGAAAACTTAAACTACCTTTTCTTCATTATTGCGGAATATTTTTTTGTTTGTACAGTCTCAGTGTAGCACAGAGGTTTTTTAATTTGAAAGGATGGATTAAAGTAATGTGAAAAAATTACATTTAGGATAACACTGGTGCATTCTAAGGGAGAAAAGCACCAAATACTGCTAATGATGACACTGATATGATTTTAAGAAAAAAAGATCTTATGTGTTAAATGTGGGAAAGAAACTGAGAATCAATTTGGAAAATGAAGTAAAATGTAAACAACATCCATCACAGTTTTATAATAATTAATAGACAAAATACTATTTGGAAAGCTGTCTATAAAACTAAAAAATGTCGATGACGTCTGTGAAAAATGAAAAGGATCCATATATATGTGCACGCATGCATGTATATAAATACACTGCAAGTAAAAACTCTAAATGCTTAGCTGTATATGGTTAAATAAAAAGATAACATCAAACCAAAAGAAAAGGACGAAAGGAAAAGAAATCTATAGGAAGAACCCTAGAACAAGTGAGAGCATTGATATTCACTAGAGACATACGTTATTGTGACCTAAAAAATACAAGATTTACTTCTGTTTGGGGGCAATTACCAGGGATTGCGCATATAATAATGGCCAACACAGTTCAGTGGTGATTGTATATCAAAACACTTACAAGGAACCAAAAAAAATATATTAAAATAAGTATATTTCTATTTACTAGACAAATACATAATCTCTCTCCTAATTACAGCACATTTATTGCTTACATCGAAACAGAGCAGAAAAAAAATAAACACACAGAACTCCAAAGAAAGCTATGTCAGTAATTTCAACTGCTATAAGCTATTTCTGCTAGAGAAAGAATTATGGTAGATTTCAGTCATGTTCCTCAGTGAATAGTTCAAGTAGAATCAGATAACACACCAACAGGTGTGCCATAGTGTACTGAGCAGAAAAAGTAAGAAAGAATAGAATAAATTAAAAATATTCAGTACTCAGGAACACATAGTTTTATATTCATTTGTATTTACGTAAATACTAGATTGGCTGACAGTTACAACCATTATTAGGTTGTGATTGAGAAACAGAACTTAAAGAAATCATTCTAAAATGAATTATTCTGAACTTGTAACATAGTTTCTCTGTAAATTCTTATTCAGAGTCATATTAAATATTTTCTACCTTATCATCAATTTACTTTTCAAAATCTACAAAATTCTAATGTATCTAATTATATTAATTTTACTGGAAAACTGTTGAAATGAAAGATGCATTTTAATAATATTTTGCATATTATTTTTGAAATTGTAATCATTAAAGTGAAAATAATTTGAAATCCAATATTACTCACTCATACTTTGTTGTTTTGCTGTTGGTTTTAAGTCATTCAAAGTATAAAAAATTTACTTTGGAATTTAATTACAATGTAATTTTATGCTCATGGTAATAACACACTGTGTATAACCTGATTTATTTAGCATTTCAAAAATAGAATGGTTCGTGTTTCTATTAGCCATAGCGTTATTGTCACAGAATGTCTGAATATATATTTTGTAAGTTTTTCTGACATGTCTCTTTAAATTACATCTCTTAACACTAATAGGATTTATATTAGGAGAGAATTACATCTTTATTGTATTAATGCCTGATCTCGGTACCTGTGAGTTTTGGTACTGAATTAACTGGAACATGAATGAGACCTTTACAATGAATTCTGAACTTACCTTTTAATCTCCAGTAGCAAAACTTTATTCTCCTTTACTAAAACTGTGAAGATCTCATGTGACAGCAAAGTGACATAATGTCCTTGCTGATGATGGACATTGACCTTGTTGGATTCATGTTCAGTAATCCAACTCTTTGCATTCCTATTATAACAAGAAATAGTTACACGGTAGAGAAGCCCTTCGTAGGCAAGAAAATTTAGCTTTCAGAAACAAATGGGAAAAGGCAGAAAGCTGCAATTCTTGAGTTTTACACCAGATATGGAGACTAGGATGTAGATGAGATAACAGTATTATCTTCAAATGAAAAGCAGATAATACTTTATTGTATTTTTAATACCTTGTTAAAGTGTATAGGTGAAGAGCATCCTTGAACAGCTAAATAAAAGAGGTTCAAGAAACAAGCCTCAGTCCCAAGGTCAAGTAGAACAGATTAATTTACTCATACTGTTTAGGAAAAGTTGCCTCTAAAAGAGACTGGCCTTATTTACGTTATATTATTCTTGGTTCTAAGTCTCCTTTGGCCATGGAACAGAAGATATCACTACCTTTTTTTTTTTATCAACTTAAAGTGATTAAGATAACATTGTCTGTTACCAGAATGATGATTTTTTTTTTTTTCCTATGAGGTGAAAATACATGTTATGTCCAGGGAAAGTGTACATGGTTGTTTATCAGTGTTAGTATGTAGTTCATTGCAAATCACAGTTTTACACTCCTCACTGGTCTGGTTCCAGTGATAGGAGTTGAAATCTATTATTACACACCAAAAAAGAACTTTCATTTTCTGTGATTTCTAAGGTGTTTAATCTTATGTTTTGTTCTGTTTCAGACAGTGTGTTTCTCAAATTTGTTTTTATGCTGTTCCACATTTTCATTTGTTGTTATTATGAAGCTAGTTATAAAAAATAATAATAAAATGTACACTCATTTGTTTCTGGAAAGACTGATTATGACACTTGCTACCTACTATAAATAAGCTTCTGTGAGAATCCCAGAAGTACTGCCACAAGTCTGCTGTCGTGGCTTATTGGTTAATCAGCAAAGAACTGAAGTCTTGATTGGCTTTATTTGTTAGCTGATTGAAACGGTGAGATAGGAAGTACTGGACAGATTAATTAATTTGTGCTGGAGAATCCAAACTTAATCTAAGCGATGCTGTCACTTTGATTGATGGTTGTGTAAAAGAAGAGGTGCTTTGAAAAAAAATTCATGAATTGCCACTGTAGTGACACATTAATACTAAGTTTTCCTTTTAACTGCTTCCATTCTGGTTTCTAATACAAATATCAATGTTTGCATCCAGCAACAGCTACTTGAATGTTTATGAAGTAAGGGTTAATTAGCATCTGAAGAGTATTTAGAATAAACAAGTCATACGGTTATTAACAAGATTCGTACATATATATTTAAATTACTTCAGATGAATGATAAAGGCTTTTTGTCCCTTGTAATTGAGACTATCTTTCGAAATTATGAGAGCCTAAATTGTGATAATTTACAATATACAGAAGACAAAAAAAAAGAAAAAAAGGGCTAGTTCCAGACAGTTGTAGCTAATATTTGTTAAGAAATATAACATTAAGAGCAGTGGAAGAATGAACACTATTTTCTCATTCTAATAGATTACGGAAAGTCAGGGTTACAGTCTATCTATGTACAAAGCTCACTATTAATTTAACTTAATTGTTACTATTATGTATGATTTTGTATTTTAAGCTACATATCTGTTGGTTTATATGACAAGATCCAACTTGCAGCCTTTCAGACAGATTGACATATTAAGGTCTTTCATTACACCAGCATTTAAGTATTTCCTCTGTAGTTAAGCGAGGACAAAAAATAAACCAGGAATGGCAAAAGAGATTCTTTAATTATTGCTCTATAGATAACCAAACATTTTTCCTTATGTGACTAGAAATAAAATGAAGAGTTGTACATTCATAAATTTGTGGAAATAACTGTCATACTCTTTTCTCAGAGGCACTGATTTTAAAAAAAAAAAACCTATTGTAAGGCACTACAAAATAATTTCTTTATCCAAAAGCTCTGAAGCAGTTATTAAACCAGCTGTTTTCAAAAGTACACAAATCTGCTAAGTTGCAGTTGGGTAACTGTTAAATGTTAAATCAGTGAATGATCAGCATGTAGCAGATGGCCTGGGAATGGGTTAGAAAATGGCAATGTTAATACCACCAGACTGAGATGTTCATTTGTGCTGTGGTATGTGCAGGCTGGGTGAATAATGAAGGTTCTGTAATAATTGTGTAAATCCCAACATTATTAAATCGATTCAGCTGGGGTTTCTTAATATATGTGAAGCACTTGATGTACTTTGAGAAACACCTCCTCTTTTTGCTAAAGCTGTTCTCATTAACTCATACTGCTTTATTTGCTGTGACCTCAGTGTTCCTGTTTAGTAATGAGTAGAATAAAAATTAGAAATCCACTTTAACTCTCAATATGAGACAGTTATATAAGCTAGGAAAATATTCTAGAAACTAAGTACCTATCACACTGTTTTTACAGTTTAGCTATTGTTTGGATTATAAACCTTCTCTTTTAGGATTTTAAAATTAAAAGTTCTCATGAGAGGAATGGAGGAAGGAAAATCACAACCTAGTCACCTGCTAAAAGTCGTTTTAAGCAGGTCAAATAAAGAGTACACAAAATCAATAACCCCAATAGGTATCTTGCTCAAACAGCTTATCAAAGCTTACTGCTACCTGTGTAATGCTAAAGCCAGAATAATTTTATACAGTTAGGAAAGGAGTCAGGAACAATACATGCTTCAAAAAAGTGACCAAAAAAATCCCACATGACAACCTCCAGAGAATGATCACCTGTGATAACGAAATAAAAATGAACCAAAACAAAGCAGAAAGTCAACACATTTTAAACGTGCTTCAGGCAGACACACAGCTTGCAGATTGTCCCTGGAGCACCATACCTGGATACATGCACATGTTAGAACATTTAAAAACTGTTACCCACCTACAGGTGTTTGCGCCTGTGAAGTGGAAATTCTCTTTACCCCTCAGCTTTTACCATGGATTAGGTGGAAGCTGAAAGCTATTAATAGAGTATTACTTTTCACCACCATGGGCAATCTGCTGCTTTAGCTGTGCCTGATGAGACTCACACTGACATCTGTGCCAGGACTGATAGCAGAAACATGGCCCTCCGGATCAATACAAGGCACCTTGCAGGATTGCCAGCCAAGGCAGCTGGAAACTTCAGTACTGCCAATCCTTGTCATTGGCTACTACAGAAACATGAGGAGAAAACAAGGGAAAATAAGAGTTTATCAGTATTCTTTCCTTTTTATATTAACCCATACTAAAGCCCTCAGTAAATAAAGCCTTTAAGTGACATCTAGTAATAGTTTTGTTAGAGAATATTGGATAAAGAAAAGCACAGATATAGAGAAGCTGTGTGTTCTGCTTATCTGCTAATCAATGATATAAACCAAAAGTGTCTTGCTGTACATTAAAGATACAATATTCGAGATGGCAGTAAATTCCAATGCTACTTTACTGCTAAACTCCAAAATATCTGCAAGAAAGAGGTGAACTAATGTATCCCCTTCCTTAGCTGTGGATCTTTTGGCAGAAACAAGAGCAAAGACTTTATTAAAAGCCACCCCAGTCGCTGTATTTGTGTGAAACAGAGGTGTCCATCGCATACTGGTGAAAAAAAATCAGGATGGCTAGAATTAATATTTTTAAAGTCATATTTTGCTCTCAGTCACATTGCTATAATCCAGCAAAGGTTGTAAATGTCACTTGAAGTGTCACATGCTTGGCTAAGGACAGAATTTACCACTCAGCTACAAAGCTCTTTATGGTGTCTGTATTTTGCTTAGCTCTACAGTGTAGTAGAGGCTATAGGAAGTATAATCTGTTTCCAAAACTGGTTTAGCCAGCCATGGTTAACTAGATTTAAGGATGAGCCTAATTTTACAGGGGTAATAAAGTGATTCTTTCAACAGTTCCCTTCCCAGTTCCAGCTTCTACTGTGGGAAAAAGAGGAAATGTGATAAAAAAAGAAGTTCCACCGGAACATCATTATCCTATGCCAATGTTCAAGCATGTTTTTAGAATCCTGTGAAAAGGCAGGAACAGCACAAGTCTGAATATCCCCCCGACTTTCTTATCGGTGTATAGAAAACTGGCCCTGCATAAAGCAGCAACAAGAAATACAAAGATTAATTTTAAGGTCTTCACAGTTTGTGTTTGTAACACTTGTACAGAATGTGAGTTGTCCTCTCAGTCATGACTATCATAGGAGAGACAAACTAAATGGCAATCCATAGCAGGTTTATACACTGAGGTTTATTTAGCGACCAATAAGAACAGTGTTTCTACCTTGTTTATTATTTCATGCACAGATTTCCCCCAGTATTACTCAGTCTTGCCTTCCCTTCCCATCAAGGAGTTTGCTGCTGGTCTGGGAAAGCTGGACTGAAAAGTCCTGTTTGTTTTATATGATAAGGCTCTTTGCAGTTACACCTGTCTCCCTAGACCTCCTCCAGCAATGGCTGGTGCTTTTCAAAGCATATCTCCCACAGGGCAGGGCTCCCCAATCTTATCAGTCTATATGCAGAAGCAGAATGCATCATCAGTTTCTCAGTTGTTCTTTTGACAAATGTATAGTGTGTATCTCTACATTTTAGACTCCCACATGTGTAACTTCTGTTCAGTCAGGGTGTTATTGCACTTTACAACCAGCCCATTAGGGCTGTAGTTCACAGTAGTAGGCTTGGGCTGGAGAATTCAAAGGCTTTGTTTGAGACATTCGTGAAAGAACACATATGCACAACATCTGCAACCCAAAATCATTCACAATTCCTCTTCTACCAAAATTTACACCATAATGGAAGTCTGAGAGTGAATGAATGCGTACCTGTATAACAGGCACACACAGAGTTTATGCAACTGGGAAGCAAGGGTCCTGGTGCAAAAAAGGCAACAACACAAACTGACAGGGGTCAACATGTATTGACTCAGGAAGTAGTTTCTGTTCTTATTAACCAACTTCTGCTTTCAGTGTGTGTATAAAAACTTGCTTATGAGGAGGAACAATAGTGTTGAACCTATTGTGAAGCACAGTTATTCAGAAGTGTAGCTTTTATGATTTTCTCTTGAAACTGAAGCACAAAAAATGGCTAGCGTATTGATTGAAATTAAAGCAAAAACCCAGAGAATATTCCTGGTTGTTAAAGCAACCAGCATTTAGTTTCATTTGCTTCATTCATTTTCCCTATTCATCTTGTTTCCAGATCATTAATAAACACTAAAACCAGTTCTAAATTGCATCATTTAGCAAACTCTGTATTTTATATTTCCATGTTTAGAAAACACTGTTCATTTTGTCAGTATCCAATCCATAACAGTAGTTGGCCTCTTATCCCAAAATATCTGTATTTCCACATAGCTTTTTATGAGGAGTTTGATTGCAGCATTTCTGAATAAAAATAAATTATAACTGTCAGTTCCTGTTTACCTACTGTTTTGCTGACCAGCTTGAGAATATCTTCCTCATAGATTGGAGCTATATTTTTTTCTTGTCCAGAATTAACTTAGGTTCAGTTACATCATATCTTATCATGTTCCAGTATTTCCAAGAAAGTTTACAAAGGAATAAAATTACATAATCAAGGAGCTGCATTACATGTGTTAGGCAGTCAAATGAGTTGAATAATGATGATTTAAACTTCTGGAATGAAATCTCTATACACCCAGGTATTTTACAGTTTCAAGATTCATTATTTGTTTCAAACAATTTTTGAATGCTGTCATAATGCTTACAATTAGGCTACATGAGTTATTTTGAGAGTAAGATAAAAAGTTACCTTACAGAAATTCTGCATTTCATGTATTATTAAAAAAAAAGATAAATTCTAAGTGGCACAGACACGTAACTCTTCAATTTTGTGGCTTTTTCTTTGGAAAACTGAAAACAATATCTGAAACATCTAAAAGAGCTTCATAATCAAAATATTCTTGAGAAAGATGAGGTACTGGAAACAACATAGTAGAATGAATAAATATGAGGATGGTTTACTGAGTGAGAAAAGAAATCTTTCCTCTCCACTCAGCTCAGCTGAACTCAGAACAGAGTTCTCTTATGAGATCTTTCTTTCAAGGAAGATGTGGACCAGTCTATGTAGTCTATGCCTGCAATAGAGCAAAGATAATGATCCAGTTCTACAAAACATGACCTACCTACTGAAAAAAAAATGAAACTATTAAACATAAAAAAAATAAGAAAAAGGCTGAGAGAGGATACAATAACATATTCAAAGTTACATAAAATCAGAATGGAAAAGAATAAATCACCTTAAAGGTCCACCTTGCCTGTTCTCATGTTTCTAGTTATGGTCAGAAACAGAAGCTCAAAGAAAGTAAGTACAAGAAAAGCTGATACATCCAAAACCTTCTCAACCTTTATCTATTTGCAGCTGACAGACTTCCTGAACTGGAGGTAGTTCTCATGTATTTAATAACTCTCAGCAGACAATGTGCCTAACAGGATTTTTAAAGATTGGTACAGCGATAAAGAAAAATCTTGTTCTCCATGCATGGATGAATAGGAATGTGAGCAACAATTTAGGATAGATATTTAAAAAAAAATCTAATGCTAATGGATAATGAAGTACAAAGGCAGCTTTCCTGAAGAGCTTGCAAAGTCTTCAAAATTATATATTATTAAGAATAGACCAGCACCTTTTGGGATTGATATAAGTATCTGTAGAACATGCAGAACACTCTGTGTGGTGGAAAACAGAATGAGAGTAAAACTGCTTATGATCCTCTCTATTCCTGTTTTTCTTTAACTCTCCTGCTTACTGATAAATTTTCATTCTTTTTTAACAGTCTTTCAGTGATATTTGACTGCTCTTTATTGCCTAACAGACTAATTCCAAACTAGGTAGCTTTCTAAAAAACTACTTTATACTTCTAGATTTTCTCATTTTTTGAAGTTAATCTCCTTTTTTCTCATATATTTCATCTATCTGTTTTCCTTTACATCTGAAATCTGTGCATATGTAATTTGTTTTCAGCATTTTAGAATAAGCATCAAAAAAGAGTCTTCTGATTTGTGTGTTTCTATACACAATGAAAATACCACATTGAAAGCAAATGTAGCCCTGTCATGGTTTAGGTCTGACATAGCCAATTTTGGCAGGTAAAACTGAGCAGTTGGGCTTCCAATTCCCTTTCTCCCCTCCCCCCGCCCCTGGGGAAAAGAAAATGAGAGGAAAAGACTTGCAGGTTGGACATGAGGGAAAGCATCTGAGACTAGGAGGGAGCTGAGCTCAGGAACTGGATTCAGGAACACACAGATCCAGGATCAGGGGCAATTAGACAGACAAGGTCCTCACTGGATGTCAGCCATCGAAGAAGAGAAGAGAGACACTCATGGTCTGTCAATTTTATACTGAGTATGATATGTATGAGAGGGAATACTCTTGGGGTCACTTGTCCTGTCTGCCTCTCCCTTACGGCACTCCCCAAGCTCGAGGTTGGTCTTGATTACTATAGAATAAGTATTTGCCTTCCTGCACACTGATGCCCCGTGTTATCACTCCTAGACAGAAAAACGGAATGGAAAACATGCAGCTAACTTTCAGAAAATGAAGTTACTTAAACAAGACTTAGCTGAAGTCAGAAAACTGATTTCTACTTTAGATCAAACCACAAAAAGCCCTCTTATTGCCTGGCAAATAATTCTGGAAGAAAATGATTTCCATGCAGAAAGTAGTACTAAGTCTATGCATTACTTAGTGATATGGTCTTTCTTCTGATTGAATTCAGTTCATTCAGCTAAAGCTGTCTCTCATTTAAATCTTCTGTCCTAACGATCACAGAGAAAGTGTGGCAATTTATGATCCTTGAAAGGTAACAAAGAGTGGTAGATAACATTTTCAGAAAACTTATGCCCTTTCACTCCTCTGTATTCATAGTAAAAAGAATCACTGTATGTGTCTGAACATGTAGATATCTGTGATGTCCATTAATTTTAGATAAACAAATAAATGTTTCACTTACTAGCAATATAGATCAAAATTAAAGCTCTTAATTTAGAGGTGAAAGTGTATTGCACAAATGCTAACAAAAACATCTTACTTTGCTTTTCATGACAAAGGCAGATTTATTTGAAAATGCCATAAACTGGAGATATATATGTGTGTGTGTATATAAAGCTAAAAAAGGGTAAAATATTAATGAAAAGAATTACTGAACTAATACAGTGTGATGTTGAGAAGGGATATCTGGGAAATAAATCAATGCTGCATCTATAAGCTTACTCTTTTTATCAATACATACAATAAGTTTTCAAAATGAGGAAGAATATCTACTTTTGAGAAGTCTAGGCTGTGACACTAATATTTAAGGTTTCTTCTAGAAACAAGACTAACTAAATAAATCTGCATTTAATTACAAGTCTTTTCACCCTACATTAAAATTAATCAGTACTTCCTTTGTGTTTCTCCTCTTCTGCATAACATGTGGGTCCAGATGGTTCTCAAAGACTGTAATTTCTAGGGATTTTGAACAACACATTTGTATTCAGTAATAGAAGGCATTTGATCCTTTATTTGATGTTGGTTCTCGGAAATCCCTACTTTTAAAAATTCATGAGAGGATTGGAGTGGTAATCTAAGCAGCTGGTCATTTTCCTGTTCAGTTCTTTTAAATCCAGCCAAAAAAAAAGAGAAAAGATTTTTGAACAGGTTCATGGTTTCCAGGTCCTAATAAAGATAATAGACTGTGAAATTTCCTCTGTAGAACTTAAAATGTCAAGAATCTCACCTAATGGAAACAACAGCTGACTACAGGGATAGTTATATTACCTGAAATATTGGCAGCAAATATGAACATTTTACTGGAGATTTTTTTCCTTGACTAGTTAAAACCGCACTGTTTATAAGTAAATGGATGAGTCGAGAGGTTGTTAGAAAAATATGCAACACTTTCTCTTTAACTAAAGGGTCTGAACATGACAAAAGTCAGTATGGAGTAATAGCTAGTACATTCTGATACATATTCTGTGGCATATACAAAATTGGCTCAATGTATAATTCTAATTCACCAAGATCAATTGCTCATTTTGCAACAATGATCAAATATTCAACTGCTAGCAGATCAGGATGAAAAATACAATCCAAGCTGATGAGAAGAATAAATAACATTTTATACTTAGGCATACTTTAGTCCAGAAGGGAAGTATTTTGATGGTGCGCTTGGATTTCCATCACTTATGTGTAAGTGAAAGTGAAAATAGCAGTTGTGTCATAAGGTTGTATACAAGTGAAAATATTCAATACTCAAAAAAGGATTGCTTATTTTGTGGCACCAATGCATTATACAATATACTATGTGCATATAAATATTTATCTGTGAGTATTAATTTTATATATTGTATATGACACCTAATATTATAACTAATGAAATTAAAATGTGATAGATAACCACCTAAAATACATGGTAAATATGGAAATTCTTAATCAGATTCAATAATATTACATGATGTTTGAAACATTTTTCAGGCAAAATTTTTATTCAGTGAATGTGAGAAGGAGAGCTTATACTGGGAGTCAGATCATCAATATATTTAGACATAAAATAGGTGAGGGAAGGAGCAAAAATCATACATTAACATTCATGATGAAATACTATGAAGTCTGTTTGGAAAAGATCTATATATACGTTATACATACATATATATGTTTATGCCATGCAAATATGAAAAGAGTTTAAGATGTATTTCTGCAGCAGATTCAGTCCCAAGGCTATTTTAATAGCTTTTCTGTCACTAATGAAAATAAAGATGCAAAGCACTTAAATACATAAACGACTATCTGTACTTTTCCTTTATATTCTACTATCTCATACATCTGCACATTTCTTTCCTACAAAGTCCATTGAATTAAATTTTATGGCTTAACATCATGGATTTTATTTTTCAGCTTTTAAAAATTAGCTTTTGTTTCAAAATTTCCTGTGGAAAATTTGTATGCGTGTATTTCTCTCATTAAATCTCTAGTTTATTGTTTTCGCTCCTTCTTTTTCTTCTCCAAATTTCCACTACAGTTTTGGGTTTGTCTTTGAAATTGGAAAATACAGGGGAATTTGTTCTGTTAGGTGGCCAGGTTGGGTAATGTGGATTATTTATTTATCTATTTATTTATTAGCAGATGCTGTGGCAGTACACAGTAAAGTCAAATGGGAACAGAGCGACAAGGGAGACAAAAGAAAAAGATTACCATTTGAGTTAATAGTGATTGCCATAAACATGCATGTGGTATTGCCCTCTCTGAATCTAATTACTGAAATTAATAGCAAGAGTAGAATTCTCTGATATGTTGGTCGAAATGCATCCAGGGAATTTGTATGAAAGACCCACATTTGTCAAATCATCATCTGTGCCCCTTGTTCCAGAGTGCTCTGTGGGAAATATCTAAAGTGTAAACATGAGTGGATTATCGGCTTTCATGGTATCATTGTGTTGCACCTTTCCTCTAGCAAAGAGAGTGAATGATTGTCCGTCTTTAATAATGATCCTCCAGTGAAACATGGTAATGCTCATGGGATAGAAGGAATTGAACATGTCAGAGAGAAATTTCCGCAGTAAAAATAAAAACAGCGAATGTGTGTAAGTTACCATATTTCAGTTCTAGTGAATTAGGGTGATTAGGATAACAATTTACACTGGATAAGACAAGCTATTTAAAAATTGCAAAGCAGAATTTGAGAATTGGGATGTTAAGCATTAAAATTTAAGGAAATTTAAGCTACAATTTCAGCTTCTTTTTCAGTCTTCTGTTCTAATCTCTGACTAGATGATGGTCAGATAGTTTTGATTCCAAGAAGCCTAAAACAAATCCAATTTATATTGCCACAACCGGAACAAAAGGTGGAAAACCAAATTCATTTTTTCATGTTGCTTAAGAGATAGAAAAAGGAAGAAGGATTTCAGCTGGGTTATAAAGAGTCAAATACAAAATTATTAGTAGCAATAACAGAAATACACACGGAAATTTCCTGATGTGACGATGAGTTTTGGTTGTTTCACTTTTGTGCTTAGAATGATATGAATAGGTGAAGTGCGTGAATATTCAGTGCCATTTGAAAATCAGAGCTCTCCTATAAAGCATTCAGGACCCGTTATTTATCTTTTTTCAAATCAACCTTCCATAAATTCATATTACAGTGACATTTAGAAACCAGTAGAGCAGAGGTCAACATAATCAGTCACATAGTCAAGGATTTGAAATGATGTGCAACATGCATGAGCCCAAGAGCCGCAGCACCTTGAGGATAGAGAGAAGGCAGATCTGGGCTTCTGTGTCTGTAGAAGCCCCTTGCAGGGAGCTGTTCACAGTATTGGAAACTTTTGAAAAACAGCATCTACTTGTTTCTGTTGAAACTCCAATGCCTGCTTAACCTCTAATTTGATCAAGAAAAATGCAGCCTGGCACACCTCTCACTGCCCTTGATTTAGAGGATTTCTAGCACAATACTGAATATTTCTCTAAAGACAGGGACCTTCATGGGGGAAGGACGTGTCTCTGTGTTCTCTTTCTAGTAAATTCACTAAATAATCTTCACTTTCTGTAATAATGCTGCCAATGTGAAAGGAGATGGCAGAGAAAAATGAGGAGTGGAATAAAGGAAATGGAGAAAAAGGAAAGAGAAGGGAAGGGATGTATGAATTAATCTGTGCAATAGACATTTTTAAAAACAAATATTCCGTTTTGCTGTAAGTGATAGTGATGAAAAAGCAACTCAATTGGAACAGGTATTTCTTGTTGCTTTTGTTGTCAGGGACTATGAAATTTATAAGTTGAATTTGAATATATATTTTACTTGTTTCTTGGTAAGAAAGAGAGATTTTTCTTAAATTTCCTTGACTAAAATATCATGATGCTACATAGCACATCAGGCTACACCCGTCAAGAGTTGTAATGTTGCCTTCTGTAACATGATGGTGCATGGCTGATGTGAAAGGAAATTGAACAGGACAACACAGAGTTTCAGAACAGGGATTTTATCATGAGAATATTGTCCTTGCTGAAAACCATTTAAAAAAACACAGATCTAATCCCTTGTGCAATTTGCTCCACCTTTATTTCCAAATGCAAAATGACTGTACTTAGCTGCAGCTATCTGAAGGTGTTTAATAGACTGTGGTTTTCTTTGTAAACAATTGTGTTCCAGCAAAAAATAACCAAGTTTATAGCAACTAAATTATCCAGGAAGTTTTTTTGTAACAAGTTGGGTTTAGGCCAAATACATTTCACACTAAGAGCTCACTAATACTGAGACAGCTTGAGAAGCCTATCTCTCCACACTATTCTGTTTTAATAGTTTAGTTTATCTAGCTTGATAAAGGTTATTTCTCATCCTTATGTTCAGGAAAGCACGATACTTATAAAAAACTGAATTTACACAAACGTCAAAATAGGTAGCAGAGTGTTGAGTACCGCAGAGGCATCTTCAGATACAGGGGGATTTACATTTTAACAGTAACTCTTCCCAATACACTATATTTTTTTCATCACCTCCTATTTCATCCACAGAGCTCGCATGAGCACACAGAGATTGAGACTGTCTCTAAATGTAAATTAAACAAAGATTTTTCCTGCTTTATGGACAGATGGCAGCTTATTACAGGTATTCTCAAATGGTTCCTCAACACTTATGTAGACATATGTCAATGAAAAGCAAGTTGCTATCAGACTGGACTCTTGATTTCTTGCTGAAGAGAAGTTATATATCTCAGTCTCTTTACTGGTACATGAAAAGATTAATAAATGACTTTTCTTATAGTACAGGGAGCTTTCCATTATGATGAACTACTAGATTAAATTAATTAATTATATACCATTAGACTAAATATTATGAGATTGATTCCATAACCTCTCATCTTTGAGCTGTTTATAATAAAACTCTGGAACTATCCTCTAGTTCTTATGATCGCAGTACAAAATCCTTGGAATAGCGAAAAATAATTAAAACCTAAAACCATTTTCAGGTAAGTAGTGGTATGCTTATCTGAATCACAAACAATTTGAAAAAAACTATTGGAAGGGAGACATAGGATGAGATAGGTTGAATTGCAAATGCTCTAGACAAATGTTTCTGGTCTCTATAGAAATAGTGATTGTAAGTTTTGAGGAAATGCACTGTTCAATTTATCAAGCACAACTTGGTATTATAAAGAGAAGCTCCAAGTAAATCTACTCAACTCTCCTCTAAGACAACAGGGAAATGGAGCATCAAAAGAAAAACACTTAGGCTCCAGAAACTAATCTGCCCAGCTCTTATTCATGAATTAATTTATCTGGAATTACCCAGTAGAGCCTCAATCCTACAAACTACGGCACATTCTTTCTTTTCTCCAGTAAAGCACTTAAGCATGTGCTTAAACGTAAGAATTCTGGGGGGTTTAACTCGACTGGGCCACACTACTCACTGCTTCACAGAATCAAGCAATAAACTGTCTTCTATGTATTTAGCTCCTTTAAAACTCTTAAAATTACCTGCTTATTAAGTTTACAGTCTGTGAAGATAAAGTGCAGATATTTATTGGACAAAGTAATCTTTGCTGCTTGCTGAAGAATACCAGTAAAATGATACAATTTCTTCTAAATTATTTAAGATCTGACCTAATAAAATGATAGTCTATGATTAAAAAAATCCAACAAGAAAGAAACAATACTCAAAATCCCTCAATATATTGTCAATTTTTCCTTGAATATTGTTGTGGGTTTGGATTTATCTAAACTAAAACAAATATTTACATTTCTTTCTTCAATACTGAGATATTGAACACCTTATCTAGACAAGAAAAATACAATTAGAAGAAACCCGGTTTGTAGAGAATATACAACTATGAATCTCTTGGAGTGAAAATTGGTAGAATTAAGAATTCTTAATTATATCAAGACTATTAAGAATTTCTAATAATCACAATCTGTTCTAATTAGAAATGTGAGGTTTTTATAAGCCACGAGTTCTAGAAAAACTAAACTAGGTCTGCAGGTGGACAATATTCAAAAATATCTCACTTTTGCTGAGTAATAATTTGCTATCTACTGGACTTAAAAAATCTTAATTATGTAAAAAATCTTAAAATTTACAATGCATAAGGACATGGAAGTTAATATTTTGTATACAAGGTTTAAATTCACTTTATTATGCATTTACTTGAACATTCATTTCTAATGAACATAACATAAATAAATTATTTCATGCTTCATTGTAAAAACGTTGATCAAATATAAGGTGTAAAATATTAATGGAAAATTTGTAGTACTCTACAAAGAAATTATTCCCTCATAACAGACAACCATTTGTCCTAAAACTGATCTGAGTTGCAAGCTACAAAAATCATACCAAATGCTGAATTGACATAAGTCTCAGCAGACGTATGAATGCCCAGTGGGATATGAATGGTATCTTCACCATGGCCGCTGTCGTGATACAACAAAATACCCATTTCACAGACACTTGAGATATCTTTAAATAAATCAAAAATATCTCTTGGGAGGTTGTTAGGAGAATTTCTTTCCAGTTCTATCTGAGATTGCAAATCTAGAGTTTTGTAATGTCACCTTGCTTACCTTTCTCATGTTAATAAAAAAAAATGACAAAAATAAAATTGAATATGGTCAAGAAATAAAATTACAAAAACATAACTAATTATTTTGGAATCAAAATGTAAAAAGATACTTACAAAGGGAGAAGCAAGAATCAAACTAATTACACTTCTGAAAACTTTAGAACTTTATTAATTCTGATTCTTTCATCAGAAATTTATGGTCTAGAATTAGCACTGAATCAAATGCACCAGTAGGAATAATTTGTTGCCAAAATAATTTCTAAGCCTAAACCCAAGGTGTTCTCATATAAACCTACATTCTAAAGGATCTCCTGATAATCTAATCAAACCAGAAATGGAATTCTTCCCTCTTTCACAATGTTCAAACGCTTCTTCCTTGCCTACTGAAAATCAGAAAGCTCTTGTATACAAAATTCAGCCTGAGAAAATGGGTCATTGACTGCAGGAGTTACACTTGGTATTTCAAGCTGTGTTTTGACATGAAGTTCTTCTCATCCTTGTTGCTGAAAAGAATTAAAAACATTCATGCAGTAACTATCAAGCAGGTAACTATCCATGATTTTAGTTTTAAGGTACATTTTGCATCTTACAAAGACTAGACATCTGTATTCTATTGCAATATAGATATGATTATTCAAGAATTAACATTTTTGATTTTGTGTTAAGTATATCCAACTAAGTAAGAAACAACACATACACACCTGGCAATTTCAGGCCAGGATATGCATTTAAACTGCCTTTAATTAAAGTTAAATATCTGAGCTTCATTCAATCCAGTGCAAGACACTATCCAATATGGATGTGGAAAAACAATGGCTACGGTTTTCTCCAGTGTTTAAATACCAGCAATTGTTAGTATCCTTTCCTTGTTGTTTTTCTTTCATTTTACTTATAGCTCTCTTTCCAGGTAGAATAGCACACTACCAAATTGTATTACCTTTGAAATCCAGTAGAGATGTCCTGACCTTTATCATCTGTTGATATTCACGGAGCAGAACATATTACCTTGATGACTCTCTTTTGCTCTCAATTTGTCTTGGAAATAATAGTTTGATGTGGACAAAGGAGTATGTTGTACTCCTAAGTTTTTTTACATCCCAGTTACTTGTTTAAATTTCTAAAATGCCTTATCTGGTGTTCAAATGTTCATTAAGACTTTAAGAAAAGTTTTTGTGAAGCTAAAACATTAAAATCTTTATGACATGCTTGTTATTTCTTTGCACTAGTACACATGGTTATAGCATGCCCTGTTAAAAAAACGAGGACCAGATATCACAGAGGGTATAGTATTTGTGTCATTTGGGCTTTTATACACAGAGACAGGTAGAACCTGGTTTTTTTAGGGAATGCTTCTTCCCCAGATCTACTGAACATAACACACTTGGGAGTATGACATGGAGAGCTGTAATAAAAACACAGGGAGTGAGATGGAGATTGGTCACTGGAATGCGCTGCCCAAGGAGGTGGTGGAGTCACCGTCCCTGGAGGTGTTTAAAGGGTAGTGCCATGGTTTAGATGACGAATAGGTGTTGGTGTTGGGTCATAGGCTGAACTCGATGATCTCAAAGGTCTTTTCCAGCCTTGTGATACTGTGATTCTGTGTGATACTGTGAGATAGAAGAACCGGGAATCTGTGGCAAGAGTCTATTACAAGCTTAGGAACTAGATAAGCAGCCATATCTCACACTTAAGATGATTCTGCCAGGGTTCAGAAGGCATTGTGTAGAGCTTGTCCTAACATAGAAAATTTGTGAATATTGATGGACTGAAAAAGCAAAGTTGTGATAAAATTTGTAATGTCAAATACACAGTGAGATCACCCCCTTCTGGAAGACACAATAGAGGGAAGACATAATTCTATAGAAGAGATCTGTCAATATTTAGGCTATGATTATTGCCAAACAAAGTTTTTCAAGCATTTTCCCAGGTTGGTCACATGAACATTAGGCAAGTCAAAATTAAGCTCCAACATACCAAACTTCCATTTTCTTAAAGAGGTAGCTCCTCTTCCTTCATTGACCTGGTTTCTTAAACATGATTCCTCTTTTCCTGTTGGGGAGTGCAAGGAACAGGGACACGGGTCCCTGGACGAGTTAGTTTGCAGCATGTAACAGCGTTAAGCCTGAGCTGGTGTGCCTAGGCCTCCGTTAGCATAAGCGAGCTCGGTTAGCATAAGGGAGCTATGCAGAAGGCCCATGAAGATTACGATAACCTTGAGCAAGGAGTAAGCAACATTCCTGGTAACGAGCCAGCATAGAAAGGATAAGCGGCCTGGAAACAAACTGCGGCCGGGAAACTAACTAACTGCGGCTGGGAGACAAACTACGGCCGAGAGATGAAGTCACCAGTAGCCAGTAATGTTATAATACGAATGCATAATTAAAGTAAAGGTAGCCAATTATGTTATAACACATGTGCATAATTAAAGCAAAGGAGCATAAAAGAAGCTGTGTCACATCAATAAATTGAAGCTTGCTTATCACTCATATTGAGTCGGCTGCATTCTTCCACCACCTCTCAGGATCCTTCCCGAATTTCTCCAACATATGGTGACCCCGACGTGATCCTGATACCGACGTGATCCAAAGAAGTCCGACGTGATACGAGGGACCCTGAGGCGGTGGTCAGGAGCAGAGGCACTGGGAGCAGCGACCAGAGGGCAAGAGCGACCGAACACTGCATGTTGGTGTGTCGACTCAGGACGCCTGGTTACGCGAGCAGAGCGTGATCGCCACTGCAAAGGGCTACAGGCTAGGGCTGCAAGGATATCGCTTCAGGCAGGTATCTTATTTATCGTTAGAGGTTTATCCTTAAAGGCTTATCGTTAAAGGTTTATATCGTTAAAGGTTTATATCGTTAAAGGTTTATATCGTTAAAGGTTTATATCGTTAAAGGTTTAATTATTGTTAGAGGTTTCATTATGACAGATAAAGGTTTAAACGCAGAAGTAGCCCTTGATTTATTGCAGCGCTTTTTAGAAAAGCGGGGAGTAGAGCAAGGTTGTATTAAACAACTAGCTGGTCTAGTGACAACCGGAAGGCTCAAAGGATTTTTTAAAGATACCGACTCACTATTTGCAGAAAAGGAATGGAAGGAATATGGTGATACGCTGTGGGATATGGTAATCGATGACGAAAAATTAGGCAGAAAATTGATGAAGCCGTGGCGAGAGGTAGTTAACTGTATGAAACGATATAAAGTAGAAAAACAGCTAGCAGCGGTAGCCACGCAGCGCTTAGGGGAGGTGGAAGCGTCAGCGCCGCCGATGGGGGCAAATTGTTCCTCTTTTGCCACTGGGGCAATCACCCCACCCAATGATGACTCCCTGTTATTTAGTCTTAGTAGGGGTCCCCCTCCACCTTGTTGGGAAAAGGTAGTGAAAGGTCCGAAGACTAAGGGCGGAAGCTCCCGTCATGATAGCGAATCGTACGAGTCGCAGGGACAGGAGAAGGTGGAGCAGCCCGCAGGAAAGCATGATAAAAAGGAGTCAGAGCTCCGAGCAGCGGAAAGGAAGGGGGAGAGTCTTACGCTAGGACAACGAGCGGAAGATATGCCGATCAAGGACACAAGTGCCGCGACATGTAAGCGGCCTATAGGAATCAATTGGAAAAAGGTTATGGCAGAAATTATAGAAACAGGAGATCAATTTCCCGTAGCATTCCCAGTAATTTTTCAAGAGGACCCCTATGGGGATTATCAGGGCGAGCATAACCCCATCGGATGGAAATGGTTGTCTCAGTTGCGCAGTACGGTAACTGAGGCGGGTTTACATGGAGAGCCTACAAAACAGATGTTAAATTATATTTGGGGCAGTCTCGTATTGTGCCCTGAAGATATTAAGGTTATTATGAGAATGATTATGACCCAGTCGCAATTATTGTTATGGCAGGCTCACTGGCAGCGGTACTGTGAGGCTTCAGTTCAGACGCCTAGGGCGTTAGATGATCCATTAAATGGCGTTACTGTGGAACAGTTAATGGGGACCGGCCCCTTTGTTACGGTACGAGCTCAGTTGCAAATGGGGCCCTATAGATGCATGGAGGCCATGCGCACTGCGAGAGCCGCTCTGGAGCATGTTAAGACAGCTCAGGCGACCCCCTCCTATATGAGCATTAAACAGGGCAGGGAGGAACCATTCGGGTCGTTTATTGACCGAGTAACAGCGTCCATAGAGCAATCAGACGTGCCCGATTGGATGAAAGCAGCACTGTTAAGGCAATGCGCAATTCAGAATGCAAACTCGCAAGCTAGGACCATCATAAGCTCGCTACCCGCTGACGCTACAGTTGAACAAATGTTAGACAGGATGAGCCGGATACCTATGGGTCCGCAAGCTATGCTCGTAGAATCTATTAAGCAGCTAGGAAGCGATATCCTTCAGGCCCAGCAACAGGCTTTTTCAGCCCAGCAGCAGGTGTTCGCAGCGCTCCAACCACTCAGAACCAGCTCTATCAACACGCGACAAAGGCCAGCCCGACCCTATAAATGTTACCGTTGTGGAAGAGACGGTCACATGAGGCGAAATTGTCAAGCAGTTAACATTTGGTGTAACCATTGCCGTACGAATAATCATAATACAGAAGTTTGTTTTAACTCAGGAAACGGGAAGGCGAGCGCGCAGAGTCGCCGCGCCCCGACACAAGTAGCCGCTCCAGTGATGCAACAGGGAAGTCTCCAGCCGACCATCGCCGAAAATCCGTCAACTCATTACAACCCGCCACAACCGGCAGTCTCGGATTGGACGTGGAAACCGCAATAGATGCCACTTTGTTAGACCAACGACCGCAAAAGATACCAAGTACAGTAAGAGGGCCTCTAGTAATTCAGAATCAGTCTTACGGAGCTCTCCTATTAGGCCGCTCTTCTACCAGTTTACAAGGGCTCACAGTCATTCCAGGACTGATCGACGCGGATTATACCGGAACTGTGTATATCGTTGTGAGTACGTCTTTCCCGCCGATGTATATTCCGGCAAAAACTCGGATTGCACAACTAATACCGCTGCCGCAACTTACCTCCTCTCTGCCACCAAAAACAATGAAGTCTAGGGAAGACCGAGGCTTTGGATCCACGGGAATCGGCGCATTTTTGACACTATCAATGAAGTGTCGGCCGACGGTGACGGTTTCTTTGATAGCCCGGGGACATTCATTCTCTTTATCGTTATTGATGGACACTGGTGCTGATTTAACCATCGTAGACGAAAAGTTATGGCCCTCTACATGGCCCACGAAACCGATGGACCAAGGAGTTGAGGGAGTAGGTGGATATACCAGTGTCCGGCGGAGTATTGATCGTATTCTGATAACTACTGATGGTAGATCAGCATCGACGCCTATAACTATAATGTCGTTGCCGCATGGAGTCCAGGGCCTGATGGGCAGGGACGTATTAGATCAACTGGGAGTAGTTCTGACTACAGAAAAGGTTTTTCACTGACGGTCACTGCAGCTTGGGCTTTCCCGATCCCTCTGCAATGGACAACTGATAATCCAGTGTGGGTCGAGCAGTGGCCGTTGAAAAAGGAAAGCCTTGAAGCAGCCCATGAGATCGTACAGGAACAGATGGATCAAGGTCATTTACAACTGTCAACTAGTCCATGGAATACCCCAATCTTTGTTATCAAGAAAAAGTCAGGCAAGTTTCGACTAGTACATGACTTGCGCGCCGTGAACAATCAAATGCAAGCTATGGGGGCCCTACAGCCAGGATTACCCAACCCAGCGATGTTACCAGAGGACTGGAACTTACTAATAATTGACTTAAAAGATTGCTTTTTTACCATCGAGCTACATGAACGAGATAGGCACAGATTCGCATTTACGCTGTCGGCAATTAACCGAGAAGCGCCAGCTCAACGTTTCGAGTGGACAGTTTTGCCGCAAGGAATGAAGAATAGTCCAACTTTATGTCAATTATATGTTGATGCCGCACTCCGACCATTGAGAAATTTATGGCCCTGTATGTTTATTTATCATTATATGGATGATATTTTATTTGCACAAGAAGCACCATTTACAGAAGAACACCTTGACCATATTGGTATGACCTTAGAGAGGCAAGGACTACGAGTAGCCAAAGAAAAGATTCAAACTGAAGCACCATGGTTATATTTAGGATGGAAAATCAACGATTCTCAAATCCGACCCCAGAAAATACAGCTTACCACAACAATCAAGACTTTACACGATGCACAGAAATTATTGGGAGATCTCCAATGGATACGGCCCGTGGTAGGCGTATCGAACGCACAGCTTAACCAGCTCCAACCTCTGCTGCGAGGAACAGATCCATCTGCCCCGGTCCAGCCCACCAGAGAGCAACAAAACGTTATTCAAGCAGTCGCAGAACAAGTGACAACACACTTCGTGTCTCGCCGAGATAGTGACCTCCCCATCAATTTTTGTATTTTTTATTCAGCTTCTCACCTATTAGGAGCCTTAATGCAGTTTAAAGAGAGACGGGGGGGGGCAGGCGGGGCGGAGGAAATTCGAATTTTGGAATGGGTATTTCCAAAATTGCAGCCAAGAAAATCGATTCAAACCAGAATAGAGTCAATAGCGGAGTTAATCAGAAAGGGTAGGAAGCGAATATGGCAAGTCACCGGGGGTGAGGTACAAACCCTTTATCTTCCTTTAACGAAAGAAACTCTCGATTGGTATTTAGTAAATAGCATGGACCTATGTGAGGCTTTATTGTCTATAGGGGGTGAAATAGTGGTAACACCCCTGAAATCACCACTAGTGCAGTGGATTGGTCGCAATGAGTGGGTTCAACGACCAAGGTATAGCAAAGTTCCCTTGACAAATGCCCAAACGGTGTTCACAGATGCGGGGAAGAGGTCAAGGAGAGCGGCAATCACCTGGCAGGCTAACAATGAGTGGCACCACCACCTATTGGAGGCAGTCAAGGGTGATTCTCTGCAGACCCTAGAGCTTGCTGCAGTGATATGGTCGTTGGGGACCTGGTCAAATGAAAGCATCAACATTGTGACCGATTCACTGTACGTGGCGGGGGTGGTACAAAGAATTGAAGATGCACAAATCCGGGAAGCAAAAAATTATCGATTAGGGCAATTATTTTGTCAGCTACATACAGTTTTACAGAGAAGAAGAGAACCTTATGCAGTTATACATATTAGGAGTCACATGTGGGATGTCGGATTGGGGGAAGGAAATCATCGAGCCGATCAGTTAGTATTGGCAACCGCTCCAATCAGCGAGTTCATCAAAGCCCGGGAATCGCACCACATGTTCCACCAAAACGCGAAGGGTTTACAAAAACAATTTCAAATTACTGGAGTGGAAGCTAAAGGAATAGTCAGGACGTGCCCTCAGTGTAGTCATCATAGCGGTGGCTTGGGAGCAGGGGTTAACCCTCGAGGCTTGGGACCTAACGAAATATGGCAAATGGATGTCACCCATATATCATCCTTTGGTTTATGGAAATATTTACATATAACTATTGACACGTATAGCCATTTTGTATGGGCGACAGCCCAGAGAGGGGAAAAAGCTATCCATGTGATTAGACATCTCACATGTTGTTTTGCGGTTATGGGAGTACCTAAACAGCTGAAAACAGACAATGGTCCAGCTTACAAGGGTGAAAAGGTACGGAAGTTCGTGCAACAGTGGGGGGTGCAGCATGTTACGGGAATCCCTCACTCACCCACGGGACAAGCTATAGTGGAAAGAATGAATCAAACCATAAAAGATTATATAAACAAATTCGGGGACGTTGCCGACGTAAATGAAAGAGTGAACAAGACGTTGTTTGTGCTTAACTATTTGTGTATTTTTGGAGATCAACAGGAACCCCCGGTACGGGTACATACCGGATCAGCACCTATTAAGACCCCGGAAATGGATGTCATGTACAAAGACCCAGAAACAGGACAATGGCAGGGTCCCGCAAGAGTGCAGTATATAGGTAAAGGATATATGTGTGTGCTCACCCCCACAGGTTCTCGATGGATACCAGCAAAATGGATTCGCCCAGCATTAAAGACAGCGACTAACAGATGCCCAAACAACGAAGTTGCGTGCGACAATTAGTCACATACTCCAGCGAGTGGTCGCTGTAATTCGGGGGCATTGCACAAATCGACAAGTGTTAAACCAGAAGTGTGGGAGAGTGTAAAACGACAGTGTTAACGGGGAAAGAAAAATACAAACGTCTATAAAAATATAAGGGTATTGTTAGGTGAACAGTTGTAATGATGTTGTGGATTATGTTGACATTGAATGGAGTTTGTGCATTTAAGCCGGAAAGCGACCTGGTATCACGGGACAATGTGTGGGTAACTTGGGTCCAACGAGCAAATCAAACCGATTTTTGTCTTTCCCTTGCACAGGCCGCCAACCCCTTCCGTACTTGTTTAATTGGATACCCATACTTTCAATGGAAGGATTGGGAAAATTTTACACTTGCCAACGAGACAAATGTCCGAACAGGCCTCGCCGGCCTCCAGAAAACAAATAACTGCATTTATAACACCACTAGCCACCAGAATGCATTTTTATTGTCATGGGTATTGGCAAACCTGACCGAGAATGCCTCCATTCCATTACAGGAGCTGGACCTAATGGGGTCTTTTTCTCCTTATGGGCCTCTGGTCAATCTAACTGAAACAGGCAGGTGCACTAACTTCGACGACTGGCAGCTCCATTCAGAGAATGGTACTGGAGCAGTTTTATTCAATGTTCGCCACGCCTTTAACGACCCCCATTTCTGGATATTGAAACAAAAGGTCAGTCCCTCTAGCACAGGGATTTGGAAAAATGCCTCCATCACCGTCGGAACAAGCGAAGTGACTACTAGGGGAGGATTCCTCTTTCCCCCGGGATACTTTCTCATTTGTGGGGATAGGGCATGGCCTGGGGTCCCAATACGGGCATGGGGAGGACCATGTTATGTTGGAAAACTAACTATGTTTTTTCCCTCTTATCGAAATTTAATTCGTAATACATATAACATGACTCGAAGCCTACGAAAGCGGCGAGCTATCAGTAATATTGGCCCTGATTGTGATCCACATGTTCGAATTTCATCTCTTGGAGCCGCCATAGCTATGTCCTTTTTTACCCCGGGTGTTATGGCAGCAGCAAACTGGAGAAATATAAAAACATTAGCGTGTTTTGCAGTCCAAGAATTTAATGTCACCTCAAATATATTAAGTGATCTGATGCACGATGTGGATAGCATTCGCCATGCTGTATTACAGAATCGCGCCGCCATAGATTTTTTGTTGTTAGCCCAAGGTCATGGATGTAACGAATTTGAAGGGATGTGTTGTTTAAATCTTTCGGATCACGGTAGCAGCATTTATAGACAAATTAAGCAATTGCGCGACAATTTTAAGGATATAACAAGTAATAATGGCTGGCTTGACCACTTTTTATCTACCTGGGGCTTAACGGGTTGGTTACGGGATCTCGTTAAACAGTTAATTATTGTAGGTCTAATAATCCTTTTATTAATCATTTGTATTCCTTGTATTTTGCAATGTACACAGAACTGTATAGAAAAGAGTGTTCACTCCGTGTTTCACAAAGCCTATTTTGTACAAAAAGAGAAAGAGGGAATTGTTGGGGAATGGCTCAAGGAACAGGGACACGGGTCCCTGGACGAGTTGGTTTCCAGCATGTAACAGCGTTGGGTCTGTCTGATTAACTTGCTACAAACAGTGTTCTTCCAATGTCAATAATGGTATTGTTAGGATGATTGTGTGGCGTTTAGTTATAAGTAGCAGAATAGAAAAATCTTTTAGGCAAAATCTAAGTTTATCTTTAAGGATATTTAGAAATAGTAATAAGTGGTTTAATAGTACAACAGCAAACATATCAAAGTCAAACAATGCACCATTGGCTTTGCTATCAGGGGTATGCCTTTTTCATTTGTGGGGGCAAAGCATGACGAGAATATTCCATTCAATATAAAGAAAGAGCCCTGCAGTTAATGCCCTACTAACCCTACTAACACTAATACTAACACTAAGCCTAACCTCACCTGTCATCACCATAATAGAAGCAAGCAAACAGCACATGTTTTATAATGGATGGAATATTCTTGGAAAATAGTTTAATGATTTAAGAATCTTGGGTAAGGTGCCCCTTTGGATTTATTAGTTTTTATATGTTTTTGATATGTATGCTGTGAATGAGAGACACATAAAAAGGGCTTAAAGTGACTCTGCTTGCACAAAAAGAGAAAGGGGGGAATTGTTGGGGAGTGCAAGGAACAGGGACATGGGTCCCTGAACGAGTTAGTTTGCAGCATGTAACAGCGTTAAGCCTGAGCTGGTGTGCCTAGGCCTCCGTTAGCATAAGCGAGCTCGGTTAGCATAAGGGAGCTATGCAGAAGGCCCATGAAGATTACGATAACCTTGAGCAAGGAGTAAGCAACATTCCTGGTAACGAGCCAGCATAGAAAGGATAAGCGGCCTGGAAACAAACTGCGGCCGGGAAACTAACTAACTGCGGCTGGGAGACAAACTACGGCCGAGAGATGAAGTCACCAGTAGCCAGTAATGTTATAATACGAATGCATAATTAAAGTAAAGGTAGCCAATTATGTTATAACACATGTGCATAATTAAAGCAAAGGAGCATAAAAGAAGCTGTGTCACATCAATAAATTGAAGCTTGCTTATCACTCATATTGAGTCGGCTGCATTCTTCCACCACCTCTCAGGATCCTTCCCGAATTTCTCCAACATTTTCCCATTTTCACTCTCCAGTGCTCTATGTATGATATGTTCCATGCATTTGATTGTCCTTGAATTCTTATTCTCCATGAAATCTCTGAAAACTGATTTATAAAACGTTTGGGTCTTCCTGCTGTGTGAAAAGTTGGACTGTGTGTCTCCAGTATGAGAAGAGAAATTGAGTCCACAGAATCCACCCTCTTTAATTTAAAAATGGAAAAGCATTATGTTTCTCCAGAAAGTTCCACAAAAACTGTGAAGAGTAAATGATTTAAAAGCTCTTGCCTACAACAATTAGAAACTTCTCAAAAAATCAGTGCTAGATGGGCAACAAAAATGGTTGTTGATTGTGTGATATTTTAACAAAACTTCTTGAGCATGACACGATCTGTACGTATCAGCTTATACTGCAGGAATGGACATACTAGACAATTTTTTTTAAAAAAGGAAGTAAAGCGGTTGATGTATTGTTGGAATTTTAATATTGAGGTTGGTAAATGAATAGAAACTCCTCTTTGCACTATCTGGCATTTGTGTCGTATACCAAGAATCTGCCTCAGCAAAGAGCAGATAGAAGAATCTATGAATATCCTTCCTTTACATGCATTTCTGAGTTCAAGAACAAGACACAGTAGCTGCTTCCCAAAATAAAAGGATAAAACACAGTAATTTCCAATATGTTGTGGAATCTTTACACCGTAAATAAAGTTTAGAACAAAAGTACAAACTACCACTTTCAGAAAGCCTGTTTTGGTATAAATGGCTGAGTAATCTCTATTGCAGTGATCAGTAAAAAAGGATCTGACTGTATTGCTTTGGCATTTTTGGGCAGCGAGTTTTTAGATCAAATGACCTCTATTTTATAGGACAAACATTACAGGATTCTGAGTTGTCTGTTTCTCTGACACCAGCAGTGACAGGAGAATAGTAAAATAAGCTATATAAATATTCAAGAAGAAAGCATTTGCCTTAATACTTAATTTATCTTTTTCTCTACTAAGTCTACGTACAGACCTGCTATCAGAGAAGCAATTTACTTGAAAGCTATGCTTCCTAATGTTCTCATTTTGATTTTGTGTTTGCAGATCAAAGAGGAAATCTACCCCTATGAAACTTTCTCAATTTATCACCTTGGTGGATTTTACATTTATTAAATTCTTATCCATATAAGCCTATTTAAAACTCAATGTATAATTACCTCTATTATGTGTCATTCAGAAGCTATAGCTTGACTTTTTTTGACATATCAGACGGTGTAACAGGTCTGAAGAACAACTCATGTCTTCTCTTAATGTTCTTACTATAAATTTTGTATATAGAGCACTTACGTGTGTCCAACTTAATTTAATCTTATCATTCAGATGTCAAAACAAATGAATATAGATTTAAAGAAAAGGTAGAATTGATTATTGCAACTGGCTTGCAACTTTTTCCATGAAATATTGTCAGCTGGATCATGATGACCTTTGCCTAATGGGAAAAAATAAAAACAGACATGAAGGAAAATGGAAAGGCAGAAGGAATCACAAAAGAAAAAAGGGCAAGACATTAAAAATGACTAGTTTTCGTTGCCTCTACTTCTAGACAGCTAACCTTTTGGTTTCCAGGAGGAAGAAACACTTTTAGAAGCACTTGAAATGTCTGGTCTTGGTCACCTAAAACCATGACTCATTCACTTCTTTGTGCTCTGAGCCTTTCGGATCTCTGTGAGGTTTTCCTTCCATATATTTTTGTTTTGATTCCTCCATAAGACAGCAAGATTTTTCCTTAATGAAAAGAGGCAGAAGTTTTAAACCCTGGTTTACAGGAAAGTAGTTTGTGGGAAGATGGTAAATAGCAGACATAAATCATTTCCTTCACAGGAAATTAATACGCTCTTCCACATTTTTGAAGATATATTATTAACTAGGTTGGCCTGACCTAGTAAGATAATTCCTAGTTTATTTAAATTGGTTACTTTATTTGCCAGTGAGAAAAAGCAACAACATTTTCTTGATAGTTTGGATTATTAAGTACTGGTTTATTTCATTAGTGTAGGGGTTTTGCAATAGAAACGCTGCTGGACAGTTCAAATTCTAGAGTGAACATGGGCACAACCTAAGCAATCATGATTTGCAACGTTTCATGTTGGTAGAAGCCCTTGAGGAAAATACATTGTTAGTTTTCATTAACCAGACTGACTATGTTACGTGAAATACTTTTTTTACGAAATGTAACATACACCAAGCAAGAAACAAAAAAGATTGTTAAGAAACAAGAAACTTTTATATGTGTACTGAGTTTGTCTTTTAAAGAATGGCCTCTAACCAGTGATGGCATATCTTATTTGATAAAACTTTTTGGACTCATCTGCACTCAACAGTAAAATCATCTTAACTTGAATTTTAAAATTTCCAGTTATACACTTACCTGCTTCCTATCCCTATTGTGATGTTGTTTCTGCTAGATGCATCGACCACACCATCTTGGCTCATAGTGATTGCTTTCCCTCTGTCGTTTGCAGTAGCAGTGCACCCCTTTGGGACATAAAGAACATTATAAGGACAAAGGGAGTGACATTTCGTTCTAGTGAAGTGCAGTGCAACAAAAATCTCAAAACAGATTAATAGTTTAAAATACAAAAATTCCCATTCCAGTGGTAATGAACAGCTAACTATTGTGGCAACATCCTATGACCAATGTTGGTTCTTAATCCCACTGGAACCAAGAATGACTTTAATTTGTGAAGTTCTAATGAAGGAAAATTTTCCACTGGCCAAAGTAAAGGCAGGGACATATATCTTTAGCCCTTGTTACTTTCAGGGAGCCTCACTGTTCACTTGTATTCAATCTGATAAAAGAAAGACAGCCATGAAAAATAACAGTGAAATATTTGGAGTTACTATATTAGTAATGCATGCAACTTGCAGAATACTAAAAGATAAAGGGCTAGAAATATCAAACAAGAATAAAGATAAGGAGGAAAGAAAAACAAGCGTGACTGAAGAAATAAATAATGACTATTCCTTATCACCTAAGTACATTTCTACACAAAATGCACACAATGAGGGTTTTCTGGATAAAAACTACATTTAAAATCCAAATTTTTAAATAGATCTACCTGTCTTACAATGCAAAATAATAATAATAATAAAAACAATAACAATAATAATAATTTTGAAAAGGTAAGATTCGAGGAGAATATACTCATTTAATCTGATCTCATACGTTTGCAAACAAAATGAATAAATATGTAGAAATAAAACCAGAAAGGCTGAGACACAAAATGAGTTTCAATTAGTAAGGAACACAAAAGACAACAGGAGGAAAGATCTATAAATACACCACAAATAAGAGGAAAACAAAGAGAAGAATAAATCCATTACTAAATGGGAAAGAGAGTAAATAATAGATGACACAGAAAAAGCTGAAATATTCAGTGCCTTCAAGTTTTTTTACTCTTTACTGAAACATTAAATTGTGACTCGCTGCTTGAGTTTATCCAGAAGATAGCAACATAGTCCAAATAAGAAGAATAAACTGAAAAATATGCTGTTAGAATAGTCTGAATTTTTAGGGCCTTATGAAATTCACATTTCAGTTGTTTTCTCCATGTCTTTATTGTCATTCCCAAGGACTAAAGGAAAGCAAAGGTAGTAGCCCTCTTCAGTGAAAGGGGAAAGGAGAATTAAAAACTCAGAAATTATTTTCCTTTTCACCTCTGGAAAGAATCTGGGTAAAATTTTTAAATAATCAAACATATACCTGAAAATACTAAAGTAAGAAAAAAGAATTAACAATAATTTGACAAAAGAAAATGATGTTAACTTTGTCCAAGTTCTTTCTTTGACAGAGTACAGTGAATATGGGAGGAATTGTTTGGATATGTGGATTTTTCTACATTTTTGGTATTATTCAAATGGCTTTAGAGCCAAGCCATTTGGATAATACTTAAAGAAATACTGGTCGAGATGTAACTTACATCAATGGCATTTTTACAACAAATTGACTCATTTACGTACAACAAATTTGTACAGTAGGTGTCAAAAAGGATTACCAATATGTGTCTGTCAAAATAGGAAGGAATGTCTTTCATATAGAGTTTATCATAGGCCAAGATCCAGTTAACAGTATCAAAAACGTGGATGACAGAGAGGTATTTTTATAGGACACTGCAAAGAACAAGGTTTGCAAGATCTTTGGGGAATGAAATCATAAATCAAAATGATCTTGGCTAATTGGAGAGAAGACAAGTAACTGACGAGCAAATTAAACAGAAGCATGAGCAAAGATCTACAGTTGAAAGAGAGTATTTAAATACAGTCATACAAAATGAGACCTGTACAGGAGTACAGAAAAGAATCTAAGGGTTGTAATGTCTTTGAAATTAAATATGAGTCAGCTACATGCTTCCATTACAAAAACATTGTGTTAGGCAATGCAGATCAGAGCATCAGCAACAGAAGTATCCTATGTAGCACGTGGAAAAGAATCATTCCATTCTATCAGTTCTAGTGAAACTGGAGTTAGGTTGTTGTAGATTCATTTTTAGTGAAAAAACCCAAAACCTTTTTAACTGTTTAGATGACAAAATATCGGGACAGTCTAACTTAGACTCTTATAAAATCTGCCCGATTTTTGTGATTTATTACATTTGACCTGAAGAAGGAAGGAAATAACAGGTGTATTCTACTGTTTGATTGATCCAACACACGTTGGATGTATTTCTTTTAACAAATAGTTTCCCACTGAACTTCAGGCACGAGATTTCAATGGATACTAAAAGATATGGGTATTACAATCTATTATTAATCACTATGAGCTTAACTGAATGCTTTTCAGTCATACCTTTTTCTTTATGCTGCTCAGACCTTCTATATAAGCCTTCATTTGCCACAAAGCCTTCTTACTGTCCCTATGCTGCTTAATAGTTTTGATTGTTTTGGAATTGTACTTGCTTATGAAACACACATTAATAAATATATATCCTTCTATAATTCCACATAACATTATCTTTGTGTTTTCATGGCTTCACAAAAGTGAAATTTTTATTAGCGTTTGTAACTAAGTATAGTGATTAAATGAAGACATCTAACTGTAATTGAAAAATATTTTGTCAGCCTAGTACAGTAGCTGCTTGAAAAGCTGGATGATGCTGTATAAAAGAGCCTTGCAATCCTCCTAGACATCCACCTTAGATACAATTCATCAGGGTACTACATAAATATATTAAATTCAGGGAGATGAAATGTTGCATCAAAGTACCTTTTGTGGCAGACGTATGTATCCTACTCTTCTAAAGACTATGTCGGGAATTCAGTCACGTAGATAATGGCTGCTAGTAAAAAGAGTTCTGATGTCCCCCCAACACCTCCCACTTTTCATTTCTGGAAGTTAGTGAATGCTTGCAATATTGGAGTGCTAGAAGGGGTCCTCAACTAACACTGAATTGTAGTGCAAATTACAGAATAAGCAATCTTTATTCAAACATTATGTCATTAAGTATATTACTGTGAAATCACAGATGCAGTTACATTTGTACATCTTTACAGTCTGTATTTACAGTGGTGTAGAACTCTGAAGGCAAGAGTATATACATATATTGAAATATATAATGTGACTTGTAGATTTTATTTTTTCTTTAGCAATATCAAAGGTATAATAACAGACATTCAAAACTATTCTTTTAACAAATAATTTATTTAAATCAAAAATATTCAGTGTGGAATATCATCTTGAAATACAAAATTTTACTGCATTGCCAAGTAATAGTTTTAATGATTTTAAATTACAAGGAAATCTAAAGAAAATTATTAGGTAAATATGCTTTTTTTAATACAGAGGTACACATTTTGATTAAATATATTACAATAAAATACTTCGAACTTTTAATTAAGATCAGTTTATTTACTTTCTTAGTATGGTTTCACTAACCAGAGACAAATATGTCAGAAGTATTACATACTGAATGTCATGAATAAAGAGATTGAGGCAACCAATCTTCAAATGTTAAAAGGTGGTATCCTGATATTGAAACCCGGGCATTGACATAGATTTTTCTATACACTCCAAAAGCAATCTCTACTATAGTCTTTGCTTGGAGGCAAATAGGCTTCTCCACATTACTTCTCTGTGTGGCTGATAGTGTGGTATTATGAAAAATGTTTTCATAAAAGTTATATGTTATTAATTAATCTTTGAAATATACTGATACTTTCAACTGCCATATCCCAAGTTATTTGATTATTAGCTAGTTGTGAAATCTCTATGTATCCATTTAAATTTGAACTGTTATTTATCTAGCACGCAATCATAGCTGTAGCCAGTCTAAATTAAAAATGCACCAAAATGCACTGAAGACACTTTATTTAAAGTGTTACCAAATGCGTTACAGGACGTAAAGCTGTGTAATTACTTAAGGGATCATATTTATAGCATTGGAGCATCCCAAGCATTAAATAGCTTTTGTAGTTGATTAAATGCTGAAGCGATGCTGAGGTAGAACCGCCAGCGCTGCCAATGTGCAACCCATACATTTTCTCCTAGTCCCTGAAGTGCTGTGCTGGCTTCCTTTAGGGCTGTTCAATACTATCACTTGAAACAGCAATGAATGATACAAATTAGGATTTACTTGTAATACACAGAGAATTCAGAGAGGAGTATGAGATATTTAGGAGAACATAATGAAAGGTCATAAATCAAGAAGAAATAACATCATGGAGGTGGAGGATTGATGTACAATGCTAGAAAGCTAGATGATGAAAGAAGGTAGAGTTAGAAAGGACAGGGAGCGGTGAAAAAAAAAAAAAAGGTAGACTTTATTTTAACTTGAAAATATTGTCTAGGTACCAGACAAGAGTGTGGGTAAGTGCAACACCTGGAACATTTAAAAATATTTTTTAAAATAAACTTTACAAACTGTAAAGTCTGCAAATCAGTGGGGCTAAATAGCCATGAGCCAAATTATGTTTTTTTGCATGAACACAATACAGTTTGGGTAACATCCTCAGTAGGAACATGGTTCTGCCTCCCATACAACACAGCTGAATAAAATGCTAGCTGTTTGTGTGGACTTGACGATAGGGGAACGTATGGTCAAGGGAAATAGAAAGACTCATCAGAGTACATACAAAATCTCAACTAATTGTCAGCGGTCACTAGTGACTGCTAAGTGGAGAGCACTACCAGGACAGCTGTAGTATGGTCCTTGCCATCTACCTTAAAGCTGTGAGTGAATGAAGATTTCCTTATTCCCATGCATTAGTTGAATTAGTTGAATTAGTACACATACAGCCTGTTTATTTAGATTTTGCACAGAGAAAAATGAGAGCAAAGGAAAGAGAATTTCAGACAAAATAAAGATAACTATTTTTTAAAATGTCTGCTTCATATTAAGAATTCCTTTCTAACCATTCTAATACTGTACTTGGAAAAAACTGATCTATGTATAGGATTATAATACTTTCAGATGTCCTTTGGATGAAAAATCATTTTATTTGGTAAATAGTATGCATGAATAATGAAGAATACAAGAATACTATACAATAATTAGAAAATGGTTCAAAGATGCTCATTTACAATGAAGGAAATTAAATATGCAAATACATTATTATCACAGAGGTAGTTAACAAACAAATGAGTAGGAAAAAAAGACTGTGTCTTCTAATCCATCATTGTTGAAAGGACACCTGTGAGTTCTATCTGAAAAATGAAATAGCTGAGAAATGCAGATGGTTGCATTTTGACTCCTATCAGTAATTTCTTTTGAGCATTAATTACGGGGGGGGTGGGGGGGGGGAATGTTCCCTGTAAGAAAAATATTATTTAAATATATCTAACATGATTTACATTAATTTAAATATTTAAGTAAAATGGCTAAATAAAACAAAGAAAGCCCTGTTTCTTGTCATACAACTCTCATGCTAGGACAAGAGGAAATGGCTGCAAGTTGATCCAGGGGAGGTTTAGACTAGACATTAGGAAGAATTTCTTTACTGAAAGAGTGGTCAGGGATTGGAACAGCTGCCCAGGGAGGTGGTGGAGTCACCATCCCTGGAGGTGTTTAAAAAGCAGGTAGATGAGTTTCTTAGGGACATGGTTTAGTAAGGAGACAGGCACAGTTGGACTTGGTGATCTCAGAGGTCTCTTCCAACATTATGATTCTATGATTCTGATTCTATGATTCTATGTTTTCTCAAAGCAATAGAGACAGTTAGAAACCCCATCTTAAAGATTTGTCATGGAATTTTTGACCAGTTAAACAGCTTCCTACACTTTTGCTGTGCTGCCTCTTTAACAGTTTGTAATATAGTGGCACCTGGGAATCATGCTATGTACTCAGAAAAATTTCATTATACCTGCATTAATGATTTTCTGAAGAACTCGATTTGCTTTTATATTTTAAGCCAATTGTTGTTAACAAAATTCCAGATTTCACTGACATGGTTTAATTGTTCTCTAATATCTCAATATGTAGAATAATTTTTTTACATAGCCTGCTCAGGTTTAACAGCAAAATTCTTTGAGTTTTACTTCGTGGAGAGAAATTGTTCCTTGAGCCTGAACAGGGTCAGCACATAGCCCTCCTAGTCCCATGAAGAGTCTGTAAGAAGGTGAAGACAGCCAAGATCCATCTATTCTCTCAAAAACTCACTGTCTGAGAAAAACTAAAAGTATGGTGGTGTTACTATCTGTCCTGTTCTTCAAGATATTTTTTACAATTTTTTTTACAATTACAATTTTTACAATTTAATACAAAACTAGGTTGAGTCTATTGCCTTGTAGACTTCAAGGAGTTGTTCAAAACTGAGAAGAGAATGGTAGAAAAAAAATATTTGCTATTATCTTGTAATATGTAAAGGCCATTTCATGAATATTTAGTAAGTAATCAACAATGCCCATGTGAGGTTGGTGTTTTGTTCTTTGTACACAGAACCACGATTATAAGGAGTGTTCATAAGTATAAGAAGAAAATTCAGGAATTTCCAGAACAACTGTTTGCAGCAAGTAGCTATTATCCGTGGGATTTTTAAGTGTAGTTTTGGGGAAACTTTCTGCATGATTACATTAGGTTTGTTAGCAGTAGGCTGTTAAAAAACAAGACAAAATGGGATTGTACTTAAAGATAAACTACTACATGAAAATACTTAGATAGTAGAGCCATAAACTGTTGAGGGCAGACTGTCTTGAGTGCACTGAAGCAACTAGACAAAGGAGCAAGGACTGTGTCAAGATGATTCAGTCTTCTGAAAAAAATAGGTCATAGTTAACATAATTATTCAACAGAGGGATCTCAGAACCACACATAGCCATGGCAGAGCTTGCCCAATGCTGAACTAGAAGGTAGAAAGGAAAAGCTATCTCTACTACATTTACATCATTCAGAAAGGAGCAGCTATACACCTCGTACACCTCTTATACTTGCTACCTCTTTACGTTCAGTTGTAACTTCAGAAGATATTCAAATGCAAAGATCTTTCAAAACACCTGTATGTAACACAAACACACTGGTCTGAGACGAGTTAAAGTACACCTTGTTATATCAAGTTTACATTATGTTCCCTTACTGTAGGCATTGTACACCCTCCATATTTTAAACCAACAAAAGAGAGACCAAAGATTAAAATGAGAACTGGGACTCTGTGTCTTTACATGAGATTTTTTTTCTTTTTTACATTGAATAAAAATATTTTTTATATCTATCCTTATATTGGCATCAAAAAATCATTTGAGTATGTGGTTTTTGTATGGTAGTAGTCCTAATGAGGATGATAAGAATTTATTTTTAGGAGAAACTCTAAGAAGCAATTGACAGACCAGACATCAGATGAGCGGACAGCCTTTCATGTCTCTGGAGAGCCTATATATTATATCTTTTAGAATTGGATATTATTAAATGGGATTGGCCAAGTGTGAAGTGATGAAACAGAATTGGACCAGAATATTTGAGACAAATTTAAAAAATTGTAAATTTCAGCACACTGATTTCCATAAGTATGGAGGAGATATGGGAAAGTAAGATAGGAGGTTTAGCAGCGTCTGGAAATTTAAGCTTCCAATAAAATCTCTCAAAGTAAAATTAGTTAGATAGACTATCTTATTTCTTGCTTTCTACTTCAACAAAATATCACAGACCTTGCTTAGGTAGGCAGGATGGAGGAGAATATCTGCTGAGAACCATGGGTACTAAACTCATCTCAGTGTGACATTTGTAATTTGTTTTCACAAGTATTCAATATAGACACAGTTTTTTAGTTTGGTGGTTTGTTGTTTGGGGTTTTTTGAAGACAAGAAAGGAAAGAAAGAATAACATTTGTGAGAAAAATAGTCCCCTATTTCAGAAATAATGTTTGCTAGTAAACAAGTACAGTATGTGCTCTAAAACAGTTTGCTCTAATACAATATATACTGAATTGCCACCTTCCAAAAGAAACAAGTAATAGTTCAGAGAATGAAAATTACTGACTGATTCTGCTGATTATATATATTTACTGTAGGGTGTGCTATAAATGTACCAGACATGGAATAAGCCAGCTCTTTCATTCTATAAAAAAAACCCACAAGCAAACAAAACCAACACACAACACATCAATTTTTCCTAGTACACTTGGAAACATATTTTTCATAGAAATAAACACATTTTGCAACCTTTTCTTTTTTTCCTTTACCTTGATAAAATAAAAGGTACATAGCAGGGTGTCTTGTAACGAACTGTCTCTTGAAATTGCAACAGGACATTCTATATGCCTAGTGGCCATTTAATTTAATGGGATTTTTATTAGTGTACACTGACTGGGTTATTTAAACTACAGGGGTCTTTGCAAGTAAAAGCACAATTTGAACATGGAAATAAAACAAACCCAGCTATTTTATTTTAAAAATTTAAATATATTACATTTTTATTAATCCTTTTAAATGGTGTTTTTCCTAACAATTTGGTGGAATTTCACTTCTGCTGAAGTATAAAAAGTTCTTTAATTTCCATTGCATAACAGCACAATTTCTTCCAGAATCTCAACAGACTTTACTGCAAAAGGGTGTTACCTTTGCAGCTGAAGTATGTAAATGACCTTTACATCCTCAAAATTCTCTTCGTTATGCTATTTGAAGGAACATTTCTTCATATTTTCACATTCTGATCTTTACACACATCGAGGATGGAAAGTGGATGTACGTGGGTGTACACAATAATCTGAAATACCTACCATATAAGTCTTTAGACTTCTGCATCTACTTTATTTGACTGATATTCCAGTTAGCTTAATTTCTGATAGCTATATTTTAAAATATCTCTATATTATTATTATTATTAACACCAAAATATTGACTTACATTTTAATGATCAGTTTTACATTGAAGTTGATTCGTAATTTCATCTTCTTTCTTTAAGGTTTTCTTAAATGAAACATCAAAAACTATAACTTAGTATTTCAGTTTTGTGGTGTGGAGATTACAAAGTGAACACACTCTTATAAGAAAGTAATGTTTTACTGAGAAATGCTTCTTTTACCTAGGGACTATTTAAAGATCAAAAATCTTTCTGTACTTCTCTGAAATGAAAGTACCAGACATTATATATAGAGTAAAGCATAGTTTTGTAATTTAAACAAACTCTTTTTTTGCAAAAACAGCTAATAAGAATTAAGAAAAAATAGCAGCAACACCTTTGGGATGGATAAAAAGGTTCTAGCCAAAAACATAGAACAAACGGATATAAACAGGATGCTACGGTATAGCTCACATAAAGGAAAACCGGCTAAGAAGCTATATAGCAATGAACTACATTAAAAGAACTTTATCAGGGTTACAGAGTCAAGTAGTCAGATTGCTAGAATTTCATGATGCCACAAATGAAGTATTACTGTGTTTTAGACAAGCAGTATCAAATATCTAGACTGCATTAGCAAATATGGGAAGATTTCAGTGCTAATCATTATTAGACCTGGGTATTACTTACACAAACAAAAGGAAGGAAGAACAACAATTCCCTTGGTAATGGACTATGAATACATCAGAAACTATACATAAGCAAATATGAAGGACAATTATTATTGAATCAAATAGTTCAATACAAAACCCCACAATGACTATTGTTTTATGGACTGTCTTCATCTATGAATCTGTATAGTGACTTTCTATCATGCATATATAATAATTCTATTTTATATGATTCTATTCTGTATGATTAGGAGAGACTTGCTCTTCATACTGAACATGTAAATTCACACACTAGCAAAGGTATTTACACACAAGCCAAAGTATTAGTTTTATCATTCCCCTGTTTCAAAAATAAAAATAATCTAACAAAACAAGGCTCTGATAGATCTTATAAGACAGGTTACCACTCCTCCTTGCAAACAATGAATAATCAGCTAGAAATATCCAAAATTAATGATTTGTTAATAACAGGTGAATTTCAAATAATTGACTGACATTGCAAGAACTCAAAAATAGCAACTAATAATTGTATTAAAAATTGAACAAGAAATCTGTATTCATCAAAAGATTTATGATGAGAAAAAGGGCTAAATCAATGAGTAGTATGCATGCCTCTGTGCTGACTTTTACAGGATTAAGTAATCTGACTTTGATCAAGTCAAGAGGTTCATTTGTTAGTTGGTCCGAACTCTCAACAGTCTAGGTAAGTATAGAAGCAGGATAACTCTTAAAGCAAGAAACTAATTAACTGTATGAAATATCTAGAATTAACTGTATGAAATATCTGTATGAAATATGAACTGTAATTAACTGTATGAAATATCTAGAAGAATCTGTGTGTAAGGCCCAGGTGTCACACAAGAAAGCTAAGTAATGTAAATGAGCAGAACCAAGACTCAAAGATACATTAAACTATTAGTTATATGAGATTACTTTAAAATGCAGATATGCTGTTCCAAGGTAAAATAAGTAATTCAAGCAATCTTGTGTCAAGTTGTCTGGCTTAATCTATGAAAGTGAAGAACCAATGAACAGCCTCATCTCATTTTAGAAGATGTGACATTGGAAACCGAACACAATGCTTCTACTAAAACATAAGTGGGAGAAATTATGTCCTGCTTCACACTCCGATTTACTTCTCCATATTGCTTAAAATTGCAGAAGACTTATGATCAATTTTGTATGTTTTTTCAGGACAATTTCCTCTGTATTGTAACAACAAAGCAAAATTTGTTCTGTGATCACCATGGATTAGTTAGATGTTTCGATCCCGAAAAATTGCTCCTACAGCATGTTTTTCTTTTAAAGATATGCATGTACAAGAATTATGCGACTGTTTTTCTGTTTCTTTTTCAGAAAAAGACAGGTCTCTTGCTGATTCCAGAATCTGAAAGCTAACAAAGTGACTTGGTGCCCCCTTGTCCATTCTTATTTTATCTATGCTTCATTCAGTGCAAATGTAATCCTGTATTTTGTGACAATGTTAAAATTTAAATATCTCCAACCAATGCAAGTAACAGGAAATCATCAATAGGAAATAAAAATACTACAAAGTAAATTGAAAACGGAATTCACAACAGTAATCGATTATTTAATGACAAACCACTGGGAGAAGAGGGTACATATTACTATCAGTAAATTTGAGAGGCCTATAATTCAGGTTTAAGTACATAATTGGGAAAAATAATTGTAATTATAGATCTCAATACACACTAAAGATATCAAACTATTGTATATTACAGGTACAGCTACTAGATACTGAAGATTTCGTTATCTTTCTTTCTACAAGTTATGAATTTGCAACCTTCCAGTATTTAAAGTGAGCTTGTAAAAAATATGACAAACTTTTTAGCAGGGCCTGTCACAATAGGGGAAGGAGTAATGGTTTTAAACTAAAAGAGAGTAAAGTCAGGCAAGATACAAGGAAGAAATTTCTTACAATGTGGGTGGTGAAACATCGGAACAGGTTGCTCAGAGAGGTGATGGATGCCCCATCTGTGGAACGTTCAAGGTCAGGTTGGACGGGGCTCTGAAAAACCTGATATAGTTGAAGGTGTCCCTGTTCACTGCAGGGCATTGGACTGAACGACCTTTAAAGGTCCCTTCCAAACCGAACTATCCCGTGGTTCCTATTCTATCATTACTATTCTTTGACTATTATCCTATGATTCTATGAAAATCCAGTTCTCTAACACTGTCAGTCTTACCTAATCACAAATCATGACCTATTTTTCCCTCAAAATCATGAGTTTGACTTTAAAATCCGGAGATTTTATTTTGACATATGGTCTCTTCCCTAGTGAGATCTTAACACTTGAAAACACATGAAGAAATTATGTCCTGTCCGCAAAGAAACATAGAAATTTACCTCTGTGAAAGGCTTTTACATACCACAGGAGGAGGTGAGAGGAAATTTGGTATCACTGGAAGTAGAATTGCCAAAGCAGAAAATCTGCTTTTAGCCAGCTATATTCTTGTTTTATCCAAGGGCTACAGCTTAAAAACTGTAAAATACTCAGTTGCTTCATTTTTATCTTCTGATTAAAAAGAAGGAAAAATTTCACTCTTCCATCATTTCTCCTCAAAGGCTAATGTCAGGCAGGGTAATGTCAGTTCCAAGATATCTAGAAATTTATTTTCATTGTACATGCATAGGAAAGGAATGTTATTAAAGAAATCCAGTATGCTAGCAGGTAAAGGATATATGAAGCATAATGTAATCATCTCTTCAGAACAGAAAATCCTGATAGGCACTATTGCACTTAACCATACTTAATTCAGTGTAAAAAAATCAGTGAGATTTAAAAGCTTCATACAGAGGTTCTAATTGAATTTAGGTGAAGCAAAACTAATGCACTGTTTGGCATATTTGAATGATCTCTGCCTTAAAGAAGCATTTTGCTTCTTCCTACAGTTTATGAGCAAGGATGCTGGTCAGAGACCATATCTCATGCTGATCAAGTGCACTAGCACATGAGTAAGGGTAGCACTGTCTAACTCCAAAATAGTCACTTATTCACCACTTGTTACATGCCCATGGCCAGCCCTTAAGCTATAGAGCTGTAACATCAATTTTAAAGTGATGCTGTGTATAAATCCAGATATTCTGACCCTTGTGCTGATCACACTTCCCTCTTCCCACCTAACCATGAGCAACCGCATTATCTTTATGCTCCAGAGTGCAAATATGAAGCATGTAAAGTGGAAGGGCATATGTGCACAGCAGGAGTATGCAAACCAAGATTTATGTTTTTAAATGATATTTATATGCAGTACTGAGAGAATACTCCCTCTCCTAGAACTCTCCTAGAATGATATTCAATGTAAACTCAAATTGTGCAATGTACTTGCTATTTAAAACCTGTGTACTAAATTTTACAGTAAAATAAGTACTTATCAATCTTAACCAATTAACAATTAATTTTCTGTATTTTGTCAGTAATACAGGTAGCACATAGGTACACCAAATAGATAATTAGATAGATGCATAGATGGGTGGATGGATGGATAGATAGATAGATAGACCGACAGACAGACAGATGGATAGATAGATACAAAGAAACAAGCGTACAAACAATTACTAAGGGTATCCTATCCTTTTTTAAGTATGAAACTGATCAGTGCTGGTAACAATCTTCATGTTTCGTAAGTACAGATCACTGCCAAAACATTGAATATTTGGTTTAGTTTTTCTTGTCCTATTGCTTGAGTTTCTACAAAAGGTTGCTTGTCTGTGCAAGTGCTATTAGTTTCCATGACAGTATTTGTGATATCAATAAAGCAGCAGTGAGTTTGAAGTGTCCTGCTCCTGGAAGGTGCTAGGTGCCCACTGCAAAACATAGAGAGACAGAGCCTGTTTTTCAGGGTTCAGAGCTCCAGGAAAAAAAATAGATACAGAGGCACAAATTATTCTTAACAACCCTGGCTACTGTCTTTAATCCAGTAAGCCAAAGTCTTTCTGGAGGAATAGCTAGGTCAGTAGAACTGGCTGTTAAAATTTCCTGGCAAATCAGCTGTTCGCATTTTTATTCACCAAGTTTCCTCAACTGTCCTTTCCATTTGTGTGAAGCCACCCACCATGCCATTCTGTAGCCCAAAATATAAGAAACTTACCTTCCAAGCAAAAGAGTACTCTGCCATTCTGATTCATGGTTTCACCTGTTACACGATGACCATGTGAAACAGGCTTGTGACGCTAATAGAAGATGCATAAAATACAATGCTATGAGGAAGAAGTATGAAAGGGGAGTCAAATGAGTCATGAAAGGGGAGTCAAATGAGGGTATGATGATTAGACAGGTCCACAGGTCATGGAACGTGAACCTTTAAGAAGCTGAAACCTTCAAAATCCTTTAGTGCTTAACTTTATCAGCAGGAATTATTGTACAAATATGAAAAGCATCTTCAAGTAGAATGGAAAAAAGCAATATAATGTCAAGTAGATACTTCCATTTTCCTAAAGCAATTATAAATATTATGCTATGGAAAAGGGTAGCTATATAACCACATAAAAATAACCTGGAAGATAAATAATTTGTATATGAACTATGAGGCTATTATAACTGAAATAATTTAGTACTTATATATTGTGGACTTTTCTGTCATTTTTTAATATGAGGAAAAAACTTAGAGCATAAGTGACTGAACTAGCAAAGAAACTAGCATCATTTATTTCTATAAAAATATATATAATTTAGAACACAAATAATTTTGATAACAAAATGCATTTGCAGGTTTATTTTAAAATATGGGGTTTGTGTCTTTGTATAAGCTATGGGAGACATAGAAGTCAAGATAATTAAAGGTATAAATAGAAACACCTGCTTCTTAAAGCTACTGAAGATTTGAATTCAAGGGCTTAGATTTTTTTAAATTCTATTTTCTTCAGTTTTTACTCATTTGTTGGACTTGGCAGTGACTAAAGAACCTTTAACATTTATCTTGCCTTTAGATATTATATCATTTATTGCAAAAATGCCTGTGAAAAGAAAGAACCAAGAACTGGTATGACTAATCCCCAAGGGATCTGTTAGAGAGCATCCGTTCTCCCATTTTTTTTGGCCTTTTTGCCCGTTGACATTTGCTGTTACTTTAAAAAGTCATTAAGAAACTGCAAAACAAAGCTTCTGATATAGTGAAAGTCCCCAGCGACAGAAGACCAGGACAAATCTTGAAAAGACATTCTTTGGCATAAATTAGATCTTGAGATCCATTGACTGTTCAAATATAGGCAGTGATAAGTGGGATCTTTCAGGATCAGCAGCTTCCCACTTATGCTAGAAGAACAGAACATTAACATCCTAAAGATGAGTTTATTTATACAAATTAGCCAAGATGGAAGAAAACTGATTTCTCACATAATGAAAATTAACATAAATGAAATGGAAAACCAAAGTAGCTTCTGTTTATTTGTCTAACTAACACTTACTAAAATGAATTGGAATTAGACATGTTGAAACCTTAATTTAACTACACAGAACAAAAATCCCTATGTCTCAAGATCAACAGAAGACGATAAGAACTGCTTTTCTAAGAAATCAGAGACTTCAGTAGAGACCCTATCCTGGAGTAAGTCTTCTAAGTCAAACAGCAAAGTTATCCTTACCCTAGATCTGAAGCTTGATCTAAGCTCTGTTTCTTTTTCAGCTTCACAGAAGGTGTCTGAAGAATAAACAATAAAATCTTTCAGAATGAAGAATGGGTTTGTGATTAAGCAAGTATGCTGGGACTAGTTCCCAGACGTGCCACGGCCTCCCTGTCTGACCTTAATCTCTCTATTATTCAGTTCTTTATCTGTAAAATAAGATAGTAATACTTCTGTTCTCCCATTCTTTGTCTGACTTGGTTCTTTGAACTCTCTGATCTTCAGAACAGCAACTGATTTCACTTGAGTATATTTTCTGGTCCTTCCACAACTACATTTTAATTCCTGCTGAGGTCACAGAAGTTTATTTAATAGAAACAATTAAAAAATATATTATTGAGTGTTTTGGGGAACAGAATCATATCTGAAAACTGACAAAATAATTCTGAAAATCTTTCATGTTAAAACCACTGGAGGAAATGTCTACATGAGGACAAAAAGAAGTAGGGGGGGAAGGAGTAAATAATGGATAAAATGATGGCAAAATATTTTGCTGAAACTCTGGGCCAACAACATAATTACCAGAAATATTTTATAGCAAAGCAGCACATTTTACTTGTATATTGACACATAAGGACCTACATGTACTTTATTCCTACGTAGCAAGATACCCCATTTCTAGTGACAAATGAACTGCCTTAAACTAATTCACATTAACTGCAACACTATCAAGTAAGCAAATGTAGATTAATTAATGCACAAAAAACATGTTAGTGAAGTATTTTGATAAAGAATATCAGAAAATGAATATGGAGGTGAACTTCATTGAACATCTGCAAGTCTGCATCAAGGCTGGATGAAACAGCAAAAGATTTCTGGACGATCTCCCAAGTTGCACAAAAACATACCTGTCATGGGGGACATTAAGTACCAAGACAGCTGTTGGATAAAAACACAACTAATCAAGCATGCATCATCACAGAGGGCAATTTTATGATCCAGAAAGGGGAGGATTTAACTAGCTCAAGAAGGATTAGTAGAAATTTTGAGAAATAGTGACATTCAATATATTTTGAACACAAGCTGCTTCATTTTAGAAAAATATAAAACATTCTTCTTGATTGTAAGTTGTAACTGTTTCCAAAGTTCAAAGGCCATAGCAGTAACGGATTGATTAAGACACTACTTCAAATCTTACATCCAAAAACTATTTGTTGAAATAAATATTTTTGGAAACAGGTTATATAAAAGGTAAGACAATTATTACAAAAAATAAAAACACATGGTCAGATTGTAAGGAAAAAAAAGTAAATCCTTGATGAGCTGACAAGATCTCTTTGTTAGAAGTCAAAAGTGGATATGCTACAACTGGAAAAAATTAGGCAATAAAACCGACAGAATAGATGCTAGCAAAATAGAGTCAAGGGAGTAAGGAAGATGTCTGCAGATCTAATAATAGACAAAGAAAAACAAATCAGATTTAGCTTATTTATAAAAAAGGAGTGGGATAAAATAGATAATATGAACATGTTCTCCTAAGGCTCTACTTTCAAAAGGGCAAAGCCTGTTATTGCTATAAAAAACAAGCAAACAGCTTTGAACAGCTAGAACTTAAGAGAGAGATTAATCTTTAGGAACCATTTATTTAGCTTCATTGCTTAGGGAAACATGTATAATGGAAGAAATGTAGGAAGATCATATGAAGAAGCCTAGAATTTTATAATATGGTTTAAAGAAATATAGAGATAGATAACCACAGACTCTCTCCACCATTTTAAATAAACAGCAAATCTGGAAACAAACTACAAAAGATAGTTGCACTTTGTGTCTTGGGAGGAGAACTTGATGTCCATCCTCTTTTCTGGCAGATCTGGACACTGCTCTCTGTTAATTCATTTACCTTCTCTGACTATAGAGTAGGGACGGAGGGACCTGAGGATATATCTGCTTCCCAGGTCTTTCCACCTAACAGTCTGCTTTCAGAATATTCTGAGTATCAGTAAATATCCTATTTTTGCCTGCACTAGGTAAAGTAATAATGTAAATACCATCTTATAAGAATATCATATTCTTGTTTCTCTGTGGAATTAACACATCTGTGACAATTTACCCATAAGTGATCATTTAGGATGTTGCAGTCATGTGACTCACTTCACAGGAGGGCTATATCCAATGAATGAAGAGATCATTTTATACTTCCTCATAAAATAAGTGGATGAAAGAAATGCAACGCAAGTCCCATACATACACATGTTGGGTTTATGTAGCATCACATAAAATTAATGGCAATACTCTTCTCTGTAAGCAAATGGGAAATGAAAATGTAGTGAAGGACAACAGAAAAGATAATGAAGAGCAGAACTGTGGCAAAATACAGTGTACAGAAGCGTGCAATGATGCGTTACAAGGATCACTTTTGCACCTGCTCTTATTTAAACATGCTACTGAATGATTTAAGGCTGGGGCAAACCACCACGGTAATTAAATTTGAAGATGACAGTAATTCATAGATTCTGAGAGTGTTAAGACAGCTCAAAGATTCAGAACTGTAAAAAGCAGACAAACTATGGGCAGAAAATATCAGGACACAAATGTAATTGAATTTCTCATTTGAACTGTTTTTCTGGGGAAAAATAAAGTCATTCTACGAGAGAGTAACCAAGAAATGAACACTGATGAAAGTACTTATGATTGATAATGGACTGTAAATTAGATATGTGTTTATAAAGCAAATTTGCAACAAGAAAAGGTTGATATGACTTGTATCTGTCTAAAGGCAGGGATCATATCATGATAAAATCCCTCTTTGGGGTGTGAATAGCAAATTACACCTAAAACAATATAAGCAGACTTTGGTACTCTATTCTTAGGAGCGTATAGATATGTTGAAAGCAATTTAGAAAGGACCTGCAAAACTGATGCTGCTGCTGTTGCAGTTCTCATGTTATTAAAGAGATAAAATGCCTGGATATAAAGAAACAGATCTTAAATAAGAAAGAGTATAATCATTGAACAAGAACAGATATTATCAGGATGAAAGGCTTTATACATAGGTCAGCAAGATGAACTTAAGAAACTGACTTCTGAACAGACTTATCTGATTATGTCAAGAAAAGTAACAAAAGTCCTTCTCATCAGGCAACTTGACCTATATCGTGAAAAAAACCAAACCACAAATAAACAAAGAAAAACTGCATTGAAGCACTTTATAACTTGATAAAAAGAAAACTAAGATGAATTAATAAGTATTTTCTGTGTCAAGTTTATTAGAACAGTAATATTAAAGGCAATATAAAACACCGTAGTGTATGCAACATAGTAGTAAAATGTAATAAAGAATCCAAGAGAATTTTCCATTTTTTCCATGATATAATTTTTTTTCATTAGGACATTACTGAAAGACAAAACCACTTTTTTGCCTTTACCAAAATTCATGAAGATCGAATTCTTCTTCTAGTGTCTTTAACAAATATACGTATTAAAATTTATGGCAATAGTTTTGTTCATTTTTATAATCTATACTGAAGACAGCACTTACGAACTTAAAGAAAGGACTACTAGTCGCAAGAAACACTGTGTACTTTTGTAAACATATAAAGAAAGGAAAACATAGCATAAATAAAAGGAGAGTGGATTGTAAATTTACTTAAGATTTCTTGGAATAAGAAAAGAGAGAACAAATGGAAAAAAGTGAAAAATAAATCTTTAAGGTTTCAAATTATCTGTGAAAACGTTACAACACAAATATTCACGAAAGAAATTAGTATGAGAAGTCTAAGAAGACACTCATATCAACAGACAAAGGTGAAAGGATGGTGAAAAACAGGCCAAGTAGAATGTAATATAAAAAGAACACATTAAGGAGAGGTAGCAAAAGATAATGTCAAAAGAGAGTCAGAGAACACAGAGAAGGCAGAGATAATTGTCCAGACAGAGTGCAGCTGCACTGTTGTTGTGTCATCTGAGACTCCATTGTATGAAGGAAAACAATTTTTAAAAGACAGCATACAAAAATGCCAACTTGAAACTTGAGCAAAATTACTGAGAAACCATTGATAAATGTGTTCCAGATCAGTAATTTTTGCTCAGAGAAAAGCTAAAATTTGCATATCACATATAAAACATGTTAGGTAGATGCATCGCTTAAAGAAAAACAAGATTTTAAGAGAGAAAATGGAAGACAACTATAATAAATGCTTCCAGAAGCTAGGATAAAAGGGAGCTCTTATTCGATACACCTTCCCCTCCCTCCTCCCAAAATACAAGGTTTAGTCCAACAATAAATGCAATTATATATTGTAATTGGCAAGCCCTGTTGAAATAATGCTTTTGCTCCTTCTCATAGACTTAGTGGGGTTTGATGTGGTTGATTGCAGGTCAAACTGGACATGCATCATTGATAAACTAGTACTAATGAATTTCTGGGTTGAATGCACCACCTCTGAATTTTTAGGAGATTTTATGGAAAGATCAACAGGCAAGAAAGCAGTAATTCATTAGATCAATGATTTCTTCCTCAAAGGACTGGAAAATTGAAATAAAAATTGGAAGACTCAGAACTACCTCACATATTAGCAATCCCTGCTTGCTGATAACTGAAGATAACACTGAATGCTTGATATTATCACAAAGTGACCTGACTTCAAGATTCTAACATGTGTGGCTTGATTTCATGGAGGCATATGACTCTCCAAAGCATTTCTATAATTAAAGCCCTAGTTTGTATAAGTGTCCACTAACTTTTATCAGCAGTACTGCACACTGTAGATACATGTTGCAGATACTTTTGTTGTTAGATGAGCACAATTTGGAAATATGGATTAGGGATCCCCTCCTTCCTGTCAAGGATGTGTAATTCAAATTTACCTTTGGACAAAAAAAAAATAAAATAAATATTGGATGTTCATAGCCAGATAACAACTTCCTTCTGCAGCCAAAATGTACCTGTCACAGAAAAAAACAATCAAGAAATCAATAATTTTCCCACTATCTTCCCTTATCCCACCTTTCCTGCAGCAACTATTGACCAAGAGTCCCCCATTCTGAGAAGTAACAGCAGCTGACATGAGAAGGTACAGTTCAATAACTCAGCAATGCCTGTATGTATATTTTAGACTGACTATAGAATGTTTGAAATTATCAAAGCCAGTGAGGAATGATGCTGATATCCCCGTACGCGTGAAATACTGAAATGCTAGTAATTAATATTCTTTTTCACATTTGGATTGAGTACAATAGTTGAGTCCTAGTATGTATAACACTCAGAAAAAAATGCTAATTTTGAGCATAATCCAGACCTAATCCTCCTTGTACTATTATATGAAATAGAAAAATTTCAATTTCCCATATCAAAGTTGAAAATCAATTCACTAAAATAGATAGTTAGATCATGCAAGTGTAATTTGCAAACTAATCCTACATTGTGGTAATAATTGCTACTTATCTCTGTTGCTTGATTTTTTAATTTATTTTAGAATTAGGATATTTACTTGGACAATAAATTTGCATTTACAGTCAATTTATATATTTAAAATTCCCAGGTTCACTCTAAAGAGTTCCTATGATTTTTTCCATACATCATAGTACATAATTTTTTGATAAGTTGTGCTAAAAGAGACCCAAGTATTTTGTCAGGGAGCAGTGTGAACTGGCTGCTCCCTGAAGGACACAGAGTCCAGGACTGATAGAATAGCTGGCAGGCCAAGGGCCTCGCCAGCCAGGGACCGTGTCACTTCCTCCTGCAAAGGAGTAGGGCAGGCTGGCACACCGCTGTGGTAGCCTCAAGGAGCAGGTACCTCTTTAGGGACAGGCCAAGGCCATGCCAGGATGTCAGCCTGCAGGTAGGGGTCGAGATCAAACCCAGTGAGGGTAACCAGGGTCAGACTAAGCCCTAGGATGGTTGGGAAGGGCTGCAGGGATGGGGACAGGACAAAGCCAGTCTGGGACATCAGTCTGTGGATCAGGACTGGCTCAGATCATGGCCAGGCAGGGCACGGCGGTGGTGGATCTAGAGACTGGCACTGCTGCTGCAGCTCTGGGACAAGGACCAACAGCCCTAGGCTGGGCTGAAATGGGGTTCTGCTCTGTGAGCAATGTGGTGGGGCAGGCCCCAAGGACTCTTATCAGGACCAGTGAGGCCTGTTAGTTTCCTAATGGCCCTGACAGGGTGCCTGTCTTGGGTTCTTATAAAATTATCCCAGAACACTAGCAACAATACATAATACAGTACCAAAGCCCATTGAAAACAATGTGTAATGCTGCATCGAGTTACCCTTTCTGTAAGTCAAGCAATCAGTGTGACAGCTGGATTAAAGATGAAAACTAAATGTATAGTCTAACATATTTACATAGGCGCTCTGTCTCTTGCCTATGGAGAGTTTCAGCTGATTCTAAGAAAGTAAATAAGGCTACATCTCCACGGATATGGCTAAGCTGCTTTAATTATGACTGCCTGGCTTCGTATTCCATCCTATCCCTGGCAACAACCTGCTGCGGTTTTCTTTGCCTAGCACTAGCACGGTGAGCTAGTTTAGGATCCAAAAAACAAACATTACAACTAAAAGTCAATGAATATCTGTCTCAGGCAAAAGGTAATGCTCGTCCCATGAAGCTGGGGAGTCAAAAACTTAACCAGACCTTCACTGGTAGCTGCTAGACTTCAGTCCAGAATGGCGCTGAGTCACCTGGTGGATGTTCACTCCTGTGGAGACAACGCTGATCACTAGCTAAGACTATGTATCAAACCTTTGGATGAAAACTGTCAGGTAAAATGAATACTACAATAACAATTCTTTAAGAACACTAAATTTTATACTGAATATACATTGCAGGCAAATAAACAGGAGAGAACATTTCACTTTATTTAAGTTTATCCTGAAGCCATGTCTTGTTGAGCCATGATGTTCCGGTATTACTTTCTTCCTGCATGAATTCTTCGGTATAATTTTTTCATACAAAAATATGTATTTTGAACTGAAAAATCAATTTAAAATAAAAATATAAACATTGTTTGAAAATATAAATTTTAAAATATTTCAACTTTTTTATTTCACCTTTTCAAAATAACAAAATATAAAAATAGATATATTTTATGGAAAAAAGTTATGTTCAAGCACATCTTTTGAGCAGTCCCAAATTTTATTTTTTTTTACATGCTGTACCTTGTTTGCTGAAAACTTATTAGATAAACTCCAGATATGACAGAGACGCATTGAATATCTTGCACTGCGAAAGGAACATTCAAATTTTTGAATTTACAGTTAGGCAGCTCTGTGGAGGTAGGATTTTTAATAATAAGAAATTTCCCTTGATTGCATACATAAAATGCTCTTTAGCAGAATTTAAATGGATATGATATAGTTCAGTTTGTTAGATTAAATATATTGATTTTAAGAAAATACTCAAAAGATTTACACAGTTCTAGCCTACTCAGCATAGATGTTAGCATCCAACATGTAGAAAACAACATAATATACTATATTGACAACTTGAATTACATTCTGATGAGCTTAGTAGATCTGTGTAAAATTTCATTCTGGTTGGTTAGAAATAATTTTTTTAGGGATTATATAAATAATACCTCAGAATTGGAACTGGAATGAATTTCTCATTACAAGAGAAACATCCAGTATTTTGCAAGGTAAATATAACTGTCCTGATTTTCTTCTAAGTAAGGAAGGATTAGGTGTATTTGAGTTGATTTATTCTTTAATATGCACTGAAGTCTGCTATTGCTTTTTCAAAAATGCAAAATACTTCTATTTCATGTTCATCTGTCGTAGCTCACCAGTCACGCAGGTAAATGGGGATGGAGTTTGGTGGCTGCAGATACAATGCAATTCTTGCTCAGGAGCTACACAGACACTATCCAGATCCTGAATAGAAAATGAAAGTTCCTTAATATATAGTTTATGGAATTTGCATATTATTTAATCTTACTTTAATTCATTCTCTTTCTTTTTATGCATTTCACATTTTGACCCAGGTACGTTTGTTGACCAGACTTTAACTTTTACATCAGTATCAATACAGAACTTATTGCAAAGCAGACTTAATCTTTTCTCCTTCTCCATACTCCCACTTACACCACCTCGTGTCAATCAAGATAGCTGAATCAGTACAATTAACCACCCAGCTTGACTCTTCTTACAAGATAGAGAACTTCCACCCAAAAGCCTGCTAAAAACAAGGTGCTTTGCAGAACATATATGGAAACAATTGCCAAGCAATGTCTGGCTGGAGAGGTAAAAGGTATAATTACAAAGTACTCTGCTAACACCTCCCTCGTTAAAAAAAACAGGCTCCATCTTGAGTGTACCTCCTTACCCCGGGTTACAGCATGGCAACAGAGTGCATATAAAACCTAGTAAGCAACAGACTGAATGGAGTTAACTTTCACTTAACTGTATCAGGAAACTAGAGTAGGAAGCCACACAAATTATTTTGCTCTGTGAATTATCACCTTGTTTAGTACATACAGACCTCCCGCCTGCCTTTCTCGACTATCATGGAGTAACCCTTAATCACCTCTTTCTTCTGCATATTTTTTACTTCATTCACTTATAATCAATCTTTGAGTTATGATTTTAATTAAAATAGTCAAAGCATTACTTCTTGTGTTTTCGTTTGCAGAAATTAATCCCTTTGCATGCATAACATCTAAAAAAAATGATGGTTAAATAATCAGTAACATGGATATTAACCAGAAAGGGTTTTTATCTTTTCAGGAGTGCAGACATTTTGAGACTCACCTATAATACAAACTTTTGACTATCAGAAGTCAAGATAGCTCAGCCCACATGACAGCATCTGTTATTTTTTAAGATTATAATATCAATGAGTCAAGGAATACTTTGTACTTGAAAATAAGTTTGCAATAGTAAATGTAAGGGACATTTTATCATGAGAAATCAGCAGGCCACTTATAGATTAAGGTAGGTCCTGAGTAAATCTGATGAATAAGTGTTTTGAAAACACCAGTCTTCGATTCTGTTAAAAACATTAGAACTCGAGGCATCATTTCCATTTTTAGTGAGTATATCAGCTTTATTTTGCCTAATGACTGTAGATTATTTAATACAGAAGTTACTGGCTAGCCATTAAAATATATCTTAAGATTCTTTCTTTGGTAGGATATCAAGCCCTATTCTTCTTCCCAGTTTGATTTAATACGATGTCACTTAATTGTAATAGAGTCAAAGAAAAATAACAGACATTTTTCTTCTAAAGAAATAGACTATCTTACACCACTGGCAGTTCACAGACCTGCAGATACAGTAGAACACATGCATTGCTAATGTGTGTTTTCCTGGTACCAAAAAGAATGCTGGACTTAGTAGGGCAACCACATTCAGGCAGATAGATTTGGCCAAGGCAGTTAATTAAGGGAATATGCCCTTAACGGTATTTGGAAACAGTTCATTTTTTCCTCTGAAAACCAGCTTCATAACATATAATCTATTGTATCACCTGTCTTCCTCAGTTACGCCAAGAAAATGAAAAATTATCTTAAGTATGTAGCTTCATGTACTTTCACTGTACAAAGAACTGAATAAGATATAGCCCCTATTCTTCCCTATAGAGCCTTTTTTGATTCTTTAGCTATAAACAAAGTTCATTCACTTATTCTTCTACCCAAGAAATGATTTTTCAGGCTTACAATGTTTCCAGATCAAGAGCCAAGATTCAAAATCAAGATTTTTTTTTTTGTTTCTGTTTAAAACATCAACTTTAAGAGGAAAGACTCTTGACTGAGAATTAAACTGGAAAATCTGATGATGATGGACAAGACAAAATAGAACATATCTTGCCCATCTGCAACTATATTGGTTCACCAGTACCAACAAGATAAATGTGTTTCTGTCACTAAGCAAGACACAGTATTTAGAATACTAGAAACAGACTCTTGCAGGACATAAATACAAGTCTATAAAGTTTAATTTTCTGACTACATTCACAGGAAAGGCTTTTTCTTCAAGAGTTTTCATGAGCAGGTGAGTGTATGCTATTCCTAAAGTAGACTTTTGAGAGTATTTTATATTCACACTTTGCTAACATTTCTGTCCGTTCATCTGAGTACAACAGAGGAAACACAGTTCTGCTAAACATGAGGAACTCTTCAGCACAAACTATATTTCTTTTCTGTAAAAGAAAAATATTAAAAAGCTGCCAAAATATCAGGGATTAAAAAATTAATAAAATCAGTTTAAAAATACATACTAAAATTGTGAGAATTAAGTCCATCTCTTGAATTTAAATAAGGTAGCATATGATTTCATAAAAAAAATATTTCCTGATACAAAGGTATACTTCATTACAAAAGTAAATTCTCAGATTTGTGGAAAAAGTCTCATTTTTTTAATTGGTAAAATCATAGTGATGATTACTGACTACCTGCCTCGAAGGGTATTGTTAATTTATTGGTTTACCTGCAGGGAGACAGAAAAATTAGCAAGAGTGCTTTAGATACCTCCAAGAAAACAGGGAAGAAGAGGAAACATAGTTTGTCCTTACTCTCTGCCTGTCCCAGCATTGCAGTTAACATAGTCTTGACTTAAGGAGGTTCGCTTATTTTGATCTACTGCCAATTATTATAGCCTTTTAATTCCTGTTAGGGTTAATATTTTCCCCTCAATACTCCAACAGATAAACAAACACTTAGGGAACACCATCCCCACTGCCTTTTCCCTAGGCTCAACTTAGCCCAGTTATCTATCTCTCCTCTCTCCCCTCCTAGCCTCAGCTCATGTTACTTCAGCAGTGCACTGCGGAGGAAGTTACAACTACTCTCCAACTGTTTCCTTTTGCCAGTCCTTTCTTCTTCCTCTTTTTCCCCATGACTCTTTGTTTATAATTGCTCCTCTGTTCCAGCATGGGCTGTTGGTGGGCCACAGTCTTGCAGGACTGCCTCTGTCTATGTGCCAGTGTGGGCAACCCACCTACAGGCCACAGTCCCTGAGCGGTGTACCTTCTCTGCCAGGGAGCACCTCTCCAGCTGCATTTCCAAATATGTCCCTTTCCACTTCTCCTTTGCTTTTTTCTCCATTTTCTCTTGAAACATGCCATTTCACATTCTTGTTTGAATACACATCCCTTTACAAACTGTACTTTTAGCATAAAACCAACTTTAACATACATGAATGGTAAACTCAACCCTTCTTCTCAGACAACTGGTATTCATTTGGTAAATCTCATTCAGTAAATCTCCACCCCTCATCCCAGGAAACAAGACTGTTGTAGTTAATATTACCACAGTCTGAATAAGAACTCCTTACAGACTTCCTCTCTTGTCCCCGCAAAACAAAAAGCCGAGAAGTTTACAAGACTGAACACATCCATTGTGATCAGACTTCAATCTCTGCACCAGAGTGGTTAGCCTCCCCCCACTGGCGTGGTCACTCACAGCTCCCCATCTGCTCCGCCAGCTGCCAGAGCCTGGCTGCAAGGCAGCCAAGGCAGCACCTCCAGCTGCCAGCTAATGCCCAGGAACTGGCTCGCTCTGAGCACCAGCTAACATCTCTGCCTATTGCTCTGAGGAAGACCGTCAGCCCGCCCCCATGATCTGACTCTGTTGAATGGTCCCAGTCCCCGTGGAAATCAATGAGTGCAGATGATGGGTCTCTCCACAGGGTCTCACAGCCCCATGGCTGGTGCTGCTGGAGTTTCAGTCAGTCCTATACCCTGATGGTCATCGCCCCCATTCTCCACCATTTACTGCTGTGGGCAAACTTCCTTGATTGCAGACCTTCCATCACTTTAACATTCTGCCAATTAACATAAAATTTTAATTCTGAGCTCTGGCACTGAGGAAAATAAACACTGGGAAACACTTTTCCTCCCACTTCCTGAGGTTTACCTTCAAACATTGGTCATCTCAATTCCCCTTGTTCCTGCCCAAAGTTGCACTCCCTTCCCCTCAATCCTTTCCATGAGGCAAGGACAGGCAGGAGGGGAGAGGAGGGTCAGCGCGTGGTGCCTGACTGCTGCCCCCTCCTTGTCCTCCACTGCCCTTTCCCTCACACGAATCCTCTGCCTCAGTTTAGGTCGCCTGCAGCCCCCCAGGGCCATGCCTCCTTGCCAGCATGCAGCTCCAATCACATCCCCCTTAACCAGGCACTGTGCATACATCCCTTCTGCACTCCCCAAAGGCACTCCTCTCCCAATGCTCCTCATTTGCTCCCTGCTGTATTCCTGCCCAGGCAACCACCTTCTTGACTGGGGAACCACAGACTGGCAGAGGTTTTGATCGGCAATGCAGAGCTCATACCAATGCTCAGACTCGCTGGCGGTTCATGGCCTCTCCCCTCACAGGGCAGTGGGTGTGCCCTGTACAACCTGCTGCTGGCAGGCAGCAGAAGAGGGCAGGTGCTGCCTTGGTAAGCAGGGGCCATTTTGCCATAGCTGGCTTCTTTTAATGGTGCTTATTAGTTCTTCCTGTGGGAAGAAAGTGGCAGACAGGAGCCTTACAGGTATGCAGGCAGTAAATTGGAAAATACTTGGTGCAATTCTTTTGGAGTGGGTTTTGGGGCTGGTGGTGGTAGCTTTGTTCTCTTTTATTTTTAGAAGAGAATATAGATTTCTTTTTCCCATGGAAAAAAAGGACAATAATTTTGATTCTTTTTTTTTCTACTTTTTTTATCTGTTTTGAGATGGAAATAATTACTCATTAAAACATAACTAAAAAAAAAAAACAAAACCTGTCAGGTTTCTAATCATGGTGTGTAATCTTAACGCAAAGACACTAAAAGACTTTAGATGTGCTTGAGCAATGAGCCAGAGCCATCTTTGAGCAGAGGGAACCCAGCTGAGCTGCTACAAACTGGCTTTGCAGGGCTTCCTCACTGGGGTCATCCTTGCTCAGCTCCTGCTCCCACTGGAGAGCTGTGAACATTTTGGTGAGTAAGGATTTCCAATACTAGCCCATTAATGCAGCAGGCTTTCACAGCAGGAGCTACTTTGCAATATGAAAGAAAGTGTATCCTCATGTGCCCTGATCATTAATGTTGGTTTCTCTTTCTAGACCAAAAGTGAAGTATAAATACAATGCAAATACAATGTCTTGTCTTTTTTTTTAACCAAAGAATATAAATATTATCTTTCAAGTGACTTCAATTTTTTAACATTAGGACCATAGTAAATGCATATTAAATAGTGTTGAATATGTTGTTTTTCACCAATGCATGCAAGTAGAAGGAAGCCACACTTCAGAAATACCTAATTATTTAGGAGCCTTGCTACTTGGAAAAAGTAAATGAAAACTTGGGAGAATGCTGCTTGTGATTGCTTTTCTAATTCAAAAGAGGTCGAGGTTTTAGTATTAGAGGAAGATCTTGTGACTGCAGTTAACTTTTAACTGGTTTATATTATGTAAGGATATTATAGTCTGTTAGACTGTATCATATATATTTTCAGTACAAAGATTATATTCACAAAAAGCATTTTCATAGGATTCGTATGGGGCTGCACTGTAATAAAAATGATAGAATTATTTAGGTTGGAAAAGACCCATAAATCATCGAGTCCAACTGTAAAACTAACACTTCCAAGTCCTCCACTTAACTATATCCCTAAGCACCATATCCATACACCTTTTAAATACCTCCAGGAATGGTGACTCAACCATTTCCCTGGGCAATGCTCGTTCCAATGATTGATAATGCTTTTAGTGAGAAATTTTTCCTAATATCTAATCCAAACCTTCCCTGGTGCAACTTGAGGCTGTTTCCCTTTGTCTTATCACATGTTACTTGGAAGAAGAGACCAATGGTCACCACGCTACAATCACCTTTCAGGTAGTTGTAGAGGGCAACAAGGTCTCCCCTCAACCTCATTTTCTCCAGAAAAAACAACATTAGTTCCCTCAGCTGCTCCTCATAAGACTTGCTCTCCAGCCCCCTCACCAGCCTCATTGCCCTTCTCTGCACACGCTCCAGCACCTCAATGTCCTTCTTGTAGTGATAGGCCCAAATCTGAACCCAGTACTCGAGGTGCGGCTTCACCAGTGCCAAGCTACAGGGGCACAATCACTTCCCTACGCCTGCTGGCCACGTTAGTTCTGATACAAGCCAGGATGCTATTGGACTTCTTGGCCATCTGGGCACATTGCTCCTTATATTCAGCTGGCTGTTGACCTTTATAAATACAGAAGCAATGCTAATACAGGAATGATATGAGTAAGTGTGTAGCCGGTAGAATCAAACGTTACCATATTGAATAATATGCTTTTTTATATGTTGAGACATTTCCTTTTTTGATATATATTCTTGAAATATATGTTTGCAGTTTGTTTTCGTGAGCAACCAACAGGAAAGAAAACACTTGATATACATGATAAACTGCAATCTTGCTGCAAACTCCATGGTACTATGACACAAGGTCTTCTCTGAGAGTCATCTATGCTTTGATGTTTTTGAGTGCAAGCCCTTTAGTCTTGACTTAATAAGTTTCTTAATTTTATTGCTGGCAATGGTGTTCTGGAAATAATGTCATATGTTGTCAATACAGAGGTTTTAACCCTTTAACCCTTTTAACTCTTGTTTTATATTTCCGGTTTAGTGCTTACACTCACATTTCCAGTCATAATAATCCCAACCTTTTAAATTTTGTTGCAGATTTCTTCACTCTCAAGGAGAGAACAATATGGCAGTTCTCTATCTTGCTGCTGCTAAAGTGCATCATTGAGTGCAGCAGATGACGTTAAATCTTACCCAGGTTAGAGAGCTCTCCAGACTGTTGGCATGACTTGTTACCGGGTCCGTTGCTTCTTTCCTTTAAAATGAAATGAAATGAAATGATATGAAATGAAATGAAATGAAATAAAATGAAATAGGAAAAGATGGGTCAAATGAAGGGAAATAACAGTTCATGTTCCTGTAATCTTCTGCCATCACTTTTATAGCGGTGCTCAGCCAATTAATTCCTGCCTCACTCATCCTACTTTAAAATGATGTAGAAAAATCTGATCTGTAAGGGCTCTTGAACACTGTTAATTATCTATAAGTCTAATGTTTACCAGCTCTAGACCAGATCATCACCTGGTGTATTTGATTCAAATGTACTGACCTGAACCAAGTTTCTTTGAAACTACTGAGGATCTAGCTCAGACAAGTAGCATTTTTTGGCTTTGAACTCCTGTACACCAGCAAGTGTGTGAGATGTCCAAAAGATGTAAGAGGCACAGAATAAAAGAGACCAATATTTATGTGCTTTAGGAGTTAGGCAGCTGGGGTTGGAAGGAAACAAGATCCACTATCACAGTATCACAGTATCATAAGGTTGGAAAAGACCTCTGAGATCATCGAGTCCAACCTATGACTCAACACCTACACCTACTCCTACTCCTACTTGTCAACTACACCATGGCACTAAGAGCCTCATCCAAATTGGTGACTCGACCACCTCCCTAGGCAGTGCATTCCAATGAACAATTACCCTCTCAGTGAAGAATTTCTTCCTAATGTCAATCCTAAACCTCCCCTGGCGAAGCTTGAGACCGTCGTCTTGTTCTGTCACTGGTCGCCTGAGAGAAGAGTCCAACTCCTGCCTCACTACAACCTCCCTTTAGGCAGTTGTAGAGAGCAATAAGGTCTCCCCTGAGCCTCCTCTGCTCCAGGCTAAACAACCCCAGCTCCCTCAGTCACTCCTCATAGGGTTTGTGCTCCAGCCCCTTCACCATCCTCGTTGCTCTCCTCTGGACACACTCCAGCATCTCAACATCCTTCTCAAACTGAGGGGCCCAGAACTGGACACAGTACTCAAGGTGCGGCCTGACCAGTGCCGAGTATAAGGGAATGATGACCTCTCTAGTCCTGCTGGCCACACTATTCCTGATGCAGGCCAAGATACCATTGGCCTTCTTTGCCACTTGAGCGCACTGCTGGCTCATGTTGAGTTTCCTGTCCACCAGCACTCCCAAGTCCCTTTCCGCCTGACTGCTCTCCAGCCACTCTGCACCCAGTCTATAGCCCTGCATGGGGTTGTTGTGTCCAAAGTGTAGGACCCAGCATTTGGACTTGTTAAACCTCATGCTATTGGAGTCAGCCCATGTCTCCAGCCTGTCAAGGTCCCTCTGTAGGGCCCTCCTACCTTCTAGCAGATCGACATTTCCTCCCAGCTTGGTGTCATCTGCGAACCTGCTGATGAAGGACTTGATCCCCTCATCCAGATCATCAATAAAGATATTAAGCAGGACCAGGCCCAGCACCGAACCCTGGGGGACGCCACTAGTGACCGGCTGCCAGCTGGATGGGACACTATGTACTACCACCCTTTGAGCTTGGCCATCCAACCAATTCCTAGCCCAGCACAGTACATTCTCATCCATGAAGCTTTCTGTTGTATTACAAATTAAATAAGTGTGATGCAACAAAATACATGTTGTAAGATAAACTTTCATGTGGCAGAAATTACCAAATAAACAAATACTAGGCTAGCATCACTTTCCAGTAAATATAACTGAAACACATGAAAAAAAATTAAATAATGAACTCTGCTACATATTACGGAGATTTAAATTACTTCAGTAAAGGCAACTTTTTCCTATACGTGCTGAACTAACTGGTTCTTTTTTTAGGAATCTCTCAGACAGATTTCCTCATGTAATCTGACTGCATTGTGAGGCTTTGGCAACACAATCCTTTCCATACTTAAGTATCCAGCTAAACCTGAGTTATGAACTGTTTGGCTCTGCTGGAAGAAGATTATGCAACCAGTGTATGCCAGGAACCATCAAATTATACAGGAATTAGTTTATGATCTTTTACCTTGGATCATATTTGGAAGTAAAATTGTAAGCTTGGCTCCCTGAAGTGGGTAGGCTCATATATTAGGAACAAGAACTTGCCTACAATTAAGATAATCCAAAGAATGCCTTTCTGTAAAAAGTGTAGTCTTCTTACTCAGAATTTCCTTCCTGTCTTGGAAATTAATATACTCATGTCTAAATGAAAGGATGCTGTTTTCTTTCTAGATCTTTCCTCCTAGTAACATACTGCATTTCCACTTTCTCTTTTACTTTCCCTGCATGTACACCTATTCCTGGAACAGATTCCTATTGAATTTAATGTGGGAATAGGATATCTCTTTATCTAGTTATTTCTTTTGAAACAGCAAAATTATTTCCGTAATCTTCTGTTCTTACTAAACAAAGACAAAACCAATCTCTTTGTCCTTTAACAAATACAGGAGTTGAAATTACAAAGCGCTCACTCAAGCACTTAGGTTTCCTCAGGATTTATCACTAAAATAGATTACTTGCCTAATTCTAAACTACACTAATAACAGTCTCTTTTTATTAATGTCCATTGCTTAATCAAGTTAATCTTCCCACTGAAATTAACTTGCCAAACTCCTGCTAATATCAATGATATCAAGATCAGACCTACATATAGCACATACAATAGTTTTTATCATTCTCAAAAGATTTTTTTTGGTTTAGAAGTGAAAAGTTATTTTGTCTGTGGATGTCCAAGAGCAGTACCAGAAGAAAAGTTGTAAATTTATGACTGCATTTCAGTGTACTAATCTGCCCTGAAAGGATTCAGTTGCAAATCTGACCTTAATTATTAAACAGAGTTTAAACAGTTACTTCAGCCACTGTGATGAGGCAATTGCTCCAGAGCCAGTTTGAAATGCCTCATATGGATGGAAAAAGAGAGAGGCATGATTGCTTCCTAACTATCCCTTGCTTAATAACCATCCTTCTCTCTGACTCCTCAGGGTACTTGGCCTCATTGTGACTTAATTTGCTATTTCTATAGATGTGATTCCATTAAATGAAATAAAATAAATCAGTCATCTCATATACCTCATAGATTTATATCTCAAAGTGACCCTTTCAAAGTAGATTTTTTTGATCACAGCAACTAAAAAATGCCATTTTCTTGACAAGTTTTTTCTGACCTCAAAAAAGGGGGGTGGTTGAAACTATCATCATCATCATGGCAAGGCTATATAAATTACAAAGGGGATTACAACAAACTGAAATCAACATTGAAAAAGAATTTAAATGACTGAAATGATCTTAATCAGTGTTGTTTGCATGTTATTTACTGAAGCATGTACAGCATCTGCAGCACTTCAGATCATATCAGAAACACTTCAGATTGGTCCCACACTTCACATAAATGAAGCTTCTCTTCAGAAATGGCAGCTATCGAACCAACTTTTTTGATAGAATCTTAGTTTTAGGAAATTGTTACAGAAACATTTCTTGTTAAATTCTGTCCTGAGTCTGATTTTCTTTCTTCTAAAGCTAACAAGAAGACTTAAAATATTAAATGTAAGAGTTTTAAATATTTATGCATGCAGCTGAAAGAAGCTAACACAAATAGTGTTTAACTCTTCAAGAGCGTAATCACTTCTTTCCCTTGTTTTCAAAGTTACTGTTATCATTGAGTTTGAGTTAGGCTGAATTGAAAGAGTTTATTGGATTAGATAATTCATGTAGTTATATATGTATACTTATATAGATCTGCATTGATAAAACATCTACTTTGTATTTTGTAAAGCAATAACATGCTTTACAAATTCAAGTTGAAAATGTGAAATTCAGAAATATTTATAATATGGACCCTCATATTGTCAGGCAAAAAGAACTAACTCTATTTCACATAGTTAGTCAGAAATTACATCTGAAACCTGCAGCAAGAAGTCATGTGTTTTCTTCACCTTTTCATCAGACTTGAAGATAAAAAAAAAAAGGAACCCCCATAATACAGGACTTGTGCTGAGTACTATGTGAATTGCAAACTGACATAAGAGTTACTCTATAAACCTTTTCCCCTGATGAAAAAACAAACTCAATTGGGCATAGTATTCCCATTCTTTATGGAGGGTGGGTTTCTTTTTTAACCTCCTTCCAAAAGATTTGTATCCAGAGGCCTACACAGGGTACAAGCTCCTGCACCATTGATTTCAGTATCAGGTACACTGCTTTCCTTCATTTCCAGTTGTGATAGCTACCTCTCATTCTATTTCTCTGTGAAAGGGCTATCAATAGATTGAACTACCTGGGAATTATCTATTCCCCAGAGAAGTACCTCTTTTTTCACATTGGTTGAATCAACATTGAAGGACTCATCTATTCACTAAAAGCTTGAGGTCAACATTTCTGCAGTTATCTAAAGGTATTCTGCCCCACCAGGGCAAAATGATAAACTAACTTATACTTACTGATTTAACACTACCTCTTGACTTCAACATTTAATCTCTGAAGAAAATAAAAGAGAAAATATGTTGAGAGTATTTTTTCTGGTAGTAACATCTCAGCAATGCAACAACAACAAAGAAATACAAGAAAATAAACTTTCAAATGAGTCTATTGCTAGCTAGTCTAGCTTCAGCTTGGAGAAGAGAAGGCTTAGGAAGGCCTTATTGTGGCCTTTCAGTACTTAAGGAGTGCTTTTAAGAAAAATAGAGAAAGGAGTGGTCAACATGGTTCACCAATGGGAAATCATGCTTGACCAATCTGATAGCCTTCTATGATGGCATAACTGGTTGGGTAGATGAGGAGTGAGCAACAGGTATCATCTAGCTTGACTGCAGCAGGGCTTTTGACACTGTCCCCCATAACATCTTCATAGGCAAGTTTAGGAAGTGTGGGTTAGGTGGGCAGACAGTGAGGCAGACTGAAAACTTACTGAATAGCAGAGCTCAGAGGGTTGTGATCAAGAGTGCAGAGTCTACTTGGAAGCCTGTAGTTAGCAGTGTTCCACAGGGGTCAGTACTGGGCCCAGTCTTGTTCAATATATTAATCAATGACCTGGATGAGGGGATAGACTGTATCCTCAACAAGTCTATTGATGATGCAAAACTGGGAGGGATGGTTGATATACCAGAGGGCTGTGTTGCCACTCAGCAAGACCTGGACAGTCTAGAGAGCTGGACACAAAGTAATCTAATGAACTTCAACAAAGGTAAGTGTAGGGCTCTGCACTTAGTGAGGAAGAAACCCATGCACCAATACAGGTTAGGGATTGATTGGCTGGAAGGTACCTCTGTGGAGAAGGATGTGGGAGTCCTTGTGGACTACAAGCTGTCCATGAGCCAGAAAAATGTCCTCATGGTCCAAAAGGCCATTGGTATCCTAGGGTGCATTAAGAAGAGTGTGGCCAGCAGGTCAAGGGAGGTTATCCTCCCACTCTGCTCTGCCTTAATGATGTCCCACGTGGACTACTGTTCTGGGCTCCCCAGTTCATGAAAGACAAGGAACTACTGGAGAGAGTCCAGCGGAGGACCACGAACATGATCAGGGGACTGGACAACCTCTCTTATAAGGAGAGGCTCAGAGACCTGGGTGTGTTTAGCCTGGAGAAGAGAAGACTAAGAGGGGATTTTATCAATGCTTGTAAGTATCTAAAGCCTGGGTGTCAGGAGGATGAGGCCATGACAGGACAAGAGGCAATGAAGACAAACTGGAACATAGGATGTTCCACCCCAAGATGAGGAAAACCTTTTTACTGTGAGGGTGAAAGAGCACTGCCACAGGTGGCCCAGGGAGGTTGTGGAATCCCCTTCTCTGGAGCTATTCAAAACCCGCCTGAATGCATTCCTGTGCAACTTGCTGTAAGTGAACCTGTTTAGGCAGAGGGGTGGACAAGATGATCTCCAGAGGCCCCTTCCAGCCCCTAGCATTCTGTGATTCTGTGACTTTATACCAGGGCCTGTAGTGACTGGACGAAGGATAATGGTTTTGAACTGAAAATGGGTAGATTTAAACTGGATATAAGGAAGGAATTATTTACAATGAAATTGGTGAGACCTTGGAACAGGTTGCCCAGAAAAGCTGTGGATGTTCCATCCCTGGAAGGGGTCTAGGAAAAGTCTTGATGGGCATCTTTCTTTGGTCAGCTATCCACAGCTGACTCTCCATGGGAACAGCTCTACATGGCAGCAGCAACTGCTGGTTCCCTGTATTCCCAGTTGCCTGGGGCTGAGGAGGATATTGGGCTGTTGTGACACCATGACTGTAAGTCCCTCAATTTAAAAAACAATACCACCCCCCTAAAAAAGAGAAAAAACCCATCCTGACACTCAGTGCTCCCAGTGTAGAATTGTCTCTGTGGAGAGTTTGTTGTGAAACGTTGTGCCATGGGGAGTGGACCTCCATGGAGAGTTGTCTGTAAAGAGTTGGCCACAAAAGAGTTATCCTTTTCCTTCACAGAACTGTTCAAGATGAGGTTGGATGGGGCTTAGAGCAACCTTACCTAGTGAAAAATGCACCTTCCCATGGCAAGGGGTGATTTTTAAAAAAATCTTTCCAACTCAAACCATTCTTGCCATTGTGTGTATATAGAATATGATTTTTTTTCATAAAGAAACAGATAATTTTCATAACAGTAACCAAATTTAAGGTTGTGCTACACTTTGTCTTCTGATATTTTAATACAAAATAGTGAAAAGCCCTTAAAGAGAGAAATGAGAGCATCTTCAAGTGATATACCTATGATAAAAGCAATAAACTGATACTGCCTATCTGAGAATTGATTCTCAGCTAATATTTCAAGGGTTGTTTCCAAACAGTAAAAACCAGGCCCTCCTTTTTGACTTTGGAGGGTTTGGTCATTGGTGTTTTAGAGGTCATCAGTCTTCTCTGAGAAAGCAATAATTGATAAGATTATATGGGCAAATTTGTGTCAATAGAAATTCCCAATAAGTTTTTACTTTTATGTATTTTTATCCAAGAACCAATTATGTATCTCTTTCTTCTTGTGGTTGTCTAATCAGGCTCTTTGTATGTTTAAATAGAAATAATTTTGGTTACTAAATGCCCTGGAATATTTGGTTTGTTTGGTTTTATCAATATTCACAGAATCACTTAGGTTGGAAAAGAGCTTTAAGATCATTGAGTACAACCATAAACCTAACACTGCTAAGTTCACGACTAACCACATCACATCTTTTAAATACCTCTAGGGATAGTGACTCAACTACTTCCCTGGGCAGTCTGTTTCAGTGTTTGACAGCCCTTCCACTGAAGTAATATTTCCTACTATCCAGTTTAAACCTCCCCTGGTGCAACTTGAGGCCATTTCCTCTCATCCTATCACTTGTTACTTGGGAGAAGACACCAGCACCCTCCTCACTACAACATCCTTTCAGGTATTGAGGGAAACTGCAGTGTCTGGACCTCCTTTATAGTCAATGATTATTTCCTTGATGTTTTCCTGTCAACGTAGTGTAACTTCTATATTAGATTATTACAGAAGCTGAGGTCTCAGCCTGAGGTATCAATATGAGAAAGATCTGTCATGTACAAAGTACTATAACATAATGGAACTTGCAAGTAGTTATATCACAGCAAGGGTCAAAGTGACTGCTATATTTTCACTACTTGAATGGTTTAGTGCATTTGGATAGAAAAGACTATGTTGCCTATCCTTTACTCATTAATAATTTTATTTAAAAATCAGATATTTTTTTCTTTTTCGTAACTTACACTCAATTTCCAAATAAGTTTCCAGTTTAGATTTCCAGTTTGCAGGATTTAAATACAATGCTGGTATGTATTATGTGATGCTTTGTACTATGCATTTTCATACTTGGGAAGCAAGACATTCTAGTTTATATCAATTGTAAAAACATAAAACAATTGCAACATAATGTAAACAAAAGTTATGAGGAGCAAACATACTTGAACATTTACTGTGGTTATCAGAGCCACAAGTTTCACATAAGAATATCTTTATATTTAAAAAATAACCACACATCAGACCTTTTCCAGTGGAGGAGTAATGGTAATAATTAAGCTGATAATGCAGTTTTATTTCCTCCTTTTGATGAATCTCCTCACTTGAATGACCGTGAAACTCCCATAAAAATATAATAAATTATGTGTGTATTGCTGATAGAAGTCTTCGCTTAGGGAACTTATACTTAGTTTAATACATGGGCAATTAATACAAACTTCTAATTATTAATCTGTAATTGAGAAAAAAAGAAAACATAAACAAATAAACATCTTTTTTTCCCCCCTTTCCTAGTCTTAGCTTAAGCAGAGCACCTATCCTGCCTCCCTTTTCATATCAACTTCTTTCTTTTCACTGTGGATTAAACTCATCCAGTCCTGATTCCTTCGGCTGAGCAACGGGCAGTGCAGGAGATAGGGTTCCTGTGCATAATGGTTTCCTTCTGCTGCTCCTTGCTTTTTGCTGGATATCCTCCACTCTTCTTTGCTTCTTATTGTACATGCTCCAGCATGGGTCCTCCAAGGGTTACAAACCCTCAGGGAAGTCTTTACTCCAGCATGGGTCTCCTGTGAGTCACTGTCGATCAGGGTGTACCTCTCTGGCTTGTTGCGCATCCTCCCAAGAGCATGTCTCCTGCTGCATGACTCCAAATGTTTCTCCCTGAAACGTCTTCCCCAAAAGCATCTGCTTGGTGTCTCTTCACAACTCCTGTCCTCCTCCTTCTCCTGATTCCAGCCCAGGGTGGTTCATGACCTCCCCCCATACAGGGCACCCAGCAGCCCTCTGCTATCGCCACCATGCCAGGTGTGCCCGGTGTAGTATGCCAAGATAACATAATTGTCTGGGTTTGGAGCAATTGTAAATAAGTCATTTCACCTGTCTGGCGTGTGCCTTGAGTGTGCAGCTGTGCATTACCAGGGAAAGTGCCTTTCTACTGAAAGGTATTATTGTTATGAAAGGAGTGATGAAAACTAGGCTGTCTATTTAGACATGGATACAAATGGTGATAGGTAAGAACCAGGTCTGACCTCACACGTGCCGCACAGGGCTGTGTCCCTACTACATGTATAGTTCTGTCATTTCCAAGGTAATTTTTTTCAATAAGGGTTCTTACTGAAAGTGTTACTTTCTGCTAAATTAATGCCATGATTTCCAAATGAGGAGGGCACATTAAAGAGTTTAGAAATACTCTTTCTCTCTTGATAAGAAATGTTGATTTTATCTGCAGGTTAACAGATGCATTCCTCCACTCAGCATGCCTCAGGTGTAGAATTAGGTGTTGAGTGGCTGGTCAAGTCTCTTCCCACCCTTGAGCAGCATATGCTACTGTTAGCGTAAGGTCTGTTTCAGAAAGGTCTGCTGCAGAAACAGTTCTTTTTAGCATTTTCTTTCTCACTCTCTGAATGAGAGGCTTTTTCATGCTTTTAATTACATATATTTAGGTCTTTCCTTCGTTCATCTAAAGTATAAAAGTTGTAAAATGTAACTTTAATATGGAGGAAACAGGCAGTATTTTTTATGTTGTTTACCAGCATGTAATTTATCTCATCAGTCAGGAATCTTTTCTTATTATTTATCTTGTAATTAAAAGGATACTACTTGTAATACAAATGAGAAGTAATGGGTAAATCAACATGAATTCCTTTTGGACATTAATGATCATATCATATATTGCTAGCATTATAATGCCCACTTTTTTGTGTGTTCAGCAACATTTATAACCCAAATTTCCTCTGCTCACCATTTAATTTCTAGGGAAACAACACAACAGCAATTTTACATTTTCATAAGTTGACCCCCTTCTAGTTTCCAAGTATTTTAGGAAGGGTTTCATTGAAATTCAGTACAAAAATGAATATAATTTACTGCCAGTTGATAATAAGAGATCATCTGGCTTCAGCAAGACTCACGTGACTGAGTTTAATAAAACATTTGATGAAATCTTGATTAGATCACACAAAGCTTGGTATTTGGGAAACATCAAGTGTGATTTGTGCTTTTGTATTATTCTAACCCTAATGCCCCTTGTGCTGAATGTAATAATCAGCTTAAATGTATGTACACTGATGATGTGTTTGTCATGAAAACACCACACACAATTCCTTCATCAGTGGCACAGGAAAATACAATGAATTTAATTCAGTGCTAGTTGCAAAATATTTTTGTGATGGGATGTTCTTAAAAAGCAAGTTAAATATGTAAAGCTGTCCTGCATGTAATTTATACAGACAATAGAGTGATAAGCAGGGTCCTATCCTATGTGCCCTTATTGTTCTATGGTTTACATTTTGGATTTGGGAAAAAATAATATGTAATTTGCTGTAATAGTATATTGTCTGAAGTAGGAGTAAATTCACCATCATTTTGCTATGACACTGCTTGATACAAGTCTCTTGATGCAGTAGTCCTGTACGTAGCTTGTGAAACGTTTGGTAACTTAACCTCCCCACCTCCCTTCCTTCCAGGGAAGTAAATTTGGGCTAATATGCAACACTTTTGTCTCTCCTGTTTTGAGCTGTGAATGTCAAATGCACATTTGCATCAGAGACACGAAAAAAACAACCCCAAACCTGAAATCTTATAAAATATTCTAATTTTTTTTTCACTAAAATTGAGCTGACCTTCTGTGACAGAATATTGTGACTGTTAATTTCAGAGTATTTATTAATTTAAAAATATTTGCTATGACATTTTATGTAATTCAGTTGCAAGATAAATTGTCAAAATAAAAAAATTACTTTTCAATTTTATCAGCCAAGTGATTTTAATTGCCTTGTTTTGTCTACTAAAAAGTCATAAAAGTTTGGAGAGGTTCCAACAGTACATATGTATATACACATTTAAATATGCACATCTTTGTAGAATGGATATTCTGATGTCATCTATTAACTGCACTGTTAGAAAAGATTATATTTTTTTGTGATCCAATTAAATTATGTTGAAATATCTATTTTGCAGTATATTCTCTGGATTTTATATTATTTTTTACTTTTTAATATTGGACAGATCTTTTTTTACTGGCAGATCATATCTATGTCCTGGAAGTCCATTGTATCCTGTAAAAAATATTTTATGATACTGACTGTCAACACGGAAAAAATGATTAACTAGGTAAAGCAAAATTGATAACAGTCTTGAAAAACATTCTAGTGGAATTTAAAAATCATGTCAGTCTAGGGATAAAATTCAAAACCTCTAAGTAGTCTATGCTTCTAGTTTTGTACCAACCTTGTTCAAGCCTTGCTTGTTATTTTTATTCTGTAGATCTTTAACATTATAAGTAAATTTCTTCTTGAGTTAAACAGAGAGTATGTTGGCAAGAGATAGTCCTCACTAGTAGTTGCTTCTGCCGTTATTTTATGACAAAGTTTTTCGAACAAACTCTGAACCAGTCAAAGTCTGCTTTCTCCATAGTTAATTTTTCAGGAAGATTATTAGGAAAAAAGGTATAGGTTGAAGTAAAGGTGTTCCTTTTTATGTTTATGGAGGGAGACATCCTGAACTGGAATATTTAAGGAACAAGGAAACAACATTGCGTCTTGGGTGAACTGCAAATCCTTTAGAGTTTACAAAGCCTTAGATAGCTTTTTAAAATTGGAATAACATCTAGTTGAAAGCTCTGATTTACAATTTCATTCACGTGTCAGTGGCATCAAAAAAATCATATCTGCCAGGTTTTTTGACAGAATTAGTCGGTATCTTACAATAGTGAACCACAATAAAATCTGGATTAAGAACACTCAGAATTTCTTATATTCATAAATTTTCATATTCATAAATTCTGAGTTTAAATGTACGAAAGACATAATATTTGGATCCACATTTCAAATAAACAGTGTTTGAATTAACTCTATATCTAGTGTCTGATCTAATATTATAAATATTTGGCATTTTATTGTCCTAAAACTTATGCAATCCAAAAAGGTGTCACACTGGGATAGTTCACTTTTCCCATAAAATACTCCTACTGCTTTTAGCAATGAAAAATACTGCAAACTTAATATAGAAACTAATAACCACTAAAGGTAATCACCAAAGTACAGAACCACTAATTATTAGAGGTTGGAAAGGACCTCTGGAGATCATTTAGTGCAGCCTCTCTGCTAAAGCAGATTCATCTACAGCAAGTTGCACAGTTATGCATCCATGCGGGTTTTGAATAGCTCCAGATTCCACAACTTCCCTGGCCAGCCTGTTCCAGCCCTCTGTCATGCGCACAGTAAAAAGTTTTTCCTCATGTTGAGGTGGAATTCCTAGGTTCCAGTTGCCCCTTGTTCTGTCACTGGGCACCTCTGAGAAGCATTTGGCCCCTTCCTTTTGACACACAAACTTTAGATATCTATAAGCATTGATAAGATGCCCTCTCATTCTTCTCTTCTCCAGGCTAAACAGACGCCTAACCTGTACTGGTGCACGGGTTTCTTCCTCCCTAGGTGAAGAACCCTACACTTACCTTTGCTGAACTTCATTAGATTACTCTGTGCCCAACTCTCTAGCTTGTCTAGGTCTCACAGAATGGCAGCAGAGCCCTCTAGTATATCAACCACTCCTCCCAGTTTTGTATCGTCAGCAAGCTTTCTTAATGAGGGTCTGTCTTGTGAAGCATTAGTTCAACTTCACCGTTGACCTCTACATTTTCAAGTAAATGTAGTTTTAAATATATCAATATTATACAGTTGTCTTGATCATGTAACTTGATACTCACTCCATTCCCCATTTGAATGATTCAGTCAATACTTATAGAAATATACAGAAGAAGATGAAACGTCAACAGTATGGAAAAGAGACTTTAACTATCACCAATAGGATTTATAGTGAATATAGAGTGTCTGGAAAGCCTCCAGCACCCAGCCTTCAGTTCTGACATGCATCTCCATTATTGTAAGGGTTCGTGTTTCATATTCTAAGTTCCTCTTGTCATTTGACACGGACTATGTCTTCCTGCTGTGAAATACAAGAAAGTGTCAAATATTTTGTTTTGGCTCTATTCCTAGACTTAGAAAACTGTTTAGAGATTTTTAGGGTGTTTTTCTTAACATTACTGTTCACACCTGTAGGACTTGAACTATCAAACTCTGATACTTATGTAGAAAAATAATTAATATTTTAACATGACAAATAATATTGTATTCAAGTGTTGGTAAAAGAAATATGTCATGTCAGAAATACAATGAAAAAAAAATTCTGGAAGGATTCAGCGTTTCTCTTGTGTTCCATTGATATTCTTAGGAAATTGCTAATGGAGTTCAACAGTAGCGTTTAGAACAACACTGAGCAGTTGTGAAAAATCTTATTTTTTCAAAATCTCTAATTCTTTGACAAAACTTGTAAGATACAGAAAGATTAGTCTGACACATAAAACTGATGTCAGTGGTATTTAGGTGTCTAAATGCTGAATGTATAAGATTAAATTACCACCTAGAGCTGGAGACACAGGGATGTACTTAGTACCTGTTTTTTTTGAACTGCAGAGCTGCCCTGGCATTCCCTTATGCTCACTACTCCTGGGAGCCTTGCATCCCACTCTCACATAAGCTCCATTTTGATCACCAGATATGCAGAGAATTGCCTGAACTCTGCCTGTTTTTGAGAAGGTGCATATTGAAGCATTCGGGTGGTATCTGGGCCTATCATTAAATGCAACTCAGAAATACAATCAATCAGCAGTATTGCATGTACACAAAATAGCACCGAATTCTCTCCATTCAGTGAGCTCCTCAGGCACAGGAAGTTCAAACCACCTCTCTAGTTTCTCTGAAAAACTCTTGGAAAGGAGAGGCAAGAAGAAAATCTTTCCTCCTTCCATCAGAATTGGGTTAGTATACAGTCAAGAATGCAATTCATAGGGCTAGAGGAAAATAAATTTGGACCACTTGATTGTTTTGCATTGTGGTTATATCACTTCCCTCATAGCTAGAAGCAGTTTTGTAGAAAATAATAAGTAGAAGATGAAAGTTTGCCCAAGACCAAATCCATATTTCAGTTCATAAAGGTTTACTTTTACAACACTTGTGAAGACGAATAAAGTAGTAATTTAAGCTGTTTCTTCTAGTTAACAATACTTCTTTACCCATTTCTAATTTTTATGTCAATTTACAGTGGCTTCTACAAATGAATACCTGAGTGACTCTGTACTCTGACTATTACTAATCTTGGTATCTAGCTATTAAATAGATTTATATTCAGAGTGTGATGGCTTCGAAATGTTTGCACAGAGAGGGTGTTATGGCAAGACCTGCAGTATGAATATACTTGTTAGGTTTATTAAAGGAACCAAAGGAGAGCATATCTTTTAAACTCCTCTTGACCCCATCAGTAATTGTTACTTAACTGAGTAAGAATATCTGCCATTTCCTACATGCATCAAGATCCTAACAAATGCTGTAGTGCTTCATAATAATGTATCACAAGCCAGGAATAGAATAGCATTAGCACAACTACAAAATAGAGGCAACCTACTCTGCTTCTGTTACATGTTTCTAACCTCCTAAACGATACTTGAAAATCTGCTTATGGAACAAGAAATTCTGGTATTTTTGAAAGTGGTTGCAGTATTTTTATGTATGTGACATGGAAGGTGGGATTAACTTTTTACTAAGGGTAAATATTAAGAAATATAGATCTATAATTTAGATTTTTAGGTTCTAGCATCAGTGAAAGCCATTCCAAGACAGATGTCTGTTTGACATGTACTGCCTATTTAAATTGAGCACATTCCATTTATTTATCAACCATGACTGTCAGTGTTACTGGTTACCACATGCTTCTCCATACTTAACATGAATCTGCCAACAGTCTTTGGTAATAAGGAAGTCAACACAGCAGAAAGTGTATTCCAAAACGTGTGGAATAAAGAGCCATTTGCTGACAGTAATTATGTAGCCCAAATCAGGATCTGTGTGTATGCTGACAGAAAAGGTGCTAAGTCTGATAAAACAAAACATGAAAAAGAGGAAAGGAATCATAGAGAAGGCAAAGGACTACCTAGGGATTCCATAGATCTGTGCATAAGTAGCACCACACACAGAAGGGTAAGATAGCTCAACCTCTGACTGTGAACATACAGTTAATTTTTTAGTCTTTTAAAAGATAAAATCTGTTGATTGCCCCTAGCTTTTAAACTCTCTAAAACAGATAGAACTGAACTTTCTATTTATCTCAGAAAGAAACAGTGAATAGTCCCACACTCTGAAATTTCCTATGACTCTCTTGTCTCATTCTTCCTCAATTATGAGATTAATTTGGTTCATCTATAATTTGACTTTAAAACCAAACTTTTTAAAAAATGTTTTGAGCTGCAAAATGTACACTATAAAAATAAATACATCTTACTACATTCTGACACTAAGGTTTATTGAAAAATATTTCAAGATGTTTTCTTTTTGTCCTAGTTCTGTCTTTCTACTTTAGCTTCTTCAGATCTATTCCTGATTTTATACCTACATAACTGATTAGAAGGAATGATAAAAACACCCAATACGTATATGAAGTACTCCTCTGGAAAATACCAAATACTGCAAGATAATTTCTAGCCCTGAACATGAACCTGAAAACATGAACAGGAGTTGAAAGCTAATAGCTGTCTCAAACAACAGGTATCTCACTGAAGCCAGAGTATTCCCTAGTCAAGGGGGAGTCTGGAGAACAAACTGAAATTTTATTTCTGGACAGCAGTAATTATTCAGAAAACAGCAGCGTTTGATTTCTAAATTAACCCAGGAATCAGAGATATCTTCTATAGCTGACACTGTTCAAGTGCATTTTCCTAACCTTACTTTTCACATTATTTTAAAATTCCCTCCTCTAGGGACAGAATTTGGCACTTGTAAGTGAACAAGTGATTTCATAGATTCTATGATTCTATGAACTATTGCTTTTACAATGAAGTTCACTCCATCCTTGGGGAAAATGTTTTCCTCAGTTTTTTGGTTGATTTGTTTCCTAATGACTTAGTTGACATTACTGTTAAAATGTGTGTCTGTCCACAAAAAATATTGTATAATATATCTTATATATCTCTGTAAGTCTGAACCTGAATACAGAGTTGGAATTATGTAAAGATACAGGGTAAGTGTAATACCAATGCACTTGCTATTAGTCTTGTGTTATGCACTCACCTGTAGTAAGCAAAAGCCACTGGCTATGATAAAGAAAACCGAACATGTATAGGGATAGAACTAAGACACTGCTCTATATGCCCAGATAAAGTAAAATTAGATGGACAAGTTAAAATTTCTTGACCTCATGAAAAGGAAGAACAGTACAAGGCTGCTCAAACGTGATACAACTGTGCTATTCCCCATAGCATGACAGGATCCATTTCCCTGAACCGCAGTTAATGGAATGTAATGCAACCTAAGTAAAATATTCATAATTTGTTTACTGACCAAAATTTACAGTACTACTAAAAAGTTCATCTGATAAGGCACGTAGATACTGCCACAAATTTGAAATAATGGCTATACAAGCACAGAATTAAAAAACAGAACATGATAGTACGACAAGGTGTAAGACTTAAAAGTGTCATCTTATACTGAATTACAGAAATTAGGGGGATACAAAGATAATTCCCTCTGACTAACCAATATGCTTACTCTTGTTTTTAAGGCAGAAACAAAAAATAGAAAAAGAACAACCACATGTATTATTTCATTTCTTTACCTCTTCTATTACACTTAAAGATTTTCTCAGTAGACTCAGAACAATACCTGTAAGGGAGGAGGTGAGCTAAGGCTCATGTTACCTGAACAGTGGGTGACCCAGATTGCAACGCTGTGGATGAAGAAACGTCAGTGTCGAGCTGTGCATCCCCTGCAATGTCTTTTCCAGCCATATTGTCCCTAGAGCACTAAGATTTTTGGCTTCTGGAATGTTGGTGCAGTGCCAGATTTCCCTTGGCAAGTTATTTCCAGCCCCATTGTCACCAGAATTTTAGGCTCTGTAAATCTCTAAAACCAACCCTAACCTTAACCCTGAAGGAAATTTGGCTCAGATGCTAAGGTGCCCAGCACCATGGGCGGCCCAGAATTCAAAAGATTTGGAGGGAACAATGTAGGTACAGTGCCATGCTTCCTTTTGTATATTGTTTCCAGATTCAGTGTCCCTGGAGATGTAGGTTTTGTGGCTCTCCAAACCCTAACCCTAATGGTAGTGTGGGGCTAAGGTTGACATGCCAAGCATCATGTGTAGCCCAGATTAGAATGGCACGGAGGGAGCAATTCCGGTGCAGTGCCATGCTCTCTTTGGGATGCCATTCCCAACCTCAGTTTCCCTGAATCTCTGTCCCTTGTGGATCTTTAAATCCTAACTGTAACCCTACTTGGACGTTGGGAATGAGTATGAGGTTCCAAATGTAATGAGTGGCCCAGATATGAATGATGAAGAGGGAGCAATGCTGGTGCAGTGCCATGCTCTCCTTGGCATTCCTTTCCCAGCCCCAGTGTCCCTAGAGCTTGAAGCTTTGTGGATCTCTGAACCCTAACCCAAACCCTAATCCCAGTGTAACTTTGGGGCTAAGATTCGGATGCCAAGGACCGTGGATAGCCAGCATTAGAATGGTGTGGAGAGAGTAATATTGATGCAGTGGTATGTCTTTTCCAGCCCCAGTGTCTCTGGAGCTCAAGGCTTTGTGGCTCTGCAAACCCTGACCCTAACCCTAATGGCAGCGTGGGGCTGAGGCTGAGGTTCCAAGCATGATGGTTTGCCCAGACATGAATGCTGTAGATGGAGCAATGCTGACGCACTACTGTGCTCCCTTTGGCATGCCTTTTCCAGCCCTTGCGTTCTGGGAGCTGTAGTCTTTGTTGCTCTCTGAACCCTGATCATAACATTTGCTGATGCTTGGTGCTTAGATTTGCAGTATATTGTCTGTGTAATAATAGAAATTTTTAAAAAAACAATAAATTGAAAAAATCTAATTATTCTGCTGTCAAGATAGATACTTCTTTTTCCTCAAATAGCTATATCTTTGTTTTTTTAATCTTACCATTCAGTGTTGCAAGGTGAGATTTTTGAAGGAAGATATAGCAAGATTTTTTTACAATTGCTTAAAGATTGGATGTTATAATATCCTAATGAAGATTAATGGGCACAAGGTGCCACGGGGCAGATAGAAGTGCAAGAAGAATATAATTTGTTATATCAATCATCAGTTTATCTCAGCAAATATGAGTGACGTGTTGTAGGTCTATAAATTTTTCACATGCTTTAATACTGTAACTCATTCTTTTGACTAATCTTTAGTCATATTTTACTTCTTGTTGATGCCAGCAACTACTTCTTAAAACGATTTCCAAGTTCTCATAACTGAACTTCAGATATTGAAGTTCCTTTAAACTACAAAGGTTTGATTCAGGTGCTTAATACATCTTTACGTGAGTAACTTCACCCTTCAGGTGCTCTTTCAAACATCTCTTGACTACTCTGGTTCTATATGCCCTAAACGTGAGAAACTGTCAGGAATCAACTTTATAAAACAATTTAAAAGTAGTAATGATTATTTTCATAGACCGAATTGTAGGAGGTTTTAGGCAGAAACATAGACAGTCATTCTTTAATTTCATGCATCTTTTCTGTTGCCATTTTAAATGTTAGCTTTTGAATGAAACCAGGGTGTACTCTATCTATCACCACAGTGGTATAGTCAGGGAACATGAAGGTAAAAGTCTCTTAAAAGAACTGGCTTTACAAGCAGTCCAGAAAGGCAGGGAAATACCCTTTTCTTAATATGAGTCTTCATATCCCCTTAAGATTCATGTTCAAATATCTGGAAACTGGATGGTATTATTAATTTTATTTTTTCAACATTAACATAGTTTATTGTACAAACTCGACATTTGTACAAAATGTAAAAATGACCACAAAGAGGTTAAAAACTTCTTTTTCTCTAACCATGTGAATTGGGTTTTAGCATTTAAATTCCATTATTTAATTTCTAGCATCCACTATGTTTTCAAGTTATAATTAAGAATGTAGATCTTAATGTTGTCAACAGAGTGATGTGCTACTTCTACATGGTGGGTGGGAAATTTCCTGCTTTTGGTAAAACAATGGGTCACTTAAGTGCTTAGAGAAAATCCTAGGGTACTTTGCCTGCTGAACGCTATGGTTGATTTTGATTATCCAGAGTGGATGAATGTAAAGAAAATCAGTTTTAAATTCTTACCTTTATTCCTTTGTGTGCTCTTTTTCAGCACAAAGGTATGTTAATGGAACTTGGAATTAAGCTCCTTTCAACTAATCCCTTTAAAAAGCTGCAAATTGTCAAGTTATTTAGAAATATTTATTGATATGGGCATAGGATCACTACAATAAAATTGTAAGACCATACTATTGAAATGCATGACTGTGCAGAGTTGCACACTGTAGTTGAAAGCTACAGTGTGACTGAGAAGGGTTCAGAGCCAATATAATTGTCACTTCCAAACACAACACTTCGGGCAATAAAGCCTCCTGCCCAATTTGGCCTGCTAACAGTGAACAGTATGAATTTATCAAGTTAATCGTACCCCCCCCAAAAATGTTCCAATTAAAATTCCAACATTTTAATACAAGATCATGACTTTTTTTTCCCCAGATTATTCTAAAAACACATTCACAGTGCTTTTCACAGGATTGCTTGAGTTACTATTTTGCAGGAGTTCAAGGAGCTTGGTGTCTTCCTGTTGCAGAAATGATTAAGGCTGTATTAGGTTTTGAGTGAATTTTTGCTTGTTAGTCTCTTGGCTTTTGTCTGTGTATGGCCAACAACATGTCTGGATGTTGCAAGGATATTATTTCCTATTTTGTATTCTCAACCATGGAAGAACCAGTGAGGATCTATAGGAAGAACAGTTAAATATATGAACTTTCAGGTGATAATTTCACCTCAATTCTTATTAAGAGAGAAGGTGTAGCTCAGCTTTCAACTGTATCCCCAAACATACAAGTAACCCTCGATTTTAAGTATTCAGTTGCATATTTGAGGAAAGATCCTTCCAGTGTGAGACACTGAGCAGAGACAAAGGCTGTGATTCAGACACCTTCAGTAACAAGGCTACTTTTAGAGCAAGGCAGTTTCTACAATTAAGTTGCCTCAGGTTTTTTCCTTCTTTCCTTTTCAAATGTCTGTTGTTTCCTGTAAATGTCATGTCCTTGCACATGCCAGGCAAGTCACTCTTTTATCCAAACTTGACAGATCATATTGTCATGTTTTGAAAAAGTCACAGTTCCCCATCCCTGCTTTTTCTGGGTTTCTTTGTCTTGCAGTCCATTCACACCTCTCTCCAGCAAAACACAAGTCAGAACTGCAGTTGTGGTTTGTTTTAAAGTATTGGGAGGGTTTTTTTAGTCTTGTAAAGCATAAACATAAGGAAAGGATATTTTTGTGGACCATTCTACACAGCAAAAACAAGGGATTCATTCACTAATTCCCATCGGCAGGCAGGTGTTCAGCCACCTCCAGAGAAGCAGGGCTCCATGAAGTGTAACAGTAACTTGGGAAGTCAAACAAGATAACTTTGAACGTGTTCCTCCCCCCTTCCTTCTTCATCCTCCAGCTTTATATGCTGAGCATGATATCATAAAGTATGGGATATTCCTTTAGTCAGTTGGGGTCAGTTGTCTCTGCTATGTCCCCTCAAAGTTTCTTGGGCACCCCCAGCCTACTCTGTGGCAGGACACAATGAGAAGCAGAAAAGGGTTTGAGTATGAGTATTGCTCAGCAATAGATCAAACATTCCTGTATTACCAACACTGTTATCATCTCAGATAAAAACCATAGCACCATACAAGTTACTATGAAGAAAATTACCTCTGTCCCAGCCAAAATCAGCACAGCATCTTATCTTGTGCTAATATTCAGCTTCTCCACTTCTTTTTCAACACATATTTTTGTTTTAAAAATAAGTTTTCCATTTCACTTTTAGTAACTCCTTTTACTAAAAGTGTAGTCTCTGTCATACAACACCCATTACCTATTACTCAAGCTCCCTGCCCTCTAGCTTTGTCTTTGCTAGTAGATTAAACAGTGCCGGGGACGTTGCTAGACATGTTGACATTTTTGAGCACAGAAATCCTCTTTTGCTTTTATATACATTATTAGAATATTTCTTGATGAGACTCCGTTTAGCCCAAATAAGACTGGAGTAGGAAATTTCAGGGCACTGCTCTTGTGTTAAGCTGAGCTATGAACACAACATTAAGTCCATTGATTATTTTGGATGAGGTTATCCTGTTATAGAAAGAAAGAAAAATTAATGGTATGGACACAGTCAGGTGGTCTCATTGCAATAGCTCAGTCTCAGACACATTTAATTTACCAATGCATATAGTCTCATACCTGTCCTCACTGTAGCTCATTCTGAAAACTACCTATATTTTCTACCTATACAGTTCGTCCTACTAAACCTACTAATTCTTGCCTAGGACAGGCAACTTTGATCAGTCAAATTCATTGCTGGTAAAACATCATAAATATGGTCCTGGATTCATAAGTAATGACAGCAAACCAAACCTTGGTCTCTCCTCCTCTGCATTGCACCTGTTTGCAATGTAGTCAACTCATAGGTATCAGCTCAATAGCATGAACCAGCTCAGGAAGTCTTCCACTCCTAGAAGAAAATTTAATTATAATTCAAATTATGAATTAATTAAAATTTATATGATCCTATGCGCACACAGTTTTGCTTCATTATACATGATGTTACATGAGAACTAGAGAACTCCATTTTGGGACCAAAGTTCTATTCTTTCCTTGTTTCTAGCAGTGTACGTCAAGGCAATATGTGAATACCATAAAGGGAAATCTCCCACTTTCCAAAGTTTTGTGACTCAGGGTCTTCCTGAATTAGAGATGATCTCTTGTATTTAGCAGCTTGTGATGGATTTTACTCTTACAAATGCTTTCAGCTCTTTTCAACTCATGCTTCCACAGAATTCTGTGGACAAAACTTTTGTAACTACCCACAGGTTACCAGGGAGTGTTCTTTAGACCTCTTGTCAAAGAGAGTGAGGCTATTGTGATTTTGAAAGAAACCCTGATAAAATCACAAGATTTGGAACCTGTAGTTTGTTTTTATTAGGTAGCATACAAAAAATAGCATTTTCTTGTACAGACACAATACAGAAGAAACACAAAGTGCCAGCTGAAGCCTAAAGCAAAAGCAGTCTGCCCTCACAGCCAAAAAGATTTCAGGGGGATCAAGGGCCCAAAGATGGAGAAATGTGTTGATATAAGGTTGAGAGAAAGGGAGAAAAACTAAAAGGATAAGTGTGCAAGCATAGATGATGGTGATTATTATTATCACTTGATATATACATAGATATTTTACTATGTCAGCAAGCCATTTCTGATTGAAAGAAAAATGAGGTATATCTTCAAATGGAGAAAAGTTTATGATTTTACTAGTGCATAGAAATCTGGAGCAGTTAATTGTGCCTAAAGGTATAACACATAGCATCATAACAGTGACAGGAAAAATGTACAGCCTGGAAAGGAAAAACAAAAGTAGAAGATGCTGTTTGAAAGTCTCTTGTTAGCTGTGAAGTGACACCAGCAAGTTAAGAGTCACCTGTGTAAGTGTGTGGTACACTGCCACACTCTCTTGGTTCCTGGTGATATCCAGGCCCTTGCCAGAAGCTGAAATTAGTGAAAGTGTTAGCAAATGCGATGGTTGGTCAGAGTGCCTCATGGCAAGGACCAGAAAAATAACCTGGAGGAAGAGCTTATGTCTCAAGTAGTGGAAAAAGTATCTAATAGTAGTGACTAGCAGGAGCAGGTGATACCCAAACTTGTGGGTAGCAGATAAAGCAACCAGCTGTCCTAGAAACATGAAGAGATTAATGTAATGGGGGAAACATTCTGTTGTTCTATCTTAGTGGGGTTTATTATTTTACCTCATTTAATAAAATATTTTTGTTAAACATACTGATGAGTGCATATAGGTGGGCAGAACTAGTGTCTGAAACTCCAGCTAATGTTGCCAAGTGTTTGGACAATAGCTTAGACTGCTGTTTTAACAGTGTCTTCTTAACATTTCGTCCTAGTCATCACAACCAGTATTTTCTTCACAGAAGAGTTACAGCAGACCTACAAGTACCATGGATATCTCTCCGGGGTGTAATATCCCCACGCCCCATCACTGTAATTGCACCACAGGAGTCTTCCTTTGGAAAACCATTAATTTCTGTAACACTAACTGTAATGAGCTTGAAGGATTCACCATCATCTCTCCATTAAAAATAACTGGTGTTGAAGCATTCATGCCCATAGTGGATCATTACCCAGTGATAAAAATACTCTCTGTTAACATCCAGGACTCATGTGTCATACAAATTGAATTATTTCTAAGAGTTAAACAGAACAAAGCAATGGAGCTCTGACCTGTGGATCAATAAAGGACTTATGTCTCTAGCAATGTGCAGCTCTTAATCAAAATTGTGGCTGCTCATTTATAACAAAATAAAAGGTCATTGATGCACTTTCAGAGAAAAGATTGACAACTTTCCAAAACACCTACATTCCCTGATCCTTAAAATCTTTTAATGAGCAAGAAATGTAGAAGAGGAAGTTCTTCAGACTGCAAAATACAATAACAGCTTAAATAAAAGAGAACAGATATGAAACTGGATATAAACCTTTCAGTTCTTTGACTGAGAAAGCTTACACTATGAGAAACTTTTGTATCCAAGTTCCCTTTAAGAGCAGTGACAGTATGAACTCATCTTGATACTCTACTAGGAGCTAAATTTTGGTGCAACAGACTTCTCATCCATCTTCAGGTAAAAGCAATTAAAAAACACTTAACGTTGAAAGTAATACTCCTCTGAACAAATGTTGTTGCTCTATACAGTTTTAATCTGGTTCTGTATGAAACCACATTTTGTTTTTCATGCTATCAGTAAATGTCTGAATAATAACCACAATATTTGCATGCTCTTGACATAATGGAAATGTCTGTAATATACGTTTCTATGCAATAGTTATGCCAGCCACGTCAGTAATGAGTTTCAGACTTGTTCAGTTAGGAAATTCATAAAAAATAACCTGCCTTCGTATAAATAGAGGCGCACATCCTGAAGATTCTGTTCTTGTAGTTACTCAGTTTTACTGTGAAAACTGTTACTCCTAAGAGTTAAATAAAACTTCATTATTAGTGCTGTAGAATTTAAAAATGCATACTAGGTCACCCAATCTTCCTAAGAATCAAGCATGCAAAATACCACCATTAAAAGCAGTGTATCATCTTTTGGTCATTCTGTATTATATATTAGTTAGTATCAACAGAAGAGTTCAGATGGTTGGAAGCTCTGGCCATTAACTGGACATAAAACTGGATATAAAAGTGTTTAGACACAAGATTGTTAGTCTGCACCATACACATATCACTTGTGATATGTGCAGATTTTGTTTTAACAATAATAAAACATACATGAACATATGGCAGAGGATAATAGACCTTGTAACATACAAAATTTAATATTTAGAATTTTTATGTTTTGAGAAATAAGAGCATAGATTCTAAATAAGCACAGATTTCAGTGTCTCTGGAAGGGATATGTTAAACTACAACAGCAACAAATCAAAATTTTTAAAAAATATAATGATAAAAGGGAAAATAGCAAACACAATAAAAAAAGCATTGAAAAATACTGGAAGGAAGAATAGAAAAATGTGAAAGCAACATAATGGAAATTTCATATGCTGTTGCATGTAACATGAGGAACAGACAGGAGGAATTGGAAGTCTGTGTGCTGTTACAGGATTATGACCTCATCAGGATGACAGAGGGGTGGCGGGATAGGTGACAGGACTGGAGTACTCCAATAGATCAGTACAGGGTTTTCAGGAAGGACAGGGTGGGAAGGCGAGGAAAAGGTGTTGGGCTTTATGTGAGAGAACAATTGTAATGCAGGTGTTCAACCACTTCCAGGAAAGCAGGGTTCCATCGTGTGTAACGATTACTTGGGAAGACAAACACTATCTCTCTGAATGTCCTCATCCTTTCTTTCCCCGGCTTTATATGCTTAGCATGGCATTGTGTGGTTTGGGTTACCCCTTTCATCAGTTGAGGTCAGCTGTCGCAGCTGAGTCCTATCACAGTTCCTTACAAACCCCAGCCTACTCATCAGTGGATCTCCTCTGCACGAGAAGCAGAAAAAGCCTTGATCCTGTGGTGAGCACTGTTCAGCAATAACTAAAACATCCTTGTGTTATCAACACTATTTTCATCTCAGATCCAAAACATAGCCCCATACAAGGTACTATGAAGAAAATTAACTCTAGCCTAACCAAAAATAAGTACCTTTGGAAAAGGTCAGAAGCTAGCTGAGACTTCTACCGAGTCTTCTACTCGGTATCTCCTATAAATATCCTAATCAGGAGGAACAGATTGATTAGGCCTTCTTCAAATAACCGAAATAACCGGAAGAAATCTCATATTCACAGACTTAGGCTTACATGGAGGACTTGCACGACCCTGAGATCTTATGGAAGGACAACACAGAAGGACATATGTAATCTAGGATATTTCTGGAGTGTGTTGTCTACAACTTCCTGATATAGGTGATCAAGGAGCCAACAAGAGGAATGCTAAGTAGGTGCTATGTGTGGGGAGGTATAACCCCAGGCATCAGAATGTGCAAGGAGTGGACCTGCTGGCAAGCAGATGTGCAGAGGACTTTGGGGTCTTGGTGGATAGCAAGGTGACTGAGTCTGCAGTGCACACTCATGGCAAAGAAGGCCAACAGCATCATGGGCTGCATTAGGAAGAGCACTGCCAGCAGGTCAAGGGAAGCGAACCTTTCTCTACTCAGCACTGGTGAGGACACACCTGGAGTAATGGATCCAGTTCTGGACTCCCAGTAGAAGAAAAATAATGGACCTACCAGAATGAGTTCAGTGATGTATGCAGTAGAATTGCTACTCCTTAGTGAAAATACATTGCATAAAAAGAATTTGGAGGTTTTCAAAACTGAGCTAGACACAGTCATGGCTGACCTAATCTGGTGTTGACGTCAGCCCAGCTTGGAGTGGAAAGGTTAGACTAGATGACCTACAAACATACCTTCTAGTCGGTGTTTCTATGAGTCTATGAATGCTCCATGATGAAGACAATAATTTTCAAACCAATACATGTGTAAACCTTCTTTTGTCCCTCCTGCTAATTTGAAACTCAAAACCCTATCTATTAGGTAATACTTATGAATCAGATAGCAATGCCTAGACATGATACATCATTTCATAGAATCATAGAATCACTAGGTTGGAAGAGACCTCTGAGATCACCGAGTCCAACCGTGCCTGTCTCCCTACTAAACCATGTCCCTAAGAAACTCAACCACTCGGTTTTTAAACACCTCCAGGGATGGTGAATCCACCACTTTCCTGTGCAGCCTGTTCCAATCCCTGACCACCCTTTCAGTGAAGAAATTTTTCCTAATGTCTAGTCTCAGCCTCCCCTGGCACAACTTGCGGCCATTTCCTCTCGTCCTATCACTTGTCACTTGTGAGAAGAGACCAGCACCCACCTCACCACAACCTCCTTTCAGGCAGTTGTAGACAGTGATGAGGTCTCCTCTCAGCCTCCTCTTCTCTAAGCTAAACAACCCCAGCTCCCTCGGTCTCTCCTCACAGGGCTTATTCTCCAGCCCCCTCACCAACCTCGTTGCCCTTCTCTGCACACTCTCCAGCCCCTCAATGTCCTTCCTGTAGTGAGGGGCTCAAAACTGAACTCAGCACTTGAGGTGCGGCCTCAGCAGTGCACTCAGGGAGGCACAATCACCTCCCTGCTCCTGCTGGCCATGCTGTTTCTGATAGAGGCCAAGTGCCCTCTTGGCCACCTGGGCACACGGCTGGCTCAAGTTCAGCCAACTGTCATCTTCAGAGAATATAAAATAAACCCTTTCGTTAAGCTGATAAGAAATTAACTACAAGTAACATTACAACTCAGGAAAATATTCAGTAAAACATGTTTGGTTTTGATAAAAAAAAGCCCAACCTAACAAAAAAGAAAAACAAAACAACAAGAACTCCCCCAAATACAACCCCCAAGGCTTACAGCGAAATTTTAAAAAAATCATATAAAAACTCTGTAGCTTTTGTAAAATTGTTTCAGTGAGATATAGCATTTCTAAGGAATTAAACATGAAAATAAAAAATGTCTCTGACATTTTCAACACACCTCTTTTGACTTTATGTTTTTATTCAAAATATGTATTTCTCATGCAAATTTCATTCTCTTAACTGTGCATGTAACTCACAAGATATTTATGTTTGAAAATTATAATTACATTTAGACAAACATATTACATTATGGTTTCTGTTAGATAAAAAGTTCTGCTCAATTTGGAATTGTTTCTTTCAAAACACATTTTCCAGAATTTTAAAGAAATACAGAGGCTTCAGATAGACTCTGTTTTTCAGGTTTCATTATATTAATTTTTTAATTTTATGCAAACCAATAATTAGTATAGCTTCTTTTCTACAGTCTGACTAATACAAAAACAAGCCATAAGGAGTTGTCAAATTTACATGACCTGTTGTAGTTAGCATAAGTATCAAGGTAATCCAGTGGCTATTGACCACAGCTCTTTGCCTTTGTCCAGCCAATTCCTTATCCACTCAGTGGTCTATCTGTCAAATCAATGTCTCTCCAGTTCTGAGACAAGAATTTCATGTGAGACAGTGTTGAATATTTTGTACGCCTAGTTCAATTATGTCAGTTACTTTTCCCATATCCACAAATGTTGTAGTCCCATCATAGAAGGCCATCAGATTTTTCAGGCATGATTTTCCCTTAGTGAAACCACGTTGGTTGTCAACAATTGCCTTCTTATTTTCCATGTGCCTCAACAGATTTTCCAGAAGGATCTGTTCCATGATCTTTCCGGGCACAGAGGTGAGACTTGTTGGCCTGTAGTTCCCTTGGTCTTCCTCTTTCTTTTTTTTAAAAATGAGAATTATGTTTCTCCTTCTCCAGCCAGTGGGAGCTTCAGCAGACGGCCATGACTTCTCAAATATGATGGATAGTGGCTTAAATGTGATGGATGGATAGTGCCTTAAGTATTATAGGTACCCTAGTTTACAAACTACAAAGATATAGATATATAGATATATAGATATGTATATTAAAAAGAAAGAAAAGAAAAAACAGAAAATTTCCGTAATTGGATTTGTCTGCACACAATCACTTTCATCACAAACTAACCTTTATGATTTTACCTCTTGTTTTCTTATTGTTGTAAGCATCACTAACTCCACTGAACTGCTTTGGATCTTTGCCTCCAAAGGAGGAAATACTTCATTGATGACAACTTGACAACTCAGAGTAGGTGCTAATAACTAGGCACAGAAAGAACATAAATCCATTCCTAGGGTGACCCTGAATCAAGTCCAGGGTTAGACCTGAACAGTGCCCGCTCAGAGGAGAAGTAGTCCATATCCCTTGTTTTCAGTGACAATAGAAAAGATTGTTGCTGCCATTTTTTAATTTTTTTTTAACGCTGTTGTTATCAACTCTTTTAGGCTAAAGGAAGACCATGTTCCTTTTATAATTTTCCTTTTTCAGAGACACTTCATGGCCTGTGTCCTAGGGTAGGATGCTATCGGATTCTGCATTAGGAATGCTTCTGGATTTTTCACCTCTTGTGAATTTGGCTGAACATCCTCTAACATCACCCAAAACAAAGAATGTCTGAGAAGTTCAATTACTGTGTTGTTGATGTGGTAGTATTCTTAGTTCAGTCATTCAATCATACATATCTACATTCACAAGATTCGTACTTAGTAAGAATATTGGTAATACCAAAGGCTTCCATGAAAGTTTCCTATTCATGAGACACTAAATAATTTATAATGAAAGGAAGGAGAAGAAAGGAGACACTTCTCTGTCCTGATAGATAATGAAAACCATCCCATAGTAATGGGGAGCCATTACTCACTCATTTTCTTTCACAGACCATCTGTGAAAGAGAATGAATCTCTAGCTCAAGCACCTGGGTCATTCATGTGTGGTCTAGGCCTCATACACAGAATCACGTTCCAGTCTTTTCATTGGTACGTGAAAGAAGGAAAATCAGATTGATTTTTATTTTTGTTTATATTTTTATAGTTTGAAAACTTAACTGTCATAAAACTGTTAAATATAATGGAGAAACTTTACTATTTAAATGGATCTACTAGGTCTGGCTGGGATGGAGTTAACCTTCTTAGTGACCTCCATAGTACTATGTTTTGAATTTGTAACAAAAACAGGGTTGATAACACACCAATACTTTGACTGCGGCTGAAAGGTGCTTGCATTATCAAGGCTTTCACTTTTTCTCACTCTGCTGCCACCCCACCAGCAAGTAGGCTGAGAGAAGGTAAACATCTGAGAGGGGACACAGCTGGGACAATGGACCCAAACTGACTGAAGAAATATTCGGTTGCACATGACTTCATGCTCAGCAATAAAAACTTAGCTGGGTATTGTGGGGAAATGTGGTATGTCCAAGGTAGCCATTTCTTAGACACAGGCTGAGCATCAGTCTGCTTGTGGGAGGGTAGTGAGTGATTAACTTCGTATCATTTGCAGGTTTGTTACCTCATTCTTTCACTTATTAAACCTTATTGGAATCCTCTTCCTATTCTCTTCCCCATCACATTAGGAAGAGGAGTGGGCAAGCAGCTGTGTGAGTGCTTAGCTGCTGGGCAGAATCAACCTTCAGCAGTTGGACAAGTAAGGAGTTCAATAGCAATCTCAAATCCCTTGCAATAAAAATAATGACACAATGCCACAATGTTCATCCAGTCTTGGTGTCTCATGTACTTCTGAAATAATTTGATTTTTATTTTGGCATACACTTATTAAAGAGATAAAAATAAAAAACACACACTGTTAAAAGAATCCAATTGGTCTACAAATATATTAGGCCTCTGAACTGGTTTGTAAAATAGATGTCAATTAAAATAGCACAGGCAACCACATTAAGTAATACACGTGTAAAAATGTTCTTTCCTTAGAAACTTAGTAGGGTTTTTTTCTGAAGAAAAAGAATACTATTACATGCTATAAAGAAAACACTTGAAGATCACAATGTTTGGACACTTATGAGGGTGGCAAAGACCACACTGTCGTCATTAGACGAACCATGTTTTATATATGTGTGTATCAGTTTTCTACTCAGTGGGACGAAATGTTTTTCTTCAGTAAAGACTCTTCTCATTTTATATTCTAGAAGACACACTGAAGAAAGGTTATGAAAGACACATCAGCAAACTCACATCTTAAAGGAGGTATCACAAATATTGAATTTTGGCCAGATAAGCCATTCTTTGTCCAGAAATAAACATTTCAGTTATTAAAAAAAAAAAAAAAAATTAAAAAAGAGTGAATTTCTGTGGAAGTTTAATCTGGCAGCTTCCAAGAAATCTGGAATGTAGACCCATGAGTTCATAATATGTATCCTTAAGGAAGACATGTAATTTATTCTCCTGTGACCAGCATGTTCAATGATAGGTCCTGTGAATGTTTCGTGGCTAATTACTAGGATTATGCTTCTGGTTTGAAATTTACAGTAAGACATTTAAAATAATCATTAAAAATTCACTACGTCATCTATTTTTTTTCACTTGATCCGCTCACAGTAGCTTTCTCAGAAAGAGCATACCAGTCAGAAATATAGGAAATGAAAACAAAATTTACTTTCCTAAATGCTTTGGTTTCCCTACGCAAAAAAAAAAAAAGAATCCAGTGAAAAGAGGAAGAAATATTTGTTTTTATAAAATAAAAAGAAAATTAAAGACAACCATTCCTCTGAATTTTTTTTTGAGTTATGCAAACTCCAGATAGTTTAGAAGTTAATAAAGAAACAAATTATCAGTTGCCAATTTGGTACCATTTCTGCAAAATACATATAGTAGTCTGGTTACCTGCATGCAGTTAGTCATTCTTGTGTAATGTTCCATATTCCTTTGATGCTCATATATAAAGAGAATATAAGCTCAAAGGAAGACTATGCATACAATTAATTAGTAAAGTAAGGTGTTCTGCTTTCAATTTGTCCTTGGTGGTAAATTGTTTTATGACTCCTATCTTTCATTTACCTTATTTACTTGTTCTGCACGGCTAGTTTCCTGAAAATAATATTTTCTCAAAAATTAATTTCAGGAATGGCACTAGTGCAGGGAAAAAATATCCTACAGTTAAGAGTAAGGCTTAAATTTTGTGTTGATGTTCAAGTAACATGTTCTGAGAGGTGTGTTCAGTGTAAGTTGTGTCCCATGGCTTCCCCACCAAAGAAAATAGAGATACTACGTAAGAGGCTATACTGTGATAGCTTGTATTTAAACCTGCAGAGGGAATTGGTCTCTTACTGCTTCCTCTAGTCTGCTTCTCATGGACTAACTCTAGCTCTGAAGGAGAAAAGAGAGACAGTTTTCAGGACAGATTCCAGTTGTATTTCTGCAAAGTAGAAGAAAAGAAGAAACACACTTTTCTGATCAGGATGGTGAATGGGAAGGCAGCAAACACTGGGTGGAAATGCCTGCCATGCCTGATCCTTGAGTAGAGCAGGTGTGTATCAGGGTGGTACAGACTCATGTTCAGAATATAAATTAACTGCTATCATGATCTAATTCAATAGAGTAACCAAATCACTGAGAAAAGAACTAGCTTTGTGCATAATTCTTTATCCATTTTAAGTAGTCCTATTAAACTCAGAAATTTACTTTTAATAGAAAAAGTGTAAACAGAGACTTTTGGTGTAGTCAGTAAAGCTCAGTTCTTTGACCCCAACAATTCATGCAAAACCGAATCTGATCTGCCACATATAAAAAGTTGGTGTTAGGACTCTGTCTGTTTTGGAAAGGAACAGCCTTGTAGGTAGTCCATTTCATATGGACAAGCCTTTCACAGCTCTCATACCTGATAGTACTTTATGGCAGATGCTAAAATAGTAGCATGATATATGATATAGACTATCGTTAAGATCCAATTTTGTCATAAATGTGAGTTCACTATATTACAGACAAACCCAGAAAAAAAAAGATTCCTTTATAACTGCCTTACCTTCTTGTATCAGATCACCTTCTAGTTTTCTATCATTGACTGTTTTAACTTTAGCAGGCAGAACTTTATGTGATGGTAAAAAATCTGACAGTCTTAAATGACAATGCTCATACATGCATCAAGTCACTGTGTTCACTATTGACATTCTGAACATGTCTACCATCCTTCAACAGATGTAAGTCTCTTAGCCTTATTTCATGCACTAATTTTCTGTAATACTTCACTATGTGGTATAACTCTCTGTGACAAAGCAGCAATTACTATCCACAGGAATATCTTTTGATTGTTGCCTAGGTATATATGATTGCTTCTTTCAGCTGACAGAAAAGGATGGGCTGGCATTTAACATATTTTAATTTAACTTATAGATCAATCACGTCACCAAAACCCACCAACAAACAAATAGTTTCCATTGCAGTATCAGTCTGTTCTGTATAAAGACAGTTGTTACGGACAGTTAATCAAATAAAAAAAGTAAAATATTAACAGAATGTGGAAGGCTACAATCCTTTATTTGTTCTTAAACATGTATGAAGAGGTCATAGGCAAGGCTATTAATGTCTCATATAATCATTTGGCAGGAAATTCTGTCAGCTTCTTAAAATATCATCCTCATGAATTGTTTGTGGCATTTTTTCAAAATGGTCGTTTTCTGTTCTCATTTTCTACACCTATCAATTGATTACTTCAAGGGAAGGCATTTTTTATTATTATACTCATCCAAGAAAAAGGGAAAAAGAATTAGTGACGGACCTTCAGACAAACAGAAAGCTGCAATATTTTGTGTCAGACCATTTGAGAACAGATGAATAAAAAGACAGTAAAAACAAGTTGGTAATATTGCCCAACTAATACATTAGGCCAACCACAACTTTATTCAGGATTAGCTAATGTAGCTTTCACACAGCTTCTGGGAATTTTAATGTATGTGTTTTCCTTTCTGCTGTTGAAAATTAACCAGTGAAATCTCTTAAACTTTCACCATCAGTATGGTAAAATTAGGTATGGTTTCTGCCTTTAACAGTGAATCTAAATTCTAGACTAATAACAACATTTTTTAGATTGTTATATTTTTTGCATAATAGTACTGGTGCAGTATGTCCAGAATATTGGGGTTTCTTTTCCCCCTACTTTTCATCAATACTGCCTTAAAATACTGGCACATGTTCTCTCAGAGGTGTCATCAGCTTGGCTGGTGGGCTGATCTGTGAGTACCGCGGGGTAGTCTATTGGAGCCAAGCTGGAACTGGCTGCGACTTGCGTAGGACAGTCCCTAGCCTCTTCTCACAGAGGCCACTCTTGTAACCCCTCACACCCCGACCCCCCTACCACCCTATTACCACCTACACCCAGTACACCAATATATGAATAAAATTCAACTAACCACTCTGACTGTGAGATCTGAACTTAAAAGATTACTTTCATATGGGATATTTAAAAGTAATGTTAAAGAGGAGTTTAAATACAAGTTAAAACAACTCTTACAATAAAGAGGTAAAAAAGACAATGAATAAAAGGAAAGGGAAATTAATCCTGTTGCCATAAGGTACTTTAATTTCTTAGTGAAACAAATACCCAAATGTATGGTAGCCTATAGGAAGCCAGGCCTGGCCAGTTCTTAAAAGTTAGGAAAGCGTGCATTATTTTGCTGAAAAGGAGCTAGTCTGACTCATTAGACTTGATGGACTTGTACAGAGAACTTACCTAGACCTAGTATGTTGGACTTACTCCTCATTTACAGATCAGCAAGGTAGTAACGTGAGAAGGAGGCCTGACATCCTTGAGTCTTGAGTCTACTGTGCACTGACAGCTTGTGGCCAGGTTGTAAATCAGGTTAAATAAAACTAAACTAATCCAGCATGAAGAAAAACATTGATTAACTTGGTAAGTAGTGTGGTCCTTCTGTTCTCTTTTACTTACTGAGTTTGGAAAAAAACTGAGTCAGAACCTGAGCTAACTTCATCTAGAAGATATGCCATAAATCTTTAAAAAATTTAATACAAGTCTTTCATTGGATTGCGTAGCAACGATGGAAGTGTGCTGAAAAAGGCTATAGATTAATGGCTGTGACAACGAAACTTTACAATGGCTATTGACAGCTCTCTGGAAGTACTTAATGTTGCACACAATGACAAAGTAAAACTGTGGGTAAAGTAGTTGTTCTCAACAAAGCAAGGGGAGGACAGTCAGAAACATAAGGTATTAACTAACTTTTAGCCAAAGATGAGTATGGAAAAAAATTCTCTCTAAAAGTAACAGTTATTATTTAACGAGGTAAATTCATGAGTAAACTTCATTTTTTGTTGTTTTAAACAATGATCTGAATTTTTTGTTCTATATAAGTTGTAGCGTATTTTTTTCCAGTGGGGAAAAAATGTGGTGACTGTTTTTCTCAAATGTGGTCACGGATAAACTTAATTCATCATATAATCAGAGTTTTAATACCTAAAAAATAATTATTTTAAAACCAAACTTCATCAAGAAACTCATCTGACTTTCTCATATACACAGTACCTTTCTAAACAATATTAGCAGCGGAAATAGAAACATATTGTTTCCTCATTAAAATTAATATTTCTTCTTAAAAATGAAATCTTATATCTTTGCTCTATATACTAGAAACATAGTACTAAACAGAAGAGCAGAATACAAAACCTTATTTTATTCCTTTAAACTTATGTCAATTCCCATTAGTGTCAATAGAAGAATTGCAAGTATAATGAATAGAGAATAAATCTTATCATGAAAAATTTAAGAATATTATTTTGAGCTAATACACTCTGGAAAGAGGAAATCTTCCTGACAGCTTTTAAAAAGTCCAGAAACTGTAGTTTTACCACTTGTGCTATGTTTGAGTTGCTTGGTGTGCCTTTTACAATGCTTAACTGAGTGTAATGTTCATAGGGAACATTACATTAAGTTCATAGGCAGGAGTTCCACTAGATTGAAATTCACATCTCCAGGGCATAAAGAACATCAACACTGTCAGTGCACATGCTATTTCTCTTTGCCAGTTTGATGTGAAATCCAGGTAGACCACATTTTCTTAGGAGGCCAGCAATGTAAGCAGTGGTGGGAAGGAGGCGAGAGCCACTATAATTTCATTTAGAGTCAAAAGAGACATCACCTGCTGCCAACAAACATGGTGAGAAGCCTAGTCTGCTCTGCCTGTTCATTGCACACACTGAGGCCAGGGCTAGTTAGAATTATAGAATCATAAGGTCGGAAGAGATCTCCAAGATCATCGAGTCCAACTGTACCTGTCTCCCCACTAATCCATGTCCCTAAGGAACTCATCCACCCGTCTTTTAAACATCTCCAGGGATGGTGACTCCACCACCTCCCTTGGCAGCCTGTTCCAATCCCTGACCACTATTTCAGTGAAGAAATTTTTCCTAAGGTCCAGTCTAAACCTCCCCTGGGGCAACTTACAGCCATTTCCTCTTGTCCTATCGCTTGTCACTTGTGAGAAGAGACCAGCACCCACCCCCTCACAACCTCCTTTGAGGTAGTTGTTGACAGTGATGAGGTCTCCTCTCAGCCTCCTCTTCTCCAAGCTAAACAACCCTAATTCCCTCAGTCTCTCCTCATAGGTCTTGTTTTCCAGCCCCCTCACCAGCTTCACTGTCTTTCTCTGGACATGCTCCAGCCCCTCAGCCTCCTTCCTGTAGTGAGGGGCCCAAAACTGAACCCAGCACTCGAGGTGCAGCCTCAGCAGCGCTGAGCACAGGGGCACAATCACCTCCCTGCTCCTGCTGGCCACGCTGTGTATGATACAGGCCAAGATGCCATTGGCCCTCTTGGCCACCTGGGCCACTGCTGGCTCACATTTAGCCAGTTGTCAACCAATACCCCCAGGTTCCTCTCTGCCAGGCAGCTCTCCAGCCACTCTTCCCCAAGTCTGTATCGTTGCATGGGGTTGTTGTGTCCCATGTGCAGGACTCTGCACTTGGCCTTGTTGAAATTCATCCCGTTGGTCTCAGCCCATCGATCCAGCCTGTCCAGACCCCTCTGCAGAGCCTCCCTTCCTTCAAGCAGATCCATACTTCCACCCAGCTTGGTGTTATTCGCAAACTTGCTGAGATTGCACTCAATCCCTTCATAAAGATCATTGATAAATATGTTGAACAAGACTGGACCCAGCACTGAAACCTGCTCATGACTGGTTTCCAACTGGATTTAATTCCATTTGCCAGATTTTAATCCAGCAGAGGGTGTGCCTGTCCACGCTGATGGCAGACAGTTTCTCCAGCAGGATACCGTGAGAAACGGTGACAAAGTCTTTACTGAAGTCCAGGTACAGCACATCCACAGCCTTTCCCTTGTCCACTAAATGGGTAATCTTCTCATAGAAGGACATCAGATTGGTCTGGCAGGACCTTGGAAACAAGGGTGTGACTAGCATTGATACCACAAATATATGAGGCAAGACGTGACAGGTGTCCTATACCCAGCTCCAAGCAGAAGTCCTGTCCCATTCACAGCAGCCTCAGGGGACATTTGCTTCAGGAGATGCCCTGCTCTTCCAGTCACGTGGTCTGTTGTGGTTGGCTGGAATGATCAAACACCAGCTAACTATTTAGCAGGAAGCACATACAACCAAATGCCCTTCCCGTATCTAAATCAGAGACTGTCACTTTGTTTAGGCCACCATTTTAAGTCATGATGCCACCATTTTAAGTCATGATGCCACCATTTCATGGCAGGCAACTGTCACTTTGTTAAATATCACACTGCTCTGTTGTTGGCTGATGAAAATTTCTTGACCCCATCATACCCTTGAGTTTTTGGGCAGCCCTCTGACTGGCTGCCCACTTGCTTTGGACCAAGAAGTTCTCAGATATATAAATACACACATATATAATATATGTTAAGGAGTGTGCAGTTATGTACAAATTGTATTTAATTACACATAAATACACTACTTATATATATACATACCCATAGATGTAAAATAGATTTTTTAATATATATGCACACATTTATCAAACTGTAGAAATTAGAAATCTCTAGCTATAAAAATACAGATACAGAATGGCTAAAACCATCTTAATATGAGCTAATGAAATGAATAATTGAAATTTAAATATGAATAGAAAACAATTAATGAAAGTAAAAGATAGGTTAGAGGTGTGGGAACTTCAAGAGGGCAGACAGGTACTAAAAGGGGATGGGAGACGAGAGGTATGGGTAAGCTGGAACATACAAGGGCTACGGAGGGAACATGACAAAGGACCTCTTTTTGAAGGCCATCAAGGGGCCTCTGGTGCAAACTCTCTCACTTGCAAAGAGCTCAGTTCAGTGAGCTGGAGCAAGAGGTCCCTGCATCCTCCTCAAGTCCAACAAGATCATCAAGCAGCATGGCAATGGCAGCCTTGAACCTATGCATGGTGCCACAATGCACAGGCAATGATTTCTCTGGAAATGGAAAACTGAACAAAAAAGGCCATCTTCAGAAGGACATGTACATGGGGTCAACAGTACCATCATAAGAAATAAATTGTACCCTCTGTGGTTATAATTCTCTGCATAATCTTTTATTTCCAAAAATTATGACTATGCAAAGATAAATATCTATAAAAAATCAAAATATGTATTGTTAGCACTTGGATCAAAACTGCCTGAATAAAATTTAACTTTTCTGGGTTTTTATCATGGAAATAAAATTTGTCCAGAATGACTAGAGTTAAAAGATGTTGAGAGGCTCTAACCTAGCTAATATATGCCTGGTTCAAAAAATGGAAAGCCACGTGATCTGAAGCAAATTTAGGGAGACACTCTAGAATCCATGTTCCAAGATGTCAGCATGTTCATATGAATGCCATACCAGTAAGTTTTTCCATTTCACAGCATGACGTCCTAGAACTGAGTAGAATCTTTCTTGCTTAGTTTATACTATCTAGAGTCCACCAGTGAGGACACTTTCATTTCATGATTGGAGAATCTTTTGTTAACTGAGACTCCTACTCCTACTTGATTTGCAATGGAGAGCATCTGGCTTATATCTAAAATAATAATTATCTTCTTCTGACACATTTATGAGTTTTTCCTTCATTAATTTTTATCTAGGAAATATTCACTGCTATGGTAGGGTAGTTTTAGAACAAACACCTGGTTTTTACAACTCCTATCAGAAATTTGCAAGGTTTCAGGCAAGGAACAGCTTAAACTAAATGAAGTGAAAAGCTTAACCCTTTGGGCCTTCATTTGAAGTGATATCCTTTCCAGTAGATTTGAAGAGTAATTTTTTCCTTTACTCTATAGATGTTGTTCTCCCTCAGTGACTTATAGCTCACAAGATGCCATTACTTTCTGCAAACCAGAAGCAGCAGAAAGTGAAGTATAGAACAGAAGTCATTGAAAGACCTGAAAGATCTGGAACTTTTGACAGGAATCAAAATTTATTCCCGATTCATTGTCTCTCCAAGTGCAAAATCAGACTGAATTTATTACTTTTGCATTCCCCTATGGCCAAACGTTATACATTTCCCTCTATCTCTGTTAAAAACCTCTTTCAAGGAAACCTTGAAATATGCTGGTATGTATTTTTTTTTCAAACGGTTTGCGACATCTGGCAGTAACTATTAAAGGTACCTATGCTATCTCCCTTAAGTCAGTAAAAATTATTGTGTGAAAAATGCAAAATAATTATTCTATCAGCAGGACAAAATTTGAAAAAAAAAATGTTTATCAGCTCATAAAATATATAAAATAGAAGAAAAATTTATTTTGAAAGTGTAGTAAGAACAATCTGAAGCTGATTAGGTAAAGTACCCTTTTACTTCAGCTACTTTGTAAAATATACTAACACACATAAGGTCTTTCCACACTTTAATTTTTAGAACACAATTTCCCCTGCTTTATATGGGGAAAAAAATGTTAATAAGAAGAAGAAAAGAAGAACCTCCTTAATCTATTGACACATCTAATGCTCTGCTAACATAATAAAACACTCCTCTATTCAATAAGAATTCATGGAATCCTATCCAAAGGTTCTTTGGATATTCCACAAAAAACCACATTTGAGTCTTAATACAATAAGATTTTGCTCTTTACTCTCCATGCACGTGTTGTTGTTATGTAGTCCCAAGGTCAGAAGAGATTATCAGCATCGCTAAATGAGAGTGAAATTTCACTTGTGCAAAAAGTCTACATGTGTTTCAATTACTTGAAAAAACTTGTAGCTTTAAAAACACCTGCTGTTCTCTACTGTGACCTACTTAACTCTGTTTGCAAAAGAAAAAACACTCTTATTACCTATTATGCATGAGAAGTACAGTGCAAGCAAGCAACTTTTAGGAATTTAAAAAATAAAAATCTTCACATTTTATTAGGTCTTCAATTCAATACACAGGTCAAGTAAAATAAAATATTTTGAAAAAGATACTACATTGACAACAAAGATTAGAACAGCTTGATGTCATGAATTTAAGTTCATAGTTTCAACTGGAAACAGAAAAAAACATTGGATCTTTACACCAAAAAACTGTAGAACTACATACTTAAAAAATCCACTGGAATTACTTTTAATTGTCATCTTGCTTCACCGAAGTAAACAGAAACACAAAACCCTGCACAAGGTAACATCAGCTACTATATTATTTATTTAGTTGGTTTTCTTAGAAAAAGGGAAGCTTGATTAAGTGAATGGGCTGGTTTCAGTAATATTCTGCTTTTAGCTCATTGCTCTTCACAAATTTTGTTTATACATAAAACAATAACATTCTCAGGTTAAGAAGATGGTCAAGCACCATAAAGTGCTTTTAACAAAAACAAGCCATAAATGTTTGATTACTTCTCTTACTTTCTTTTATCTTTCTCTTGTCATGATAATAGGTTAGAGATAGATGTGCCTGTCTTCTCTGTTTATATCTGGTGAAAAGATTGGAGAAGATAATGCAACTACCAGTTAACCATGCCTTGTAACACAATACTGTTATGGAGTTTCAGAATCCACAGTCAGTACCTGGGCTTATACAAAGTACTACCAACAGTAATAAGTCAACATTGAGACAAGTTTGAATCAAAGAACCTGTTCCCAGGATCCAGGTTACACTTACAAAGTCCTCATCAAAGTTCATCATGCTCAGGCTATCTATAAAAGACCTAACTAGATTAAATCTAGCTCAGCTAAGTTTACAAACAAGCCATAATGCACTGTAGTACACAGGGACTCAACCTGCTCCTGGAAGAGACAGCTTTTGCGATCATAGAGATTATTGTACGTAACACTATAGGTCACTACCAAATATACAATCACTAGATAGAGACCTATGACACTTTATTTTGAGAAGGATGAGATGAGAATCGAAACCAACTAAATAGATTTGAATTATGAGCATTTGTCAAAAAGGATGACAGTAGCAGCTGCAAAGGGAGACAAAAAGGCTAGAAAGTGCAGGGCGCAAGTTACAGGTTCAGAAATATTTTCTGCCTAGGTGTCTTGATAAGCTCTATTTATGTTAAACTTTTATAGATTACCGAGAACACACAGAGCAATAGAAACACATTTTTACACTTCTATTGATGTTGTTATGTTATCATTGAGACAGAGGCAAGTATTAGAAATCAAAATCTCTCTAAGGTAATTAGGGATGTGGGGTGTCACAACTGCATTTTAATCTTTAATACTACAGTTTAGGAACTTTTGTGAATGTTAACCATTACACTTCTAATAACACAATAACCTTTTTCTGTTGATATATTGAATCTACATCATCTTAGTCACTAAGAACTGAACTGTAGGTCTCCATTTCCACTCTACTTAGTGCATTTGAAAACTTCAGAGGTTTTCCTATTGGAGTTTATAGGAAAGATGGATAAAAAAAGCCTAAAGTGGTTTGCATCAAATGCTTCTTTACCATACTCACAACATAGGTCAACACAATGACACTCAGCTGCACTTAACGGAAGCTGCATATCAACAGCAATAAAAACGTGTTCCAGAGCACAATTACTGAAATTGTAAACTTTGTTTTAAGCAGATCCACCCAATATTGTTCGTAAAATGCTTTTTGTGTTTGATTAACTGGTTTTGTCTCTTTTTTCTTTCCTTTTTGTTGTGCTACTCAAGAGTTTGGAAACAAAATTCTCCTTTGTTCACATACTATCTGAAGAGTGAGATTTTTCAAAAGTGCTGAGTGATGACTCAACTCTGTCTACTCATGTCAATATGAGTGTTACCTATGACTCTGGTGGAGTGGATTTTTTTATATGTATTGTTTGTTTTTCCTTCTAATTTTAGTTCTTTTGGAAAAGGTAAAAAGTTTCTGTGTTGGAAATGAGATCGAGAAGAATTAATTCTGAGCACTACAGCACTGGTGAAAGTAAAGACTTAGCAAAGACCCTCTACTGCCAAAAACTCTGCAAGTCATTAACGAGTCTTCTGTGGCTAATTTCCTGACCATCTTCTGCCTTTGACATGTAACAAGTAACTTTCCAAACCCCATATTCTCTTTCTACATCAGTAAAACACCCACTAAGATGCAACTTCGGTTTCCCTTTGAAACCTGTAGACACAGCTGTAATGCAAATAAACAATATTAGGTGTCAAAAAACATAGACATGTCCAAAAGTCAGCGGAGGAAGTAATGGAAAAAAAGAAGTTAAGAAAATATAACAATTCTGCTGTTAATATTTTCCTTATTGATTTCAGTAGAAAAAAATAACTTGGTAATTTCTGTTAAAGCTGATGAGGAAAACACCATATGAATGATTTTCTGAGAGAAAATATATTTTCCTCAAAATTGAAGTTTTTTGTAAGGTTTCATTTCCGGGAAAAAATTATTTTCCATCTGAAAATGAAATTAAATATTACATTTTCAGTAAGTTCAACCTGCAACTAAAATATTTTTCATTGCTGAAATATCCCAACGGGTTCAATTTGAACTGGTTCAAAACTAATTAAATCTCCCAACCACATTGCTTTGCAAGTATTAGGCTTTGGCTTTCTATAGACTCCTTACCTTGAAGATTTACATGTCCCAGAGTATAGCGGAATGTGTAAAATTAAAAGAAAGACAGGGATGTACAGTTGGATTGTAACAGTTCTGCTTAACCTGTTATGTGCATATCTTTGCCTGGAGTCAAGTCTCTCATGATTTGCAGGAACCTGGCATGAAAAAATGTAATAAGAATGAGGTTGAGTGGAAACTTATGCACATCTACTATGTTCTTGCTTAGGATCTCTTCCATAATGCTAACTATTAATGTGGATTTGCTTTAAGATAATTCTTTTTTCTTACTTCTTTAAATGTCTAGGTTTGTTCTAAGGAATAATAATACTTTTTTGGTCACCTTAAAATTTGCTTTGGAATAGAACTGTCATATCTCAATCTAATACTAATCACAATATATTTTGAGCTAAGAAGAAATCTACGCAACTTTAGGGAGCCCCTTTGTAATATTTACAAATAGGATAATACTACAGTTACATAAATCTTGCATGTTGGATATTAATTTCAGTCACAAATATTTATAACCCTTTTCACTGTTTTGAAAGGCTATGTACTAATCAGATTACATTTCTCATATTTATTCTAATCAGAGTTATTGCATTATAATTCTTGATACTTAATTTAAACCCCCAAAAACATGTTTATCCTTTAAATTCCTTGAGAATTTCCTCATCCCTTACAAATGGAAAATATATCATTAGCAAAGAAAGCTGTTTCATGAAGTGTAGAATTACTAAAAAAAATCTGAGATATAGCTAATAAAGTAAAACAAACAAAAATGTTAGACATAAGAATGATGAGGAATAACACTGGAGAAATGAGGCATACACAGAGAACATGTCATTGCTATTAAATATAATTTAGTTATCTTTTTTCTTATTTTTTTATGAGTTTATTATGAGATAACTAATTGGAATTAGTTTAAAGAAATAGAAATTCATACTGTCAGGTGAAAGAAAATTCAAAATGCCTAATACACTCAAGCATGGGCAAAAGATGATGACTGTTCTGGATTTCGGAAGTAACTACCACATTAAATCAAGGATTGAATAACAAGGGTTTAAAATATTTGTTAGGTTAGCAACACTGTTGTATGATAATGGAATGGCAAAATAGTATTTATATTTAAGAAACAGAAAATGAGCCATCTGATTTCTATATCGTACACAATATTAGAATGCACCGTACAGCAAAGGTTCATATGGAATTAAGATAAATAAATAACATAAAATGCAACGCTATTTACAAGAAGGAGATCTGACTTGGTAGTTTTCTGTGATCAAGTTACTAGCTTTTTACAGAGAGATGACCACAAATAACTTGGTCTATCAGTTGATACTGGCCGTATAAGAAACAATTACAAAGGAAAAAATGCTGATTAATATAAGAATAATAAGCTGAACAAGCAATCAGCAACATGAATAAGAGCTGTGGGGCTAAAAGGTGATATTAATTAAAGTTTTCAACTTTATTGGTTAATAGTTTGGATGTATTTTCAGCACAGAAGAATGAATTACATATGTCCCCTTGTACACTCCATCAAATATTTGTGAAGTAGGATAACAAACTACATTTTGCAGGGCAAAGGTGATAATGTCTCTATACTTACTGGAAGGCAGGGAAGAAATCTGTACCTTGGACATTTGTCTCTTAAATGACCTTCCTGTAGGCATATTGTGATATCCAGCTCCAACGTGGAAGAAAACTAAATTAATAAGTTACAAGAAGAATCATCACAGTGGTGGAGGTGGGGTGAGCATGGCTTACAGCGTACTGCTGAGAACCCACTCAAATTAGTAGCTTTATCTGGCTTTTTGCTTCATTTTATTGACTGCTTTTGCACCTATGTTCCTATTTGAAGAGATAAATTGATACTTTTTAGATTTTCAGGGTGGACTGTTATTAGGATGTTGGAACCTATGTGATCAACTGTAACAGAACTAGTTTTAGTTAACATCCTCATTTCTATGTAGCATAATTAACTCACATAATTTTTTGCTGCTTGGCTTTTTTCTCAGATAAATAAGGAATGCACTGCACTGTAGTGGCACGCCACATTCCTTTCAAGAGGAATCACAGATATTCACTTTTTTCCCAGCTGTGAACACAAGACATTTGGAGTATTGAAATACAGTATGATGACTATAGCTTCTCTGTGGTCTCCTATCTAGTACGTTACTCTCCCATTTGAAACATTTTCCTATTTGAAAGGGTATTTTGGAGAGAATTTTGGAGAGAATTCTACAAACAAAAAAAGACCTTGAGATGATCAAGTCCAACCGTACCTGTCTGCTACTAAACCATGTCCCTAAGAAGCTCATCTACTCAACTTTTAAACATCTCCAGGGATGACAACTCAACCATCTCCCTGGGCAGCTGTTCCAATCCCTGACCAACCTTTCAGTGAAGAAATTTTTCCTAATGTCTAGTCTAAACCTCCACTGGCACAACTTGTGGCCATTTCCTTTCGTCCTGTCAACTTGTCACTTGAGAGAAGAGACCAACGGTCACCCCGTCACAACCTCCTTTCAGGCAGTTGTAGACAGTGATGAGGTCTCCTCTCAGCCTCCTCTTCTCCAAGCTAAACAACCCCAGCTCCCTCAGCCACTCCTCACACGACTTGTTTTCCAGCCCCTTCACCAGCCTCGTTGCCCTTCTCTAGACACACTCCAGCACCTCAATGTCCTTCCTGTAGTGAGAGGCCCAGAACTGATTGAATTACTCTGACTGAAATGAAAGAGTAAATATGTTAACATATTAAGTTTAATAGGTTTCGTCTCCACATCCAGTATTCATCCAAATTGAAGAGTAAGAATCGAGTACAGTTAGGAGGTCTAGGGTTTTGTTGATTTTATTACTGGTATTTAATAAAATACTGTATGTCTTTAATTGTTTGTCAAAGTGCAATTTTACAAACTTCCAGAAAGTTTCCATGAAGATAAATTTTTACATTTGACCTATAAAGTCTCATTCTCCTGAAACTGCTCGAACAGGGTTGATGAAGATGATTCTCTACTACAATATAGAATGGCAGCTTCACTCAGAGTAGTTTTTGCAATGAATGTGTCCATTTTACAAATGGACCCATCCGCGCTGTGTTATGATAGGCAAGTGGTGAAAATCATCCCCTACTGAGGAATACCCCTAAGCCAGAAAGTCTCTAGGATATCTGATGAGTGATCTCCTGTTGCTTTATTTGGCTCTTGCTGGTACCCATTTCACTGCTGACTGGACAAATGCCATTCAACAATAAAATATCCTTGCCTGGAGGATCTGACACAGATGGGTCTAGTCAGATTGTTCCGTTAAGGGTAAGGAAACAAGCCCATGACCTTTTTTACTGACAATGGTATTGCATGTTATACTTTTCACAGAAGAGTTACTCACTGTTTGAATTTATACTGTACTTCTATTTAATTTTTATTTCTTTGAGTTTTTACCTGAGACTCAATATCATCATAGAAAAACAGAAAATTGTTTATCAGAGTACTCAAACTAAAGATAATACATTATTCTTCTATGTAGAGTTGTAAAAATAAGATAATTCTTTCCGTTTTTTTTTCTGGACAAATACCTCTTTTTTATTAGCAATTAACTAATCAGTACGAAGATTGTTGTATCCAATCCTTAAAAATATATTTTTTGGTGATTAGATAAAAAGTAATTATTAATCCTACTAGACTGTTACAAAATATTCTACAGCTACAACTAATAACTCGCCACACGATGACATGGTAAAATCTGATACACCGAGTCAGGTCTCCTTTCACAATGGTATAAACCAAGAAGTACTCTACTGAATTTAGTACTCTCATTCAAGTGAAAGGAGAATAAATTCATATTTATGCTACCATAGACTTTATCAGTGTAGTAATGTGGTGAATTACTAGACTCAGAAAGTTTCAGAAGGTCTCAGAAAGTAGTTATTGATCATATTTACCACTTCATTTTTCATTCCTCTAATCATCTTTTTTTTATTTGAATTATCTTTCAAAAGCAACTATTAGCATCTTATATGATTAAAAAAATGCATTCCTGTATATGGCATCTAAAGAGATATTTTTCAAAAATGGCAAAAGCCAACAAATATGGCTCTTGAAGGCCACTTTCATTGCGAAAGTATCTCTTTAAAATAATTTATTGAATCTTAACATTACAGAATAATATGGTTAATTTCTGCTTTGTTTTGTTTTGGTTTTATGTTATATTCTTCTGTTTAGCAGCCAGAAATGGGTGAAATAAATCCAAGTTTAACATTTTCACTGAATGTATCAGGACAGCCAAGCTGTGACTGTTGGATTGTAAAACTTTCCATCACCTCCCATCTTAGGACTCTGGTGGTCTTAACACTTGACTGCAGAAAACAGTGACCCAGCAGCAGTAATAGAGGCAAATATTAAGTTAATCCCTAGTCCCAACCACAAGGCTAGACAAGTCTCATCCTTGAGGAGAACGATAGAATCACTGGGAATTTTTGGTGGATACCTCTGTGAGTTGCTCCCAGAGTATCTGCAAGTGTCTGGAATATGCAGTAAGGATCTTGTATCTGCTTCCTAAACATAATAATTTGGTTCTTGGGCATGCAGTACACAGGTCAGAGAAATAAATCACCTCTGCAGTGAATTCTAAACTGTTACCTCACAGAGCATCATACCAGAAGTTTTATACGGTCATGTAGATTTTCTTCTAAAGTAAGGTAAAATTTAACATCTGGATATCAGGATCTAGTTTAAGAAATTTCAAACATGCATATGTGTAGTTCACTAGAAAGGAAGAGTTTTTCAAATTATTTGCTCATTATGAAATATTGACCCAGCTCTGAAGAGTATTCATTGATTGGCAAATTTTAATCTTCAGAAGTATTAGAAATATTTTTATAAATAAGCAGTACAAATAACTGAATATAAGTTGTTTCACTGTAATGTCTGTACTTTCTCAGGTCTAAATTGTTACTATAAAGTTGTTTTGAATTAAAATTTGGAAGTGTAAATGGAAACTGTCTTGTGTGTTGTAATCAGTTTTTGAAAAATGCAATCGTAGCACAAGATTCCATTTAAATAGTTATTTCCTGTGGTGTAATTACCACTGAAGAAGAATAGAGTGGCTAAACTACAGTGAGACTGTATTTACAGCTTCTAATGCAGCTCTACTGCCGAGTACATTGTTGGCTGAAAGGCTGATGTGGGATCTCCCAAGGTTTTGGGCTTTAAGTCTCAAAGCCTCCAGCAGATTACTTCCTGCATAACCACAGAGAGAAGGCCACAGTACATTATGTTCAAAAAAAATTCAACATTAAAACTGAGTAATAAGAATGAACATCTATTCATAGAAAAATGTTTCTCATTTTGTTTCTCCCCAGATATTTCCCATGTGAAAGATATGAGAGTCTTCTGGTTCTTATGACTTTTAATAAAATTCCAAACGCAGATAAATAGAGAGAAGACTGGAAATACAGAGACAATCAGACATTTGTAGATGTGATGAGAGATACGTAGAGATGTCTCTATATCCTCAGACTTCTCTTATTCAGTAATAGTAGCACATTTTAATGCTATTTCAACAGTTCATTATGACGTAACAGCATTATTGTTTCCTTCATGTAAGTTCATACAGGTGGTTTCTCCATTGATTTGTAAGGTGATGGAGGGAAATGGTCTGCATTACATTACACAGTTCTCTGCCTTATTGGTCATGATCAGAGTAGCTTCAAGAGACAAAAAAAGCCGACAGATGTCCTTTCACCTGTAGGTACCTTTTTCTAAAAAGGAACAGATATACCTTCATAAAAAAAAAATCCATAAGCTTAAGAGAGAATGCTTGTGAAATAAAAGCACTGCAGCTGCTCAATATGTTTTTATATATTAATGCATTTTAAGATTGTGGGTGTATTGCAAGTAAATTACTTAACCATGCTCAGCTGTCCTGTAAGTTGTTTGTAATTACTGATTTTGCTTTTCAGATGTGCATAATAAAGTTCTCAGTGTAGCTCTTTCAAATGCAACAGCAATGCTGACTCTTCAGTACTCGATAGTTCAATCACACAGGATATCTTCATCTTCAAGTGAGGCAAAAAATAAAGAACAAAGATAGAGGCAGCGCAAGGTAATGCCTGGTATTATTAGTATCAAATTCATTTGCTTTGCAATGATAGCTCCAGTCTTTGAAAAAATTTTGTATTTTTAATCATATCTCTGGCAGTAGTCACAGCTTCAATATTTCTGGAAGTCCATAAAATATTTCTTTTGTACGTTGATAAATTTTCCCACGTACTGTAGAATAAATGCTTCTTTCTAGTCTAAAATGATATCAAAATATCTTGTCCCAACAAAGCAAGATGCTCACACTATATGAAAACAAGGAAAAATTTAAAAGTATCAGAGAAAGTTGATTTGATACATGTTTCGATCTCTAGTAACCAACCATTTGTACCACAGCCTGGCAAAGCAGTATTCAAACACCCTTTTTTTTCCCGTTTCCCTGGTAAGGCAATGGGCTTTTTTCTTGATTTCCTGTAGAATCAAAGCATATGCATTCATGCCCTATATAGGTCTAAACATATATCAATTTGTGGAGCCCTCCAGTTATGATTAGGAACTAACACTTTATTTCATAAGAAGTATAAACAGATAGGCTAACTCAAAAGAAATTGAGATTCAGACAATATCATCATGAAATACAGATGTGGATAATGTGTTTTTTTCAAGTACCAAGAAATTTTATAGACCAAAAGATGGAAAACAGAATGGAACTGAGGCACACATAAGAAAGCACAGTATTTTAGCTCAAGCTGAAAAGAGATCATCAAGAAGAGTTTACCCTGAGCAGCATGTTTAGCTTTGAAGAATTATTTAAAATTTTGGTTTTTTGGAACCTTCACTTAAATGAAGTTCCTGACAGTTAATATGATTTTCAAAATACCTGTTTCCACTTCTTTTGATGATGAGGGTCTTCTAATGGAACAACTCTATCACTACCTCTTTCTCGCTCCCCTTCTACCTCCAGCTGTTGTGCTCTTCAACTGTCAGTAGCAATGTTCCTCTTATATTGATTGGGGAATAAAAAATATCACACTGTTTGTAATGAAAATAAACTGCTTCAAAACTTGAATTAGAATTTTATTTTAATCATCTCAGGTCAACAAGTAAAGGCACTTTTCAGTCTGCATTGATTTGATGCCAGAATGTACACATAATCTGAATTAATAAGCATTTTTTTGTGCAGTGAAAAGGGCCAAATACACAGACAAGTGTCTTTCATTTACCTATAGATCATGCAGCATTAAATGAGTTTTAAGAGTTAATTTGATAAGGATAGGAATTAAAATGGAAAATAAGGCTAATAAATGCTTTTAAAAAACTTCATTTTCACAGACTCTTCAAATTCTCATCAAATACGAAGTAGCAATTATGAAGACTGTTTTGTACATAAAAGAAAAAGCTTTGGCTGTCTTCCCCAAGCAAGTTCTGTGATCAGGTTTTAGAAGGACATACATTTTTCTTAAGAGAAAAATGGTTTTAACTCTCTACACTGTACAAAGAATGTGTAACCTCACTGTAGTAAAGAATGAGCGTATGAATACAGGTGCATTTGAACTGGTATCTTCCCTTCAGTGTGCTCTATGATTTAATCCATAGGTAAATATATTTTAGAGTGATAAAACATAATACCAGACTAAGGCTAGGGTCAATGTATTGAAATCATTCAAGTCCTTAGACTGCGAGAGTGTACTCTTGAGGCAGAGAGTATTGATGTTTATGTTCTGATTCAAATTCTTTGTGTAATATCTGGCAAGAAGTGAGGGAGTTCCTTTCTGTCTTAATCCTCTCTGGCCAGAGTCACTTCAGAAAACTTCTTGTTAGGACACGTCACTGTGTTGTTTATGACTACTTCTGTCCAAGGAATGGTTTATATAACACACAATAACTATTTATGTAGAGGATAAAACGGGACTGCACATCCTTAGTAGGCCAACGATGGTCTAGCACAAGCTACTGCTCATCAGAAAAGCGCAAGTCAGTTGAATCAAGCTACCCCTTGGAAAATGGCAGTGAAAGTAACCCTCTGAAACAACTATTACTTGTCAGTATGTGAAAGCTACTGTTCAGTTCAATATTGCCAGAACTTCATTCACATTCAGTGAACCAGCATAACCACAAAATTGAAGATGGACCTAATCTCAGACACCACTAGTCACTTTAACTGTTCTTCTTTGTCATGGACAGCCTCCAGGTTCACACAATTGAATCAAAATTCACTTGTTCTAAAGTTACGCACCCAGGTATTCTCTGCAGAGAGCAATGCCTCTGGAGAGCAACCATCCCATTGTAAGACAGGTATCTGTTAGGCTACAGCATACTTCTGAGGTTCTTTTGTGTTTTGGTAATGTCCAGAAACTATTCAGAGAGCCAAAATGTGTAACTCCAACTGTGTATCAACTCTCTAGCTGATTATGTCAACTGAAATGAAACCTTTAAAAATCTGTATGGTTTTCCCTTATTTTCATAGTCATAGTGCCCTCTCTTCTTACTCACATCAGCCTTTTGATCTCACTGTACTGTCCTCTTCATTCTTCCAGCAGTTCCAGTCTTGATAGAACTCATCTGCTACTGAAAAATTTCCTAGTAGTGTCCTAGTCGGACTGAATGAATACCGGATTTGTCATGTAATTTTTTTTTCCGATAAATCATGATTTTTTTTTTTCTTGTTTTCAAAAAATTTTTAAGATCAACACAAAATATGTCAACAGTTCAATTGTGTCATACTGATAAAAAAGTAATCAGTGGATCTTAAATTTAGGAGTAGTTTCACTATGACTGCATTTACTATTTGCTACAGAGATCAGCATTCAAACCCATGGCCGAGTTAGCACATCCTTAAAAGCTACCATCGATCAGCTGAACTGTCATAATTCCACGTAAGCACTCAGTCTGTGGTGAACTACATCAAGTTAATTAGAATAGGCTTAAACTCAGCAAAATTACTTTGAACGTGACAGGCCTGAACTTATTAGTGTGAAATACTTACATGTTATTATAACTGAATCCTTAGGTTAGTTATTCCTATGACTTGTAATGTTAAGATTTTTTTGAAGTCTGTTACACTGCCTTTCCCTGTTCATTTTTATTTTGAGGAAAGAAGGAAATTTTCAAAATGAAGGCTAATATACAAGAATCATTTCTAAAAACACAAGGAACAGCAGCTATTTGAAACAAATGAACACGTAACAAGCTTACAGCACTGTAACAGCAGGATACAGGAGTAAAAATGCAAAAATAGCCATTTCAAAAAATTGTTTATTAAAGCCCTCATCTCCACAGCAGGAAATAAAAAGAAAAATACTGAAAAAGCCACCTTAAAATGATTTATTAAAAAATACATCACCAGAGATGTACAGAAAGAAAACAGTTTACCAACCTTCTTAAAATAAATTTATTCAACTATGCCCCAGCAGGAAACACTATAAGAAATAAAATTTCCACTTTGTGAAAATAAATAAAAAAAATATTTTCAAACAAGGAAAAATAAAGAGGTCCTTTAAAATAGTTTTATATAGCTTGTATTGCATTACTGAAATATAAAAACAGCTTTTTTCACCAGTGGCTTCATTCTTCTTAACGTCGCACTCTTTGACCCTATTCAAGAAGCATGTCCAATATGCATTTAAGCAGAAGCACCTCAAGTTAAACATCAATAAGCTCACCATCTTTCATACCTGATCTCTTTAAAGTATACTTTATATTAATTCTTGCAAACCTGTTTCCAAGAGAGTGATAGACCTGTTCTGAAAGTTTCTTTTCCAGCCCGGTCAAGATTTTCACTGGGAATCCATCATTTGCACAGTCCATTTCATTTGTGTTTGAGGGCAATACCCAAAGTTGCATGAAAGCACAACATATTTAAAGAAGCCAAGGATCACCTAATGACCAGGAAGGAGAGTACTGGGGCCTGCTTATACTACGACATATATCATTGCACTAACCTCACTGATGCTGATTTTGATACCCAGTGGTGGAAGTGACAACAGAGTTAGTCCTTTTGTTATCAGCCTAGCTTTGCCGTCGACAGTGTGAGCTTGAATATATTTGTTAGCCACGCCACTCATGGTTTCCTTATTTTTACAAATAAACAACAGCCAACTACTTTGCTGCCACACTAAGATGAAGTGTTCGGCATCTTTGTAGCAGGCCATTGCTTCGTATGTAAGATGAACCTCATCCTTATAAATACCCAAGCTCTATCTTTCATCAGGATTTTTGTCCCATCAATCTGAGCTAGGTTTGTCAATCCAGAGAATTCCTTTATTATTTAGATTATCCAAAGTCTTCCCTGTGTTTAGGAAGAGACTTGAGGTGGCAAAGGATGCAGTGATTCTGCTGTGTTCCAGCAGATCTACATCGGTTACCCACTTTATCCATGTCAAGCCTTGGAAAGCCACCACACCCACCAATGTTGCACAAATAGAAATGTCATATTCTGTGACTTCCCCCAGCAGCACTCATTTCTATTCCGACTCTTAGACTTTCTGTAGCAGTAAGAACAGAAAGCCTTACTCTCAGATATCTTCCTCTAATATTTAGTCTAGGTAGCCGCGTCTTTCCCTACTGGTCCGGGAGCAGTCAAGCCCTGGACTATCATTCTTGATATGGCTCAGACAATTTTGACTACACTGATAAGAATCTCTGATCTGCTCATGTGCAGAAAAGAAGACTTGAAGAAAATGCCATGAAAAGTATTTATGGTCTTAGAAATAAAAATTAGTTGAGAACTGAGGTTTCAAAGTACCATTACTGTAAAAACAAGGAAGATAAACTCACATTATACACAGTAAATACCTCTATGATTATAAATAGATATATGTGTGCATGTATATAATTATAGCCAGCAAGGGAAGGAAGAGAAAGAATAGTCTCGACCCAAGCCTACTGCGTGACAATATGATTATTGTAACATATATGTTCATGAAATTAAAACATCTGACTACTTTAGAGGAAGCTAAAATAAATATAATGTATTTCTTAGGCACTGATTCTGCATAGAAAATTCAGGCAAAATTCATATTTATATAAATAAGGACTTCAAGATCAGGCCTAACAATTACTTATTTCTTCTTTGTGCTTTATAATTTAATAACCAGAATCACAAAGTAAAATAATGCATATAAAATGGAACCTATTGAGACATAGCTGTTCACTTTGTCAAAAGAAAAAAAATTATGCAGTGGGGATATGTGAAATCAGACCTCAATATCTCGTTATGTTCTCAAAATAAATTAGCACCAGAAATAAAGTTCATCTGCAGTAAAGTTAGTGTTGCTGTTTCAGCAAATTACTGTGTGAGTGACAGTGATGATTACAGCCAAGGAAATAATTCCTAGCAAATTATTTATTCAGTGAATTTCACCATTTCTTCTGTCCATGATTCTCACAGTGTTATTCTTCATTCAGAATTGCTAAGTTGTCATCAATCAGTACATCTTGATTCAGAAGACATTCACAAACAGCTATTGAAAGTCCACTCCTGGCCTGAATCCTATGTTTGTCTCCAAGAGTTTGTCAGGTAGCAGATGTCTGAATGGAGCCTTTTCTCAACAGCTTCTTACTAACCTTTGTAAAACATCTTGGATAAAATGTATATGACTTCCTTTCAATAAAGGCTGCCTTGCTGAAAATGCAGTACTTTATGTTAACACTGAGAAACAGAGGCTTAACATAAGTTGTGGTGAGAAAGAAAGCTTAAAATCTTTAAGGAGGCAGTTTTCTTGAATAATTTCTACTTTAAATGTAGTCAATTTCAGGCAGTGGAAAAAGAAGGCAACAGAGCCAATAGTTCCCCCTTAGAAATCCTATACAGTAATTTTCACCTGGTATTTCCTGATTGAATTGTAGGCTGGCAAAGGAGGGAAGCTGGATTCTTGAGAGCATCATGGAATCACATGAAGGAAGAAGCGATATTTAAGATGTAAACTGTCTTTGAAGTCCTCCTTTCCACACCTTTCTTTCTTCTTGGTCAACCTGTTATGCAGTCTTTGACAAATAGCAATTCCAAGCTCGTGGGCATCAGCTGTCTGAAAACTCTTGTTTCTCGCATTTTCTGTTTTCAAATTCTTTATACTGACATGAAAGTGTCCATAGTGACACAGAACACTGGGTCTTAAAATATTATCCATCTTTCTTTTTTTTCCCTTTAGAATCATGTTAATGCCCATATTAGTACAGTAAAGTTTACAAAAGATACTGAGGATAGTTATACGTAGTATTAAGTGGATTGAGCTGAAAAAAAAGGATTTTTATTTTTACAGCAAATTCCTACTCATTAATCTAATAAATATAAGCCTATTGTACAATTGCAAGAGATCACCAGTAAAGGAAAGTTCTTAGAGAATCTCTCCTGCATAATGTAGTAGGAGCCCTCAATGTGGGGAAAATTTCATAATATTTCTTGTATTTAACCCTTTGCTTAGAATGCACCCTATCTCACTGAGAATACTGGATATACTCTTTAGTTGTGTTGTGTATTTCCCCTACTGTGCATCACTGAATACTCTTTTTCCCACAGTGATTTTTGGAAGGGAAATTATAATGTTCCATAATAGGTTTCTTATTATTTTTGAGGTTTTTAATAACAACATTCAGGACATGCTATTGTTTTCCTTTTATAGGAAAATTCTTTTTTCATTTGTATTAAAAATCATTCATCTAAGGAGTTTAATAAAATTCCTATATAGAGAAGTCCTTATATTAATATGTGTATTTTATGCCACTTGAGCTGTAGTTCTATCTTTAATTTCATATAAGCTATTTGGAGTTGATTAAGTAGCATATAATCTCTGCCAGCCAAATACATGAAAAGTTGGTGGTGTATTTTTAATCATCTATATTCAGAGCTGGAAATTAATTTTACTTTGATTTTTTTAAAATATCTCTTGATTAAAACTTAAGCAGTCAAACATCTCATGCATTTAACTTAAATGTTGTGTCCTCCTCTATCAGAATAAAATTGGGCATTTTCCTATACACAATAGAGGAAAAAAAGCAATTACTATCAATCAGTGACTAAGCAACAGATTGGAGTATTTAGAAAGACTCATTCATACACAGATTTGCAGCACTGTTCAGCTCTTCTGATTAGATTCCATAGATTTTAAATTGTAGCTAATTAGGCTGTCATAGGTTCATTAATGGCTCTACTGATTCAGCACTCCCTCACCTGCATGCATATTAAAGCTCATTAGCTCCCTTGTCTAAAATACCACCTGCATTAATTGCTGCTGATGCACTAGGACTCTTCAGAAGGCTCTTCTGACAACTAGTCTACCTGCTTGTAATACCCATTGCCCCCAGAGCTCTTCAGGAGAGCTAGCACATAAAGTTCATAGTGTTTCACACATTGTAACGCTGCAGCTGTTGTGAGGGCAGTCAAGCCTGTTTTCTGCTTAACAGCAGGAAATAAATAATTAGCAATGCCTATACTGTAATGCTTACCACAGGACCAGTTTATTTGCTGTGGAGTCTCACTACTATAAGCTGCCTAAAAATACCACGTACTTACAACGTTCTAGGGGAGATCCAAAGATGTAAATTAATCTATTATGACCAAGAAGAATAGATGACCTCAAGTTAGAATAGGACCAATGTTCTGTCACCTCTTTACATTAAAGGGTGGGTTAGTTACCATAAAGACAGAGGGCCAAGTCTGAGACACGGTTAGTTCTTACTAATCCTTTAGTCCTTTGTTTTATGTAGATGTCATTACAGATATCAGTGTTAGATTATGTGTCACAGGGGTTACAGTTCACAGCTGGATTGATAAAGAAAAGCTGCAACAGGCTGGAAGCTACTGAGAAAGGCAGCTTTAAGAAGTTCTTCTAGGCTCCTGGTTTACAATGGTTACAATCAAAGATGGACTAGTAAGCCAGTATGGGACATAAACTCAAAATATGTCTTTTAACATTACTGACACCATCTTTGCTGAAAGCCTGTTAAACTGAAGACGATGTCTTGCCTTGTGATTGAGAGTTTTGGGGTAAGCAATGGTAAAATTTCACAGAATGTGTCCCCAAGTATAATTTTATCTTCAGTTGTGCTGAGGAAGTCTTATTGTTTCCTACCAGTAATTAAGTATACCTCATTTCAAAGTAATACTTCATATTTATATTAATATTTTTCATCTATACTTGTGTTATCAATCTCCCAAAATATTTTTCACACTTCTTGATATCAAACTAAATTAATAGCAATACTTTGAGTTTAATAATTTCATTATTAAAATATTGAAATGGTAGAAATTGGATTTTTACATTTTTTTTCTTAATTTACACAAAATTATATGTAAACATATACAGGCATCACAGAGATTTGCTTGACTTTATTTCACTGTAAGGAATACTTTTGGGGGGAATGACCCATTCTTGCCTCTTTTTTCTTTTGGAAGTGTTTGAAATATCTCCTGAAATCTGCCATCTTTTATGAAATTATGAATAACATATTTGGAAGAAGGATTACTACAAGTGAAGAAAACTGTTTCATACTCATAATGGTAAATTTACTGTATAAATTGACTTACCAGATTGACTGCTTCGATACCAAAAATACTTGATGGAATGGGGTATTCCTGTGCAGTAGAAGCTTTTCCATAGGAAACATTGTCAAAACATTGACTTGGGTGATGCCTGAAATAAATAAATACAAATGCAGAAAATATTAGATCTTTACAGTTACTGTCTGAAGCTCTTCCTCTGACACTGAGTTCTTTCTTACCTGTCCTTTTAAAAACACGATATTGGTGAAAAACCCACACTATGACGTTAACAATTTGTGTGCCCTTTTTTTATGCTTTCCTGATTTATCTCAAGCCTCTTCTAGCACTATTTGAGTAAACTCTCAGCGCAACAGCAGGCACTGCAGTAGTTTGAAGACACAGAACAGTTAGAGTGTCCACACTTCTGTTCTTCCCCTTTTTTTACTGGAAATACTCAAATGTTCGATGACATACATCACAATTCCTGTTGTGAATATGTTAACATCCTGTCTGGTTTACGAGCAGAAAAGAAAGGACGAACAAAGTGTTGTTTAGTTCAACCTCCATTAGTCCACCTTGCTCCAAGTCTTGAGTGATAGTGAGTGTACAGAAAAAAAAGAATATGTATCATTAGTATAATTTTGTTATGATCAAAGGCACCGTCTGTAGTGCCTTATAATAGTAACGTCACTACCATGAAAAATGAATTCTTCAGAAAATCTTCTAGCCTTTCAGAATTTAGTCTAATGGGAATCTAGACTAGAAAGTTAAGGTTTAGGGATAATATTAAGCTTTCCACTGAATTCAAATCAGTAGTTCGATCTTGTAAGTCTGAATGCCACTCTGGAGAAAAAAAAAAAAAAAAAAAGGAAAGGAAAAGAAACCACTATATCAACAGCAGGTAGCTTAAAAATACCTTGCATGTGCACTGAGGCACAGACAGATGGAACCAGCAGAGCAAACCTACAGATGATGTTTTAGAACCGTTTTGGCAAGGTCCAAGATATATTCCCTTCTTCCCACCTGTGTAACTGCTGACAGATGTCAGCAGGCTTGGGGTAAGAAAATGAGGGCTCAGTTCCCCACCTCTTCTCACCTTACTCATCCTTTCCAGTTCTGGAGTGTGACAGGAGACTAACAGACTCCAGATGAAGCAGACTTTCGTTCTTGTCAAGGTAGTGGTGAGTGAGAATATAACTCCTCGTGCTGTGTTTTCCTGTAAGTTTTATTCCTCCCCGTCCCTCTTCTTTGAATTAAATGCACTTGCGATCTCAAATAAAAAAAACATTCACTCCTCATCTTCCATCTTTTCTTTAGAGTCTAGTTGTATTCCAGAAGTAATCAGATGTATTAATTTATTTGGATGACATTCTTTACTTCAGCCTGGCACAGATACAGCTTTTATCCCCTTGTGGATATGATCATGAATCAGTTTCAGTGTATAGGGACAAGTCACTGATTATCAGGTATTTTTTCCATTTAGACCTAGGTTATAACACATGCCAAGTAATGATAACTTACAACAGTTTGTACCTTTACTGGCAGTCTTAGCTGAGATACCAATGCACCTTCTTTTACTTATTTATGGGAGCTGGGCCACAACAATTAACAACATGTTGATGCCTTTTTACTAGTCAATGAAGGTAATTCTTTCTACAATCTAGCTTTTTCACAAAATATTTATCTAAGTTTTTTTGAGGTGTAAAATCAATCAATGTCCTCTATTTCTTCTGTCTTTAATGCTATGCAGAGTTTCTGATAGTTCCCAGAAGTGCTGTCTGAAAAGATCTGTTGCATCACAACAGATTTTCCGTAAGGGAAACAAGCCGATGTTTCCAGCATTCCACAGAAAATAGCAAAACATATATTTTGTAAGCATAGACGGGATCTAGTTGTGACCTAGTACTATGGCAGGAAGGCAGGTTATTGGAAAGAATGTAATTCTTAGCCTTTAAACAGATTACCAAACACTATCCCGTACAAGCACTTATATGTACAAATCACAGCAGTATTTATCCATGCTGTGCAGGACAATTATTTTCGTCCTCTTGCATGCACATACACACAAACAGCCTTTTGTTCTGTAAAAGAACAGAGAGTTGGAAGAATCAAAATTTTTGTTTCTCTTCATCTGCCTTTGAGCTCTCCAAAACAGGTGTCAGGTGAAAGAAAAATTGGAGACATTCCTGAAAGGGAGCATGTAGCTCTTCCTTACACTTTTTTTCCCATCAAGTGCAGACTAAAACCTCTCCCTAAACCTGGGATTAATTATTACAGTCTGTTGACAGGGGCACAGAGAAGAGCCACTGGCTGCCAGCCAATAGGCAACACGGCTTCCTGCCAGCTGCCTCGCCACTGCTGGAGAGCCACTCTGCAGTGACGGCTTGTGGATACGAGTGAGCTGCACCAACGGGTTTAACACATCTCTGTTCATACAACATTCTGTGGGTCCCAACTGTAGTCTCATTTTCACCAGGCTGTTCTGTTCAAAATATTGACATTAGAAAATATTGCCATTGTTCATTAGTGTCAATGAGAACTGTGTTTGGATTGGACCTACAGAATTTTTACTCTGTTGGAAATGTACATTTTTTCCTTTGTTTTTCTTGGCATAGGAAGAGAATATAAAGTTCCTTCATTTTTATCTCTTTTCTGGTAATCCATTCAGACAGTATATATAAAACAAAGCAGAGTTCATACAGTCATATGTGAAGCACAAACTAGTTTCAATACACATTATACTTCCATATTTACAGTAAATACACTAGAAATGCACCTGGTTTTCTTTTCTTACAATATTTTATCCATTTGTCTTTGAAACTGCAACGTTAGCAGGAAAAGATCCTCTCAAGTTCTTGCTGCGGTGTCTTTTATTATTTCTACACAAAAGGAAGTTCGCAGTGCCTTTGAGACCTTTAAGGAACTTGACTGAAAGGACAGACCTTTGAAGTCTGAAAAACATGTGTAATCTACTTTTACTTAGTCTAACAGAAGAGCCATATTTACCATGTTCATGTCATTATGGATTTTAGGGTTTTGTTCTAAGTACAAGGTGTATGATAGTCTGGAGATTATCAATTTGGGATACATTTGAAAGTTGACTTTGATCTCCTTAAAGCTATCAATCTCCGCTTTGGAAGGAACAAAGAGATAAGAGAAACTGGAAACCTAATTTGCATCTGATACCTCTGGAAAAAAGAGAAAACAGGGAACTAAATAACTAGAAAGCTAAAAGTCTTGCTCTATTCACTGCAGGGTCTTTGTAAAATTGCTTGTTTTATAACTAGCAAGACATCCAACAGACTGTAGTGAGATAAAAACCAGTAACTCAATTATAGCCATAGGCAGCCTTATTCTTTGTATGGCTTGTAAAACTAGAATTTGTTTTTAGTGACGAACTAGAACCTGTGTCTTCTGCAAGATATGAGCCAGAAGCCACACAACAGGGGCATTTATTTAGACTTCAGAAAGAAGTCTGATAAAAACAGGATGTTAATTATAAAAGAGAATAAAGGAATAACATTCTGTTAAGAGCTCTGTTTGAAAGTGTGTTTTGATAATTTTTCCTTTGAATCAATTTCATCCACTCTCTTATCATATCACACCATATCTTCACCAATGATTCAAGTCCTACCAGTGCACAACTACTGCATGGCTTTCTTCCCGTTATCAGTATGAATGAAGTGCCCTGCCAGAACAGGTCAGAAAAGCCATTGCCCTCTCCTTATGTAATTGTTTCCTGAAAAAAACACTTCTCTCTTGTTGTCTGCAAGGAAATGACCAGGTCAACACACACTTCTTGAGCCTTTCCAACTCTAACATAAAAAAATAGCAATGTGTACATTGGAAAACAATGCCAAATGCCCTACACAGCTGAATGCTTTACTGCACACAATTCTCCCCTGAAGAATAAGCACAAGGCAATTGAAGGAGATGCTAGAGCAATTCTGACAAAGTCTGTAACAGCTTTGCACTTCAGGAATTCAACTGCATTTTAACTCATTTTGTCACTTATGGTGCCGTTAAAAACTGAATGCAAAATAACACCATCCTGCCAAAATTTTGTTAGACTAGTATGAATAACAAGATTAACTACAGGAAATTTAGGTCCAGTGTGGTTCCATCAATGTAAGAGAACAGAAACTATGGCCAGTTTCTTGCAGCGATTTCACAAAAGTGAGGCTCCTGTTCTTATGTTTCTGAATAATGCTGAGGATCGTTTCTTCAGTATATTTCACTTGTTGACATAAGCTATGATGTTTTAATTCTTTGCTATGAATTTCCTCATTTTTGGTTTGAAGAACTTCAATAGATCTGTGCCCTAGTTTCACCCTAATAGCTTTTCCTTGCTGACTTGTTTCTAATGACACATACAGAACTAGTTCAAATAAATTTTGTGATTAGTAAAATAAATTCATGGGTCCGTTCCACTGCGAACAATGAAACATTTCTGTCAACTCTGTATTCCAATTCCCATGTTGGATTTCAGTGGATCAGAAAGCACGCTGAGGAAATATAATGAGAGGACTATTCCAAGGAAAACAGAGACAGAAGATGGGGGAGAGAGGGGAAAAAAACAGAGAAAATCATTCCTTAGGAGAGGTGTCATTCATCAGGGGCCTGATTCAAAGCCCATAAAAGCTGGAGGAAAAGTCTGCAGTGACATAGATTGGCTTCAGAATAATATTTGGTGTTATCTCAAAAATGCCAAAGTTAGAGCCCAGTGAATATCATCTGTAGACAAAATGGTTTTTTCTTTACTTGGTATTGAAGATTTATCTGAGATCCATGGTATTATAGGTTATAAGATAAGGCCTGATAATTGTTGACAGACAAAACCCGGGAGTTACTGATCTCCTTCCTGAGTAGAATAAATAAAGTTTTACTTCCTTTGGCGACTTGGTTCTAATTAGTTAATACATCCTTCCTGACCTTTTTTTTATCCTTATGTCTTGCTTTCCAACACACTTCTCTGCACAAGCTTCAGTACACCAGCAAAAGAGCCTTTTAATTTCGGCAGATACATAAACAAGGATGCACTGCAGCAGAAAATTAGGTGAGCTTTATTCACACCCTCTGTAACAAAATAGATTACCCACTACAAAGACTAAAATGTGTGGACCAGACGTCCCAGAATGAAAACACATGTGTCTCCAATAAGAACTAAATATTCTCTTCCAGGGAAATTTCCCTTCTCCCAGTTCTTGTGTCAAGGATGATAAAATATATCACACAGATTTATTGAGACTAGCTCTACGCTCGTGCGTACAGAAAGGAAAAGGACACAAAAAGTCACGCCTCTCTGCACTTGCCTTGTGGCAACATAACTACTTACAATTATTAAGATTGCAAAGACTGCTAGGAGCTGATGCTGGCATTAATTAGCCTCATCAAACTGGGTCAGGAAAAGAAGATGGTTATGACCACTTAACCTGATGCCTTCTGATAAGAGATTTAGAGCCAAACAAGCATTTTTTAATCTTTGCAAATGTCTGAAAGACAGTGAAAATATTGTTTAGTTCTTACTAAAGATTAAACGTGAGCCTGAGATGGGATGTTATTATGGTGCTACATGTCTAGAAATACTGTAGAGATTCAATAAGGAAAAACCCTGGAAAATTAGTAAGTGCAGTGAAAATTCTAAGACAGTGTCAATTGTTTGGTTCAGTTTAATTTTCTGTTTCTGTACACCAGATATTTCAAAAAGTTATACATGTATGAGCAGCTATTTTAGAAACCTGGAAAAGTATATCAAAGAGCACATATTGAAAATATATCCTAAAAAACAAGTTTTCATTGTACTATGGTATTCTATTCTTACAAAACTAATTCTCAACATTCCTCAAAGTTAATTGAACTTAAATGTTTACAGTTACATTTAATGAAAAAAGTACCTTCATGTTTCATACCTTTTTGAAAAAGCTGGCTATCATTTCTCTCCCCAAACATAGGTTGGAGGTTATGTAACAGAAGGACCTTTGTTATAAATCAGGTTAAGAAATATTTTTCTCATGGAAGCATGGGCCAAGAAAAGATCTCTAGTTCCATATGGAAAATGCAGTGTAAAAGTAAGAGCAATGATGGCAGTGCAAGAAGAGAAGGAAGAAAAGCTGAATTTCAAAAGCAAAGTAGGTTGCAGTGGAAATTTAGCAATGCCCTTTGAAATAATTTTTCCTCCTTTGAAGTCAATAGTTCTGAGATGTTATCATCTGCTGATTGTGAAATCTTATGCGATCATATTCTGATTAGTTCTTCCATTCCCTGTGGATCATTGCTCACATAACATTGTAACCTTTTCTGGGTTGATTCAGCAAACTATATATAGAACTAAATTGTAATGAAGAATGATTTGCACGCTGTGTTTCACAATAATCCCTTGTTTGACAGATGAATCTCATGAAAAAAGTTGCTTTTGCCTTAGGTGAAGTGCTTTTGTAGTTAAACAGAGGAATTCAATCCACAGAGTATCTATGTAAAAGCTTTCACCAGTGCTGAAAACAATATCACTAATTCTTTGAAAGACAGGAAAAAAGGGTAGTATTATGTTATTTCATCTCTAAACAATCTCCCTCCGTCCTGAGATGACATGTCCACATCTCTTCTAGTATCTATGGTTTAAGTATTTCAATGCTATGTTGTTAAAGAAGCCATATGAGGACATTAGGAGAAACATTCACTTTCACAATCATAAAAATTCACTATTTTATTCAGTATTAATTTTGCAGTTGTAAGAGTAATTAAAGGCTAACAGTGATGATGAGTGTTTTTTGCCGAATACTGCACAAACATCTAGTAATGTTTGTAAACTTTCAATCGTCCTCTGAATTTCAGTGTAGTCAGCATAGGAGATGAAACCTTCATCACCTGTCTTGTAAGATATTAGTTGTATAAGAAAATTTGGGCACTATGTGAGAGTGTGGAGCATCCAAAGTGGGAGTTGTTTCTTTTAAGGTTTTCAGCTTATTTTTAAAACAAGCTATAGGAATATACTGCTGATGAATACGCAGCATTTCAATGAGTATGCAAGCTGAACCATTACATCTTTGTGGTTCATCCATCACCACATGACATCTGACACCTTGATAAATCATCATTTATTTCTAACTTAGTTTATGCATGATTTTTCTGCAATGTAGCTGATTACACTTTGTTACGGATGTTAATTTCCAAAAGTTTGCAAAATGTTGATAATTTTCTGGAGGCCAAATCAGAAACGATAGTAGTAATATGACTTCTGTAACATTTTACCTCAAAGCTAGCAATTCAGTTTGGGATCAAATCAGAAGAAACTGAAGTTATGGCTATCCAAAATTTTTTGATTGTCTATACAGAGTGAATTTATTGTCTCCATTGAGTTCCCAGTGTCTCATGCAAAAAAGAAACATATGCAACATTCTTACCAGATTGCTGGCATAATTTCAGGGAAATGATATTATTTTTATAGATATAAATGTTTCTACAAATCAGAACAAAGTAACAGAAAAAAGCTGAAAGTATTTTATTTTTCCCAAAATTCACAGACCTCATATTCTACATATTTAATCTATATTGCAGTCCATGCCTTATGTGTGGGTGTGCAGTGACTGCATCTAAAAGCCTAGGTTTTTATGATCCCTGATCTGAGAGCTATAATATTTAGGATTTTTGTAAAAGAGTAAAGCAATTAAAAACAAGACCTCAGTGACAGAAGGTCTTAAGGGTTAAAACTGATGTCAGATTCATGTAGAAACGTGAGTGAGTTCAAAACATTGATATATTGCACAGGAATAAGTTCTAAGCCATCATAAAACTAGACATGCTGCTTGATTCAGCCAATACTATTTCATTGATTTTCTGGTGGGAATCAGAAAAGAACTAAAACCTGAAGATAAGAAAATAGGAGCATTCCTTTGGTCAGGGAAGGCATGTCAAGATTGTCTGTGCAAAGGAAAATTCCACCAGCATAAAATTACAGGGAAAAAGCTGATCTGAGCAGTTAGGCTTTGTGCATAACAGTAAAATGTGTTTCAAGGAACACAAAGAGGGGAGTGCAATAATGAAATCAGGAACGCATTAGTAAGGAATAATGCTGGTCAGCTGGATGGACATTTTTCATGATGCCGCAGAAGAAAAAGTAACTCAAAAGTAGAATATGGATGGGTGTTACCTAACAATGACTGAGAGCATGTCATTCTGTCACTCTTCAAGTATTTACACATGCACAAACAACTTATATACGAATGCGCTGCTCTGGAATTGCCAAGCATATGTTGTACAACCTTTTCATAAGGCTACTCTGGTTTGCCAGTGTAGAGGCTAGCAGAAAGACCTTGCAGCGCTCACAGGGAATGAGATTTATTTCACAATGGAGAGTATACCCAAACAACAGTAACTATGTGTTTAGTCATTTGGATGTACTTTAAAATACACTGAAGAGTTCCCGCACATACTGTGACTTGTTTTTAAACCTCGCTATCATAAAAATCAGTACATTTTGGGAATTGCCTGTAGGTTCACACCAGCCTAGTAGCAGCATGCATTTTCATTACACCAGTCTAACATAATCACTTCTATAATACCTATTCTCAAAATAATTCTGGTTCCCCATGTCCCTTTTCCCTTACAGGTTAAAACTTACAGCAAATCTCAGTCTCTACCTACAGAGAAGGAAGTGTTTCAAAGGATGATGGCTCTCTTAGGCAAAGGGAAAAGAATAAAGAGGAAGCTGCAAGTGAGCTGACAGAATCAAGCAAGAACATGATGCTTGATCAATGCTTGCCATTGTCAGAGACATTCTTTAGGGAAATATTCCATTGCAGATGTCATACACTAAATTAAGTGGAACGGAATTAATACAGAACCTACAAGACTAACAATGAAATTTTCAGGGCTGCTGTCTTATTGCTCTTCCCCCTCTATAACTGCTCTTTAAATCAACTACATTTAAGGATGAATTGATAGACCCTAGCTTTAAGCCTTTGATATTTAAACTGTTGATAATCTCAAACACACATCACAACATTGATTTCTTTTTATTCAAAAAAACCTTGCAACTTATTCATATAGAACATCAATATCATTGTATAATAAAAAGTGTTGAAATATTTTTGTAACTAACCCGCATGGCAGGAGGACAAACTTGTTTTAATCTTCTCTAGTCTTATTTTTTGACCCAATACAGGTAGGGCAGGTGTGAGAGAACAACAATGATGTAGAAATACTACAAATTTTGTGTGAAGGACAGGATATTGTGTAGGGCTTTTTTCAGCTACCCCTGCCAAAAAAAAAGAGGAAATAAGAAATCCCTCAGATAAAATGACACAGAAATTTAACAACTCAATCAATATCAGTGGAGGATCTGTAACAAGGAATAGTTCCATTGGCAGTACACATAAGTAATAAAGATGATAGGATTTTCTTGCATTAGAGTATTGTTTCAAATGTGTCATCTTGGTCATGATCCCTTGCTGTTGTTGTTGTTGCCTCCCTTGTTGCATGTGGTGACAAAAGAGATTATGATAAAATACTGGAGAACAAAAGGGTGTTCATTATATACTCCATCACATACAGAGATGGGCATTGTCTTTTGTGTGTGGAATTAAAATACTTGGCAATCATTTCCCCACTAATGCTGAACTGAGGCTTTTTTATTTTTCTTTTTTTAAATTTTCTTTTATTCCTTCCCTTTTTTTAACAGGGTATTTTATTCATTTCCAATTCCGCTGAGGATCCACTTTAGTAATACTTTCTGCCTTAGATTAATTACCCTGATCTAATTCATTTAGTGGAGGACAGCTGTGGTACGTGGGTTGCCCACTGATGTATTGTGTTAAATGACGCCCATCTGTCATTGCAGCATATCAGCATGGATTCAGTGTCATCCACTTCATTGGCTCTGCTGAGATGTGAAGTACAGCTACAATGTTTACCACTGTTGTTAATTTAATATCTACACCTTTAATAACCTGACTGCTGTCATTTGCTGAACAATGATACATGATGGCCAGTGAACAGCCAGATAGAAGGCATTAACTTGACAGCATAGTAGACCATTTGGTACAGTTAATTAGAACACTTCTGGGCAAACTTACTGTTGAGGGTCTTGTAGGGCATTCTCATGCAAAAAAACGCCTTATTGAAAATAAAGGTGAAAAAAGAAACAACCCTGCTAACAGTGACCCTGACAAGTATGATCATGAATACATTCTGTTTACTCAATGTGGTAATTTTATAATAGCCATCTTCTCTTACTTAACACTGATCGGTCTCTTGCTCTTTCCTCTAGCCTCCCCTCATTTCTTTTCCCTTTTCTCTCTCTGAAAATGAAAAAGGTTGGAGGTAGCAGACCCAAACACACACTGTCATTTCAGTCCAGTGGCTTATAGGCATGTATCCAAAACCAGTGTGGGTTTCTCATTGCACAAATGCCAGGTCCAACCACTGACTTTTTAACGAATGTGAAGAAGTAACCCATTCAAAGGGTTCTTTTATTTCTGAATGGAAAAGTTAAAAACAAGAAAAAAATATTACATTCTTATCACTGAAGTTCTCTTACATGGCAGATAAAAATATGAAAATTGATGTTCATATAATATGTAGAGTGGGTTTTTTTCAAAACCATAATACTTTATCTGTAGACTTAAATGAAAAACTCACTGAACAGAAAAACAAATGCTTATGGAAAGAAGTACTGTGTGCTCTTAACCCACTTTCACATATCCTGCAGACAGAAATAGACACACACACCCCACCACACTGTAGTTATCATTTTCAGGGAGCTAGGGAAACCCGTATGATTGCCTGCAGCTGGTAGTGTGTGATTAGTGTTTTAAGACTCTTGGCTGTGTGCCTCAAGCAGATATTCAGCTTTGGAGCAAGAATACCACCTGTTACATAAGCCTGAAAAATCTCAAGACTCACAAAAAATAATTTGGAATATTATTCTGAGAAGAACGTTACTGAGTCCTTTGCTTTTCTTTCTTTCAGAGGGGCCTAAAAGGGAAGGGTGTCTCAGTGGTCATAGGATGGAAGAAATAGTTGTGCAGATTTTCTGTTCAATTTTAGATTGCCCAAGAGTAGTGGGATTTCCTAGGGTTTTTAGAGTTCTAAATGCCATTGAGGATCTGGAACTTCATGGTTTTTTGCCTCAGGCTTCTAGTTGTAAAATGAGGACTTTTATATCTCAACTAGAATGGCAGTAAATGCCTTCAAGACCTTCCTGTAAGACATTGATGGAAAACACACTGATTTAAAACTGAGAGCTGGCTGCTAAATGTCCAAGTTAGATGAGATGATCCACCTGTCCTCAGGCTGGCTTGGTTAAAATAAGCCTGGAAGTTTCTGTAGATTAATATTAAGCGTAATTCATTGAAGTCAACACTGCAGAAGAAGAACTAGGTTTATAATAAAGTTTAGCTACCTTTGACTGTTTAGGCTGAATGACCCATTTACAACTGGATTGGGGTGGTCTGAGTGAATCAGAAAAAAGATAAAAATCACATCTGCAGTATGAAGACCTGCAGCGAGAAGCCTGAGGGTATGGGAACAATAGAGGCTTAGAAAGCTCTGCAAAGAATAGCTTGATAGCATTCAGGAAAAAGAGATAGGGCACCCTGTTTCCCCATACTTAAATAAAGTAAGCTCAATACTTCCCTGTGGAGATTTCTTTCTCAGAACTTGTGAGAGTTTCTTTAACAAGTTTCTGAAAAATAGTGATGTAATATTAGCAATGGTCTAGGATTCACAATATTGACAACAGGATATATAATATATATTGAAAAGTATATACACTACCACACTTTTACAGAAGACACCATACCATAAGTCAAGCTTCAGAGTTAAGGATTAATTAACAGCAAAACTCTCATTTTGATTACCCAAAATACAATCCATCTACCTATTCTTCTATTGAGAACTATTCTTTAAAAAGTCAATGCCAAAAAGAATTTTAATATGCCAGTTTCTGAAAAGTTTTTTGGGATTTCTAATTAAAATTCCCAGATTAACAGAAACATTACAGAGGATGCGTTCCAACTGATAATATCTAACTGTTCTTTTAATATATTATCTACCTTTTTCCATCATACAAATGAATCTTAGCAGCCTTCAAACTGTGGATAAGGGGTCTGCAAAGAAGTGAAATGTGAAGCCATGTAGGTACTCCACATACAAATACCTTAGCTAAACACTGTAAAATGCAAACACAGATAAACAGCTCCTTGGGCGCAATGCAATTAGAAGAAAGCTGCTGACTCTTATTCTGCTCCCAATCCATTTACATTTTGACAATGACAAGTTCACATGGGTTTGAGAAAAAAACGTGGGCCCAAATATTTTAGTTCTTAAAGCCTTATAAAATGACTCCCATTCTTATGTCAGCAAGCAGTTAATTTCACAAAAAAATAATTCCTTTTTGAGAGTGTGTCCTTCTACCTTTCCCAGAAAGAATAAAATGAGACAAAAAATAGATTGCTCTAAAAAACTGGATGTTCATTAGGTTGAACATCCAGTTGGTGACCGGATACTAGTGGTGTTCACCAAGAATCAGTGTCCTGTTTAATATCTTTGTTGATGATCTGGATGAGGGGACTGAGTACATCATCAGCAAGTTTGCAGATGACATCAAGCTGGGAGGAAGTGTCAACCTGTTAGAGGGTAGGAGGGCCCTCCAGAGGGACCTTGACAGACTGGAGAGATGGGATGATTCCAATAGCATGAGGTTTAACAAGTCCAAATGCTGGGTCCTACACTTTGGACACAACAACCTCATGCAGAGCTACAGGCTGGGGACAGAGTGGCTGGAGAGCAGTCAGGCGGAAAGGGACTTGGGAGTGCTGGTGGACAGGAAACTCAACATGAGCCAGCAGTGTGCCGAGGTGGCCAAGAAGGCCAATGGTATCTTGGCCTGCATCAGGAACAGTGTGGCCAGCAGGACTAGAGAGGTCATCATCCCCTTATACTCGGCACTGGTCAGGCTGCACCTTGAGTACTGTGTCCAGTTCTGGGCCCCTCAGAAAGATGTTGAGATGTTGGAGTACGTCCAGAGGAGAGCAACAAGGATGGTGAAGGGGCTGGAGCACAAGCCCTATGAAGAGCGACTGAGGGATCTGGGGTGGTTTAGCCTGGAGCAGAGGAGGCTCAGGGGAGACGTTATTGCTCTCTACAAATACCTAAAGGGAGGCTGTAGTCAGGCAGGTGTTGGTCTCTTCTCTCAGCCAACTGGTGACAGAACAAGAGGACATGGTCTCAAGTTTTGTCAAGGGAAGTTTAGGCTCGATATTAGAAAAAAATTCTTCACTGAAAGGGTGATTGGTGATTGGAATGCGCTGCCCGGGGAGGTGGTGGAGTCACTGTCCCTGGAGGCGTTTAAAGGGAGATTGGATGAGACACTTAGTGCCGTGGTTTAGATGATGAGTAAGTGTAGGTGTTGGGTCATAGGTTGGACTCGATGATCTCAAAGGTCTTTTCCAGCCTTGTGATACTGTGATATTGTGAACTGAAAAAGAGTTTTTTCTTTAAATCATTCTTCCTGAGATCACAGACACACACAAATTTGGAGACAGACAAATAGGATTGGGATAAAGGCAAAGAGGCAACTATATTTTAATAGATTCAGTTTTTAATTCTTTTCTTCTTATTTTAGAGTAAGAGCATTTCTTGCCTGACAAAAACACAAGCCAGCTGACTCAAAAGAAAGCAGATAGGTCTTTGGGAACCAGACACACAAAATAGGATTTGACTAAATCTAGACATGTGGTCATTCCTGACTACCTTTAAAAGTGATAGAGATCTAGTCAAGGTAGTTAAAGGCATCTTGAGTAGGATTAATCTAATTTCTGAAAATATGCATAAAAGAGGTGAAATGAGTGGTTCTCTAAAGAAAACTTAACACAAGAGAAATTCCATCCCATAGTTCCTATGCAGATGAACATTTTCTGCTTGGATACTGACTAATCCATTTAGTAGGTAGAAAGTTTCTACAATTTAAGGCCAAAACATCTTTGTAGGGCACCGAGGAAATTCTCTTAAGAATATGTTTGTGTTTGTACCACTGTCTATGGAGCACATTGTTTCTGCCATTCTTCCCACTTAGAGCTATTTGTCTTTTGCCTATAAATATTATCTTTTTTCACCTTCTTAATCTCATCCAGGTAGAATTTTGGGAAGAACTTTGCTTTTCTATTTTGCTTACCTGATTAAATTAGGAACTGATAGGAATAACAGTGTTTGCCAACTTGGGGTTTTTTACAGTCATTTGAGATGGGACACAAGGTTCAGTAGCACAATAATGCATGCAAAGAGATTGTCATAGAGTCATAGAATGATAGAATTACCCGAGCTGGAAGGGACCCAAAAGGTTCATGGAGTTCAACTCCTATCCCTACATAGGACACTCCCAACATTCACACCATGTGTCTGAGGGCATTGGCCAAATGCTTCTTGAATGCTGCCAGACTCGGTGCCATGACTGCTTCCCTGGGGAGTAGTTCCAGTGCTCCACCACCTGCTGAGTGAAGAACCTCTTCCTAATATCCAGTCTAAACCTCCCCTGATGTATCTTCCTGTCATTACCTCTAGTCCTATCAAAGGTCTCAAGAGAGAAGAGATCAGCCCGTTTCACCTCCCTCCCTTGTGAGAAGGCAGTAAACAGCTATGAGGTCCCCTCTCAGACTCCTCTTTTCCAGGCTGAGCAGACCAAGTGACTTCAGTCGTTCCTCATATGACATCGCTTCTTGATTCTTCACCAGCCTTGTGCCCTCCTCTGTATACTCTCCAGTACTTCTATGTCCTTTTTGTACTATGGTGCACAAAACTGCACACTGTACTCGAGGTGGGGCTGCACCAGTGCAGGGTATGGTGGGAGAGCTGCCCATTTGGCAATGCTGTGCTTGATGCACCCCAGGATATGGTTGGCCCTCTTTTCTGCCAGGACACACTGTTGGTGCATGTTCAACTCTCTGTCAACCAGAACCCCCAGGTCCCTCTCCACAGGGCTGATCTCCAGAATCTCTGACCCCAGTCTGTACGTTATACACTGTAACACTCAGGGCAACCTCTTGGTAAGAAGCAGAAAGGAGGAAACAATGCTATGCAATGCAAAGGCAGAATTTTTCCTAACTATTCCAAGAAGGAAGGATAAGTGTATAGAAATGACCCATGCCCGTGTGCGCAGGATGCACCAGAGAAGATAAATAAATAGCAAGCAACAGCTGTTCTCAGAAGAGACAGTGATGTGTTAAAATCACCATACAAGATGACTCTGGCAAAAATACAAGTCTAATCATCTTTCTTCAAAAATAGGTCATTTAAGATGCAACCAGAACAGAAATAGTTTACAAAAGTAATCAGTGGAAAAAAAGCATTTGTGTCGCAAAGTGAGGCAGGAAGACTCTGGGACAGAGAGTATCCACAGTAGAAAAAGAAAAGATAAGTAAAGGACATGAATGCATTGAGGAGGAAAGGCTGAAGAACTTTAGGGATGAAAATTATTTAATTAGAAGTTAAAATTGATGTATGAGGAACTGTATAAGACAGTACAAAAAAAAAAGAGTGCTGGAAGTCCTAAAACAGCTCGAAACAATTAGGGGCTCTGCATTCCAAGAGGAGTGGCTAGAGTTAATGACATAAGTGATTTTAAGATGGAATTTCACAACTTTATTACCATTGGGCAAAGGACTTATCTGCAAGGTCCTACACCTACGTCAAGGCAATCCACAGTTTCAGTGCAGGCTTGGGAACGACGTGATTGAGAGCTGCCCTGCAGAGAAGGACTTGGGGGTGCTGGTTGATTAGAAGCTCATCATAAGCCAGCAATGTGTGCTTGTAGCCCAGAAGGCTAACAGTATCCTGGGCTGCATCAAAAGAAGCGTGGCCAGGAGGTCAAAGGAGGTGATTCTGTCTCTCTATTCCATTCTCATGAGACCCTGCCTGGAGTATTGTGTCCAGTTCTGGAATCCCCAACATAAGAAGAATATGGAACTGTTGGAACAGGTCCAGAGGAGGGACACAAAGGTGGTCAAACAGCTGGAGCACCTCTGCTATAAGGACAGGCTGAGAGAGTTGGGCTTGTTCATCCTGGAGAGAAGAAGACTCCAGGGAGATCTTACAGTGGCCTCCCAGTACCTGAAGGGGGACCTACAAGGAAGCTGGGCAGGAACTTTTTACAAGGGCTTGTAGTAATAGGATGAGAGGCTTTAAATGGCTTTGAATTGGAAGGGGGAAGATTAAGATTAGACATTAGGAAGAAATTCTTCACCATGAGGGTGGTGAGACTTTGGAACAAGTTGCCCAGGGAAGCTATGGACGTCCCCTCCCTGAATGTATTCAAGGTCAGGTTGGATGGGGCCTTGAGCAGCCTGGTCCAGTCCTCCATGGGCATTGGAACCGAAAGCATTTTATGACTCTATGTTCCATCAAGGCTGCAGAATAGGTTAAGGGAACCTAAACAAACCTAAAAAAAAATTGTGTGTTCCTATAGCCTAGAAATCCTAGCTCAGATTCCCTAAAACACATATCTCTTTGCTATCAAATTACCTCTTGTCATTTTGTAGAGTTAAATGAATATTCACTGTGGGAAAGACTGAAATTGAGGAGCTGGATCTCTGATTACTCATCCAGTAAAGTATTGTTCTGAGATTCTCCTTCTGGATAAGTCACTAAATATTAAATTATTTTCTAAAAGAAATCATGTCTTTTGCAAGGTGGTATAAGGTATCTCTTCATGTCCACAATGCAGAACATTTGATTAAGCCTCTACAAAGCAGTGGAGCTCTTTGTTCAGAGCATTGAATCAGAGTAGCACCATTGCAGTGCTCAAATTTTTGGTACATTTTTGCATACGAAATGCAGTCTTTATTTGAAATGCAGCGTTCAAAGTAGAATTTAGCAATGAAATGGTTAAACACAGTTATGCACATAGGCTCAGAGCAAAATACATCTAGAGCCTGTTTGACCAAGCAAGATAATTACACACATCTTGTATGTAATTTGAATGATATTTTGTGGTATTGATGAACTGCAAACCTTGGAATAAAAGTAATATTGCTATACTTCTCAGTTCAAAGATAAAGAGAATGTGTAAGCAAAAAAATATACGGAAAAGACTTTTTCTGACTTAACTGAATTTTAGCTTTTGGCAGTTTCTGAAAAATGCTTCCTCTCCAAAAAGAAAGTCACCCTTGCTCACAGATCTTAGCTATTTTCAATTTAACACTGTACTTCATAAAAGCAAGGACAATGTAAGGTTAAGAAAAGAAAGTTCTTTCTTTTCTGAAAGAGATCTGTGAACAGGGCAATATCCCTTGAAAGGGCCAACTTCTTAATCAGAAGCAGTTTCATCAGAACTATTGAGAGAGGAGGGGAAATAACTTGGAAAATCAATGAAATTCTTTAAATACTACATATGCTGAAAAGTCCCCGCCAGACTCAGCTGATGCATACGAGTTTAAGGTCAAGTTTGCAGAGAGCTTACTGGCTTTTAGAATTTAACATGTTCAAAATATTTTTCAGCCGTTCTCTCTGGAATGGAGGGATACAGACACTTTAGGAAGGACAGGAAAGGGACACAAGAAAGAGGAGTTGCCCTTTATGTCATTGACCAGCTAGAGTGCGTGGAGCTCCACGTGGGGTTGGATGAGGAGCTGGCCCAGAGCTTATGGGTCAGGATTAAAGAGAGGGCAGGGACAGGTGATGTTATGGTGGGGGTTTACTATGGGTTACATGACCAGATGGAGCAAGCAGATGAGGCCCTCTATAGACAGACAGGTGCTGCCTCGCTTTCACAAGCCCTCGTACTCGTGGGGGACTTCAACCCACCAATATCTATTGTAGGGACAAGATAGCAGGGCATAAACAATCCAAGAGGTTCCTGGACTGCATTGGTGATAGCTTCCTTCTCCAAGTGATAGAAGAGCCTGTTAGGAGAGGTGTTATGCTGGACCGTGTACTCACCAACAGGGAAGGGCTAAAGAGGAATGTGAAGCTCAAGGGAAGCCTTGGCTGTGGTGACCGTGAAATGATGAAGTTCAATATCCTTAGGGTAATGCGGAGAGAGCGCATCAAGCTCACCACCCTGGTCTTCAGAAGACCAGACTTTGTTCTCTTCAGTAATCTGTCTGGTAGATTACCATGGGATAAAGTCATGGAGGGAAGAACAGACCAAGAAAGCTAATTAAAGTTAATTTTAAAAGATCTCCTTCTCTAAACTCAGGAGCAATGCATCCAAACAAAGAGGAAGACAGGCAAAAATACATGGAAGCTTGCATGGATGACAAAATTAAACTCAAAGATAAGCTTACAGAGCATGAAAGAAAGGTCGGGTACCCTGAGAGGCATAGAGAGAAATTGTGCCTCAAGCCACAAAAAGCAAAGGCAGGGAGTGCAAGAATGAAGAACTGACCTTGTAACAGCCTTCCAGTAGTTCAAGAGGGCCTACAGGAAAGCTGGGGAGGGACCCTTTACCAGGAAATGTGATGATAGGTCAAGGGGTAATGTTTTTAAGCTGAAAGAGGGTAGATTTATATTAGGGTGAGGAAGAAATTTTTTACTGTGAGGGTGGTGAGGCACTGGCACAGGTTGCCCAGAGCAGTCGTGGATGGCCCACGTGAGAGGTGTTCAGGGCCAGAGTGGATGAGACTATGAGCACACTGTTCTAATGGAAGGTGTCCCTGCCCATGGCAGGGAGTTTGGATCTAGACGATGTCTAAAGTCCCTCCCAACTTAAACCATTCTATGATTCTATGGCATCAGTCTCAGCATTGTAACAAATGTGATTATCTACCCACATGAATAAGCTAAGCGCTGCAGATAAAGTTATTCAAAGATGTTTTGAGCTCACATAATTTTTATTATGTGTTTCCAATGCCAAGTTCTTCACTCTCTCTTTCAGGTGCTAGCCAGTGACTGGAGGTGTTGAATCCTACCTAAAATGACCTTGCAAGTTAGTTCCCACAATCTGGCTAAGTCAAACGAAATAAAACCCATAGAAAAAATCAGAAGTTCTTTATGGAGTTGTTGATTGCATGGAAGTCGTAATGAATATTTTTAAAGTTTGTTTAATATATGTACTGTAAAATAAAATCTATGTAATTGCATGTGGTCTGTATGTCCTTTTCCCTATAATTCACATCAGATGCATAGTGCCTTTTGGCTCTTTAGGATTAAGTATATTGAAAACAGGAAAATTATTAAAGGTTATGTACTGTATTTTTCATTATAAATTTCCACTGCACAGTAATGAAAACTGAATAAGCAGATTAAAAACTGATTTAAAAATTAATCCTCAAATCTCTTCTTCAAGAGATTTTGGTCTTCAATTAGTAACTCAAGATTTTAAAAATTCACGTTGTGGAAACCAAGATTTGTTTTATTGTCATGACTGTTGTAAATAATCTGGTTATAGCAGACATGAAATGAAAATATTCCCTCAATTCTATTTGAATGTCAGGCATAATGAGTAAAGGAACAATAAATTAAATGTTAATTTGCATATACTAATATCGATTGGGAAGAAATTATTGTCACATTAGCTTATTTCAAAAAATGATGTAACCTAAAATACTTTTCTAGGAATACACAAAGTTCTGACAGATTTCAAATGAGAAAAGTTCTAATGTAGGTGTTTATTGACTAATATTGAAATACTGAGTAAAATCCTGATCCCACAGAAGACTATGGTTATACTATCAATGATTGCAGTAACATCTTTCCACATAATTTGAAGAAAAGATCATTACATTGGCTGCTTTTTAGAATCTCATATTTTTCTTACTTTTTGCTGTGAAATATCCTTATCCTACCATTCCAGTTGTTCTGATGTATCTAGCAGATTTGCTTTAATCGGGAAATAATTCCAGATTTGTTACTATTTACTATTTTTCTGAAAAATCTGAAACAAATTTCTCCCCCAAAACTTTCACTAGTCTAGTAAATCAAATACATTCAAACAAATTTGGTGAAAATTTTGTAACCCCAAAGAATTTAGAATCAACGGTCATTATTACATTTTAACAAGTGACTGTAAACCCACATGTCTTACTAAGATGGTAGCTACTTAGGTTTTGTTTCATAGTTCAAGTTGTACAATAGTAGATTTTTTTAAGGACATTTTTATTTTTAGTTTATTTTCCTGATTTATATTTAGTTTTAATCTCAAGAAAAAAGTGCAACCTAAAAGTGAAAAAATCCCAGCAAATATGAAGAAATTGATTTCCTTCAGAGTTATTAACAAATCAGTAGAGGCTGAATACTGTATGTCTTTTCATAGAAGAGTTATTTAGTTCTTTGATAGCTATGTAAATGTATTTTAGTTTTCTTAAAGCACAACCACCTCAAACTACAACAGATTTCCTTGTATTTTCCTACCGGCCTCTAGCAACATTTCACAATATACAGAATATACCTGCTCATATGTTTTAGTCCAGGATAGAGAAAATAATTAGAAAGTAAACTATGTAGGTAATCTCTTTCTCCTTCTTAATCAGAAACACCCATTTAATTTTCATACCAACAAACTGCACTGGAATACAAAGAATATTTTTTCTTCTATTCTCTTCTATTCTTCCAGCCACAGACCAGGCCCATTCAGGAATCAGAGAAAAACAATCCAAAGTTGCAGGTTACAACTAAGTGTCATTAGGTCAATGAAACGTATTCTTACCCTACTGGAGAACAATAGAGGCTAGGCTTATTATTTGCAATCATGATGTCAAGAATGAATCACACCCTTCCCCTGAAACACTCTCCACAGAAAAAAAGAGGGACTGACTTTGCCGTGTTGATCCATTTCACTCCTAGATGAAATAAAATTGACATTTTACTTCTTTTGCTTGCACTGCAGCCTTTGTAGCTCAAAAGTAGACCTGTCCAAAAGGCAGGTAGTCTTTTTAGAGTGTAGTGCTGTGCCTAAATGCATGAACTTGCTCAGAAACTGTCAGGTGGAGTAACAGAATGCTGAGCAATGGGGCAGAATTTCTTGGATACGATAATGACTTACATGATAACCTTACAAACAAGCAATCTTGTTTATGCTTATTTGCCCAAATCTTGAACAAAGAATTCATATAATTCGTAGATATCCTCAACAAAACTCCTCAGTTATCAAGAATTATGATTGTTCTCCTCCTCACTTTCTGAGTTTAGGGAAAAAATCCCTAATCTAACTTCCATTGTATTGAATCCATTAGTATGTCCCTGGTGGAAGGACATCCTCCAAAATAGGCTAATTCACAGCCATCAAGAGAGGGACAACCCAGAATTTTACTTGATTCTTTATTCCAACAATTGAACCCCATTATTGTAAAAAAAATGTCTTATTTTGGAAAAGTACAATAAAATCAGCCTAGCCTTTCCCTTTTTTGAGCAATAAATCTGTGTTTATTTGCTGCATTTATTTCAAAGACATTTTTAGAAGATCAGTTTAAGTTGGTAACACAGTATGGATTTAAGGGAGAGTTTAAAAAAAGTAATTATTTTATAATATTTTACCTCTTTCTTGGAGACAGAATATATGATTTATTGATACCATTCTCTTTAAACAAAAAATTACATTTCCTAGCACATTTTTTCTTTTCTATTTGATAAGGATTCCCTGGCTTCAGGGTGGATCCATAAAAAATGTTTCTATGAAGCAAAGACTGTTTAAACGTGAGTATTAGAAGCTCTAAAGCATTATTTTGGTACCCAGAATGACTTCAGCCACTTACTTTTCTCTAAATCATGTTTCCTGAGCACTCCAATTATGCCCCTTAGTAAGAAGGGCAGTAAAAGGCCAGTCAGCTCTTTATCTTTTGTATGTACAGGTAACATATTTTTGCAAAAGATGAGTTAAAAATGTACTGATATTTGAAATGTACTACGGATGATTAAAAGGAGTATGTATCACTCAATTGACTCTGTCACCAAGATGTAAGAGCTGGCTGCCTAAGTCAGCACAATGTTAGAGACAGAAAAAAATTACCAAATACAGGATTCGGAGAAGAGAACATTACCCTGTTTGCCAAGGAATTATGAAGCATACAACTTCTTGCAAAGTATTGTTTGTTTAAAGCCTTCTTGTTCGCCTCTCTTCATATTATCAGTAAAAGCAACTATCTTGAAATTATAACCTTGAAGTTCTTGTGAAAACAAAGCCTATAACCTTTTGGCTTTGATGTCATGGAAGGAAGTCAGTGAGTCAGGAGACTATTTTGGCCCTTTAATGTCCTTTGCTTTAAACACTAGTCCAACTGCAATGCAATGTCTTTTCATGCATGGAATGTTAAGTCTGATTTTTGAGGAGAGAAGGTGGATGGCAAAGACCACAATGTGTTTGTGCATTTGCTGATATTGCACATAATAACCTAATTAAAAATACTTTTACAAGTGTATTAGTGTGCCTGTGTATCTCGCAGAATGTGGATATTTCCAAAACATGATAAACAACAAAGTACAAATATAGGAAAATGATGTCTAGTCTAAATTATGGATGTAGAAAATGGATCCGCAAGCTGAGATACTTGGGAAAGAATCACTCCTGAGGTGGCTTTGTCTTCTGCATACTGCACTCAATGCCCCGATGATTAATTCAGAGTAATTACTTAAAATCTAGATACCTAATTTTGATGAGGTGACTCTTACCTTGGGTGACTAGATTTACAGTTTAATTCTCTTCTCTTTTGGTTAGATCTATCAATGTTCCAATTGCCTGTTACATTACAGAGAATTATTTCTCCACGTGCCGTCATGTCAGATGGCTGACCACAGCTCTGAATTAGGCAGCATTGCAGTATCTGGTGGTTTGAACCTAAATCAAATGGACATGTGAGTGGTTAGCTCCTAGCAAGAGGAATATGTTGCCTTTTGAAATAACTTCCTTGAGCTCAATTTAGCATGCACAGAACAGTTAAATACACCTGGTTTCTTATATCAAAACTTTAATTAACACATCTTCTCTGCCATTTCATATTGTTGAAGTTCTGTGAATCTGCACACTTTTCTGTATGTTTGGGCTGTTTTCTTCCAAATATATGAGTGCTACTGGAGTTGATGTTACTGTGTGTATGAATCAAAATGAAAATTTTGTATTCATCTTTTCAGTAATGGCAGAATTCCCAATCCCCTAAAATATTTATTTTTCTTACGACCCTTAAATGTTCTGCCCATCCAGTCAACAAATCTAACACATCTAAACCGTCTGTGTTAGTTATCATATTTAATCCCGCTACTGTAAAAATGTCTGGACGGTCTTTATTGTCATGACCTCTCTCTTTTAGCTCAAAGACAGAGAGAGAATTTGTTCCTTCCACAAAGACAATTCAAACTCTAAAGGACATCTGGAAATAGAAGAACTGAAGTCAGTGATGACATGGCCATGATTTATTAAAGAGTTGTAAGAAATATCATTTTTAAAGACCACTAAAGTATTTTCTCTTTCCTTGTGAATTCAAAGCACACGTGCTTTTCTGTTCCCTTGACCTACCATTGGCGCATTTCATCTTACGCAGGATTTCTAGTAGATCAAGAACACTGATTGAAGTCCTGTAGCCTGTTGCTGGTTCAGTAGCTCATTCTACATTCTGTCAGAAAAAAACCCAGCACAAATGATAAAAGAAATTAAGATTTGTAAAAGTTATTTATTCTATGAACTTGGGATGACACAATAGAAACGAATACAAATAAGACACTTCTCAGCAAGATCTGCACTGTATCTGTGGAAAACACAGGGTACCTCATTATAACAGAAATAGACAACAATATCTGCCTAAGGTGGCAATGGCTCTTGCTAAGCTCTCTTAAAATTCAAACACAAATGTCAAACTGTAATGTCTTTCAAATAAAGCTATGTTTTACTTGAAATTTATTCATATAAGTTTTAACAAATATCCCTCAGGGACACAGAGCCTCAATTTTTCGTTGCTACAGATGAAACAGAAAGCTATCTTTGGGGCTAGAAACATAAGACAGAAGAAAACTAAAAGAAGGCCTTGTAAATGGCACTGAATCCAGAAGCAGGCACTTCTAAATGGGATAATTCACTCAGTTCTGACGGTTTAACCTTCTAATTTTCTCTTATTTCCCAATCTGAATTCCAGCCTCTCTGCTTTTCAGAACAGGCACTAAAGGTTTTATATTTTATAGTAATAATACTCAAAAAGCAATTCAGATATGAGCGGACACAGGAGCTTATGTTTTCTGAATAATTTGAGGCAATCCTTCAAAAGTAATTCACATAACCTACCTATTTGTGCAGATTGCTTACCGTCAGAGAAAGCGGTAAAACCCCACAGTGCATAACCCCAAACCAAAATGACAATAACTATAAGACAGTAATAGCTAATTTTATCTGTTATAAACGGGCAGTAAGCATAGAGGATTATGTATTGTGAAAGTTGCCTGGTTGTTTTCAAACTGAATTGTATTATGAACATATCCTCTCAACTGCTTATAGTGACCTGGTTTCCAGAAAGCATTGCTGACCAGCTTTTCTTAATGGCACAAACATAGCTTTTAGATGTGTTAAGGTTGAAACCTTAAAAATGCTTAGTCTTCTGAAGTATCCATCCACACAGATAGATGGGATTTAGGGAAGCAGCATATGCATCTTCTAAATTAGGAGAAAGAGGAAGAAATAGTAGTATAAAAAAGTTGGTTTTAAAAGGAAAAGAAAGACAAAACTTATAAGTAGGTATCACTTAGCATATTTTAATCGATGCTCAAGAAAGTTGTATTCACTTTAAGGAGGGAAGATTACTCCAATATAGATTTAATACTATAGCATGAAAATTCTTTTTAAACATTAGGTCCAATTGAATCAAGTACAGTGGTTTAAGAGGCTTAATGACAGAATTTTCGTTAACCACAAGTCTCAAAGGTAACTGAATATTTAATCATTTCATAGGTTTATTTTATCTGTAAAACCTCATAATTTGCTTGTATGTTATTCACTGTTACTGAAAAGCTATCAAATTCATTCTAAAAAAACAGATAAACAGTTAATGCTGTAAACAAAATTGATCAACAGCTTGCATGCAATCAAATGAAGAAATGGTGCAGTGCTAAGTTTAAAGGATGACTCCTTATAAATTTGCAGAATCCCTTTGCATTATAGTTCATTTTTACTCTTCTTATTACCTTACCTTTAAACCAATAATCTTCACTTGTTTTCATCAAATATTTTTTGGCATAGGCTAGTGTCACTCTTAAGTAAAGTGTTAGGAAGATATTTTCAATAAGATGCAAACAAGTAATAAAGGGAAAATTCATTGTGCAGTACTTAGAAGATACTGACTCTGCATGGAGAAAATTACACATGTTCAACAACCCTTTTCACAGGTGAACTTACAAAAGCATCAGGATAATTTTCAGTCTATAAACAAGGTTACAGGAGGAAATTGTAAAGACATGTAATTTATCTGATTGGAGCCTAGAAGATGGCCAAGGCACAGTAACAAATCAAGTGGGAAAGAGTGCGTTAGATACAATACTACATTCAAGTCTCACAGTTTGAATTTAATGTGAATTTTATTTAACTTTACCTATCTGAATGTCAGTATCCCATTTGAGGCTAGTCATCAAGGCTCCTATTATAGCCGTGCAAAGAGGCAGGTGTCTCAAAAGCTTCTTCATAAGATCTTCATGTACATGATCATGCCTTGATTTCACATAAGAGAAGATGAAAGCCCGGTCACATCTGTGTAACTTATAATGGCAATGGTGATAGATAAATAAATAAATAATAGTATATCAAGAAAAAAATTAGACATAAAAAAAGCAATTTTGAAATATAATTGTGTTACAGGCTGCTCAGCAAATGATATTTACATTCTGTCATTACAAAAAGCCTAGTTAAATTACCACTGTCACCACCATTTCAGAGCCGAAGACCAGGCAATGTAAACTCAGATTCCCTTTTGCTATATCATGGGCTGGTGTGGTTACTTCCCTAGAAGTACCATTTAAATATGCTCGTCTGAGTGATGAACTATACTGGTTGAAGCCAACTCAGTACAAACTCTATTTAGTGCCTTCTACCTCTGTTTTTGAGCTTGATGACTGGTCCTTTGAAAAGGGTATTTGTAGGGAGTTAAAAATGTTAAAATAATGCTGTCTCGATGTTTTACTCCTTGGATATCATTGAATCACCAGGTTTGGAATCACAAGATTTTAGAGAAAGTTAAGACTGGTAAGAAAAGTGTCTTTTGATTTGAATACCATTTCAGAACTTGAAGTCAATAAATTTTTTTCTGAATTTACCAGCTGGGAATTCTGTACTCTTGGTAATAAATTGATGTCTTTTCATTGATTTCTGGTGATTACAATGGGTTTCACCAAGGCCCTGACAGATAGGTATAACAAGGCATTGTTTGCCTTATTTTACTTTCTTTATCTTGAATACTTTGATGCATTACAAAGATGAGTTCTTTAAGACTAATGTACTTTGAACCATTCCAATCTTTGTACATCTGGAAAGCCGTATATTTCAATCTTTGCCACAGCTCAAAGTATTTGGAATGAACAATAACCCAGTTTTAAAAGAACAAGTTAGTGGACAAATCTTCTCCTCATGAAAAGCAGTCCAAAATGTATGATAGCTAATAAAGGATATATTTGCATTTGCATTACATTGTAGGTGTTATTTAGATTTGTTATAAAATGATGGATGAAACTATATGGCAGTTCTACATATTGAAGCTATGTTGCTGAAAGGGAGAAAAACGATCTATAATGGTTCCCTCCCCAGAAATGGATAGCATAAATACCTTATATTCAACTTGGGTGGAGCAACGTACGTAACAATAATATTTTCCAATATATTTCGTAGCTGATAAGACTTTTGTGAAGGTTCTGAAGTTCTATAAAGCTATTTATTTGACATTTGCTAAATACAGCTTAATGACAGTGACATTTTAGCTTAATTTCTTCTTTTAATACTTTAAAAATGCTTCATTTACTTTAATTTTCCATCTATTTCTCCTTTTATTTTTCATACTTTTGTTCATTTACTACTGGAGAGAGTAGCCCAATCCAAACTTCTTAGATTTTGAAGAGTATAACTTAAAAACACAGACATTGTAGATTTGCCCAGGTTTGGGGGTAATAAACACTCAGAATTTTGTAGGGTTATTTTTACGTTTTTTATAATGACAGTAAGTCATTATGTCCAAGCTAACTGGTTCTATTAATCCATATGTATATGCCAAGGGTTATTCCTGGAAACAGAGTCATATATTACTATGAAACTGCAATTTATAACACATATACTTTCCTAAGAAAAATCTTTAGTAATGATCTCCTGTAATGAACATGATGAATTCAAGATTCAGAGTAGGAGTTTCTGTCTCAAGATCTTTCTACAAAAGCAATTAAAACTCATGGAATAAAATAAGGAGGCTGGTATATTAAAATGCTATGGGCTGAATATCACCTAACATGGAGGAAGAAAAAGATTGAACGTTGATGTGAGGCTAAAATTTTGAGTAGGAACTCAATAAGTTCATATTCTGTGTTCCAGTGTTACCATCCATATTCTTTGTGTCCTTGAATCTACTGTCTATATTTTCTGTGCCTGTACAGAAGTATATGCAGCTTTTGGAAATTCATTCGCTCAAATTCGTTCTTCAGCTGAATTAAGGATTTTGATCCCTATCATTTCTGCTGGAAATAGTGGAAGTTTATTCAAGAATCTAGTTATTTCTCTGACTGCAATTAACACACAGATTTTCATTTGACGTAAAATGTGGTTTAATTCACATTTCTTTATAATTCTTCAACTTAAAATGCAGTTGAATCCCTTAGTGTTTTTCAAACTTCCCACCCTGCAATATGTTTTGGATACCTTCTCCGTATAGATGCTCTCTATGTATGTTTTACTAGGACAAACAAATCAAAATTTCTTAGTCTACTCCAGTGTGCTTTCCTATATTTAAATAGACTTTGTTTGCATCTGCTCTGCTACCAACTCACATTTCTTGCACACGAGTCTCACCAGGTTGTTCAACTGCTTTCGTCTTTCTTTAATACTCACCTTTTGCCTTCAGTAAAACACACCAATAGGCAACATGTGATAACAGAATCGCAGAATCATAGAATCATTAACGTTGTAAAAGACCTCTAAGATCATCAAGTCCAATTGTCAGTCCAACAACAACATGTCTACTAAACCATGACCCAAACTGCTGCATCTACATGTTTTTTGAACATCTCCAGGGATGGTGATTCCACTACTTCTCTGGGTAGCCAATTCCATTGCTTCACCACTCTTTCAGTAAAGAAATTTTTCCTAATAGCCATATAAACCTCCCCAGACACAACTTGAGGCCATTTTCTCTCACCCTGTCACTGGTTACTTGCGAGAAGAGACCAACATCCACATCAGCACAACCTCCTTTCACGTAGTTCTAGAGAGTGATAAGGTATCCCCTCAGCCTCCTCTTCTCCAGGCAAAACAACCCCAGTTCCCTCAACCAAGCCTTGTAAGACTTGTGCTTCAGACCCTTCACCAGCTTCATGGCCCTTCCCTGGACATTCTCCCGCATCTCAACGTTCTTCTTGTGATGAGAGGCCTGGTATTCATATTCTGACTGCTGACAGACCTCGTAGACCTAAGTCAGCTGAGTTCAGCATATTCATCAATGACCTATGCAAAGGAACAGGGTGTACACCTAGGAAGTTTGCTATTGATATAAAACTGAGAGGAATGGTTGGCACACCAAAAGACTGTGCTGCCATTCAGCAAGAGCTGGACAAGCTGGGTGCAGAGGAATCTAATGAAGCTCAACAAAGGCAAGCATAGGGTTCTGCAACTAGGGAGGAAGAAATCCATACACCAGTACAGGTTAGGAGCTGACCTGCTGGAAAACAGCTCTGCAGAGAAGGGCCTGGTAGTCCTGGAAGACAGCAAGCTTCCCATGAGCCAGCAAAGCGCCCCTGTGGACAAAAAGACCAATGGTATCCTGGGGTGCATTAAGAAGAGTGTGACCAGCACGTCAAGGGAGGTTATCCTCCCCTTCTACTCTGCGCTAGTGGTGCCCTATCTGTAGTACCGTGTCCAGTTCTGGGTTCCCCAGCTCAAGAAAAATAAGGAACTACTGGAGAGAGTCCAGCAGAGGGCCCCAAAAAATGATTAGAGAACTGAAGCATCTCTCCTGCGAGGAAAGGCTGAAAAAAATCTGGGTCTATTTGGCCTGGAGAAGAAAGACTGAGAGGGGATCTTAGCGATGCTTAAAGATTTCTGAAGGGCAAGCTTCGAGAGGACGAGGTCAGACCTTTTTCAGTGGTGCCCAGTGACAGGACAAGGGACAATGGTCACATAACGAAACAAAGTTTTCTTGAGTATGGAGGTATTGTAATTAAAAAAAATCCCAAACCTAAAGAAACCCCCAAAACCAAAAACAGCTCAGAAATCTGAGCACTTTTACCAGCTAAACTTGGAGAATAGATCTTTGCATGTTTAAGTTTAAACTCAGGTCACTGTGAAACTTAATCTATTAATGTGTGTGAAGCACTAAGATACTGCAAAGATAACCTCCACAGAAAAGCTTTCTGACCTCTGAGAAATAAGAGTCCACATTTCTGGTCAAAAGATGAAAAAGCTCTAGTGTCTTTGATGTTAACCCACTGCAGGAGCCACATAACTTTCAACAGACAGACTGTAATTTTCCAGATCTCTGATTTTTAAGAAAGACGTTGTTAAGTTGGATAGGAAAGTAAAAGAACTTAACTCATGCTACCAAAGTCTAGACTGAACAAAAATTTTTCTAAGAATTTTAAAAAGTAGATGGAAAATTTTAACTGCACTTTCATTTTTTACAAAATAGAGACTCACTTTCCAATTAGAAGCCTAGTAGCTGCAAGATCTATGACAAAAGGAGCCATTAGTAAAAGAGTTTCTGTGAAGTTAAGCACATTGAAAAAATTGCAGGCCACAGTTTCAGATTGTGTATGTAAAGGGCTTACGTACAATGACAGCAGCCACGTATGTAAAAAGCTAATGAGATGGGTTTCATGATTAATTGATAGTGTTGAACTAAGTCCCAATTCAGTATTGTATCTAATAGCTTCATAAAATTATTCTTTTCCTATTAAACAGGGAGGACAAATCATCCATTAAAATATTTCAATTTATACTTTTTTTATTGATAGCAAGCCACTAATTTCCTTAGTTTTCAGGCATAAAAAAAATTATCAATTAAACAAGCATGCACTATCACCATACATCAGCATTTTTTCTGTTGTATATCTGTCACAATCGAGGTGGGGTTTCATTCTTAACAATTTAAACTTTTCTTGTGCACTATATTTTAACTTACGTTCTGCAATTTTTCAATGAATTACCTGAGATCTGTTCTGCCAATTCATAACTAAGCTCTACAGTTACCTTTCTTTATGGCAATGCTAGTTTAAAGAGTTGTCACACAATTCAGTTTTCTCCCATAAGGTATTTTTAACCTGTGTCATTTCACTGGTGGATGTACAAGACAGTCTAAAATCAGGTGTACAGAGTCAACTGGTGGCAGGAAGGCTAGACAGAATGGTCAAATTTAATAAGTACCTTAGTGGTCACTGCTACCATGAAAGAGGTATTTGCACCTATACACTGAGCAAGATTTTCTTCTTTGCCAAATCACTAGTGTGTTTACACTGTTGCTAACCAGAGAGGCAATCCTCTAGCCTGGTGACTGAGAGTTGCGAGAGTTAGTTAAGTAACTTAACTAGCGATCTAAACACTGCATGTGCCCTAATTACGCCTAGAGGAATATGGAAAAACTAAAGGCATCATATATAATTACACTATATAATACTAAACAGATTATATAACATAGCATGATACATCAGACGTAATTGATACAGATAACTTAATGCAACATTTATGTTCACTTCTCTTTTCATATCATTTGTATACAAGAAAAGTTTAAATCGCTATTAATTTTTGTATTCTTCTAAGTTTTATTAGTTTATTCTTAACCTCTGCAGAAAAAAATTAAATTTCAGGAACTGGCTATAACCATAAATTATAAAATAAATCTTTTTAAAACAGGTATAAACAAGATCAGCATACCATAAACTACAGTATTTACATAACAGTTACATATATACAGCAGTTGCTAGAAAGAAATAATGACTTTGGCGTGCAGTTGAATAAGTACTTATTTTACAAAGGATTGTATGTTTTGTTGGCCAAAGAAAGTCATAGCTTCATGAAACTTTGATGACTAGTGAAAAAGACGGGGATTTCCATGTTAGGCAACACTCAGTCTGTTGTTTTACTAGAATTTTAAGGACAAGCTGATCTAGCTATCGAGGTGGTAAAAGTCATTGTTTCTTCTTTCTTTGTGTAAAGCCAAAAGTATTGAATTAGCCAGTTAAACTAGTGCATGATCAATTACATCTTAGATTTCCCCCAAGCTCCTTTTATTACTTATTGTACTGTAAAATCTACAAATAACTGTTATCATGTAGCACATATGTATGTTTTTCAGATACATATTATATATATATATATTAATATATATTATAATTTACACTTATGTCTATTACAAAAGAAAAATGCTAAAGGAGTTGTTGTATGACAACACAAAATATTCATAATTGCCAGCAAACCGTTATTCCCATCTATCATTATTAAAGATAATACCACTATTTCACCTGCTATAATAACCTGGACGATTACTGGGTGCTGGACAGGCTGCAAGGACTCATCTCAAATGACACAAAGTTTCTGATTTACCTGCGGTTGCTACAGGTTGAAGGAGTCATTAGATTATTATCAATAATTTAAAACTAAGATTGAGCTGACTTATAGCCTTTTTTTTTAACTGTGTGTATTGCTTTTTATTATCTGCAGAATAAATTGATAGTCACAGCTTAAATACAGTACATACATTAGGAATATGTGTTGTATATTTATATGTATGATACAACTAAAGTGTTCTTGAAGCACTCTTCTGAAGGTTAAGGTAAACCAAATAATATTTTAAACCTTTATGATAAATATTGATACATTCACAAATCCTGTGCTCTTGAAAAGAGAAAGAAATCTTTTATTTTACAAGTTCTTTACAACCACCAAGTGTGAGAGGAAAAGTACAATCCAAAGCTTATTAAATCAAAATCTTATTATCCTAATCAAGCAGCTGTCAATACAGCCCAAACAGTAAAGCATATAAGGCAGAAGTGGACCCATGCCTGAAAAAGCCTGTTCTTTTAGTAAGGGTGATTCTATAGAGTGGTGAACTAATCACCTGAATCACTGAAGAAAAGTGACAGATGGAGCAGGTAAGCAAGGGAATGGATGAGGGATCACCTCTGCAGAAATTTACTCCCTTTGCAGTGCGAGGCAAATCAGAAGTAAAGGAGAAAGCCATGCTCATTGTGGTCTAACATGAGTCAATTTGTGACTGCATCCCCCTGAGCAAAGAAGCTAATCAATTTTATGACATTTTTAAGCCTAAACATCTTAATGATAAAAAATTACATTTATTCTTTATTTTTCTACTCAATTATAAGTGCCATTAAAGAAAAGAAGAAAAATAAGATTAACTTTTTGTTCTTGAAACTTACCTTATCAGATCAATTGTTTAAATTTCTTTAAGACGATGATCCTGTGGAAAATAACGAATTCCCATTTTTCATTGAAACTTGCAGTAGCACTTCACTCCTGAATTCTTTCTAATTTTCTGAGAAACTGATCAAATGAATCCCTCTTGCTGAACAAATTGAAAATATTATCAGTCATGACTAGAAAAAATTAATTAAGAACCGTTGAGAATATAGGAACAAAGATTGAAAATGTATCTTCCTTAATTTTCAGTCATTATTTTGCATAATCAGCAGCACTCTTGTGATTGAAGGCACTCCTGAAAAATCATGCGCATCATTTAACAAGTAGTCCAATCTAGACATCAGAAATTATTTAAGATTGGAAAAAAAAAGGAAATGCCTGCATGCTAAGAAAAGCTGTAAGGGGGATTTACACCTAGAAATAGTAAGATGTTTTGAAGTCAGCAATAACAGAAGACAAATGAGGAATTTTGAAGCTTTGCAAATTTTTCTAAGAATGAGAAGAGGAATAAATTTGTGCACTTAAACAAGGATGTAAGTATTTTCATTTTTCCTCTTCCTTTCTTTTGCATGAACTTAGGCTCTTTGCAACCTATTATGGTGATATAAGCTGTAGTGAATACATATATGACAATGTCAGGTGGAAAAGTGGATTGGAAGATCACTGGAAGACAACCACATCAGTCAGTGACATGTACTGACGAATGTATTGATTGGTCTGGATCAGTGTTGGGAGCAGTATAGCAATTCTTATTCCACGAAATGCAAAATATACAGACAAATCAAAGCTTAATCCACTAGATACAATTTAGACCAATATATCATACAACCAGGAGAAGAGGACAGTCTGACCAATTGTCATCATCTCAGCTCCTGATTGGCAGTATGGACTCAACTCACGGCAACACTTCCTCAGGCTTTTCCTTCCACATTGTACCAAACATCTGTGTGTTCTCCTCTCACCCTCATTGACTGTTGTGTGCACCATTTATGGTTTTCTGCATCAGCCTGTCAGCATAAGCACCTTATCGGGCCTGAAGACATGTTAGGATCCTTCTGGTCTCTTGGCTATGTCTGCATAATATATTGTGGACAAACTCCCTTCATCCTGATCTTAACTGGCAAAAATCTGCTTAACCACTCTATTCCAACTTTCAGTTCAAGGCTTAACTATACCCTATCTGCAAAAAGCATGGACAGAACAATTTCTCAACTTCTATCAGCAGACATTGTCAGCAGCTTTTGAGAGCACCATCATGGAACCCAAGCCTGTCTCTCAGTCCAGGTATGGAATCCCTTACTTCTCCCTCCCTCTGCTCGTGCCCTAGTTTTATTTTACTCTTTGCTAGCAGAGGATACTTCCATCAATCTGATTTCTCTCCTGTACCTCAGGTGCTGCTTTCCCTGTGAGCAGTAATTATGATATCCATGGTAACCAAAAAGTCATATTGAAAAAAAGATAATATTTATAAAAAGTAAAAGCCTTGCAGAGAAAGGCATATCAAAATGATAAACTAGACTGTGTGCACAATATTTATATGAAGTCTGGTCAAATGGTACAATGATTCTGTTTGTTCTAAGCTTCTGCTGGGACTGGTAGGGTCTTTGTGTCACCCTCATCCCTAAATCTACTGCCACCTTGATCTCCTTCATCTTCAGTGAGAAAGAGGTTCAGGAAATTTGGACTTTTGAGCTATTGAATACCAACAGTCAGAGGAAACAAGTGACAAGGATGAAGATCTCCCAAAGCTTACTTTGCATTCTATCAGGCTCAAAACTTGTGTTCAAAGCCTTAAGTGAAAAACTGGGGGAACATTTGTTTGGCTGGTTTTATTTCCTTGTGTTTCTAGTATGTGCAGCGTGTGCAAAGTGAAAAGGAGGTTCAGGTTGCTGCTGCCAGCATGCGGATATTCAGGGATGACCAATATGAAATATTTGCCCAGAAAAGAATCTCGTGTTTCACTTCTCCGTGACACAGACATTGCCACTACTGTTTTTTCAAAGAACTGAGATAGCACTTTCCTATGAAATAGGACAACAGGTCCTGGAAAGCACTTGTCCCTTTATTTGACTGAATTTGGTAGCCTGAGTTACATGGTTGAGTTAAGGAGTTTAAATGGCTTAACCGTCTCCCTTTCACTTGGTTCCTGAGTTGAAGATCTCATACTCCTGTTACGACTTCTTGTCCCTCCATCCTTTTGATGTCAACAGCCCCTCAGCTATAAAAGAAGCATCTATTCTTGGTCACAAAGTCACCATCCTCCTTCTCCTCCCTGTCGTATTCAGAAGGCAGGGGGAAGGGGATCTCTGATGATCAGCGAGGACACAGAATTACAGATTTGCATCAGGATCAGGTCCAGAGGCTGCGATCAGAGTCAGACACAGTGCAATTATCTCCCAGCAAGTCCACAATGACAAGTAAGGCCCCAGGGAAGGTCAGAAAGACCAGTCAGCAGAAATGGGTCAAGGGCAGGATGGGTATGAGATTTAAGCATAGACTTCTCTGTTGCCCATTTCCAGAGTTGCACAGGCTGGGGCCAACAGTAAAGCTTTTTCTTAAAAGGAGTTCCCAATGGAAAAGAGAGGCAAGCCCTCACTTCTAGATTTCTTCACAACAGCTTTTATCAGTGAAGTAGCTGACCTCATCCAATTAAACTCCTTCACTCAGCTGCATAAACTCCCAGAAGGGGGTAAATTTGCTCAGGACACTCACACAGGTAGTGAAATGCATAGGAGTATTTCTTCCAGTTTGAAAACATTTAAACCAGCATGTGTGTACCACTGCAAGGTTGAAATCTGCTCTGATTAGGGAAATTCTGTACTTGTTTGCTTGTGTCTCTTCATGGATATATTAAATCTCTGTATTTTGAGGTACAACTGAGTTGATTTCTTCTGGGGGGGTTGATTGATAGGCTGTTTTGAAAGTGTAAGTTAAATTCAAACAAATGGCTCACCACGTAGCATTTCTAAAATAGGTTCAGACTTTCAGATATAAAATGGCTTAGAAGTGAAAAGCATTTTTGCTTTGCCAAAATTAGATACTAAGAAAGAATTTGAAGAGAAATTATGATGAATTTCAGGGCATTCCAGAACACAATGTAGCAAGTATAACACAGATCTCATGAGAAGCAATTAATGAGCTTTCTCGTGTTGGTAGCTTGAAAAAGAATGAAAATAAATGTAGAGAAGACTAGCAATAAAAGATACTGACCACTGCAAATACTTATTATTACACAGATACAGAAGATTAGGTGGACCAGGGCAGCAGTATAAACTCAGAGTGACTACTAAAGACAGTGAAGTTACTCCACATTTATACCATTTTAACGGAGAGAAGAAAAAGGTCCACAGAGTGTAATTGAATCAAGGAGTTTTCCATTAAACCAAAATAACTTTCACAGCAGGAGGTTCCAGAAAGCTTGGAGAAGAGCAGTTCTTTCAGAACAATAACATTTCACTTTCTTCAGCATTTTAATCTTTACTCTTTGGACACAGTGTTTCAAAATTCACTTAGGATATGCAATGTGTTTTACATTAGATGTATTTGATACCAAACACTCTTGAATTCCAATAAGAAATCCAGACTTTCTGTAGGCATTTACTTATACTTTCTGAATTTTATATCAGTGGAATTATTTTGCTCTCTTATGATAGTGTGTGATTCAGATGGAATGGAGTATTGTGTGATTTACATTCTTTTGAAAGTTCTGGTCATGTGTGAGTGAGACACTTCAGAAATCATAAAGATTAAAAATTTTCTATTGCATTACTGAAAGTTTAGATGTATGACCAAAAGGCAAGGTTCATATGAAGAAAAAAGTGTTTTTCAAAATCAAAGTTCTTTTTGCATAGTGTAGAGATGAAGCATATTAATAAAAATTTCATTTATTTCCAAATATTCCATAGTTTTCAAGGGTTTGGGAGTTGAAGCGGAGGTGGTTTGGAGGTTTTTGTGAGCTGCAGTTCTGGCATTTATTATACTTTCCACCTTTAAGAAAATACCTGGGAAAAAAATAAAGTTACGAAGGTATACACGTTTAATGATTTCATGAATAATACCAATACCAACAGCTATTAAATAAAACCGTGAAAAAAATTAGATGTATAATTCTTTGTAAAACTTTAGAAGCCTATCTATAAGTCTTCACATTAAGAAGAAAATTTCTGGCAACATATAGACAGGATTTTTGCCCTAATAAGCGGTTCCTCTTGAAAATAATAAGGCTCCTTACCTAAATAATAGTTACTCATTTTTGATCATAGCAACAGGTCTCTGAATCTTGCAGTATATGCATGTGTGTGTAGCTATATATGCACATGCAACACAATATATATTTATGTATGAATATATTTAGTACAGTAATCCCTGTACAAGATTTTAAACAAAGAGAACTATATGAAAACACTAAAGCATGCATTCGTTTATTTATTTATTTACTTGAATATTCTTTTCACATATATTATTTGAACGATTATCAGAAGATAGATTACACAAAAATGGAGACTGTTGATAACAAGGGATATTAAAGCTGTTACTTTTTAAAACTACTGATTTGAAAGTGAAGTAAGACTATTGAAACCAAAGATGCAATTAATCAATAGTTTCCTTTTTAATTGAAAATAAAAATGTAGTTCTAGCTCAGCAACTGTGACTATTGCAGGGTTTTATCCTTTTTCATTAAGTAAAGTTTTTCATTTAGCTGATAAAGACAGTAATGCAATCTTGACTTAATAAGAGCATACTATGAGAGGCACTGGATTTCCTTTTCCCGGATCAGACTATGGTTAAGCACATTTCCTTTTTCCACAATGAAAACCCAGTTAAAACATGCATACATCTTTCAGGGTATGATTAATTTCTCCTCATAATTTTAACCACTCAACCTGACTTACATGAATTTCATTATTTGTTGCACTATGTTATAATTAATTATCTAATTCTATGGAGGGATCAATTAAGAAAAAAAAAGGTTTTCACTTTGCACATATATGTTAACATTTTTAATAGTCTTTTTTTTTCCTTATCACTCTCTTATCCCAAAAAAGAAGGAAGAGATGCATGAAGGTCACTACTGAAGATTCATAAACCATTGTGAATAATGTCAAAACTATAATTTAATTAGTGGCCCATCTGTCACTTTCTGTTTGACGAGCACTAAATGTCCAATTATCATTTAATATCTGCTCTAATCAGTTCTGGCAAATTTCACAGACACACTAGAGATGACATTAATAGATGGAAGTGAGGCTACCTTTGCAACATTATCTGAGAGAGAAAGCTTGCGCAGTTTTGACTCACAATGGGGAAGGCATGCATTCATTCCAATTAGCAGCAAAGACGTTTTATGCAGACTATGTTACTGCACATTGATAACTAAAGCATTTATTTGATTTTTTCAAGAGTTTGGAAAAATAGATTTTATTTGCATTGAATTTGTTATTCTTGTTGGTGTTCAAAAATAATATTAAATATTATATTTTTAGTGCCTCTGTCTTCAATATCTCTTTCTTTATTGTCTTCATGAATTCATTTGCACCTTCTGTTTCTTCCTTCTGTTCCTGACATTAGCCTTTAAGAACAAAAGACCCACAGGGTTCTTCATCAAAAAATAAATAAATAAAAAGAATACTGAATAAATTTAAGTCGATTTAAAAAAAACCCATGTAAATATGTTATATAGATATACAAAAATAGTGGGCTAAATATTTTAGTCTATTGTTGGGACAAAGAACTAATCACTGCCACGGCTTTGCTCTGATAAAGGAGGAGCAAAGGGAAAATACAATCTTTGAATTTGCATGTACAGTTCCTGTCTCTTTTCAGACAAGTCACAGAAAATGACCACGTTAAAAGTATAGAATAACTTTCCAGTAAGACTGATGACCTATTGACAGCATCATAAAATGCTCCTTTCCATTTGTAATGAGAGATTAAAAGCCCTACCTATCCACACCTTGTGTCAAGGTCAAGCAGCCTATACTTTCTCAGATTTGAGATCAATACCATAACAGTCTCTGAAAATGACTTTTGGCTTGACAAGAAGCTTCCTCTAATAAGTAAGTGCTGCTCATGTGACACTTTAGATTTAGTCCACAACTCTGATTCTAGGTAAAATTCTCCAGTACTTGCAAAGAAAATACGGCAAACCCCTCTGTTTGTAATACGACTGCGTAGGTCTGCTGCTTAGTAGCTAATGAGATTGGTATTGCTGCCCAGCAGGTCCACCGCGGTGATAAAATAGCCAGCTAAAAGTAGATATAAAATAAAGCCCTTTTTCCCTCCTACTATATGTTTTGGCAGCAACTCGAAAGCTAGAATGTAATTTCTGATATTTCTGCATTTCTACTAATAATATTGAATCTGACATTCTACTCACTACAGCTTGAATTGTAAGAGCTTGTCAGAATGTTGTAATCTGCTTGATCCTTCATTATTCTACCCAACCCAACACACATCATAGCACCGAGCATTTAGAAAACAGAAACCTGCTGTTTTATGATATGCAGGTTCAACTAATGTATATGAAGAGGAATTCTCATTATGTGTGACTCTGCAGGTTTCCTAAAGTTTATAACTTTTTAAACCTACCGTGCGTATGAGGCACTGATTTAATAGTCAGCTTTTAAAAAGTCACAAGAAATCTCTGAATCAAGGCATAACAAAAGGATTTCTGCATAAAGAAAAATCAACAAAAACATACACAAAACGAACTAGTGTCACCCCAGGGGAACGCAGATGAAGAAGGAGATGATGAGAGCCCAGACATGATTGATCCTCATTCTTTCTCCTGCTTTGGCTCAGAAATTCAGCTCCAGACACAGGTCTGAAGAATGCGTAACCTAAATGCAGGGCTTTGTTCTTAAGAGAAGCTGCAGAGAAGCAGTCCACCAGAGCTAAAGGCAAAGCCAGGAATGTAAAAAGTGGTTATAAAGGACCTTCTTCAGGGGAAAAGGGAAGTGCCTTCATTCTAAGGATAGTTTTGAATACCCTTGGAAAGTGAAAGAAGGAATTTAAGAAGAGAAGAGGTTACTTACTTGGGGACTAGCAGACATACTTCAAGCATTTTTTCATTATTTCATCTGTTTTCATGGGCATTCAAATTGTATTTTTCAATTATAACTCAGCACATCAGTAGAAAAAACTGGAAACAATATACAGATATCAGTACTATGGAACCTGCACACCTTGACAAATCTTCACACAGCATTGCCTTGACTGTTATGGTGGAAAAGAAGCACTCGGTCACATTGTTGAGTGAATAACTAAATACTTTACACAAATTGAGACATTCCACAAGGACCTAGCTTTCAACATCAATACATCCTATCACTCCACAGCCTTGCTGAAGTCCCTCAGAAGCAGTGGCAATGAGGAACTGTATTTTGTCATGACATCTTTGTGGCTGGTAGAAGTGAATATCTAAATCCTGCATGAGTAGGCTGGTTAGTTTTGTCTTGTAAGCACAACGGTAATCCATTTAGAAAATTCTAAATGTTTTCCCTATCATTAAAAGAAGATTTTTCATTCAGATGAAACATATTACTAATTTTGACCCATATCTAGAATTAGGTCTGGTTTACTGAAAATACGTATTCAGGGAAATGTTAATTTGCTTTAAAAAATCATCTTGTACTGGGTTATTTTTTCTGTTTAAAGTATCCATACTTCTAAATTAGTACAGCAAATGACAGAAGTCATTCACGCAATGTAATATTCCTTCAGTGTAATACAGTAGAGATGTATAAAAAAAATAATTTTTCTACATAATGGGGAACATGAGACTTAAAAACAGGTTTTTCTGAAACAAGAAAGAAACCTTTCATGAAAGAAAGATAGCATAAAGTGTAGATCAGGTAGAACACCCCTCGGATGTTCCATAAAGAATAGCAACCAATTAGGAAAAACAGTGCTGGGGAAACAAGATTTCAATGGTCAGACAAATATTTTTCATTACCATTAGATTCTGCCCTGAAGGTCAGTGCTTAGACACGGTGTTGGATGGGTATGATATCCCACCAACCCGAAGGTTAGACTTTTGAAGGGTTTTTAATTTTGGTTTAGTTGGTAGGTCTTAACCTGTAAAACCATACTTGAATAATGAAACTAATGATATGCTTCTAAATTATAAAAAAAGTCTAGACTATTTCATGACTTAGTGCACTGGCAAAACAGGTCCACATGTTATTCTCATTTTTCTTTTTAATCACCTCTTAAGTTTTACCTTCCTCCATCATTGCTTTTATTTCTGTAATATTTTTTCAACATTAGACAAATAAATGAATGAATTGATAAGTATCAAACTAAGGATCAGCTCTTCAGCCAATGTGAAATGTAATAATAAATCTTTTTTTTTCAAGAACCAAAATTAACAAAAAATCACCTTCCATGGCATTGTTCAGTCATTTTCCTGGCATGGGTGGCCAAGATTTTGATTTAACTCTTTTACTGTAAGCAAGTTATGAAGGTCAGTCAGGAACCATAAATTAAATTTGAATGGTGCTCTTCAGTAGCATTCTAGGAGGTAAATAGACACAATAAAGACAATAACAAAAATGGACCGTGGATGAAATTGATATTGTTTAGACAAGAAATGTGAGGCAGCAGATAGTGAACTGGAGACTATACACCAGTAAAACACCAGACTGGCAGAATCTCAATGATCCTGTGAGTAACCCTGGAGAGTCTTAGTTTGCTTTACTGTCCTCTTGTGCATCTGCTGCCAATTTAGGAAATTTTGTGCATTCTGTTTATGAAGGGCATGGTCTTTTTACCTTTAAAGTCAATGGTCAAATTGTCGTTACTTCCTTGGAAGCAGATGGGGCCCATATGGCCTGCTTGCATGATCATTGCTCATGTACAATGCCCACAGAGATAACAGGTTTCTAACTGGGATGAATTGCAGTATGAACAACAGTAAAATGAATGAAAGAACCCAAACCAATGTGAAAACTTTGTGGGAAGCTGTGAATTTTATAATCCTTTTCTGGGCACATCTTGGCACCTCACACCTTCTGAAAGACCTACTGGAGCGTTGAGTTGTGAGGGGCTATAATGGGGCAGTGAATAATTGCAGGATGACATCAAAAAGGCCTGTAACTGTGGAAGGTGAAGCAGTAAGGCTTAATAAGAGGACTATTACTGTCTTGGAATTTTAGTGTATGACTCTAATGATGTCATCCTCTACTTAGGAGGTTCATGATTCCCCTGGATTATGGAATACAGTAGTTGTGAAGTGTAACGCTGACAACTTCTGAACCTGAGTACCATTCTCACCAAAGCAGAGACGTGAGTAGTAAATGTTGTTACAGACCTTAAGAGTAAAATTGTTTTTCCTCAGCTCTAACAATGAGTATATTAATCTTAAAAAGTATCAAGTGGAGTGCTGAACAAAGCACCTAGGAGTAGCAAAAGGGTGTATTTCAGGGCAGGGAGACAGAATTGCTGTCTGAACAGTTCAGTACCAACAGCACTTAATGGATATGGCAGCAGTTGTACACAGTTGTAAAGGCACAGAAATTCCAAAGTTAACATGGAACAGGAATGTTTAAGAAAGGGTACAGTTGCATCATCTCTGAATAGCAGCCAAGTCCTGCTGAAAGGCAGGATTAATTAGCTGAAGTGAGACAAGCTTTAAAGCTAAAGGCTTTTCAGATGTTAAGCAGCGTACACAATTTTGGCAGTGATGGACTGTGTCATCTAGAGTATGTTCACAAATAACCTGAGGAATCTCAGAATAAACTGCAAATATTGCAGTGCAGATGTGCTGTTGAGATGTGCTTTTGTTTCACTAACAGCATGCCAATGGCTAACCAAGGCAACTGATCTCGTAGTCCTCACTGCAAGGAAGACACATGCACAAGTAGCTTTGTAAAGTTAAAAAGACAGGGAAAGCCAATGAGATAAAGCAATAACTCTCAAATATGCACGCCAAATCATTGCTTTAATGATATAGAGTACTCAGATGAAAATAAAGAGTCATAGTTACAAAATTTACGTGTATCATGCACAGTGCTGCAGCTTGGGCATGAAAAGTCTCTGATGTGACTGAGCAGTTAGCAACAATACCTAAGCCCTGGAACCAGAAGTAGGATTTCATTCTTGGTAGGAAAATAATACTTTCATGTTAAGCAATAATGTCTTATTTTAGGAAATAAAGCTTTGAGTTATTCTCTTGAAAACAAGCAACATCTTTAAATTTAATACAACAGCCACCTACAATCAACACAACCAATACCATCAGCTGTCCATCACAAATTTTGTGGGCAGGAAAGAGACCAAAACAAAACAGAAAGGACAGTTACAGTGCCTACATTTTCAAAGGAGAGCTATTTGTATTTTACCAACCTATAATTTCCCTAGGAATGTTTCAATGCATGTTTGATGTTATTTATTTTCTTATTTGCATAATCATAGTTCTGTTTTAAAAAATTAGAATATTTACCATAGTGGTAAAAACGGATGAGAAAAAAAAGACTTCAAAATTGTTTAAAAAAAATCAAAATTTTCTTATTTCTATACCTGGCTTGCTTTGGAGATCAGTGAAGGATCTTTTTGAACAATAAATTTTTGCTATTCTCATTTAATAAGAACCAGGAAGATGACTACAGTGATATAACGCTGCAGTAGTTCCTAGAAAACCCAGTAATGCCCAGTATCCTAGTGTGACAGAGCTATAAAAGTAGAAAATACAGACTCATTCTTCTTAATCTTTATGTGATGAACTATAGATGATGACTCAGTCGTGATGACGATATCACAGTGAAGCTGCAGAAAGGTCCATGTTTTTGTCTCATAGTGTTCACATGTGGATTAAGGAAAGTTGTAACGTGAACATGCAGATGTTGCATAGGCCTTTGATGTTCCCCTTACATAGATGATATGAGTTTTTTACACTGTTTGACAGTAGAAACTGACCAGCACAAGAGGCCCATAAGTACAGATCTTTACTCTCTATTACAATCTTGAATAGCTGAGGGCAGGGCATCTCTCCCAGAGCTCACCTGCTCATGTTCAGCAACTCTGTTCACAGCTCATGAAGCTTCCTAAAGAAATTTTAGAGTGACTGATGCTATCTGAACTCATACATTGGCAGGACACTGACAAGCAGAGTCTTCTTAACTAGACATCACATCATCATCGTCATTACAGAGGCACGGGTGCTTAACTTTTAAAGGGAAACTTAAACAACCCTTCATTTTTCTAATGCACTGAAAAGTTCTACACACTTCCTAAAAGAAAGTGCCTTGTTCCATGCCAATCCAATTTTTCATGTAGTTGATGGTTTAAGCAAATTCCCCTATCTCTGCTGAGATGTCATAGAATCCTAGAATGTTTGGGGTTCGAAGGGACTTTAAAGATTATCTGGTTCCAACCATCCTGCCATGGGCATGACACCTTCCACTAGATCACATCTTCTGTGGGCAGCCCGTTCCAGTGCCTCACCCTCATAGTAATAAAATTCTTCCTAATATCTAATCTAGATATACATTCTTTCAGTTTAAATTCATTACCCCCCACCTTATCACTACACTCCCTGATAAAGAGTCCTTCCCTATCATAGAATCATAGAATCGTTTAGGTTGGAAAAGGCTTCTAATATCGTCAAGTCCAACCATCAGCCCAATATCACCATGCCTAGTAAACCACATCCTGAAATGCCACATCGTCATGATTTTTTTTGATGTCTCCAGGGATGGTGACTCCACCACTTCCCTGGGCAGCCTTTTTCCGTGCTTCACCACTCTTTCAGTAAAGAAATATTTCATAATATCCAATATAAACCTTCCCAGGTGCAACTTTGGTATTCCAAGTGAGGTCTCACGAGAGCAGAATAGAGGGGGAGGATAACCTCTGCTGACCTGCTGGTCACAATTCTTCTGATGCAGCCCAGGATAAGGTTGGCTTTATGGGCTGCATGTGCACGTTGCCGGCTCATGTTGAGTTTCTTATCCACCAGCACCCCCAAGTCCTGCTCTTCAAGGACATTGAACAATTTTTGGCAGTGCCTTTAACTTTTGATCAGCCCTGAACTGGTCAGGTAGTTAAACTAGATGATTGTCATAGGTCCCTTTCAACTGAAATATTTCTATTCTATTCTATAGTCTAGAAGGACAAAAACAAGGGCACATGTGAGAACGGACAGAAGAACATGGAAGATCTGGGGAACTACAGGCTCGTCAGTCTCAATGCTGTGCCCAGCAAGATCATGGAACTTATCCTCCTGGAAACTCTGCAGGAGCATGGGGAAAATAAGAAGGTAATTGGTGACAGCAAACATGGCTTCACAAAGGGCAAATCACATCTCGTAAATTTGGTGGCCTTCTACGATGGGGCTACAACACTGCTGGATAAGGGAAGAGTAACTGAAGTCATCAACCTGGACACGTGCAAAGCATTTAGCATGACATTCTTGTCTGTAAACTGGAGAGATGTGGATTTGACAAATTGGCCACTCGGTGCATAAGGAATTGGCTGGATGGTCACACTCAAAGAGTTGTGGTCAATGGCTCAGTGTCCTAGTGGAGACCATTGACAAGTGGTGTTTCTCAGGGGTTGATACTGGGACAAGTGCTTAATGTCTTTGTCGCAGACGTGGACAGAGGTATTGAGTGCACCCTCAGCAAGTTTGCTGATGACATCAAGCTATGCGATGTGATTGACACTCTAGAGAGAAGGGATGCCATCTAGAAGGACCTTGACTGGTTTGAGAATTGGGCCTGTGGGAACATGTTGAAGTTCAACAAGACCAAGTGTAAGGTCCTATACCTGGGTCAGGGCAATCTGAAGCACAAATACAGGATTGAGGGTAGCCCTGAAGAGGAGGACTAGGGGCTGCTGATGGATAAGAAACTCAGCAGGAGCTGACAATGTGCACTTGCAGCCCAGAAAGCCAACTGTATCCTGGGCTGCATCTAAAGAAATGGTTTGTTTTGTTTAGGGGTTTTTTGGGGGAGGAAGAGGGGGCAGGGCAAGCGGATGGCACAAATGGTAATGTACAGGGTGGTACAAATGTTTAGGTATATTGTGAAGGGGGAACCTAAGGTTAGGCACACTTCCAACAGACCAGGCAGTCAAGACCATTCAACAACAATGCGCAGTTCCCAACAAAGAAGGTTTAGATTTTAAAATGGAAAAAGAAACTCTAAGATGAACAGCAATACCTGATGAGAGGAAAGGTGATCTAAAAAATTAAGGACATGGCCAGAATACTACACAGGCTTAAAGAATCTTCAGCGACTCCTGTGCTCGTCTCTGTCAAATCCCAGTTTCTGAGATGACAAGTAAGCCCTCTGTTTTTACTCATGCTTTCTGGTTTGTTCCTTTAATGCTAGAAATGTGTTTAGGGTTTTTTAGGGAAATCCCATGGCTTTCTTAGAATGGGGAAATCCTTTGCCAGGCTAGCTTCTTTAATGGCCTTTCATGTATCATACCACTAGTTAAGATTTTTGCAGTTCACTGAATATTAGAGGCAATTGAATATTCTGCTTTTCTCATCTCTGCTGAAAGGAAAGATGAATTTATCTGAAAATACTTGTGGTGAGCTGAAAGGAATGTTGAATTTTTCTGAAAATATTTGTGGTCAGCAGTTAAAAATTCCAGCTCTCACTTGTTTTAAAAATGAGGTCAGAATGAGAGATAGTGTAAGACTTTAATACTTGTAACAAGACCTTGAACACACACCTTGAATAATAGGCAGACAGTTGAGTTTGCACGAGTCCTGCAGGGAAAAGGTCCTTGAGCAGTCATGCTGCTGCATTCAACATGAGTTGCAATCTGTAAGCGGTTTTCAAGGGTACCTCCAAATAAAGCAAATTACGGTAGTACAGCCTGGAGGCAAAGATCAGAGCTGAGAGATGGGAAGATATAAATACTCTTCCTTTACAAATGACCAGATGATTCTTTAGCTCTCTGCTTAAATACTTCCCATCACAAAGTAATACAAAATAGTGCAGCAGTGACAACAGCAGAAAACAGAATGGGCACTTTCAGCTTATTTCTACCATTTGTCCTGAGCTCAGTGCCTCCAGGGTCTGGTGTTGAACTTCCGCATTTCTTAATTTGGGAAGCATAGTTGCCTTTTGCTTAAGCAATACTGCCCATCAGCCTACAGCCCTTGGAATGTACCACGTGGAAAAAGAAGCTCAAGTATATTTAATTTTGTGGAATACTGAACTATGAAATGCTATTTTATTTTATAAACCCACTTAAAAACCTCCATTCAGAGATATCAGAAGCAGTTTATGTCTAAAGTGTCTTTTGAGAACAAACATTTTCTAATCTGTTCTTATTTTCTTACTGTATTTAAGATGTTGCTGTGTTTGTTACCTGTACCTTTATTTGACCTATGCTTTCTCAGATTTTTATTATTTTTATAGTAACTTTCTTTTGCTATGTAAGGTATACTGAAAAATTGCAAAACCTTTGTAGTGTTTATACACAGAGTCACAAGAAAAATAGGTAATTTCATAGGGGTTAAGAATTAATGCTATATTTAAAACAAGTACAAAACATACCTTAGCTACCATCAATCACCTACATATTTGTTCAGAAAGATAAGTCTAAGATTCCAGGTGGACTTAATGCTATGGAAGCACGCTCAAATAATTTTAAGAAAGAAAGCCTCAAAATTTCTCTGTCTTGAAGAGAACCTGAAATTGAATATTGAGTTTTCTGAGATATTTAATGTTTCTTCAATATCATTCTTAAAAGCATTTCAGAATTTTCTTTAGTTGCATTGTGGAATTTCACTCATTTTCAAATTTTAAGTCACTTTTTTTTAAATCAGTTCACTTCCGTCATGCAGAGAATATACAGAATTAAATCAGAGAAATGGAAGTCTCAATAGATGTCATTATTTTTAGATTTGTACAAGAAATACAGTACATTTACCAGCAAATTTTGAAGAACTGTCATGAATAATTAGAAATAAACTAATTGCAATAAATTAAGTATTTCTTGGACTTAATAGTGTCTCTTGACATGTTTGCTTATTCAAAAAATACATTCATTAGCACTGGTTCTGTCATTATTGGAATGAATTACCAAGATTGTACTATAATCTTGTTATTTAAATGTACAAATATGAAAGAATAAAAAAATAAAACATTGATGAGTCTATGCAGAAAATTTTGTAAGTACAAAATATTAGAGTAGAAACAATAATGAAATTTGAAACAATTTCAAGACAGGAAGTAACTTCAACATGTAGTTCACAAGACATCTTCCCAGAACCCAGGCTTATTTAAAGTATCGGGGGGTTCCAATTGTGGAGTCAATTATGTCTGCTTGATTCTCCTATTTAAACTTAAATTCACATTTTACCTAATTTAAAATTGCTTTAATCTAATAACTTCATGTCACACTGTCTTATTTAAGATTTGTTCTCTACTTTCTCCTTCAGCTTGCAGCCCAAGCATCTTCAACAGACATGATGAGAACTTTGCTAAGTATCACTAGTGTTTTGTTAGTTACAACAACCAATGCCAAGATAACTTCCCCCCACTTTTGGAGTAGTCTAACCATGCTTTTTGTTCTGTTCTCTGTGATTTTTCTTCCACATTTTTTTAATAACAGTGGGTATTGATTTGCAAAGTGCACTCACTATTTGTCTCAGAAACCAGGTGAACACAGAGAAAACACACAATATAAATGTCATTAATACATGTAAAAATTTTGCAACTGTCTAAAACTTTATTCGTCAACACCTAAAATTTTTGCTACCTTAGCTGAAACACCTTTTCACCAAAACACTCCTTTTGTGAAAGACAGTTTGAAATGGAATTCAGCTCCTCATCCACTTTCAAATATCTGTTAACTCTCTCTTGCTCTAATATCTTAATAAGCTTGGTTTTCTTCAGTTTCATAATACATGGTGTATAATTTTCTTGGTCTTTCTGATATGCTGCTTATTCAGTCTTTTTGGTGGTTTGTTTATTCCTTTTACTTTATAACTTCTAATTGGTTATAATCTGTTGCTACTGTTGTTTCCTTTTTCCCATTTCACAGGAAGTTTTTATAATTTTAGGTCTTTCAGCAGTCCCTCTTTATATTGTATTGGCCACTTTTGCTTTTGCCTTTCTTAGACAAGAAGAAATTAAGCTCACATTATTCTTACAGGCAACCATTATGTCATCATAAACAATGCCTCCCTCACCCATCCTCATCTTTACAAGGTTTAATGCTCAAAAGGTTTCGGAGATTTTCCACTCATTTCATTTCCTATTTTGTGTGAAGTGTACTGCATTTTACAAAAGTGTGTTTGACAACCAGATATGTTTCTTTCAAGTATATTTTCTGTTCTTATGCAATTTTTTTCAACTTCCTGGTCAAGTGTTCTTTATTCAGATATGTATATATGTTTATCTACATGGTGTTTGGTTTTGTTTGTTTGTTTATTTTCTTTTAAAAAAAGGATTTTAAAAAATTAATGTGAAATTGGAATCAGTTGGCTGTTCAAGGTATGAAATCTTTCCACTGGACAATGTATGAGAAGGAAAGACTCCCTGAAAATGTAATTGCTGTTTCTTAGACTGGCCTAAAAGGGATTCTGGAAGCTCAGTCCACACAAGTCTATCTAGAATTTATATTTGTGTATGGGCAGAAGAACCGGCAAACGTATCTGGGCCTCCTCTAATACTTTCCATGCTTTTCAGCTCATGTTCTTTCTGAGCGAGATGGGCTTTCTTTGTATTTGCTAACCTCGGCGTAATTCTCTTCCCTCCATTTCTCCAGTCTCTCCTTGAATCTATGTATGTCAAAGTATTCTTGCCAGGTGACTGGCAAGGTAGTTGTCACTGTCACCTCTTTCTTAGGAAACTTCTGGCTTTTAAGGGGTGTGAGATATATCTACAGAACATCAGTTTCTGCCTGATGGGACAAAATATCTGGGACAATTTTCTGTAAGAATAAACAGATTCTCACTGCACTGATCTTTACGGGAAGAAGGGAAAAAGACAGTTCCTAGCTGCAATCTGCTTGACATAATAGATACATAATGTATCCACAGAGGCATAAAGCAACCTTGTTTGTTCCCAGGACTTCCTATTTACTATACTTGCTCCTATAAATTGCTAGGCAGACTAACACTTTTTGTAACAGATCTACTGCTTACTCAGTACTTATTTTGAATGATGGTTATGTACGTGCAGGGGACCAGATGTGTCCTTTCCAAATGTTAATGAGGAATTGCCATGGATGGTAATTCATGGATGTATTTCATAAAGGCTGCCTCAGTCCTTTTAAAAAATTATTTGTCAACCTTGCAACAACTGGTGAGAAAAGTATGTGTACAAGGCATTTATTTTCTTCTTAATACGGTAAGCTAGGGTCAGAGGTTCAGATTTTACTTTGCACTGTCTTTGTTAGCTTAACACAGGACAATGCAGACACAAAAGGGGAAGAAATGCTCATTTTTGTCACTTACAATTGTATCAGTCGTGGTCAAAGAGTGATAGAGGCCAGAATACTTGATAATTTGCCTGCAGTGACACTTATACTCCTTGGGAGTTGTTTGAATTAAACACTGCCAACCAGGGAAAAATCAATAAAGTTGTTTAAATGGTTTCAGAGGGGCCTTTGTGATGATTGAATATTACTCTTCTTACAAGACCAATAGCTGCATTTTTTTTTTCTCCCAGTGCATGACCAGTAACTAAAGTTATTCAGGCTGAGAGTTCAAATGAAGGCTGAGGGTCTTCTCTTCTTACTGTCTTCTTCTACTGACAAATAGTTTTCATTTCCTTTTTTAAAAAAAACTGAAGTAGAACAAATCAATAAACCTCCCAGAAGCAGCAACATTAACATTCCAAATCATCCCTATTTCCAGCTACATCTGCAGAAAAGAAAGGGTAAGAACAACACTGATTTACACCAGCTGAGGATCTACTCCCATTCAATTTGCCAGTGCAATGATGTACTGTACAAAAAGAACTGCAACCAATACAGATTTTCAGTGTACACAATAGCATAAGATTTTACTTCTGTGAAATATTTTTGACTATTTTAATGGTAAATAACAGGTTAGAGAATTTAATAGCCAAGAATTTAACATCCAAAGCTGTGCTTTTTAAAGGACATGGGAAAAAAAATAATTAATAATTTAGCTACTAGCTTGGAGAAAGCAGTAAATCTGAGAAAATCTGCAGGATGCTCATATATAGAATCTATTCATTCTGCCAAAGTTACAGGATGTGGTAAGTAAGAAATTAACAAAAATTGTTTACACTAAAATAAACCTCAGCCTTACCTTAACACTACGTCAGCTAAGTTAGTACTATTTTCTGGTATTGCTAGCGTGAACTGACTGTGCAATCTGTGCAGCAGCCAGACTGGTGCCTGTTGTCTGCACTGTTTTGTACACAATTGCTGTTGTGACAAAAGCAGACAGTAACAGCATGAATCACCTCCATATCAAGTGGAAATGGTCCTTTCCCTTTTCATTGGAAATGTATGCTGTCATATATGAGATTTCACACCTTATCAAATGCTTTAATTCTCCTATGCTTCTTTTTATGAAGCCAACTTTGTTATTTTCCTGATGGAAATCACATTTTGAGCAGAAAAATAGTAGATTAAATGGGGTCAAGAGAAAAAGGACTCTTTGCTTTGCCACTACTCAATCTTTAGTATATGCCTTGATTTCCTTGCTAAAACAATGGCAGCAACAACCACAGCTAACTACTGAAATGCTTTGAAATTTAAAAAACTGTTACTACATTTTAAAACTTTCATTAAAATATCTCTGGTGTGAATGAATTACACAATAATAGAGAAAAATATGCCAACACGGAAAACCAAAAGCCAACACCAACAAAAAAACCACCACAACAAAGAAAACCAATAATTGTTCTGAGAAAGTTTTTACAGTGATTTTGCCCTTTTCTGGGAGATGACACTTTACAATAATGTCTGGGATGTTCGTCTCCCAGCACTGCACTCTTTTAGACTAACTGATAAACTTTTCCACTGGAGCACAGAAACATGTATCTCTATGCAAAGACTCTCACGATAATTTCTCTCAGGGTCTCCTTCTTCATTTTTTTAAATAAATGTCCAACTTAGGATATATATTTTACAGCCAATATACATAGAAATGGCTCTATGGCAGCCTATGCTCCCCATCCCAACTTCTGGCATCACAAAAGTCACTGAATTCAACAGCAGCAGTCATCTTGGTTGAAAAAACCTAACATTTGAACCTTACATAAACCCCTAAATCCCTGCCCATGCCTCCATGGGAGGGAAGATTTGAAATACCTTTCTTTTCCTTTTGACTTCTAAATTGTTGTCTATTTGACAAAAAAAAGAGAACCAGGAGTAACCGTGTTGCCACAAATTAAAATACACTAGTGTATTCTGGGTTTATGTAAAAATCTTCATAATGTTAAGATAAGAATTAGATTACAAGTCTTTAATTTTTTCAATATTATATACATCTGTAATAATTAAATGTGCATCTGTAAATTTTAAATTCTTAGCAGAGTTTATCTGAGATACCATTAAAAAAAAGAAAATACTTGTGAAGCTGAAATACATATAACAGAGGGGAAAAAATCCTTTAAATATTACTAAAGTTCTCACAATGGGCAAATATTCACAATAGTCTGAATCCAAACTAGCTCATCCATCTTTCTTGGTAAGGTAATTTGTATATGTGTGTCATAGGCCCTCTGCTGGAAAAGCGATAGTTTGGCTATGCTGAGACTGGTCTGCTGCACCACATGGTCCTTCAGCTGGGCTGCAGTGAGGGATGAGATCATTAGTTCAGCTTTATGGCTATCTTAGAGTCAACCAAACTCAGTAATATTTCTGGACATGGGCTACTCCACCAATTTAAAAGAAACCCAACAAAACAAATTTTGTCATCTAGACATGATTAGCTTTTTAAAGAGCTAATAATTTTCCATTGGATGAAAATCTTAATTAAAAATGTTTATGTTAGTTGATTTTTTTAATACCACTGTTGATAATAAATTCTAGTATCTGGATTGTCTTATACGTGACATTTGCTTTCATAAGCTATGCAGTTATCAGAAGTTAATCCTGTAGAGAAACTAATCAAGGAAGGTGTTACACAAATGCAAAACATATGATTAAAGAGAGGGAAGGCAAAGCTCATGCAAAGAACAGAATATTATAATGAAATTGCCACTGAATGGAGATGTGAGGACTTCAAGCTCAGTTTAATTAGGTCACTGAGTGGAATCCCCTAAGACTGACAAGAAATGAACAGCTAATAATCAGTTTGTTCTTTACTGATTACCAGCTAATCATGTCCCAAACACAACCCCTTTCCCTTTCTCATTATGAATATATTTGCAAGGTTTTTTTTCTAATCTCTGCACTTTTATGTGCACACAGGCCCTATCAGCTAACTTGAAGAGCTTCAACTAGTATCTTTAAATGCCCACCTATTGTTTGTGGAGCAAATATTTGCGTCCTTCAGTATCACATTGGTAAACATTGCCTGTGCTTGTATGAAGTGATGAGAAGCTCAATTATGCAAGAGCAGCATATTTTTTTACCTCATTTTCAAAAGTTAATTTCCATTTCCAACAGCTGAGTGTGTCTCTGCTGAGTGCTATAATTCTGTGTTCAAAGTAGAAAACTGACTTGCATTCAGAATTTCTTGCACATCATGGCAATGACTTCTGAGACACATTAGTTTAAAGCTCGTTCTCTATCAAATGGAAGAATAAACTTACATTATGTGTGTCATCTTTCATATGAGCTGTAAGCTCAAAGAGTTTTATGTGTACCCAATTTAAGTCACTGGAGAGATGCTTATTGACTTCAGTGGACCTTAGATCTGACCTGACATGTTATAGACAGTAAAGTGATATGGTTAGAGAGTTAGCTAGTGAGACAAGTAGAAAGCAAAACAAACCAGTAGAAATGTATCCATCAGCTGCAATGGAGTTAACAGGTTATCTGGAATATTTTTAAATAAGATTTGTCATGAAAAGAGATTAACTGTCTTTTGTCTTTTGTAAAACAGTAAGCTAAGAAAGTGCTATATAAATGCAGAACATGTAATTCAGGGCAGTAAACAAAGCTGATACACAGAAATGAACTTTTATTAAGATTCTAAATGTAATATCCTTAAAGTATTGCTCGGACATTTTCTTATTTACTCAGGAGATGAGTGCCTCAACTCTATATGTATCTCAGATTTCATCAATAGAGTTTCCTAAATTGCCTATACATCTTCTTTACTTTTATAAATGCCAAGGACTTTGGCCATCTTGACACCCCTAAGTAGTTCAACATCAAGGTCAGAGGCATGGAACAGCTGTCTTGTGAAGACAAGTTGAGAGAGTTAGTGGTGTTCGTCTTGGAGAAGAGAAGGCTCTAGGGAGACCTTATTGCAGTCTTTCAGTACCTAAAGTGTACCTACAAAAAAAAAAAAGGACAAATATTTTAGCAGAGCCTTTTATGATAGGACACATTGTAATGGTTTTAAAATAAAGAGGGGAGATTTTTAATAAATATAAAGGTGAAATTTTTTATAATGAGGGTTGTAAAACGCTGGGACAAGTTGCCCAGAAAGGTGGGAGATGGCCCATCCCTGGAAACACTCAGGCTGGGTAAGGTTCTGATCAACCTGGTCTAGTTGAAGACATCTCTACTTATTGTGGAGGAAAGGAGGAGAGGAAAATGTGCGGATTAGCTGGCTTTTAAAATCCCTTCCAGCTGAAAATATTCTATGATTCTACAATTCTATGATTCAATTCTATGATTCTAAGAATATATCTCATTGGAATCCTTGGAACCTGATAGGACCAATCCCACACCAGGAGTAATCTCTGTAGAGAAACCACAGAGGGCACAAAAGCTTTTATTGTAGATCACAGTGAAACAAGACAGAGGTGACTGAATTTTTGCTTTGCTATGTGTTAGTTCAGAGAGATTACAAGGCCTCTGTAAAATATCTTCTTTAGCATGAAAGGAATGAAGCCTGCATATCTGCTTCACAAAGCAACACACTAAAGTTTTTCAAGTAGTCACACCTTTCCATTACCCTGCTCTAGCTATAAAAATTTTTCAAAAAAGGATTCAATATTTTTGTTTGGTCCAGAAAAAAAGAAGTATTGGGGAATATATAATAATTCCTTCCCGTCCAATAAAGTAGGACACCTGCAGAGGAGACCTGTGTTCTGATACCTTTCCATCGATCGCTGTTGTGTCTGAGATGATGAATGTTTCATGCTATGTATGCATAATAATATGTAGATGAAAGAAGGAGAACAGAGGAGAGAGAAAATACCTTAGTAAGCTATATGCTTCTTTAGGACACCAGCCATCATAGTCTGCTCAGATAAAATGTCTCCCACAACAGACTACTGGAGAAGCTGGCAGTCCATGGCTTGGACGGGAGTGTTCTGTGCTGGATAAGGAATTGGTTGGATGGCCAAGCCCAAAGAGTGGTAGTGAACGGTGTCACAACCAGTTGGCGGCCGATCAGTAGTGGTGTTCCCCAGGGATCGGTGTTGGGCCCTGTCCTGTTTAATATCTTCATTGATGATCTGGATGAGGGGATCGAGTCCTTCATCAGCAAGTTCGCAGATGACACCAAGCTGGGAGGAAGTGTCGACCTGCTAGAGGGTAGGAGGGCCCTACAGAGGGACCTTGACAGGCTGGAGAGATGGGCTGACTCCAATAGCATGAGGTTTAACAAGTCCAAATGCTGGGTTCTACACTTTGGACACAACAACCCCATGCAGAGCTACAGGCTGGGGACAGAGTGGCTGGAGAGCAGTCAGGCGGAAAGGGACTTGGGAGTGCTGGTGGACAGGAAACTCAACATGAGCCAGCAGTGCGCTCAAGTGGCCAAGAAGGCCAATGGTATCTTGGCCTGCATCAGGAACAGTGTGGCCAGCAGGACTAGAGAGGTCATCATCCCCTTATACTCGGCACTGGTCAGGCCGCACCTTGAGTACTGTGTCCAGTTCTGGGCCCCTCAGAAAGATGTTGAGATGCTGGAGTGTGTCCAGAGGAGAGCAACGAGGATGGTGAAGGGGCTGGAGCACAAGCCCTATGAAAAGCGACTGAGGGAGCTGGGATTGTTTAGCCTGGAGAAGAGAAGGCTCAGGGGAGACCTTATTGCTCTCTACAACTACCTAAAAGGAGGTTGTAGTCAGGCAGGGGTTGGTCTCTTCTCTCAGGTGACCAGTGACAGGACAAGAGGACATGGTCTCAAGCTTCACCAGGGGAGGTTTAGGCTTGATATAAGGAAGAAGTTCTTTACTGAGAGGGTGATTGGCCATTGGAATGCACTGCCCGGGGAGGTGGTGGAGTCACCATCCCTGGAGGTGTTTAAAGAGAGATTGGATGAGGCACTTAGTGACATGGTGTAGTTGACGAGTAGGAGTAGGTGTAGGTGTTGGGTCATAGGTTGGACTCGATGATCTCAAAGGTCTTTTCCAACCTTATGATACTGCGATACTGTGATACTGTGAAAATATGCAGCAAAATCAATTGTACCACTCCCAGTGACCTTATGGTTATGGAAATGGCAAATAACAGGGCAAAGGGTGACGGTACCAAGCAAGTGATGAGTGAAGCCGTCATGTATCTTGTTAATGCTACACGTATGTCCAAGTTCTTTTAACACTGGTTTCAATTTTCCTTGTCTATTTTTAACATTTCTTTGACTGCTCTTGCCATTAATTAGCACTACAGTGGTACACGTAAAAGTTGTGATAGCTGTCAAGAGTGCATTGAAAATAAATAATGGAAATAAATTTGATCTTAACTGAATCAGTTTATATGTTTTTTTCATTTTTCATAAAAATGAATTCTTTGTTCTTACGGGATTGAGTCTTATAATCACAATGAAATAAATAAGAATAAAATTATTACTTATGATTTTTCTTGGTATGTATATAAGCCTGAAACAATTTAATACTTCAAGGGAGTTTTCCAACTTTAATCAAGATTCATGAACTGCCAATCAGAGAAAATTTTGCCATCTTGCAAAAAGAAAAAAGTAGCTAATAGCGGTAGCTGACTCGATAGTCAAAACACTATTAATCCAAACACACACAAGGTAGCATACGAATAATATAATTTCCTTAAGCAGGTAAAAGTGTTGCTATCCAATTTGAGTAAATATGTCTGTTGAAATAAACAGCAAGTTTGCCCGAACTAGAATTTGATGATCCCTTCTCTTACTGCATTTATCTTCAGCCCACTGCATTTGAAGATTTCAAGGATAAAAATTTTTAATTAATTTATTTATTAGCTGAGAATATAAAGTTTAGTTGCATTGTAATTTTACTACATGTTTCCATTAGGTGACATGCCCACAGTTCAGGTTAAGTCTACATATGACAAACATGTTGATAAACCAAAACATAACAAGAACAATTGAATTAAACTTTCATCTTTGAAACCTCAAATCACATTGGCTACAGAGACAATTCCAGATATTTAATTGCAGATCCAGTTTCTAATTTTAAGTTTTGTTTATGAAAAAAACCCCAACAAACCTAATTGAAAGTCCAATTGTGCGCTTTTGTCCACTTTGTCCAAACTATATTCTTTAGGTACTGCTCTTATTTGATGAGATCTGGTAAAAAAAATATGTTAATATGCATTGATAGTTCTGGTCTCCTAAATATTTTCGCTTCTACTTACCTTAGTGATCACAGAATCATATAATGGTTTAGGTTGGAAGAGACGTTGAAGATCATCTAGTTCTACCTCCCCTGCCATGGGCAGGGACACCTCCCACCAGCCCAGGCTGCTCAAGGCCCCATCCAACCTGGCCTTGAACACTTCCAGGGAGGGCGCACCCACAGCTTCCCTGGGCACCCTGTGCCAGTGTCTCACCACCCTCATCGTGAAGAATTTCTTCCTAATGCTTAATCTAAATCTTCCCCCTTCCAGTTTAAAGCCATTCCTTCTTTGCATAGCAGTACATGCCCTTGTAAAAGTCCCTCTACACCTTTCCTTCAGGTACTGGGAGGTCACTGTAAGGTCTCCTTGGAGCCTTCCCTTCTCCAGGCTGAACAAGGCCAACTCTCTCAGCCTGTCCTCAGCAGAGGTGCTCCAGCTCTCTGATCATCTTTATAGCCTCCTCTAGACCCATTCCAACAGTTCAATATCCTTCTTATGTTGGGGATTCCAGAACTGAGCACAATAATCCAGGTGGGGTATCACGAACAGAGCAGAAGAGGAGAATCAGCTCGCTCGACCTGCTGGCCACGCTGCTTTTGATGCAGCCCAGGATACAGTTAGCCTTCTGGGCTGCAAGCACACAGCGCTGCTCATGTTGAGCTTCCCATCAACCAGCACGCCGAAGTCCTTCTCTCAGGGCAGCTTTCAGTCATGCCATCCCCAAGTCTGTATTGAAACCACAGATTGCCCCAACCCAGGTGTAGGATCTTGCACTTGGCCTTATTGGACCTCATAACATTCACACAGGCTCACTTCTGCAGCTTGTCCAGGTCCCTCTGGATGACATCCCATTCTTCTAGTGGGAAAACTGCACCATTCAACTTAGTGTCATCTGCAAACTTGCTGAGGGTGCACATGATCTCACTGTCTATAGCATCAATGAAAATATTAAACAGCACTGGTCCCAGTACGGACCCTCGAGGGACACTGCGTGTACAGACCTCCATCTGGACATCAAGTGGTTGACCACTACTCTCTGGATGAGACTATCCAGCCAATTCCTTATCCACCAAACAGTCCAGCTATCAAATCCGTATCTCTCCAATTTAGAAAGAAGGATTATGCACGGGACCATGTCAAAGGCTTTACAGAAGTTTAGATAGATTACACCCATCACTTTTCCCGTGTCAACTGGTGTGGTCACCCCATCATAGAAAGCCACCTGGTTGGTCAGATCAGACTTGCCCTCGGTGAAGCTATGCTGCTGTCTCCAATCAATTCCCTGATGATGAGACATGTCTTCGCTTCACACAGATATAAAATGTGGTTAAAAGTGATGCTGTTGCTATTCATTACATTTAAAAAATATATATATTTTTTTTTTACAAAAAATTACAAATGACTTTTTTTCTGAAAAAGCACCTTGAAGAATTTAATAGAGAAAACAGAGAAAAAAATAGAGGAAAAAAAAGCTCTATTTTGAAAAATGAAATATAAATAAAATAAAAAGAGATTAATGCAAAGCAGTCAAATATACTTAAGGCTTTACAGAAATAATTGCATCCTCTGGCCTTATTCTTTAAATAAATAAATAAAATGAAGGGAAAGAAGGAAGCAGTAAAGTGACTACATTAAGAAATTGATTGATGTGTTGCTCCTGTGTGATGTTCAGCAAGCCTTTCTCTGGAGAGGCTTTATTGGTTTGCTGGTACTAAATTTTCCAAACATATATATATCTTCTGATGCACGGCAAGTTTGTCACCGTTGAGAAACTACGTCAGCCAAGTTAGAAAAGTTAAGAGCCTGTAAAACTTAAGTCATCCAGAACTGCCACTAATGGAAAAAAATAGAGAGAGATATTAAAGGAATTCAAAGTTATATGAAGGTTGGAGTTTTAGATGGATGAGGGTAAAAGGTGGGAAGAACAGGCATTATATTTGCATATAACTTAAAATACATAGAAAAGAATAATTTAAAATATAACTGTGTGTCAGACCAACTTCTTGAAATGGTAAGGAAAAAAAAGAAGAGTTAAAACACCTTGAATCACAAAAAGAGTCCTGGTTCTGCCATCTGAGTTCTTTCCACATAAATTTTAAATGTATAGGGACTTTTGAACTGCCAACTGAAAACAATATTAAATAAAATCAGTAAAATGAAAGAACTATATTTTGCTTCCTCTACAGCCTTAAACCTACATAAGTCAACTGTACAAGTTTTCAGAAAATCTTGATTGTCTTCCTTAGCGCAGTATAACAGCAGCTGTTTTCCGTAACATTTTTGCTTAGCTTTTTCTATGCTTAAGATTTTCTTAATACATTTCATCTTTGACATTCAAAAGTTTATGGACTTAGTCTTTGGACACTGAAGAAACATTCCGATGTTTTCTCAGTTATAGAGCGCTTTTTTTTTTTCTGATTTATACCTCTGTAAGTGAGAGGAGAAACAGTCCTTTGGACTCTAACCATTCAAATTTATAGGAAGTCACTGAACTAAAGTAATTTGTGTGTATGTAATTTGTTTATTTGCAGAAAGAAGGAGTGCAGGGAAATAGCTTAGTGATTGACCCTCAGCTCTGAAGTGGTCTAAGGATAAACAATTTATTTTTCAAATGTAAGTGTTTGGAGTGTTCTGTTTATTCCCTGGAATTCAGAAATGAAACTTTTAATTTTGAGCTTGAGCATGATTCAGCCACACTTTGGATCTTCACCTACTGTAAACATTCAAATTTCTTGGCAGAAACCCTCCTGGAAAATTACATTTGTATATCAAAAGCTTCAATGCAGTCTCTGAACAAGAGTTTCAGTCGTATAAATAACCAGCAACAAAATTGGATATCTGCTTTAATATAAGCTGTGACAACAGACTTATGCTTCTATTATCTAATAATGAAGGACACAAAATATTATTAAACTTAGGCAGGTAACAAAGCTATATAGATTTAAATTTTTCAGAATTGAATTTTCATTCATACTTTGTTTATGAATACTCGTAGGCAACATAAGTCACTCAAAGAAGACTGATAAATTCAGATTTTTGTATATCAACTATCCATTGGTTGTATTTTTTTTATATATTTCTTATAAAGTTCCTCATCAAATATGTCCAGGAGAACCTATTTCTGAACCACAGTACAGTGTTAGTCGTTGACAGTTGGTATTCAAATATCCAGTCACCCTTGAACTTAGTGTCCTTCCTAAATCAGCTGAAACGTGTATGGTGGAAAAAAAGGCACAGCATATTTGTAACAACAGAATACAATCAGCCACACAACTAAATAGTATCATATTTAAGCATGTGTTCAGCTGTTGCAGGAATATTTTATGGTACTAATTTACCACTGATCAGGCGCAATCATCCACCAAGAGAAGCCGCTGCCAGTGAATTGTTACACTGTTCAAAAGTGAGATTACTTCCTACTACAGCACGCAGAAAGAAGAGATTCTTACAAATTACATGCCACAGCCATGAAAGCCAATGACACAGGGGGCACTTAGAGCTGATAAGAAGCATTTACTCTCTGCCTCTTCAAAGGCAAATTCTCCCTGGGATGCCTTTAATCCTACCTGGCACCTTAAACCCAGTGCTCTGCACTGCAGCAAGAAGAGATGAAAGCAAAAGGGTGTAGGCAACAAGGAGAGAAGCAGATTTAACAAGATGGGCAATACAAACGTCTGATCATTTGTTGACACAAATATATGAAGAGGCAAGGGAATAATGATGGTGGAAATAACAACAACAACAATAACAATGATAATAGGTTATAAACCAAAATTTTTTAAGAACTGTTGTTTTAATTAGCCATAGCAACTGTCTGCATAGCTGAGAAAGTGTTCTTGTATTAGGAAGAAAATTGAGTGATTTAAAAATTAAATGCAAAGTTGTTCTCTTTTCTACTGAAAAAAAATGTAGAAGCAGATCATGAAAGAAAGCAGGGATTTCGGCCTTTAGGATAGCGTAAATGTTTTACTCTAGAAAAGAGTCCAAGTCCTCCTTTCTTTCCAGACTTTTCTCTTCTGCTAGCACTATTCCGTTCTGAAATACCATAGCACTGACAAACACTTCTGGTTTTGACTAAGACAGAGGATCCATGAAATGCAAAGGACACTAAACTATGCTTAATAATAAGTGAACTGATTGTTTTATGGAAAAGGAGTAGAAACTTTTTCCACAGTTTAATTGATATCAAAGTTTTATAAAGACTTTGTCAGCCTTGGTAATGTGGACATTATTTGAATATGTAAAACAAGATGTTAAACTGGGATTTTCATCACTGTCTCAGTATTATGGATACATACAACCCAAGGATACAGTTTAATAACATGAAGTAGAATTTAAGCAAGACCATTAAATTGCACTGATCATTTTAAACACTGCACACTACAATTAAAGAATGTGGATTCTGTGGCCTCTGAATCATTCCCATGAATGAAACCTCATAATTTGGGGGGTAAAACAGTTAAAGACTTATAGAGATGAAAGTTTAATTGTTCAAGTAAACACTTTTCCTTACCAAGAAACAGAACAAGTCAATGGTATTTACACATACTCTCGTGATTTTTTAAGAAATTCATATATCTTGAGTCTTCAGGTTTACCATAGACCAGCTCTTTATAACTTCTGTGTCTCATTTCTTTCTTATTCGTCTCAAGATAATTGAGAAGGAAGGTACTTGTCTGCATTTAAATTATTTTATTAAATAATTTATATTATATAAGTGAATAATCCTGGTTTGGGACTTTCCGCAATTGTTGAAGAATTATCACAGTTATTATTGCTCACGTTGGCTATATTTTGAGCTGGGATTTCTTTCTAGTCTCAGTGAATCCTGACTGTCTACTACCTGGATAACCACAGGATATAGCTATGATAAAAATAAAAAACCCCAAACACGTACCACTTCTGGTAAGCTGCATGTGAAATCCTAATATAATGTTTAACACATTCATCATTCCAATGTATTAGAAAAGAATTCTGGCATATCCAGCTTTATTGCAAGGAAACAAATCTGCAACAGATACCCAGATTCTGCCAGTCTTGGTTTGCTGAACCATTCTTTTCATAAGGAACACCTTGAAGGCAGTATTCTCAAAATATCATATGAATTAGTGGAATAAGCTTGACAGAATTTTGACCAAAGTAAATATATCACTGACAGTAACATCTTGTAGAGATAAATCTTAAGATAAAGATCAAAACAATGAAAATATTACAAAATTATGCTAGTTAACCAAAAGATTTCTTCCAAACCTGAATCCTGGCCCTTCATGTTCTATTAAATTTTTTTGATCTGTGCACAGATAAAGATATTCAGAGTCATTGTAAGTTTTGAAATGTAAACACTCCATCAGATAAAATGTAAAAAATATTTAACATTTTATTGCATTTTAAATATTATTATATAATTCTATTTATTCAGAGGAAATACTATTTGTTTTGTGCTTCAATATTCAATATTTATGTGGGCTTTGCAGGCTTTAGACTATGTGGTAATTATATACTGCAGTTTTGACAAAGCTTCTTGTACTTCAAATCTAGTCCTATTTGACGTATTTCAGCCCTTTCTGCAACATTAAAGAACTAACCTAAAAAGGTTACACTACATCACTTTGGAACTGCAAGCCAATGACAATGGTATCACTTAATGCTATGATCCCCTATATTCTGTTTCCAGTAGTTTCTATTCATCATTCTCATTATTTTGACAAGTTTTAATACTGTTTATCAAATAATGCATGCTAAGGGTACACTGTGTGACTACCTTGGGCATTTTCAGACTCACGAAATTGTATTGTCATTCTTTAGCAGAAGTGAGTGGTTGGTGTTCAATGTGAGGAATCTTCCTGTTAATAGTCTGTATGAAACATTGAATGAAATTTGAAAACTTTTAATGTAGCCTAATATGTGATATTCTTAAAGACCAATCTTCTTATACCTTTAATTCATTTAAGTGGAATCCCTGGCATAATTGCAAATTGCCTGACTTATTTATGTATAAAATTTCACCTGGTGGCATAATAAATAATGTCAGTTTTTTCAAAATAATGGCAAGTATAATGTTGCAGAATACAGTGAGGCACTGAGGAGTTTTGTTTTGTTGGGGTTTTCTGGTTATGCTTTTTCTTCTGTAAAAGAGAACTCTGCCAATGCCACTAAACAAACAGTTCTTCTATCTGTAACACCTTATTTAGTTGAAAATGAGCACTATAAACTTCAAGAACGGATAGAGAGCAGAAACATCCTGGTGGTTCAGAGATGCAGGCTCTCATACCATCAAGCCAAAGCAGTTACGTCAAGCCAACTAATAAAAGGACTGTCTTCTGAAGGACTTGTCTGAGATAACGTGTTATTAAGAACATCAACATCCCATCAATGGCATTGATGAAGGATCTCCCACAAAACTGTTGTCTGCTGCACTGGGAGAGGAATGAGGCATACTGTGTCTTATGAAGTAAATTAGGTTGCTTGAGGTCTGCCTAGCCATAGAGATTTATCATCCTTCTCTGGCCAGAGTTGTTTCCAAAAGTCATAAGTGACTAAAACCTCCAGGGAGTGCAAAGACCTGAGTGAGCAGTAGCCCATCACATAGCCTCATGAAGAGAATCTGGGGCCATGTCACTGTCTGTAGTCCCCAGCATGTAGGCTGTTGGATGATGGTGTGTCCAGCTAGCTATGCCAAGTTACAGTTCACCAGTGACTAGGTGTAGCTACCTTTAGCCAGCCAAGATTCTCATGTACATTTTTCTATAGACAAGATGATTAAGTGCCAAAGCATAGTTTAAAAATCCATTCTTCCTCACTTCCATTCTCTTCCCCAAACCTTTCCTTTTGTCTGCTTTTCTTCTCATTTCTGGACTCCCTTCTCCCTCATACATAAGATTAAATCCATTTCAGGCCTATATTCCCTTCTGTATCAGTGGAGAACACTAAAGGAACATGGAGGGAAAACAGTGCTTTGAATAATCAGAACTAGGCGGTCCTTTTTTCTATATTTTCTTTTGAGTATTGACTCTCTCTTGCCTGGCGAGTGTATTCCAAGCCCATTTGATCATGGACTTATGTAACAGTCGATCTAGGCCACCTACTAATATATATTTTACTGCTGAGTTTGTTGACTTTGGCTGTAGGAAGTGATTTGGAGCTGTTTAGAAGTCAGTGGCATTTTGGTTGGAAAATAGATAGTACTATGAAGTTCTTAATACTTATCCTGACCAGATACCTCTCTCATCTTGCTAAGACTGCTTCTGTCAAAAGAGAAGTGTAACAATGAGACATTATGAAATACTGTATTCTTAATGACTTTGTAAGGCTAGGAAGAGTGTTAAAATACTAATACAGCACTATGTCTTTCTGAAGGGAAACATGCCAGATTTCATTTCAAAAACCTCCCTATTTGTAGTGGTAATCGCTGTAAAAATGTTCACTGATTATTTTTGTTGAGATGGTTCCATTAACCAGTTCTGTTCTTAATGATGCTGAGGAAACAAGAAATAAGCACAAAATTATTCACTTAACTTCCAGATGATTAATTTTCAAATGTGTCCTTTTCGTACAATTTCTGCTCAAACCATGGATTGGTGTATGTACAGACTGGTAAGGAAATAGCTCGTTTCCCTTGAGGAATACCTATTTGTAAGCTAACACTACCTTCGCACTCAGAATGGAAAGAATGACAAGTGGAAGCTAAAAGCAACTGACAAAGGATTCTGAACAAAACTGTAGTTTTCCTGATGGTGCAAACCTATCCTGAACAAAGTGCTGTACCATTCCAGTTGGGAAATTGAGGATAAAAGTAACAGTGACACCTGAGAGTGTGATGAACTCTCACAGTCCCTTTTGAGCAACCATTGTATATTCTCCATTCCTTTTTAATCATTCCAGTCACCTACAGGCAGTTCCCTCTGTCATTGTAATAGTAAAAAGTGAAGATATTTTTAACTGGTGAATGTTCATTTGACATTTTGAATGCTTTCATCATATTATTTAGGGTAGAAACACTGTTTCTCACTAAATAAAAAGATTTCAAGTACAGTAGATTCAACACAAGGTGGCAAAGAGCTTTGATTATGATATTTCAACAGCATGAGAACTGACTGTAAAGGCTAAAAGAAAATTCTGTTACTCTGTGGGAGAACAATCTTCAGAACAAAGGCCCTTTACTACCTAGGACTGTGTTAAGTTTTAGATGTTGATTTCCCTCACTTTTCTTTTCAACACTGGAACATCTCTATTAATGCCTTTTAGACTGGAACATCATGCAGGGAATTAAGAGGGCACTGCAACCTGGAAATTGAGGTTTATTATCACAATTTACTTAATTATAAAGTTAAGCTTATATATAGCACTTAATGAAAGTATGAAAGTGAAACAAGAAAGGTTTTGCATCCTGAAAGGTGTTTTCCAGACTAGCATAAAAATGTATTTTTTCCCCTACCTAGACACATACACTTTAACATATTTAAATCCTGATGAGGAAAAAACACATAAACACGTGCTTTCAGCTGGTGACTCTTGATGAATCCAGAGTAACAACTCAGTCTGTCCACTAACTGTCTAGGGAGATGTAGGTGGATAACAGGACCTAACAAATTGCAAACAACACACTGCTAGATAGACATACGAGGGAGGACTCCTTCTGCTTCGAATTTCATTCCCACAGCACAGAGATAAACATATGAAGGGCTGGAGGTACACTGGTCCAGACTGGTTGAATATTAATGTCTTCTCCCATGCTCTGGCCCAGTACTTATTAGTGAGCCTATATGCACTCCTGTCCTCAGTCCCGAAAATGTTTTATGTGTATAAGGGAAAAGGAATGGCATCAGATGGCTCTGGCCATCCTAGAGTCTTATGGGTATCTAGCAGTGACACCAAGACATCAAGTAATATAAAGGATGTTGGAGTCTCCTTCAAAGACCTGTCCTTCCAGCATCCCCTTTGAAAGATTCAGGCATTACTGGTAACTTCCACAGCATCAGCAGATACAAGGCTGATTTCTGTTCCTGTGTTGACAAATCCCTTTGTATGGGATTCTTATTAGAAGGTAATCTGTTCTAATTATATATTCAACTACATTTTATCTTCATTCACTTTTGCCTTAATAACTGTACCTTGAATGATCTTTATTGATATTTGTTGGGTGGCTTATAGAGAGCCCCAAGCTATCATCCCTACCCATTAAAAACACTAAACCAAGTGCAAGTTAGTTCATTCGTCTTCACACTCCTTTAGTAGAAATTCATCACACATTACTGTTAAGTAAATGTCATTTTCCCCTCATCATCTGCTTTATAGGGATTTTTATCTGGATTCTAAAGCCAATGAACTTTGTTAAATTATGTTTTTCTGTGCAAAGATCTTAATAAACACCTTAGGTATGTCCTTACAAATCAATCCTTACATTATCTAAAACTAAAGGAAGAGACAGAAGTATAAATGATGGAGGGAAACCCCAGCTTAAGGATCACTTTTTGGGTTTTGAACTGTCACAGAATCCCTATTACACTTTAGGACATGAGAGAAACAGGAAAAAGCGGAATGGGAGTAGGGATTTCTAAATATGTGGATTATATTCATGATAACTTGCTGTCTTCAACCCTCACAACATATAACCTACTATAGTCAGTTCAAGTATTCTTATGAGTTGTAAGCAGACTGGTAGAGAATAAAGCATTCCTCTACAGAAAGATTACAGTAGAAGTTCTGGTCATGTACTGCAACCCACCCTGGACACAAATATCCTCTGTGTGCTGAAGACAGCAAGATTGCACTGCTGGATAAAAAATCAGTCTAGAGCACCAATACTTTACAATATTACTAGCAAAATTTAAAATTTTGGCTCACCATTGGGAAAAATAAACTTCACCTGAAATGTAGGGTACCCAAAACTGAGGTTTTGTTAACATGTAGATTGTTCTAAATACTTCAAATACAGATCAATGGGTTATTTTAGGACTTAGGTTACACAAGTTACGAATATTTTTTTGACATTTGAAATTGAAATGATAATAATATGATGTCTAATTTTCAAGTACTCCTTCTTACTTCAATGAAGAAAACCAATGTGAAAACTTTCAGCTGAATAATAACTGTATCTCTTTTAAAGATATATGCTACTCTGTGTACAATAAGATGTGCGGCAATAAACCTTAAGACACATATCATCCTATATATTACATTCACTGAAAAGATCCTACTGTAGCTAAGGTGATATATGTGCTTGTGGTTTTCAGTCAATAATATAATATCAAAGGTCAATGATGTAAAAAGAGATATTAGAGTACAGTGCACATGCTGCAGAATTAATATTCTTTCTGGAGTGACTCCAGTCAAATTGGGAAGGAAATGTCTTTGCCATAATGTTGAAGCTACTCCTTTAATGTTTTTCTTTTACTAATAAATTTTTGTATGTCACAGTGCCTCCTTATTTGTATTTTCAAGGCAAGTCATAAGCTGTTAGCAGTTCACTTGTCTATTTCTTGGAAGTTCTGAATCTTAGGTCATTACAGATAAACATCCAGAAGCTTCAGAGGCTCTGTTTAAATGGTCTAAGTTCCATGAAAAATGACTAAATAATTAGTAGAACAGTTTCAATACACAAGCAGTGATATACATCGCTTTCAGACTAAGGGGAAGCATCATGGAAATAAGCATATATCCTGAATATACAAATTCTGTCAAATGCAAGAAACAAAGAGGTAAGCAGGCCATTAAGACCTTGTTTAAAAATTACTGTTAAAGACTGCCTATTGGGTAGCACTCCAGCCAGATGCAACACAATTAGTTGACTGAGCTCCTTAATGATTAGTAATTCCTCAGTGTTCCTACATGTCTGCAGAATCACTGGATTATGAACGCAGACTCACAAAATACTTAGACTCGGGGAAAGGGATCTAAGGCATGAGGATAACACTCAATTGACCAAAATGCATAATTCTGGGATAATGTGGGCTAGTGCTCAGTAATATAGTTGTAATGAGTGTTACAGTTTCCCTATGCAGTTACTTTGATTCTTGCCAACTTAAGACACTGACTAAAATTCATTCTATTTTCTGCTCTCTGTTCAACATTAGTTATAAGAAACTGCAGTCAGAGCTTTAATACTTAAAGTATGCTGTGAAATATTTAGCAATAATGTTAGTACTTTGACCTTTACAATATCCTACAACTTCATTGGCTAGCCACTTCATCTACTTCCCCATAGGTTAGAGTGGCAGTAAAATAATAGGATACATGGAACAGATAGGCAACACAGCCAATCAAACCAGGGAATATTAAAAAGGTCAAAATACTCAAGTCTACTACTATGATTTATAAAACATATGAAGAATTGGAATTTTAGTACCTAATTCTACTGAGAATAATCATAATGAGAACTGAAAATGGCACAATGAATAGATCTTGGTGACAGTAATTTCATTTTGAATGAAAGATAGCAGTCTGTATTCTTCACTAAAACTAGGTTCATTACTTTTATGATTTCACTCTTCAAAGCTACCTTTGGGTCTGGAACCTATTCTTACTTTTCCTCACAAGTCAATTTAAATATTGTAGCTATCTATATCACACGGGTACTCTGGGAAATACTGTGGAATTAATTTCTTGCTGTGGGAGTAAGAGGCTAAATGTAAGCTTACATCTTTTTTATGGATATACATATGTGTACATAAATATATATATATGTATACACATGTGTGTATACACACCAACACACAGCTCTCCTAAGTGTTATGAAATCACACCAAATAACATTTGAAGATAAACTGATAAAATAATGTTTTCCTGAAACTTTGTACGGATCACAACGCTATAAAATGTAAACAAGCTCTCTATTTTTGCACAATGTTACTGCAATGTAAGAAGATATTGTTGGCTGGTTGAGCCATTTTAGCTGACTGTATGTACAATTTTATGTACTCCACTTCCTCTGCATTTGTTGCTTTTCTTACTCTTAAAGCTTACTTTGAGTTTGTTCTCCCATTATAACAGAGTCAATAAATAACATACATTAGCATATGCTGCCACATTTCAAACGATTAAATTTTATATTGTACTTGCAACAAGAGAGGAAAGCTAATACCATTACCTTGGCTCAGAGAAGTGGTAGCTTATTAAATTGTGCTGACTTAATTGCTTGTGGTCATGTGAACATACTGGTAGGGTTGTCTGTGAGAAGCTTAACAGTGAGAATTTGCACTTCAGTGCAGCTATGTTAGTGCTTACTCATCTAGCAAATATTAACTTCATGTGCTTATCTAGATTCCTGAAAAAAGATCTTTGTAGGTAGATCTTCATGTCTCCCAGTGTTGAGATGTCAGTGTAAGAAAAGTGTTAATGACACCAAAGCCAAGTGTCAAAAATGGCAGTTTCAATCTGGCAATTTTCAATTTGGAAATTCTGAAAAGGTAAATAAATCAAAAGGAACAAAGAGTATTGTAAAAATAAAATACATATGGCTGATTATAAGGCTTATTTTCTACTTCAAATGAAATTGCAGCATGACTTTCAAGATGCTACATGGTACTACCACTAAATTAAGGGGTCTTGCTACAAAAATTAATCCAGTTTACTGCAGAACACTGTGTGTAGGTACTATATTATAGCTTGAAAGCATTAGCAGAGGCATTTTATCATGTTTATGAAGCATGTAAATCTAATAAATATTATATTTTTAGTTACAGACAAACTGTTCATTTTCTTAAACTTATTCCTGCAAGTACGTTATAGTGAATTACCTATGCATTCTCAAATTATTTTGACTGCCTCTTGAAAAAGCTCTCTAACTAGACACCATTATGTCACCCACTGAATAAGTTTGCTGCAGGAGGTTCTACATTAGTCTTGTTCTTCAGCTCTGCTAGAGTTCATCAGCTAAGACAAAGTCCTTCTGGGAATTTTTACAGACACAGAATTTACAAACTGCGGATTCATAAACATCAAAGATGTATTATATTTTGCAAAGAGAATTACAAAAAGGCAATCTTTCTCTACGATATTTCTCTCATCGACATAAAACACTTCCGAAAAATACTTCACGAATTCAGCTTTGGATCCATTTGGAGGCTGTCCATTCATCGTAGTCTCACTTTTCTCCATCAACAGCTGTTCAGTTGCTGTTGAAATTATGATATTTCCTTGCAGTCCCACTGTTGGCTGAAGTGAGACTGCTTTTAACTTCAAATACATTGCAATTCTGAATCTTCTTTAATTAGTTAAATTCTGCTGAAAGGTCACAAATCAGCAGTGAGCTCTATAATGTCAGCATACCAGGTGGCTGCTGAGTTGAGAAATACTTCAGCTCAGCACTGATAGGTAGTGTTCCAGTCATGTTTCAGGGAGAATTATGAAACATTTCAGGCTGGAATGGACTTCAGAAAGCCTCTAGTCTGGCCACCTGCTCCAAGCAGAGTAAGCCTTAAGATCAGGGAAACCTCCTCCACCAATGGCCTTAGAGTAGAAATTATTTTTTCCCTTCTACTCAGTCTGAACCTTCCTTGTTTCAGCCAAATTCCACTGCTTCTTTTCCTCTCATGTACCTTGCTGTAAAGAAGTTGAGTCCACTTTGTCAGTAACCTCCCAATAGGCCCTGACAGGCTTCTGTTAGGTTCCCCCAGGGTATTCCTTCTCCAGGCTGAAGATGCCAACTCCTCCTCTCCTGGCAAATACTTCAGGCCCTAATCATGTCCATGGCCCTGCCCTAACTCACTCCAGTTTGTTGATCTAATTCTTGTATGGGGAAGAGGCAAAACTGGATGCATTGTTTGAATGTTGTCTAATGAGTGTTAAATAAAGGAAGATAATCAGTCTCCTCAAGATACTGTTCTTTCTCCTGTCCTTACAGCCCAGAAGTCTACTGGTCACCTTTGCTGCCAGAGCTCACTGCTGGCCTGTGCTCAGCTTACCACGTACAAAGACTCACAAGTACTTTCAGCCATTCAGTCCTCGGTCCGTATCGTTGCTGGAGTTATTCCTTCCAAAGTACAGGACTTTGCATTTGTCCTTGTTGAATCCTGTTGGTTTCTGTTGGTCCATTCCTCCAGCCTGTCTAGGTCCCCATGGATGGCAGCCCTGGTCTTGAGGATAATAAGCAACCCTTCTAATTCATGAGTGCCATTTGCAAACCTGAGGAGAAGGTACTCTATTTCCTCATCCAGGTCTTTGATGAAAATGTGGAACAGAACAGATTCCCAGGTTCATTTCTGACAGGCATCTACATAGTGTACAACACATTGCCCTCTACACTCTAAAGGTGAACATTTAACCACTTTTTTTACCCTATCTAGCTTTCTAATTCTAGCAGAATACTGTGAAAGACAATGTCAAAACTTTACTCTAGGTAAGTCAAGGTACAAATCAATGTAAATTGATTAAATTAATGAAATTCTTTGCTCTCCCTTCATTCACAAACACCATCATTTCATCATAATAGGCAATCAGATTGATGGTGTGTGATTTGCCCTTGGTAAATCCATGCTTGCTCTTTCCAGTTATTAGCTGGAAAGATAATATCACCGTTGTGGTCAGAAATGTATTCCAAGAGGACTTGGTACATGATTTTCCAAGGTAGTGTAGCACTACTGATTAGTCTATCCTTCCCCAGACTGTCCTTTGTTCTTTTTACAATATGGATCCAAAATTTGTCTTCTTCTAATCTTAAAGGACCTTTCCTGCCCTTCACAGCAATTAAAGAGGGTGGAGAGTAGCCTCACTGTGACAACAGCAAGCTCTCAGCACCTTCATATGCAGTCCATCATGTTCCATGGACTTGGGTGGGTCATGTTCACTGAAGTAGTCCCTAATTGACTCCTCATGTGCTATTGTTAGTTCTTCTCCTTGGAAGCTTCCACTAAGCACAGAGGGAAGCTTTGTCTGTGAGGGATGAAGCAGAGAAGGCACGGAGAACCTCAGATAAAGTCGCTTGCACCATTCAGCATGGGGACATAAATTTTCATTGTTCAGTCTTTTGCTGCACAGGCAGCAATAGAAGCTCTACTCCTGTGTAGCCCACTCCCACTTCCACCTCTTGTAATCTGGCTTTTCTCCATTACAGCTGCATAATGAGCGCCCTGTTTAGACAACCTGGTCTCCTATTACATCTATTTGTTTTCCTGGTACTACTATGGGTCATTCTTACGCTTAGAATGCTACTCACTAGCTACCAGGTAGAGGAAACCAACCCCCTCCTCACTGCAACCTTCTTTGAAGTAGTCGAAGAGAGCAATAAAGTCTCCCCCCAGTCTTCTTTTCTCCAGACTAAACATCTCCAGCTCCCGCAGCCGCTCCTCATACGGCCTGAGCTCTAATTTTTTCACTAGCTTTGTTGCCCTTCTCTGGACACGCTCCAGCATCTCAACGTCCTTCCTGTAGTGAGGGGCCAAGAACTGAACACAGCATATGAAGTGCTGCCTCATCAGTGCCGAGTACAGGCTTCCCTAGTCCTGCTGGCCACGCTGTTCCTGATGTAGACCAGGATAATGGCTGTAATGACAGGAACATTTAAACAGTCTCTCAGAAAAAACACTCAAATGCCAGGGAATCCAGAACCAAGCAGACACTTGAATGCACTGACATCTTAGCTTCCCATCTAAGTAGACACTAAGGTTCAGACCTATTTAGATTGAACCCCAAATAACATAGATCGAAATGACACGGTTACAGATGGTTGGACCACACTTTGCACTTACAAAGGCTGCTTTAATTCCACATCAACTTTCTTACCATAAGAATAGGTTTTTATTATGTTCCATATTAGCATCTTGCAACTGTACTGGCTTAACAAAGGTCTTTGTGCTGTTCCTCTGTGTTTACACTATGGACCAGAGCTCATAACAACGGACATGCTGAAAACTTTTATGCAATTTTAACTACATACTTCAAGCGTATTGAATTTGATTTGAGGTGGCATCAACCTTACGTGTTGCTTTTTGTTTTCTTTCTGAGAGAACCCCCTCATAATCACTGTTTACTGCTTTATTTTTTTGTGTGTCTTTCCCCTGTTTAAAATAAACTTATCAAATTCGATTGACTGTCTGTCACGTATCTTCATGATTTGTTAGAAAGATAACTCAAATCCTTTCAAAATCATTTTTTTTAGTATAAATGACTCTATGTTTTTGTAACCATCTCCATTAATGCATGACAAACTGTGAAATTTGCCATTTTCACCATGACCAATCCATAAAATCTGTTCTCTTCCTGCACAATGGTGTTCATGATATACAAGGGGCCTTACTTATAAGGTCACTTATTCAAATGTCTCATGAAAATTACCATTAAATAAGTGAGTACATCCTGTAATGGAGAGTCAAATGAGCACAATTTGTAACTCTTCCTCTTCTGTAAAACAAATACTTTTTCAGAATCTGTGTATTCAGTATTAAGCCCACTCCCACTTTTTTAACTCCCAAGAGTTAAAAAAATGTTCATTAATTTCCTAGTGCTGAGTATATACTCTCTAGGTGAACAGCAGGTAAGGCAAAAGAAGTTGCAAGGTGTCTTATTGTGGGTAGAGTGCAGATGCTTCTTCATGATGCAGCACAAATGAGAGTGCAAAAGTGAAACTGATTTGGGAAAACTGATTTAAATTGTGCCTACATATTTGGGATCTCTAAGTGTGAGGGTGACAAGCACGCAAGCTAAGGTCAAAATTCCCAATGAGAAACACATAGAGACCTCAATATTCATAAATTCAGAATCTTATTTCACAGAAAATAAAATATAGGAATATGAATGTTCAAGCACACATATTTTGTTATAGAATTCCTTAAAAAGAGTTATCAGTATAACAGGATTTCTACTATAGAAAAAGGAATCATATCTCAAGTAAGTCTCTGTTAATTTAGCAACTCTCGTTTTCATCAAATAGGGGATATATCCCAGGGGAAACCCCAGAATTTGGGAGATTATAATTTAAAGTAACTCAGGGCAAGAATAGTTAACTAAAGATAGAAGTTTCTGGGAGCATTAGGAAAAGAAAGGGTGTGAGAGTGTGTGTGAGAGAGCACTTTACTTTCTCATATGAGTAAAGTGAGGAAAATTATACTTGTCTTTACATTTTTATGGTGAGAAGAGTTGAGGTCCCTGGTGTCAGTTTTGGACCTGCTTGCTTTCCTTTTTCTTTTCTATCTGCCTCTACACTCAGCTAAGTGTAGAACCCACATATATTGAAAAACTTGCATTGATTATTATGACATCTTTTTATATTTATATTTGTTAACAAAAAGGGGACTTTTAAGTTCTCTGCTTAGGGCAGTGTCAGCACAGAATTAATATTATTAATTAACAGATTAACAAAATTAACAAATAGCTCTTAATCTTCAGCTGAGTCAGGGGAGTCATAGATACATTCTTCTCCTGAGAAAGAAGTTCAAGAGAGTCATACCATGAGCAGCACCATCAGGAGCCAACAGCTCCTCCTAGCTCTTTCTAGGTACTGGTAGTTGTCCATAGAAAGAAACTACGCAATCATGCCTGCAAGGAGAATCGCATAACTATGCATACCCATCCCATGTCCATACTAGGCACTTTGGTTTCCATTCATGTTTCCAGTTAGAAGTTTAGGGTTGGGTGAAGTGATGTCTACCGCTCTGAAACACAGTTACATCATGCCTAAATTTAAATGCTTATAAAGTCATATTCATTACTCTTTTAAAAAGGATATAAACATACATACATATATGCGTAAATGCACATGCATACATTTAAATAGATACATGCCTCAATAATTTCAGAAGTCTCTTTTGACAGGGAACACAAAAGAGAGGTAATACCCTATCAATCAGGAAGCAGGCATTGTCTATCAGAAAAACTAAGCAAATCATACAATAATGAAGGCTTGGATTCTGTCCAAGTTAAATACGATTATCTCTTTCCAACAAAAGACTGAGATAACCTTAATCAGAGCGATGCATATCTGTAGTTTCAGAAATGTTAAAAAATATCACAACCCAATGGAAAGCAGCAGGTAATCACCTGAAGGGAGTGGCTATTCTGTCATTGGTACATGGTAGGTAGTCTCTACCCACAGGAAATCTTTACGCAGAAACTAAATTGCCTCTTGTCAGGGATACTCATTTATATAAAGTGACACTACTACTCCCACCCCCAAATACTGACTTTCAGTAACCATTCACGTGTCACATGTACAGTTATGCAGAGTTATACCAAGTCATGTGAGCTGATATTCACTTCCACACTCGCAGACTGTGACCACTTACTCATGTCGAAATACGTGCTGTCCTGTTCATTAATACTAATGCCAATTCAAGCATATCGATGTAGTCATCTTCAATCTTACTCAGTTATGCTGGCACTTTACTCAATCACAATCAGTCAGACCCACCCATTTGCACTACAGCTATGTCTGATGCACATGCTCAGACCCTCAAGGTGTGTTTGACAAATAAAAATTGTGTCACCTAGATTTGGAGATGGTCTTACTCCCATATTTTAGTGGTAGAAAAGCAGCAACCACTTCAGACATTTCATTTGAATAACTGTTCAAGAGGACGAACATTTAATGAAGGCTAAGTCAACATTTTCTGACCGAAACTGTAAAGACATCTACATTTTACCACAAGAAGTACAGAAACAAATGTAAATAAATAACTATCAGATAGGCTTCAAAATGAGGGATAGCATCTGAAAACAAAGGCTGGTGCATGTATTATATCTCAAGTATTACATGTTCTTCAGCTTTTTTGGTGGATACTTGTGAGTGGTGGGCGTTGAACCTCAGAAACCACTTTCATAGGCTGACACTTCTTTGTGAGCCTTTGCCAGTTCTTCAGGTCACTCTGTATAGTGTTACTTAACAGTAAACTTTCTTCTCTGACTTCTGCCTCTTGGAAAAACAGTTAAGGGAAACATTTGAAATAGGAGTATCAAGCATGATTTAAACTTATCTCAATCTTCACTGTAACTAAAGACAAGAAATCAACCTCTTTAATTTTACAGTCATTGTATGATGTCATTTTAAAGAATTACTCACCTTAATACTGGCAATAGTATCATATTATAAGAAACTATAACAAAAATATTTCCGTATCTTAAAATATTTTAGGATATTTCACATTTAACAGTGAAAGCCCTGAGTTTATACTGTTTTATTTTCAGTTCTGTAGTGTTCAGCAAAGGAAAGACACAGATCTGTTGGAACAGGTCCAGTTGAGGGCCATGAAGATGATCAGAGGGCTGAAACACCTCTTCTGGGAATACAGGCTTAAAGAGTTGGACTTGTTCATCCTAGAGAAGAGAAGGCTCCAAGGGAGAACCTATAGTCGCCTCCCAGTACTTAAAGGGGGCCTACAGGAAAGAGGGGGAGGGACTCTTTATCAGGAAGTGCAGTGATAGGATGAAGGGGAATGGTTTTAGACTGAAAGATGGGAAATTTAGATAATATATTAGGAGGAATTTTTTTACTGTTAGAGTGACGAGGCACTGGCACAGATTGCCCAGAGAAGTTGTGGATGCCCCATCGCCGGAGGTGTTCAAGGCCAGGTTGGATGAGACTTTAAGCAGCCTGGTCTAATAGAAGGTGACCTTGCTTATGGCAGGGGAAATGAAACTAGACAATCTTTAAGGTCCTTTCCAACCCAACCCATTCTATGATTCTCTGATTATTAAAAGGTCATTATAATATTTGCATTCTTTAAACATAATAAGCAGAAAATTTTTTTCCGCTAATACCCTCAGACTAAGATGCCTCATGAATTCTGGGCTTTGCTTAGGAATAGGAGAAAGCATGAGGTAGGGTTACTGTAGCAGGTAATAAGGCAAAATCGAATCAGCATGTTTCACAACTCATAGAAATGTATTTAAAGGAAGAGAAAAATATTTGCAGTCATTGCTATGTAAATGAAGTGCATGAGAAAAGGTTTCTTTGTGGGTGTATATCTGAGAAGAGTCAGGGCAGACCCATTCTTTTATTTACCTTTATGTCCTCATTGCACACATTACCAATTATACAGCTTAATCCAACTGCTCTCTTTTTAAGGACAGCGGATTATCATTTAAATTAGAGACCAAACAAGGAAGCAAACTAATTATTAAATTTTGCCTGAAAAGAAGTGCCATTAAGCTTCATCATTATACATCAAGAGCACAAAAGTGACCATTATATTACTGAAGTAAGCATTTATACTATGATATTTTAATCCTTTATGCTTCATATTGAGCATTAGGGACTGAGGTTCCAAGGGCATTCACTAATAGAAATTTGTGGATCAGTTTGAGATTGCAAAGAAAATAAACAAAACATTTGTCTGATTGCACTTCAATGCCACTTAAAAATGATATGAATACAGGCTATGTACTGAGTTTGCAAGGCCTCAAGTCTAGGGATTGTCAGTCTCACTCTGTCTGAACTTAACCTGCCTGCTACTGCTGGTTTTATTTGGTTTAGCTGCAACAGTGATTTTTCTAATGATCAGGTGACTATGGCTAAATAGTTTATTTTTGCTTATCTTTGTATGCAACAGCAATGGCTTTTTTACACAGGTAGTAGTAGTAAGTAGTTATTCTGTGTAGAATAACTTATTAGGACTAATTGGAATTCTTTTATTGGACTGTAGAGATTTTAATTATTCTAATATGAAATTATTTACTTTACGTATAAAAATATTTTTTCTATTTACCCATAAACCGAGTTTGATTACACTACAATACAGAGCCCTAATACTGTTAGATGTTGAGGGATTATCACCCTAAACCTATTTTTTTACTTCCATTTTGGGGAAAATCAGAAAATCGCTATGAATATTACATTAATATTTTTACATTTGATAAGATTTTCAAGGGAGAGTGCGTAGAATGAAAAAAAAATTCTTTTCATTCTTTCCCATTTTCACATTTTTTTTCTTCCACTTACAAGTCTTTTGTTTAAGAAACATTCGTGCAGTTTTTTCATATTTTTTCATAATTAATTTAATGAATTTTGATATTTTAGCAGTAAGGACACACAGATTAAACTCTGAATATTTTTAATACTCTGCTCTTTAAGAAGTCAAATCCTACCTGTCCAGTCTTCTTTACTTATTTTATAATTTGTGTATTTTTGCTGTCATGAATTCATGAATCAATCTTTCAACGATAGCTGTTCATTCATATGTTTATTATATCAGTTGACCAGATTTAGCAGATTTGAACAGGCTCCTGATATAGTTGTCATGCCACAAGAAATATGCATTCAGTTCAAAATCATATCTAACAAGTATTAATCTCAGAACACTTAAGTAATTCATGGATTTGCCACCTGTACTCTGTGGAAAAACTAGTTCTCATGTGGCAATGGATCTGCAGCTCTTATTAAGCTGCCAAACAATATTAAAATAAACCAAAATTATTTTAAAAAATTTTCTGATACTAATTTTTTTAAGTTAAGAAATGTGTTCAATCTGTAAAGGACACATTGCCTCCACATAGTTAAGATGGAAAGCGTTGTTTATCATCTTTTATCTACATGAATGACAGACATTTCCAGATTATATAGACAGCAAACATTTCAATATTCTCGTATTTAGAACTGAGTACATTTGAGAAATGTTTCAGTTCAGAGCAACTCAGGATCATTTCCTCAAAACAACAAAAAAATGGACAAATATTTTTTTAGATCCATAACCTAAAGGAACATCCAGGTTTTGTAAAGGACATGATTTTTCCCTGAATAATGTTTCTGACGGCGAACTCCCAAACAGCTCTCAATTAAATTTGATTACTAGATTAAGCCATATGTTCTGATAGGAATTCAGCAAGGAATAAAGAAAAGTCTTCTACACCATATCAGCTTCACCAATAGCAGTTTGGTTTCTGTGGAGATTCTCGCCAAAAACAAAGGAGGACAGGGAGCTGGCTAAGTACCCATGGGAAGAGATGCTGTATCTTCTAAAAAAAAAAATCTTTATTATGTAGGCAATCATGAAGGAAATATCACTTTACACTGCCCCTTCTGACGGAGCAATGGGCATGCTGTGTCCTCAAAAGCAAACATTAGCAGCTTTCTTACTGGTTTTATTCTGGTTTGGGTTTTTTTTCTGCTAAGTACATTATAAAGCAAAATTATAAGAAATTACTTGTAATTTCATTTATATATGACAAATCTGAATGAAATGATCTAGCTGTACAAATGGCTCTGTCTGACAGTATGTAGAAACTATGAAGGCACAATACTCTTGTAAAGGACTATTTTTAACACTACAGAGGCTTGCATGTGAAGTAGTAATGTTCCTACATTCCTTATTCAATAAAAGCAAGAACTCAAATGCATGGAATTATTTTGATTGCTTAGTGATATTTGTACATGGAGTTTAGTGTCCACCACAAGGACTGCCTAAGGGAGGCCCACTCTCTATGACAAACACGACTCTAGATTCAAAGCCAAAGATTCACATGGAAGAGCATCCCTGTTCAACCTTACTCGAAACCTCCTGTTGATTTTGAGCCAAGAAAAGAAGTTTGCAAGCCTCTTCATAGATTCCCTGATATGTTTAACAATGTACATTTCATTTGTTTCTGGGTCCCATAACAATGAGGCCATCTACCTCCTTTTTTTTCTTGTTCAGTAAGTCTGTTTAATCTATAAAATCTACTATTTCATCTTCTACGACATTTTGAAATTTGTATCCTTCTAATAGCCTTTAGCAAGCCTAAAACATAACCTAAGGAAGGACCTAAGTATTGATAACTTATTTCACAAATGAGATTACTTTCCATAACACCCCGATGTCTGGGTGCTTGGGTATTATCCAGTTATTTAAATGTAACATCAGGTTTGTGTTCTCTCAACGTAGTCAAACCTTTATCTGTGTTGTAATCTTTCATCCTGGTTACTGTTACCGCATATACTGTGGTTCGCCTATGACCCTCAGTAACGGACTGGAGATCTCAAAAAATATAATTGCTGAGATGATCTTACCATATTATATTGTCCACTGAGCTTCTCCATTCTGTTCTGCGTTTCCTTTTGTATCGCAGTCTTCTCCATGATGTCTTTGAGGTCCTCCACAACAGTAAACCCTACATTTTTTGCTGTCATCATGATAACCATCCATCTATATTTTTATACTATAAATACAATTCCTGAATCATAGATCGGGTCTTAGGTTCATTTCCATGGTTCTCTTAAAAATCAGGCTGTAGACTGTTTACTTCTGCTTCCAGGTCTGTGATTACTTGCAAACCATCGTAGTGGATAAAAAAAAAATATGCCAGTGGATAGAAGCAGTGGAAAAAGAAACCAAACTCACCTCATCCTCAGAAATTTAGCAGAGCTTTCAGGATGAATACCAAGGAATTGAACTATGAAGATGTACAGACCAAGGTCTCAGAACAACGTGAAAATTTACTATATCAATGTAGGCATTTTCCTATGATTTTTCTGGTCTTTTCTTTTGAATTTTTCTTCTTTATTTTGTTTTTTCCATATAGTCTGGAATCACAAAGCCCACTGCCTGCCACAACTTGTGATTTGATAATCAGCTCCTACCTTCTCCAATATTTTCCACAGTTCAGCAGCCTTTAGTATTGTGTCTAAATTTAAAATAAATCTAAGTCTACAGCAGTGTTGCTTCAACTGGTCATTTTTATTTTGAATGCTAATGGTATCAATATCTAATAACAGCTATTTCCTGAGAAAAACAGTGATGTATTATTATATCCCTTTCTGAAGGTAGGAAATATAAAGAAATTTTAAGGAGATTGTATTTAAGCTGGACTGCTCATGAACACTAAACTTTCTGAGGTTGTTCTTTGTTAGAAACAACCTGAATTAATTGGTTTTGCACTGTTTGTCAAGGATTCAAACTAAGAAAATTAAAGCAAATGCGACTTTTCCTTTAAATCTTATTTGATTACTTAATGCAGTCTACTGATGCATCAGTTGGTGCAGTAGATTAAGTTACTCTTAACCACTGCAACCTCTATTGCTCACAAAACCAAATTCTAGGGGCATTTTTTTCCTTTTTCATTTATTAGCAGCAAAAATAATTAGAATGCTTAGTAGATAAAACATGGGAGTACTCAACGACTGAATATCAGACCTTTCTGCAACTGCTGCAGTAACGGACAATCCAGGCAGCATTTGCAGGTGCACAGCTGCAGCAAATGATGAAGCTGGCATCTTTGGCAATTCTCCTCAGTGCTGATGACAGTGAATTTTCTTTTTTTTTAATCCATTTTGTAATCTCCATTCCTCCTTCGTATACATACAAACACCCACATATTCAGTTTGTCTTCACATCTTTTCCTCAAATACATGCTATTAATTGCAGTCATTACATGAAATATTATTTTATTTTCATTAATTCTGGTTTTATTGAGCACTATTTCATATATGCACAACCATATACACAGACTTTATTTTAGTTTGGTTTCATATCTTTCATTATAGGCTCCTGTATACGCAGAAATTTTTTTTTAGAATTAGTTTCCTAAAATGTTGTAAGACAGAAGCACTCAAACCAATGAAGCATTGTTGATATTTCTGAGTTTCAGATTGAAATCCTGGAAATATTAATGATTTCTGTCTGATCTGGTCTCACTCTGCTGCAACAGATGTCATTATGGCACATAATAACAAAATATAAATTGCTTTAAAAGTGAAACTACAAATATTTTAGGAAGCCTAAAAATAAACCCCTCAAAACACGCTGCCTGCACACAAAGATGAGACATATAGGGATTTTAACAGAAGTTAAGTAGAACTCTTACTCACTTTTTTCATAAACTGGAAATACATCCACACTTTACAAAAATCTTTCAAAATTGGAAACTCTGACGAATCAGATTCATTTAAAAATAATGAGGCTTAGGAGTAAAAACAAGACATCTCAATGCATTTTAAAAAATATTTGCTATCCATTTAAAGAAAAATATAGCTGGTCAGCAGTGACTTGATTGAAATGCTTTGCATAGGTAATACCTCTCACTTGTAAATATTTCACAGAAAAACATACATTTTGGTAAATTTTGACATAGTGAAATATGTTTGAATTACTTCACATCCTGTCATAATTCAGTTTTGCATTGTGGATCAAATAATTGCTATAAAGGGCTATTTGTACTTTAAATTGATATACAGACAATTCTCCTACTGCTTCCACTGCCACCTGCCTGCCTGGCACAGGGTTCCACAGAGTTCTTCAGTCATCAAGAAAGAAGACCCTTTTGCACGGGTGGCAAACATAAAGTCCGTGGGCCAAATCCAGGCTTCCACCTAGTTTCATCCATCCTGGCAACATGTTTCTATCTGGCGGCAGCACCGAGTTCCTTGCCCTTACACTCCTACCAGTGCACCGGTCATGTGCAGCGAGTGACGCGTGTTACACCACAGGAGCAGGCTGATGTGGCCCCCAGTGAAAATGAGTTTGATGCTCCTGCCCTTTTGAGCTGAGCTTATGCTTGTGTTCTTTGGCTTTGCTGCCCCGTCTACAGGCGTTTCCTTCTACACACGTTTCTACCTTATGCTTTATCTCCAGCGGTGCTTTTTCAAGGGTCTTTCCCATATGACAGCATAAATATGAGAACTGACAGCATTAATTTCTTGAGTAGCTCGGCAGATGTGGGTTGGGAGGAACTGTGTTACTTCCTTTACTAGTTGGGACTTTCTCTAGGGCAAGCTGAAATAAGAGGAAGACTGAGTTTACTACTTTGAGCTCACTGACCTGAAGAGTTAGATCTGACTGGATCCTGTTGAGCACCACAGATAAACAAAAAGGAACTGTGCATCACATGTAAAGGACTTTTCTTCACTACGTTTTCACCCAGGAGTTCACTAAACTAAAGGAAAGGACAAATAGTGGCTCTCTGGATTGTCTTACTAGGACATAAGAGAAAGTAACAGAAACTACTGCACATGTGGTCTTTTGATCTCATAGAGTTCTCTCTTGCATTCTGGAGAAAGCCTAACCAAATCACCATCTCTACATAAAAATCAAAATATTTGCATTTTGAAAATTAATTTCAAATCTTGGTATTGGTCAGAGCAATCTCATGCATATTCCAGCAGTGAATTTCCTGCCAATTTTGCAGCTAAGTGAATGACACTGCAAATATGTAACTCTTTGTGTGCAGAGAGAAACTTGAGAGAATAGATATGGAAAAGAGAAATGATGAGCCGATTAAATATTCTTTTGACATATTCCAGTGGCAAATTCTGCTGCTTTTGCAAAGTAGACGCATAGTGAAAAAGACCAGATTTTTCAAGGATGTGTTCTGTAGGTATCACAAGACAAGAAAAAAGGTATTATGTTAAAACAATTGCCAAATTGTTGTCTTCGAGGTTTTATTTGCAGCTGTACATTGATTTCTAATAAGAGACATTTTCTTTTTAAGTTTCTTGCACCATTTCAAGCCTGAGACAAGTAATATAATGATACGGTATTTTTCTGTGCTCCTGTTTCACAGTGAACTGTATTAGCTGGAATACCCAGGAGAAAGACAAACTTCAAAGCGTGCCCCCAAATAATGTAGAGAATAGGTATGGTCTGAATACTAACAGAGCCTGAGCATTAAGTTCAAACAACCTTTTAAGACACTTCCCAAGACATAACCTTTTTAATGAATTGAGTTCATCTCAGGGCTAACAGTGATGTAAAATTACGTTCCAAATCTGACTAGTTCTCTTCTCTTGCATGTCTTTTATGACCTGTATAGCAGCTTGGGCACTGGGGATGACTCAGAAGGACCCTCACTACCCTATTATCTCCTGTAGTGAATGACTTTCAAAGCTAACATCAAAACCAGAACTTTCAGACCAGCCTAATTAGGAGTTTATTGTTCAGTTTAATCAGCAGGGAAAAGAAGATTTATTTTAAGAGATATTCTTCATGTGTGAAGTAGAGAGGAAGTTCGCCATTCAGAAAACAAGTTACAGACCATCATAAAAATAATTCTTTTCATAAGACTCGGTAATAAGAGTGAACTACCTTAGAGTACTACTGCATTAGCAGACTTCTCTCTGGTAGAGGTAAAAGCATTTCTTAAAACTAGAATGGCCCTTTCAGTATGACCGATTTTCATAAAGGTTTATTCACCCAAGCAAGAATGCCTAGATGGTATAGTTTTCCCAAAGCTCATATTGGGAGAGTTGTCATCTTAAAAGAAGATGGCTGAAGCACCCCAAAATTATGCACAACATGGATGCACCTCCTACTCAAATAAAAGTATGCTAAGAAAACCTCTAAGATAATTGACAGTAATGTGAATAGAATGCACACAACTTTAAGTGTCATGCTCCTGTTTTAATTCAAGAGGAAAAAGGACTATAGTTTCTCATATTATTCATTTAGGCATTCTACATCTTTATCTATTAGGATGTCACTACTTGAATAAATTTGCCATAGTGTCCGTAAGTAGACTGCCTTCCAGATGGGAGGAGTGCCTAAGGAGAGTTTTTAACTCTCTTAGTCATAACACATGAAATTGTTCCCTAAAACAGTCCTCTCAGTAAAATTTGACATGTGACCTGTGAGAGGGTTAGATGCAGGTGTGAGTACGACCATGCACTCTTTTCCTATTCTTCTTAAATGGCCACTAGCAGTCAGTCACTCTGTCAGCTTAGTTAACCATTACCTTTCACAGAAAATTTCCCTTACAGTCTTCAGCTCTCTGCACCAGGACAGTGTAACCCTCAGTAACTATGTCGTTATTCTATATTTTTGATAAATGACTCATCAGATCATCTAGGACTTTCAAGGTTACAGTTCCCTTTCAGCCCATTACTTTCTTACTGCTTCTTCTCGTCTGGTGTTGAACCACAATGATCGTTCCAGCCTCTACCAGGTAGAAATCATTTACAGAACAATGTGCTTTTGGCCTTCCTGCTCTTTGTTCCCATCAAGCCCTTCTGAGCTGAGTGATCCAAGGGGAAGTCACTGCGGTATCCAAACTGACTAGAGCCGCATAACCTTGAGAGCATTTCAGTACTTAATGCCTTAGATTCAACAAGATACCACGGCATAACCTACTTGAGCAAAATGTGTTTGTGCACAGCCTTTATATAGGACTAATGCAAGGCTCGCTGACTGTATCAGCATGCATAAGAGTATAGATTATTCATCTGGCATACGCATGCTACTTTCCCTCCTTCAAAATCTCGCATATCTAACCCCTGAGTCATTTCTAACAGGCACCAGCCCAAAATCAGGTGAATAACTTTTAAAGTTTTAGCTTGGATGCTTAATCTTTCCTGAAGGCTCATTTCAAAAGCTCGTTTAAGACCATGGATTACCACATACAACTCAGTCTGAACAAGCTGAATTTCTACTCTTTTAAATTTTGTAAGTGCTTCAGCTTCTTGATGCTTCACACCACACTTCAAGGATTTTCTTTACTGTGACTCTATTAGTTGTTCTAATTCTTGTTAATGATGTGCATTTGTTTGAATTAATTCTTTTAATGTTTTCTTCGTGTAACTTTCATATACCACATCTATGTCATTATCACAGATTTTATGTTGTTCCTAGCAGTGAGAAAATGTGTAAAATAAAATTAGAATTTCTACAGTATATTCAGTTGATGCAAATAATTTTTTCTTGTTTTTAAACGATATTACTTTTATGTAGCTACTGGATATTTAAATCCAGAAGGTTTTCATATTTTTATGGGTGGGGTTGACTGGGGTTTTTCTAAAAAAAAAAAATTTAATGTATTGACAACTCACTGATTGGATTTTTTAATAAAATTAGCTCTTTCTGGGTTTAAACTTTATTCAGTAAAAATTCTACACAGAATTCTGCAACATGGAACTGGGGTTATGAAACACAACAGTAGTTTAAGTTGTCCAGTCTAAAGCATACTGAGGACATGGGACTCATTATACTTAAGGAACTGAAATCATTAGGTGGTAACAGCTTGTTCTCATACTAACTAACAACGTGGTCTGAATTAAGAGAGGCACCGTGCTGAGATCTTTACCAGGACTCATTCATTAACTCCCTCTCCTTGTTCTCATCTGTTTTGCAGCTGCAGCCAGGTGAGAATTAACGGGGCAGATTACATCAGGCAGATGGTAGGTACCCCAGGACAGCTCTATTTAAAGAATAAGGAGGAGGAATCAGTAACTGGATAATAAGCATGGGGCAAATAGGGAATGTAAAAATTCAGGGTTATTTTGCAGTATGCTTTTGGCTTACAGTTGCCCCTGAGTGAGAAAAAAAATGTAAAAAGAAGACTGATTTCTTATAGTATAGAACCTCCCTGGACATTTTAATTTCCTTACATGTATTACTGTTGACAATATCTCTTAAAGTAACGTCTTCACTCTGATAACACAGAATTCATTCAAGTGAAAGGGAGGCCCTTCTCTCTGCTTCTGAAATGTAGCATTACTGTTACTGAGCTTATCAAAGATAATTTGTGTATTAAAAGTGGAATTAAGAAAGGAGGCAAGTGTTTTCAAAAGTAGTAGAATGTGAAGTAATCAGAGTTATTACACAACACAGCTACTTTGAAAAATATTGCTCTCATCCCCTTGCTTCCTACAAGATGACAGAGTCTGCTTTAGAGACAATCATGAAGAAGTCCTGAGACAAACTCTGAAGCAGGATTGCTCTCTGACTGCTCATTGTCTGTCCAATGTGAAATGACCTTCAGCTGCATGTATTTTGCATTTGCTGTTTTATATTACCCACAGTCACAGGAGTTGAAGGAACAAAATCACTCAAGTCTCCATATTCATTGCACCATTGTGCCACACCAGCTCATTGCCAGGCTCTCTAGGCAGCCTATGGAGAAGTCCCTATAGGGAAGATCTCTGCCAAAATATAATGATGACCCAAATAAATGCCAAGCACAGAACATGTTGTGGCAAAATAATCAGTAATACTTGTCTCCTATTTTATTAAAGATAGCAGGGCAGATCTAACCCATTCCCTGCATGTGACTGTCCAAGCAATTCCTAAAAGTACTGCCTTTAGAGGTCACACAACCTCCCTGAACAGTTTCCTCTTGTGCTACCTGCCCTTTCTACACTCACCGTGCGTTGTAAGAGTTCCACATAATTTGATATGGCTTGCTTTTTTGTAAGTTCTAGTGGTTTTACTCAAATATTTTTATATAGCAGAACGTGTGTGATGTATAACCTTTCATAACGCTTGAGCATTGCATTTTTCTTGGTAATGGATCTCATCTTGTACCTGACAGTCTATGTTTGGAACTTATAAGCATAAAACTAAAATACCAAACAAATTTCTAAAACAGTTCTTTGAATTAGCAAACTGCACTGTATCTCAGAAGGCCTAGGTAAGCATTTTCTCCCTTCACAGCTTCCCAGACACCTGACTAAGATGAAGTTCATCTGTCTTATCCTGCATGCCTTGTACTTTATGATTCTCTAGGCACTTTACCACACACTTATAAGAATTCAGAAGGGCACCAGGGAAATTATTTTTAAAATTGTTCTAGTTCTGTTAAGAAGAAAATCTCAGCAACGCTGTGGGGGTTTTCTTTTCCCTGGTATGGTCAGAGAAGTGTTGCAAAGACATTGGCAATAGCCCAGGAGACAAGTACAGTATTTTGATTTCCATTAAGCTGATATGATTTTGACATTATTCCTTTTGGTATTCCTTCAAAATATAAATAACTTTAGACAAAGTAGCTGCCACATTTCTTGTGTTCACATTGGCCAGATCCTACCATTGTCTCAGTTTCCTGGTACCCTATTTCTCAAGCAATCGTGTTAAACATACAAGTATTTGTAGATATAAAAATAAATGTAAGTTCTTAGAGAGAGATTTTTATTGGTTATTTCTAGAACTACAATTTGGGTTTTCAAAAAGCTTGTATTAAATGACATTTTCAAAGTACAGAGCACACATTCTGCATTTTAATATTCTATTATATGTTTTTGTTGGACTTAATTTTCACAATTCAGTCTCCAGATGAAAAAAATAGTAAAAAGAAAAAGTTATAGCAGTTATTCTGTTCACTAATATGTTCGCGTGCATTTGATCAGGAATCTTCTTTTCTTGCCACAGTTTTTCCCTGAAATACATTTCCCTAATATTCCCACAGACCCTAAAGTCACAGTACAGCTTAAACTTTCCTCTAATGTTACCCTCTCAAAGCTGTCTGCTCTAAGTGAGTGAGAAATGGAAACATGCTAGTTTGGTGTGTTTGCAACTTGGCTTTCTACAGCAACTGAAGTTAAAAGGAGTGGTGTGGGTTTTTTTCCTTTTACAATTTCTACAAAGAATGGTCTAAGTAAATTCTTCTTTTGCACATTGTTCATGCATGTGTTTTAAATACAGCCAATAACAGCAAGGTTTCTTCAGTTTCAGAGCTAAAACAAACAAAAATTAAAAATCAAAAACTTCATCTTAGATTTAATGTCTAAATTTTATTGGTATTCTTTAATGAAATAGCCATCATCTTCACACAGAATATTTGATTTAATAAAAATTTATTTCAATAAAAAACATTATTTTTCATCAACAAACAAAAAGACCTAAATAGATGCACACCTACAGTGATATCCTGATGATTCTGAGGGTTTAGAGAACTCATGGAGAAATACTAGATTCTCTTCTGTGTGACTGGAAAACTTTTCTTCAGTATCTGAAATACCCTTGCTACTAGGGGTAGTAATTCCTGTAGATGCATATTAATCCAGAAAACCCGAATGTAAACATCTTAGCCAGGAAAAACAAGTTTTGATCCAGATCTTCAACATAAACCAGTATGTAATCACCACTGACAACACTGGCCATATTCTTGGAGGAGTGTGCTTCGGTAGTTTGGTAGCATGGGATATAGCCTATACTGTATTTATTAAATATTTTTGGGTACTTCTAAAGAAAATGCATAAATCTCTTCTCTAAATAAAGACTATTTGATTGAAAAGCTGATCTTGACTTCTCTCCTGTTTTAAAATGGAACATTCTTTTTGGCTGGCATGACATCTTTCTATGTAATTTCTATTCAATATTTTGAAAGTAAAGGTCATCGTAGAAATTTAATACCTGGCTAGAAAAGTTGTCTTCATCAGTTTTTTCTCCTTTGATCAGTTAATTGCTTGCATTCTCATAAATATGCCTAAAGAAGAACAGACTAGATCAGTCAAGCTCGATTTAGGTCTTTGTCCAAGATCTGAACAATTAAAAAGATCTGCACCATTTATAACAACTTCTAACGTTAACGCTTGCCAGGTTAGAATGTCTGTATCTTTTCATTTCAGATGCAGTACTGTGCATCTACTTGAATTAGATGACTTAGTTATTTCTACCTGCATGCACATTTATTATGTTAATATACACACTGGAAGGATCACAGAATAAAGCTTGATCTAGTTCACTGTACTTAAGGAAATTAGGCTTACATACTCCTGTGTTACCTGCAATCTGCTTCAACATCTCTCTGGCTGCCTCATGCTGTATTATAGATAAGCCAAATAAAAGCAGGGCCTGTTCTTATTCAATTGTATCTTCAGCCATCGAGTAAATGGCTACTGATTCCATATTGTTTTAACTATAAAGTGGAAAAGGTATTTTGTATTAAAAATCCAGGTACACCTTGCTTTCATAACTGCTTTCAAGTAAGGAAAGAAAACAGTCTCATCAACAGCTTTTTAGGACCTTTTAATATACATTGTGAGAACGTAGTCTTTAGTTACAAGAACAAGCAGAATTTCCATCCTAATAGAGTTCAGAAGATAGAGTAATACCTTCTTTATTTTGTTTTATTATTCATGTGGAAGATGAACAGGATCAAAGATGCTTGGATTCCTCTTGAGGTATTTCATTTCTACAGCCATCATTATAAAAAAAACCCAAAACCCTAACTTGAAAAAAAAATTAGTAACAGTGATGTGTAATATTAATAATCATCTGAAGCATTTCCCAAGCTGTAGCACCACACCAGTACTATATCAGACTTTGCTGCTTTCTCTTTTTTTTTTGATTCCATATTGTCTCTGAATATTACTTTTGAATCTTGTAAAAACCTAAGTACCTCTACCTCAGAGCAATCTATGAGTTAGCAATTCACCTTGTTCAAAGATAAAGCGACTCTGCGCTGTTCACATGCATTCATTTTGGCTGAATGAAGGCCATAACTTAATATATTTCAGTGAACATCTGTCTTCCAATACTGTCATCTATTGCAACCATTTCTATAAGCTATGAAAGAATAGTTTATCATCCTTCATGTACTTCCTCTTGAAAACCGTAAACTGTTGTTTATTGATCTCCAAGGAAAAAAAAAATCTTATCTATTAATTTAATACTACATTGAATCTGTTTTTTCACACCTTAAGGATGGCTATTGTGCCTGAAAGTTTTGTCTGGTTTTCCAGGTACCACATTTATTCAAATGGAAGTTTTCACTTCTTTCTACAAAACATATCTTTTTTGTTATTCTGCTCATCAGAAGCGTGTTCTGCAAGAAGGTAATGTGGAGACTTTTTAATATTGAGCTGCCCAGAAAAAAAGTATTCTTAATGTAATTGTGTATATATGTTTTTCCATATATTTATTAAATTACTCACTCATTTGACAATTCTAAGGATGAAAAGTATATAATTTACTCCTGTATCTTTGAGGCTAGTTCTTTATGTGCAGCTCTGGAATAAAATAGGAACAGTTTTGTGAACTTCTGAAGTGGAAACTTCTAGTTTCACTTCATCTTGGTAGCATAAGGACCATGTTAAGTTTTGAATTGCATTAAGCACCAATGTGCCTTTATGGCAGGCTTTGTCTATTTGTGGACAAGAGAGACTGCTTTTGGCTGAGTTGTGTATTTCCCACAGAAATCTGAGTGCTTTCTTGTCACTACCACAGAACCTTAGTAAAAATGTAAACATCCAGGAGTTACTTTACTATATAAATCACTTGAAAATATAGGTTGCAGATATGTGATGGGAAATGGGGAGTAGGCAACATTAATCACCGTCATCTTGCTCTCGATTTGCATTTCTGGGAAAATCGTTATCAGTTCCTCAGCATCCTTCCTGCATTTACGAGGTGGAGTTGAAGTAGTTAGTCAATTAGAGACACCCAAGGACATGAGAAAATTACCAAAAAAGTCCTTTACTATACTTTGTATTTTTAAAGTGTGCTTCCTATGTCAAACAAGGAATTACTTCCTGAGAAAATACAGGGAACATCTCAAGACATATAACACAGTCTTCCAAAAATAGTAATCTTCGCTCTTCCTAAGACTGTGTATATAATTGGTAATAAAATTACTTTATTTTTTATTGGTCTGCATTTGAATTAAGGTAATTACATTACTTATTTTTCTATAGTTGGAAATGTTTCCAATAAAACCAAATAATACTAATTAGTAAATGTATTTTATGTTAGATATATCTAAAATACTTAAACTAAAAAAAAAAAAGGGAAAACAACAATACCAACAAAAAAATTACTAAATCCCTTTATTATGTGCTATTAGAACAAACTGCCCTGGCATTGGTTCATACAAAATTAAGTTAATAGCATCAATAAGAAGGGGGACATCCTCTATAAAGTGTCTTAAACAACACTCAATCTGAGCAAGTAATATTGATTTGATTCAGTTGCAGGTAGAAGAGTTAAAAACAAGCCTTATAGGCATTAAGTCTCATCATGAAAAAAAAAAAATAAAGAGAATTCCAGTGGCTGGCATTTATTACGGCAGTTGTGTTCTTCTGTACATTTATTTGATGAAGACTAAATTATTACACAGAAGAGAGCTGGTTGAAAATAAACACCACACTGATTTAAGCATTAATAGAAAAATAAAAAAATCTTTGGGGTTTGTTTTACTGTATCTAAAGCAGAGTATTAGGATTCAATCATGTAGATCAGCTGTATTCCTCTTCTAGTACAGGCAGTTTAGAAATGTCATGTAGAAAGACAAACAAAGAAATCTTTGGCGGATCCTCTATTCGTAAAGTATAGTACATGTACTAGATCAAAAAATCTGAAACATCAGACAAGGATCTGGGTTTTCCTTACTAGTTCCTCTTCTATTAGTGATCAATCCAAAATTAACAATGTGATCAGTCCAGGTTTATGGCTGTTCGTAATCTGGATTTAGGGTTAGAATTCTGATTTTTAAGAGGTAGTCCAAATCCTTAGACTTTAATACTGAAGCCTGGAAGCCCATTTCTGGGTAAATACTCTGATTAGTAAGTTATTGAAAAGGTGGGCAGCAGCACCAGCCTAGGAGTGGTCGTTCCTGAACCATACTCCTCATTGGAAGACATATCGTTTTTCAAAACAAAATACATACTTGAGACACTGGGGTGTCTCAAGTTCAGATGTTAGGGGCTTCACCCAGCTCCTGTACTTTTAGAGTGGAGTACCCTTTAACTAGCAGTGACCACTTCATATTCAACAAACTGCTGGAAGGAAGTTGGTCTGGAAGGAGGTCTGAAATTAATGTTAGAACATTATAGTTCCAGTTTCAGTATATCTTGGTGTCAAGGCTGTGCTTGCAGGCACAACCAATGCACGTATTCATTAATTCCCTGTGTGATCCAGGAGTTACACAATTACTTTCTGCACAGATGAAACAGTGGACTGATTTGAGACAACAGGCTAACCTAAGTCAAAACGTTTGACTGAATTCCTAGTCGACTTCACAACAAAACATTTGACCAATTTCTACAATACTTCATTCAGGTGAGAATTTCAGATGGACCCAGAGCCTTCCCACAGACACCTTCTGCAATGTATAGCCCAACTGCTGGACACTAATTTCATATTTAAATATAGTGATTAATGTCCTGAGTGGAGATCCTTCTCATTCCAGAAACTCCTCAGGCTGTTCCAGCCATAGAAATGACTAAACTCTATATGGATAATGTAAGTAGTAGAAACTACTCCTGAAAATGAAGAACTGATTAAGTAGAACAATCTTTTGCACCTAGTTAGGAGGTGTTTTGTACATACATTAGGATATTCAAGAGCAACAGATTGTGTGTGAGTTGGATCGATCAGATAGGACCATGGGCCAGCTGGGTGTAAGAATTCAGCAAAAAAATGTTTTAGGGAGTCTCAGTGAATACTACTGGAGTCACTGTCACACGGAATGTGGAGATTGTCACCACCAACACAGCAGCTGACCATCCTGTTCAAAGGATTCATTTTTCCATATGAGCGTTATCCTATGCAAAATACACCAATACCTTCATGTTTTAGCAAACATTATCTGCCAATGGTAACTCAAACATTAATGACAATAACGACAAAAAGTAGCGAATTAAAGCTCTAAATGTTTATCAAGTAGAGAGGCACATTTTATATTCATCATATGTAAGACAGAAGTTTTTAATTTCATATGCATTCACAGCTGCTTCAGTGAGTAATTTTGAATAGTCACATGACTGTATGAGGATATTAGACTTAACAAAGAGAGGCTTTTTTGTGTGAGGATTTTATTTCAGGAATAGTATTTATGGTTTCTTATTTAAATTTGGATGCCAAAAAAAAAGGAGAAATAAAGCAAAGAAACTAAATTAGTATGGTTTGCTAGTTTAGTCTCCCTAAGTCAAAAATGTATCTTGAGTCATACAACACTTCAGACTTTCCATACTTTTTACGTTATTGGTAAGTGGGAAAAAAAATTAGTTTAACTAGAGGTAAAAGCCTCTAAAGAAAATTTTATATTTGCAGTCGTTTATTTCAATGATTTTTATGTTCCTAAACTGCTGTAATTGACTAAGGAGATGTTAAAATACAACCATATCATAATTATGCCCTGCTCCAGTGACCTCTATAATTTTAGAAACAGTCCAGGCGAACCTTGAGATTTAATGTTTGTCTCAAAATAATTTCATAGTAACCCATGAAGAATGTTCTGATTTTGGTCTGGTTTGGGCTCAAATTCCTAAATACTACTCCTTCGGTGGATGTCCTACACCACACCTAATTGTCCCCTACTGATGCTCTAATCAGCATTTCAACAAAATAAAACAGGACTTGCTGGACCTGCCTAAGTCTCTCTTAGAGGTTTTCTTGTATAGTACTCTTTCTTTTCATAGCTTCGCTAGCCTTCACCTTCCTTATACGAATTAAATATATTTCATTTGATTTTCGTCACCAACATGATTAATTATATTGCATGATGTGTCTGATGTTCGCTTCTATATGCACTGAGATCACAGAACAGCTACTTGTGCTGTTTCTCATTTTGGGTTTAAACCAGCTAGTCCAGCTAGTTCTTTCCAGTCTTAGAAACAGGCCTAGAGATGGTGCTTTCACGCATAGAGGAATAAGAGTCTTGTTATCACTGAAGGGTAAGTATAAATTTTCCAAGAGAATTTGAATATTGACTAATCAGAGTCAGTTTGCTGACATTAGTTTGAAAACACATGATAAAAATAATTTGTAATAATTCAGGAGGTCATAGATGAATTTCAAGAGGGATAAACATTTTAGTTTGAAAGGTAAGCCGACAAGTTTGATTTGATACAAAACCAATCCTTCAACTCCTTTCAGCAGATTAGTAGCATAAATAACTTTACTTCCTTCACTATTCAAATTCATGTGTTTAGCTGTGTTGCATGGACCTCTCCTATATTATTCAGTGGTCTCCTACTAATACTGATCTTTCTTTTTTCAGCATTTAATTTACCAAGTTATGCTGTGAGATGGATCAAAATATTATGGGATTTATAACAATTTTGCATTCATTTATCTACCAATCTGTTTTGATCTTGAAAATCTATAGGCATACCCATATAAAATCACAGAAGGTTTCATCCTCCATTTTTCCAATATTTTTTTCCATCAGAAATTTTATGATTTTTCTATAAGGATGCTTTGCGAATGGAGAACTTTATCGACAGTTCTATCTGGTAAAATTACTCAGAGCTGAAAAAGACTTGTAATAAGGTATTAGCAAGTAGTTTCCATTTACTAATGAGTGCAATACCCACTGCCTTCATTGTCAGTTGTTCCTGAACCTCTCCTGGGAGAAGAATTTTCATGGGCTTTCTTAAGTAGTAAAAGGATGAAGAATCCAAACATTTTATATAGTTTGGTTTTCATTCTGACAACAAAAACATCAGCACTGAACAAACAAATAAAAAAAATCTTTCAATCTTCTAATTGTGACACTCACCTTAAATACCCTACCCAATCTGCTGCTTATCTTGTATCACTAGTCACATGATTATTACTGCTGATTTCTCTTTGTTTGAATTTCAGACTAGACAGGAGCTTTTAACACCGCCCTACGACTTTCTCTAGAGTGAATAATAATGCAGATGGTTATTAGCCTGAGATTACAATACCACCACAAACATAGATTTGCTTGCATGAATGTTTGCAGTGTGTGAATAATATGTGTTGTGAATCAAAGTGAATGTGATGTTTGCTTCAAAGTAACATATGCAAACACTTTCAGCACTATTTATTCAACTTCACCTATAAGAGTTGGTAAGTGTTGACTTGTTATCATGCAACTACTGTAAATATTGAATTTGTCTCAGCTTCTTTTAATAGCTTAAATTTGCATGGCAATGAGTCAAGTTACATGCTTAACCTAGTGATCTGGTCTTGGTTTTGATTTGATTTCTTTTCTACCTTTTCTCTTGAAGATGTTATTGTTGAGAATGAAGATATTCTAAAACAGTGGCACCTATTTGTCTCCATCTTTGCTGCCACATTTTATTCTCTCTGTCTCCCTAAAGGAAAAAAACTAATAAAAAATTATTTCATAAAAGTAATCAACTCATTGCTTTTCTTTTTGGTACATTCTTTTCCAATAATCAGGGTACTTTAGAGTATAAGGTCTTCCTGGAAGGGCCTTTATGCTAGTATTTGCCTGCAAAGTGCCAAAAATATTTTTTTTAAAAATACCCTACATTCTACTTTATAACAAAAAGATGGTTGAGTGTGGTCCAGTCTTCTTTCCTGGTAGCTGCAGCTGACAAATAAGGTCTCTTTCCATCCTCCTCTACTGCTTCACACACAAACAAGTTAGTATTTCTGATTTTGTTACTGAAATACCACTGAATACATGAGCTGCATAAAGGAATTCTTTTGCTCTCTCTTACTGTTAATCGTGGTTTTTCTTAAAATCTCCTTTGAGAATAAGTGATTTAACCCCTAAACTACCTAGAGCCTTATGAATTATGCTCACGCCTCACTTTTTGATTATGGTAATGCCACTGATAGCATCAGCACAATAATTAATAGCAGGTTTTGTCAATTTTCTGCTTGACAAAATCCTCCTCAAGCCTTACCTACATCTTACCACATCACACAGGATTACATTTCTTTCTTTCTCCTTTTAACCTCCTTTCACTTTTCTTGTCTGTATGTGCATATCTTGAGCTTGATTTTCAATTGTGCTTGCTTCCTTCCTCTCTAAGTGAAATAAAAAGAGTTTTCAGGGCTCTAAGGTTTCTGCTTTCTCATTTTCAGTGTTTAGCAATGCTTTACCAGCAAATCCTTCCCCCCCAAAAAATAAGAATACCCTGAAATAGTTTCTTTTTCAGCTGCACTTGAAATAGTCAGTGCAAAATAGGTTAAACAAAGCTATTGACAATTTCAATTTACAGCTGGCAATAGAGAAATTATTAATAGAGAAAACCCAGAAATATCCACAGCATGACCCCCATTACCTAACAAATAATTTACTTGCAAAATATATTAAAATCATGCAGACCTTAGCGGGACTGTCTGTAGCACAACATTTACTTGCCTCCTGGCAACACAGTTACAAAGGCAAAGCGTGTCTCATTCCACTTGTGATTTTATAATGAGATGTGAGTCTACATTAAAGAGTAACATGTTTGTTTTCTGAGTAAAATTCCCCAGGTATTCCAGCATGCCAGGCAGCCTTTCTATCTGTCTGCTCTATTGTTAGCATGTTTGATAAATCTAACTCTGCAAAATGCAGCTGAATCTTTTCCATTGCAAAGCATCAGGTTTTGAAGCTACTCAGACATCACATGCATAAAATGGTTAATTATGTTGTGGCTTTCAAAGGCAATCTTAATCTAAATCATTTGCTGCTGTGTGAGGGAAGGGTCACCTATGCACCATAACTACAAAGGGAAGAAGGCATTTCTGCTGTCTGTTCTGTCTCCATTTTGAGTGCAGGCTGCCTGCTGATTATTCTGCATTCACTTCTCTAAAAAGCTTATTAATGTGGTCTAGAGGGAGACTGTCAGAAATGGCAGATTGAATCAAGGGATTTTCCTTCAACATCCAAATGACGTGCTGCAGCAAGAGAATTAAACAGATGACTAACCAGTGCCCTTTTGTCTGCAGATGAAGATGGGATTGCCAAGTTGTAAACCAGCGACTGACATTTGGGTGGATTAAATCGTCCTGTTATTGTACTGCTAGTTTATAATCACTGGTGCTTTCTTGATCTCAAGTGCCTTTCCTGAAAGCCTTCTCAGTTCTCTGAGACTTGTTTGCTGAAACCCTCAGCAGAGCTTTTGCTGTAAACATTTACCCATAAAAAAGTACTGCTCTGACACTGACTGAGGAGAAGAGTTGGCTTCTAGGTATTTAATTAAAACATTAGGCAGAAAAAGCTTTAGTGTCAACATTCACAAGTGCTTTACTATAGCTGTGGGTTGTTATAATTGAGTTTTCCTGCAAATGCTTTTTTCTTCCCCTTCCTTCTCTAAAAGCTGGAATAGCTTGAGGATCGCTTTGCCTCATGCTGTTAGTTGTGGCTTTGAGTCTGTGCCCCATGCTGTCATTCTTTGGATTCTTTCAATCTGGTTGTTAGCTTTAATTTCTAAAATCAAGATTGGATGGCAACAAGGGGCTTTAATGAAAAGTGGAAAAAAAAAGTCATTTGTTAAACAACATTAAGAATTTTATGTGCAGCAGCATATAATGTGGTCAAGCTGATTGTGTTCTGATTTTGTAAACTGTCAGATACTTACTTTACTTTGCAATTGATACTAAACGGGAGAATGCACTCTTCAGGAATGAGAGATACCATGACACCTATAGAAGTTCTGTCGAGTTTTCTATTTGTCACCATTCTGGTGTTTGTAATTTTAAAAAACATAGGCTGCGTTATCCCATGAACATTGTAATTAGAATTTGTGTTTAGAAAGTAAGGGGCTCACAAGACTGTTTGTGGACAGTCAGTTCATCAAGTTAGAACTTACAAGAGTACTACTTTATTTAAAATAAAAGAAACCTGTATCTGCCAGCTTGGAACTAATAGAAAAGTACAAAATAATGTCCTTTCACAACACTTTACTAAATGAGATTGGTAAAGAACATGCTTTTCTTCCCACACTCTGGAAAATCTCACTTCGTCTAACCCAAATAGTCCATGCATACTACATATTTAGCATAACAAATCAATATAATAAGTCCTCAAGGCAGGAAGATAAAGATTTCATGTAACATGTTAAGTCATGGAAATAACATTTCAAAGGAAAAAAAAATGTAAACTGCCATTTCCAGATTACCTTCGGCACCCTGAACGCAGAAGCTCATAGTTACCTAAACAACAGAAGATTTGTAAAGACGTTTTCTGAACTCTCTACTTCTATAGTTATTCTTGATTTACATTTAAAAACTTGTTTGTCTGCCTTTGGTAAAGAGAATTTAAAAGGAGGAGCTCTGGTAGGGTATACATTCATGTAGTCAGCTACCTGTTCACAGGCATCTTAAAAACAACCCGTTAATATAGTCTTTTTCTCCACTTTGCATGCTCTGTTAAGAAAGGAAATTCAGGTTTAGGCTAATACAAAACTGTTGTGTGAAGAGATGAGAAAGCACTTGGTTTCTTGAATCTTGGCTTTGCCTTCCCATCCCTTAGTATGTGATGGGCAACTGCATTCGAGAAACTCGGGCATTGCAATTGGTACCAGATATACTTTGCTGCTGCCAGGGGGTTTCTCCTTCTGGTTCTTGACACAGGGAGGTAAAGGATTTTCACTTCTTTCCAAAATGCTTATGAAATATCCTGGAGCACAGAACATTGCTTTATTAGGCAATGCAGAGTTGTTTTATAGAAATGACATGAAGTGTGACATAACTAGAGCCCAAACACAGTTCCATGCGACCCTGCACACTTTGCCATTTAACTATAGTGGTAGAGATAGACAAATACAAGAAAAACAACTGCGCTGTTCCCTCCTAAGCCAGAAGGTTATCCCTATTCTGCTGTAGTCACAATATCTACTACTCAAAATCAATGAGTGAATAAATTCTTTCCTGCTACCATATTTACAGTGGGAATAACCATATTAATTCCCTGGCATCCAAAGCCTTTAGTAGTCTGATTTCCATGCCTGTGCAAATAGCAATGCAGATAGTTTTTGAATCTGTTAAATAAGATTTTGAAGTATTATTAAGAGATGAAACAGTTACACAAAAAGCTTAAACAACAAGTTTTACTGTTACTGTTTCATCATGTAAAAACAAGAAAAGTAGGTGGCAATACTGAAATAGCTTGAGAGAAAAGTCTCTGAAACCTCTCGAAAAATTTCTTTAGAAAATGAAAAAAAATCTCCATAGAACAAGTATAAATGCAAAAGATATCTTAATTCTATTTAATTTTATTTAACTTCTCTATCTATACACACACTGAGTTTATGTATATGTTGTATTTTCAGGAAAAACAATGTATTAAGTAATGAATGGCTCAACCTATTAAGACTGGAATAGTTGAATAAACATTTATTTTTCCCTTCTCCCACTTTTGAAGAAGCATTTATTTTTCTCTGGTCAAAGATGTAAAAGGAAAAAGAACAGAGCATTTTAGCAGAAGACTCTTTTTTACATTCTTTTTGTGGTTGTTACTGATGATAAGTTCAAATATTTTTTAGTAAAAGCAAAATATTCCACCTAAGTGTTATTTATACTTGAAAATTTCTTGAAAAACGTGAAGAGAAAATTCAGGACAAACCTAATCAGTACTATGATACTTTTTCTGCTATTTTTTGTTTTATTTAAGCATTGCAATAATTAGAAGTGACAATACATCAGGCATTTTTATCATAATTTTAAAAAAAGTGATAAGTTAAAAAAGTTTGAGAAGGTGAATTATTGTTTGATGAAAAGATATGAACTTACACACCAGTGATCAGTTTAATTAGTAAAGGTACTTTAATTAGGAAGAATATTGTTCTGATGTCATGTTCTCACAATTGTCATTACAAGGTCCTGCCTAAATTGTGGAAAAATCTTTTTAAAATCTGTGAATATAAATGGACGTTATCTCTTTAAAATTTGCATTAGGAAGCTGGGGAAGTCATTAGTATACAGCTGTAACCCTAAGAGTGTATACTTGAAAGAACTGTTTATTTTCTGCCTTGCAGCTGTGTGTAAAACCCACTGAGAGAAACTTGTTACCAATTACTGGTTTAGAGGCTTCAAGTAAAGACAGCAGGTACCAAGAGAGTAAAACAGTGTAGCTCAGAAATAACTATACAACACTGAAATTCTTTAAGAGCAGCTGTTAAAGGAAAGAGAAGGAAATATAACTGCTGAGAAGAAAAAACAATGGGTGAATTAGTAAGTAAGGCAGTAAGTAAAGCAAAGCAAAGCAAGATGTAGAGAAAAAAATTGTTTAACCGAGAGAGAGAAGAAAGGTTTTGCACCGTAAGCTTCCAGAGTCAAAGATCAGATCAATAGTTGCAGTTCAAGAAACCAACATATTTCAGTGTCTGAGTACTTGTAATATGCAATTGGAAAGTCACTTCTATACAATATTATGTACGTTGAAGAATATATTGCAAAAAGGAAAAGACATTTTATAAGTGTAAGAGAAACCATTAACATGAACAATTGCAAACAAGAAATCTATATCTGACTTGGAAGAAATTTTATCAGCCAGTGAAAATAATTTTGTGGTGTTAACTGGAAAAAATAGGATACACCAAGAAAATGAATTGATGGATGATAGATAACTGACAGTCCTGAGATTAAAAAGATAACTGGCCACAGTAAGAAAATCTAAACTCAGAAAAATCATATATAGGTTATCTAATGTACTCTGCAAGAAGGGCTTGAATATTAGGGACTTCATCTCTCATCCATAACCCCTTGTCATACCGTGGGTCCTGAGGCATGAACACTTCAGTTAGCATGTTTTCCTCTCGCTCCTCTCCCAAGGAGCTCATGACCTGGTTGGAGGTGAGAGAAGGAGGGTTTTTCCCTCCCCAGGCACATCTCTCTCATGCAATGAAAACACATCCTGAGAAAGAGAGAGAGCCAGCACAGGACTTGGTGCTGCATAGCGAAGAAGGAGGGAGTTATATCACAGTTGTACCATTCAAAAACCCTACCACTGCCAGCTATGATGAACTTGTGTGAGTGCTTCTCATTTGTTTTCCTGCAAAATAAGCCAGCTTAGCTAGAACAACCACAGGAGACATTATGAGCTGAGTTTCCTACTAAAGCTGATTAGAAAATATTCACAAAATCCATGAACTTGGACAGCTGTGCAAATAGTACTTCCACCAGCATGAACTAAAGAGCAGTAACCTTGCTGACCATTCATGCTAGCTTCACAGTTGAAACTCAGACTTCCTTAATATTTTGGTCTAGTTCTTCCTTTATTACGCCTGTCTTGCTTGTGGATGCCTGCCAGTTGAGTATAATCCTTGCATTCAGGGTAAGCAGGAGATTGATATTGCACTCAGAACTGGTACAAAAGGAAACGTGGTAGATATTATCATGTTTCTTTTACATCTTTATGTTAGCAGGATGAGGTCCAGCTCATTGTACATTATGATTTTATAGTATTTTTCATCAGAATAGCTCAAGGTGCCAAACAAATACAAACTCTACAATACCCCATAGAAAAAAAAATTGGATTTGTGGCATTTTTGCCTGGTCCAAAGTTAGAAAAGGAAAGAACTTTAAAGATAAAGTCTAATTCAGAGAGTTACTAAGGAGAAAGCACACTGAACAAGAACAAAAAAATGCTTTTAAGCTTCTATAAGTTAGGTACTAGAATGAGTATTCTTCAATTTTGAACCTCTGAATTCCCTAAAGCAGAATCTACAAGGGACTGTTATACATTTGATTCTCTTTTACACTGTGTAGGAATATTACATCAAAAGAATGATCCCCAAAACCTGCACATAGAGCATTAAGATTCCTAGATGAAACATTAAGGACATCATTCAAAAGGATGACTGACCATGTCTTGCCTCTAACCTAGCATTTTTAGGACAATCTTACGTGCAAGTCCACGGGCCAAGGAAAGAATAGACCCTGGAGTTTCCTAATTCTAATGTACTAAAGCCTGTACATCTATGCTATCCACTGGGCTGATATATAGTGAAAAGTCTCAAAAGTGTGACCATCATGGTCAAGACAAAGGAGACAACGATGAGAGGAGTGTTAGGTATGCTGACGACACAGAATGGGATTAAATCAGAATCAGGTCAGACTCTTCAAAAGACATAGGCACACATGGGGTGTAATATTAAAGCGTAATTCTACAGTAAGAGTTCTGGACAAGGCAAAGGGCCTCAAACCTTGAACAGTTTATAAAATCTTGTGCCTACTGAAGTCAGCAGCTAGATATTCTCAGTTCAAGCAAAAGGAAAAGAAACCTTTTTGACACTTGACTGGCATCAAGCCCACGAAGTGAAAATGTGACAGACTACAAAGCATTTGTGTTCCTACTACTACAGCACAATATCAAATATCTGTTCTTACAGAGTCTTTCTTTGGTTTTTATAACTCATAATTAAAAATTCAAAGTTATTTTTATGTATAATCCATTGATAGCAAAAATTAGAACACAGGAGTTCTCATTGCATTTGTTATTTAAATATAAGTATTTACTTGCAGTATATCATAGGAACAAATATACTGTCTTAACATGAGCCAGTATTAATCTGACAGAAGGCTGTTACACCTGATTATGCATTGTAATGATCGTAAGAGTAATTGAATTATTTCCAGTTTTTTGTTAAGATGGTTGTTGCTTACTCTAAATACTTTTTACATGTTTTTCTTTAAAGTGACAATTGTGACTACATCGGTTTTAAACACATACTAAAAGGATATTCTAGTGAAACTCCCTTGTTTACTTGAGAGAAGCTGCTTAAATGTTTAATGACATTAGCTCCTTGCAAACGGCATTCATTTCCTATATATGCAAATTTTCTTAATGTGAAACCCCCATAACAGGTAGAATGTAGAAAGTTAATGAAGCCATGTAATTACAATCACTATAGTGACTGCAGTCCCTGGAGAACAATAATGTGATAATATACATGGGTTTTGACTTTCTTTGGAAACAACAGCTTATAATTTGAAAATAGATAGTAAAATATTTTCATTATCTTCTACTGTCTCCTAAGGCAAATGGCAGGTACAAATAGATTATGCTTTTATTAACTTAAAAAAATGGGAGATAACGCAATTAGGCAACATTTAATTGTTTTTCATTTTGCGTGGCTGGCACTGGACTAGGTTTAAATCCTTCTTTCAACCATAGGCTAAAGCTAGGGTCAATCTGACTTTAGCCTGGGAATCTTATTTTTGTTCTAACGCTGGAAAGTTGTGTATTGAAGATGACCAAGTATATGTCATTGATCACCTTAAGGTACATAACAGAAATCGAAAACTAATTAGAACCTTTGAGTGCAATTTAAAGACAAGATTTCAAAGGTTCTGTTCTGAATTTCAGAGATTTTGGTGCATATTTTAAAGTCATTTTGCAAATAATAGAAAAGAATAGCTGTTCTTACAGGGTGGATTTTTTGCTTATTACTGTGAGCACTATGAAGATAAGAGGACACGGAGAAGCTCCCTCCTCCAGCAGCACACTGTTGTGTTGCAGCAGCTTGGGACGAGGTCCTGCAGCATCAGGAAATCAGCTCCTTGGCAGCTCTGGACAAATCAGAGCTAGCTCACAGTGAAGCTTTCTACCCTCTCATGTCTTACCGAAGAGAAGCACCCGATGGAGGAGTCTGGTCAGCCTCAGATCTCTGTAGGGTAAGCAAAAAGTAAAAATCATGAACTGTCTGCTGGCAATAAGCAAAATTTCTCTTAAAGGTGCCTAGATTTTACCATTGAGTGTATTTTTATCTTGGGCACCTCAGATGGATGGCCATGTTCTGCTAGGATCTTTATTTATTTACTTTCCTTTTGCAACTAATTCACCTCAGTACTGTGGAGAAACCACAATGTTTAGCTGTCCGCATTCATTTTCCACTGTCAAGCACGGTTTTTTCTCAGCATGGAAATGTAATGATATTTGACCAAGATGCACTTTTAAAGGGAGAGGATACGTTTCTCCATCATGGAGTAGAGAACTGTTTCTTAAGTGATGAAATACTTTCTTTTACAACATCACATAGCATTACAATATTACTGCAGGTTTGACTCAATATTCCCATTGCCCACAGTACAATGTTGTGGCAAGTAGAACAGAAGTTTTCACACCAAATTTATGAGCTGGCTTGTACCCTTCTTTTTTTACTCCATGTATAGTTCATCTGTTGTTTAAAGTATTCTAATAAAAATATTTATTTTATTCTATCAGCAATAGGTCATATCTCTGGGTTTTTTTTCTGACATTAATACTTAAAACAGTAGTGCAAAGCAAACTGCAAGCAGTTGTAAATTATGTAGGTTGCTATCAGCTGTGAGTAAACTATCATGCAGCGTGTAAGAGCCGGTGGCAGCAGTTTGCATCGTATCAGAGCAACGGTAGCGGGAACTACAGGCTGACATAATATGGTCAGCTCACCTTAATGATGAGGCTACAAACACTGAATAACATCTAAAGCAACAGCCTCTTACCAGGAGTGTTGAATCTCAGACAGGTCAAATCAAGCACCTGCTGTACTTTGACAGAAAGTGGGCTGTGCACCTGGTTTAACCATTACATGTTTTGGAAGCAAATCTCCAAGCCTGCACTTCCAAGGCCAATGGGAAGTTTGTCGCTGCTCCAATCCAGCTGACATGCCCAACTGTCCTCCCCAAAACCAACCTTGAAAGAGATGCTGGTACATAGCCAGGTCTCCATCCATTAACAGGGACAGGGCACGTACAGGTTATGCGTGAGGAGCCTGGAAATGTTGCTGGCTTAACAGCAATGATAAATGGACAGTTAATTTCTTGAAGCTTCTACATCAAACCCAGTCACTTTAAACATTTTGCAAGAAATCCATTGACTGAATTACATCTGCATAAAATCTTAACTCAATTGTTGTGAAGTACAAATAAGCCAGTAAAGCTCCCTGTCTTTTTCTAAACACTTCAGACTCAGTAAAACAACTATAGTTGCTGGGTAAATTAATTGGTGTGAATTCATCTACTTTAATTTATCACCCACTTCATTGTGAGGATTAATTAATGTCAGCAAAGTAATTATGAAGATGAAAAATGCTATAAGTATTTTAAAAAATATATGTCTCTTCTCAATGGAATATGAATCACATAAAAATGTTTCTCACGCCATCTCAGCGTGTCCCAGCTCTTTGAAAAGCATGGCTAGTTTTTTCCACTAGAGCTGTTCTCCATATACCTTAGACAGTTAAAGCAGAGATTCCTAATGGTGATGTAGTGACAGGATTTCAGTGGAATTGAGATTCCCCAATTTCTTTGAGAACTCAAGTTTAAGTTTACAGACATAAACAGACATCTGATTGACACACAGATGCAGCCATTGACTATGCTCCAAAAGAAGATTCCAATGTGCAGAACCAAATCATGCTTTTCTGAGGAAGAACTTCAGAGAAGCCCAAGTTTAAAAGGAGTCCCTATATCCAATTTCTTGAAGGCTACCGTTGACAGCATTTTTTTTCCTACTACTACTAATATTCTGAATTAAATTAATGTTGAAAATGGAAGGACGCATTCTAAACAAAGGTGTGATGCGTTAAATAATTCTTTTAAGAGAACTTCCCGCACTTAAGTATTTCCGAGGTGTTTTAAACATTTAGAGAGAAGGTTGTACTGCTATGTTTGGTTTTTTTGTAGAAGGGAGAGAACAAAAAATAGATAAATTGTTTCTAGCTGTTACACTAAAATCTTGAAACCATTTATCTTAAACTATTCAGAAAGTTGATTTTGCATAGAAATAGCATCAAATTATATTGCAGGTGTTATTTCTAAAAATGTTCAGTTTCATGTTTCAAAATGTTTCAAGGTTGTATCTCAGAGGAAAGCACACTTATCAGACTTACCATGACTTCTAATGGGACTGTGATCAATTTATATTTATGACCTTTCCAAAGTATATAAATCCACGTCGTGCACCTAGCTATGATATCTGAATCCAAAGTCCCTGGAAGATATCAGAGGCATTCCCATGAATTTCGGTGCAGTTTGGATTTGGCTTTTTATGCACATATTTTTTGTTATCTTTCATGGGGATTCCTGTATGTTATACCTCTGTACCTGGAAAACATGTTGGGATTCACTGATACATGATAATACAAGTCTCATGTCATTATGTTAAAATGGGAAAGCAAGGTCTCTATGTTTGGGTAGTTAGGAAAAGGGAATAATTTAGAAATGTGTCATTTCATATGTGCAGTGGCACATCTATGCATCTCCATAGCAAGAGATAATACAAATTTATCTTGACATTCGAAACACATTCTAATTGCATGTGAAGATAACATTTTTTATGCTAACTTCCCCAACCCCTGTGGAGAGATACATATGGATTCATTTTGGAGACCGGCACCAAAAATTTAGGTAGCACCAAACTTTTATTACCTCACTCCTTGTATGTGGCTATTAATCTGAAACCTGTAAGGGTGACTCAGCATAGCAGCATGAAAAGCAGAAAATGAGTCAAGAGCCATAAAGACAAAATGGGTTCTATCTAAATGTTAAACCATCTCTGGGCATTTATTATAGCACTTACATTTGTACTTATATGAGGCTGATATGTCCCATGTTAAGAAACTACAAAAAAGAAATATAACAAAATTTAACATTTATGGCAGGGCACTTTTTTGTCAATACAGTTAGAAATACATGTTTCATTTCAGTAGTTTATTATTTTAAAATATAATTTGCAGAATCCAAGGGATTGTCTACACTGGTATAGGACAGATTGGGAAACAAAGCCTGTCTGCAGTGACTTGACACAACAGTTACACAACAGACTATTACCTGTCAGTCAGGCTGCCAGGTAGAAATGAAATTGCTGACTGCCCCAATACAGACAATTATAAATACCTTTAGTCTTTTACTACTTCCATGGAACAGTTCCTGGTTTACATACAGAGCAAGCAAGAGAAGAATGCACAGTGAAAACTAATGTGCTGTTCAAAAAGAGGATTTAACTTTCAGTGAGTTTCCACACATTATTAAGGATTCATAATCTGTGGGTTTTAATTATTTTTTTTAACTTAATAGTGGAAAAGTATGGAGACTAATCCTGAGATTGATTCTCTCTTAAGGAAGAGAGTATTATTTTGTGTTGATCTATATATGATGCGAGACAAATCACCTGGTATATATTCAGATATATTCTAGAACTGCAATGTCAGCAGTAAGCTCATATTTCAACATTCTTCATTTACTGTTAAAATAGGTTGTGCTAGGCTTAAATGTAGTCCAGTGGTCAGAGAAGAGTTTGTTGTTACCAGAAGCTCTCTTTTTTATTGCCTGCTGTGCCTTTGGGCATCTCACTTAACCTTTTTTTTGCTCTTCAAGCTTTCATCCCATACACTGATCCTAGTAATTCTTTCTTCTTAGGAGAAGGTTGATGTTTCATAACTAGTGGTTGAACAATGTTTTAAGAAGTGAGATCTGCAGCACTGATGGAACAACAAGTTTAATGGTATTAAAAATGGAAAGGCAAACAGTTTAAGTTACAGAAGAGTTCTAGGAGATGCTCATCATGTAAAGCTGTATTATCCAATAGTTTAGACTGTGGCTGGTAATAAGAACTTAGCAGTTATGAGACAGGTGAAAGGATTCTAGTCACCAATTTTTTGTTATTTCTCCTGAAAAGATTCAAATTGAGCAATTAAGGTAAAAGCCAATATTCTAGATGAATCTAACTAACTTTTTTTTTTTTTTTCTGGGACATTAAATGTACACTAAGTCTCCGGAAGAATAAAATATATTAAAAATATATATGTGCCAAACTGGCTTTGTTTTGTAGATTTTGATCTGTGTTTGCAATGGTCTGTTCTAATAAAACACATAAGAATGTTACAGCACTGCCTGTGCAAGTACCCTTGTACATCAGATATACCCTGGTGTGAACAAATTAGGAAGAGCAAAGGATAACAAAATATACTATGCTGATAATCTGCTAGAAGATTGCATTTATATATTAAGTGTAACATGAAACTTCAGGAATGTTTAGAGCAGCCAGTGTGAACTTTCACAGCATGATTTAATAAAATTGCAATGTATGAATATACAAACTACTGGAAGAGTCATTACTTTCATTAAGAATATTACAGTGAATAAATTAACCTAAAACAATAAAACCTGAGCAGCAAATATATGTAAGTCATTTACATCTTGTAGTAGACTCATTTGGTGTAAGAAAGAATGAATGTGTTATGGTAGAGGCTTCATTAGCACTTGCATTTCAATTGACTTAGAAGCACACCATAAGAACACAAAGACAATAAATATCATCTATAAACAAGAATACTGTAAAAGGCTTTTTTTAACAAGATTTTCTGTGCCATTACACTTTAATAGTCAACTTGCATTTTCAGTATGAAAAAAAAGCTAAAAAGGCCTGCAATGCTGCCATTAAGTAAATCACTGTTCATACTTTCTATGACTGTATTGCATAACTCAGCATTAACCCCATGAAATGTGTTGTCATGTGATGAGACAAACTTAAGATTTTAGAAAGCAGATTTTACCATATTCTGTTAAAGTCACTGTAAAATCTGCCTCTTCTTGAGAAATTTTATCCGTTTGCTACGTATTTTACACAGTCTAACCAAAAAAGCCCTGAGAGTCAAATTGTTTACGAACATTCTTATTCACTGGCACCAAGAGACATTTTAGCAGGTTTTCATTATCATCTTGTTAGTACCTGAGCAAAAAGAGTATGACAAGTCTCTTGATCTCATTCTCTACAGGACAAGAAGACTAAAAGGACTTCCTAACACCTGGCCATGTGGCCAAACTGTTTTAAGCACTGACATTTCTAGAAATAGAATTCAATATAGACTGAGCTATCAGTTTGAATGAATTTTATCTTATTCTGCATTAAAGATGATTGAAAAAACAGGATTATGCTGTGCCTGTGGCTGATGCTTATCACCTGTGATCTATTGTTATATGTGTGAATATGTCTGGCATCCTATGTATTACAGTGACACATAGCAAACTGATTCTAAATTAGAGTTGTGCAAGGTACCCTACAATAAGTACACAAAACCCCAACTAGTTTCTGTCATCATATCTTTCTTAATGCCTATCTGCATTCCAAGAAGACAATTACTTCTATGACATTTTTCTAAAAACGTCTAACCGTTTCAATGCCTGTACAAATATTTCTACTTTTTTATACTCAAAAAAAGTAGGCAAACAGCCACTGTAATTCAAAACAGTCATCCTTTTAGTCCAAAATTACACTTGAGAAAGGGATAGTAACACTTCTTATACAGAAATTGTGTAAAAAAGGGTAAGAACCTCAGTATGACTCTTCCTTTGATATACCCACCCACTTTCTAGACTTCATAAGTAAGAACATCTTCATGGCTTGTAGTCCATGATTGGTCCTCATTTCCCTTTAATTCAATTGTTCTTTTGACATCCAAAAATCTTTTGGTAAAGTATTCAAGACTTAATAAAGTATTTCATGACAAGTATTCTATCAAATATCCTCCCAGACATGTTTCTTTTTCAAGCCAATTTCTAATCTACTTCATCACTCCTCGGACTGAGGTCATTAAATAACTCTAAACATTCAGGTTAAACTTCCCTGTAACTTGTCCATTCCAACAATATTGTTTTGGAGAGGGGATTGACTGAAATGCTGCAAAATATTCATGACACTATTTCATCACTAATTGCTTGGGTATAAGGATTTCTATTTCATTCTCTGTAATTTTCTTCATAAACTCTAATATATAATTATCTGTTTGGAGAAACAATTCAGATGCACTCAGATTTCTTTAACAACAAAGAAGACAGAGTCCATCATCACTCATGCATGTGCAGGTCTCTGTTTCCTCAGGGTCATTGTTCTGCATTTATTAAAAAAAGTCATCTTCATTAATGTTACTCAGACATTCACAAGATCTTCATCTTTGAACTGTTAGTGTTGTACATCTGAAGTAACTGCATTATGAGCAAATCTATCGCTATCATTGGGGTTTTTTTTTATCATGTAGGAATATATTTAATATAACTTGATCCAAAACATCTCTCTTTGGGATTCCTCTAATATCCTTCTGTCTTCAAAGCAAACAAAAATCCCCTTTCCTACATTTGGTTAAATCCCTTGGAGCACTACTTTTACTCCATGAGTGGTTAAGGTTCCTTGCTAAAAACCAAGTTGAATACTAACTTAATATGAGTAAAATCCAATGTTCTATCACGTGGTTTTGATTCCTCAAAGAACTCCAGTAGATTAATAAATGTATTTTCCCTCTCGAAAAAAACATCTGATTCTTTATCACTATATGACTTGTCTCTTGAACAACAAATTTGCCCATTACAAACTTCAGGGTTAGTAGCCTGCAGTTCTCTAAATTTTCTCTTGAAATATTTTACTGTGTTACTATGCTTACAACCTTGTTTCTTCCGTGCAAAGGCTGATTCAATAGACAAATTACAAACAATGACTCATATTTTGGCAGTCTCATATGGTGATTTCTTTAGAACCTTTGGGTAAAAAATATACAGTCGTGGAGATATTAACACTCACTTCATCAGTACTTTATAGAACTTTAAATTACAGCAGTACAAGCTGAGGTAGTTTGTCTGTCCTATCTCCCTTGGAGGACAGGTCTAGATTTCATAAACTCCTCTAAAGTACGCGCTGAGTGAAATAATTTATTCTGCTATTTTGTGGTGTCCTCATCATCTTTGAGAACTCATTTGAGAGCTTGATCTGTGTATAAGTTCTACATATTCTCTGGCAGGCTGCCAGATTTTTTTTCTGTTTGAAGAAGATTTAAGGAAGCTAGTTTTCAAAATCCTTTTGCTTTGCCTTGTTATTGTTTACATCTATCTTTTCTAGTTAATTTGATTTTTACTAACCACATCTTCTGCTTTTGAATCTTAGCATCTCCTGCATTTTTCTATAATGCAGGAGACCTGTTATACGTATGCATAAATACACACATGCTCTTGATGGAAAAAGAATATGTACCATGATCTTAGACAAGATTCATGCTCCTTATATTTGTTTTATCCTTTTAGCTGTTTTATTTCTAAATCGTATAATGTTGTCACAAAATCACATGAATTCCAGTATAAAAGGGACTGAAACTATAAAAATCACTTCAAAGATCTGTAATATTTTCTTAGTTTTGAAAGGCTGAGATTTTTATTTAGTGCTGTACCTGATTTTGCAAGAATTTTTCTCATAACATTAAGCAACTGTAAATCAGAGCATTTGAGTATAGCACCAAAAATTTTATTGAAGAGCATCATAGCATACTCATATTTTCTTAAACTAATGCTAATAGCTGAGGGATTATCTTCAACTGATTATAACAATGTCACTCCTTTTCAAATAAAAACTAGGTACAATTGACCACTGTCTTTCAAGCAATCAGTCATCACTTTTAAGAGTGGATGAGGACAAACACAACTTTCCTATTAAAGAAAAGATAGACACATCAAATTTGTCATGGAGATGCAGCTTTAGCTTTTACTAGTCTGCTGAAAATTGTTCTAATTTATCAAAGTTACTGAGGTTTTAAAACATACACCTAACTGATTGAATCTGCAATTAGCAGCCTGGCAGTGCTCTACTCTTAACACATATGTATGACTGAAAGGAAGATATATGTACAGTATACGATATGTTTTCTGCAAAAAAGAGAATGGTATGTATTTGTCTCTACTGGATGAAGAAAACAAGCCCATTAAGGAAATTTTCTTCCCTGAGTTTAATAAATAAAATTTTCAGAGTATGTAGAGTCTCAGAACTAAGCATTATCATGAAGACACCAAATATTTTAGTCTATCTTTCACATCCGAGCCCAGAGAACCTCTTACCAAATATGTTCACCATGGCCTCATGTATTTCCCCATAACATTCCACACTCTGGTCCACTTTAAAATATCATTTTTCCTGTAATAAAACTGTCTGCTAGTCAGTGTGAGGAGAAATCACCATAACCACACCATCTAAGGAAGACTTGTGTGCACAGTTTAAAAGCAGGCTGAAAGATCCAATTTCTTGACTATTCATGAGTGCCAGTTAATAGAAATACGTACGGGTTACGATAAACGTAGTCTTGTATATTATTCATAGATAATATGAATGTATTACTATACCACAGTACCTATTTCTTTCTACTTGCTGTATAAGGAAATATTATTCAGAAGTCCCAGGAGGTAAACAGTCAAAATCTCTAAGAGCTCTCTTAAGCTCACACTCTGTTATTCCATTATACCTACCTCCCTGGACACCAAAAAATACATTTTGAGCACAGATCTACAGCTATGTCATCTGGAAAATCTTCAGATGTTTGTGGGATTGGGCTTTTATGGACTGGGTTTGAGTTCTGAGTTTGACCTTATTTTTGACATAGGACTGTTAGAGCAGATCAGAAAGCTAGTAACATTTAGGGAGAATTTTGAATCGTTCTGTCTTTCATTTCACACAGAATGCATGCATTGTTATATCTCCAGATGTTCAGACATTTGAGCAGAGATTAAAGAAATTCATTCCAAAGGATAAATTTATTGTAAAAATACTGTTTTCTAGGACTAGAAACTTATAGCTCTGAATTCTTTAAAAATTTTAAGCACATACAAGCAAATATCCATACGCAATGTATAATATACACATATGTAGAGTGAGAGAATAATAACCACGTCCCTTGTACCAATGGCTTTCAGAAGGACCTGATCGTTTGATGTCAGTCCTAGATACCGCATAACCATCCAGTTATACTTTGTCAGCCCCAGCGTGTGTACTGAAAATCCTTCAATTAAAAAGAAAGTAAAGAAAAGAGATGTTCTAGTAGAGATACAGATAATCAGCCTACAAATCATTCCTTCTGAAAATAAGAACATGCCCAGGGATAATAGCAAAAGGTCGTTAAACTGTGGTTGTGTAAGTGGAGTCAACTCAAGAGAATGTGACAATTTAAATAACTATAATCACGGAAAAGCCTTTTTGTTCTGTCATAGAAGATACAGGTAAGACTCCTAACCAGTGAATCCACGGATATAAAGCATATGTATTTCACTTCATATATCTAAACAGCTATTAGATAATTATGAATGTTTTCAGGGTTTACCTCTGCTAGAATTGAAAGGTCTGACATGATTAAATGAGATATTAAGCTCTCGGAAAGCGAAAAGAAAATTTAAAACTCTAACCTAGCTTCAAATCAGTTAATGAGACCCCTTCTAAATCAAATAAATGGACCCATATAAAACACAGATTGAAATTAAATTGAAGCATTTAGAAAACTTTTTTCTTTGCATTCATGATTTCTCCCCCTCATACAAAATAGAAGAGTCTAGATAGTGTAATAACAGTTAAAATCCCAAAGCTCTCATTTATTTTAATTGCATGGGCAGTCTGAGGCAGACACTTTCCAGAATGAGAATGTGGAATGATCATCTAATCTGGGACTTGTCATCCAGGGTGACTCGTCAGTGTTTTAAGAGTTCTGCTGAGGAGAATGGATACAAATGCCAGATCCTCAGCTTAGAGAGACTCCAATTCTTCCATAATTTGGCACTGTGACATATCAATCTAATATATCAGCAATGTTTTACATAATTTTACACCATGGCCCCCTTTCTTTTGACCAGGAGAGCTGAAGCCTATATAGTTCTGATGTTTCAGGGTTTTTAGCAAATACAATCATTTCCTCGTCTGCCTTATAAATGTCATCTCTTCTTGTGTGTTCAAGGGTTAATTTCAAAAGGTTTTGCAGATACTATATCTAGTAGTTAGGGGTTTATGATTGTCATCGAACAATTTCATAGCTAAGAAGCAGGGAAGCCACCCCATGATTCTTGACTCAAATAACAGAGATGAATCAGTTGGTAAAAAATGTTAGTTGAAAATCTTTCAGTATGGAAGTCTTAGTGGAGTTAGAACTTCATACACTTTTGTCATAGTATTAGAGATTTTTTTATTAACAAGACAACTACACACATTTTATTTGAAAAATTTGAGGTATATTTAAAGGCTAATATTTTTTACTGCAGGCTAAAATATTTGGACAAAGTTCATCAACGAACATGTCATTTTCAAGGAGTTTCAGGGTTTCTCTGTGAAATAAATTCACGTTCGTTTGCAGATTCACTATTTGTGTTCTGTGCTAAGCTGCAACTTTGACCGTTTCACTTTCCATGCTGTGATTGATTCAAAATGCAAACTGAAAGCAACAAAAAGATTATATATTCCCAAAAATAAGATTTTGATAAATTATTGAACTGAAACATTTCCAGACTTCTATTAATCGTAAAAATTTTGCCTTGGATTTGATTTCCATTGCCTTCTTTAGACAACAAATTTGCTTTTGCCTGGGTTTTATCTAATCTTGACAGTAGGAATCCTATTAATAGTGAATATTAATGTAAATTTCTCTCATAAGAAAGATTACATTATAAATATTTATATTTCTCATAGCATAATTTTACTGACCAAAACTCACAGTAGAAAACAGATTTCTAACTGATATAAAAAAAAAAAACTCATATAAAAAAAAAATATATATAAAAACCTCATACAAATATACAGAATATTTTAAGCCAAAACCCATTCAAAGACTCCCATTAACTTCATGGGAACCCTTTAATAAATTCAGGACATATTATTGACCACCAAACCTGCTGATGGTAAATATGTACTAAGCACGAAAAGGCATCTAAAAAGGAGCCAGACTTACTGCCTGGATCAGAGCATGTCTCACTCTGCAACGTGTTCCACAGCACCATTGTGTTTTCCCACAGTCTGTTAGGAGTAGGTAGCATTAATCCTTTGTGCGTTGTACTACGCTTCTTTCTTTTTTCTGCCTTTGTCCATTGAGTATAAGCCTTTTAAAGTGTCCAGAGCAGAGCTCTCAAGTCACTTATCTCCCAGTACTGAAGAGTGCACATCCACTGCACAAATATCTGGTGCTTCTGGTCTTCTGATAGACTTTTATGTGAAGCCCAAGCGTCTTGATAGGGAAGGATGAACAAAACCAGCATGTCGCTGGGAAATATGATTTGACCAGGGACCCTCCAAGGTGACACAACTGTCAATGCACTCATGGGCTTTCTTCCCCTGTCTGATCCGGTAACCGACAACAGTCTGTGAGAGCTGATGAGGCAGCTACCCGCTGTAAGAGTCTTACAGTCAACACATGAGATTTAACCAGCCTGCAGCAGACTGGGTTAGATACTATGGGATATTTTTAAATGCATTGTATTGCTTTGACTTCAGAGTCTGAAAAACAAACCCTTTTTTTTTAGACTGTTGTTTTGCTATTTACAGAAATACTACAAATCTTCTGCTACTGCTATAGTTTCAATGACCTGCTGCTGCAATTTGAGATTTGCAACAAAGTTCAATAAATGGAAAGTGTAAAGTGCATCAGAATTGTATTTAAGGATCCTCTTCATCTGCAGAAGATCTGCTTATTAGCTATATTGCACATTTAGCTCCAAGGGTTCTGATTATAATCAATAACTAATCAGAAAGCAACTTACACAAATGAAGTCCTGAATAATATACAACTGAGCCATAACTCCCCCAAGTACATAAATACTAACCCTTTATTGAAGAAATATGCACTTAGCACTTTTCCTCTTTTTATTGTGGCATCTGTTTCAGAAACAACTTGTAAAAAGAGAATTTTCAGCAGCAGCCACTATTTTCCAGATCTCTGTATCTACAGTAGTGAATCAGCTTAAATCACAAAGTGCCCTGTCAAATGCATGGTGCAGGGGAGAAAATTTAGATGGAGTTGATTGGAATGGAGGGTCCAGGGGCAGAAAGCCCTTCTTAATATGCAGCCTCTCTGAAGTGGACAAAAAGAAGCAGGAATCCATCTGCAGAACATGCAAACTAACACTTGTCTTAGCTCTGAAACATAACTCAATTGCTGCAGGAGAAAGTGTGGTGAAGAGTTATTTATGGATGTCCAGGGATGAAAGCTTTGCCTATAAAGAAAACCCACAGACACTCCAGTGAGGTAAGTACCAACAGCGTAATAAGATTTAATGTGACCATCAAAAGAGAAATAAAATGGAAAACTTTTTGATCACACTTTCTATAGTGAGGGCAAACTGCAGGAATGACCTTTACTGCTAATGCCAAAACATTGAGCCAAATTCACTCCTGGTGTCACACTGCTGAATTCCAGTAAATTATGCGAGGGATGACCTTGGTCCATTTTGGGTTTGTGTCTTAGCTATAAACACCCAACAGCAGCCAGAGTGTATTGTGTTTGAAACAATATCATTTAACAGTCCAGAGGTAAATCAAAAAAAATTGCAGCCAATTTTACTGACAACTCAATTCAACGTAAGTTTAATTGAACTGGCTACAATAAACTGGAAGTAATTCCTGCTTGAGAAATGTCTTAATTACGCATCCAAAACAGAACAGCACTAATCAAACATTTTACTACCAGAAAACAAAACAAACCAGAACCTTTCTCATTTCTGACGAGTATCCTAAACATAAAACTCTAGTATCTAATAGCTTCTGAATGCTACCTGCTTTAAGTTTTTCAGTCTTTCATGGACAGTTTTTACGCCATCTGTTGAATTACATTATAAAGTAATAACTATTAATCAATAATGTATAAGTAGTATTAGGATCTTTTTAACAGGTCTGGGATATTCTGGGCTTCCAAGTCAGCTTTAAGAAGTAAACAACATAGAGGACTACCATATATGAGCAGAGGGTTAAATTAATTTCATGGTAAGTCGGCTGCATAGTCAGAAGAGTCTGCCTTAGATGTGCAATATGTCTGGACTGCAAAGGTTCTGTTAATTCACTATGACAGAGCTGCCAAGCACATTGAGCTTGCTCTGTGTTAGGTCTGAGACACCAAGATTGAGCTTAGAATTATCTTCAGGTCTTCTTTTCAGTCTGGAGTCATGTGAACCAAGGTCTAATAAATACCTAGAACAACAAGCAAATAATCTTCAGTGAATTAAAATAAAAAATAAAATTCTTCAAATTGTCTTTTTTTTCTCACAATAGGAGAAACATTAAACCTAAAAGCATGTAAAAATTCTCCTTTTAATTGCTACTTCTTGTCCTTTTTTCATGTTACTTTTAGTTGGATGTGTACTTTTTATCACATTTCTGATCTTACAGAGCTTCTGTAAGGTTTCACGTGGTTATGTTTCACCTCCATATAGAGCATGAATCAGTCCATCTTGTACAAGGTTGGGGAGCCATCAGGAAAGGAAGCAGTGTCCATCCCTCGAGATATTATAAAATCTTGTTTGTTGTGATAAGTATGTGCTCCTTATAGAGCACAGAACTTTTATTTGGGTTTATCAGTGGCCTTCATGGTAGGAGAGACGAAAAGCTGCATTAATTCAGCAAGATATCAAGAAGACACAGCAGGCTTAGCTCATGTGGTTCAAACTAATGATAAAGGGCTGGGAGCAGTACACTTGCAGTAACGACTTAGCTATTCTTCCCCCACAATGACCCAAAAAGTCAAAAGGTACCTACAAGAGGGATTAGGGAAACAGACTGCAGGTCACATAAGTGTACCGCAATGCTTTGCAGCGTTACTCGCAGTCTTGGCTGTTTTGCTAAAGACAGATAATTGCTTCAGTAATAGCAGTATATGACTTGGGGCAGTGTGAAATTAAAAACAAAATAGCTACAGTTATGGACAGAGTTGATCAGAATATTGCAATTTTGTTCCAGAAAAATTTACAACTTTTCAAACAAATCTTTCACTTCAAATGAGGTGAAAACTTAGTTTCATGTTTTTCTGGTCAAAATGAATAGATTTATTTTAATGATTAAGAAAAAATAATTCTGCTTTATTTCTTCCTCAAAACAAAAATCCAGAGCCATTGAGCATGCCATGGTCTGTGTCTCCCCAGGAGGAGTTAAAACAGTCTGCAAGTGTTGTTGGAGTCCTCCACTGAGGAGCCATAGGACCTAGCAGGATCTCACAGTTCTCTTACTCAGAAAAACCTGCCAAGTCCTCTATATCAGGGCAAGCTGCTGTGCAGCAATTCAAACTATATCTTTCTGAGACTCAATGACTACAAAGCAGAAGACAGGAAGACTGGGAACCCCAACCACCCCTGTCTCCAACTGCCCAAACTTCCCACTCCTTCCTTCATCAGGGCTTGGATTCTTGTTCTGTAGGTACTCAGACACCAAAGGCAGTCCACAGAGTAAGGTCACTTCAGTCTTGCCTGCTGTCTGTCACCACCATCACGTTCATAATAAAGCTAATCTAGAATTATGACATTATAAAGGAAAACTCATATGGGGGAGGGTTCTTTGTTTGTATTTCTGTTTGAAATTATGTCCTTTATGACTGAAAAGGCATCTTTTCAAACAAGAAAATTGTGTAAAAAGTTACCAAGGAGAACGGCAAAACATTGTAGAGTAATACAAAATGTCCCATTCACTTTAAGAAGGAGTTAACATTAAAAAATGGAGGTGATGATATAAATGCTGGTAGTGTTAGCTGATTCTTTGTTAACTGCTTCACACTAATCTCATCCATAATGCTATTATTCCATAAATCCGTATTCTCTGCCAGTTCTCTTTGTTGCCAAATACCCTAGTTGTTGCCCCACAACAGGAGATGTCACTTCGTACCTGGAGTCAGCTTTGGCCTTCACAGTTTCTAGCTAAGCTTATTTAGCATTAATAAAAGAATCTCCGAAATGAGGAAAACTAAAAATATAGTGAGTGTCAAGTTAACTAATTGCTATAAAATAAATGAAGTAGGACGTCTTTATTGGAGATTTTCATGTTTTTATTCTGCAGAGCCATCCAACATGAAGATAAAAAAAGCTATCAACAAATGTTAAGGTGCTGGCAAAGGTTAACACAGAATCCAGGAATCATGTAGGAGGCCATAAAATTTTTCCTACTCTATAGTATGCATAGTTTCCAAAACCCTTCTAACCATGATTTTAATTAATGCTTCTCTTGTCTTGAAAAACACATCATTAATATTTATATCTGAATTTTTCAGTGGGGCAATTTCAGCCAATTGCATCAGAACAGAAAGTTACACATAAAAATAAAGAGATACACCATAAAAGGAGGTATAATAAAGGATGGTTCTGCAAAGACTTTCTCACATAAAGGACTAAGAACATCCTTCCATTTTTGGTAACTGGTAAAGGAGGAAAAGTCACCTTCAGAAGAGTGATTAGCTCAGAATTAGAGAGACACAGGATAAGAAAATAGAAAGCATGTTAAACAATTATTTAAGCACAGCCTGTACAAATGAAATCAATGAACATTAGCCTACATCAGAAATTAGATTTACCAGGACAAAAGAGAAGAAATTAGAAAGTATCTTGATAACAGAGGTAATGATTATTAAAAGGTTTGAAATTTGCACAATGTTAACACTCTAAGATCAGAGTGTATACATTCAGGTCTGAGATCACTAAAAAGAGTTAGAAAACAAATTGGAGTAATTTAGTGGATGTTTTTATGAGTTTATTAAGCCCAAGAGAAAACATTAAAGACTGGAACACAGCCAACATAACTACTTACAGAAGAGCAACAATACGCTATGAATTTTAACATGCCTTAACCTTAACCAAATTTGCTGTAACAGAAAACATAAAATAACTTTAGTTTATGTCATTTCAGTTCATATGAAAACCTAAGCATTCAATATGGCTAGAAACAGGAGAACACACCTTCCTGAAAGAGGCATCACTTGCTGATATCCACCACATCATTCTTACTGCTAGCAAGTCAGACTCAGTTTTCACTGATTTCTTTGCATTCTTCAAGGAAGCGCTTGGGAAAAGCAGTTATGAAGAAAATGACAGCTCCTGACTCTTGGTGAAATAAAACTGGTCCTGGTGTTGATGTATATTAACAATTTGATCTAACTTTATGTTACTACATCAGTAGTAATATAATTAATCTACTGTATTAGTAGAAGAAACACAGAGCTGCATAAATCTATTGGCTTTTGTATGCTTCCCACACGCCTTCCTCTTTCACGTGTGTGTCATGGCTTGGGTGAAGAAAGAGAAAGTAGAGCAGGACACTGACTTGTGGGAGCTTTACATTGAAAGAGAATGTACAGGTACAAGAACAATTCTTAACTTTTCATTTACTAGTAGAATCTGTTCCTTTATCATCTGAAATTTGAAGTTAATCAACGTGAGAGTTTTCATAAGGGTATATGCAAATTGTAAGACATTTAACACTAACTTAGTGGTGGTATTTGGTTTTGTTCATTTTTTAATCCAAATTTTCAGGATAAAAGCCATGTGGAACTATGAACAACTTGTCCTATCAATGACCAAGAGCTGGTCAATGGCATTTTCAGAATCTCTACATTGAAAGGTACAGAATTTTGAACTATATTTTCAGACATGAACTATATTACACAGACATGCAGGAGCAGAGTAGCTACAGCAGAGTTCAGTTGAAGTGAAACCTAATCTACTGAAAAACTGCCTGAGAACAAGAGTAATACAGCCTTTGTGGTGCTCCCTGCTACCATGCCTAGACAGCTCCCAGTGCCATGCTAATTAACTTATATGGCTCACTAAAGCTATCTGTGCACTGTATTCTTCAGGAGCATCATACCAGTAGCACTATGCAAAACACAATGCTGAATGAAAATGGGCATACACAGTGACTTGATATTGTCTTGTACTTATGCTAAATAAGCATCCTAAAAAAGGAGAAATCATACACCTTTCCTGATGTGAATTTTAATTAGACATTAAAGTAAGATGAAGAAGAATGTAGGTAAAATCTTGCCATATTTAAAATTCATGTGTATGCCAAAAGACGAATTTTATATGTTATAGAACTATACCTAGACAAAAACATGCCATTTTTCCTATACATTCTGCTTTCTTTATTAAATGCCTGGATTGTGAGAGTGAAGAGAAATCTGGAGAGAAATTATCTTCGACAATGTTTGTTACGTATGTAGGTATTTTGCTCTAGCGAAATACAGAGTCTGTTATCACACCTAGAAATGGAAACCAGGAATGATAAAAAATAGACTGGAAACCTATGGAAGACTAACTCTAGAATTGATGCAACAGAGTAGAGATCAAAACTGAAAGCCTTTTTCTACTCCAGTGACCAAAATACAAAAAGCAGAAGAAAGATACTTCCTCAAAATATCAGAAGTAATAAGAGCTTTCATAAAAAGAAGAAAGTAAGTGTAGGAGAATTAAGCTTAGTTTTAGGAAAAATACAGATGGCAGAAAAAGAACTGAAATGTATTTGAAGCAGCTCTGTGTTTGGAAATACATAGTAATTTCAAACACATATGCCAGAGTGGCACAACTTTTTGTAAATTTTGTCTTCTGATAATGTTGATTTCTTTGCTTGTTTGCTGATTGCTCTGTTTAGTCATGCCAAGTATCCAGGCATGGAAGTGTAACGAATTATAATAAGAATGACAAGATAGCAAATAAATTACCTTAAATATCTCAAAAATGAAACTTCAATTAAAGCAAAATACCTGTGCATGTGTGATGATAATGCTGTCTATATCTTGTGCTACAAATGTGCTTGAGCATCTTTCTTCCAACTGCTTTTCTTCAGTACTTAGGTATCATAATTCCTTTTTGCCTTTGTGATTCATCATAAGTTATTATCATGTGTTTATTGAAGTTTGCATCTTCTTAACCTTTGTTCCTGAATTTTGCTGCTAAATTTCACATACACACACATATATTTAGGGTTACAGAAAAAAATTTTGAAAGGCTTATTTACAAATTATAGAGATGTTCTACAGAAAGATGTCTATTCTGTCAAGGTGAGATTATAATACTATAATTATATTATTATTATATTTAGGTTTTTATTATATAATACTTACATTTTATAGGATTTTGGAGTCGCTTGGTTGGAAAAGATCTTTGAGGTCATTGAATTCGACTCTATCTGTCCACTACTAAACCATATCCCTGAGTACTACATCTAGTTATCTTTTAAATACCTTCAGGGATGGTGACTCAACAACCTCCCTGGGCAGCCTTTTCCAGTGTCTGATAACCTTTTAAGTGAAGAATTTTTTCCTAATGTCTAATCTGAACCTCCTCTGGCACAACTTGAAGCCATTTCCTCTAGTCCTATCACCTGTCACTTGGGCAAAGAGAGGAACACCCACCTCGCTACAACCCCCCTTAAGGTAACTGTAGACAGCCTCCTTTTATCTAGGCTAAAGAACCCCATTCCCTTATCTACCTCTCATAAGGCTTGTTCTCCAACCCCTTCATGACCTTCACTGCCCTTCTCTGGACGCGCTCCAGCACCTCAGTGTCCTTCCTGTAGTGAGGGGCTCAAAACTGAGCACAGTACCCAAGGTGCGGCCTCACCAGTGCTGAGCACAGGGGCACAATCACCTCCCTGTTCCTGCTGGCCACGCTGTGTCTGACACAGGCCAAGATGCCATTGGCCCTCTTGGCCACCTGGGCACACTGCCGGCTCATGTTCAGGTGGCCGTCAACAAACACCCCAGGTCCTTCTCTGCCAGGCAGCTCTCCAGCCACTCTTCCCCAAGCCTGTAACGCTGCATGGGGTTGTTGTGTCCCAAGTTCAGGGTTCGGCACTTGACCTTGTTGAACCTCATCCCGTTGGTCTCAGCCCATCGATGCAGGTTGTTCAGATCCCTCTGCAGAACCTCCCTACCCTCAAGCAGATTGACACGTCCACCCAGCTTCGTGGCATCCATGAATTTACTAAGGGTACACTCAATCGCCTCATCTAGATCATCAATAAAGATGTTGAATGGAGCTGAACCCAACACTGAGCCCTGGGGAACACCACTAGTGAGCGGCATCCAACTGGTTTTAACTCCATTTGCCATCACTTTTTGGGACCCACCACCCATCCAGTTTTTTACCCAGCGGAGCGTGTGCCTGTCCAGGCCAATGGCAGCCAGTTTCTCAAGCAGAGTGCTGTAAGAAACAGTGTCAAATGCTTTACTAAAGTCCAGTCCACTATATCTACAGTTTTTTCCTTCATCCATTAAGCAGCTAGCTTTATCATAGAAGGAGATCAGGTTAGTTTGGCAGGACCTGCCTTTCATAAATCCATGCTGACAGGGCCTGATCACCTGACTGTCATGTGTGCTGTGTGATAGCACTCAAGATGACCTCTCCGTGACCTTCCCTGGCACTGAGGTCAGACTGACAGGCCTGTAGTTCCCTGGATCTTCCCTCTGACACCTTTGTAAATGGGTGTAACATTTGCCAACCTCCAGTAAAGTGAAACTTCTGCAGTCAGCAAGGACTGCTGGCAGATGATGGAATACCCTTGATAACATGGGGTGGATCCCATCTGGCCCCATGGACTTCTGAATGTCTAATTGGCAGAGCCAGTCTCTAAACATTTCCTCTTGGATCATTTAAGCTTTGTTCTGATCCCCATGCTTGTCTTTTGGCTCAGGAGGCTGAGTACCCAGAGAAAACCTTACCTTACTATTAAAGACTGAGGCAAAAAAGGCATTAAGTACCTCAGCCAATGAGTTATGGAATTCATTGTGTGAAAAACGTTTGTTTGGGCACCTGGATTAAGCGAACAAGAATATATCTTACTCTCTGTAAGTATCTCACATCAGTAAGATACTATTTATCTGTATCTTGATCTCTGATATGTATCATAACTGAACTGCTATATGCATATAAAATGTAATTTTCTGCCATATATGAACACATGGGACGTAAAATATGAAGTCTCTAATTATTTGAAAAAGATAGTATTAATTGGAATATGGGAAAAGAAATCATGTAGAAGGGTCTAGAGAAATAAGGGTAGGTTATTTTTTATCCTGTGTAAGGTCTAGTATTTATCTAGATTGTTCAAGATAGTCTGCCCATAAAGAAGAACAATAGCTAATGAGGATGGATGTATCACCTAAGAGTACAAGAAACTGCTGCAGCAAGAAAAGAATTGCTATACATGTGGAGGGCTCTTTTTTTGTTCAGTTCTCTCTTATACAGCTTGCTTTGAAAATGGAGGAAAATGCTGTGTGTCTACATTCTGCATTTGTTAAAATGATATTACAGAAACAAATGTTAACTAGATTTATATACTCAGATTTTATAGCTTCTTTGTTTTCCAAATGAAATATTTCAGATGGCATTCCCTTAATACTGGTAGAAAATAAATCCTTTAGAAGAGACTGAATTAGGTTTAGTTATAATGAAGATGAGCTAACAAAGATAAGAAAACTATTTTATAAAGGATAGAAATTTACTTACAAGGAGATTGAGGTGGAGCTATTAGTGACATTGATGGTGAAGGAGTATGTGTTGTTACGAGATAGAGATGGGAAAAAATAATTCATGTAAGAAAAATCATGCCTTTTAGTCCTTCGGAGAAAGCAAAATGTACTGGTTTAATATTGAAGGAGTTTTCTCAGTGCTGTTTCTATGTATTCAACCACATAAACAAATAGACAATTTGGCACTTGTTACAGGTATTTAGTTTGATATTCACTAAAAATAAACATCCTGAATAGGTTTGCATTTTCATCTGGGAACAGCAAATTTGAAAAGGAGTGGGAGACTAACCATTTCAAAGTGTTTCAAGACAGCAGAATGAGCCTTGTCAGTTAGAGAATTTGTTTATTTGCTTTATGATGTAAAGACACCTTCTTGTAAGAAAGAACACAAGCAAGAAGTATATATAGGAAATATGAGTTATACAGATTGCTATGCTCTTCAAAAAAGGAAAATACACTCATATACTGGAAGAACAGGATTTTTCTAAAGCAGCTTAGAACCTTAAAAGTATTTCTCTCCTGGAAATATGCAGTCTAACCGCCAGCTATCTTTCACTTCTGGAGAGAATGAGGTGGCATTCTTCGTCAGATAAAGGTACTTGTTGCAGCTGAGCCCTGCACATGAGAAATAAATGAACAGGGTTGGTCTTGTACCTCCAGGAACAACCTTGAGCTAGTGATGATGCATGCAGCAAAGAAAATGACAATAAAGGCATCACCTCAGGAGAAACACTGGGTGTCATTGTGGCACAAACACATCTCTGTGCCATAAGTCATACCCTGTCAATCCCTTTCCTCCGGAAAATTAGGTGTACTTTGCTGGTGGCCAGCGTTAGCAGTAAGTGGGCTACATCATATACACCAGCTCAGTTGTTCGTGCTGTAATGTCCAGAGAGTGAAGGAAAATTTAATGTTTCTCAGCCTTTCATCACCCACTCAGTGATGAGGTTGTGCATTTACTCACTGTTAAACATAGGCCAAAGGTTCAAATAGTCTGTACCATGGCCAAATGCACAGGACAGAAGTATGAACGCTAGTGCATGAGGATGTCAGCCAAACAATACTGTGGCACCCATGGTAACTTTGAAAGGATTCAGAGAAGCAATTCAGTTCACAGGTAATGGATAAGTCTGATTTTTACCAAAGTGGTTCTTTTACTTCGCCTTCAAAACTGAGAATAGGTATGGTTTTAATATAGGCTATGCTAGGTGAACAGGTAACTTTTCAGAACAAAGTATGGTAAGGATCTTTTATCACAAAGCATCCATCACGTCACTGTTTGTTTGCAGATAAAAAAAAATATTAAAGTTTTTAAATAATTAAAAGTTTTAGAATGCCCTTGATATCACGGACAACCAGACTCTTACTGCATTCTAGCTCAGCATATAACTTGAAAACTCAGGCATTTTCTATTTGAGATGTGTCCCAGCCTCCACATTGCTAGATGATAAACATGCTCAATGGACTCTGTCATTGCTAGTTCATTCAAAAGCAAGGATAGTTATGATCAGTTCTCCATCTGTAGCCATTGGAGCTCATATCTATAGGTGAGATCAAAACTGGATCAAACCCTATTTAAAGTATAAAAACAAATCACGCTTCTTGTTACAAGACTGGAAGGTCACCAGTCTAGCCTTTGTCTATATGCTTCTCAGTGTAAAAAGATTAAGTAACTCTCTTACAGTCCAGAAGGGAATTGTGAATCAAGCTCTAGCATTTACAGGTTGTGTTGTGCAATTATAAATGTAACACACTCCAGACAATTATAATGATTGTTTCTAATGCACAGTCCCAACTCTTTCTTTCCTTTACTCTATAAATCCAGTATATTTCTAAAATAAAATATACAGCTTATTTAGATGGAAAGTCCATAACCATCAGCATACTCAAATACCTTAGAATGGTTGATCCACACAATCACTTATGAAGCTGGACATACCTTTAGGTCAACATTTACCTGTGTCCTCAGTTACTGTTTGTAAGTTTCTACAGTATTTTATAGAATCATAGGACCACCTGAGTTGGAAGGAACCCACAAGGATCATCGAGTCCAACTCCTATCCCTGCATAGGACACTCCCAGCATTCACACTGTGTGTCTGAGGACGTTGTCCAAAAGCTTCTTGAATATTGTCAGGCTTGGTGCCATGACTGCTTCTCTGGGGAGCTCTTCCAGTGCTCCACAACCCTCTGAGTGAAGAATCTTTTCTTAATATCTAACCAAAACCTCCTCTGGCACATCTTCCTGCCATTCCCTTGAGTTCTATCATTGGTTACCAGAGAGAAGAGATCAGTGCCTGCTCCTTCTCCTTCCTTCGTGAGGAAGAAGTAAACAGCTATGAGGTCTTCCTTCAGTCTCCTCTTCTCCAGGCTGAACAGACCAAGTGACTTCAGCCGCTCCTCATACGATTCCCACTCTAGGCTCTTCACCAGCTTTGCGGCCTCCTCCAGACACTCTCCAATAGCTTGATGTCCTTTTTATACTCTGGCGCCCAAAACTGCACACAATATTTGATGCAGGGCCACATGGTGCGGAATAGAGCAGAACAGTCCCCTCCCTCAACCAGCTGGCAATGCCGTACTTGATGCACCACAGGACATGGTTGTCCGCCAGGGCACACTGTTGGCTCATGTCCAACTTTCCATCAACCAGAACTCCCAGATCCCTTTCCACAGGGCTGCTCTTCAGCCTCTCACTCCCCAGCCTGCATGTATATCAAGGGTTGTCGTGTCCCAGGTGCAAAATCCAGCCCTTGCCCTTGTTAAACGTCATGCGGATGGCAATTGCCCAGCTCTCCAGTTTGTTCAGATCCCTCTGCAGGGTCTCTTTGCCCTCAAGAGTGTCAACAGCTCTCCCCAGTTTCATGTCATTGGCAAACTTGGTTAATAAACCTTTGAGTCCTACATCCAGGTAATTGATGAAGATATTAAAAAGTACTGGCCCTAGGATGGATCTCTGCAGAACCCTGCTAGTGACTGGTTGCCAGCCTGATGTAACCCCATTCACTACAACCCTTTGAGCCCAACCCATCAGCAAGTGTTCTCCCATGACAATCATGTGTTTAGCCAGCTGTACGCTGGACATTTTGTTTAAGAGGCTACTATGAGAGACAGTATCGAAGGCCTTGCTGAAATCCAGAAAGATTGCCTTGGTCAACTAGGTTTTCCTTGGTCAACTAGGTATTTTCACTGCTAAAGGCTTGAATAACTTTATATAAAAATGTCTTCTGCAATAATCTCTGTTTAGCTTCAAGAAGTGTTTAAGTGGAGCCTGACATAACCAACACTGTCAAACCAGTGTTAAGAACCACATAAATGAATTAGGTGTAAACTTTCAACTGGAAATAGCCTTCTAGGCAAAAGCCTTAACTTGCAGCTATTCTAAGGGCTGTTATTATCTACCTCTTCTACTCTTCTATCTAAACAATATTTTTAATATAAAAATTGGTTTTCGTATATTTAAAATCAAAATGACCAATACAATTAATAATGTTGATTAAAACAGAGAAACAAAACTAGTGTGACAGTGAAAGGAGTAATACAACTCTATACATTTCCGACTTAATCAGGATTGAAGTGATTAAAAAAATGCAGACTTTCATCTCCTGGATTTTGTCGTTTAACACCAGCAAGGAAGCTAAGAGAAGTTACACTAGTTCAGTCTATGACTCGCGGCAATGTTTTTTGCATTCAGAATACTACTAGGACTAAGTCAATGTGTTTACTGTAAAGAAGTTTACCTGTTCCTTTTGAAGTGCTGTAGAAAAAGCAAATATGTTACTATGTTTAGAAATAAGACTTTCTTAGTACATAACAAAAATAGAAGGGAAGGTTCAAAAAGCACAACTACTCATATTCTGGAGATTTAAATCCTGTGTTTCATGACAAAGCTATTCTAGTAACTGTCTCTACTATTTTCATGTGCCTACCCTAAATACATCAGTGGATTTCTATTCCAAAGAATTTTCAAGAAACTACAACAGATCAGCATCTTTATTAAAGGCTAAAGTATATGTAATCCCTGTGGGAAAATCAGAGGTATAAGAAAAATGCCTTTTTCCATCCACACTTTATAATAGATGACTTTCAACATCTATTATGTGTTGGCATTACGTTGTTTGTTTACCAGTAATAGAGAACACAGTTTTTATATCTCATTAGCCAAATAATTCTGTCTTTAAACTGCATGTATCCAAATGGAATGATCACTAATCTTGTACTGTTCAGAGAGGTCATGTCTTTTGTATTTTAAATTTTGTGCTGTGCCTATCCATCAGAGCGATAGTTGATTTGTGACGGATTGAAATGAATAGTTAATAATATCCATTTTTGTTGCCGTTAGTTTTAGAACAAGAGCTCCTTTCAGGACTCCAGTATTTGCAATTAATTCCTGATACCATCATATACTCAAGATTACTGTATGTACATTTAATACTTTAAAATAACATGTATTGTAAACTGTTGGCATTTAAGAGATGCTTTCACAAAAACATCTGCATAAAAATTAAAAGATGGTAAGTTTTAGTCTTTTTAAACTCATGATTTTTTAGTTCTCTGTGTCTTTATTCAATTTCTTTATACTTGTCCAACTTATCCTTTTAACTCGATCAACACGTTTCTCAACAACTATTTTCCACACCACATTACCCTCCTTTACAAAATGTACATGAGCTTTCTATGAGGACAAAAGTATGACAAATTGAAGTCTCCCAGGAATAAAGCCTAGGATACCGGGAATTGTAAGAGTTTCCCATGTATGATGCAGTGAGTGATTGTCTCACCATTACCTTGAAGTGTTTCTTTCCTTCATTTCTAATTCAACATCTGTCTGGATCTGGATGGAAACAACCCTGAAACAACATTTTTGTTGTGTCTTTGTAAAAACTCTATCACACCACCCCAAAAGCATGAGCCTCGAGAACAAAATACCTATTTACAAAACCCAGGGTCCCTGATGAAAAGAGATGGTCAAGAACACATTATCTTTGGCTCCAGGGAAGCCACAGGAATAATATTCAAAATGAGTCTGGACTATGGAATATTTTGAGTCCATTCCTTCAATTAATCACAATGAGAGAAGGAAAGAGTGCAGAAAAAAAAATGGGAACATAAGTTTCTACATGTCACAATACATAAGACACACGTAATTCTTTATTTTCTGTTAAGATTCCGTTACTATCATGTTTTAGACAGAGAATATTCATTCTATGTGTTCTTTAAAGTGTTTTAAATTGCTTAGCACAATGAAGTTTTATCCCTTTTCGGTCCAGGCCAACACTGCTATAAACAGAATGAATGAAAATAATAACTAAGAACTTCAAATATGATTTTTTGTTTGGATTCATTCTCGTGAGTTCATTTTTGTGGCCATTGTCTACAAATAATTCTTTTTACAAATGAAAGGCCCCTGGCTGAAAATTATGCAGATGCCAATTGTAAAAAATCAATTCAGAGCCTATAATTATAATGATAATAACATCATCAGTAATCATAAATCATCATTATGAATGCATTATTATACTGGCCTTTACTTAGTACCCAGTACCATTTTAGAAGCTGAAAACATTGGCAAAGTAAACTTTACTGCAGCGAGACTGCTCATTTACAATGTAATGTTTCTTAAAACACTATGGTTGCTTGTTTATCTGTTTTCCTATTAAAGTATAGTCAAATAGGCTGCTTGTGAATAATTCATCCTAAATTATTCAAATGTGATAGCATCATACATTCTAAGACGGAACTAATTACAAGAATGGACTGGAGTCTTCTATAATCTGGAATATTGTTTTTTAATCTAATTCTGCTCCTGAGATAATTACTCAGAATCAATCACTGTCAGGATTATAAAAATAATCAGATTGGCGTTAGAAACTGTTGATAATATCTCAGAGTCCAATTTCTCCCCATGATAAGGAGATTAAACCAATTTGGCAACTGAGAACTACATTAGGATTATTCTAAATATAGTCTGCATGCATCATTTTACGTTTTTTGATCTTGGGTTTACGTTCACTTTATTTGGAATAACCAAACTTGAGTGCACACCAAACTTGAGACTGTATTTCAAAAAGAAACCCAACAATTCTCAATTTATCTGATCAGTGGTTTCATTGCAAGGACTGCTTTTTTTTCCTGTTTCCAGTAGTGATTAATGACTCAAGAGGAAGATAACTAAAAAGATCCTGAATGTTTCTCTTTCAGTCCTGAAAGAAAGACACTAAGAAATTTGTCTGCTATACCAATGCTTTGCTAAGTATGTCCATATATTCGATAACCCACTGCTAATAAAACTATAGCGTCTATGTATTTGGTTATGTTTATTTAAAAGTTGCAGTAAATATTCTGGTTTACAATTGTGGTAAATATTCTGTCTTAAAATTGTATAGAAAACATACTCTTTGGCTTTGAATTTACACAAAAATGATTATTTGAACAGTGTTTTCTAATAAGAACAATCTTATATATTTGGAAGTAGTCCAAGCTTTCCAGAAGAAAAATAATTAAACTTAGTGAATGGGATTGTATTAATGATATCATTTTACCGAAATCAAGCTGCAAATCAGCTTCACATTTTTTCTCTACTTTACTGGTAACTACTTGTATTTATTTACTGCATTCAGAAGTTATATCTTCAGCCTCTTCGTGTATTCTTTTAATGATTGTGTATCTTCTACTGCCTTACTATTCAAAACATGAGTTAGCAATTCAATGTTACATTATATATGAACTTGAAAAGTCAAAGATACATGGCCAATTGCAAATCTTCCTGCATACTGCTGGTTTATTTTTTTTGACTGGGGACATTATTGTTTGCAATTTTGCTGGCCTTTGCCTAAGTGAATCCTTTTACTACATATTGTCTCTTCAACAGATGCAACATGAAGTTTTCTTTCCACATAGGAAAGAAGAGATAAAATAGGGGAGGAAAGGAAAAGGGAAAGCAAATGAAATAAGACAGGTGTTCCAAGAAAGAGAACAGAGGTAAAATATATAGTAACACAGAAGAAGCTGATACATGCAAGACAGAAAGATCAATTGTAGTAGAATGCAAAAAGTTATCATCAGTCTGTCAAGTATATAAGCACAAAAAAGTTCTTCATGTTATGCCAATATTCACAACCCTCTATACAGTTGCGAGTAGGTGGGGTAGCCCCATGATGCGTGTTAACATTTTGTCAGGCATCTGTCTCCCTTTTATGAAATTAAACACTGAAAAACCTGTCTAGAATCTTAATATATTTCTGAAAATTTTATCTTCAGGAAGTCATGGAAAATTGCAAAATTACAATGTCCAGAAAAAAAGTTGTGCACTTGATAGCACCTACAATTCACTCCCCCCGGATATGCCAGCAAAAAATAAAGGCATATGTAAATTAATACATAAATATTGCTATTACTATCATTATTGGCCTAACTTTATAAATAGTAAGTTTCTGTAGTAATACCAATAACACTGTGTGCCATTCTTACTCTGTTAAGGAACATTAAAGTGAAAATGAATTACATTACGTTCACCTCATTTTGATGCTATGTTATACGGGTAGAGACACGTAAAGGGAGAAATAGGGCTTCAATATAAAGAGACTCAGATTTTTAATATCTGCCTAGTTATAAACCCTAGACCTATTTGAAAGTCTGAGATGATGGAAAGTGAGAAGATAGAATAACTTAGACAAAAGTTGTTAGACTAAGCTTTCTAGCTCATCTTCTGGCATTCATTAATTATTAGATCATATCACATTTATGAGAGAAATTTCATATCCTATATAAAACCATTACATATCTTTTCTCAAGGCAAGTAGACTTTCACAGACAGAAAGCTGAATGAATACACAAACAGCAGATGAATTCTCAGGCTTCTTTTAAAAAGTATGTTTCTAAAAATGGCAGGTGTAAAACCTGCAGAATTAAGTGGGAAAATATTGTGAGGCTGAAGGCTAGTATTTACATTATGGACAATACTAAAACCTCCTGAGATGAATTCTTTCTGGCTTTGTAATTTCTATGATGGCTACCGCAAGCCATATGCAAACAGAATTCCCAGCTAAAATCAAGAACAGTTTTGTTGTAGTCATCATGAGAGCAACAAGAAGCTGCAATGTGTCTCTCACAATTTTTTTTTTAAATTGGAAGCACTCATCCTTTTGTTTGTGAACAAGAATTACTGGTGAACATCCCTTAATACATACAATTTACCTCTCAGGCAGGCTATAACTGGAACTTCTCCTCTGGACCCCCGTGTCAAAACATTCTTGTTGCCATGAACCACACTCAGTGAAGAAACAAGGAGAACCATGGGATGCAGGTGCTTGTCCTGCGTCATCACAGTAGCAGTGATTCTGATTGCCACAGCTCTGGCAGCTGTTCAAACAATTATTTCAAAAAGTCTTGTGGGGGTTTTCAACAAAAAAATCATTTTGTGATCTTCTGGATCCCCAAATCAAACTTCAGGAAGATCAGTCGTATGTATGAAGTATTTGAACAGGAATTTAAAGTCTGCAAAACTGAGCAGGTTGAACAAAAATCAGTAACACACAATGCACGAGTGGTTAGGAATACTCAGGTAGCATGTGAAAGAGAAATAAATTCCTTTCACCCTGTAGTATTAACACCCTGTTACACTACAGTACGCACTAAATGTGTAGGCCATCTGAGGTCACTGAAACATAGAAGTTTTTCATGATACCATAATAACAAATTGTGGTATCTATTTTCACATGCTTTTTGCAAGTGTAAAACGACATCTTAACTCACACTGTGTCTTCCTGATCTGCCCACCTTCCTCCCTTAACAGCACCAGGGAATCTTCAGCAGCACGTGTACAGTCTAGTTCTTTGTGTATCTGCACCTGTCTTGGTTGCGTACACTGATCAGTGAGATCTTTTCACCTAGAGTAGAACCACATTCCCTGAAAGTACAACTCCCCATGGAGCTGGGAATCACCTCCAGGTGACTGCAGTCTCCCTGAGACTGCTGTAAAGCAGCATGCTATCAGGAGGCTCTCTATACCTTCTTATACTGCCTTGTCACTGGGCTCTTATAAAGCAGAAAACTGAAGGAGAGGAAAGAACAATGAGAGCCTGATTTAACCCTCTTTCCTGTCCTGGGAGGTTCACTGAAAGTCGCCTGCGGAGGCAGAGGCAACAGTACTGCTTAGCTTGGTGGGTCTAATTGACTGCTTCAGGGAGTAAGGCTGAAGCAGCAAGACAAAAGTTATTTAAATCCACATGCAGACTCTAAGTGTCATCATCTTGTGCCTTAATTCTCAGAAAATGACCATTGATGCTGAGTTAAACCAGAAATTCATCACATATTTAAAGGAACAGCATCCAGAATGCCAGTTTCCAAGCTAAAAGATGTTTCTGTCATCCTTTTTTTTAAACATGACACTCCAGCCATTTTTTATGTCTCAGATGACACTGGAGAGGTTTTATATCAGTTCAAGTGAAATAAACAACTCTCTGATGACACTGTAGGTTTGAAATATAGCTTTACCCTATTAAGCCAGAGGGAAGTTGGAGCTGTATCCAAACTACAAGCATTTTGAAGATAACAGGATGAGATATATCAAATATACATATGGATATATATTCTGAGGATTTACCAAGTAGATATTAATGAGGCATATATTCCTCATCTCCTTGCCTTTAAATATGATATGTATGCCCTCCAAGTTACAGTAAACACTGAAGTTATCTAACTATGATGACTATTGCCCCACAAATCATAGCCCAGGGCCTGGTTTCTGCAGTGGGTAGTGCTTAATCAGGCAGCTGCTTTTGCTGACATCACATGTGGCTCATAATGTGTGTGGTTACACATGGCTAAGTACAAATTACAAAGACAGGAGGGAAAGAACTGCCTCCACAGTCACTGTTCCCTCTGAGCATTCATTTACTCCTTGAGTAGCAGAGCAGGTCAAACAGAATTTCTCATAAACAATTTGGTCTAGTTGTCTCCACAAATTGGGGTAAAATAGATGAAAATGGCAAATTCCTTTCCCTATAAACACTTCAAAATATGTTCACTTTAAGCCAATGCTGCTTCATTAAGGCTCCAACATTTTCTTCAAGTTCACCTTTTCATTTTCTGTTATACCACAGCTGACATTAGAAAAAAAATCACAGTAGAAGTGTCATGTAATAAAATAATATAATTGCTTTAGCCTCATCAAAACAAAACATTTCAATTATTTTCTGGAAAAAGGGCAATGAAATTCATGCAGAGGTGTTGATTTTATTGGATGCCTGAACCTTTTACTAAAGTAAAAATTTTCTGGTAACAGATGTACTGCTACCTGTGTCGCTCTTCCTAATCCAGAATGAGAGTTGGATTTCAAATCCTGGTGATATGTTCTGAACTTATTGCAGGTTAACATGGGGATAATTCCTTAGAATGGACAATTTGAAAATGTGTAAACCATCAGCTCTGCCATTTACATGTATTTGCATTTGCTTTTGTTGTATCAATAACAATAGACAGATAACTCTGAACACTGGGAACACTGGATGGCTGGAATTCATAAAAAAACTTTGCAATAGGTCAATACTGCACACGCAGACAGTGCACAAGGTGCTACACCTCTAAGGCAGTATTCAGAAGAACCAACAAGTTTACGCAGCCAAGGTGTGTTTTCACTCGCTAATATCTCAGTGAAAAAAGCTCCTGAAACAATAATTAACTTGAACACAGGATTTCTGCTTGTATGCCCAGGCTGTCTGGCATGTCTTTTCCAAAGCCAGGGTGTCTCTGCTCTTCGCTCATCAGAATTCTTTTTCTGGAGTCTGCATGGTCAGGGTGTAAATACTTCCTCTGCCAATAAGTTTTTCTTGGATTTTGGATACCTGAGTAGTTGCTACCCGGGAATCCAAAAGCCAGTCAGACTTGGCAATCCGCATATCTGTGATTGACACTTTCTTACTTTAATCTTCTGCATGTAGGAATGAAACCAACTTTTAAAAGATGCATTAGGCTCTGAATGCAGTAGACCATCTGTATAAGCCATGAGAGCTGCCAACAACAGAGTTCCCCTCCTGTTTTCTGCTTTTTAAATAGGCTCCTTGGGGAATAGCAGCTGAGATTCACAGTGTCTCAAAGCAATCTAAGAATCAAGGAAATGAGTTGCCCAATGGTGTGATGGCAAATCCCTCAGGCTTTGATGTTAGATAGGGTGGAGATGATGATGATGGTGACAGTACACTAATGAGGACAATGGTGCTGTAGGCTTGGTAAGTTACCTAGAATTCCTTAATTAGAGATGTCCAAACCATATAACTATCTTGTCTTGTCTAATTTACATTATGATCATTCATATGTGTGTATTTACTTTATCCTTCTAAGACTTTTTGTCCCTAACCTTACCTAGACACTAGAGCTAATTTGTATTAACTCTAATCTTAGTTCAAAATCATTTCATGTCAATGTTTTCTACCAGCTTGGCCTTTCCTTCTCACAAGAAAAATCTGTATAATATTTGCAAGTTAAACTAAAATGTCTTTAAACTTTTAGTCAATGTATGAAATATAAAACAAAATATTATTTGGAGCTCATGAATATCTAAGTCTGAGAAAACATGATGTATTCATAACATACCAAATATGTAGCTTTTCATGTATACCATATAAAAATGAGGGAAATCCAGAAGTTTTAACAGAATTTTACTGAGGCAACAGAAAACTCGCATTTAATTTAGCAAACACTATTCTAAGGATAACAAAGTCAAATAAAATATTTGTATTGACTTCTGCAAAGCAAAACTGCCAAGTTTCACATCATTTAAAGGCAATACTGTTTGCTAGAAAGACAACTACATTTAATACATTAATATTTCCAAACTCCATATTATCATAAGTTCAAAGATATGCTCATTCTCTGCAAGTAGCTTTACACTTTCAATGGACACAGAAGCATATTTGCAATTAAGTAATGGCAAAATTATACTCTTTCTACCAGATGAAAGTAAACATTGTATTCCAAGAGGCAGAAAAAGAAAACAAAAAGCCCCAACAAAGAAGCCTACACTGTTTCCGTATATTTTTTGTCAATGACACTACAGATCTCAGCGTCACTGTGGTAGCATTAGCAAAACTCCCATTTGCATCAGCAAAAATAAGACAAAGGTCCTTCTGTTAGCCAACACTGTACTGACATGCAATGCAAGATGAGCAACATTGTGGTATCTACTCTGCCACTTCCCACTTAGAGGTGGTTTTCTTTATTGACAGGATATAACGTTGTGTATTATTGTAAGGGGTTTTGTCATGATTAAGATTTGTGTAAAAGCCTTTTGTTTAGCACTGTCAGCTCTAATAGGGGAAATGACTGATCAGCACGTCTGACAGAAGTCTCTTCTTCGAAATTGCATTGTACCAAAGTGTCAGGTTCAAACACCGTGACAACCCTTTACCTTATGGACCGAATTGCAAATAAGGACTGCGCATGATTATGCAAGTGTAGTCAAACTTGAATTCTTAAACAGAAGTATTAAGCTTATATTGTTTCAGCATTCCAACTACATGCACAGTAAGAGTCTGTGATACAAATTAAGGTCCCAAACCTGGAATGCGTTCAGCAAAGGTGAACCTCTCTGATTTCAGTTTTGTCCTTATGAATCCTCAGATCAGAATTCCTTGCACTATCAGTAGTTTTACAGATCACTCTTTTGATTTCCCCTTTGTTATTAGGGAAAATTTTGTTCTTAGGTAAATTATTGTGACTGCCCCCTTCCCCCCAGAAAATGTTCATCATAGCAGATTACCTAAAACTATTGACTTTTACTTATGCAGTCTTTTATTTGTATATTGTTGAAGTATATATATCATGTTAAACAGTGCAAACTTTACCAAAGCATCAAGATATAAATTTATCTGCCTTTTTAAGGGCCTTTTTTGTTAAAACAACTAGTATATTGGGTGGAATAAAAGCATAATGAAAAAAAAGCCACACTAAAAAATCTTTGCTTTTTACATCAAAATAATTCCTGTCATATTATAAATGCCCTCCACAAACTCACTAGTTTCATCAAGTTTGTAATCATTTTAGATTCCTCCATTGTTGTGTAAGCCTTTTCAAATCTTCCCTTGTTGGTTAGAACCATTTCTAATTTCCAGTTTAAACTTATACATTTGTATCCATTTAATTTTCTGTAAGTACTGTCTCTCAGAATTTATGCCTTTGCTTTTATTTCGTATATGTACTTATGAAAAAGTCATACACCTCTCAAATTTTATTTTGCTAGGCTGAGAAAAACAATTCCCTTTAATCTCTTTATATATGATAAGTCCTCCATTTCCTCTAGTTATACAAGGAGTCCTCATTTGCTCCTGTTCCAGCTTCAGTGGATTTCAGGTTTTTTTTAAACACAGATTGCCTAACACAGTATTACGGTATTCTAACGGTGCTCCTACTAATGGCCTTGTAAAGCTGCTATACAGTGTCTGGAATAACATGGCTCCTGAAAATATCCCACATCACCTACTGCAAAACTGTGCTGGATTAGAAATTGGTTGGATGGCTGAGCCCAAAGAGTGGTAGTGAACGGTGTCACATCCAGTTGGCGGCCGGTCAGTAGTGGTGTTCCCCAGGGATCAGTGTTGGGCCCGGTCCTGTTTAATATCTTCATTGATGATCTGGATGAGGGGATTGAGGGCTTCATCAGCAAGTTCGCAGATGACACCAAGCTGGGAGGAAGTGTCGACCTGCTAGAGGGTAGGAGGGCCCTACAGAGGGACCTTGACAGGCTGGAGAGATGGGCTGACTCCAATAGCATGAGGTTTAAAAAGTCCAAGTGCCGGGTTCTACACTTTGGACACAACAACCCCATGCAGAGCTACAGGCTGGGGACAGAGTGGGTGGAGAGCAGTCAGGCGGAAAGGGACTTGGGAGTGCTGGTGGACAGGAAACTCAACACGAGCCAGCAGTGTGCCCAAGTGGCCAAGAAGGCCAATGGTATCTTGGCCTGCATCAGGAAGAGTGTGGCCAGCAGGACTAGAGAGGTCATCATCCCCTTATACTCGGCACTGGTCAGGCCGCACCTCGAGTACTGTGTCCAGTTCTGGGCCCCTCAGTTTGAGAAAGATGTTGAGATGCTGGAGTGTGTCCAGAGGAGAGCAACGAGGATGGTGAGGGGACTGGAGCACAAGCCCTATGAGGAGCGACTGAGGGAGCTGGGATTGTTTAGCCTGAAGAAGAGGAGGCTCAGGGGAGACCTTATTGCTCTCTACAACTACCTAAAAGGAGGTTGTATTCAGGCAGGGGTTGGTCTCTTCTCTCAGGTGACCGGCGACAGAACAAGAGGACACGGTCTCAAGCTTCGCCAGGGGAGGTTTAGGCTTGACATTAGGAAGAAGTTCTTTACTGAGAGGGTGATTGGCCATTGGAATGCACTGCCCGGGGAGGTGGAGAAGTCACCATCCCTGGAGGTGTTTAAGGAGAAATTGGATGAGGCACTTAGTGACGTGGTGTAGTCGACAAGTAGGGGTAGGTGTAGGTGTTGGGTCATAGGTTGGACTCGATGATCTCGAAGGTCTTTTCCAACCTTATGATACTGTGAGTCTGTGAAAACTGTCACCTTTTTTCCGTGGCTGATGTTTAACCATCATTTGTCCATTTAGGTTTCTTTTTCTTTCACCATGCTAAATTAATAAACCACTTTTGCTTAAAACAAATACTATATTAACCTCTTCCGCATACATGAGCTTGTACTTGATCTGAGCTATCTCGTTGCTATCACTCCGTCCCTTTAAGTTATACCATAAGATAATCTTGTCTTTCCCCAAACTGAAAGTAAGTCTTGGTTTGGTATCACCTCTAATTTTTTACATCTCTGAGAGCATTACTAAAAATATTAAGTGGATGTTATAAAAACAACCAGCACCCGAAGAAATAACAAGTAGCCAGTTTTTCATTCACCATACAATGAACTCCATGATTCCCATTATCTCAAATGCATTTTCTTGTATAGAGCTATACAAAGTTCATGAATTTACCATTTTTCAGAGAAATCAGTCATCTTAACAGGAATTAAGTTGATTTGATAGAAAGTACCTTTCACAAAGCCATTTTAATTGTTAGTTTACTTTCCATTTATACCTGCTTCATTTACTCTCAGACGGCAATCAGCAGGTATTTCCTGGATTACCTCCTACCACACTCCCCTTTTCAAAAGTCGATGCTGTGGCTGGTATTTTATTTGTAGCTTTCAACGTCATAAGTCCAATTCCCTCCTAACAAATAAACTGAAATTATTGCTAGCAGATTTGCAAATTAATTTTCCAGTTCTTTTAGTATTTTCAAAAGATGGCTACATTTTAACAAATTAGTAGTGCATATACTGTTTTCAGCACATATTTGACAGCTTTCATTACTCAGTGTGCAGTTTCCTGAGTAGCTACAACTATCCATATTTACATTACTGTCCAGGTCAAAACTGTAAATAAACTATCCATTTACTCTCTGGTTCACAGACTTTCTTTAGTCTTGTATGAGTCCTTGGTATTTGGAATACATTGCATAGGCCTCACCTTTTATCTTTTCATTTATATGGCTGAAAGCTGTCTTATTACTGCTTTTATTTCAGTTTTCAAGATGAAGAACTCCTCAGCTGTTCACTGTTGCCACTTTATATCTTAATTCCCTTAATTTCAAGAATGAACTCTTTTTCCCCCTACTTGGCTGTATCATTCCTCTGAATACCTGTGTGAGTTGTTTACTCTTTACACGTTATTTACCTTTTGTCTTCTGTGTGAGATACAACCTAGAGAATATATTTGCATTTACTTAAAGTAAAGTAGGGTACACGGCCATCATCAGTGCTCAGATTCTTTGGTCTTCTACTCAGTAAATCACATTAACAATTTTCTTCCACTTCTCAGGTTTTGCTCTTTCCAACAGTTCTACTTTTCTGTAATTTTCTATAATAGAAGAACTACAGAAGCAGCTTGGGATTGTTCACTCCCAGCCTTTTTTCTATAATTTGTTCTCAGGAAGCTCTATGTCTCCATTAATTCTAAAAACCTAATTAATTAATTACTTAAAAATTTTATTCTCCATAATGATTTTGTAGAAGAATTCACTATATTTCTCCATCAAAGATACAAGCCTACAACAAGAAAGAAGTGGAAAGGGCACAATACTAGAAAAAGTAAAGTACAAAAGAGTTAGAAATATGAACCAGACACAAGGGCGGGGGAAGGGGAGGGAAAAAAAAAAAAAAAACCCTAAGAAGAAAAATTCGGTCTAATACAATTAGATGGGGACAAAAAATCATAAACCATAAATTTTCCAGGCAGAAAGAATCCTAGACAGCCAAGGCAGGAGTGACAGTGGAAAGCAATTCGGACAGCAGTATGAAATACAACAGCAAAAGCAAGCCAATGCAATTTCAGTCTGTCTATGCATTGATATCATGACATAGTGCAGCACTCTATCATCTGGAAAAAAGGCAAAGTAACACAAAAATTTAAGGATGTTTCTATTGTGCACCTTATACAAGGAACAGTGATTGTATCTTATACTGCAACCACCACAGCATCTCCTTCCTAACTATATCTGGGAAATGGCTGGCTCAGACTGCATTCGATTATCTAATGCTGACTTTGTTGTAACATTATTTTTAGATGCACAATGTGGCTTCCATCCTGACTGCAATATTGCTGGCTGCAGGATTCACTACTGCGGAAAACGAAGAAAATTTTAGTGCCTATGTTCAGCCCTTAATAAACTTTGAAACTTTGTCTTGTTAAAAAACTAAAACCCTAAAAATTTAACATTATTAAAAAACTAAAACATGAGCACTTCTTCCCTGGGGCCTCTGAATTCAGCCCAGTAAGACTTTGTCTACCTAAGACCTACAGAGAGTGTAAGCATTTTAGCATTAGATCAATCCATTCCAGTCCTGCCATGCGAAAGTCAGCCTAATTTCAGAACATGGAGATTAGTCCTCTTTCCTATTTCTTTGGATTCCACAGTGTTACCACCTGTACTGACCTTTGAAAAAGAGCATCTCTCTAGTATCTCACCACCACTGAGCCTTTCTCATTACAAGTTGTCACCTTCACTCGTCAGGTAGTAAAAAGTAGGTACAGTCTCTGTAGAGTTTTAAAGTATTAATTGTTATCATGTAGCAGAAATCTAGTCTTTTTGGTATGCACAAAGCAGTGCGGTTTGACTCTACTAAAAACAGCTGATAGTGCTGAACACAGAATCACTAGTGCTCCCTAAGAAAACAATGCAATGTTCTGTAACCCTAAAATCCTCCTCTCAGCTTCTCATCTCTTTTCCATCTTCTTCTGAATGACTATTTCTTTTTTGCTGATGGCAGAATCTCCCAGGAGTTTGTTAGCTGAACATCCTAAGACAGCGAATATGGCACAGTGACTTTGTAGCAGAGCACTAATACCATTTATCAGGTATGGTTAAATCATTTTGTAAATACTCACCACTGATTTCCTCTGTACATTCCCTGTTTCAAGGAGCCCCGTGCTTGCAAGGCCATTTCAGTCGGGAAATGTCTAGAGCTCTGATCCAAGTTACATACACAGTGTAAACACACCCCAGAGTAGCAAATGGTGAGATACCACGCTGCCCCAACCGCTGCAATGCTGAACTCTTCTCAGTAAGATTTCGCTGTGTACTGTGCTAGACTTGAAATCTTTTATAACATGAAAATTGCAATTTGGCTGACAAACATTTATGACAGAGAGTAGAATATAGGAAAAAATCTATCTAGCACCAACATGCAGTTAGGAGAAATGTTTTGAGTTTCATCATTTAATGGATTCAAATGGCCTTTCTGGAGATCTGAATACAATATTTTGAATTTGATTTGAAGGCTGGGTGAGAATGTGAATAGAGCTTTTATTTTAGATAATGACAATTACAGGGCATACCTACTCGTTGGTTCTCACTTGCAAATCCTAAAACAATTCCTGGGCCCAGATATTTTTATTTTTGTCATCTGTCTATGAATTCAGTGTAGCTAAGTCACCATATTTCTGTATTCTATATTTCTTCCTCCAACTATGCCCTACATGCTGAGTTTCCAGGTAAGTCTTGAACAGGATGTCCTGTGAATTTTAATCACTGAAATCATACTCATATCTACACACAAACTCTGCTTATAAATTTATATCAAAGTTAATGTTAGGCTCATTTGTTTTAAGGATTAATTTTCAACTGCTGTACTGGAATCTATAGATGTTTGAGTTCACACATTATTGAAGGATTTGATGGACAGATTGATACAAAGGTTTAGTAACTTAAATCATCATCTGACCTATACTTGGTTTTTGATTCCCATATCAACTATGTCTATAATCTTTAAAGCAAACATGGATTACAACAAGCTTGAATGAAAATTGATATTATAGTGTATATTGTCAGTGGATCTATTTCAACAGCTCATTGGATTTTCAAGAAGTCTGACAGCATTAAAGACATCCCTTGTTTGTCTTGATCTAAAGTCAACAGAATTTTACATCAGAAATTAATATTTATAGCCATTTGTCTAAGCGCAGTCATAAATTGAGTAAGGTCTTTTTATTCCACTGTGCTTTAAATCGGCTCAATTTATTATGCCACAAGTAGTTTTCATGAAGGCAGCTGCTTACAATAAGCTCTAGAAAATGTAGTGTTTATCCTGCTAGAAGAATGAAGTATTTCTGGATAACACTTTACTTGTGTTCCTTATATTCCTGCACACTACTATGTGCATTTGAGTAGAGATTGTATTTTACCTTCTGTATTTGGAACATGGGAACAACAAACCTTTTCCTACCTGATCATAAGGTTTGCAAAACTGAATCAACTAAGGCTTCAACAAACTCTGAAATCTTATTACAGAGCAGAGCTTTGACATGCAAATGAAAGTGTAGGTATTTTAAGGTACATTTCCTATAGTGAGTGTGATGAAAGAGTGATTTTATTTTCCTACAAGAATAAAACACAGAGGCAGAAGTCAGTGCCTTTTTCTATTTCCAATGCTGAATCTGGATGATAAATGAATAAATGATCTTTTAGAGTGGCTTACAAGTATTGGTCATGTCCCTCTACTTCCCACTGCTGTGGAACCTGGTGTATCTTAATGTAACCTCACTGAAGCTCTGCAGGTCAAAATGTCTTGGTCTGGATGTTTTCTTACGTACAAAGAGTATTTCAATCCATCCCAAAGAAGCCTAGTGAGTCAAAAACTGCACTACTGTTTTTAGGAATGATTGTGCTACCAAAGAGTTGGTGTCATTGATTCTGGTTAGAAGAAATGTCAGAAGTATATAGTAAGGGGTTCTGAGTTAGATTCTTTGGTTCCTAGACTATTCAGCACCAAAAGAGATGATGCTGGAGAGAACAGCTGTTCACATAAACTACATTCAACTGTAGGAACATAATATTGTGAGCAAAAAGAACAGAAGTAATTGCTTTTTAAATGTACCTCATACTAAAGTTTGTAAAGTCATTAAAGTCCCCTCTGATTTTTTTTTTTTTTCTAATGGCTTAAAAGTGTTTGGAGATTAAAAAAAATTAATTTGAAATCTACTTTCCCTCTTTTATAAGTATTAGGTGATGATTTGTATCTACTCTTCAATCAGATATTAGCTTTCTAGAAGTCACCCACAATTCAAGCTCCATCATTTTACTGTCCTTTTAAGACATATTTACTATTTTCAGAGTCTGTATGTTTTTAATATTCTTGTAGCGAAGCAACATATTGCCTTAATTAAAATAAGTCACATTAATTTATGAATCCCTGATTGGAATTTGTCAAATAGTGATTAAGGTGTAATAGAAACATGCAATCATAGCTACCAGGAATTCAGCAGTTGTCTCACAGTGAGAGTCTCTTGACCTTACAACTCATTTACTCTTCGGCTTGGCCTGGTAATCTCCAGAAGGAAATGATGTGGAACATATGAGGGTTCAGGTCAGAACCTTGTTAGAATCAGTGTGAAAGAGCAAAAGATTATTAGGACTCTCAATAAATTATGACTGAAAATTATTTCAAGGAAAAATTATGCTAGGATGCAATAGGAGCAAGCATAAAAATTATTAAATACAATACTTTTATTCCAGTGAAACCATACTGAGCCTGATATATATTGACACCATACAAAATACCTGCTTTGGAAAAGACATTTTCTGTGTTATATTGTAAATATTTCTGTTTTCAAATGCTTCTTGCTATTTGTGATAATGAATGTCAAAAAATACATACAAAGCTCTATAATGTGTATGTAATTTTTTCCTATTTGATCCACTTCTTACACTCATAAAGTCTTACAGAAATGATATGCAAAAATATTTGGACAATAAACAGAGTCATGGTTATTTGCTAACAAACAATCAAAATCTCTCTCAAAAGACCATCACACTCCCTTCATTCTCATTTTCTGATACTGTGCTCACTGACAGCCCTCTTTACTGCATAAGACCTAGATACCAATACCTAGAAATTTGTACACAAATTTTTAAAAATCTTCAAAATGCTTCAAAAAGCTTTTTTTCAGTCTTAAATCATAATTGGTAATATGCAAAAAAAAGACACTCTTTGGCAGGTTGTGGTTGGATGGGTTTGCTTTCTGTATAATTACTACTACTTCCTACCTGGAAGCCGTTAAACATTGTTTAACGTCATCCTCTTATTATTTTCCCAGTGATTCCCACTGCTTTTGCCTTGAATTCAGACCTTATCTGAACTCTTCCAGTTTGAGGAGTGATATCCCACACAGCCTTATCACATCTGTCTATTCCAAATCTCTAACCTCCATGGTTAGCTCTTTGCTGCACTCTAAGTTTTCCACAACCACTTTATTAGAAGAATGCCTATTCTACTTATATTAAGTGTAAATAATTAATCTAACTACTGCTCACCTGCCTCTTCTCAATCTTTCCTGAGGGACTTAAAGTCCAGTAAAAATTTAAACTGGTGATTATGCTTTGGGTTGTTAATTGCATATCTCAACCTAACAACCTACATATAAGAAAAGAGGATGTTCAGTCACCTTTCAGTCACATTCTTAAAATCTAGAAATGGGGCTGTCCTACTGAACAGAGAAGGTTAGCTCCAACAGAAAGTGTCCTTTTTGCTTACAAGACACTTTCTGATGAAAGATGAGTGGCCATAAAACATATACACACTTATTCACTCAAGCAAATCCATATATAAGGGAAGTGATTTTAAGCAACCATGTCAAAACCTGGAAAAATCAATCACTCAAAAGACAAGATCTCTATAAAATGAAGAAATAAAATAGTAAGCCATGAAATATATCCGGATGATCACAAAAGCAGAGTTTGTCAGAAAAGTAAGCTCTCTCAGAGAGTAGTAAATATGCTATGATTTCATTATTGCTACCAAGTACTTAACAGAGTGAGCAAGGAAATACGCAGCTAGTGAGAGCTAGATCTTTGTAATGCATACTTTCAAAAATGCATGTTAGCATCAGTTAATAGGTTCTATTCATATATGTCTAGTAACACATATCATGGAATCATAGAATCATAAGGCTAGAAGAGACCTCTCAGATCACCAAGTCCAGCCATGCCTGTCTCCCTACTAAACCATGTCCCTAAGGAACTCATCCACTCGGTTTTTAAACACCTCCAGGGATGGAGACTCCACCACCTCCCTGGGCAGCTGTTCCAATCCCTGACCACTCTTTCAGTAAAGAAATTCTTCCCAATGTCCAGTCTAAACCTCCCCTGGCACAACTTGTGGCCATTTCCTCTCGTGCTATCGCTTGACACTTGTGAGAAGAGCCCAGCACCCACCCTGTCACAACCTCCTTTCAGGCAGTTGTAGACAGTGATGAGGTCTCCCCTCAGCCTCCTCTTCTCCAGGCTAAACAACCCTAATTCCCTCAGTCTCTCCTCACAGGACTTGTTCTCCAGCCCCCTCACCAGCCTCGTTGCCCTTCTCTGCACACGCTCCAGCCCCTCAATGTCCTTATTGTAGTGAGGGGCCCAAAACTGAACTCAGCACTCGAGGTGCAGCCTCACCAGTGCTGAGCACAGGGGAATATTATCTACAGGGATATACTAACTTGTGAAGTCATTATAATTCTTGAGTCCATTTTTTATTGCAATCTTGGTGCAATCCCTAAAAATAATCTCATGACATCACAATTTCCGTTAGGATATTCTTTCCAAAATTACTTGCAGTTGTACAGAAAACCACCAGATGGCGTCCAGAAATGTAGCTCTTCATCATTTCATGAGATCGTATAATGTTCTGTTCATCTGTCTTCAGACCTAGCTTCCTGGTAGCCTCAAAGGGCAGACAACTTAGAGTCGATGAAAGGAAAGCATTTATCACCTTCTGCAGTTTACACCTGCTTGCTAGTCAAAGCAAGCAACTTAAACTTGCACAGATCTGTTCATAATGTCATACTCCACTATGAAATTTATTTTGGAAGTTCTCCTTGCCCCAGCCTAGCAACATGCACAATCTCTGAATGTTGCAAAGAGATAAATCTGCTATTTTACTCTTGAAATTCTAGAGCACCTATCAGCACAGTGTCTGGAAGTGAGCCATATTGTAGCAGGGAACTGGACCCCAACTGATATGAGAGATAATGTATAATATATTAACAGCAGAAGAAAATCAAAGCAACAAAGGGAAAAAGGCTGGTGACAGAAATGAAAAAAAAATTCTACTATTATACGTATTTATTACTCTGTCTTGGTCTTGCTTTAATCACAAAATTGTTGTGTATCAAATGAATGAGAGTCTTCTTGTAGCCGATGTGTCAGCTAACCTGGGTTTACGATTTTCTTTGTTACATCTGCTTCATTAATTTGTTTTATATGACCTGTGAAACTACTGGAACATATTTTGTGGGTAAATAAATTATGTGGACAGGAATTATAAAGGGATATTCAGCCTGAACTTGCCTTCCAGTGTGTATGTTATAATCCACACTTTCAGATACCAAAGCTAATTACAAAACGTCAACAGTTCTTGAATCATAGAATCATAAAACCATAGAATAGTTTGGGTTGTAAGGGACCTTACAGATCACCTAGTTCCAAGCCCCCTGTCACGGGAAGGGACACCTCTTACTAGACCAGGCTGCTCAAAGCTCCATCCAACCTGTCCTTGAACACTTCCAGGGAGGTAGCATCCACAGTCCTCTAGTTCGACTAGTTTTGCAGCTTCCGTGGTTAGTGGTGCTTACATGTGTTTATGTTGCAGTGAGTGCCCTGCATCTTACTGAAAATCACGTGCTTGCTATACTTGCACTGTGTACATTGAGTATTTAGAGATGCAAACAACTGGTTAGAAGATTAAATGAACCTTTATGCCCGCTCTCTTCCATTTGTATGAGGAAAAGTATAACAGATGCATGGATGCATGATATATTCAGAAGCTGATCTTTCTGCCTTTACCCTGTGACACTTAGCTCCTTAGAGTGCTCTTATCTTGGAGACAGACATTTTCTAGGAATTCAAGTGGTAAGATTCAAATATGTGACTTTCAAGAGGGCTTTGTGTCCTTGTTGGTGCATAACCAGGATGAACTATGCTTGGAGGACGGAGTAGTTCAAATGATTAGGTCATTGAGAGAGATATGGAAAATCACTTCATCTGTATCACCCTACATGCCCAAGAAAATTGACAAACTTCATTGTCAGTTCGATGTGGACAATTGTTTAAACCAGCTGCCTGGAATTAGTACAACAAGGTACCTGTAGAAATGCTTGCAATCATAAATTAATAATAATTTAATTCATAAATTAATTATTTCATCAATGTAATCCATAAACAGATAGAAGTAGGGGATTGTAAGCTATCAAAACTTCTAAGCTTCACCACGCTAACAAGCACTTGCAAGTATTGGAGGAATAAGTGTGGCTATAAAAAATTTTACTCACAGCCATTCTACATGTTTAGAATTGAATGCTTACTCTCCTTTATTTAGTAGCAGCTCATAGCAAACCATAGAACCATACTGCTGTAAATTTTAGGCAGAATAAAGCTGGTAGTGTTGCAATATAAAAAAATATATTCAATGGAAATTAATATTTTCTCTTGAAAAGTAAATTATCTACTTCTGACAGAACGCTCAGAATTGTTACGACTCATCATGTTTAAGAGGGTCACAGCAAAACCATTTCAGACATTATTTTGTATAGAATGGTAGTGTGTATATCTACTACAGACTTAGCTCTTTCATCTGATTGTTGAATGAACATAAGTGCTTTTCATTCATAGGGATATTCTTCCTTGTTTTGTAAAGTAATGGAACTCCAGCAATGATTTACATAAAGACTGGGATTCTCCTGATTTCAGTTGTTGCAACTTTTGAAATCTAATTTAAACCACTTTTCCAGACACCATGTAGTCACTAAAGGGGCAACCACCTCCAAGTAACGATTGATCTAGTTTTTGAGCGGAGGTATTTTTCTCTGGAGGTGTGTGTTCCTTGCCATTGACTAGAGAAGGAACCAAGATTACATATATCCTTAGCTTTTATACAGCAGAAATTCCATGGGAAAGACACCATTCAAGGGGTGTGAAACTAGCATGTGGCTTTCCTTCTGCAGAATTCCAATATTTCTCTTTTATCTTAATGTGCTGTGCAGTGCATGGTCAGCTTTTCTTCATCCTGTTCCTTTCTACGATTTCCCTCTCCTGGCTTGGCTCCCTGTGGAGTCTCTCCCCTGTACTACCAACCCTAAGGAATCTTCCATTGATACTTTCCCCATGACGAAAAACTATCATGCACAAATAATTAAAGTGGGATCTGAGGTTTGTGGGTTGTTTGCGTTATTTGAGGGGGGGAGTGTTTTTTTAAATTAAATATTTCCTTGTATTTTGAACTTATTTTTCAAAGAACAAAGTAGAAACTGTCCCCAAACATCTCAATAGTTTGCCAAATAATTGGAGTCAAAATAGTTGTTGTATCAAATAGAAATATTTAATATCAGAGTGATTAAACATGGAATTAACTGTAGATGTATCTTGACAAGGATACAATATGCTTTACGTCTTGACATCTGGTTTGTAATTTCAGTTATGTGATAACATTACATAGCTGATGTAAATTGCCCTTTTCATTTAACCATTATTGTTTTCAATTTTTTGCCCCTTGTATGCAGAGATTTAAAAAAAACCCCAATCTTCTGACCTCATATCCAATTAACCACACAAGCATGTATTCTTTATGAGTTGGGCGTGACCATAGTTTTCTGAAAGGCTTCATATACAGTATATTAAGTATTTACTTCACAGTCATATCCAATTAGAATGCATCTTGGTGTTGTTGTTTTTTTCCCTTAACCTAAAAGATGTACTGAGACGTGTCCAAAAATAATTAAAATCTTAAATGGAAGACAGAAAAGATTAATATTTTATCCAAAGCCTTGGAAGCAACCCACTAGTGTATTGCAATGCATCCCAGAGCAATTTGCTCTATTTGCAGATTAGCTCTCTGACAAATTTTCCTTTCAAAATAAAATGTAAAAACAAACATATCATATTCTGAAATATAGCTGCAATGTGTCCTTATCTTCCAGCAAATCGATTTAGCCATAATAGAGAAGATTTTAAAATTGGTTTGAATTTGAGTTTGTTTTGGTACGCCCAGACTGTGGAGATGTGTTTCCTGATGATGAGTGGAATATAAGTTCTGTTTGTTTGTTTTTCAGTCACTTTTTTAAAAAATGTCTGGAGGTGAGGCTGACCTTGATTGATACCTAAAGCTTAAGGCACAGAAAGTGTTGTCCCACACTGGAAGGTGTGTTGCACAGGTACATTTCCTCAGGAATAGCACTAGAATTAAAGTGTTTACAGGAAGCATCATGTTATTGCTACGAGTTCTCAGTACCCTTCTAGGTACTGCACCTTATCTTCCCCCCTCTTCCAGCAAGCTCTACCTAAGTGTGTAAAACTGCAAGGGAACAAAGATAGTTCCCGTTTTCTTCAAGTATCCTTGAACAGTAGCACCACCGTTCTCCTCAGATCCTTGCAGAGGTAGGTCATGTTCCTTATATCTACTGTAGGAAGAGGGAAGACAAGATAAAATACAATGCTTCTTAATCTTAAGGCCAGTCCAGCTCTCAGTGTTCTGCAGCTTTTTACCACTATGTATCTGAGTACACTTAGTTGTCTGGATCTCATTCTGAGCACTCCATATTCCACAATATATGAAAATTATATTATATCACATAAAAGCATGTAGTGCATTATATATAATATCTAATACATATTCTATAATACATTAATATTCTAAGCTTTGTTTTATCCCGAACTGTTCCATTATTTGGCCCTGATGACAAAAATGTGTCTGAAGTGCAAATTTTGTTTCTCATTCGTATATGTTACATGCAATGAACATATGTGCCATAGTCTGTGATATAAGCTCTTGGTTCATAAATACACTAGAAATGTATTAGGAAATAAAAAGGAAAGAAAGAAATACTAATATTATTTTCTTTAGGGCTCTTGTATAAAAGACTGTTATGTGTAAATTAGATTCCACTTACAGGTTTCATTTCAGAAATAAAGTAGAAAATGAATGAAAATAATTTTTCTACTCCACCTATTTTCTTCAAAACAAGAGCGTATTCCAACTTATATGTTTTTAATGATTTAAATTGTGATGGAAAAATAAAATAACAAGCATTAGAAATAAAATTTGTGTATGTTTTTCTCAGATGGTTCACAAATAAAACCAAAGAACTACCAAAAATTCCACTTGAGCACAGCCCTCTACAGGTCTACTATCTAGTCACCCAGCTTTCAGCTGAACTACTAACTCTGAAAAGCTGTTTGCTTTCTTGTTGACGTATGAGACACACAAGCAGCAGTAAGAACGAACATAAATTTTTGACAGCATTCCTCTTCTCATAAGCCTTTATTCTGGGGGAAAACCCATCATCTTTTCTAATATGCAATGCTGTATAGACTAGACAATCTGCCAAGACCTCCATTTTTTGTAACATTAAATCAGAGCAAAACCAATCGAAGAAAACACCTCCATTAATAGTGGTAACAAGCTACTTAACCAAAACACCAAGCTATTTTTAAATAAGAAACATATCCCAAAGCTGACTTTAGAAACTGGAAAAACAAAAGGAGAAGGTGATAAGGAGGGAATGTATCAATTCAGTGCTGTTCCATTATTTCTTTTTTCTTTTCCTTTTTTCTTAAATAATGACAATAGTAAAGTAGTTGATGGGATGCTCAGAGGGGTTGTGAACTCTCTGTCTTTGAAGATGCTAAAAACTCAGCAGTAAAAGTTATCCCTGCAGGGTTCACTAAGTCTCAGTCCTCTGCAGGTCACTAAGTGGATTGTCCAACTAAGATTTCTGTGTAATTCAACAGGAAATGGGAGACTGAGTAGATTCTGTTACTTCTCTCATTGTTGAAATGGCAGCTGAGGGTCATTTTGCACATTCAGCTCCAGAGGGTCTGTGGAAGGCTATGTTGTCTCGTCTTTCCATCAGACAAGTCTTCTGTCTTGACACCACATTAAAAGAAACCGCAAAAAAGTTATGTTGACAGGGCAGTAACAATCTTCTGTGCTGTTATTAGGCTCCCCTGCTCAACAGGCTGCCAAAAGTATAGTATCTCAACTTTGAACTCAAAGATTAAGTTGAGAAATCCAGAGGACAGAGCTCTAGAGAGAGCAAACATCCCCATGTTTGCAACTATCTATAGTCTGTCAACAATGTTACCCATTGTGATGCCTAATAGTGCAGGGACACCTCAGAACCACTTGTTAAACCGAGGCAACGTATTGACCTCCTTGAGGTGTAGCATATTGCGGTTACAGATTTCTACTGTAGAGTCGTTGCCTTGCTGAAACATGAAGTCAGAATACACTTAAATATTTGTTACTATTCCTATCCTTCTATGAAATCATTTTTTTTGAGTGGAAAATGAACAGGAAAATGCATTGTGAGAATTTTTGCAAGAAAAAAGATCCAATTACAGTTCCCACTCACTATAAGCTTAAGTAAAACTCCCACTTAGTTCAGTAGGAGTTTTGATTGAGTAAGTACTTAATTGGCCCAATGTCAGTAAACTCATAAATACAAGAATATTAAGAAGAAATAGCAAACTGTCAAAGAAATGACTGTTATGATGCTCAGTTCCAAAACATCAGTTCTGAAATATCTGTGCTTACCAGCCCTGAAAACTATCGATTGATGTGGACCTGACTTCTGGGTTAACTCATAGTTCAAGATTAAGCAAAGGCTGTACTGATGTGTATGTGTAAACAAATACTTGGAATAGAAGAAATGAAAATAATGATAACAAACAAGAATAATAACAAAAAAGGTTCTTTCAAACCAGCAATTTGAGGATGCTTCACAAACAAGATTTCAGTATATCTATTGCATTACTGATAAAACAAATCCATGAGGCATCTGAAGAAAAGAGGAGAGAAATTTATGAGGATTTAGACACAAAATATGCTGTAAGCCGTTCAAAAGACACCACTAAAAAAAATTCTTTCTGAGATAAATGTAGATGTCTTTCCTACTGTTAAATTGGGGTGTGTAAATCTTACGAGATTTTTAGCTTTTCTGTCTAATGAATCAAAACTAATTGTTTTGGTATGGTAACAATGTGCTATTTGATACTCATTTGTCTAAAGAACCCCTTTCCAGGATGCGTTAGCTGTAGTCTTAAGAGAAACTTGATTGTAGGCTTCCTCTTTCAGCAATCAAGATGGTGAAAACATCACTAATGCAGAGTGATAAGGTATTCTTAACAGTCTGACTTCAAATAAGACTATGAGGTTCCTAACGGCTGATGGGGCTGTGGTAATGTCTCTGTGACAATAGAAGGCCTTCAGAAGCTTGGTGTAACACTTTAGACCTAATGCAGGAGTCACACCAAGTGACCTGAATCAGCTAGGAGCCCTCTATCTTCTACCCAATGTGGCTCTGCAGTGCAGCATGGGGCTATGGTATATGAGTACATGTGTATGCAAAAAGACAGAAAAGACTGGAAAGTGGCTACACAGACCTTTTAAAAGCGACTTACAAAATGTTACATGAAGAAGCTAATAGCTAGAAGAAGGTGAACGCTCAGACATATATGAGCTCTTTATTGTGTCAGGTGGACTAGAGCCCAATTGGTGTATCCTTGTGAAATACCTGTAAGGTAAGAAGCTTTATTGTCCTCATTTATGAGCAGGGAATTGAAGCACTGGAGATTAAGTGAATTGCCCAAAGTGATATAGGTAGCAAGGAATAAATCCTAGTCTTCTGACACCAACTCAATGCTTTGGTAATCCTCTCAGTTACAGCTGCTATAAGAAAACAAGTCTGATCCCTTGTAAATATTACATAGACCTGCAGATGGGTAATCCTGCTTGAAGTTGTAATGTCTGCTTCATTGGCTAAAGAACTAAAAGCCAGCTAACCACATATAAGCATCATTATAATACTTTAACACTGCCCATGTCCATGCTGGATAGTACTGACATTCTGCTATTGCTTCTCTGCAAGGCCACGTTAATGTCAGAATCTGCAGAGATGTAGAGTTATAGATTATTCTTCTATCAAAATGTTAAATAATGGGTTTGAAATTTCATGTATGTACAAAAGATTATATCTGCAAATATATCAAACCCAGTACTTTATTTTTTAAATATTGTGAAATAATTACTTTTTGCATCTTAAAATACTGCCTTCATGAGCTAATGGTGAAGGTCTGCTCATTGGCCTGGAGTTCTAGCAGGTCATAGATAAGACAGTGAAAAGGAAATTATATTCGATTTTACATAACTAAAACATGTCTGTAAGTATTATCAGTTTCAGTAGACTTGTTAGTTATTGCTAAAATATAACAATGTGAAACTCTGGTATTCAAGTTTGACGTGTATAAATAACTAAGCAGAGAATTCCCAAAATTCGCTCAGATTACAACAGCAGAGACCATAAACATATTAATGAAGGTAAAAACAAAAGAAGTATAATTTGTAAAGCATACCCAGAGAAGAAATACTAACTAGATAAGATTCAGCTGATTCAAATAGGTATATTCACATATTTTGAAAGCAGTGAAAAAGGTCTAACTATCACAATTATGAAAAGACTTAGAAGTCTTTTTCAGTTTGGTATTTATAAGAGGTATTCCATGGTAATATTGGTTATTTGATCTCTAAATTTTGCTAAATAGTTCAAATTTAACCAAGTAGAATAAATGTCCAGTGGTTCAGGAAGTTTAACTGTATAGTACATCTTGAGAAGTTATTTCATCACATATTAATGATCTCTCCTTATTTACTTTTTTCTTTTACAAAGTCTTTTTATTTTAGTTCCAAAAAGCTTCTGCTGTTCCTTTGTTGTTCATTTATCAGCTCTCTGATTTACTCTGGAACTCTTCCCCAGTCTTAAGCAGGGTTATACAACTCCTATTTTGTCTCCTGGCACATGTCAAAACATGTTTTCATGTCCTTTCTCCACTATTTATTTATTCAGATAAAATATCGGAAAATCACATAGCAAAAACAGTTGTTCTCATGATCAATATGGGTTGTAAAGGTCTAGATGTTTTTCATTCTGTACTGGTTTTTTCTGCTTTCAGGCACTATCTTGACACTCATTCTGTCCCAGAGCTCACCGCCACAAGTGAAAGCTGAGCCCCATATGTGTACTTCTTAGCAGTGTTCCATCCCCACACCTTGTTACCAAAGTTAGATAAGTGAACAAAGATGCCTGACCCCAGCTTCTCCAGGCTGCCCCCCCATCACCTCTTCACAAACGGAAACCACTGAACCTTCAGTTGTGGCTCTATCTGCTCCAGAGGGTCAACCACCTTGTCCAGAACTGCTTATATAGAATGGAAACAAATAAGACATATGCAAAGGGGAAACTGGGAGTAAAGACAAGGTAAACCAAGGCAAAATTATGCCTAACATAAACAGTAAAAACAGTGCTTTTACAATGTCATGTATCGACAAAGACTGACTTGAAAAACATGAGTTATATTTAAATACAAATGTTAAATGATTGAAATTCCATATCAGTTGAAATTTACCTGAAGTCTGTCTGGAAACTTTTCTTTGTGATTCATTTCTCCAGCAGTGATGCTGAGGGATGTAGTGTTGACTCTTTCTTTACACACAGTTCAAGAACCCTTTTTAAGCTTTTCTTATGAAACCAAACCTTTGGAATAATAGAAATCTCTATTCAGGACTATACTATAGCACAGAACTTGAACGCTACAAAAATCTTGAAGGGATGGAGAGCAAATGGAATGACGGCATGCGAGGATGCAGTGATGTAACGTGCAGATCTTCAGTAACAGCTGCAACATTGTATGAGCCATCCTCATTGAAAGCCTAACTAAAAGTATCCCTATGTCTGAAAATAATACATTAAATGCTTTTATTGACAGCTGAATATAATCTGAAAAGTAAGGAAGGACTCCTTTCTTTAGGACAGAAAATTCCAAAGAATCTCAGCACTGCATGTAATAAGATATTTTAATGGTTAAATAAGTTTATATGAGATCCCACTGATCTGATACAGGCAAATATCTGATACTGATGTAGGCAAGGCAAACGTGCTGAGGACAAGCAGTTGTCCAGGGAGTGATAAAACTGACAGAGAATGACAGAAAGAAAAGGTTTCCAAGTTTTAGTGCAGCGGCCACAACTGTTTGGCCTGATGTACTCGGCAGCTTTTCCCTAAGCTTGATGACCATGAAATTTCTAAGACCTGCTCACAGCCAGGCAGTGCCGACCTCTTGACACTGCACCTCCCTTCAGCCCATTTCCTACAGCCAGGAGCACAGTCACAAAGGCAAGACAGGTGCTTGACACCACGTTGAAGACTGCAGTGTCTCTTCCATCCTGGGTACCTCATTGGCAGACAGGCTTTAGCTAGGCAGCATGGGGCAAAAGCTGTCAGGGAGATGAATTATAGCTACTCTCTTTCAAGGTCTTCCTGATAAAACAAACTTAAAATGCTACTACCATTTATTTCCTTAAATCCAAACACGGTACCTAATTCTGTGGCACTGGGAGTTCTATTTTTTAAAAGCAAGGCAAAGCTGGACGTTGAAGCGTGGTTGTGTGTATTTGTACAAAATACAATATGGCATGGCAATATGACATATGTGCACATAATTACACATATTTTAGCATACTGCCATCCTTGTAGGTTTGTATTTCTCGTCTGAACAAATTTAAGTGCTTTGAGGCAAAGAGTGACTCCATATCCTCATCCTGTGACTGTAATAGTGTCAGAATTTAAAGGTACAAGTACTTCCAAGGGAAAATAATAGGATTTTTGAATAGTAAGCTTTTTCCCAAAAAGAAAATTAACAATCTGAATTGAAAAACTCGGGATAGGAAATCATTATCTTGAAATCATGTAAGCTGACATTATGCTTTTAATCACAGACATCCCATATTGTAATCTGCCAAGAAGTAATTCTCTTGAAATCAGTTTAAAGAAAGAGTAGAATTGGTTTACCACTGGAAAGAAATAATTTTGAGATGCAAATAATAATGAATTTATAGGGAAGGAACTACATGCCTGTGAGATATGACTGGAAAATAGCACATAAAATATTCTGCCGTGGTCTACCTTCTCACAACCCACCTGAAGAGAAACAAGACTGAGAAGGTAACAGAGGAATTACTGGTTTTCTATGTAAAAACTGGTTTTCAATGTAAAGAGGGGATTGTTATAAACAATGAAAACTTGAAAGCAGCAGGTTGAAATTTTTTCAACAGTCATTTATCTGGGAGAAAATGCTATCTCTCCACATCAAAAATTTTAAAAGTAACACAGCAGGAATTAATTTCTCAGTAGGAAGAGTTTTGAAATATATCCCTGTTTAGCCTCACCACCACCAGCCAAACACAGGGCAGTAGGAATCCCAGTTCTACCCACATTAGGGAGAGGGGAAAGGGAAATGAGAGAGAGAGATTTGTGGTGTGGAAACTGAAACTAAAACAGCTTTAGTGAAACAGTAATAGTAAAAAGGAAAATAATAATATTAATAATATTATAAAACATATACAAATATACAAAATTGAACAACATACCCCCCCATGACTACGCTTCACCACTGACACTGCAGGGCAGGCACAGAGAAAGTCCTGGACTGGATTAGGTGGCAAATGGGAGCTGGATTCAGGAACTGGATTCAGGAATGCACAGATTAGGATGGGGAGCAGATGGATAGACAAGGTCCTCACTAGATACCAGCCATCAAAGAAGAGGTCTGACCCTTGTGAACACTCAACTTTATACTGTGCGCAATGTATATAAGATGGAATATTCTGTTGGTCAGTTTTGGGACACCCATTCTGTCTGCTCCTTCCTGCAGGTGTGACCCTTTTTTCACCCTTTTGACTTAGAACAATCCACCAACTCAAGGATGGCTTTGGTTTCTACAGGAATAAGTTTAAGTAATGGCATTTCTGCTATGAGTGCCCCATTATTTTGGTGATAACTATAATTATTAAGCATTATGACTTCTAGAGGCAGGCACTGCCTCTTGACTTTCAGAAACTTAACTTTAAACTTAACTTTCAGAAAATTAAACCGAACTTTTTATCACAACAAAGGAAAGAGACCTCACTTAAAGTAGTCATAGCTCAGTTGTTGCGCAGTTACAAATATACAAGGTCCTTAATTTAATGTCCTCCTTTGCCCAACTCAGACAAGGAGGGTTTTTTCCTCCCATCTGAGTATCCTGGCTATGGAAGGAGGACCTGTCATACCCTTCCTTTAGCACTGTAAATAATCCATTGGGCCAGCTACTTAAAGGCTGACCAGCTGTTCATCGTATTCCCTTGAGAAGCAAGAAACAGAAACCCAAGTCCTCACTGTGATAAATATTTAATCAGTTATCTGATGTGAAACAGCTCCAATAAGACAACTTGGAAAAAGACACTACTTTCTGGTAGCTACTGCACATATCTGGTTGGCAGGAAAGTCCTTGCTTATCTTGCTCCATCTATAATGGAGCTGCCAAAGGAAGATAAACATGATAATAGAGAGCTTTCTGTTCTAGCACACTGCTTCGATCACTATAAAGGCTAGAAAATTTCATATGGGAAATAAAGGGGACAGTTTTAGCTAGAACTATTTAATGATGACAGTGATAGATTTTTCACCAATGTTTTTTTTTAAATCAAGATGTGGTCCAGGTTGAAACAGCTATTGTTCAGGGAAATCTCAAGGCCAAACTTGTCAGGAGGGCTGATAAAGAGATTGCAGTAATTTATTTGGGGTCTGTAAGCTCAAAATTTATGAAGACAGCACAGTACGAAAAGGCACATCAGCAGAGAAGGACAATGAATCACTTGGTTTTAGCTTTGTGTGAGTGACCTACTGAACTCATTGCAGTGTTATACTATTTGGTCTGAACAAGACACAGAGAAAACATTCGGACAGTGGGCAAAGTTCCTTCAAGTCTGAGGATGAATATGCTAGCCTGAACAACCATACAAGATTACAAATCAAAAAACATGTTTAGAGCTCCACAAATCCAAAAAGCAAAGTAGAAATCAGTTCTTTTCTTCCAATGTCATCTGCTATTTAGACAGACAGAGCTGTGATGATAAAGTAATATTCTTCTTAGAAGTTCTTTTCTAACCTGAGTATTCTTCTTGTATTGAATTGCCTTTGAGACACCAGAGTCACTAGTATTTGAAAAAGATTTTTTAGTAGTGAAGAAAGCACAGGGCATGAAATTCTTACTCTAGATGTCTACCATCTAGCCTGTCTAAAACACACTTACTGTCTGGACTCCATTATAGTCTTGGAGAGCTAATCAATACAGTTAATGGAGTTTAAAGAACAATTCATCTGACCAAATTTAGGACAAGATTAACTGCTCTCTAGATGCCATTGACTATATTGGCTATATCTCCATTGACTATAATGGGACTTATACAATTAATTCAAGCATGGACAGATGCATTACATATAACCAAGGCAAAATGAATCTCAACCAGAGCCTTTCCATTATGTGGATAATGAGAACGCTCACAGCTACATTAGACAGTGTACATGATATGCCTGCACAAGACCTTTTTGTTTAAATCTCTTTGTTTCACTTCAAATTGAACTGATAACTGCCCTCAGCCTTCATCATAGCTAAGAAGTTGAGAGCAATCAGACATGTTGTTAATACTACAGTTTCTCGTGTAACATGGCATAAAAGAGCTGCTGAATGTTAGGAATGCTATACTGGCAAGCCATCTAAGTTTGAGCAGATTACTGACTTTGATATTTGTGAATACACGTATAAATGCATCCCTAGAGATCAAATTGTGCCCTTGTGTGCTTATAAAAATTTATCCAATTCAGTAATACAAAGGATAGCTGGTCTTCAAAGTTCAAATTTTTAAACATTTGAAATGTGAGTTTGGTAGTCAGGGAGGAAAGAAAAACTGCCAAAAAGTTCCATATATTCATAACTACAGTCCTGTTATCCCAGAAATACACTCTTCCATTTAAGAGTCTGTCCAAGGACATGAACACTGAAAATAGCTCCATGCGAATGTAAGCTAAAACTGAAGACTTTTTTCTGGATGTCATCTGGGAGCCAGGCCACGTGTGCTAGGTTATAAACTGAAGTTATCAAACCCTTGTTTGTAGAAGTATGCATTTCAGTATGACAACAGGGCAGTAAAATATTTATTGAAAGTATACCTACCCTGAATGTCTCACCTGAGATTTGGGGTTTGAACAGTATTTGGAAAGAGCAGGAAGCATTCATTTTGACTCAACAAAATTCCCTATTTTTTTTGTTGATTGACAGGTTCTCAAACAGAACAATACTGCTCAGGGAGAAGCTTCACAGATTCCTTTCCTTTATTTCCAAACAGAGAGACCCTGTAACTTGACAGGGACTGAAAACATCACCAATGAAATTTAACTGATAAGATATTACACAAACACTGCTACAAAAATGATGCTGAATTTAAGTGGACTTCACAGGATGAAAAACTAACCACAATAATTCCATTCAGATCTTCTAAAGGATTATAGCCCACATTATTATGTTCAGGACTTATAACCTATCTGTCCATAATAATTTACTTATAAAGGCATATCAGTGTATTAAGTATTGTGGCTCCACTAGATGCTACTGTGCTGCTACCGATGTACGTATTCATTTAATATACACATAACCTAAACATGTCAGTAATAGTAAAAGAGACTTGCACGAATGCTTCATTTTCTTTTTTTTTTTTTCAGTTGTCTGTCTCTGTGTGTTTAACAACACTGTGCTGAGCTTCAGTTTCATTCCCAGACTTCGGGAGTAACATAAATAACCAGAACTGATAGTCAGCAAACGGAAGGGAAATATTTTCAAAGCAGGAGGAAAAGAGAGGATATTTGTGATCATGGTTTTAACCTGTCCCCACAAAACTTCATGAAAGAAAATATTTGTTTGAAAAGGTCTCTGATTCCTAGGATGCTGTGGCAAAAATCACAGGCTGTGTTTTTACAAGTCTCTTCTGGGTGCTAATCATAGTCAGGGTGTAGACTCTATTCTTGGTCTGCACCAGTGCTCTGTACTGATCTTAGGCAGTATAGTCAGTGCCTCACAGATCTTACCTAGCAAGATTTACTTTTCAGCATGGACACACAGCTTTGGGTCAGCTTAGCATTTGGGCATACACTTAGTCTGAGGTTGTTTCTTTAACAATAACTACTTTACTGAGAAGTGTTGTGCATTTCTAATTGTTAACTTTCCACAGTTGTAAACAACAAAATAATCAATTCCATTTGCAGAAGTCCAGATCAGAATAGTGGTATTAAATCTCAGTAATCCTTCTGCATTGTTGTATATCTTTGTTATCAAGCAATAATAATCACTGTAGTAAGGAAGAAAGTAACAGTACATCTCCTCATGCTCACAGAGTTCAGCTACAATCTGAGTTTTAGCAAAGAGATCAACGGTTAATGCTCTGCCAACCAAATTAGAACACAAGACAAACTAGGTTTGTTTCAGCTCCCAGCTCCCCAAGATCTTTCTCAGTTTCCTTTACAACAGTTACAAACTCAGCTTGCCTGTGCCTAAGACCTTTCAATTCCATAATCCTCCCTCTTGCTGTGTGGTCTATAACCTCTGAGTACAAATCAAGGTACCTCAGCTGGTGATTCAGGCTGGCTGCTAAACAGTCTTCTCATGCTCCTGTTAAAGTCCCCTTGCATTACACAGAAAATGCTCCCCAATTCACATATAGCTACCTCAAAGTTTAGAAAAGAGCATAATGCAAAGAATTTGAACCTTCGGACCTGTATATTCTTCCAAAGATGTTTAGGTTTGAATAAATTCATAACAATTTTATACTTGGAGAAGAGCAGGACTCCAAGTTGAGAGGAATTCCACAGGACTTTGGTACTGGTTTATAACAGTTCATCTAATGGGCCAGAGATCATCTTCATGTCTATTCCTCACTCCTGATCATGAATATGAACACAGTCTATCTGTGCTAGACTTTGTCTTTCACTTACCTAAAAAATACTAAATATGCTTTGTTTTCTCCAAACAAGCATAAATCCTCAGCGATACCAACCAATAATGAAAGATACCCAAGGAGAAAAACATCTAACAGCTCAGAAAATAGTTAATGGGCTTTGTATACACTGCAGACCAAATCTTTTCTGTAAGAAAATTCTGCATTCAATCAACCCTATTTCTCATCTTTTCTTTCCCCTTTGCCACATTTACTCTCAAGTGCCATCCCAAGGGCACTAAAAAAGGCTAAATAACATTAGCATCCTGAGGACCCGCAGGTCACTTGGGAATAACACTCAGAAGACTAGGAACAAGCAACACCTACTTCACATTGTAAGACCGACCACGGTTGGTCAGGGGGGCTGACACAAAGCCCTGCTTGCCAGAGGTAATGTGAGTTTCCTGCTACAAATGCTGAATGCTTGGCTGAGCTATTTATTAGACTCAAGACAGCTAGTTCTTTGCAGACTCTACAATATGTTTTGAGCTTATCCTGACGGTGCTCTAAGATCTCTGCAGGACAGATGTCTAGAAGACTGTCATATGCAGTATTAGAATATAAGTGAAAAAAATTACAGCTGAATACAGATATCTTTGGGTTTTTATTCCAGCTTCTATAAGTGCCGAGAATCTGACTTTCTGATTGAATAAGGGGATGGTTGAGTCCCTTTCACTTCCAGTGGGTACAATCCAGTAGACAGAGATTCCTCTCTGGAAAGAGAAAAAAACATCATTTCCTTGAAAGCTGGAGGTCAAAATTATACCTTTACCATGTAAAATGCAACTTTTTAGATAGATATTTGATTACCAAATAAATTTTTGCCAAAAAAATGCATATTCCTTAGAAACTAGTCTGGTGGACAGGCTTCTGGTCTCCACACTTGGGGAAAGGAGATGATGATAAACAGGGCTCTCTTGGTCTGTTGTTCCTGAATAATGGTGTCCAGATGAAGTCCAACCATGTAGTATAGGAACATAAATCATAAAACTTCTTAGAAAACATTACAAGCATTTCAAGTTTGCGAGTGAGTTTCTGAACTATTCCTGTGAGGGGAAAAAAAGAGTCCCTTGCTTTGTTGGTCTTTATCAAAACTTCACTGAGTTTCTTATTCTCCGCCTGTTCTGCAGTGATTGGCTGACTCTCTAGCTCTTCTGAGGGGCTGAGTAATTAATTGTCATAAACCTAAATGTCTTCAGAACTACCCCAGATTCTCTGAGAGTGGCCAAAGTACTCAGAAGTTATATATGAGAATTGATAGGCAAAGGTATCACAGGCACATTTACACACTTCACCTATAGATGTAGAGCATAGCCACCTGCATCTCACTCTCTCCCAACACTAGACTGAAAAACATTCGCAGAAAATATATGGAGACTTTTATTTAGTGGCTGGTGAGCAGAATATTTTGATCTGACTCATGCAGTCATTAGGACACTCTAATTATATAGGCTGACATTCCCCACAGGCATCGAGAAAAGAGCTGCCATCAACAGTTTATATACATCTAAGATGTCCTTCTGCACAGAAGTATTACTTTGTTTGTGGTGAGACTAAAAGGATGTGGAAGTAAAAGGATGGATATATTTTGCAAGATTAAAGCAAGGTATCGGATTCAACCACTATCTGCTTATGATTTTAAAAATACCGAAAAATACTATCTTGATGCTTTCCTGTGTCACCAAACAGCTCTTTATCCTTGCTTATCTTCCACTACTTATAAAGCAAAAAACTTTCTGTCTTACAGAGTAAAAGACACAAGAATTGCACTGGTTTTAATCATGGGAGAGGATGGGGAAATTATGTTACATTAAAAATTCCCTGGGTAAAAATGGCACTAGTAGAAACAAAGACAGGGTTAATTCCTCTGTGCTGTCAGCAGGTTTCCTCTACCCCACACAGAAAATTCCAGAACAGAACATTAAGACCCAAATAAGAAGTCAAATCATAATATTGATAACAAACAAATAACAATATTGAGATATAGTCTAGTAATTTGCCTTCTATTTTGCCACATTCTATTTTTTCCTGTTTAAAAAAAAAAAAAGCAGCAACATTCTTTATCTGCTTTGAAAATATTATTTAAAAAAATGAATCCCCCTCAGCAATTTTACTAAAATAAAGTTGAATATATTCTGCTTTTGAAAGTGGAAATGACTCTGTGCTTTTAATTTCTTTATGAAGTAACAAATTGCACAACACCAGAATGCTGCTTACCATTACTGGTCTTAGCCTTAGGGAATGTTACTTTATTACCTTTCCAAACCATACTTCAGAGGAATTAATTAATTGATGCTCTTAGCAGCCTCATCCTGACAAAAACATATGATACTCAAATGTTAAACATGGAAGCTAAGATGAAACTGTCAGGAGAAGGCTGAAAGTGGTTATTAATATGGGTTTTGATAAATATCTTCTCAGGCTCACACTGTGCCTCGTCTACTTTCATCTTGGAAAGTAGTTAATCTGATTGATGAAGATCCTATTTCAGATTGTCTCCATGCTGAGTTTAATAACTGCATTTTTTTTTTTTTTTCAAAAATAAAAAAGTCCCTTATTGCAAGTCAAAAAATCGTTACATTGCCATGCTTTGTGATGGTGTAAGAAGTCTAACAGTGAAATTTCTGCTTTTTGCTCTCTCCATGCTTGAACAGTGTTTCTTAATTACCACACTATCCCATAGATGACGGCATCCAGCCCACTTCCTTCTCCCTGTGTGCTTTGCAAAGCAGACTTTGATAAGAGAATTGTCATATGCTGCTAATGTTAAGCCTTAGGCTTAAAAGAGCCAGCTTGTCATGGCATCCTATCAGGCCTGTAGCACAAAGGGTGACACAGTATGCCATTCTTGTGTCATTACTAACATTCCAGTGGTAAAAATGAACAAGTTGATTTTTTGCTATTGCTTAAATTCTTCTGTTATTGTTTTAAACATACAGTCACAGTTACGGTTACTGAGTTGAATAAAAAGGTGTATCACAGAGTAACATTTTAATGCAATTATTCACTTTCAGAAGAGCCAAAAGCTTCAAAATACAGTATATATATATAAGATAGTAAAGAACTTCAAATATATAGTATTACTGTATGGACATATTAAAAACAAGAAATGAGGTTGTTAGCAATTACTAAATCAGCTTTGGTTATAAATGTCATTGTAATGGGTCTACAGAAAATTCTTCTGTTAGATTGAACCTTAAATATTTTCCCCATGAATGTCCTAATGTACACTGAAAGGGTGCACTGCCATAGCTATCTCTGTAATCATGGCAATGCAGTTTCCAATGCAACCTGTTCCCTGTTCACTCTGCCGCATTAAGATGAAATTCTGAGGCCATTGCTTTATCTAGATCACCTCTCTTTTTTAATTCCATCATGACTCCCCCTTGTCAATAATAATAATTAATTTAAAATATTTCCTTTGTATACATACCTTACAAAAAAGACTGCAAATTCAACCCCAATCTCTTTGTTAGCCCATCCTTCATTACCTTCCTAGTATCACAGAATCACAGAATGGATGAGGAAGGGACCTCTGGAAGTCTTCTTGTCCAAAGTCCCCCTGCTTAAGCAGGGCCACCTAGAGTCAAGCTGTTGAATATCCTGAAATACGGAGACTCCACAGCATTCCCGAGCCACCTATGCCTGATGCTTAGGGGACTGCCCCCTCTCAAATATCTCCTTTGTTGAAATGACTGGAAAAGCTTGACAACCACTATTTTGATGCAACGTGGAGGACACTATCTGCTAAACCAACCTGTATCCTGTAACCTGTAACCCTGACTGACTGGCATCTGTGTAGTCCTGGGCAGTGACAGTTTTATTTTTATAGAAAGAAGGTCCCAAAGTCAGATTGCTAAAAATAAGATACATTCAAAACCTGCAAGGAAACTCCCATTAAAATATCTTCTAAGCCACTAATTCTTCAGCTAAACCTGGATAACATGGAGCACTAATGTCTGAGTTGAAACTAAACAGCAGTGCAACACTGAGAAACAGGTATTTCACTGCATCTACAGTCTAGCCAATTGTGCAGCCCTTTAAGAAATTGTCTGGTAACTGTTATTTTGTGTGAAAATACTGACTCATCAGAAAATAATTTTAGAGCGGTTTGGTTTCAATTGCTTTTCTGTCCCAAAATCTATGTAATGAAAAGGGATTTTCTCTGTGTTATCTGAAAGAGCTCTTTATTTGAGATTTTAGTTGCTTTTTCTAATTAAAAAAATGAAGTGAGGATATTCCTAAGTAATAGAAAATAAATTTCCAATTCACTGAATCTTTATTTATACACTGGTACCATGGAAAAATTATTGAGAGGGCAATAAAAATGTTTTCAATTTGTGAAGAAGCCGACTTGCAGCAAAGCCCACTGAAGTCTTCTGTCAGCAATGTAGACAAACTCAGTTTTCATTCTGCAAGAGCAAGTGGTTTACTGGGGCCAGTCTGCTCCTTGTTATAGCATCTGGGGCTTAAGCAGCCATCTGAGGAGACAGAGAAGATGTGAATCTGTGTATACTGGAGGGAAAGCACCTGAAAAGGTAGGTTTGGCATCCCTCATAGCGGTAGGGAATAGGCAAGATGAGACTAGATGTCTACAAAAGGCAAGTGCTACCTTTCCCCACGTACCCAAACCTCTTATTAGTGATACTGAAGAAAACCAAAGGATTTTCCAGGGCTGAAACACTGATAAAAGAGATAGCAAAAGCACAGAGTATTTTGTCGTTCCCAGTTCTCAGCTGCTCTCAGCAATTGCTTTCCTGGTCTGTGTCAACAGCCCATGCAGCAGCTCCGAGGAGAGGAGCCCGGTGGCTGTGCTGCTTTCTTCTCCAGGCAGCAGTGTGCTCTTTGCACTTGCCAAGCATGTTCTTCTGGCTAGTAGGAAGGGCAGGAAAATTAATTTATTAGTTAGATGACTTGAGTAGGGCCTGGGAGATGGATCAACTGACCTTTCACCTTCGAATTTCTCCTTGATTTCTCCTATTCATCCATTCTCACATGTAAACTGGGATTATTCCTTCCTTGGCTCACCAGAGCCAGTATCTACTAGCAGGTATTTCCTGCGATGGAAATTGGACAACTGCCTTCAAATGCCACTGTGCGCTGCCCACAGCAAAGGCACTGTGGCATAATCGTGGGAAACGGAGTCTGCTGACACTGGAAGGACTGGTGATATCTCTGCATATTTTGAAATGAAGAAAAAGCTTCTCACGTTCCCATCTCCAACAGAACACTACCTAAAACCTAGCACTATGTGTACAGTGGGAAGGGCAGGGCAGGGCAGGGCAGGGCAGGGCAGGGCAGGGAAGGGAAGGGAAGGGAAGGGAAGGGAAGGGAAGGGAAGGGAAGGGAAGGGAAGGGAAGGGAAGGGAAGGGAAGGGAAGGGAAGGGAAGGGAAGGGAAGGGAAGGGAAGGGAAGGGAAGGGAAGGGAAGGGAAGGGAAGGGAAGGGAAGGGAAGGGAAGGGAAGGGAAGGGAAGGGAAGGGAAGTTGCTCTTTGCTGAAGGTTAAGATCTTGATAAACACATCATAATACAACGTGGTTAAATGGCACCATCAGATTATGCTGCTTTTAGCAATTCTAAATGTCACATAATTGCCTTTGTGGCTGCATAATTTTAGGTGTATTTTCCTGGAAGAACAGCACACTGAGCCAACTGCCAGCAGATCTAGAACACGAAATTTTCAGGGAAAAGCTGGAAACACTCAGGCTGCCTATCTGAATAGGAGCAGCTGGTGAATTTTCACTACACATTGAAATAGTTTGTTTTGTTTTGTTTAAGATAAGTTACAGAGACTGCAGGAAGGAAAAATCAGCTCGTCCCAGGGGGTAAACTGAGCCTGTTTTATATTAAAATGGAAATAAAAGCCCACTTTACTTGCCTTTTTTTAAAAAGGAAAATTCCAAAAGGGTATTTTTGATGGTGTCAAGTCAGATTTTCTCTTGTGCTCTGACTTTTTATGGTCTCACAGTGGAAGAGAGGACAATAAGGAACTGTATGTCTGCTATCAGGAATTATCTTTGCCTGAGTGACTCAGTAGGAGCAAAGCAGATACAGATTTTGACATAACGGGTAATGTCACTCCTTCCCATAGCAGGATTATGTATTTAAAAAGCAGCATTAGGACTGGAATAAGATGGACTCGCTCATTTGCAATTATAAAGATGGCTTGCTGAACAGCAACCTTTCATACTCAAAAGGACACCCCACAAAAAAAATACAAGTGACTATATCATCAGGACTTTACTCCTCAAATTCTTCATGATCAGCACATTTTTGTCAAGTACAAAACCCAAATTTATTTCTACAAAAGGGTATTTAAAATTCACGCATAGTAAAGAAGATATTCTGCTTTTCTGAGGCCTCCTCAGACATGCAGGATTTCATTCTATTATTTTTACTCCTTCTGGAAAAAATGAGCAGCTTTGACTGTCTTCTGATGGGAGTTTCATATAATCCAAGAGAGGGATATGGTTTCCTCTGCTGAAAAGCAGAAGTAAGATTTTTGTAAGTAGTGTGAGGGATGAAATTAAGTGTGGTTTATCAGTATGAGAGAGGTAGAAATCGGTAAAAAAACTTCAAGAGCAGAAAAACAAAAAAGTAATTTTCTTTAAATGAGAAAAGAACTTGGTGGCTGGAGAAAATATTTTCCTTGGTAGAGCAAACAGTGAAAAGTTAGTAATAATAGAAATTTTATATATACAATTTAAAATTAGTGTCCTTGGTAGGTAGATAAAAGATTATTTTGTGGTTTATTGGAATGTTCCTTCAAGCTGTGAAATTCATTTTTCGTATGTGGAGGAGAGAGGGTGGGGAAGAGTTGAAAGAGATGTGCTGATTCTATACATGATGATTCATAGTGGATAAATTAGTGTAACACCTCCTCTCTTTCCCCATTAGCTACTGGCTAGCTTCTATCTCCGTCCTATAGCACTGAATGGTTTGTAGCAGAAGAAAGCTCAGTGAAGGATCTTCTCTCAAAATTTCTTAACTATCCATACAGGATAGTTAAGCTTTCTTAACTATCTATAGGAGAACGACAAAGATGGTGAAGGGGCTGGAGCACAAGCCCTATGAGGAGCGACTGAGAGAGCTGGGGTTGTTTAGCCTGGAGAAGAGGAGGCTCAGGGGAGACCTTATAGCTCTCTACAACTACCTGAAAGGAGGTAGTAGACAGTCAGGTGTTGGTCTGTTCTCTCAGGTGACCAGTGACAGAACTAGAGGACACAGTCTCAAGATTCGTCAAGGGAAGTTTAGGCTCGATATTAGGAAAAAATTCTTGACTGAAAGGGTGATTGGCCATTGGAATGCGCTGCCCGGGGAGGTGGTGGAGTCACCGTCCCTGGAGGCGTTTAAAGGGGGATTGGATGAGGCACTTAGTGCTGTGGTTTAGGTGACGAGTAGGTGTTGGTGTTGGGTCATAGGTTGGACTCGATGATCTCAAAGGTCTTTTCCAGCCTTGTGATACTGTGATACTGTGATATCAATAGTAACTATCACCAGGAAAGTGATTTTTCTCCATTTCATCCTCTTGTCTCCTTATTTGCTTCCTGTTTTATGTATAGTATTCTTACTTGATCATTTTTCTCCTATACTAATACTGGTGGATCTTGTTGAATCTGGGAAAATCATACATTGTGACTAAACTCCTCATCTTGGCATATAATCTTATAATATGTAAGACCAATATTTAAGGGGCCAATTGATTTTCTAAATGAGCATATTCTATTAATATGATTAAACTTTGCTCATAGGAAAATTTTGAGTGCTTGGGACTGCTGAACACTGCTATTTTGTTTCTTTGCTATTCCTACATTTAATATGTAGAAAACAATCAGTCTTCAGGAGAAATATGAGTTGAGGTTTAACTTATTTCAGAGGAGAGAGATGAAAAGTTCAGACAACCAAACAGTAGTTTTGCAAAAAAAATACAGTATACCACTGGCAAATGACAAGTAAGAAATGTAATTTGAAGAATACGAATAAGTATCCAAATTAAAAGCAGCTCTGAGAAGCTGTAAGAATACACATTAGTTGCTTTAACAACTGTGGAAGAAACTGTAGGCCTAAATGTCTTGCTTTTGTTTGTATCAATCTCTGTGACTGTTACAGAGATAAGTATGTCTGACAAGTTTCATTTCAAATAGACCTTTTTGGGACTAACAATGAGTTGATTTCATTACCTGCTTCTTGTATCAGTCTGGTGAAAGAGTAAGTCTGAAGTTCAATTTGTCAGTCTTTGTTCTTAATCAGTCTAGAAAAAATGTCTTTAAACTAAAGTAACTAATTCTGAAAAAAAAAGAAAAACTACGTGTTCTAATCTTTTGAAATCTAGGCTTTTGCCGGAAGCTACTTTTATTTTATTAAAATAGCTTTTATCAGCCTAAGAAATTAACTAGTCTAGAAAGAACATTTATCAAAACTTCAGTTATTCCCTGAAAAGCAGTTAGGTCTGAGCAAAATGAAATTAAATAAGAAAATTCAGTGCCACTGTGGAACATACCCAAAAGCAGTGCATGGGAAAGAGAAAATAAAAGTGCCAATATACATTAAGTAGTTTAGCACACACCACGAAGAACATGCCATTCCATAATTATACTTAAAGTTATTTCAGAGTATTCCTACTGTATTATTGCCAAAGGCAAACCCAAGAAACTTTCCATCATATACGTGAGTCTCATTCACTAAGATGACTCATCACCTTTGGATTCACAGGCATCCACAGCAGAATGAATCGACACACCAGATACTCTCTTGGCTCTCTGCTACGTCTCCTCATTTTGTATAGCATGGCCATTTAAAGCATGTATCATCTGGCTTTAAGTCTTCTTGCTTGGGCCTAATTTTGAGGCAACTGAAACATCTTAAAAATTTCAATTGCCTCAAACTCTGAGATCAAATAAGGGACTCTCAAGATGATGGTATTATTCGCAGGTAGTAGAAAATGCAGAATGTTTAGCAAAATAATAATATCCTAAAGTAGTCAGAGAATGAGGAACAGGGAAAGATGGAGTAACAGTGGAGAACATAACAGCAAAAGACAGTGGACAAATCAGAAAGAAAAGGGTGATGGACTGAAATAAGGGTGAAGTCCAAGAATCAGCAAGGTGAGTCCAAAGACACTCATAGTCAAGAAAGCGCCTGAAATGGAAAGAGACTTAAAGTGTCTAAGTGCAATAAATCTCTGAAGGAGTATCAGGAAGTTCAAGGTAAGATTAAGCAAGCAATCTCAGCTAGAAATAGAAAACAAAACATTTAATATAAAAGAATTTTTATGGTATTCAAAAATGTTTATTGAGTCTTCAAAGTTCAGATTACTGATTACAAATAAACAAATACATATTTTTATATATTTCAGTCAAATATTTCAACTTTATTTCACAACTTTGAGGTATAAGAGAGGCTTTTCAGAAATGAAAGTTCAAATACTCAGGTTTTTACAGGAGTTCAAAGGATCACACCAGCTTCCTCAATTTTAACAAAAATGGCTTGATGTTCTGTAGTGATCTAAAAAAGCATGGAGAAGAAATTTGTGTGGAAATGAGTTATGAGTAAGAATTCCTTACGACAAAATTCAGTGTTGGGTGGGGAAAGTTTACTAAACATGGCACTGAGCAGCACCCCTCTGCACCTTGGCATTGGTATTGTCCTAAGTGGGGCTGTGTAGCACAGGGTTCAATTTGGTACATCAGTCCAGTGCAGCTGACTCTATGTCACTTGCCTTCAGAAAACCCTGCTTTCAGGTTCTGCTGGCCCATCACTTCATTGTCTGTGCTTGACTTAGTAAGAAAATTTGTTCCCTGGCCCTGACATATATGAGTGGGGCACATGTACTGGATCTCTTCTTTCCTGCCCTATATTTAGCATTTTCCCCACCTTTTTAATTTATGCCCTGAGACCTGCTTGACAAAACCTTACTAAGCATTCTCATTTGGATGCTTGTGATATTTTCTTCTACGAGCTTGGCTCTTATGCTGAACTATATCTTTCACAATAGACCAAGTTTACAGGGGTTCTACTACATTCCTTGAAATGAGGCAAGGATGAGGCTGGGATATACTTGAACCACTAGGGAGACTAGAAATAGGAAGCTCCAAGACTCGTTGAAATAACATAGTTTTCCAAAAATAAAATTACTTTGTCACTTTTATTCTGATGTTCCTAAACTGGAAAAAATGGGAAAGAGATTTAAATTACTATTTTCATACTTTTACTAAAAAAAATTGTTTTAATCAAAGACACGTTGGTTTAAATATGTGTAAATGCATGTGATATGTAATGACTCATGGAGGCCATTTAGTCCAGCTTCTTGCTCAAAGTAAAGCAAGTGATGTTGGTGACAGAGTTTCTTCCTCTTTGCCAGGAGGAACATGATGTTGATGCTTTCTTCCTCCTCCATTTGGGACTCTTTCAACATTTTCCAAACTGCTTTAGTACTGTGTTCTTTTATTGTTGATCTTCAACTCTATATTATATGTAAAATTACAATATCCAGAATGCCAGAGATATGTTGGATATTTGTTGTTTGTTCTCTTTTTGTCACTAAAACTGGATTTTGACCTGATTCCTAAATTACATTCCATTAAATGACCATTGGTTTATAGGGCTGGGATCTCCAGTATCATCTGCCAAATGGGCATTGTCTGTGTTCCTCTCTATTGCATCCTGAGTTTATCTAAGCTGATATTTATCTTCAGATCCTAGATGCTTGTTGTTTAGTGATAACTGCTACTTTTTTTTTTATTATTATTAAAAAAAAAATTATTTTCCTGAGAGTTATAAACAATGTCTTTGTATTACTATCTAGATTTTCTCCACAGCTAAAAAGGCTAGATACCTGTTATTTATTTTCCTAAGTAACAAATGAAAAATAAAATGGTTATTTTCAGTATTAGACTGGTATCCAGCGCTGAGAGAAAAGGGAGGTTGATACATGAGTTTTGAAGCTGAACTTCTGAGATTGGCCATACTGGTGATTAGGAAAAATGTTCCTCGGAGGCAACAGAAAGAAAAGAAAAGAAAAGAAAAGAAAAGAAAAGAAAAGAAAAGAAGAAAAGAAAAGAAAAGAAAAGAAAAGAAAAGAAAAGAAAAGAAAAGAAAAGAAAAGAAAAGAAAAGAAAAGAAAAGAAAAGAAAAGAAAAGAAAAGAAAAGAAAAGAAAAGAAAAGAAAAGAAAAGAAAAGAAAAGAAAAGAAAAGAAGAAAAGAAAAGATTGTATGTGGTTAATTTACAAGTATGAGAATGAAACAAAGATGCAGCTGGTGAAGAAATGTAAGGGCAGGAGAAACTGGATGAACATCAATGTTTATGGGAGTGGTGATGAGGGAGAAAGGAACAAGGGCGATAATGGTAAGTGAGGAACATTGTCTGTGGCAGTCAATACTCAATGCAAGCAGTGTTCAATCAATATGCAAAGAAGCAGCTAAAGTGGCTACAGCACAAGGCTCAGTGAAAATGGCCGCAGCACATACAGTGTTCATTTGTTAATCAACAGCTGAAGTCGTGCCATCTACTGTGACACGAAGAAGCATGAAGCAGGGGACAGGTAAACAAAGGTTAAGTGAATAAAATGTGATTGATTATTAACAAGGCCCGCAAGCAGGTGAGAAGCAAAGGCAGTTAAGACTGAAGGATGAAAAGCATGGTTCTTTGTAATGACAACAGAAAATACTGAACGCGCACCTGCAGCCCTACTCTGCTCAGGGAACTTCCAGCCTCTCACGCGCTGGAGGAGCTGCAGAGCTGCTCAAGCAGGCTGTAAATCTCCCACAGCAATACTCAGTCCTTCTGTCTATATCTCTCTGAATGAAATGCCCTCATACAACTTCTCTCTTCTTCCAGTCATATCTGCAGCACCCGTACAATCCTCCCGTTTTTAATCCTATATTAGAGGAGTAAGTGGGAACAATTACCTGCCACCACCATATACACTCTGTACTGCTAGCAATCATGCCCACTCTACTCTTACTGATCCTTTTGCTTTACATTTTGCTATTTCTTTGGTCTGTTCCCTATCCAGATATTTGCTTTCCATTGATACTCCCACTCATGGAGCTTATATATATTTTTTTGCATCATATTTTATAATAACAAATATTTGCTAACAAAACAGGGAAGGGTACCATAAAGACAGTGCATTGCAGTCACTCTAGAAATGCAGAGAAGAGTGGAAGCATCTAGTCAGAGTCTCTGTAGAGAAGGACAGTCACTACTAGAATTCTTTCAGTGACACCCTGGCAGTTTTCCCTTCTGGTTTTGTTTGTTTATTTGTTTTGAGGGCAGGCTAGAGTGGTGTATTTTTAGATTATGAGTAAATTGAAATGATTCCCAAAGGAGATATATTATGAAAGGAAGGTAAACAGGTACAATTCGTTATGTTAGTAGTCCATAAAGGGATCTATCAAGTGTTTTCTGTCCCAAGAATTCTTTAATAAGACTGATCAAGTGGCTGATCAATTGTAGGTTCTCAACATCATCAGAAATCAGAATATTACACTTCACGCAGGTGAAAAGGCCATGAAATCATTCTCTCTGAGATAAAAAATGGATAGCCGTGTTTAGCTTGTGATTACTTCTGAAATTATGGTACCTTTTTCTGCCTGGATGCTGAAATTCTACAACATTTTACACATAAATACAATATATTCAAAACCTAAATAAGACCCTGAGGTTCGCAGCAAATCTGACTTAGTTTGTCCATAATAATTTGAGGTAGAAGACAGTAAGCACAGGAAAAATACTGTACATATAGCTAAGAAGGAATCGGGCAAAACCTGCGGTCTCTGGCTTGAGATTTTTTAGACTATGATATTATAGAGTTATATATTATAGATTACATATCTTTCTTATTACACTCCTGCAATAGTCAAACTGTAGAGTGCACAATACAGAAACACATCATTTTCATAAGTACGCTATCCTTGCACCCATGCTTTGGATAGAAATGATACATAAAAATTACTTCCCAAGCTGCTTTTTTGATTATAAAACAACTTAATTATTTTTTTTGTTTATAAAGAAAAATGAGACCACCTTTGTACAGTCCCTCAAAATTCATTGTTTTCATAAAATCCTACAATATGGAAAAACTCCTTTTGAAAAATCTACATTAAATTATGTAATTCTGTAGCAGCTTTTACGAAATTGGCATTTTCCTAGGAAAATCTCTATGACAATATATGAAGTATGCATTACTAAATGCTACTGTATCAAAAATATAAATTACTAAATGTATACTACTAAAATATACATTCATTTTTGAAAAAAAAAGGAAATAATAAGCGGTTTCTATATGCTATTTTGATATAGTTACTCTCAGAGATCATTATCAACTAAACTGGCTGTGCCACATGCCAGTTAGATTTGTCTATAGACATACAACATTCTGTATGGAATTCTGTAACTGCAAAAAGATACAGGTGTCTTCTATACCCAGATAGATTGATACCACTCTGACCCCTATCACTCTTAAGTGAAGAAGAAAACAGCAGACTATGTAATTGAGAGGAATAAATATTAGTAATAACTGTAAGAATATCGTGGGCTTAATATTAAATTTTATGTTTTCTATATCATAAACAGCAAGAGTATAAACATGTATATAAATGAAGAACCAAACTGCCCTTTATAACAAATAAGCTCATATTATGTTATGTTAAGGGAAAAAAAATTAATTAAATGAGAATAACAGATTTCAAAACAAAAGTGTTAGTATTCATCTATATCCAAACAAGAAAATCTATATATCTTAAGGAGCTATTTAGCAGAGCTCCATACAGGTCTGTTTACATCTACATGTTTGAGAGTACTCAGTAATGATTTTCAAATCTAATTGCTAAGCCACCCACACTGGGCAGAAGGTAAGATTCTTCCAAGATATCTGACAGAATAGAAAGACAATGAGAAACCTTTATCTACACAATGAAATATGCTGATTACATTTACTTCTGCTTCTGCATGCCCACAAATTAATAATTGTAAAGTTCAGCTTACAGTCCTATTACCTAGCTGCTGTGGATATTAGAGTGTAAGAGTATAGACTTTATTCAGTGTAGTGTCTTGTGTTTCAGCAGGACAGAAGCTGTACTTTGGAAAGGGAAAATGTGTTTTCATGCCAGCTGAAAGGATACAGAAAGGGATAAGAGGGATGTTCCCATGCTCATCTCCATAGGCCTGAACTCTATAGGATGTGAAAAAGTGAAAGATTAAAAATACATTTGCATGAGCTGTCAAGGAAGACAATGTTGAAACTAGACAGAGGTCTTGAGATATAATGCACCGAGAGATAAGCAATAAGGAGTTGTGGCAATCTCAGTTCATTCAACAAGACATAAATCAGAAGATCTGATTCAGTTTGGACATTTGGAGACGCCACGTAGCACAAGAAAAGTGCTAATGCTGTGATCTGTCATAATGTCAGAATCGTTGTAAGGTAGAAAACATGGGGCTCATCATGAAGAGTATTTAGACGTTATGAGACGTCGCCTGCAGGCCGGCTTGGTTAATTATCTCAAGTAATAGGGCTGTAGAGAAGTCTTACCAAAGCACTCCTCGGGACCATCCACTGATATTAAGCTCAGATGAAAACTACCTGTGCGTGTCTGCATCAGTTTCTGAAACTTAACCTTGTCTCTACTTCCCCACCTTCTTCCTTCCCAAGATAAAAATATTCTGTAAATTCAATTACAATTCAAAAACCAGCTTTTTGAATAGGTAAAATCCCAGTTTTCCATTTTCCCTTTTCTCTTGCAAGCATATTGTATGCACTTGTCAACAAATGCTATAAAGATGGGACAATATAATTTCCTCAGACTCTAAAGGGAATTATCATTCATCCCCAATGTTGTGATACTGGGCTTTGGAAGATATGTTTCCTTGCCATTTTCAGTTTCCTTGGAGAAGACCTCAGCACATTCCAGGTAGGATATTTTTATGAGGGCCTATTTACACGAGGAATGTGAGCACCTAAGGAAGAGTAAGATTTGTAGTGAGGTTTATAAAAGCACCCCATTTAATGGTGGATTAAAATAATAAAACCTAAACTGAAATGCATAAAACATGAAAATAGAACTCTTAAATATTTAAACTCCAAAAAGTTTGAAATAAAGTGAATTTAGAAACACAGATCATATGGAAAAATCAGTGGGCCTTCTGTTCCCATGTTATTTATGAGCTTAAGAAAAAATCCACCTTTAGCAAGTGTCACTTTTCGATTGTGACAAAAAATATAAATGTTCCAGTTCTAGAAAGAATCACAACCCAATCTCATGTTTTAAACAATCTTAGAAGGAAAACATCACACTGACTTTTTTGCTCATTTCCACTTATTTTCTTGTATTAAAAAAAGAAAATAATTAGGCATATGACACCATTCTTCTGGTCAGTCAGTAGCAGTGGCTGCCAAAAAATTTTTGACAAAGGCAGTGTGTTGACTGGACTGTGTCGTTGTTCATTGATGGCTGCTACTCATATCAGTATCTACAGTTGCCGCAATGAATTATTAGTCTAAGATAAAAATAACATTAATGTCCTAGAGTTCTCTTGCAAAGTAAAATGAGTGAAGAGACATCCCTATATTTGGATCCTATTTGAAATGTAATTCATGACATTTTCCAACAAAAGTTACTATTAGTGTCATGGACATTGCTGTCATTGCATCGTAAACACTTCGTTTCTTGTCTGTCAAAATCACAGCAGCTGTCACAATTCAACTAAACTGAAAAGAATTGTAATTAGAAATCCCTACTTTATGAAATTCCAGTATACTTTATTGAAAGTCAAAGCAGTAATTATACAGATTTCAGTCAGAAATGAAGTCTTCAAACTTTATAAATAGAAACCGTTGCTTTTTTCACATTTCTGAATGCCGAGTGTGATTATGAAAAATGGAGGTTAGCTGAGATTAAAATATTATTGTATGTCCTCAATATCACAAAGTAATACTATGTATTTTTTTCAAAAAATCATGCATTTATTACATATAATCCTCTATCCCTTAACTCTTTTCTATGTAGAAAGTTGAGACCTTTATCATAGATCTAATGAAATGTAGTGGCCACGTTATGTAGTGGCTATCAGAAATGTAGTGGCTTTCAGAAAAAGAGATTGAGTTTGCACCATAGTTTTGCAGGCCCTTGGAGACACAGATTCCACCAGAAAGTTGTCACTGAAAAAAACCTGAATGATTCAGAAAACCACCTGATGTGGCTACAGCCCCCACAAAGGTGTTGGTTTGGGCAGAATAGGGAGGGAAATACAATCTTAAATCTTTCATCTAACTCACAGATTTCTACAGTGGCTGTTGTTATAGTGAAGACAGTGCAGCTTCATGCAATATTACAAAATTTATGAAAAGGTTTGAAGCTACAACTGTCTTCATTCATTTGTTTAAAAGTATTTTTAATTAGTCTCAATGTCATCTAACCTGGACAGTCATGAAACTTAATCTTTCAAAAGGATATATTTTTCATAAAATTCTTAGACATTTTTTTGCAAAAACTTTGCAAATAGTTCTAATTCTTAAAAGAATTTCTTAAAACTTAAACTTTATTCTTTAGCAGAGACATTATTCAGACAATTGCTTAATGCAATTTTCTTATCTTTGAACCCAGCACACTCACCAAAAAAATTTCTTACTGAGCAACAAATACAGCAAAGTATTTACAGTCAGACTTCTGTCACAAAAGATAATAAGGTAGTTGAATAACAAGGGAGTTGAAATTATTCGGAAGAGAAATAAATGTTTACATTTGTTGAACAAATTATTCAGTTTTAATCATTCCTTTTTTTCTGAGCATCCTTGATTTGTTTTCCATTCGAACGTCCATTTCATCTTTCTAATACATTTACTGTCTCCTTTTATACAAAAGTCTGTATTTTCAGAGTGAGACGTCTGAAGCAAAAGCGCATTGAGGCACTCCAGTAAGTGACCTGTTTTTTAGAAATGTTGAGAATCATCTTCCAGTCTAATGAGGTAATTTTCTGGAATACAACAAATGTTTTTAAACAGAATGCTATAGGTAAGGGCTTAAAAACTGTCTCTGACCTCTCAGATAGTTCAGCGGGAATCTTTTCTTAAGAGATGTAGCTATCAACAGCACATATTTATATCCTACGTTGTGTAAGAACAGTTTCTCTGTGAAGCCAAGCCAATGATTCTGAAATGTTGGTTATGTTCTGTTCATATCATTCTTATTATCCTGAAAACGCCATAACTTCCTTCACCTTAAGGCTCTTACTGGATTATAAACTGGAAAAATCGACATCCTATCTCTGTTAACCTTTGGCAAAGCTTGAGGAACTATTCCTTGCTCATGAAAAAGCCATCTAATTGCTAATCTATAATCCTTTTAATATGCTCTGCGTTTTGGATTGATCTATTGCCAGCTGACCCAGCAGTGCCCACGGCTATATTAATCCTATTATTCACATGTTCCAATGGAACTCTTTAATGAAGTCTGAAAGGCTTGCATACTACTGATATTAAGGATGGTTACACTTGTATTGCACCTAATTATGGAACATTCTATTGTATTACCTCATTGTGCAATTTTTTTTTCCCAAGGCAGAATTTATTTTGATTACAAGATTTATCATGTTATTATCATCTGTGTTCTTTTTTTGCAGGGGGCGTGGAATGGCTTAGTTACAGATTCAGTACTATGGTTTTAACAGACTAATAAGCATTACATCACTTGACCAGACTGAAAATAAAATTAGGAAGGTAAACAATTATGTTTTTAAAAATAGAAGTATTAAATACTAATACTACATTTTATATTTAGAATTTAACCTGAGGATGTAAAAAGACTCTAAAATCAATGACAAATTGCTAGACCATAAAATACTCTTTTAGGAAAGCATATTTAACAATACTATAATTTTGTAGAGAAGGAAATTAATTGAGCCTGTTAATAGTAAATGTACTTTAATATCATCTGCCACAGTCCAATATTGAGTCTTTAACACTCTTTCTGGCAAAAAACCCAAGAACAGTAAACTTTGCATTGACTTCTCCTTTAGGAGTTTGAAGCAAGTCACAACTGTTGAGACGGATGTAAGCACTTTTAGTGTCCCACGCTACAAAACCAATCTATCTTTTAACTCCATGCACTGCACAGCAAGTAAAACACATCATCTGTAAGTACTGCATCAGGAAAAAGTTTCTAATCCAGCCATCTGTAATCCAGTGTAACTCAGAAAATAAAGGCCCCTGTTCCCTACAATGATGCCCTTCACTGAGTCTTATTATGGTTTGGGTCATGTATCTCCACAAAACCTGCCCTACAGTAACAAGAAAAATCATTTAGCCTTCATGATGCCATAAGAAAAATAATAGCCTGCTCTCTCAAAAAATCACTCAAACCAATTGTCACATGTGTTATTCTGTCAACCATTGCAAGAAATAAGAGCATCAAGTACAGAATCTTTTTCTAAACTGTATCTCCGCTATGTTAACATCTTATCCTAGCTTGGCAGTGGCCTCCATTTGCTTTGTATTGGAAATTAACATTTTATTTTTAACCCTTAAAAATTAAAGAAGATTAAGGATGTTGTAATCTCTCCACTAGTGAGTGATCAGCAGAATACATACACTCCTCATTGGCAGAAAAATAAATATCAAAGCCTCAGCTGAATAATAACCTTCGCTTTCCTAAGCTTCCTCTCTCAGATCTGTTTCAGAATACTCAAAATACTAAATGCATCCATAAAGCACAACTGTAGACAAGTAATGTGACAATGGAGTATTGATTAATTTCTTAGCTTTACTGTCTTGTGTAGTTATACACAAATATAGATTCACAGGAACATACGCTTAAAATAGCCAGTTTATATTACACAAGATTGTTCAACTGACTATTTTCTTTTTCTTCCTATACACCAGAGAAAATGAGGATGTATGCACATTGTTTTTTAAATACTTCGTTAAGGTTGTCTAATTGTATTGCTACTTAATTATCTAATATAATGTCTAAAGTTACTCTACCCATAAGCAAGAATCATATGTCTAATTGAGGATAATATTTTAAAATCTACTACGTTAATGGCTTTGGAAGTCATAATTGTAGATAAATCAATGCAGCAGAAATTGCACATTATTCAACATGTATGTGCTTTCTTGACAAAATACTGGTCTCACAAAAATCTCTAGGAAGAATAAACCCTTCTAGGAAGCAGTGGCACTCACTTTGGGTTTGGATTTTTTTACAAAGCAACTGCTTTCCCGGGACACTCTGCTCAGTCCCTCTGTGAGGCTTTCCATAGAGCATGCGTGGCAAACACAAGGCTTGCAGACCGACTCCGGCCCTTCATCTTGTTTTATCCAGCCTTGCATCTTGTTTCTACCCAACTCAGCAGCACTTTGTTTTACATCGGCGCCAAGCTCCTTGCCCCTGCACTCCTGTGAGCACGCCAGTCACGTGTGCAGCGTGTGATGCTCGTTATGCTGCAGGAACAGGCTGACGTGGCCCTCTGTGAAAATAAGTTTGACACTGCTACCGTAGAGGATCCTTCTTTCCTCTCCGAAGATGAATCTGGCTTTCCTTACAAGGCAAATCAGAGGAATTCAGTCTGTCTCTTCATTGTATCAGGAATTTGGGACCTGTCTCAGTGGACCTTTGTCCTACGACATAGACCCAGGCAGCATTTCCCACAGCAAAGAGGCCAGGAGTGACTCTAAGGTAATTTTGCACACTATTTTGTTTCCCTTCTCTGTAGGATGTGATTATGCAGTCCCCCTGAAACCCTGCCCATACTACAAGAATCACCTAGAAATGAGATGTACAGTGCTTAAAGAGACTTCATAAGCCTGAATTGGAGACTGTAAATTTGTCTGGTGTAGCACTGTAACCCCACTACCCACTCTGAGTAATTCCCTCAATTTACTGGTAACCTCATTGCTATTCCAAGGAACAACTCTCTGAATTAAGTACAATTCAGCATGGACAACAGTGCAACAAACTAGGACACAGACTTCGTAAGAGTTGTAAGTGGAAAAATAAGCAGTTCAACTAAGGGAAATCAATAGATTATTCAACCTGTGGCGATACATGCTATTAGCATAAATGTGCTCATTAGCCTGTTAATGGACTTCCCAGCCAAAAGCATTTTTCCCTTTAGGAGCAGAATGTGAGAGAGTCTTGACTCATTGTATCGTCTTAAAAGAAGAGAACTGTGTCAATTTTGTTTATATTTCCTTCGACAAGTACTAGCAAACACTCACCAAATGTGAGTGTGGGGGCAGGGAAGGCAACATGAAGTGGCCAAAAGAATAACTGGGTATGCAAGACATCAGCCTTGCTCAGCCAGTACCGGAATTTTACTTGACTAACTGCAAAAGTAGCCTTTAAGAGGCTCCTTTGGTTACAGTGCTCTCTTTGAAAGAAATACCAAGTAAAACGTTGGGTAATATTTTAGGTTTGGAGGGAAGGAGGAGAAAAGGAAATAAATGATTCATGTCATCATTGATTTTGACTTAGTCATACCAACTATCACCATCAGTTTCCACATTATTACTAACATATTGGTGATAGTTTCTAGTTAGCAGCTGTAGCTGTGTATAACTGAACCCCTGTTTTCTCTGTTTCTTCTTGTTGAAGTAAATTGTCATAGATTTACTTGTGCCTTAATGTCTTCTTTCTTTTTTCCAAACGTTGTTAAAATATTTTTATTTATTCTCAAGAAATCATTATTTACTCCCGTATGGAGTAGTAATAGTTCCTCCATTTTTTTAAAGTTAAAAATGAGATTATTTTTTCTTTGTGAGAGTTAATGAAGTTTTAACTCTGCAGGCTGTCAATTTGTAGTTTGGATGTTGCTGAACTAGACTTTGAACATCTCAGCAAGAAGGCTTTATGGCATGTCTGTTGTTTATGACAGTTAGAAGATGTGAAAAGAGTGAAAGCAATTCAGTTACTTCTGCTAATATATTGGTAAGGTCTCTTAAAGTTTTCATCAGATCCACAAGTCTGTTAGGCTAACTTTACTCTGGGAGCTGGCTAGTAGAGTTCACTGCAGTCACTAGCTCCTGACCTCCTGTCTTGCCATCGCTTTGACATTTTGAATAAAGTTTCCATTATATGTAAGATTAGTAAATCATTTCTCTATTGTTTGCTGGATTAAATCTGTTATTTACTTTCCCCAGAAACATATATTAGAACTTGCATAATAATAACTTGCAAACGCGATATGTGGTACTTCTCTGTACAAAGTACAGCATAAACTTTAATTAAGTTTTCCCAAATTAAAATGGCTGCCCACTGTATCTTTTACCGTATTCCTAATTTCTAAAAAAAATAGTTTGAGCAAGTCAATATTTAGAAAATAAGTGGCTAAGTTCACAGATTAAGCACCCGTTGTAAAGAATGCATCAACTATATTTAAAAGTCCAAAATAAAAGTTAATTTAAAATTGTCGTAACTATCTGATTTGGGAGTTGATCGATCAAACAAACTTAAGTAGCAATATATTTCATAAAATAGTGAGAACCTTGCGGCAAAGCCATCAAACAGAAATAGCAACATTAATCAAAAATGGCTCACTGCAATAAGTGAAGGTTTAATAAGTATAAATGTACTGAAGCAAAACATTTATTTAACCCTACATACTCTGCTGAATCAGCAGACTATACCATAAGTTGTTCTAGTAAAACATGTCTGTATCATGCAGTACTTGAAGAAATAAATTCCTGCAGTGCAAACAATTTATTTATTTCCTTTGTAAAGAAAATTTTAATACTGATGAAGACAGAGGAAGAGGGGCATTTATAGCTCATTTGCAGTAGATAAAAATAAATATTTTGTTTATGCTAAGTCCAATGAAAAATACTATTATTCAAGGAATAAATTCAGATCTACAAAATTTGAATACTACGAGACCTAAATTCGAGCCATTTCTGGATTCAGAGTGGGAACAAAGATATCTTTCTCCGTGTTACAAAACAGTACTCTGACAAGTTGTCTACTGACTAGTCTCCAATAGACATCTCCTAATATCTCCTTCTCAGTTTTGAAATGTTAGTGATACGAAATAACTTTTTGTACTGTAAAAACTCTACATAATAAGTACATGGCAGGTGAGATTTCTAAAAGAAAGTAGTGGGAAACAGCGGACAAACTTTAAAACTCAGTTATTTCCCGATGCTTAACGAAACAGAAGAACGCTTAAAATAGATCACTGTTTGGAACTGCAGGTTTAAGTCAAGCTGTTATACTGAATGATTTGCAAGGACGAGCTAGTTGGTAGGTAAAACTATGAAACAGAAAAGACAATAGACTGGAATGTGTCTGAAAACCAGTATCACAATTAAGTCTATAAATTGCAATATATTTCAGAGTTATAATTTTAATTTAATGACTTATCTTTACAGGGGGTTTTCTGTAGTTCTCTGTTGAGCATGAGATCAGGAAATATCTGTTTTGTTAAAAATTTTCTCCTTCTGGGTTAGCTGACCAAGCAGATCCATTTTGACACAAGGTGATTGCTTTGCTTCACCTGCATAGTTTCAATGTAACACTGGGCACAGAAGTTCCACTGGAAGGAAGCATATAGTATATTTATGAATTTTTATGTTCCCTTTGGGATAGTGGGTGAAGGGATTGACTGTGCTTGCTTCAATGAACAGATTTGCCAGATTTTTCTCTGATAATGACTGGTTCCCTACGATATTATCTTGCCGGGCATTTGGCCCTTGTGATTAGTTCAACGAGCTGTGAAAATTAACAGAATATTCTTTTTGAGATAGAGAAATGGAGGAAAGTAATGTAAGCTATTGCATTCCATTATCAGTTGCTATCATTCAATGACTACGTATGTTAGTTTATGTTATATCATGTGAAAATTAGAACTACAGAGTTTGTGGTGTTTGGAACTTATTTGGCTTCAATTTTCTGCTTTAAATTTGTACATATTATAAAGGCAATGAGTAACTGGAAAATACATATATTAAAGTTCCTAGCTAGTATAATGCTTTGTGTTTTAAGATTAAGTCCTGAAACACTTGATCTCATAATGGTTTGAAACTATATGGTAATCTGGGATCTTTCTTCACCAAATGCGCACAAACACGTGTATTCACAGAAGTCTGTCTGAAGGGAGAGAACCAACTGGAAACTTTTCTTTTGAATAATAGCTAGAAAAAGGATTCAAAGACATTTTTACTTGGGAGTTAATAAACTGGCCCATAAACAGTAACTGTCCCAGTGTCAGAACAAGGATTGTCCATATAGACATGAATTATAATATTCATTTAGCTTATAGAAGATCTGGAATCAGATTCCCAAGTTCCACTCTTTAATTTTGATTGAATATTATATTTAGATCAAAACAATCTTCCTGCACATTTCTGAAAATATCTTCCATACTGGTGTAGTCTCACAAAGCAGTTCATTCCTAAGGGAGATTTTTCTTATTATCTCTGGTCAGTCATTAAGTGGAAGAGTTGTCTCACCTGCTAAGGTTGAATGGGTATCTTAAAACAGAGATTTTTGATGATTCTCTTGAAAAAATTCACCTTTTAGTGATATTTGCCTTATGCAGCAGACCCAGAGAGAGGAAGATGCCATTCCAGGGGACAGCCAATAATATTAACAGATCTTATAGGAACTGTTCCTGGATTCTTACTGAGTAAGACTATACTGATCAAGACAGAAATTTCTTTCTAACTGCATATTGATTTATCACTATTTGTACATACTTCTTTATATTAAACTCAGCCTCTTGATTCATCATAAGGCTTATGCATGCATGGATAATAAAGACTTATGTTTCTGTCTAATCCTTTGTAGACTACTTAAAAAGATAAATAAAAAAAAAGGAAAGAAAGAAGTATTTCTATGTGCTTTGGATATTTTAAATAAATAAATAAACATTCTTTTGCAATTGGACTGCATGCTTTAAATAAATCTTCCGGATTAAATTTGGATCCTCTGTTTAGAAAAAGCCAATTATTCACCCAGATATTGTCCAACATATAAACTACTGAGAATATTGAAAAGAAGAAGAAAATATCATTTGAGCATGAAAACAATCTTAATAAAAAAAATAAACTTTTTCTATTTTGGAATATTTCTAATTTTCCTATTAAACATTATCCAACTTCTCTAATGCAGAATTCAATTTCCAGCACAAAAGAGATAAAACATTGATAATGTTAATGGATATTAATCTGAAATGGAATGAAATGGAATGAAGAAAAAATAGAAGCATGCATTAAAATATGTTAATGCTAGTGTTTGCATAATATCCATAATATCATAATGTTTTTAATGTATTTAGACAAACTGGAAACAACTGACATTAACAGCAGATAATAAATTGCTTTATTTTGTACATCCAGATGTAATTTACATGCTGAGATCATTGTGTTCCTTATCACACATTTGCAATGAAAACAGCAATGAAATAAATAATCTGGCATTACTGAAGTGGGCACTGCATTACAATGTCTCCGTGAGTTTAAGACTAAAAAATACCCCAAAGAAGCAAACAGCAACAAACAGGACACACAGTATCATACATACTAGCTTATACCACAGTTTCTCTTAACACATGGAGAAACTGCCAATATGCCCTTGGAAACTACATTGCATTAAACATGTTGATAACAAACACTACCAGCTTAATGAAACAGATGTTCGGGATTCCAAGTGGATTGAATGACACTGATAACTTCATTCTTAAGTAATAATCAATATAAAATATCATTTTCTTAATAGAGTAGAGCACAGTATTGATAATTAAATAAACTTTTAATAATGAATCTGTCACGAAGCAAGAAGTGCTATGAATCATTCATAGTTACATGCTTGAGGCAAAAAGTGAAAAATGGTTGATTTTTTTTTTCACTTTTTTCTGCAAGATTTGGTCTTCCAAATTAGCTAGTCCAACAAGCTGAATAATGAGGTCAAATTTTGACAGGGTTAAAACATCGTGGGTTAGAGGTAATCAAAAAACATTACTTAAATAAGAAGGCAGCATGGCCTTAATGCTCAGTAAATTATGCAAGATTTTTAAAAATAAGAAACTATTACAGAGTCTACAGATATTTTCCGCTGCAAAGCTGGAGTGAATAATATCTGTTCTTAATATTTCACTGTATCTTGTTCCTTAGAATGTACATTTTTGCTCAGTCCATTCTCACAGTGTCTACTGTCATTATTTGGGCTAAGAATTTAAACACAGCCCAACTCTCCCATAATGTGTCCAGAGTTTTCAGTCAGAGATTTAAGCAAACAAGTGGTAATGATGCTCCAACGAATACAGTCATTCTTGACATCACAGGAAAGAAATCCTGAGGTTTCTGAGAAGATGACTGTCTAAGATCCCTCAGCTAGGCACCTCACACAATGTAATGTAAGAGACAGTCCTTCCCTGAATAAACTTACTCAGCAGAAAGAAGGCTGGAGGCAAAGTGATGCCGAGTTTCCAAATGACACCAAATTGGAGAAGATAGTCAACAGGTTCAAGAGCAGAGCTGGAGGGCCTTTCAGGGGCCTGAAAGAATTCATCAAGAATAAATGCTGAGTCCCACACATGGGAAGGGAGACCACCTTGTAATATTATGGTTTGGGGATCAGCTCTGCTGAAGGACCTGCAGAGACTGACAAAAAGTGAGCTGGGCGTGAGTCCACAGTGAACCCTCATAGCAAAGCAGAACAGCAGTGTCCTGTGTTTTACTGACAGAAGCAGAGCTGCTAGCTCAAGAGGAATGATTATTCCCTTCTACTCAGCATTTGTTACACCATGTACAGATGCTGTGTCCAGTTTTATTCTCTCAGTACAAGATATTGATAAACTGGAGCAAGTTTACAGAGTAGCCACCAAGCTGATCAAGGGCTGGAGCACTTTCCCTGTGAGAAGAAACCAAGAAAGCTGCATGTTTTCATCTTGGAGAATCAACAACTTGTGAGGAAATAACAGCAGCCTGTCAGGGCCTAAGAAGCAACAATCAAGAAGTCAGAGACATGCATTTCACAGCAATGCATGATGGCTGAAAGAAAAAAAGGCATACTTTGAAACAGGCAAATTTCAACCAGGACGCATGGATAAACTTTTTCACTATGCGGTCAGTCTGGCAGTGGAGCAGGCTTTTCAGAAAGGCTGTGCAGTCATTATCCCTGGAGGTTTTCAATATCTGACCTGACCCTGAGAAACCAAGTCTGACCTCATGGGTTACTCCACTTTGAGGTGCAGACTGGACTAAAGATGCCCTGATGTCCCTTCCAAACTGAATTTTCCTATGAGGAATCAGTTAAAAAAAAATAATTGAGAAGTTTATCCATTTCTCGAGTTCACAACAACATCTTCACTTCCTCTCGAGCTCCATTCACTAAATTCACTCTCTCTATCCTGCCTAAATACCTCCATAGATCAGCAACAGATGACAACCCTCCATGCTATTTGTGACAGCAGAACAGTTACACTGGGCAAATTAACAGACCCTAGAACTTCGTCGTTCAGTCTAGCTCTGCCGAGTTTTGTGTAGATGAAAACAGACAGGCTATGGTAGAGACTACCCAGTCAAATAGCCAATGAAGTCTGGAAACAGCACTACTCTGAAATGGCTTGAATGCTCCAGACTCTACTCTTCTGTGTTATTCTGTTGCTATCTTCCTTCTCCTGATGGTCAAGTAACAGCAGAAAACATTTATATGTTGCACTCTATGTAGTATAGATTTATGTATATTATATTATTTTGAAACAAGTTAACTTCAGTTACAAAACCAGATAAATCAGCTAGCATCATGCTCCATTCTGCTGTGACTAGTCTTCCACTTAGCTCACTGCCAGCTAACTTTACAAATTGCACAAGAGAAACAACTCAGCAGATAATAGGTGACTACTAGTATTGTTTTATCCGTAATGTCAAGCATCATCGCTGTGCAGCACAACTTTCTGCATGTTCCTAGAGCTTGTACATTATTTTTCCCCAGGATTGCAAGGGAGAGTTAATAGTCTGGCACAGCTGTATTCTAGTCTGTCTCATATTCTTTCTGTACTGTGCCATGTGTTTCTCAGTTTCTTTATTCAACAGGATTTATTTTCCTACAATCAGATATATATGCTGAGTAGCTCTGTATTATACTCATGTTTTCAATTAGTTCCTCCCTATTGAAGAAGTAGATCCAGAACAGTTTCTCCTCTGGATGGATCTTATGCTTTCTGGATCGTAAAGCTGTCTTCTCTGTATTCTAAGAACTACTTTCATGTTTTACTGTCTTCATTACGTAGTGGATTTCAAAATGGTTATTAAGTCCCTCATGAATACAGTACCTTCTGGTTTTTAACACTTCAAGAGTTGATGTAGGAATTTTCCATTTCAAATCAGATGACCTATAACAAATATATACAATCATTTCTTCATCATACCCATTTATTTTTCCAAGGCGCACAGTATCACTAGCTGGTACTGTTGTGTTTTCTTATTTTTCTATATAATGATTCAAATAGTTTATTTCAGGCTTTATTATCACTTTTTTCATTCCATTTTTTTATATTTTAATTCTCACCTAGTAATATGGGATTTTATGTTTTCTCCTCTATTGCTGTTTTAGCACTTTTCTTGCTCTATCTTTGCTTGAAAAGTTACATTTACTTTTCTACCATTTAATCCAAATAGTCTAGAGCACCTAAAAGATTTCTTTTTTTCTTTCCACAGAAAATAAGTATTTTACCTGGTGGACTTTGCCAGAAAAAGATAAAGATCTTTGTAATTCATTTGTATACATTCTTTTAAGAAAGTATGTTCTATATATCAACTAATAGATACAGTAAAGCACAGTAGTTGGTAGAATTTTTCACTACAATAACAGAACAAATAGTAATTTGTCTGTATATCATTTATAGCTACCCCAAGGCTGCAGTAAATTATGCATCTTCTTTTATTCACAGAATGTCTTTTAAATGTCTACTGAAGGTACTTGTGGGTTTTCCCTGTAATGCTTCGTATTTTTAAAACATAGCAGTAATGTGTTCATAAGATAAAATAACATACTTCAATTTTTTCTATATGATAACATCCTCAACATGTATGATTTCAGGATAAGCACACTCTGTAAAGCAGCCAGCCTCTAATCACATATAACAATTGCTAATGTCTGATCACTGTTTATTGACATGGTAGAAGTGTCCATTCCTTCTTCCATTTCTTCTTCCTTTCCACTAAGGGCATAAAGGCATTTTGTAAGCAACTGGAGTGTTCAGGGGAATGAGGAGTAAATTTTCAGAATGCATACTTCTAACTTCCTTCGATATTTTTAAAACCTGTGCCATGACATGTTGAAAATCAAACTAGAGTAAATTTTAATTTATTGCATTGGATTCCTTTCACAGAGAATAATTACAGTAAACTCCCTGGAAAGAGAACTCTAACTAATTTTATGTTGTTCATCTTGGTCATAGAGCAGAGCATCAGAGACTATCACTTCTTCAGTCGCTCTCATTTGTTGTCAGAACTGATTTACTGGTATCATAGACCTCTATTAAACATTTTTGGGAAATTCTACATCCTTCAGTTTACAGAATACAAAACTATTTACAGGACACATGGAATCAATTTAAGCACACTCCAAAGAAACTGTAAATTATCATAATTGGAGTTTTACATGAATTACAGTAATTATGGCTTACTTTATGGTTTCCAGTAGGTCTGGCTTTCTCAAATTAAGTAAGAATTGGAAAAACAAACTCTCAAATAAAGAAAGGAAAGTTTGAAATCCCTAGAGTATCATTTGTGCAGTGCCAAGGAGCTAAGAACAGTCACCTTCTTTAGCAGGATTAATTTCAATATTTGTAATTATAATTTACTTTCATGGTATTAATTGTAGAGATTCAGGTATTTGCACCTAATGAAAACCTAACTGGTTTTTGTACTGTGAGATAATGAGGAGGTTGAAGACGATAGTATATTTGATGGACGTAGACTGTGTTGTGTAAAGTGTTGACTGTCTAAGACTAACAGTCTAAAAACCGTGATAAAAACTTACAGGAATAAAATGCCTTACTTAAATGATCAAAGAATATACAAATTATGGAAAAATGCAATTTTGACCTCATACTGACAAGTCTATATTGCCCTCAGATGCATGCCAAGGCATAAAACATTGGATAAATCCAAAAGATTCTTGGAACCAAGAGATTCCTTTCAGTCATAGAGCAAGTCCAGTAAATTGTACCAAATGCAGAACCAGACAGAAGAAGACAAAGGAGAGAGTTTAGGAAACTCTCCTATTTTTTAAGGCAAAATTGTCTTAAACTTGTACAGCACAGCTTGGAGAAAATCCGTAACAATACTGTGTAGGCTGGTTAGATTATTCCAGTCAGAATGGTTGTGGTTACTCCGTTGTGGCAGAATGGCTGGATGCTAGATGCCCACTAAAGCTGCTGTATCACCGCTTCTCCTCAACTGGGCATAGAAAAGAATGTTTAAGGAATGGCTTGTGGGATGAGATAAGGACAGGGAGAGATCATTCACCAATTAATGTCTTGGGCAAACCAGGTTCTACTTAAGGAAATTTGTTTAGTTTATTATCAATCAAAATCAGAGCAGGATAATTAGAAAATAAAACCCCTTAATACCCTTCCCCCCACCCTTATTCCTGGGCTTAACTTTACTCTCAAATTCTCGACCTCCTCCCCCTGCAGGGTGCAGGAGGATGGGGAATGGGGGTTTATCACACATTGTTTCTTCCACTCGTTCCTCCTCAGGGGAGGTCTCTTAACACTCTTCCCCTACTCCAGCGTGGGGTTCATCCCATGTGAAATAGTTCTCCACAAACTTCTCTAATGCGAGACCTTCCCACGGGCTGCAGTTCTTCACAAACTGCTCCAGTTTTCAGACAGTCTGAAGTGTTTTCCAAGTTAGTGATTGAGCTGCCCCAGTTGGTGGGAAAGTTTTAAACACAGACTAAGACAATGTTCACCTTGATATCTGACACAAGAAGAGGAAGGGTTTGGCTGTCAGCTGCTGAAGAATGTAAATGAAGTTTGCTGTTTTATTATTAACTTGTTTGATACATCCTAGGTAAATGCACTGTCAGACCATTTCTGCTAGGTAGTGATATTGGGTGAAACAGCTGGTTTGCCTCTCCTCAGCTATCATTATGTTAAATATGTTAATAATTTCACAGCCCCTAGCTGTAATCATATTCCTATGTGTGTATCTTATTTGCCTGGGGTGTTTGAATCAACACATTGGTCTTATCAAATACATATTTTGTTATATAATAACTGGTTTAAAAGGAAGTTTTGAGGGTTGGAGCTGTATTCTATTACTGTTACATTGAAAGTTATTTTTTTATCAGGTTTATGAGCATTTTTTTTTCCGAGGGTAAAATTATATCATAATTTCCTCTGAAATTAGTTCTTCAAAGATAATGTTTACACTAGACTTGATGATACATAGAAAGCTTTGTCAGTGGGTTTTCCCAGCTACTTCCCTTTAACTCCATTCTTCAACTGCAGTCAGCTGTGGTTTGACTATATTCTAAAATTTAAAGATTTAGTTAAACTCCTATATCATCCAAATTTTGCCCTGTGATTTCATTCTTAAAACAAATCTATCATACTTTAATACATTATTATTTGATCAAACTGGGCCTGTTCAATTTCAACTATCAATGTTAACATGTCAGGAAAGATTAACTCTGTCCAACCCATTCTCAAAACTGTCATTGACTTGTAAGGTCTTTGTTGGGTTGACAGAAAGTGCATTAAGCCTATGGGCACTTTTACTTGAATGACACCTGGGGCAAACACTGCCATGCATAATGATGGTATCAGCAGTTCCATAGTGTGTAGTCTGGTCCAGTTTTACTGTAAATGCCTCTTCCTGCATCTAAAAAAAATCTTCAGTAAACAACACAAATGTTTATGGCAACCTATGTGTTCAGTCATAATTTTAATAAACTCATCAAGGCCACAAATTTATTAATGTTCTCATCTTCCTTAAATTTAGAGAGTATAACTTCGCTGTGACTGGGATGTTTGGATTTTGTTTTCACTTTGCTTTTTCTTTGAGTTTGAGCATTCTGAGTGGAGGTTTTTTTCCAGTTTCCTCTAGTTCAGCCAAATTAGCAATGCTAGTTCTAGAACAAATCACAAAGTTTTGGTATTGATTTCATAGACACCTCAAACAAGATTTTGAAAAGGAAAACCTATTAGGAAACTTAATCATTTGTAGTAAAATTATGTTAGCTACTACTTGGCAAGATTGCTTTAGGACTAAGGCTTTGAAGCCTGTCACAGGTCTTAAAAATAAAATTGCTTGAATAGTTGAGGAGAACTGTATTAAAATGCAAATTTCCAGCTGTTAATATTTCTTCAAAAACCAATAATCCCTCAAGGCTACCAATATGTCAAATACTTAATGGAAAAATATCCCTTAGGCAGAATGGCCTTTCTAAGTTGACTTTTGATTAAACTTAAAATCCTATATAGAAAAAAACTTAAAATCAAAAAGAGGATATAAATATAGTACTAGACTAAAATGTCATAGAGAATGCAATTGGAGGGGCAAATTTAAGGTCAGTAATTTTTAAGTAATTTTCTACCTTTTTTGAGGATTGGCCAAGTAATAATTCCTAATATAAGGTATAGCCTATAGCACAAACCTACAAATGGGCCTTGGAGGAAAAGAAACTAATGCCTTTTTGAAGTAATACAGATGTAAATTTAAGTTTGGGCTACAGCTGGCCTGTATAACACAAAAGTCAGTCTCTACTGCCAGGGATTTTTACTTCTATTGTGTTGTATGAAATCTGGAACTTGAAAGTCAAAATTATCAAATGAGAGTACAAAAAATCTTAATTTCCTTGGTTACTGAATTCCAATACTCTATGTCTCTCTGTCTAACACAGGAGTTGGATTTCCTTTGAAAAAGAGTGTCCATATCAAAAGTCCAACCCTGTTCCCATAGAAAGCAATGAGAAAACATTAATGTAAGGAAGACTGAGATCTGTTTGCTTAAATTGCAGAACTGTGGCTGAGTACATCAAAATCTTGAGGAAATTAAATTGTCATTCAAACATCAAACCAATCCTAGAACCAGTAGCTGCCAGCAACGTACATTTTGTAAGTCCTAAGTGTTGCTCTATAAAACAGATTTACGGAAAAGAAATCACAAAATGGTTCTTCACTAATTAGCATACTCTGTGACATCTAAGCTGCTGTACTGTCACCTTTCACAATGAAAACTTTGTGGCAGCAAGGTAAAAAAATATAACAGATCCATATTGCTTGTAGTGTCAATGAATAAAGAGAAGTCTTAGCAGCAAGAAAAGGCAACTTCAGGGGCATGAATTATAATCCAGTCTCAGCTAACGTTTAATGTACCACACATTCAGTTTTGAATATGAATTAAAAAAATGTTTTAGTCATGTAAGAAAATCTTATGTGATCATAAAGAAAAAGCAGCTAAATTCTCAGTTGGTGTGAAGCAGAATACAGCTATTGATATATCTTGAAGATGTGAAGATTTACATCAGTTAATGGCATGACATTGCATTTGACCTTCAGAACACATAATACAATGTTCTTTATCTGTAATGTAATTCCAAAGAACATGTTTTCAGTGCTAAAGCTATCTTATAGTCCTTTGAAACATAATAATCTGTACAGTTTTATTTTAACTTTTGAGGCTTCAGTCACCAACACATTACCCTAGTGAATTTGAACCATCCAACAACAATTACATTACCCTGTGAAAAGAAGTACGAGGCAGGAGCAATATCAGCCCCCTGTCTTTAAATAGGACAATCAGTAAAACCTTCTTTTTCTTCTGCAAATATATCCAAAGATAAAATTAAAGTTACTGTTTATGTTTTATGTGAAAATTTAAACAGAATGGGTTTGCTTCAGCTCTAAAATTGTCTATATTCTATCAATGTACTCCAGAACCATAGGAAGAAGGCATTGATACACTTGGATGAAATCTGAGTTTTACAGAAATCTAGGACAAGTATTCCCTGACTTTTTAGTTTCTGAATTTCAGCTGTTGCTTATCTAGGAACTTTGTCAGATTCCAGGTTCAAAAGGAGATGTTATCTCTTAAGTAAGACATTTGGTGATTTACATACCCAAATCCAGTCCCTACATACATTCTCATATTCAAAACTAGAGCTCCCTTGAATGGTTGGAAGAGAGAAGGAAGAAGAGGATGAAGTAGTTATCACAGGAAGTATGAAAAAATGGTGCGATAAGCACCTGTCTTTAGGAGAGGGCTCCAGAGTATGTATATCGAATCAGTAGACACTCTAGTTCTTAGCAGCCCTGACCCATAACCTCCCTGAAAAGTTACGGGGGTACCCTGTAGAGCAGGTAAAGCAGAATCAGACCAGGGCTCTCTATGTGATCAGCGGGTTTCCACTTTGCTGAGTGCCAAGATCATTTCTGTAAAAAGAGATCGAAGTCTAAAGAAATAAGATATTACGAATGTCCTTTTAAAATCTACTGTTTTTTCAGTCACAAAGTGGTCACTTACTGGTTGTTGAGGACACCACGTTAAAGATAATGACCAGTCTTTACTATGACCAATGATTGTATTCAAATATTGACTATGACCAACGATGATGTACTTGCTGACATTGAGTGCCGCAGCAGCATTTCTCAAAGCACCAAAATAGCTATACAAACTGTTTCATTTACACTAGCTAGAGAAGTAGTACACCTCTACATTTTCAATTTGACAAGTCTATATTTAAGAAAGACTACGAAATGAAAACAAACTATAGTTAGAATGGCAATAGACAAAGATTAGTTTACTTACACTATTTAGCGTGATCAACTTTGAATGGAAAATTTTTCGAGTGCATTTCAACCTAATTCCACAAGCTCGTCTTTCAAATAAATCTTACTAATTCATGTTAAAGTTTTAACTTTATTTCCAGCCAAAGTACATGTTATAAAAACCATGTAAGTACAGTCGTATTTGTTATCCCAGCTTTTCGTGGTAAATTACAGTGCTATGTTATAAACTCTTTTTGATTGCTTGTGAGTCAGGCTTAGTAGCAATAAGTAATTGTGATGAGCTAAAGATGGAACCAGACTCTGTTCAGTATTCAGTCCAGGGGATTTTATATCCCTTTCTCTTCATAACTTCAGGGAAGGAAGTCTCTTCCAGTCTTTCCCAGATTCAGAATTAAATGCTGGCATACTTTCTTTCATTTAAAACTTTGTCTTATTGTCTTATTAGCAACTTTAATTCATAAACAGGTAAACAATGTAGTGGAATTATCATTTTGATTCACTATCACAGTCATTTTGCATTTGCTTATCTGGCAGAAAGTTCTCACAATCTTTTTAAAGTTAAAGGTCTTGCCCTCTTAAATAGTCCATTTTCAGATATTTCCCATTATTTTCCCCAGGACATAATAGGAGTTAAATTTTTGTTTCACATAAAGACACATGCCTTTGTTTCTCTGTTCTCCAAATAGTATTTTGTTTGGTTTTTTTTTTAATGTAATTATTCCTAAGAGACATTTTTACATTTAAATGGACAATTCAAAACGCATTCTTTTTTCTTATTTACCTTTCATCTTTAAAAGATGGATTTTGCCTTTTTGTTAGTTTGGTAGGGTAGTTACTTGAGCATTGCTAGATTCCTAATTAATTCCCAAAATGATAGGGTTGTTTGGAGTTGATTTATAGGGGAGTGGATTTTTTTAAAATTTAAATGACCTTTTACTTTGTTAACTAATTATAGCATCAGATGACCTTGTTATACTGTAGGTAGTTTTTTTACTATTCACATAGCATGGGAATCAGGAAGATATTGTACAATGGTTTACATTTAGGCATGTGGTATTTTAAAGTACAAAATTTCAAAAGAGCCTTATCTTAAATAGTTGAGAAACAATTAAAGTTTCCATCAGAGAAAGAACATGAATAACTTAAAAGTAATGAGTTTCTGTAAAACAAATCCCAACAATCAGTGTTGTCTAAAATTTAAATCCTTTAGCATGCTTATAAAATTGCTTAAAATAAGAATTTTATTATGTTGTACTATAAGGCTTTATCATCAAAGGGAGAGAAATGTAGGAAAGAAAAAACATGGTGACTGACTTGGATTTAGTACCCTGTACTTATTCTCAATGTCCTCCTTGAATTATTGTAAGTACTAGAACTTTTCTTATTTGGTCTGCTGAGACACTTTCATTTTTATCTGTAAGATCAATTGATAGCCTAAAAGATTATTTTCTTTGGTACAAGCTTATGATTTTCTTGTCTTTTGAACAAAGTGGCAAATAGATTTATAACCTCTCAGTTCCGACTATGGTGGTTTGACCTTGGCCAAATGCTGAACAACCACCCAAGTCACTCTTTTGTTACCCCTCCTCTCACGTGCCCTCTGCTGGGGGAGAAAATATGGTGAAAAAGTCTTGCAGGTTGAGATAAAGATAGTGGCATCACTTACCAATTACCATTATGGGCGAAACAAAATTGACTTGGGAAAATCAGTTCAATTTATTGACAATTGAAACACATTTGGATGGTGGGAAATAAAGACAAAATTAAAATATACCTTCCACCTTTGTCCCACGCTCAGCTTCACTCCTTTTTTCCCTGACTTCTCTACTTCCTGCCTGCCCCAAGCAGCACAGAGGGATGAGGAATGTGTGGTTTACAGTCAGTCCATAACAGTTATCTCTGCTGTTCCTTCCTCCTCACGTTTTTTCTCTGCCTCGGTGTGGGGCCTCTCTATGGGCTACAGTCCTTCAGGTAAAATCTGCTCCAGCATAGACTTTCCATGGACCACATTTCCTTGAGGAAATATCCACATACTCCAGTGTGGAATCCTCCAAGCCATGTGGATATCTGCTTCAGCCTGGTCCTCTCATGGGCTGCAGGAAAGTACTCGCTCAACCATAGTCCCTTCCACAGGCTGCAGAGGAATCTCTGCTCTGGCCCTGGAGCATCTCCTCCCTCTCCTTCTCTGACCATTGTGTTCATACTGCTTCTTCTCACTGTTTTTCCTAACTCCTCTGTTTGTCTGGCCTTTCTGCCCTTCCTTTAAATATATTTTCACAAAGTTTCCACCAGCTTTGCTAACTGTGATACATCCATTGAGGAGTTGGCTGGAACAGGCTGTGTCCAACACAGGGCAATCCCCGGCCTCCTCCAACAGAGGCCACCGCTGCAGCCACACCACCCATCCTCAGGTACGTCTGGTAGGTACTTTATACAAAATAAAAATCATAATAATCACAGTTCATATACATTTTTGTAAAACACAGTGAAGTTACTTAGAAAAATAAATCAGGAAATGCTTCCTAATGTGTTTAAAATCTGAAGAAATATATACACACTTAGTAAAAATGTTCTTGAAAAACAAATTACTATCTCCTTTAGTATTTTCTTTTTTTCATGTGTGACAGGAAGTATGATATTTTTAGCATTCCCTCATTTAGGCTGTATATTTCCAAAATGCCAAACAATCCCCTAGTCATCACTGTATAAATTCATAACAAATCTTGTGAAATATGGAAGGAAATGGAAAACCAGCATTACTTCAAAAGTATCTCCTTAACCGCCTTTCTGAGAGCATCCTTCTAGCTAACCTAATCTACCAAGCACGGTAGATGCTTAGCCAGAAAAAAAGAACTTAAACAAGGGGTATATTTTTGGTTCTCTTTATGCTAACGTGCCATCACTTGCACTACCAACTCCTGGTCCTTCAGTGAAACTAGAGATACCCAGTCCCCTGAATGTTCCTTCTCTAGTGGGAAAAGCAATGTGATTTTGAGAAGAGAAAACAAAATTCAGACATACAGAATTGCACATAAAACCACCAAATATGAAAAGTCTGAGGCACGAAGCAGGCAACAGGAAAACTCTTTTAGGAAGGACAGTGTGATAATGCATGGTTATCAACATTAGTCCATTCAGATGTCTCTGTCGCTAACTGAAGGACCCATTTTCAGAGAGCTCCCTGTTGAGTACCTTCAAGAGCTGGTTGTCCCAGAAAACTCCTCAGCCCCACGGATTTGCCTTTAATTTCCGTGATCACATTGGCAGTTTCTGATGATGATCAAGATTGTCTGCATCCCATGTTCACAGTCTGGAGCAGGGAGTCAGGGTGCAGACTCCAGTGATTATAATGTCTCTGCATTTGGACTCCAAGGAAAACATTCTATAGAAAACACATACAATGTTCTCCCAGTTCCTTCTTGGTGTAGTAAACCCTCTCTGGGTGGAAAAAAACAAAAACTAAACAACACACTGGGCATCTAACAGATGCATCAGGTTTTGGTGTATGGGTAGGACAAGAATCCTGACACATCTTGGAATTTACCTGTAGGAGATGTATCTGATGTGTATCACTTCATAAAGCAATCACAATAGGGAAAGGCTGTGTTTCTTCTTTACTGTTATCCCAAAATTGGATGCATAAGTGGTTTTGTTAATCTTATTCTGTGTAACATTTGGGAAGAAGTAAATCAGCAGTGTAAGAATATACTTTTACATTATGTAAAATATTATGTAGATAAATTTTTATGTAAAAAACATGTGACCTTAATTTTGCTTTAAAATGCCTTCTATTTTTATTTGCTGTTCATTCAAGTGACTGAATGTCCTTTCTGAGAGCAGTTTTTGATACAAAAAGGAAAAAAAGGTCTGAAAAAGAAGTAAAACAAAGCTAATGAATACGATGCTTAGTATGCTTTCAGCCATTTAAGGCTTATGCCTCCACAACTCCAGTTAGCTGAGCACAGCAGTAGTTATGAGGAGTAATGAGTTTGCCAGACATTTTGAAATTCTCTCCTGCTGTGTGCTGTCAATTGAAAAAGAGGGAGACAGTGATGGCCAACAATTTAAAAACAATGAATTGAGCATAACTGACACCTAAAGAACAATAAAGCAAAAACCCAGTCACAGGATCTGGCCAACTAGCTTGTAAGTTCCCTGAATATTACAAGTACTGTTGTAGTTCAAGTTTTGCTTGAAAAGTAAAGTACAGTTCTAGATTCAGTAACCAGGAAATATTTAATTAGAAATAACCATATTCATTTGGAAAAAGCAAATCATTTATGACAGAATTATGAATATTATTGTTACACATTTTTTCATTTTGTGATAGCCTGATTTTTTAATAATATCGAGTAGTAGTAAGAGATAGGAAAAAGACAAATATTTTTACCCAATACTCTTGACATTCCTTTGAGAAACCAGAGATTACTCTCCTTGTGCATTTTTTCTTTCAGAAAGATTAAAATTTGGATTTTTACAAAACATAGATCTTCATAGATGCCATCATGCTCCGACAGTTAGATTGTTCATTATTTTCTGGTAAAAGAAGGATTGGACATCAGATTTTCTACCCCCAAAAAATAAACTTCTGCTATTTGAAGTTATTTACATCAGCTTTAGATGAAAATTTATCTTGCTACGACTTTATTTTCAAATTAAAATATTAGTGTTAAAAAATAAAGGAAAAAAAGAAATTCACTTTTTTTTTTTCTTCCTTTCCAGTAAGATTAGATATAATACTTCAGCATTATGGAATTGAGCCAAATCAACTTCACTTGAATTCAGTTCTGCTATGGAGCTATTGGGTGTCAGCTAGAGGACTCAACGGGGAGGATTTATCTCCCTCTACTAAGAAAACCAAATTTTAGTTTCTGAGGCTGAACTAGTCACCCCGAGATCCTGCTACAGCCAATGGAGATAGAAGAAAACACTTCTAGACAATCATTTATCTCCCTAAAGTGGACATAGATGGATAAGATTCATTATGAGTTCGGTTTTCTTTTAATATTTGCTATAAAATGAGTCTAAAGTGTTTCATTCTGACTTAGACATCCAGGTTTTAGACAGCTAAACTTTGTGTAAATATTTTTTTTTTCCATAAATGTAGCTCTTTGGGGTGGTTTTCTATAAATATTTTATGTCCCATCTTTCGGGATTAAAAGACAAGGATTTTTTCCCTAAACCCCAACTCTGTATGCTGTCAACAGCTCCCATTTTCAAATAGCAAAATGAGAACTAAATATGTACAGTTTGTATCATGTTATATACAGTGCAAGTAAACATAATATTGATCATGCTTGACCATGCACCTCTGTTTATCTGTGATATGAGAAAATATCTTTCTAGTTTCTTTGGAGATTACAGCAATGAGTTGTTGTAAGGCATATTTGGAGAACTGGAAGTCCATAGTATTATGAGCTTATCCTCTGGTAGCACCCTGGAAGACACTGGAATTCATCAGAACAATACTACTAGGAGAGTTTTTAGTTCACAAATCAATGGCTTGATCAAATATGTATCTCAAATGCCTATTTTCTTTTTGCTTTTAAATATTAAAAAAAGATGGGGCAGATTTATTTCAAAATAAGAAAAAAGGAATTGGGCATGCTGAGCTCATAACTTCATCTGCTCTGTCTTCATCAGACTTCTTGTCTGGACAAGAGCTATGCAAAGAGGCCTCTGGACTACACGAATGATGCAGAAAGCTGTGCCAGCTTTGCTTAAGGAGGGTAGTGCTGGACCACAGGGTTCAAGTCTCTATGTCCAACCAAAGCACAGAGATACAGTCTCAGTGCAAGGGCTAACACCTTCTTTTCCACATCCATTGGATGTAACTGTATTCCCATTTTGGCCATACAAGGAGAAAACATACTTTTGTCATGTTACTTGGCAGACCTAAACTTACAACTTAGTGTCACGTCGCGTAACAGAGTGAGCTGGTACTACACAAGCTCAGTGCATGTCATGCTTGTGTGTACAGGAATAAGGAAACTAGTTCTGTATTGCCCACATGTGAGCTCCCAGTGTTACAGTACTGAAGCAAAAGCTCGCATCTGACATTCCCAAATAATTCTCTGCCTGCGTTCTAAGAATCACAGAATGACAGCAGCTTTTACTACTAGATAAGGAGGGCAGCTTACAGCAAGAATGGCAATAGGCTTACGTAATGTAATCCACTGCCACGGCTGTAGCCTAGACAGAGTTTTGTGAACTGCATGTAAACATATCCTGGTCTCACAGAGTGTTCTTGCTATTCAAAACCATTTCAAAACACTTTTACAAGTAGCTCTGTCACCACTGTAATGTCTGAACTGTATTATCTTTTCTACTACGTGATTAGTTTTCAACCAGGATTCCCGGTATCGTTCCTGCTCCTTGGATGGACCACAAAGGATTTTAAGCAGAGGACTTGCAAATGAAAAACAGAAAAGACTAATGCTCCTGAGATCTAAATGGGAATATTGCTATTGAAATTTTCCCTAGCTTTTAGATTTAGCAATATTTTCATGGGGAAAACAAAGAATTTTTAAATACTAGTACATAACACAATAAGGGGAAACAGACTTACCACAATGACTCAAAAATATTCCAAACTGTTTCTCCATATAGAAGGAGTGCTTAATATCACAGCTTTCTTTTATCACTTAGAGAATAGTATCACTTATTAAACAAGGGAATCCAGGATATTTCTAGCGGTCGTAAGCAACTTGTATACTTTGTACGTACTGAAAAACTGAATCCTTGAAGAAATAGTTTTCTCTTTTTGTAACAGTATGGAAGAAACACTGGATATTAGAAGGTGGCATGACCTTAATGCTCCAGTACTTGAAAGCAAATATTTAAATGCCATTCAAACCTACAACTAGTTAAGAATTCCATAGTTAAATAAATTTAATGTCCAAATCCTCATAGATGTCCATGGTATGATAAATTCATACTGAGTGGCTAAAGTTGCCAGAAGCTGATTTATTGTAGGCTGAGGACTAATGTTCTGGCATTAATTTTAATCATATTTTGAATACAGTAATCCTTTGAGTAGCTATTATACTCACTGTCAAGACTGAATAAGAAAGCAGAATGTTCTATGTTCTTAAAGCCTTCAGAGTGCCCTCAGTTTTTACCCTGGTCTTGCCCTTATTCAGGTACATAGCACAAGGATACTCACTTGTCTGTGTTGTCGTGGTCTGTCCAGATTCTAACAACTTTAAGGAAATTCTTCTATTTACATATAAATGAAAAAATGTATTCCAAATTGCTATGCTTTTGGTGGATGTCTAAATCTTAGAGTACATTGATGGCGTGCTCAGAGGTCTTATTACATGCATCTAATCTGAAACCTTATTCAGTTTCATTCATGGGATTTTTTTTTGCTATGGCACTGAAATATCTCTATACAATAAAAAGTATTTATTAAAAATCTGTCTAAAATTCCATAGCAATAATTTTGTTGTCTGGACCAGATTATCCTCTTCCACTCTAAAACACAGATGTAGATTTCTGAAAGATGTACCTTACTGTCACAAGATATAAGACAGAAAATTCAGAAAAAGATAATGATCCATATCTGGAGGAGCAAGCAGGAGACTTTGGAGTCAATTTTTTACTCTGCCAGTGACTGTCTTTATGTTCTTAGACATACCAACAATCTTTTCTTTTTTTCTACATTGGTCTTTCCTGAAGGGCTAATAATGTTATTTCTGTCTCACAATATTTGACAGATAATCCACATGAGACTCTGAAGCATTTGGATACAAGGCTACCAGTAGTAGTTTATGAAAGAGTGTTTGATAGGGGCTCAATGCCGTACTCCTGTTATGGGTTTCTCTCTTCGATGCCTTGATGTGTAGCTTTTCATTTACATCAGCCCAATCGCCACACCACACAGCTGTACAAAGTGCAGCCACTCAGTGGTCAAGATCTTTAGAATCAGCTTCCACACTTCAGTACATACAACCACCTAGACCAGCATTGAAAGCTTTTTAGATTTTATTAGTCTCAAATTCCTCTTATATATTCTTTTATTTCTTTTTCCTGCCCCTACCTTTCTTTCTCATTTCTGATCCTGAACCATACCAATTTAACTCTTGTAGCACAGGCTTCTCAATCCTCTCCTAATTGGCAAATGCCTCCTGGGAGGATGACTTTTTAGCATTTCAACATCTTATATTATTGCTGTGATCTTTCCTGTATAAGAGCAGCTAGACATAAATGATTTGCGTTCAGTTTGCCAAATGAGATGACTAATAGGAGTGGACAATGGATCTATAGATGGATCTTTTTGTATCATTCTACCACATGCATGTGCAGATATATCACCATTAAGTTGACTGTTATTTTGTGGCAGTGGCAGAAGTTATACTATATATAATGTTTTAACACATTCAAACTAGAAAATAATCCTCCTATTTTCAAAACTGTTATCTCTCAGAGATCACATATCGTCAAAATCATATTAAATCCTAGTGTAGAGTATAAAGGTTTTTTTCTAATTAATTCAATTTGGTTATGCAGATTTGGTTCTGTCTACACAATTTTTTCACATAGCATTTTTAATACTACCTCTTCTACAATAAGATTAGACTTCAGAAATTAAAATAAAAATCTATGTGAAAAATAGGTTGACATTTGTCTGGTTTTAACCCTACTATCTACTTCTGTAAGCTAGTGGCTGCTGAACAGACTGAAGTTCTTAAGTTGAAATGTGACCGCATAAATCATGCAAAACAATTCAAAGTTTCTAGACATGAAGAGGCTTGCAGACTTGAGGTGTGATTGAAGAGAGATAATGTACTTTTGTCAGTGAGTTAGTCTGGGTCTGAAAAATAGACTAGCTGATTGAAGGACTTGACCTAATGATCTCATTCTTTTATCTCTACTCTGTCCTTGTTTCCAGTCCACTCTAGATCTTTGTTCTCCATTTCTTAGTAGAAGAAAATTTTCCCTCAATTCCACTTATGTAAATGAATTTCACTGAGACTGTCAGTTTTGGTGAGATCACTTTTTATTGGTACCCTTACTGTTTTCAACTGATATGACAGTCCTATCTATAGGTAATGCAAATGCCTTTGGCAGAGAGATGACAGGAAGTTTTTTCCAGAATATTCCAAAGCATTTATATACAAAACTGATTGACCATAATAATAATACTTTAGGTAAGTGTAGGCAAGATTCCACAAAAAAAACTTCTTTCCACAAACAAAGAACCTATTCTCAAACACCAAGAAGGATTAAGAAAAATACTTATTTAGGTAGAACTATTTAGGTAGAACTATTTAGATTTAGCTTGATTGCATCAAGTGACAGAAAGCTTAGTGTACTTTATATGTCTTAAATGATTCCCCACCTAGAAGTGATTGTTATGGGTTTTCCCAGACCTTATCAATGATTTTACAAATAATTACTATTATTATCTAAAATTTGTGCTAAAGGAGTACGTTAGATTTCTGTTCATGATCTAAACCATGTTGTACTCATCTTGTTGCAGCACAGGAAAGAAAAAATCTGAGTCTGACACACGAAATAAACGGCTTTCTTTATTTCACCCAACTTTCTGTATATTTCCAATATGGGTAAAGAATATATAACATCCTAATAAATACCATGAATAAAAAGCAATTTTAAGAAACAAAAAATTCAGTATATATTTCCTTCACCTTTTGTAAATTATCTTATACATAGTTGTCATTTTTGTCATCAGAGCAGAAGGCTATTCTGTTTTTAATAAAATGGATGTGAACGATATTATAATAACTCACAGATTATTCCAGATTTTGGTGTTCTTGCAGAAAATGCAAGTTTAGTTTTGAATGGTTAACATGATTTAATCGAGATATAACTGAAAAAAAGCTGTTAGCTATTACATACCTTCCAAAAGTGCATTTCATCTGAGCTGCTCTGTCACATAAAAATGAAGAGATCGCTTTACAATATCTTTCCATTATCTGCATTATCTATCATTTACCATGCACTTTGGCAGTATAAAAATAATAGCAAAATTATTGAACTACTGTTGCTAAAGATAACACTGCTTGAAATTAAAGGAGTAGTTTCCCTTTGCATTGACATTTTCAGAATGCAATGATCAACGCATTTATTTTAATATATATTCATAAAGTAATGCTGTAATTTTGTAAAAGCTGTTTCTCTGTGTTATACCAATATTACATCTGTGTTACTTCCCACACAAGAGGGCATCCATGGGGAAAAAAATGTCTGTCTTATTTTGCTTATTCTGATAGCTGATGTATTGTTTCTAGGGATTTAATCAAACTTTTCCCCCAGAAGTCTAATTTTTCAAACAATTATGGATCTTACTTGCTATACTAAAATACAATTAATCAGCAGAAGACATAGTTTTATGTTAACTTTTTTGAAGAGAATGGGATTTTGTAAGCACAAATGCATCCAGTACCAAAAGGTTTGCAAAAGTTCTGCACTCATTATTTAAGCCCTGCGTTCAGGCTATAAGTGAAACTGTCAGTGATGCTTGCTCAGGAGACTTCAACCCAATTAAAAAGGCCTTGACAAAATACGCTACTGCATTACAGGTTCAGTTAGCCTCAGGAGAAAACGTCAGGGGTAAGGACATGACAACATGGTCAATTAACATGACTTCAGATGTGTTAGCCTGGCTCTGCAGTGACATTAGCTAAAATCAAGTGAATTAACGCAATTAAACAGAAGAGCTTCCTTATCTAACCAAGAGTACCCCGAAGACTAAGCAGGATGACCCAATGCCTGGCAGATCTTTTCAGGAAAGACACAGTATAAGCTCCATCTGGAGCATCTTTCCATCCTCAGGTATAGCCATGTATTCAAGTCACACCTGACAGCAGTCCTAAATGTTGCACTAATCCTTTACGTCTCCTGTTTCTCCTGCGTAGTCAATTACTATACAAATGCCTTAGAAGTGCAATAAAGTATAATCCCTGTCCCAGTCTCCTCTGAGACCTATCTACCCCGCATACTCAACAGGCCAGCACTGGCATAGAGACTATACAGCTATACAGTGAAAATGACTTCTCCTAGGAAAAGCTTATTTGTTTGGGGTTTGGTTTTTTTTCCAAAATTTTCTTTTAGTTTAAAATGTTTTAATCCCTCTCTTGTCTTTAGTTCCCCAAAATAAAACACAGAAGATACTTATGTGCCTCTCAGGCTTCATCTTTGATACCAAAAAGGCCAGTCTGTGATAATTGCAATAAGGTAGATTACTGATTCATTTGCTCATCCTAACAGACTTCCCTGTACCTTTCCCAGTATATTTTTACCTTTCATGATTGCAAAAACATAAATAGTATTCTTTGATTTAGAGATTCTGATTCTTCCCTGAGGTTTTCTGTCTTCAGTGATTTCACTAAATAGTGCTCTTAACTGCTCAAAGTTCAACATATGGAAGTCAAGACTTCTCAAGTTTAACCAGGCTTCCTCTACTTTCACACTCATCTTCAAAATTAATTTCAATATATTGTCTATCTTTTTCTGCTTCCTTCCATGTTTTTAATTTCTTATTTCTTTAAAATATTTCCAAAATATTTTATACAACATACTAGTGAGATTCTGTCAGCAAGTCACCAGATTTTTTTCAATACTATGTTACATTTTTGAGTTGAACTGTGAGTACAGCAACTGCCATTAGGAGTTTGCAGTGTCCGTTGTAGGGTCTTTCATTTTAACTAATCAAATGTACACTTTTTGACAAAAGGTGAAATTAACATGTAAAACCAAAATGTCATCACCCACTCTGAATGTTTCTTTGACCAAAGCTGACCAAATGTAATTGATAACTAGAATAATACAGATTGAAAGAGAGAAAAATACAAGTACTTCTACAGCATTAAATAAATTTTATAATTTGTATCTAATGTTAACACTCATGACCTTTGCAGGGCTTCATTTAGTTAGATATTTTATCAACCTAGTAAATGGAAATAGAACTGTAGCTGCACAGCGCATATGAGGAAATGCCTTTCTCACAGCTGAAATCCTGAACCTCTCTATTGACACGCAGCACTTTTACCTGCATCAGCTTGTTTACATATTGACATGAAATAAACCTTTTACCCAGCCACATAAAACTAGACAAAGATTTTACATAATTTCTAACTACCTGTGTGTAACTGCCAAGCCATGACACAGTTAAACTTTTTCACCCCTATCCTCTCAATTTTTTGCTTTTCCCTGCCTTGTTGTTTATTGCATTCATTGTGACCCATCTTAGATTTTATCCTGATCTCTTGAAGGCAGAGATTGTTTTCCCTGTGTGTTTTGTAGAGTGAAAATTCTTTTGGACATCAAGTAATTTCTTTCAAATAATATTTGAAAGAACTATGAACTGTTTTGGATAATCGGTGTTAGCTTGTCTGTTAGTGAGTCAGAAAGGAATGAATACATTTGTTGAATAATCATTTTAGATTATAATCTGAAAAGATTTGGAAAGGAATCTGACAAGCTCTAGCAGTTTGGAATTTGTATAAAATTCTTCTGGAAGACACTTAAAGAGAAACTGTGACAAACGTTGTCTCATGCATCTCAGAAGAACGTTTCCCATCATGAAGACTATGGGACTTTACAGAATGGCTATCAACAATTCAGGTATGGCTTTCGCCTCTTTCCTATGACTCAGAAGAATATTTTAATGATCTTTCTGTTGTTTCTATTTGGTAATCACAGCTGTCGGCTATTCTACTCTGTAATTTCATAGTCTTCATAACCATAAGATGGAGTAAAACAAAAACATCTCCATTCTCACCATTTAAACTTCTCCCTCAACTCTCTTTTTACAGAAAAAAAAAATTAGACAAATACTTATTTTAGCAGCTTTTGACCTTTCAGCTCATTGCATCCAATATAAGTAAGAACCCCGTAGCAACCAGACATATACAGTCTCAACACAACCTGAATTTGGTCAAATAATATAAAAAATATTTTTTTCTACAGGTTTCTGCACAAGAATGTCATGACTACTCATGAAAATTCAGCTTACTGTCACAGGAGGAAATGGACTTGTTCAGTCTTGAGAAGAGAGGGCTTCAGGGAGAACCTGAATGCCAGAACCTACAAGGAGGGGATCAAGAAGGACCATTCACGGAGGTGCATGGTGGAAGAATGACATAGACATAAACTGAAATAACAGAGGTTCAGCTTAGATTTAAAGAGAAAAAGTTTCACCAAGAGGGCAGCTAAGCAATGGAACAGTTTATCCAGAGCGGCTCAAAAGTCTCTATCCTTGGAGATTTTCAAGAACCTACTGGATAAAGCCCTGAGTATCCTGGGATGAGTTCATGGTTAATCACGAGCAAAAGACTCCTTCCATCTTGAATTTTCCAATCATCCTTTAATCCTATATCTAACAGATACAGGGAATATGATATTGAGTTATTTGTACAGTTGTGTTGCACTTCCGATTTTATGTAGATACATTGAACACATGTTCCTCTTTGTGTCCATGGAGAAACATCACTGACACTATATGGGTGAATGAAGGAAGTTCTTATTCTGCTGATTTAATGGTTTGCACAGTATCTAATACAGTAGGCATTTTGACAATATTTTAGCAGCAAATACACAACACTAGGCCTGGGGGAGTTAAAGTGTTCAGGTTGCACAGATCTTGAGCAATGCTATTAAGCATAGCACATCAAGTATTTTAGCATTTTGACTTATTTACAATAAGGCAGGAGTTTTAAATATTATAATATACTACTAATCAAAGAGAATTTCTCCATGTGTTTACACATATTTTCTTATGCTATTATATATCTGCACAAATACCAACATACAGTATATATCAAAGACATAAAATAATTAAAGCAACTATTTCATAACCTACAAAATAGTGAATTACCAAGATACAGTCACAGGAATATTAACATAAATGCACAGCTAGAACTTCTTATAAATATATATTTGAACATGTCAATGACTTCACTGGAGATATTTACCATAAACAGCATCTGCAGAAAATGTTGAAAGCTATTTCATAAACCTGGTTATCACCTCTCAGCATGCTACAGAGGAAAACCTCTTCACCATCTTCCTTACATACACTTATCCAAGTAGCCCAGTTTTAGTGAAGAAAAAAGTGTGAGTGTTTGTGAATAATTGCTGTGGGTATCTATGGGTATAGATGAAGAAACAGTAACTGGAAAACAGTGGGCTGAAGAGATTTAAAAGGCATGCTGAAAGGTACTATGTCACAGTCTCCCAAGAACTGGTATGCTTCAGCGACCAGAGGTCTTCTTGAATCTATAAGAAACAATGAACTGAGAACACCAAGAGCTGGCCAAAGCCATGTAAAGCCACTAGTACACAGTGGGATCAACAACAATGTTGAAAGGCGATGACTGTAAAGACTACTATGCACATGACTCACAAAAGAAGGGTCCTTGAGGAACTTTCCAAACACCTACTTATAAGCCACTGGTGCAACAGTTTTTAAAACTTTTTCAATACTTGTAGCCTGGGGTTACAGCCTACTGCCTTGTAGAAAATGCTGCAGGAAACTGAATTTAAAGTACTGGAATGATCTCAAATAAAGGCAGAAAAGGAATGTAAATATCTTGAATGCAATGTGATTTGTAATGCCTAAGAAAAAAATTGTGGAAATGTTGCTTTTTTGTTCCAGATTTTCTTCATAGGTTTATTAATTCTAACAACACCCATGAAAAAGGAAAATTTTTTTCAATGTTTTAAAATTTGAATATGTTTTTTGTTTCATCATAGGTATCTCACTTTATTTATTGTTTCCACAAACTAGACATGACTACTTCTGTCAGTTGGAGGAAAGTTATAACTTTTAAGGTGCAAGATAGGTACAAATTGCCATTTCATTTTACACTCTGATTTTATGTTATTGCTTTGATTCGTAACATACTGAAATTTCATTTGCAGTTTGTACTGTCTTTCTAGGGAGATCAATTAAAGATAACAGGACAAATTCTTGACTATATTGAGAGAGTCGTTTTTAATATTACTTAGAAGAGGGGATTTTAATCTTGTCAAAAATATAATCTGTCCATTTTAGCTTTTGCTTACTGGGAAGTTTAAGCATTGTCATTCAAACCAGTGTGATATGGAATATGAGCAAAGTCCAATTTATCAGGTTCCATCATATAAGCTAAATAAATAACAATGTAATGAAGAAAAATAAAAGCTACAAAAAAGATTTTGATTTAGCTGCTGATAAATGCAACGACTTTTCTGGTAGCATATTCTAAGAGGCAGCAAATCTCAAAGCTAATGCAAAGAGTGAGAGAGGAATCAAAATAATGCCAATTTCAGAATTACTTTACATTGTCTTTACATTCAAAAGATAGCATAGTAGCCTTAAAAGAGGTGAACAATGAGGTAGCTTGACTCCACTAACTGCAGCCTTCACTGGATATGGAAATGTCAGATACTTTGGTTTTTTACAGCACTTCACGAATAGTCAATATCAGTAATTTCCAATATGGTCACAAGGAGGGTGCGTGATCCTTGCCTTGTTGAAAAACAGACCTCATATCAGAATGTATAATTTTAGATATCTAACTGAGACTTTTGTAAATAAACTGTTGAGATACATAGATTATGTTTCTATTAAGATTTCGTTTTACGCACATGTCTTGGGGCACTGAAAATCAGAAGTGTTTGCCATTGAAGAGATACAGACATTTTAAGTCTGCTGAAATGAGTCAAATTCTGCTGCAAATACTGACATATTTGGGTTTAAATAGGATTCAGATAATTGTTTAACAACTTTCAAAATGCATTGCTAGTCATCATTTGCACAGAGGTCTAGATCAAAACGGCTGTGAGAGGATGGAGCCATTTCTTGTGCTCTGGAGACCTTTTCTGTACAAGGTTGGTCCCACTAAAGTAAATAGAACCAGCCTGACATGTCAAAGCACACCAGAGTGTAGTACTGTCTGAGGTTCAGGACTAGTTTTAATTTCTGCTTGTTCCTCACTGAATGCAAGCCCTAGTTCAGCTGGTTTATTTAAAAAACAATGCACAACAATATTTATTTTGGGGGGGTTGGAAGATTGGATAAGGAGTGAAAAATCAGTGTTTTGTCAGTGTTTTGTCTACCTTTGATAACATTTTTCTAAGATTATAAGTGACTCTGACATTGTAGCAAAGAAGGTTAAGTGTCCTGGGCTGCATTAAAAGGAGTGTGGTTAGGAGGTCAAGGAAGTTCATCCTTCCCTTCTACTCAGCACTTGTGAGGCCACACCTGGAGTGCTGGGTGCTGTTCTGGGCTCCCTAGTACAGAAGAGCCAAAGATGTACAGGAGAGAGTCCAACGAAGAGCCACAGAGATGATTAAGGAACTGGAGCACACCTCATATAAGGAGAAGTGGGACTATTGAGCCTGAAGAAAAGAAGGTTTGGAGGGGGAATCTCATCGAAGTGCAACAATAACTGAACGGAGGCTGTAGAGAAGATGGAGTCAGGCTCTCATCAGAGGGGTCCAATGATAGGAAAACAGGCAATGGTCACAAAATGATACACAGAAGGTTCTGTTTGAACATAAGTAAGCACTCTTACTGTGAGGATGATGGAGCACAGGTTGTCTGGAGAGATTGTGTACTCTCAATCTTTGGAGATATTTAAAAGCCACCTGGATCTGGTCCTGGACAACCTGTCCTAGGTGACTCTGCTTGAGCAGGGTTGGACAAGATGACTTCCACACATGCTTTCAACCTCAACCATGGAGTGATTCTGATTCTGTGACTGAAGTATCTCACATTTTGGAAATTATCTAAAGTATATAAGGACTGTCAAGACCAGTTTTGGCAGATGTGGGCTCATAAACCCAACAGAGTGAGAGGCATCACAAAACAGGAAAAACAAGGAACTGGGCTCACAGTTCAGCAGTACCTGCAAGACCAAGTTCAGCTACATCTCATCTCACAGGTGTAACTTGACCTGTTGGGACTTCATGATGCTACAAGGTCTGCATCCACTGAGCACCACTTCTGTGACCGCTGACCTGAAATCCTAGGGTCCAATGCAAGCCACAGTCCACCTCAAATATATCTAGGACAACTCTTTGCAGGCAACTGTCTGTGGCCAGCTCTCCATGGGGCAACTCTACATGAGGACTAATCTGTGCAGGGACAACACTAACCCTAAGTCTAATGGCTCCCTGTGGAGAGCTGTCACTGCGGAGAGATATCCTGAGGAGACCTTGCCACAGATGTCATCCCTTCTCGGCCTCACACTTATCCCAAGAGACATCCAGACAGCCACCTGAGGGCATGTTCAACTCTGGCAGCACAATCTTTTATATAAGTGGTTTGGCCTCAGTTTTAGAAGGATTCAGGGGTCTTTCAGAGGATCAAACACATTCCTGGTGGTCCTAGGCAGTATGATGCCTTGGGAAATACTGAGATTTGACTCAGCTGCTATGTAGGCATCCCAGACCCAGCACACAGAGGTTGTGGGAAGAGTGGAAGCGGGGAGTGGAAGGACTAAAGAGCCGGATTTAATAACATCAAGACAGATAACTTGTCCCACTGTAGATCTCACATGAAATTGGGCTTCTCAGTCTCTCTTCTCATTTACAGTACCTCTTTCAGACACAGCTGGTGCCACGTGGCAGGTGTTCCAGGTGTTAGGGACTTTAATCTGGTCCTTATGCTACAGAGGTTACAAGAGAGAAATTGTTAGGCCCTTTATGTGAATTATATATCATTCACAAACTAGATGTTCCCAGATTCTGTAACAGTCCATCTTCAAGGCCTCGAGGCTGGAGGAGCGCTCTGAGGAGCTAATCAGTAGGTAAAGTTGCAGCAGTGCTTTGATTGTTTTGAAGACGCCAGTTGCAAGAGGCTATACACATAACTGAATTGGACACCTGGGAGGTTAGGCTGTAGTTATAGCTGTGAAAACAGCAGCAGTGCCAATACGATGAATCTAAGCACCAATCTGTTGTTTTGGGAGTCTGAATTATTTTGAAAGCCCTAGTAAATGACTGTCAAGGAGACTTAGGGCTACAGCTACATCTTGTGATGGGATATTTCACAGAAGCAATATCTCAGGTCCTGAGGTAGTCACATCAGTTCAGCTCCACTCCAATAAGTGCCACGTTGTTTGGACTAAGAACCCTGCTGAGACTGAATGGGAGAAACTTCAATTAGGAACAAGAGCTATCTTTTCTACTCACAGTGGTGCAGATATCCCAACTCCTGTGTCTCTCAGTGACTTATGAAAACTAGATTTTAGGTTCTCAAGTCATCTTAGAGTGGCATTTCACTTCTCTTTCTCAATTTGTAGAAAAAAAAGAATGAATATTCCACCAGTAATGAGTAGATGACCACAGCAGAGTTAAATATGGTACATTCAGGGCTTATGCTCCCATGAGACAACCTTCTCACAGCAAGACTTTAAGTCTCTCACTTTCCCAAGCAACAAAACCAGAAACATCCTATTTAAAGCAACATTGTTGAAAATATAGTTTTCTCATCAAAGTGTCAAACATTACCTTGTGATATTTGCATATTTTCCTCCTTTTTATAGTAAAACTCTGAATTGTTGACCCCCAGTACCACATTTACAGTTGTAGCAGTATTAAATGAAAAAGAAGTCCCAAACTTTTCTAACCTGCAATAAAAACATCTTTGCCTACCTGCTTTCATTTAGAAAACCTAACATATTTTAAACTTGCCTTAATGTAACACTAAATGCCACAAGTTTATTTAGTAATGTTAAATAAAATATTGCCCCTTAGCAGGGCTAGCTACAAAACATAAGGCCTAGTGACACTTTTTTTTCTTCCTAAAATGAGACTTGTAATTCAATTATGTACTCACAGAGGGAGAAAATTGTGTGTGTTCCAGCCAGTAGCGCCCATTGTCCACATGTGAATTCTCAGATCAAACAGATCTAATAATTCCTTGTTAAAGTCATAATTTCCCATTATATGAGCAACTGTAGCTGGTAAAATGTAATGGTTACAGTGTGTTACAGAATTAACACAGTGTGAAATGAACTTAAATATATTTTCTAAAGATGATTTTCAATAGAATAGAATATTTAGATTCTGTGTATCAAAAATACAGATACAAATGTGGGCTGTGTTGAATGGTTTTACAAAACTGACAATGTATTCACTTATAACAGCTCTTCTACTACACATTAAAATTAGTATGTTGTCAAAAGCATATTAAACATTCTTTAGAGCTATGAAAGAGAAAACTTGCTTTGGAAGAAAATCATTCAAAGTTGTCTAGATATACATGGATGATGGAAATATTTTGGGGCTTTGTAGTGTTTTCTGCCACAGAATATGCTAAAAATTCACATAATCACAAGGACTGCAATGGATAATAGACAGCAAGTTTAGTGCAAGCAGAATGAGTTCAGAAAAGAGAATTACATTGCTCTGAAAAAAAAAAACAACTAGCAAATCCATGAGTGAGCAGTATGCTGTGTTTTCTACATGATGTGTGCCAAATTACCCAACTATAACTCAAGTGGTCAGTGAACCACAATATCCAGTAGTTCATAGATACAGAAATAGCTTATCAATTCATGCAGCTTCTTTCTGTCAATAAAATAAAGAGAGCAGGTCTGGTTGCAGATATCTGATCTGAAAAAAAAATCCATAAGTCCTTTCATTTAGTACAGCATTTTTTATTACCCATAGGCTAAATGCAACTCTGTGGAATTTAGGGCAAATAGACCTGGGCAATTTAGGGTAAATCTCACCTGGGTAATGACACACTGCAAGAAGTTGATGGAAGGTGCTCCAGAAGGTAATGCCACAAGTTCAACTGCATAAATCTTTAGGGCCAACTTTTTAGGATTTATGGCCAGACTCTATGGGCTGGTGACAGCTATGCACCAGCTCCAAGACAGAGTTGTCAAAGCTAGCTAAGAATAGAGAGCCATTTAGACAGATCTGTATGTGACTGTGTCCCTGCTAATGATCCTTGTTTCTCAAATGGATTTATTGTTACGAGAACATCTGACTAGCTCAGAATACTGGGAAGGAAAATATTTCAGCCTCTGACCATTTAAACAATTCCTGAGATACTGTCGTGTTCAGCAGAGCAAGTATCTAAATCTAAAGTGGGCTTTAGGGGTCTTTGATGGCAAAAGGCCCCATGTTAGTTAGGGGAAAATATACAGTTAAGCATATCAGAAAAGATTTCACAATACTGCCATATACTGTGATAGGAAGAATCAGACTGAACCTGGAATTTGGACAATAGATTTCTGCAGGGTCCCTTACTCCAACACAACAAAGTTCAGCTTCCAGTCAAGATGAGCTCAGACCATTTAGTAATTCATTTACACCAGAAAAACCCCAAAACTTAAGATGTTCAGATCTGTCTTCCTCTTGGGACAAGAAGATCTGTCAGATGAAGAGATACACGAAATAGACGTGGGAACCAAAAGAGACTTAATTTTAAGGGTCTATCTATACTACATAACAGAGCACACTACTGAAATACCCCCTGTAACTACTGTAATAGGATAGCAGGTTTTATTATCTATTTTTCTATCTCACTCTCATGCTGGATTCCTTTTTCACAATTGCTCTTTTGCTCTTCTCTTGAGTGTTGCTTTACTGTATACCCCTGTGCTTGCTCTCAAGGCATTCATTTTCTAATCCTTGAAGGTATCAATTGTTTGATGACACCACTTCAGAGCATATCTATGAGACACATCTTTTGTGCCAGCAATAGGGTGCAGCAGCACTTAGTTTTGAGATACTAGGCAGTATCGCCACGTCTCTTTTTCCTCCTCTCCTCCCTAACCTTCCTTTTTATTATCCATAATACACACTTTCAAGCTCCCATTACAGTTTAGGTGGTTTTTAGGACTGGGACCATCTGTGGTTTTGGCTGCACAATGGCTGAGATTGCAGATCCCATCACGTAAATAATAGTATATAGTAAGTAACAAATAACCATATGACAACTGTCAAAAGCAATAGTTTTATTCCTCTTTTTCAAATGGTCTGAAGAGACAGAACCGTTTGCAGAACTGTTGCAGTATCAAGACCATGCTCTTTATATTCCCTGGGACTGGGATGTAGAGGTCTTTAGTTTTGAAGATAAGGAAGACAAGCCATGAATATATCCACCGACTAGATTGTGGATCTCAAAAACAGAGAAAGGAAAGACTGATTCAGCTATCCTGCCCACCTCATTGAGACTATTCAGTAATGTTAGTTTATGAGACAGTTACACCTTCATGTAGCCCATGATGTCTTTGGGTGGTGGTAGTGTTCACTAAAGTCCTGACAGAAAATCCAGTGACTCCAGTGTGAATCTTTTCACAGATTTCAGTGGGCGTGAAGTTACATATCACATGAACAGTCAGATATGCATTTGAGACTGCTCCAAAATTGAATACTTTGAATTGTGCCAGTGTTTTTATTTAAGCAAAGAATGACAGGAAATACAGACCAAAACCTGCCCCAATGTGAACACTTAGAAGACTTGAAAACCTCAGAGTATAAATTTGACCTTGTAACTATGACCTCGTTGAAAATGATGCAATGACGTGACTTGCCTGAACAGTGAAATACTAGAGCACGATATCTCAGTCCATAGTTGAAAGTACACACAAAAGAAAATATCAATTCTTAAATCAAACACGTCATACCCATTTGCAGACGATGTCCAGTTAGGTTACTTCAAATGACTGGCAGACAGACAGAGTTTACAGTTAAATCTCTTATAACCAGCAATTTCTTTTCAGTCCACAGACCTTCCAAACTACTCTTCGTGATTCAGATTGTCTGTACATTATTTTTTTCAATACACTAAGGGCATTTGATGGTTCAAACTTACAAAGAAAAGATTGGCCATAATGATGCTCTTCAATAGCTCTGTTCAGAAACTTCAAAACAATGACCTGTAATTGTAGATGAAGAAATGTTGTCATCTCACAGCAGAATGGTTTTTCCTCAAGTGGAATATTTGCAATAAAGGCCCTTACATAATTGTCTAGAGTAGTGGTGAAGGGGACAGAGGCAAGTGTAAGGACCTTCATACAGGACATGCATAAATGGCCACAGGAAAAAGAGGAGGCAGATCTACGCTCCTTCCCCGAAGAGCAGGAAATAGAATGAGTGAGAAGACACTGTAGGAATGCAAGAGCTGATATGGTGCCACATGGAAGAGCTGCTCAGTAGTCATTTTCTCCTCCCAGTATCACAGTCCTTGGAAAGACAAGGTTCCACACTGTCCCCTACTTAGGCTGATGGTTAACAGGACTAAGAGCAACAGAAATAATAATAACTGAAGAGTGGAAGGACCCACCTCTGACAGAATTTCTGCAGGAAATTAGCCTATTTTTGTTGGTCAGACTGTAAGACAACAAATGGCATTTTATTTCTAATAGTGAACAACATTGCAAATAAACTCTGATTATACTGACTAATCAGTGAACAAGTAAATAGAGAGACACTACCTTCCATTGCAATTTAATTAAGTGGTAGAGGTTAGGTTCTGAGAAGGGCAAATGCACCTTGAAGCCCATCAAACCTGTCCTTATGACAGTGAACCCAAAATTTCATAAGCTTCTTCCTTGGCCAATGACTGCCCAAACAGTCACCTTGAATAGCCAGACTGCCTTCCCAAAAAGGCTTCAGGTCAAAATTGTCCTTGTTCAGCTATTGTTTATCAGGAGAGAAGGAAAAATGGACACTTCTCACAATTTTTAACAATAAATTTCCAGGACACTTGAAAGCTCCTACTCTGCATAAGTATTGACCACAACAAATATTTGAATACCTAACATGCCTAAGCCTGCAATTTTTCTCTTCTTGAATACTCGGAGGTGTTCAATCTGGTAAGCTTTTACGGAGTATATAGAACAGAAAAGAGGAGGAATCATAACCTTAGAAAAGGCAGAGAATTCAGAGAACTGATTCACATTTTCTGCTTTCTAGGCAGGAATCTTAACCAAATGGCTCACATAGGAATGCTGAGGATGCACCTTTTATATTTTAAATGAGAAATATTTGTTCAGTTCTTTGAGGGAAAGAAAGAAAGGATTGAGGGCTGATTCAATTTATATTGCAGCTGTCATGAGATCTTATTCCGAGAAAAAGATAAGACTGAGGTTTGGAGACAACAGGCCAGAAGAAGAAGAAACAGAAATCTTTTACCAGCAATCTGCAGAAATAAGACCAATGTTAAACAAAATCACTTCCTCAGTTCCAGTCCACAAATTTGTTCATGTATTTTTTTTTTTTACAGCCAGGTTTGAAGTGACTTCAATTATCCTGTGAATTTACCTCCAGAAAGATGTGCAGATGTATAACCTCAGTGATATTGTCCCATTTAAACCTGTCACGGAGGTTTATTAGCACAGAACAGCATCTTACTACAGCTATATGGCTTCCTTCTCATAGCCATTCAGATCAGAGCACTGGCAAGTAATCAAATAGACCTGCACCTTTGTTTTCACATGAAGCTACTCCACATGGTATAATAGATACATTAGAACCAGAGACAAACAGAGAGTTGACAGCTAACAGTAAAACAGTGTAAAGAGTAGCCAAAGGTAAGTTTTGTCTTCCAAATATTTGTAGTTAAAATTTTCCAAAGAAAGATCCAAGTTAGCTTAAAACTAAATGACCAAAATTGTATGATGATCAAAATGAAATAATATTTATAAAGTTTAAAATCCTTGTTTTGATGAGAAGGTAGTATTGACATATATTGCAACCTTGCATAGCTTCTCATAGCCATGTGGTACTTGTTAAAATGTAGGAACTTAGAGTTATGCAAAAGCCATTTCCTCAAACCAAAGCCTCTGATCCAGGAAAAGATTGTATTTGTAACACATACATGCTAATAGCCAGAGGTAACGGCTACTGTTAATCCATTAAGAACTGTCAGCACAAATCACAAAGACTACAGATGTCCTCCTCTCGAGAATTATTTCGCTCATTAATATGAGAATGAATTAAGACTTTATCAATTGTCTCTAGTTCCAAGAAAAACTCATTTACACACAAAAATCTACTTAAGGTTTAAAGTTTATGACTGTCTTATGACTCCCCGAAGCAGTAAGTGACAAAAGTATCTCGTTCCCTCAACACACAAAAGTTATCTCTTCTGGTGAATAATCTGGTGAGTATCCTCTTTAGTCCCCAAATTATCATCTCTTTAAACTTGTGTGATTGTAGTCTAAAAATTGTAACTGTAAAAACGCCATCTTAGTTGTTCAGGCAACGTCAAGCTCCCACCTGTGCTATCTTGCAATGATTTACAATATCATCGGAGACTATGAAGAGCTGATGTTGTAACTTTGAAAGAGAAAAGGGAAGGAAAGGGATACATTATTGAATACCAAAATCATCTTGATAAACGCAGGGAATGGGTCTGAAATCGATAACAGGAATTCAACAGAGACAAGTATATAGTACTACATAAGCAGGTTAGTACAGCAAACTAAAGCATGAATTTACAGTACACTTGCTGCTGTACACTAACTTCTCATGCTGACACTCTTGATAAGCAGTAAGTATAGCTCTGTGTGATGACGCCTACTCCACATGTTGCACAGAGCCAACATTAGTGCAGACTACAAGTATCCACAGGGGAAGCTGGCACAGAGAAGTAAGTGTGCTGTAAATTTGTACACTATCTTACTGCAATTTACCAGTTTAAATACTCCTTTAGGTGGAAAAAAATAAAATGTGCAAATGGAAAAAGTGGAATTGCAGGTTAGACAGCATTTCTACCCAAGCAAGTTGTAGTCAGCATAACCAGCATAGTCAGTGGTAAACGATGAATAATAACTATGATATTGGCATTACACACAACACTGTTACAAGTATATAGAAAGAAACAGAAGATAATTATTCATATTCTGCTTTGCTCAGTGTTTGTAAGTTATCACAAGAATAGTGTATTTTCTTTGGGATTCCACACTTGAAAAAGTAGGTAGGTTTTAGAGCAGTCACAGGAATGCACTCAAACATATTATGAGAAATGAGACTACGTAGAAAAACTATGGCTGATCACTGACTTTGGGAACAGCCTTCACAGATGTAAAAGAATGCTAGAAAAAAAACCCTCCTGTTTGTTTTTATACTCCAAGAGGATTTTGAAAGCAAATAACTGTTTCATTTGCAATGGTGATTTTCAATACTAGCAGTCTGGAAGTGTTGAGGAATAACATCCTGATGGGTACAAGAGAAGGTAAACAATAAGAGTAAGGAGAAGTGGGTTTATTACTTGTATTTCTAACATCAAGATGCGCCAGTTCTAGAAATGGGAGCAAGAGCGAAAGAGTGAGAGAAAAATGGAGAAACTGAGAGACTTCAAGAGTAGTTTCCCTTGGGGAAAGGGCACAAGAATATATGGGTTGAGAAATATTGACTGAGTTTTGGGCTAGATTACTTTGACAGAACAAGAAATCAAGCACAATGGAGAGTCCTAAAAATAACTCATAGTTTACACAAACATCTTTAAGTGTGGTCCAAGCATTCCTGAATATTCTTTTGTGTAGGAGCTCAGGATTAGACAGCTTTGCAACTCCCTTTCATTTGTCTCTTTTAAATCTATAGCAGTCATGCTAAAATATACACCTTCTAGTGGCCTGTACTTGGCTCAAGTATATTCTTTGCAATTATCTTCAGGGCAGCAACATCGATTGATTGAAACCTGAAAGCAAATTATTGGCACTCTAATAATTTTATGTCTGATCCTTTACCACCCACTTTTCACTGTATCATCTAACTCATCTTCCTCATCTAGTCTATATGTAAGAAGAGATTATAATATATTTATCACTGAAAGCAGTAATAGATAAACACTATGTTTACAATTATATATAAAATTATGCTTGTGTTTATATTTTGGTTTATTCTTCATTTGCATTTGATTATTTAATTGGCATTCTATGTGCCTCTTGGTTTCCCATATATCATTTTCATCATTGAACAGGTTCCATGTTGAATTTACAGCTTCTATGTTTTAAGGATTTCAACAGATCTTCTATTAGGATCTGGCTAACCTAAAAGAAGTCTTTGGGTTGATTGCATTTCTTTCACAAAGACAGCTGATGAAAAAGATCTAAAACTGGGTGATGAGAAATAAGTACCTCTAGGTAAAGAATGGAGAGTAAATTCAAATTATGGCGAATGCAGAAATCAAAAGTTTTGGAAATTTGGAAATTTAAAATTTGAAAGGGGAAATTAGAACAGAAAGTGAGATGCCTTCTCTTTGCAATTAGTCATTAGACATTCTAAGCCCATAGAAAAGGCAACAAAAAGTAAAGTCTTCTTAAAAGTAATGATAGTGGTGTCGGAGGGAGAATGAGAGGAAGTAGAAGGAACAGAATAAACCTAGAGGCTGGTAATTACAAATGTATATTAGCCTGCTACCTAGAAACATATAAGAATCAGCAGGAAACTAAATGGAAATAATGTGTATTTACTGGTAATCATGAGAAGTTCTGTTATTGATTTGTTCTATCTCTGAGCAAATCACTTTACCTTTTAGTGATATTTAGATGCTAACAGGCAACAACTTTCTTTGCATCAATTCCCAGCCCAGTGAATAAAGTACCTACTTATTTTTTTATAGCACACTTTAATCTTTACCTGGGAATTAATTATAAGTGCCACTATCACTTGTTACTTAGTATTTCTAAATGACTTAATACAATCATCACATTAGCTCAATTTTAGTAAAATACTTCATTATATAGCTCATCTGTTCGTATGTAAAAAACATTAGTGCGGAGCACTACTCGCATGGGATCTGAACAGGCAAAATTAGTTTGAACGAAAAGTACAGTAACAAGAAACACATCAAACATGGAAGAAGTCACACCAGAAATCACTCAGAAAAAAGCAATCAATTATTTCTTGTGTATGACACCAGAGTGGCTATCTAGAAGCAGATCTAAGTAATTTGCTAATAAAGTTCACAGGTAATTCTTACGATATTTTATGTTAGAAATGTATTAAAAATGGGCCTAAAGAGGTATAGCTGCTGAAAATAGTGGTGTAGGAAAGCAGTTCTAAGATATCTGAAGACTGCTACTTCAAAACTCAAAAACTTCAAAAATGATGAATGAGAAAGAGCACTGAAAAGCAGTATAATTAAGGCTTGTCATACCTACTAGAAGTGTTAGTGGAGAGATCATTAGAAGTAATTTTTTTGCAGTTTGAGACTTGAAAGGGACCATTGGAACTATGAAAATGGAGCAATTTTTTTACAGAAAGTTGATGACACCCTTTGTCACTGAAATTTCATCTACAATATTGCATTCATTTGCAGTGTTGAACTGTAACAGGGAATAAGGAAACAGGAGCTGTACTCAAAAGACCAATACAGTTTTTCTGGTGTGGTTAATGAAAAGCAACTGTACAGGTAATACTTGTGCAATTAGTAAAATTATGTAACTGGAGAAAATTTTTAAGATTCCTATGAATAAATTACAGGGTTGGTTTTACTTCAATAGGAGGAAAAACCTTCTTTCAGGTATCTAAAATCAATAACTGCATCGTTTGCAGGGGAAAAATGCAGAAATGTCTTGATGTTTGTAGAATAATGGTAGAAAAGGTCTAAAAAATATTACTTCACTGGTAAAGGGATAAATTATGTAATAAAATATTTATCAAAGTAATAGTTTTTATTAAGGGAACGGTGGCTAATAAGTAAGTCTCTGATATGCAGAATAGATATTATCATCCCATAACACAGCTGGAGTCAGTACTGGAAAACAGCAGTCAGTTCTTGAGAAAAACAAAGCCCAAAGTTTACATCAAATAGAGATTATTACTCCTGATTTCTGAAGAACTGTAGTTTACATACTGAAATTTATCAACTAAAAGTTTTCATTAATTGTTCTCAAGTTGTGGAAGACCCATGTGGGAATCCCCTTAAGTCTCCTTGATACACAAGCTGTGCGGCTGCTGACTGCCCCCATTCTTAACTGGGGGTAACCGACGGATCATTAATAAAAGACCAGTGCACTTAATGTCACAAACAAATATATCAGTCCGTTTCATGGAGTTTATCAGCAAACTTCACACTTGGAAGGTTAAAATGAAAGAAGGGAAAAAAGTAAAAGACTTTGTATTAGGCCCTAGTCTGTGCTTGCATTGTCAAAATGTTTCTGGAAATAGTAGTTATACATTAAAGTGGTAACAGCGTAACTCATCAAAGGACTTTAGAAGATTGATCCAGTGGAATCAAGATTTGCCAAGGGTCCAGAATGTTTGTATTTCAATGATGTATATATGAGCATTGAAAACTAATGTTTTTTTCAGAATTGTGCACATTTTTTAAAAAACTCATTTTATAAACCATATGACTCAAATCAATACACACATGATTTATACGAACCCTGTAGCGTATTGGTTTGGAAATTGGGAGTGTTTGGAGTCAAAACTGTTTCTGAAGAGGCATGGTATACACTTTTCCATATTATGAAGCTCCCAGCACAACACATCCTTGACACAGCCATTTGAGGTCTCCAGCATTGTTACACACATAGTTCAGTACGGATCACTAGAGACAAAATCCCCTTCCATTTCTAGATGCAGGCTGATACAATTTGACCACCACTGTGATAGAAGGACATGGAGGACTCATAGGATGCCAAGACTGCAGTTCAGTATCTTCTGTTGAAGAATAATTTCTCAGATTGTTTCTTAAGCTTTAGGTTGCAGGTATTTTTAATTCCTGTTTTCCTCCATAATTCTTCAACACATCATTTTCAAAATAGTTTATGATATTCTTACAGGCTTCTAAGCCACAGCATAGGACTCAGAATGCGTAAGGATGTATTGAGTTAAGCACAGTAAAAATGACCTCTGACTAAACCCCTTGAGTTTACTTAGATCTCTAGGCTAACATGCATCAGAATACCACAAGACTTCCATTCTTCTCTCTTATAAATGGAGTTCGAAATATTTCTTAGTTCATTGTAAATTAGTATAGTAAATTTCAACAGTTTATGACAACATACTTTAAGTAACAGAATTTTGAAAGACAAGGGCTCTGCAAAGATGAAATTATTCATTCACTTCCTATCATGCAAACGTGAGAAAAGAGAAGAAAGGGCTAAAACTTCATGAGTTACTTCATATTTTCTGTCCTATGCTGAAGTATTTTCACAAAACTAATAAAAAAAAACTAATAAAAAACTAATAAATTAAAGTCTTCCAGCTTTCCGTCACAGTTTAGAACTTTGATCAGTGATTTTTGCAATGTAAAATGACCTGTTTCCCATATCCTGGATTCCTTTTCTCAAAAGCACAGAAGCTGACATGTGAGTTCTGTCACTAACCCATCCAAGGAAAGTTTAATATATTGATCTTTGCTCAGGTGCATAATCCATGTATTTTTGCAACAGGAGTAACTAGTTTCATTAAAACATCCCTATTTGTAACTTCTCTATGTAGTGAAAATAAAACAAAACATGCTTTAAAACATGCTCAAAATTAGTCATTTCTTAAAAATAAATAACTCAAGCCTCCTCAATCCTAAAAATATACCTTTAGAGATACACATCTTTATTATGTCTAGAATTAGCAAGTTATAGAGAGGCAACATTTGCCTGGCCTAGCACCCCATCGTTCATGTGCAAGACCCAGATATTTATACATATATAGTTTAACTGAATTAACACATTCACATTCATTAAATTCCTTTTTCAAATGGAAAAAAAAAAACAAAATCATTCTTTAACAAAGTTAGCAAACACAAAATACTTCCCAAAGAGATGAAATGAGTTGCAATCAACTAGCACTAAGAAACACATAATAGCTTTTTTTATAGTAGATCACTGTTTCACAACCAGATCTCTTCCGAGTTCAAAGTCTAGAACTTTTATGAGTAAAAAATAATATGACTAACTGTGACAGAGGCAGATAAAGTACAAGCTACCACAATTAAAAGGATCAAGACCATTGCATGGTAACTAATTCCATTTTGTATTGATGTTACTTGAAAAGTTTATAAACATATATGTGACCAGAATGTATATGCTTCATATATTCATGGGAAGTGTCAAAAAAAGGAAGAAAATAATGGAACTGTACCAGTAATATTATTTCAGATCCGTTCTTCAGAAATATAAATAAGAACACAAAGGATATAAGGCTTAATCATAATACAGATTGCTAAGATTACTAATCATATTTAACACTACCTAATATTAAATGTAAATTTGTATTGAATTCAACAGCAAAATTCCCATTGACTTCAACAAAGCCAAAGTTTTACTCTTGATCATAGCACAAATCACTTTATGGTTTGTAATCGGAACAGTTACTTTTCATAGAGCACAAATGAAGGAACACTACCAGTATAATCACAACTACTATCAAAATAAAAAAAAAAATATCTCAGCACTCCTGAATGAGACCAGGAACTGGACTGTATGGCTTGGACCATTTCTTTCTCCAAATTTACACAGGGGCCAAGGTCACAAACTTGTCCTGGGAAACATCATATATAACGAAGAGATTCCCACAACAATATGTTTGAAGGAAGCAAAGCAATAAAAATATGGAAGTAACCTCTCCTACTCATACATCAATGGGAAAATATTTACTTATCAACAACGTTATCCATTTGCTTGGTTTCATTCTCATTTAAGTTCTGCACATTTCAGCTACTAGTAGAAGTTGTTTCAAACCTCATTTCTTGAAACATTAGTGGACAATTTGCTGGGAATTTGGAGAAGCTATTCATGATGCTGTGCATATTTGGAAGCTGACTCATCTGCATTCACAGCTTTGACACAAGAGCAGAGAATCTGGGAATGAGGGTGGAAGAGGGAAGGCAGCATTGCCAGGAACAATAATTCTGAAAGATATGAGGTGGAATATTGAGTTCTTTGGGCAGTTTTCTTTTAGGCATTAACTTATTATAGTTGTCAATTATCTGGATACTAGGGATAAAGTATATCACTATACATTAAAAAATACATATAAAAGCTATGAGATTTTTGTTTATAGGAAGCAAATTCTCTCGTACCATAAAAAGGGGTCTCTTCATTCCATAAAGAGAGATCAGTACCTCAGAGGAGGCTAGAATTAAGGCAAAGGCAGGCCTGTGTACATAAAGAGTGGTTCCATGTTTCCCCACTTCTAAATGGTAATGAATCATTTAAAATAAAGCCCTGCTGTGCAGTTTCTTATCTGAATGGAGGCTTCCACTCAAGGTAGCAAGACCCTTCAGTAATGAGAACTGCTTGCTAGGAATGGGGCTCGAGAAATTTTTATATATTCTACGTATATGCCTATATGCATTTGCACACAACACACATACGTACATATACACACACAAGCATGCACACACGAAGATTTATAGATATAGGTATATATATGTACATATGGAAAAAGACAAGATTGAAAACCATGTCAGACTTGGAGCGTTATCGACTTGTCAGAAACATTTAAACTGCTGTCTACACAGTACATATTTAAATTCAACTTTAAGATTTTTTATTTTTATGTACAGTTCATTTTTTTTGTCTGGAAATAAAATATCTAAATACAGACAGACTGTATATTTATAGCTTTCAACAATACTTTAGCTGAATAAATGCTTTGTACATAGTTCTGTCTTTTAATGGAGTTTACAGCTACATTGATAAAATGGATTCCTCATTTCCTTGACTGTTTTTAACCAATAACAAGCAGAGAGACAACTACAAGTTAATATTAATAAGCAGCTCAAATAACACCGGTTAAATTATGTACAATACAAACCATTCATACAAATGAAGACTAGGATATTGAATTTGTTACAATATTTTGTAATAAAGATAAGACAGCCACTTATAACTTACATGTCCCCCGCCAGGAATTTTCCTTCTTATTTGTAGAGTTTTTAAGTAGCTTAGGTGGCCTAAACTCAATCAGATTTGAAGAATCAGAGCTTAAAGAGTAAGAGAAACATGAAACCAGAATATCTGCCCACATGTAAATTCCAAATGTTTGCCCATCTTTAATAGTAACAGGCTCACTCCATGGAAAAAGAGCCACCTAACACCACCTTGAATGTGCCTACTGTATGCTGGAAAAAACGTCACAATGCTTTGCTGTGTTCGTATAATAAGGAATACTGAATTCTAGACACACATTTTTCCCATTTTAACAAGTATTTACTCCTACAGTATTATTTACCAGTACAGCTACTCCAAGCAGTAGAATGCATGACTGGGGATTATTGATTGGCGTGTGCTCAAAGGACTTTCAAAGAGATTTCCATAACACTCTGCGTTAGAAACCATATTCCTTTTAGTTAATCCATTTTGCTTGATGATAGGTTATCCTGAAACCCTAGATATCAGACAATGAAAGCTCTCTTAACAGGAATCTCAATGGATGTGAGCTGAAAAGAGTGTGTGTCTCTGTGTATGTGTGTGGTTTTATTGCAAATCCGTAGTGATTTACAACTATATTGATACATGGCGCTGACTGGGCAAAAATTACATTAGATTGTTTTCCACTAACATATTTGCAGCCATTTGACATCAGCAGCAGTGGGTAGACACATTCCAGGCAATAGGTGTGGCCTTCCTCCTTGAGGTTACAGCCCTGTCATATGAGCTTTTTTATTCCCCAGGCTTCAGTCTCAGACACGTGTTGGTCCTCACCCTGATGGGAAGTAGGGTGTGTCACTGTGGTAGTTGTAATCAGGACACACTTTCTGTACTAGTTTATAATCTGTACTATAAAAGGAAATGTAAATACAGATTACTTTAAAGGGCTTGGAGCAGAGCCATGACACGTGGCTCTGGGTCTGCTCCTGATAACAGGTTTTTGAAGGATCATAGTTGCAGAGTGTGTTCTTGGTAGCCTTGTCAACCTTTTCGTACTCGATTCGACAGTTAAAGGACTTGGAATCTTTGGCATCAATCACTGTCTGTTGTGCCAAGTCAAATTCCACTATTTTTGTAGGGGGCACTAGGCTCACGGATACATTCCCTTGACCAGTGGAGTTATGCCTGAAGTAAACACTAAACGTCCCATTGCCATGGTCAACGATTTTCCCTGTTATTAACAGATTTAGCTTCACAGTCTTGATGTTGGAATGAAAATCGCCCCAGCCAAACATTTTCTTAAATTTCCCAGTCTTGACAATGGGCCGTCTCTTTGCTCTGGGCCGAGGCTCTTGCAGGTCTGTGGAGTTCCTTAGCCAGTCCCAGAGATCCTGCTCAGAATAAGTTTCTGGTGCATCGTATCGCAGGTCCAAATCTGTATCATTTTCCTTTCCACGAAAAGTCTGTGACAGCAGTCGGCTGATGGACAAGTCTTTGCTACTTTCTGTCCATATGTGCTTTAGTGTGGATTTGGAGCTTCCTGATTTAAGAAGTTCTGTTTTTCCTCCATTTGTTAAATTTGCACAGGTAACCTGAAAAAGAAAGAAGGGAAGAAGAAAGAAAGGATATATTGAGATGTGTAATAAAAAAACAGACATTCCCACTCAAGACCAAAATTATCTGGATTCAAAATCACAGTGAGCTCTTTTTTGAGAAATTAAATCATATCGCCATACTCAGTAAAATAAAACAGAAATGTCCATTTTTCTCTTCTTTCCAAGTAGCTGTTACATAATTCTCCTCTTCCAGTATTTTACACTGGCTTTCAGATTTAATCTCAGCTATTCTCTTTATTCTTCAACCTGAAAGCTACTTCTGTTATGATGCCTGTAAGTGATAATTATGTAACAAAATATTGCAAAAAACAACGCACAAAATTACGTCTTCCTTCAGTACGTATGTGGCTTTCACCAGTCATTTCTCATCTCAAAGTGAGGTACTCTTTTTTCCACCATCACTTTCACATTCATTTATTTTTGCTGTTCCTGTAGCCTTCTGTCAGAGTGCTGTCTTGGTGGTGCCAGCCTGACGATGCTCAGAGTGCATGTCATTATAAATCTAATAACACTAATACAATTTCCCCACTTCTTTTATGAGTACATATTGGTCTGTGTTCTTGACTGGGACTTTCGGTCACAACTACAATATAAATAATAGGATAATGAAAATTTTAATGAGTTTTGAGTTGACAGCTGTACATACTGTGTGCTGTACCTCAATTAATACAAGAGCAATCACAGTCTTTTCTTATGGTCCCTTACAGATTAGCTGGTGATTTGCCTTATCTGTATCTAATATGACATGCATTGCTTATTCCTCTCTTCCCTTCTTTTTTCACATCTTCCTCCCCAAATCAAGAAGTGATTTGTGCAACACAGAAAGCTGTTTGTGTATTTACAAGAAAAATAGAGCGACCTATTATTAGTAATAAAAAAGTAGTAAAAAAATCCAGCAAAACCATATTTTTTAAAAAAAGATAAAATTTTGCACCAAGTTCCTACAAAATCATAAATGTCAGATGTAGCACGGGTGGCAAACACAAGGCTTGTGGGTCAAATTCAGCCCTCCACCTTGTTTCATCCAGCCTGACACCTGGTTTCTACCCAGCGGCAGCGCCGAGCTCCTTGCCCCTACGCTCCCACCAGCGCACCAGTCATGTGTGCAGCGTGTGTGACGTGTATTACGCTGCAGGAGCAGGCTGATGTGGCCCCCAGTGAAAATGAGTTTGACACCCCCAGGATATAGTTTTTCACAGGATTCAGTGTCACAGCAATTTGTCTTATTTATATTTTTCCTCTTTGCCTTAATTGTGTGGAAAACGGAGAACAGATGCAGCCCCACAGCTGTCTAAAATGCAGCACTGGTAGAGAGCTCTGACAGAGCGTAGCAGAGAGGGCTGGAATTGGTAGGGGCCAGCGGGTGGATGTGAAGAACAGCGTCCTTAGTTCTTTTTCCCCTAAAAATTTGCAAGACACACTGCTACATTTTGTAACATTTGGACTGCTCTGAAGTGGCCATCAAGCTTCTTATTTCCCTTTACATGGCTACATACGAGATTCTGAATAAGCCACTTTTATTCCTCTGTGTTCCGGCACTGATTTACGTGCTCCTATCGCACTTGCAGTTATATCTTTCTCTGTACTTAAAAATTAATTTAGTGTATTCCCAACCCAGGTAACCCATTGGAAACTAGCTAGTGTTTAAATCATGGCCCCTTGCTGCTGGTACCACTGGAGGTATATGTCACAGAGGATATCTATCACAGCATGGCCTTTTCATTTCCTAACAATCACAGAACTGAAGCATGCTTTCATTAACTTCAGTACTTTTTCAAGGTCATTTGAAGGCATATACATAAAATCAGTCTAAATTGTCTTAATACACTAATCGCATAGGAGGTGTTCCCCAAGCCTTTTACAGTAAACAAATAGGTAAATAAATCTGTCACATTCCACACTACACCTCCCCAGTGCATTTCAGGTTGCTGGGCCAGCAAGGGTAATAGGTAAAATATGGAGTATATTTAGGATTGTGCCAAAGAGATTACTGCTTCCTCTTTTGAATGGAAAAAAGGCTTAAAACAGACTAGCATTTTGATAGCCCTTTTGTAGCTGCATCTTAGCATCAACACAGCGAGCCAGGAGAGAAGCTGTAATGAAACGCACTAATGGTGCACTGGTTAATGAAGCAGCAATGAAGATGTCACAGGGAGAGAACAGAAACTCAGAAAATAATTTTGCTGTGGCATATGGGGAAGGGCTACAAAATAATAAGAGAAATGTGGTTAAAAGGAAAAATGTGCCTGTCTAGCATGAATCTGTCAACGTTTTATGAATCTAAGCAGTTAGCAAGCAGAGCCAGTGTACCTACAATCTGCAGGTAGGATACAGATTGCTTACCACTATATTTTACTTTGCTCGCAGCTTGTTTTCCCTTTGTTTTCCCTTCTGCGTCCAAAGATTTACATTTCATAGGATTGCAGTACAAGCCCCATGTAACAAGATGTAGAGGCATAAAAACCTTTTATAAGGAGGGTCTCTTTTTTTCAGATATGTAGCTGAACACCAAGGAAAGGAAGTGGGTATTTTCAGAAATAGTTGTTGACTGAGCCAATACATGTTTGTTTGAAAGCCAGTGTATTTCACGGATTGAATGATTCAGATTCTATGCATGCTATACTGCCTCCTGTCTGATCAAACAAATATAATTGATTATTACTGTCATTAATTCTGTAACACTTGAAAGGCTTCTGGTCATGCAGCTAACCCCGAGACCTCTGTCTGTGATTTTCAGCGTGGGTAACTGGCTGCATATGTGATTAAAGGCCTGAACTCTTCCCTCCCTAGTCAAGTGTCTGTACAATGCTAGAAAAAACAGCCCACAATGGTTAATAAAAGAGCTCTAGTATTCATTGTTCTTCACTAACATTTTCCAGCCAACTGCTTTTTCATACACTGTTAGTATACTATGTGCTATAGAAAGTAGTTATATGTGTCCTCAGAGACTCACACACACAACAACACAGAGCATTGCTGTGTAATAGAATTTCTGCAAATGCAGCAGTCATTGTCAATGAGCTAATCCACAATTTTCTTCCACCTCTTCTTCTTTCCAACCACAAGGTTGCAATAATACAGGAAAGTTCATGCAAATCCATGAGATTTTGCACTTAGTGTGATAAATAGGCTTGTTTCAGCACCGCATGAAAAAAGAGCAAACTTAAAATGGCTAATGGAGATCTAAAACATTGAGCAGCTTAAATTCTATGGTGGCTTTTTTATCCTCTTCCTTGAGTATATTTGCATATAATTCAGAATCTTGTGTACTCTACCTTACCAATTAGTTCACTATGACCAGAGCTGTTGTCTTTTGCAGTCTGGTGCCACTCAGAGATTAAAAGATTGGCCCACTTGTACTGGTCCTGGCTAGGACAAAGTTAATTTTCTTCGTAGCAGCACATATGATGCTGCAGTTTAGATTTTTGACCCAAACCCTGGTAACACGGTAATTTTCTAGCTCTTGCTGAACAGTGTTTGCACACCATCAAGGCCTCTATTTCTCTCTCAGACCCCCAAGTGAATAGACTGGGGATGTGGTTCACAATAGATGGAGAGGGAACATGACTGAGAAGATGACTTGAACTAAACAAAGAGATACCATATAACATCATAACATAGGATATAACATCCTGCTTAGCAAATAAAAGGAAAGTAAGGGGGTTTAGGAGAGGTAGTCATCTTTTGCTCAGGAACCAGCTGGGCCTCATTTTGCCCTTAGGAGGGGATGGAGTGTTGCCTTTGCATCACTTGTTCTGTTTTGTTTTGCTCTCTCTTCTTCCCTTTACCCTTCACTTGTTCATTTTTTTATCCTGACCCCCAGTTTTCTTGCTTTTATTCTTTCTTTCCTCTTCCCCTATCCCCCTGGGCAAGGCAGGGAAGGGAGCAAGCAGCTGTGTAGTTCTTAGCTGGCCACCAGGGTTAATCCACAGCACCAATGCAGTAGAATATATCAGGGTTGCAAAAAAGGCCGAGGAGGGGGATTTCCTTTGTGACCGCCTGGCTAGAAATGGTTTTGAACAAGTACCATGTCAGCTGTGTCCATATAGAACAAACGTAAGAAACAAAAAGATTTAGAAATGCTTATTTAATTCTACAAAGTGCGAAAGCACTCAGTAAGCATGGCAGACCTCTGGTTCTGCTCTTGTATGAATTTCAACTCTTCAGTAAAGTTTACTCATATCATAAAGGTACAAGAAGCTGGTTGCCTAGTACATCTTGACTAACGAATAATGACAAATTGTTACTGCATTTCTTCTTCTGGCTCTAGGGAGGAGAAAAGACAGTGGTTTCACTGGGCACAATATCCTCAAGCATCATTAAAAAAAGACACAGGAACTGGTCTGTAATTCAGTTTTTATTCCATTAAAATGGAACACTCCATTCATTCTGCACCCTCCTTTAGGAGGGTGGAGAATTTATTATGATGGTGTTTAACATCATTAAGTGTATCTTAATGAATATATGTAGTACATTTAGGGCTTCCTGAAGGATAGGCAGTTTATTTGTCTCAGAAATTTTGGCATTCTCTTTCAAGACACTGAGCCCTGAATGCTTTTTCAGGTCAATCCTGAAATTTGGATCAGAGAAAATAAAGTTGGAAAGGGATTCTTGGGAAGCCATGAAGTCCTCTATTGGCGATTTAGGCCCTCTTCTCAGTGTAAAATCAAACATAGGTATATTAACATTAATTTAAGACTGATCAATTTGAAATTTTTAAAAGTAGTCATTCAAAGAGGTACAGAATGCCTCTTGATTTCTCACTCTTTTCCTTTTATTCTAGCTCTATTACAGTTCATTATCTATAATTACAGTATTGGTTTAGAAATTATGTATTTATTCCTCTGAATGTATGACTACTTGAGGGCAAATGAAAACATAAACAAACAATCTAATACTCAAGGTAGAAAATCTCTCTCTTCAGGTAAATAATCAAAATCGAGATCGCTTTTGCTGGCATAGCACTGTAAGAATCTGACAGCACTCTATTTGCATATGCTTTGTATGAAAGAATTCAGAATTTTCTTTCTGTGGTCAGATGTATCAGACACAGAATAGGTAGGAAAGTACTGATGGATATAACTATAAGATGGATCTTTACCAACACAGGATAGCACTCAGAAAAGTTAAGCTGGACCCAGTTTCCCTGTATCAATCCTGTTTACGCACTGAGTGAAGGAAAATCTGGGCCCACTTTACTGTTCTACTTTGATCAGTTTTTCTTCCTATACCTGTCTACACACTGTACAAAGTTACAAGTGTCATGGAAAGTTTTTATTCAGTGAATAATTTCCATAAAAGTCAAAGCCAATATTCTTCAAAATTTTGACTATAAACAATAAACTGAGAACAAAAGCTAATGTAGATATGGTTATAACTGGGAAGAGAAAAATACAGTGGAGGACTTGTTACATACTGACAAATGTGGACAACCACACACATTAATATTTCACAGAAACAGACCTCTCTTTTTTTAACTTGCAAGCCTTTTTGCTACATGATATGAGAAGAATAAGGATGTGGATTGGTCGATCAAAAAATACAAACTCAGATGAATCTGACAAATGGAATAGTAAATCCTCATCTATTGTGTCAAATGAGAACACAAAAGTGCCTATACAGGATCAAACTAAAGACTCATTTAGAAAAATGTCCTGCTTCCAATACCAGCTAGAAGAGGTGACTGGAGAAGAAATAGAACATAGCAAGCATACAATAGTCCCCTAATTTATTCCCAGCTGTCAAATATTTCTGGTTTCCTCTGCTAGATATTGTTTCTGTGTGTTTTTTTCATTTCAGCAATTCTCAGTAGACTGCTCTTCTGTGCATTTCTCCACTCCAACCCTTTGAAAAGTTTTAACCTCCATAATATCCTTCAGCAATGAGTTCCACAGCTCTTACTGTTCGTTTTGAACCTGGTTCCTGCTGTCCTCTTTGGAGAACACTTCATTCTCCAGATGGAAAATTCAGTATCTATCCAAATTTCCCATGTTCCTCATTACTTTTCTTTGCTGCTACACTTCACATATTTTTTTCTGCAAATATCAATGAGTGGAAAATTTAGTGGCCTAGTTCTAGCCCACCAATACTTGCCTCAGCAATATCTATTTGTAGTAGTAAATAAATACTGATCATTTTTCCAGCCTTGAGTACCAGCCTCCTGGGTCACATGAATAATTCCTTCTGTGGAACCCATTCCATACCTATATATTTGTATTTCCTTTTTGTCCTTTTCTTAAAACTCCTCAGTTCTACTCCTAGTTCTGTCTTTAACATGGGTAGACCACAATGTCACACAATATTCAAGATGTGGCAGAACTATGGTCTGGTATGGTGGCAAATGGATGTCCATTATTTGTTCACTCCTTTTTCTTAACTAATTCATAATATTTTATTTGGTTTTGATTACTAATAGGCACTGGACTGATGTTTGCATGGAACTGTAATAACACTAAAATTCCAATCCTATTTAAATATGAACCTGGCATTTTTTTTTTCCCCACGTGTTTCACATTACATTTTCTATCACAGAAATTCATTCTTTCATTTACTGCCTATTTACTAATTCTGATAAGATCTTTCTGCCATTCCTCACTCTTGGCTCTTATCTTTTCTATTCTGAAATATTTTGTCATCATTAAAC